>CM060703.1:204726411-206093078 GCA_030686995.1 Artemisia argyi | reverse complement strand
ACCCTAAACACTAAATAGTAAATACCAACTCAAGCCTGAAACTTAACTTATTCAAAGTCAAACTCAAATAACCGGGAACACAGTATAGCAATCCAGTATGAGCAATACCTCCGAATCCTATCTGATACGTATAGATCTCAAAACTGGCAAGAAGTCCCGAGCCTATGAAAATAAGACACAATTTCTTATAGAAAAGGCTCTGAAACTACTTATTTAAGCACTTAACAACAAAAATAAGCCAGAATAGCACAAGAGAAAAAGCAGATAAGCATTCATGCAGTAACATATACAAGACAGAAAAAACAGCCTAACTTGCAGACATGATATAAGCATTCAAATAAGCTCGGAAATGAAATGTAAAAGCTGGTCTAGAAAGCTGATACTACAGGCTGTCTAAAAATCATAAAAGGCCCAAATCTATCAATCAATTGCACAATTGAAATGGCCCTACACCAGATCACTCTCAAACACTAAATCAACACTTTTGCAAACCAATATAGAACAAGCAGATGGAAATAGAAATGATTGAAACTTTAAACATACAATCTATGCACTATGAACTTAATTCAGAAACACTTTCAAAGCTTATGAACATCACATGATCCCTTGAATTTGCTTCTCAAAGTGACAGTTCAAACAAGGAGTGCACCAGATGTTTGACTAAGCTGATGAACTATTAGTTTGACAAATCTGAATTTCATTTGATCAAAACTCACTAATGGTGTAATATTAAGCTATATATGATTTTAATTCACTAATGATCACTACTAGATTGCAAGATATGAACATCTGCAAGACAGAAACAAAAAGAAGATAAAAGACTAGCATTTTAATGGTATAGCATAGTAATTAAAATGGACTAACTTTCAGATACAAACAATAGAAACAAGCAGCAGCTAGTAAGACTTACAGCAATGAGACAATAAAAGTTATCTCCTGAACAATCAGATTGCAGATTTTGAGTGTCTTGAAAAAGAAGACAAAATAAGATATGGTTATAAACTGAAGAGACAGATTCGAAATTAATCGATGCGATGAACAACGTAACAACTAAACGCAGAGCATCTCAACACAATAATAAAGTCCTTACATCTATCAATCAGCTTCAATTTATATACAATTACAAAGAACTAAACACGAATACAGCTACAAACACAAGTAACTAGTTAAATTACTGATAGATGTAATTTAATCAGTTAAACGTATCATCTTACGCCTATCAATGGCTACCGGAATCACAAATTTGCGTAAACATCAATAGATGACGTCATTCAGATAACACATATATAAACTAAGTAACTAGTAATTACAGACCCGTACACGTTCTCATCATTATTGAGCATCTTGGACTTCAGTGTCCAAACAAAGCCAACGAGGTTCCTGGTTCACATCATCCAACATTGGAAGAATACAAGGTATGCATTGGGTATAAGAGTCATCATCATCATCTCTATTCACATTGGTCCCCATGTCATATATATCCCTTGGATTGGTCCTAATAACATGTGACCATCCAACATCTTTTAAATCCTCAATATAAAACAATTGTCTTGCTTGAGTAGAAATTATAAAAGGATCATCTTTGAAATTTTCACCGGTGTGTATCAATGGCCTAGAGAAATTCACAAGAGGAAACCCATATTTATCTTTCTTTAGCCCTCTATAAAGTCGATTGTCGACCCAATCACAATGGAAGAGAACAATTTTGTATCCACGATAATATTCAAGCTCAATAATGTTCGTAAGTTTTCCATAATAATTTCCTCCTTCTACTTACACCATGACTCCTGAATTTTGGGTCTTCTTAAACTCTTCACGTCGCCTTGTGAGAAATCTATGACCATTAGTGATGAAGCCTTTATATTGTTTGGCAACAATATTCGGGCCAATAGCAAGAGATAACACTTCTTCATCTACATTATGCTTTTGTAAGAGAGAAACCTACCATTATTTAATATCACTATTAGTTAATGCACCTCGGAGATGAGGAAACTTATATAACACCCAATAGATTTGTAACCTGGTTTTTTAGCCACCATGGAAATTCCTCGACCATCAATTTCTCTATAGTTTTTGAGTCCATGGGTTTATTCCTAAGAGCTTGTTTTTCACCCAAAAAATAACTACATGAAGCATATCATAATCTTAAGACTTTATCAAAGCATTATTTCTTATTAAATATAATAATTATATGCTAAAAGAAGTACTTACTCGCAGAAAGGTTGAATTTTACTATGGTTTAGTAACACATAGCGATGTGCTTGAGCTAGAGACTTGCCATCAAGCTCAAGAATCTCAACCTTACCTAACTTACGACCACCCGAATTGAACATATACATCTCTTTTCCGACAACATTGTCATCATTTCTAAGAGGGCGATTAAAGGGAGTCTCAACACCTTCAAAATATCTTGAACAAAAATTAAGACATTCTTCCTTGATATATCCTTCTGCAATTGATCCCTCAGGTTGAGCCTTATTGCGAACATATGACTTCAACCGCATCAAGTACCTTTCAATTAAAAAATGGCCAATAAAGTCACAAGGTAAAAAGAATATATACACAACTTAATGGCATGAAAGAGAGAGTACCGTTCAACTGGATACATCCATCTGTAATGAACGGGTCCACCAAGCTTCACCTCTGATATCAAATGGATAGTCAAGTGGACCATGACTGTGAAAAAACTAGGAGGGAATAACTGCTCCAACTCGCATAATGTCCGCACGAGTTGATACTCCATCTTTTCTAATTCACTAAGATCAAGAACTTTTGCGCACAACCCTTTGAAAAAGTAGCAATAATCCGTCACGGCTTTAACTACGCGAGATTGTGTTCTTGAAATCACGGATGCCCATAGAGCAATGGGCAAAACATCTTGCATTAAGATGTGCCCATCATGACTCTTAAGATTGGAAATTTTATGATCTTTCTAGCTTACACCTCTCGAAATATTTGATGCATACCCATCTGGAACTTTGAGATCTTTTAACAATTGTAAAAAGTTGGACTTCTCTACACTAGACATCGTATAACATGCTGGGGGTATGTACGGCTTTCCATTAGGACGATTTATAAGGTGAAGTTCATGCCTAATTCCCATTTCCTCGAGATCCTTGCGGGTGTTTTCGTTGTCTTTAGTCTTTCTATCTAAATCTAATAAGGTCCCGAGAATATTGTCACACACATTCTTTTCGATATGACTCACATCTAAGTTATGTCTAAGTAAATTGTGCTCCCAATACTCTAAATCAAAGAACACACTTTTCTTTTTCCATAATTGGTTCTCACTGTCAATATCTTCTTCAATGATAATATTTGTACTCTCAAATGCACCTTGGTTGTCATATGTTGCCTCTGTTGTATGAGTACTTGTTGAACCAGCATCCTCCCTCGTCCTTTTCTTAGACTTTCCATATCTAAATCTTACACCGCTTAATTGTTTCAAAACATCTGACCCTGTTAGTGGAGTTGGCGGACCCTCATTCTCTATTGTACCATCAAAACGTTCCTTTTCAAATCGATAACTATGATTCGGCTCTAACCATCTTCGATGTCCCATGTAGCAAAATTTCTTTCCATGTTTTAACCACCTAGAGTGAGTGGAGTTGGCACAAAGTGGACATGCCACACGACCCTTGGTGCTCCAACCAGATAAATTTGCATATGCTGGAAAATCGTTGATAGTCCACAAAAGGGAAGCCTTTAGTTTGAAATGTTGCTTAGAAAAAGCATCATAAGCATCAACACCCGTCCATAATGATTGGAGCTCTTTTATTAAAGGTTTTAGATATACGTCAATATCATTGCCACTTAGTACTAGCTAAATACTATACTATTCAAAACTCAAAATAAGAATTAGCAACACACACACATTATTATAACTCGCATTCAATACTAGCTAATACTATACTATTCAAAAAAACAGTCACAGTAATTTCTAAGCGCATATTACACACACATTATTATAACTCGCATTCAACAACAGACTTCAACAGACTTCAAAATATCGCATTCAACAACAGACTTCAATTTCACATTATTATAACTCGCTAAAACGACTCCACAAGCTTGATTCAAATAATCGCATATTACACACACATTATTCAGATATTATACTTAAATAAACACGTATAAATTGTTTATTCCTAGCTTCCGATTAACAAGCTCTGCTGCAACAATTCAAACCCTAGCTTCCACAGATTAACACCACAGATTAACACCACCGTTTAACACCACCGATTAAACACCACAGATTAAACACCACCGATTAACAAGCTCTGCAACTGATTAAACACCACCGATTAACAAGCTCTGCAACTGATTTTGAGATGGTAAAGCTGATAGTAATGATAACCGAGTGAATAAAAATTAGGGTTTATGAATCAGATATCGATTATGATATCAAAACTGATAGTATCAAAACTGGTGATGAATTTATACGATAGTAAAAATTAGGGTTCATATTTGGGTGATGAATTTGGGGATTTGAACGATTTGCAGTGAAGTGATGGGATTTATTATACGATTTGCAGTGAAGGGATTTTTTAAAAGAGTAAAGTGAAGTGATGGGATTTTGATATCTGTTTTCTTTTTTGTTTTTTTAAAAGAGTAAAGTAAATTGAAGAGTAAAGTGATATTTTATATAAAAGAGTAAAAATAACTACACGCTTTTATTGGTGTAAGTCTTTTTTTTTTATTTGTACACGCTTTTAAGTGTGTACTACAGTTTTATACACATATAAAATTGTGTATATTTTATACACGCTTATTTTGGTGAAAAAACACAAATTAAAACTCCATCCATCCTAAACCGTGTAGAAATAACCGTGAACAATAACCCCTTTTTTTGTAGTGATAAAGACACTCATATGCATGTCAAACACATGATATGACCATTGTTGTCTACGTATTGACATATTGTCGTGCAACACGCATATAAGTCAAGCATAAACCCTCCCTCAAAGCCTAATATGAGTTTCTAAATTTGATTCATATATTTAACTACTTATATAAACAATATCAAGTAATATTAACATAAAATAAAGACGGTTCGGTTCGGTTTAGTTATTACAGTCCGGTTTTGGAAAAAACCGAACCAAACTTTTTGGTTTTCAAAAACCGAACCACTGGTTTATAGCTTCAGCCGGTTATCTCGGTTAAGTTTTTTTCACTTTTTTGCTCACATCTGGAATTCAAGCACTCCGATTCTGTTTAAATCTGAACCACGCTATATTTGGTGCTCTTTTGATTGTGTGTTGTCACATCTGGGATTCAAGCACCATTATAATATGCAAAATTTATGACCACCGAAACCGAAATACTAAAGTATAAAATGATACGTTGAAATGTGTCATCTGTTGGGCCATATGTTTACTACCAAAGGGAAAAACATGTCGACTGTATCACGCATCAGTAAAAGAAATATAGTACTCTCTTCATTCTAAAATAAGAATTGTTTACCGACAAAAAACATACAATTTAAAAAAAATAGAATTGTTATTGTTTTTGTTCTTTTACATTTTGCAGAATGACAGTTTTACTTTTAATTAAAAACTAGTAATTTATTTACTTATTCTTTAAAGTTTGTAATAATAATTCAAACAATCATAATAGGGTAACTCAATCAAACTTCCCAATCTATATTTAATAGTAGACAATTAAATTGGGTTGGAGGAAGTAATAACATGTATTAACATTTCGTAGTAATTCTTATTGTTGGTCTCGGAACATAAGAAAAATTGGTCATTTTTTTAATTTCTCCTAATATAACCTCTCATAGTCATATCAACTATATGGATGCAAGCACAATGTCACGTTTGAGTAGTTTTCCAATTCTTAAAGTACGATTGATTTTATTTCCATTGTCACTCAGCCTAAGGACATTGGTTAGAGATGACAATACAACTATAAAAGCACCTGATTAAGATAACAAATAAAGAGAGTTCTCTTAGCCCACAAAGTGTCACACATAACTGACTATTCATACAAGCAAACATTTACTCGAACGTAAATTAGCCTTTATGAAGAAGCTCATGAACAAAAGGTGCCAACGGGTCATAAAGTAGGGAATACACCCGAAAACCACCTTGTCCTCAAAGTTATATGCAGGATACGCATCTTGAAATTCGGTCAACCATTCCCAAGTAGCTTCCGGTGAACTGCCTACCCACTGTTTTTCATTAGTGAAAGTTTGTTTCATTGATTCTTTAACCTTCTGCGTGTGTTCTTGTCTGGGTATGACAATGTCCCTCAAGAAATCAACAGGCTTAGGTGTAGGGTTAACTATCACGCTCTCAAGTATCTTGTGTTTGGTCAAGGCAAAATGGGGCATTCACTTGTTTTAATATGTAGTTATTACTACAATGCACTAATGTTTTCATAGATGCAACTAACTTTAGGAGTGAAACTAGTTAATTGGTAGTTCATTAAAGTCTTAGTTTAAACCCGCGCTTAAAACTTGTAGAGCGCTTGATTCTCAATATTATTTAATTTGTTCATATGGAGAGCTAAATTTCTTCAAAACAACTTGATTCTATTAGCACCGGACTTCATTAGCCAGGTCTAATAGACACTGGTTCCTTGTTGGAAGTTTGTAATATCATATGATTTCGTACTTATATTTAGAACATTATTTATGTAATTATTATTAGTAGTATAGTTTATTTCGAATGTCTGTAATGGTTTATTCCAACAGATACAATTCGAACCATCACAATAGTTAGTTTATATGGTTATGACAGTTACACTTGAAGGGACATGTTGGTTTTCATTCGAACCATCATGTTTATTACTTCTAATGGACATGTCTTTCCATCTTGTATAAATAGGGTATCCATACGTTTGAAATAATAACACAATTCCAGAATTTTACTTTGCAAAATATACTTTGTTTCATACATATCTTTTACTGTTATATTGCAATATTACCTGTTCACAAATCTCAGAATCTCAAACTACAAATATGGTTAATACAAATACTTTCTTAGAACAAAACTGGTCGACAAACAATCATGATTTCGACCCACATAATAATTGGCATCAGAGCAAACCTGGGAAACCTCTAAGAAAGAAGATGCAGCAAACATTTATGCATCGACAATTGAAAAGAGAGAATGAGAAGAAACTGGGCAAGTGCATACGACAAATCACACATGACTGCAAGGACATGTTTGTAACACCCCCAAAATTTGATACAGCGGAAGACTCAACAAGCTTTCGGGGTGCTACGGGGATTGGTATCCATTCAAAGTTATGAAAGAACGAGATAAAGTAAACATAAGAAAAACACAATCAAAACGGGTTTTAAATTTTACATTTATCCCAAGAATTATCCAAAGTAGGGCCCAAAAGAAATAAAAATAGCTCCACAATAGTTATCAGAGTTTTAGAAAAATAGATCCATAACCGGTGCCATTGCCAAGCCTCCAATCCCAAGCATCCATAGAGCATCACTTAATTACCTGAGAAAACGTGCTAAAAGTCAGCTTTCGCTGGTGAGATCATAGGTTTAAATTCATAATTCAATATAGTGGACATATACGCAAAATGCTTGCTAGCTAGACTAGACCTCAATCATCCAACCAAAATAATCCATCCAATATAATCCAACCAAATCAAATCAACCCTATAGGTGCACGCTATAGCTCAAACTAATCCAATCAATAGCTTACCTAGCTCAAGTCTAGGCCTCGCTCTATAATCAATCCAATAGCTTACCTAGTTCGGGACTAGGCCTCGCTCTATAATCAATCCAATCAAATCAATATGTATGCGTAAGGATACGACATACCCAACATTCGTAAGGATACGACATGTTCAACTTACCTAGATCTAGTCTAGGCCTCGTTGTATTGCTTACCTAGCTCTAGGCTAGGCCTCGCTCTATAACCAATTCAATAGCTTACCTAGTTCGGGACTAGGCCTCGCTCAACAACCAAATCAATAGCTTACCTAGCTCATGTCTAGGCCTCGCTTAATCCTACCTAGTTCTATAAGCATAGCAAGTTTTGAAATCAAAAAGCGATAATAGTCCACATAAAACAATTGCACGTTTCTCACCCCAAGTATTGAAAACAAAGTTCAAGAGTAAAAGTGGGGCTATGACTCACCTCAAGTCCAGAAATCCTCAAAAGAAATCGATAGAAGAAAGACGTAAGCAACCAAAGCGACTCACGTAACGGCGACTACAGACTCGGCACTTCCTAACAACATCAAACTCGTTCAGAAATCATTTCCTCAAAATCAAACATTCCCATTCCCGAACGTATTCCATTTTACTTTCCAAAAATATCCATTTCTCGAATTAACTTCATATTAATTTGAAATTCGACGTTTGGTATCCATATGGGTGAAGGGTCGACACAACTCAAACCAAAAAGCCACAACAAACGAAGTAATAAACCATCTATTGGTCTAATATTAGCCCAACATATTATTTAAATAAATCATCGAAGCTTATCAAATCCGTCGATTTGGTAATCTCCCATATTTATTTACGTAATATATCGTTCCAAAATTATATCCAACCTAAAGCACATAGCACAAAGAATTCTATTTGGTATATATCGTAGTCCTATAAATTCTCTATATATATCGTCGAATCGGCCAAATTCCACGAGATACATAGTAATTTATTACCCTAAAACATATACCACAACCTATGGGCGTTGTGGGATACGATGCCCATTAATATACTCATTTTATATAATCAAATAACTCGATCTAATCCGTCGATTAAATAAGTCACTTGCTATAGAAAATGTTTATATTAATCGTCATATATCCGTGACAACACAAAAGTCACAATATAAAGTCCACTTGGACTTTAAATAACCACAACTCGTATAACTCGATAAGTTTCTAAATTTATAAAAATCACGTTTTTAATTATTATTTACCCGACTTATTATTTCGCCGTTATTTGTAGTTATTATTTATAACAATAGTCCGACATTTATTACACTATTTGCATAGTATAATAACTATCGTTATATTATTATAACGTTTACTCGTGATCGTTTTATTATTAATATACGCATTTATATATATATATATATATATATATATATATATATATATATATATATATATATATATATATATATATATATATACGTTTATCACGTCTATGTACGTATATAAACGATTATATTCTCAATAATAGTATTACGAGTATTATTTTTAATATTGACTTTTACTCCCTCCGTCCCACATTAAATGTCCTGTTTGACTTTTCAAAGTCTTTTTTTAATATCTTTGACCTTAAATATTTTTGCTTGTGTAATATAGTATTTGATAAAATTTATACGTAGTGAAAATACATTTAATACTCAATCCATTCATATATTTTGTGTCAAGTATTATATAATACAAACAAAAATATTTAATGTCAAAGTTGTAAAAAAAATACTTTGAAAAGTCAAACAGGACATTTAATGTGGGACGGAGGGAGTAAATATTTATCGAGTCATAGAATTTGGTCACATGTCCGAGTCATGACTCTCGGCTCATAGTCCAAGTCCAACATAAGAATCAAGTCAAAAATAAATAAACCAACTCCGTCCAAATCAATCCCAAAATCACGGGCTACAACATGAGGGTCCGACTACGGCACCCAACTAACCTATCTCCATCATCTAATCGACCGTCTCACAATCGGTCCCCAATTCCACACTCGACAACACATCTCCAACATATATCATAACCTAAATATGCCACTCAAGTCCAAAATAATAAATCCAATAAGTATCCATGGTCAAAACATCACAACCACGACAACAACAATAATAATAATCCGACAAGTAACAATATATCTGAAAACAAAATAAGTTACGGGTTGAGTTACCAAGTCAACCCGGGTCAATATAAGCCCGAAACAAGATACGGGAGTCTCACCCGAGAACAATAGGTCTCGGCTTGCTCTAACTCGAGCCAAACCGAACCAAACAGCCAACTATGGGGTGTCGGCCGAGAACCAAACGACCACTAGGTCGACCCAAACATAACCAAGAACAACCAAACATCACAAATCAAGCACCAAGGATCAAATATACATCGAATGGTCAAAAATAACACAACAATCACCCAAGCCGAGAGCAATAGCTCTCGGTTGAGTCTCGACCCATCGAGAAAAACATGAACCCGGATACCAAACCTTCATTTAACCCATTTTTATCAAAAACCCACTTGAATCTTTCGTTATTATCCATGAAAAACTCGAAAAGAACCAAACCCGTGACCCTAGGTCACGGTTCGAACCAAAATACGAGCCAAGCTTGACCTACCTTCGATTCCCAAGACTAACTCGAATGGATCTTCTAAAACCAAGACAAGAAATAACGATTTTGTGGTGATAACGTGGTGATTTTAATTCGAAAAAGGTGTTAGGGTGGTCCAAATCGCGCGTGGTTTGCACCAAAAGATAGATCGGAAGAAGATGGTTAAGGTGGTGGTGTTAGATTTGATGAGAGGGTGGCGGTGGTGGTGTGATTTGGGTGATTAGGGTGCGGTGATGGTTGATGTTGTGAGAAGAGAGAGAGAGAGAGAGTGAATATTGGTGATGAGGGTGTTGTGGTTGTGTTGCTTTCACAGGGACGATTTCATGTAATTTACTCTTAAAAAAAAAAAAAAAAAAAAAAAAAAAAAAAAAAAAAACCCTTTTTAATAATAATAATAATAATAATAATAGTGAGGTGTGGTGGTGGGTTAAGTAGCCTGGTGTAAATACACGGCTAAACCCGAAACCTTAAATAACCAAACAACTTTCTCAAACCGAACTCGTTTCAAAAATAATCAAAACCTCGCGATATGTTCCAAAATAATAATATCCAAACCAATATTAAAAATAATTAAAATTGTTAGGTTAACCTAGTGCCGGAGTCAATGTAGTGCCAAAATAACGATCTCAAATTAAATCATCACGAACGAACCAAACAAGACATAAATAAATAACCAAATCCTCATAATTAATGTACGATCAAAAACACATTCCAACGTTCGTAAAACATCTCGTCACAATAAACTTTTCAAAAATTCCAAAATCATAATTTTTAATGTAATGCGGGTTTTAAAAACGGCTCCCTATTTTGCCAGTTGTCACATCCTCCCAGCCTCAGAAGAAACCCGTCCCGGGTTTCTCTCGGAACAAACCATCTACGAAGTAAAAAGCTTCGGATATCTCTTTCGAAACTCATCCTCACGTTCCCACGTGAATTCCGGTCCATGCCGCGAATTCCAACGAACTTTGATGAGCGGAATACGACTTCTCTTAAGTCGTTTAATCTCTCTATCCAGTATCTCAATCGGCTTTTCCACAAAATTCAAACTCTCATCCACACGAATATCCTTGATTGGTATAACTGGCGTTTCCTCCGAAAGACATTTCTTCAGATTGCTAACATGAAACACATCATGAACTTTATTCAATTCCATTGGCAATTCCAATCGATAAGCTACGGGCCCAATTCTTTCCAAAATAAGAAATGGTCCAATGTAGCGAGGATTTAGTTTCCCACGTTTCCCAAAACGTATCACACCCTTCCAAGGCGAGACTTTCAGCATCACTTTGTCTCCAACCTGGAATTCTAGGAGTTTATGCCTCCGATCGGTGTAACTTTTCTGCCTATCTCTAGCTGCTTGCAGTCGATCTCGAATTTGCGTTACTTTCTCAGTAGTTTCCAAAATAAGCTCAGAGCCTGTGAGTTGGCTATCTCCAACTTCTGCCCAACCAATAGGTGAACGACATTTACGACCATACAAAGCTTCAAATGGTGCAGCCTTAAGACTTGTGTGGTAGCTATTGTTGTAGGAGAACTCCGCAAGGGGTAGATATTTCTCCCAGCCTTTACCAAAGTCTATTATGCATGCATGAAGCATATCCTCCAAAGTCTTAATAGTTCTCTCACTTTGACCATCGGTTTGGGGGTGATATGCAGTACTCATATCAAGTCTCGTCCCCAAAGCGGTTTGAAGTGATCGCCACAATGCCGACGTGAAGCGGCTGTCGCGATCAGAAATAATCGATATCGGAACTCAATGACGAGAAACAATCTCCTTCACATACAACCTCGCAAGTTTATCCACACTATCATCTTCACTAATCGCCAGGAAATGAGCAGACTTAGTCAAACGATCCACAATTACCCATATAGCGTCGCAACCGCTAGCTGTCTTTGGTAATTTGGTAATAAAGTCCATCGTAATCCGCTCCCATTTCCAAACCGGGAGTTCTGGATGCGTCAACAATCCTGACGGTCTTTGATGTTCGGCTTTAACCTTAGAACATGTCAAACACTTACTAACATACAATGCTATATCTGCCTTCATATTTGGCCACCAATATAACTTTTTCAAATCCTGGTACATCTTGTCAGACCCAGGATGAATAGAGTATCTTGACTTATGCGATTCATGCATAATCAACTCTCGAATTCCTCCATACAATGGTACCCAACTTCGCTCTCCAAAACATAATACTCCATCAGAACGCTTAACAAATCCATTCTCATTTTCTGTCATCCCAAATATGTTCTCAGCAGGTCAATTTTCTGCTTTCAACGCTTCTGTTTGAGCTTCTAATATTTGAGACGGTAATGGCGATACGATAGTCATTCCTAATGACCTAACTCGTAATGGTGGAATTCTCTCCTTTCGACTAAGAGCATCAGCAACAACGTTTGCTTTACCAGGATGGTAGCGAATTTCACAATCATAATCGCTTAGCAACTCAATCCAACGTCGCTGTCTCATGTTGAGCTCTTTTTGGTTCAAAATGTGTTGCAGACTTTTGTGGTCAGTGAACACTACACACTTGGTTCCATACAAGTAATGTCTCCATATCCTCAAAATAAAAACCACAGCACCTAACTCCAAATCATGGGTGGTGTAGTTCTTCTCGTGCTTCTTAAGCTGTCGGGAAGCATAAGCTATCACTTTCTCTCGTTGCATTAACACAGCTCCCAAACCTTTATGAGAAGCGTCACAATAGACGACGAAGTCCTCGTTACCTTCAGGTAACGCTAAGATAGGAGCACTACACAACATTTCCTTAAGTAACTGAAATGCTTCCTCTTCCTTATCTCCCCATTTATACTTAACACTCTTTTGAGTCAATTTGGTCAACGGTTTTGCTATCTTCGAAAATCCCTCAATGAATCTTCGGTAATAACCGGCTAATCCCAAAAATTGATGAACTTCTGTTGGGGTCGTAGGTGCAGCCCAATCTTTAATCGCTTCAATCTTATCAGGATCTACATGAACTCCTTGTCTATCAATCACATGACCTAGAAATTGTACCGTCGGAATCCAAAATTCACATTTCGAAAACTTGGCATACAGTTTCTCCTTCCTGAGCAATTCTAAGATAAGTCTTAGATGCTCCTCATGCTCCTTTTCATTCTTCGAATAAATTAGAATGTCATCGATGAACACAATCACAAACTTATCTAAGTAAGGCTTACACACCCGATTCATGAGATCCATGAATACCGCCGGTGCGTTAGTCAACCCAAACGGCATCACCTGAAACTCGTAACGCCCGTAACGGGTTCTGAAAGCCGTTTTCGGAATATCTTCCTCTCGAACTCGAAGCTGATTGTGGAAAACTAGAAGGGGGGTTGAATAGTTTACCGCTTTTTAAATTCTTTTTAACTTGAATATCTTTAAAATCTTTTACGTTTGCTTAAAGATATAAACACAACGTTATAAGTTTGATTCTTTGAAAAGCTTTTCATGTGAATAACAATTCTAACTTTACTAGTTTCATACTTTGAAAAGCTTTGCTTGTGATGATCCTAACTTTGCTTGTTTAGTTCTTTGAAAAGCTTTACTTTTGTTTGAAGATATAAACACATCTTTACTTGTTTAGTTCTTTGAAAAGCTTTATATGTAACTAGCAATTCTAACTAAAGAACAACATGTAATAAGCAAAGATAAAGAAAGAAACGATCAAACCACAACACGATTGTTTATCGTGGTTCGGCTACAAGGACTCTTTTTCCTTGCCCTACATCCACGCCCCGAGTTTCCAACTCGAGAGTTATAAGCACTAATCAACAAGCTCCTTTCACCGGCGGAGAAAACCTTTACAACGTCGCTTACACTTTTACCAACACTAAGCTAGATGTCGAGTTCTTTTACACGGGTATAACCACTCCCATCGTCGCTTATACTTTTACCGACACTAAGCTAGATGTCGAGTTCTTTACCAAGGGTACAACCACTCCCGTTAGTTCTTTTACAAGGGTACAACAACTCCCGACACACTAAGTATTTTGAGGCCTAAAATACTAACCAATCACTTCTACATACATGACACAAATGAAGTATAAACTACCAAAGCTTATACATGACCAAGCTACCAAGACTTGCAACTTTAGAGTTAAAGCTTGTAACTTCTTGAATGATCTTGTGAAGTCCCTTGCTACATAAGAGAATCACACAAATCAAAATGTTACTGAGTTAGTTGAGAGAGTATGGGAAAATATGTCCTAAAGGGGTGAGAGATTTCTTGCAAGTCCTTTGGTATTTATACCAAAGAAAGTCAGCAGTTTGGCGGACACGACGGTACCCTCAGAAGGGGTCCGCCCGTGTTCCTCCAGGGGTCCGCCAGAACTGTTCAACCAAACTTACAATAAATCACTCCAAAACAAACAATGTCACATCTACTAAATACTAGTCAACATGCATAGCACCAAACATGGAATACTTCCAAAGTGTGTAAGAACTTCATGGATAGTCAAACACATAAACAAGCAATGTCACATCTACTAAATACAATACTTCCAAAGTGTGTAAGAACTTCATGGATAGTCAAACACATAAACAGGCAATGTCACATCTACTAAATACTAGTCAACATGCATTGTACCAAACATGGAATACTTCCAAAGTGTGTAAGAACTTCATGGATAGTCAAACACATAAACTTACCATAAATGCACATTGATGAGATGTGACACTTTCTTATTAAAGAAATACTTTCTTATTAAGGAAATAAAAACAATGTTAAGTTTAAAAAGAAATGTAAAGACTAGTTATACAAGACTTAAACTAAAATGATGTTTTACTACAATCTAAAGTTTGTACTTTGTCATTAACAAAACTTAGCAAAGATCGTTAAAATATAAATAACGTTTTTAGGCGATATTTGCATTAACTGTCACAACTCACCATTTCAGGTCATTTCAGGTCATTTCCCGAACTTTGGAAAAACACTATTCATCAAATACTATTCATCATAACACTATTCATCAGTTTACTATTCATCATTTTTTGTGTCAATTTTACTATTCACTGAACACTATTCATTGCGGGAAAAGATTTCATCATTCACGTGCATTACACATTTCATCGTAAATTTAGTTTACGGGTATTCAAATTCGCGTAACCGGATTGGTTTAGGTGCGAATTCATTTCATTAGTGCTAAGGACACTGCATATGGACTAGAGACAGTCTGCATATCATCATAACAGCATTTCCATGTTATACCACTCTTAGGATTTTCAAATTTATATATTTGATACATTTAACATTTTTACGTATAAGTATTTATAGTAAACGTTAACACCCAGTTTATACACGACGAATATATCTAAATATTCCCACAATGGTCCCGACATATTTTTATATCCATTATATCATCATAAAAGTTATTACATTCATTTACCCAGTATTTTGGAATTTTACATTTTCCAGTTCAGCGTTTTACGCGAATTACGCGTTTTTAACCCGCGTTTCCAGTTTTAACAACGTTCAAGCAACCCGATGGAACTTACCATTCATTTTTATTTTATTATGGAGTATTTTGACAAGTTTAGTCATTCTTTCAAGTTTCATATTTTTACGATGCCCGAATTTACTTTTCGCGGTTTAAAACTTTACGTTTTGCGAATAACGGAATCAAAACCGACTCCGTGAACCAGATAACACCAAGCTTCTCACATACTCATCTAATTTCTTTACATGTGCAGCCCCCCCCCCCCCCTTGTCTTCCACTTGACTAAATATTTACCATAATGCCATTTCATTAGATATTTTATACTTAAACACCTTTTACATTAACATAACAATTTCTATGAATCAAAAACTCATTTTCTCATCTCCCCCACTCAAACCCACGACCCAAATTCATACACCATGATCAAGTGAAGTTTTTCAAAAGTTTAAAGCATCAAAGTTGTTCCTTTTGTCATTCTAATCAAGAATCATAACACAAAAACACAAGTAATCCAAGGTTTCTCATCATCTCATCACCTATTATTTCAAAGTGAGTTATCAAATTTATTTTCATGTTTTCATCTAATTAACATATGTATCTTATAGTATTCATGCTTAATTTCATGCACAAACTAGCTATACCACTTTATTTTGTGGACTTTTTGATCATACAAACCCTAGAATTGGTTTTAGGTGTTCCTTTGTTAAATTAACATGATTACTAGTGATTAGGAACCCATGGCACCCTAAGAAGGTGTATGGTAGGATTAGTATAGATTTGTGGTGTTTGCAAGAGATTTGGTTGAAGTAAAAACTAGTTTTGAACCTTGGAAATGGATTTGTAACAAGTAAATATACATTCTGTCCCATTTTGGTAAATTCTGGAAAATCAGTAAATACAAAGTAAACTTTGGCAAAATTTTTAGAAAATACTTTCAAAAACGAATCCGTAGGCGAAAGAACGGATTAAAAAGAGTTTATAACGAAGAAGTTATGATTTTTGCAAGTTTATTGACGAAAACTATTTTCCGGAAAAATACATGCTGTTGGACGTTTTTGGTCGGTCAAAAAGAGGCTTTAGACGTAACCCGGAGGAGTCTAACTTTCCAAAATATATTACTACATACTAAGACGTAACCGTGGATATAAAGAACAAGTAAAACGGACTTATAACGACAAAGATATTCACGTTTGAATATCGGCAAAACTCATTTCATTTTGACAGCTTTTATAAATATTAACGCCAAAACTACGTAGTAACTCTAGATTTCTAAAATAATACCAAGTACCCAATTTTATAACTAATGAAGTATTAGTTATTACAAGTATATTTTTATCACTACAAGGCGTTATTTCAAGGATTTCAACCCGAGGATTTCAACACGAACATTGATACATACGATATATATATATATATAAGTATATATATTGCAACTAGCTTTATTTTTCTAATAGCCATATTTTTCCTAAGTCTTGGAAATGTATATTTTTTACAACAACAAGTATTTTTCAAAGAGTAGAGTGGTATAGGAACATGTGCATGGACATTCATAACATCATTTCATGATCTAAAGTAGACCGTACATCATTCATATTAGGTTGCGGCTAATGTGCGCGCCTTGTTTTTCAGCTCGTGACATGTTCATGGTACCATCATATCAGGTGAGTCATAGCCCCTACTATTTTAATTGTTTGATAAACTCTTTGGGGGAGATACATGCTTAAATACTTGATTTATACTTTCACAAGTTCTCTTAACGATATACATATTTCTGTGAGTTTCATAGCCCCGTTTTAATTCAGTATTTTGATTTCAAATCCCACGGGGGAGAATACATTGCATTACTTATTTCGTACAATGCCAAAGTATTACAAATTCCATACATTGCTTAAGTTTCCTTATTATCACGTCAAGACAAGTCCCCTTTATTATTTCATGGACCGTTAATTAAGTTCCAAGCAAGAGTGAGTGAATAGATCTATTGAGGGTGACTCCTTCATCTGTGTTTGGGTTGCTCCAACAGAATTACAGATGCATTTCATGTCTTTATTATTAGAGTGCCTGATAAACACTCATTGGGGCCAAGTATTGTCTAGCTTCGGGGTCATGAGCTTAAGAGACAATGTAGCACTTTTGACATTTATGTCGGTTCACTTTATACTTGTGGCTATTGTACATACGAAAATTACTTATGGAATTACGATACTTTTCCACCACTATTACTACGGAATTACGATGCCTTTGCAACAACCTTATGACTGATTTATTACAAACATATTACATTTGGCAGTCGGTTGTAAACACACAGGTTACAAGTCTCTTATGGCGGGACTTGGAACTGAGTGGATTTACGATGCCTTTGCTGGGAAATCTTTATTTCAATGCATTACATTCTTTTTCACAAGACTCTATGAACTCACCAACCTCGTGTTGACACTTTAGCATGCATTTTCAGGTTTTAAGCAATGGCACGCTACTGGAGGTTTTGGCAGGGCATGGCATGGTCATAGAAGACTCTGATTATTCATATGGGGACCGTTTTAAACTATTTTAAGGGCCTACTTCCGCACTACTTTTAACAATGTAAATTCAACATTTTTGGTTAAAAGATTTTATTCTAAATGATTCAAGTGCAAACTATTTTTGAACTAGTGTTGTAATACCAATTGAGTTACACCCCAGCTACATGTATACTTCCGCTGGACCCGATTCTGGGGGTGTGACAGATTGGTATTAGAGCTTCGGCTATAGCGAACTAAGTGTTTTTAAAACCTAGACTATAGCTACTTTTACGAAAACTTAACCCTATGACCGTCACATGCCTGCCTGCCAAGCTGAAGCCTCATTTGTGGTTAGTTGCTGACATAGGTGATGAGATTTATGTCTCATTATCTGATATATTATATTCATTTATTATAGTTGATTACTATAATTGTCTTTCATATAAGCATGTTCACGTATCATATATGTCACCGCATTATGTTTTTCCTTGCATAGTTTCATCATTTGACCTCGAGTTTGGTCACTTGCTTTTGTCTTTCAGAACGTCTTGGTATTTGTGAAGGACATAGTCTTAGTATGACTGAGCTGAGTATTTCAAAATTCATAGAACCTCGGTGGAATATAGACTGGTCATCTATATTCAACCCGGGATAGTGAGATATAGGCTGACCACCTATGTCTGACTCAGAAATGAATTTTGCAACACTGAGAATGGTTATAATAAAATTCTGTCTGGATTGAATCCTTTACTCATTTTCCTAATGTTTCATGCATGTGTGTGTATACCCTCGTTGTCAGAACATTCATACTTTTTATCACTTCGTGGATCACCGATTGGAAGCACGTCAATTGATCATTTCATCTCATGAACATTCACGTCTATGCATGATACACTTACATCACGGTATTTTCTTTTATTACAATATCATTTTGTCGCAGTTGTCACAGTCTCTTCCCTTCTCACCATCACTATCATTACCTTTCCCCATCCCCATATATATATATATAAGGAATTAGCTGACACTTTATGGATTCCTATGCCACTCATCGCACACTACTCCCTATATTGATAAGTGGATATTATCAATGACCTCCCCAGGAAAGACTTTCCATACCATCTATAAGGAGAATCTCTCGGTACATTATGACCATTCAAAACTCAACAGAAATATCAAGATATCACCAAACTATTCGAACCACTATCATTGGCCTGATCACCAAAAATTCTATCATCTAGAAAGTATTGGCTTGACTGAATTACAGGATTATTTTCGATACGAGTGATCACTAAGCCACACCATAGAGATAAATCCAACCTCTTAACCGAGACTATAGATTGAACGTGTCCTCACCAATAGACTTTATCCAAACATGTTAGACACCTGTGCCTTTGGGCAGACATACATACCTGACTATTTTATCCTCTTAATACTTTCACTTTTAAATGGATTTTTCTCCAAACTACATTTATACAAAACATATATCTTGTAAGCAATACTTTTCTAAGGCACTTATTTTGATAAGCAAATTCCTTTTGGTTAATCCTTTACAAAACTATTGAATTGTTAGGAAATTTTAAACATCGATCTTTGGTAAACCATATTATCCACCTTATATTGAAAACTGTCCTATCTTGCATAACTATTAAATTTTGAAACATCAAGAAAAATGTCACTTGGAGAACCGTTTGCTTAAACTTGTAGATTCATTTATTCGGGGAAGGTTTATGAACAAAACACAATCTCAAAACAAACTTTGAAAAATCAATCACTATATTACATCACTTATACATTTAGGATTTTGTGATTTGACGACATAGAGCTTGGGGAAAATCTTAGTAATGGAGACTAAGCATCGTAAGTGGAGAAAGACTCGATTCATGACGTCCTGCGGAGGATCACAACCTTATCCTAATCTATTATTTTCAACAACACCCTTTGACGGACTTAACCTTGTAAGTTTTTCCACAAGATTCATGATAATCATTCCAATTATTTCTAATAGAGGAATTTGATTCACCTCAAACTCCTAGCGATTTCATTAAGATTCCTTTGAAACCACACCGCTTATCATCTTCAGACCAATGGCCAGAATTAGAGAACGATTCAAACATAAGGAGACCTGCATTGGGTATGGATTTACCTACATTCAACGGGTATGGATTTACCTGCATTGGGTATGGATTTACCTACATTCAACGGGTATGGATTTACCTGCATTGGGTATGGATTTACCTACATTCAACGGGTATGGATTTACCTGCATTGGGTATGGATTTACCTCCATTCAACGGGTATGGATTTACCTGCATTGGGTATGGATTTACCTACATTCAACGGGTATGGATTTACCTGCATTGGGTATGGATTTACCTACATTCAACGGGTATGGATTTACCTGCATTGGGTATGGATTTACCTGCATTTATTGGGTATGGTTAACTGCATCGCATGAGTGATTGACTCTAGAAATGGTTGGATTAACCATTTGCCATAAATCAGATTCCTTTACAACCATAGTTACCACACGAGCTTAGAGACTACACCATTTGGAGCACTCTATGGTCGAAGTGCCAATATCCATTGACGGAACGAAATTGGGAAAAGCCCAACATACTAGTCTAGTAGGCATTCATGAAATAACCAGAAATTTCCTACAAGTCAAGAATCAGTTACAAGTTCAATAAGTTGTAAACCATTAAAACTTCAAGTTGGTAAGCAGAGTTATGTTGAAAGTTCTGCCTAGGAAAGGCATGATATCATTCAGAAAACTTGGAAAGTTAAACCCGAGATATACACTGGACCATGTAATATTTCAAACAGAGTAGGCCTAGTGGCCGTCAGACTTGAGCCTTGTTAGAAAACAACAGCAACAGGATTACACAACCACGTATTATCAGCTTTTCAGAATTGTCACTCATGATTCCATTGGAAGGGATCCAACCCAAATGACAATCACAGACCTTGTAAGAGAATCAACAGAAATCATGGACCGTGTGGTCAAACAGTTGAAGCAGAGTCGAATTCCTATCGTGAGAGTCCGCTGGAATTCTCAAATATCATCACTTTTCACCAATATGTTTTCAGAAACCAACATAAACTGAACTTCGGGACGAAGTTCCTTTTAGAGGGGAAGACTGTCACAACTCACCATTTCAGGTCATTTCCCGAACTTTGGAAAAATACTATTCATCAAAACACTATTCATCAGTTTATTATTCATCATTTTTTGTGTCAGTTTGACATTCCGAGAAGCATTCAGAAATTTTACTATTCACTGAACACTATTCATTGCGGGAAAAGATTTCATCATTCACGTGCATTACACATTTCATCGTAAATTTAGTTTACGGGTATTCAAATTCGCGTAACCGGATTGGTTTAGGTGCGAATTCATTTCATTAGTGCTAAGGACACTGCATATGGACTAGAGACAGGCTGCATATCATCATAACAGCATTTCCATGTTATACCACTCTTAGGATTTTCAAATTTATATATTTGATACATTTAACATTTTTACGTATAAGTATTTATAGTAAACGTTAACACCCGGTTTATACACGACGAATATATCTAAATATTCCCACAATGGTCTCGACATATTTTTATATCCATTATATCATCATAAAAGTTATTACATTCATTTACCCAGTATTTTGGAATTTTACGTTTTCCAGTTCAGCGTTTTACGCGAATTACGCGTTTTTAACCCGCGTTTCCAGTTTTAACAACGTTCAAGCAACCCGATGGAACTTACCATTCATTTTTATTTTATTATGGAGTATTTTGACAAGTTTAGTCATTCTTTCAAGTTTCATATTTTTACGATGCCCGAATTTACGTTTCGCGGTTTAAAACTTTACGTTTTGCGAATAACGGAACCAAAACTGACTCCGTGAACCAGATAACACCAAGCTTCTCACATACTCATCTAATTTCTTTACATGTGCATCCCCCCCCCCCCCCCTTGTCTTCCACTTGACTAAATATTTACCATAATGCCATTTCATTAGATATTTGATACTTAAACACCTTTTACATTAACATAACAATTTCTATGAATCAAAAACTCATTTTCTCATCTCCCCCACTCAAACCCACGACCCAAATTCATACACCATGATCAAGTGAAGTTTTTCAAAAGTTTAAAGCATCAAAGTTGTTCCTTTTGTCATTCTAATCAAGAATCATAACACAAAAACACAAGTAATCCAAGGTTTCTCATCATCTCATCACCTATTATTTCAAAGTGAGTTATCAAATTTATTTTCATGTTTTCATCTAATTAACATATGTATCTTATAGTATTCATGCTTAATTTCATGCACAAACTAGCTATACCACTTTATTTTGTGGACTTTTTGATCATACAAACCCTAGAATTGGTTTTAGGTGTTCCTTTGTTAAATTAACATGATTACTAGTGATTAGGAACCCATGGCACCCTAAGAAGGTGTATGGTAGGATTAGTATAGATTTGTGGTGTTTGCAAGAGATTTGGTTGAAGTAAAAACTAGTTTTGAACCTTGGAAATGGATTTGTAACAAGTAAATATACATTCTGTCCCATTTTGGTAAATTCTGGAAAATCAGTAAATACAAAGTAAACTTTGGCAAAATTTTTAGAAAATACTTTCAAAAACGAATCCGTAGGCGAAAGAACGGATTAAAAAGAGTTTATAACGAAGAAGTTATGATTTTTGCAAGTTTATTGACGAAAACTATTTTCCGGAAAAATACATGCTGTTGGACGTTTTTGGTCGGTCAAAAAGAGGCTTTAGACGTAACCCGGAGGAGTCTAACTTTCCAAAATATATTACTACATACTAAGACGTAACCGTGGATATAAAGAACAAGTAAAACGGACTTATAACGACAAAGATATTCACGTTTGAATATCGGCAAAACTCATTTCATTTTGACAGCTTTTATAAATATTAACGCCAAAACTACGTAGTAACTCTAGATTTCTAAAATAATACCAAGTACCCAATTTTATAACTAATGAAGTATTAGTTATTACAAGTATATTTTTATCACTACAAGGCGTTATTTCAAGGATTTCAACCCGAGGATTTCAACACGAACATTGATACATACGATATATATATATATAAGTATATATATTGCAACTAGCTTTATTTTTCTAATAGCCATATTTTTCCTAAGTCTTGGAAATGTATATTTTTGACAACAACAAGTATTTTTCAAAGAGTAGAGTGGTATAGGAACATGTGCATGGACATTCATAACATCATTTCATGATCTAAAGTAGATCGTACATCATTCATATTAGGTTGCGGCTAGTGTGCGCGCCTTGTTTTTCAGCTCATGACATGTTCATGGTACCATCATATCAGGTGAGTCATAGCCCCTACTATTTTAATTGTTTGATAAACTCTTTGGGGGAGATACATGCTTAAATACTTGATTTATACTTTCACAAGTTCTCTTAACGATATACATATTTCTGTGAGTTTCATAGCCCCGTTTTAATTCAGTATTTTGATTTCAAATCCCACGGGGGAGAATACATTGCATTACTTATTTCGTACAATGCCAAAGTATTACAAATTCCATACATTGCTTAAGTTTCCTTATTATCACGTCAGGACAAGTCCCCTTTATTATTTCATGGACCGTTAATTAAGTTCCAAGCGAGAGTGAGTGAATAGATCTATTGAGGGTGACTCCTCCATCTGTGTTTGGGTTGCTCCAACAGAATTACAGATGCATTTCATGTCTTTATTATTTGAGTGCCTGATAAACACTCATTGGGGCCAAGTATCGTCTAGCTTCGGGGTCATGAGCTTAAGAGACAATGTAGCACTTTTGACATTTATGTCGGTTCACTTTATACTTGTGGCTATTGTACATACGAAAATTACTTATGGAATTACGATACTTTTCCACCACTATTACTACGGAATTACGATGCCTTTGCAACAACCTTATGACTGATTTATTACAAACATATTACATTTGGCAGTCGGTTGTAAACACACAGGTTACAAGTCTCTTATGGCGGGACTTGGAACTGAGTGGATTTACGATGCCTTTGCTGGGAAATCTTTATTTCAATCCATTACATTCTTTTTCACAAGACTCTATGAACTCACCAACCTCGTGTTGACACTTTAGCATGTATTTTCAGGTTTTAAGCAATGGCACGCTACTGGAGGTTTTGGCAGGGCATGGCATGGTCATAAAAGACTCTGATTATTCATATGGGGACTGTTTTAAACTATTTTAAGGGCCTACTTTCGCACTACTTTTAACAATGTAAATTCAACATTTTTGGTTAAAAGATTTTATTCTAAATGATTCAAGTGCAAACTATTTTTGAACTAGTGTTGTAATACCAATTGAGTTACACCCCAGCTACATGTATACTTCCGCTGGACCCGATTCTGGGGGTGTGACATTAACAATCTCCCCCTTTTTGTTGATGACAAAACATAAACTTTATTTATAAGCAAAACACTAGTTTTAGTGTTAAGTCTTATAAAGTTAGTATAAAGACTTGTTTTTGCTAAAAAGATGTGATATGCAAAAAAAATTTTGAAACAAGTTTATATATAAATTCTCCCCCTTTTTGTCGAGACAAAAAGAAGAGTAGCGAGGCGGAAGTATGCACTTGCTCCCCCTTGGACGATACTCCCCCTAAATGGAGTGCCAAGAGAGGAGACATGGATTTTGAACCTACAAGAAAAAAGGTTAGTTGTCGCACAAGACAAGTCATGAAAGCATTTCATGTCTAGAACACAACTAAGAGTTGTGAAGTGGAATAATGCAACACTCATGCTCCCCCTTGAATATTACTCCCCTAAATGGAGTATCAAGGAAGGAAAACATGGATAATGATCCTACAAAAAGAAAGGTTAGTTCCTAAAACACAAGATATATGTATGCTACCATAGCAAGGTATAGTTCACTTATTATACCTAAATGGTCAACAAACAATGCAAACCTTGTAGTAGAATGAAATTCATTTCATGTAAAAGTTTGACTCTTAAAAAGTCAAAGACAAGAAATTTGGATGACAACATCCTACTTTTAAAAGAAAAACTAAAAATAAACTAAGAGCATAAAAAGCTACAAGGAAATCATCATTTTCCTTAATGAGAAACATTTTCCAAAAACAAGGCTAAGGTTGTTTAAGGATGAAAATGTGTGTTGAGGGTTGTAGCGGGCTTTATTTTGAAGGTTGAGAGGGTGACACGGGTTTTGGTTTGTTGGTTTAAATGGGAAACATTTTCCAAAAGAAACAGTTTTGTTTCATTTTGGAGACTCTAAACTTGAGGTGGTGTTGGTACTCTAAACTTGGTTTGTTGGTTTTAATGAGCAACATTTTCCAAAAGAAACGGTTTTGTTTCATTTTGGAGACTCTAAACTTGAGACGTTCCACAATGTGGTTTAGGATAAACCTCATTGCATTGTTTAGAGGATTATGGATCTCTTTGGAGATAAGGTGAGACAACAATGGTTTTGGATGGTGATATTCTTGTTGTGGTGTTTGGTTGTGGTTAAAAGACTCATTTTGGTCAAGCAATGATCTTGGTTTTTCGTTTGTGAAAGGTGGTGGTTTTGTTGGTCTTGGTGAAAGATCATTGAGACGCTTCTATTTTCTTATATGAAGAAAATAGAGATTCAAAGTGTTGCGAAGGTTCTTGTGGTGGTGGTAGTTATTGTTGTTGTGGTGGTTGTTGTTTGAACAAAATGGTGTAGGCTTGGTTATTTGTAAATGGTTACCATGAAGGTTTTTGTGAATGGGGTGAAACTCAAATGATTGTAAGTGTGTATGACCTTGATCATTTGGAAAAATTGAGGATTTAGCATAACGGTAGGCCAAACTCTCAAGCAATGATGGTGGATGAGGTGCATCATCCAATGACTCATTTGGTTGAAAAGTTGGTTGTTGTTGGGTTTCCTTTTCGGCAATGGTGTTAAAAAGTGACAATGATGGAGGGCTTGATGGTTTAGGTGATAGGTTTTCAAAAGTTTCCAATAGTGGATGTGGTGATGTTGGTGGTGTATGGAAAAGTTCCATTGGTGTAAGTGTTGAAGTAGCAAGATTAAGCAAATCTTGAATAGTGATCACATTGGTATTGAAATGTGTTGAGGATGGTGTTGAGGTAGTGAGGTTAAGGAAATATTGGATAGGTGAAGAGATGTTAAGCGAAGCATCACTTGAAGATGATGAGCTTGACTTGACGGTTTTGTTGAAGCAACAAGGTTTGACACTAATCCTAGTGGTTTTTGAGAAGGATTTTGATGACTCGGATGATGTGTTGGATTTAGTCATTTCAAAGGTATGGTTTTGATGTTTTGAGAGAAGAAATTTTGATGGTTATGGTGTGATTTGAATTGTTGCAAAACTTTCAAATTTATAAGGTTGAAAAGGTGTTGAAATGGGTGTTTGGATTTGATGTTCTACCATTCAAAGAATGAGGTTTCAAATGATTTTCATGGCCATGTCACATCATTTGATGTCAATCCGATGGAATAGGGTGGAGTGAAAGATCAACATATGCACTCAATGCTTTGTGATCATGGGATGTGATTTGGTTGAAAATGTTTCAATGGTTTGAAGGATCCTTTAAAAGGGTTCCTTGGGTTAGTTATGTTTGAATTTGAATTTTTGGAGGGAAGTGGCTTCCTAATTGTTTTAGTGAGTGAGAGTTGTTCTAATATGGTTATTGGAGTTAATGGAAGATGTTTCTCACTTAGGATAATGGTTTGACACTTTACAAGTTTTGGACTTTAGAAAAATGACAAAAATTTTCTGCAGGTGACTGGCGGAACCCTCACAATACACAGGCGGAACCCTGTTTTGGGTTCCGTCTGGTCCGTTGGGCCATTTCTGGGTTTCCCAGAAATTACACTGGCGGACCCCAATTTTGGGTACCGCCAGATCCGCCAGGGCTGAAAAAATTGGCAGTCCGCGATTTTGACCCGCGAGACGATTTTCAAATTTTTCGAAAACTCCTAAAATCAAAAAGATACTGCATATCTAGTTAGGCAATGCAAGAATTGAACATGTAAACACACATATCATAGGACTTTGACCTTGAGGTCGAGAATTTCACTATACTTAGTGAAAATTTCATAAACATGAAAATTTGACAACTTTCCAAATGTTTTCTTCCTGCATCACTGTTAGTTCCTACAAGTTCCAAATAGTACCAAATATCTTACCAACATAAAAATACATAACACGTAATGTTTAAATTACCAACTCGTTCAAATAGCACCTAGTGCCAAACACTCCTACACACCCGCTCTCATAGATGGTCAATCTTCTTCTTGAGCATTTCAAGAAATCTCTCGATGTTTTTGAACATCCCCTTTGTTTGCTTGAACTCCGCCGACTCATTTGGAATATCCAAAAGTTGGAAAATGTATTCTAGATGTGGGAGCCTAGAGTTGGGCAAAGCCTAGAATTGGAAAATGTTTACCTTGGGCTTTGTAGATTCTCCGATCACTTAGTGGGACAAAAGCGTGTGGAATAAGAGAGCAGTCTAGGTGAAGACTTCTAGGAGTTGATGGAATGGGAGAGATGAACCTAAAGAGACGGGTCAAGAGCATTCCATATGACATAGACGTTGTGCCTTGCACGGGAATGTTGGTCATTTTCTTGATCATGAGTAGGCAAGGTTGAAGGGTTGTCTAACGGACAAGGAGTAGAACATGTAGCAAAGGCAAACATTTATGTGATCCCGGTTTCCTATGGTGCTAATTACATTGACTCTAAGGAGTTCTTCCCATTCCTTGAATTGGGGCTTGATTCATTGAATTCCATTCCATATGGGTCCTTGATGACCTCATTTCCAGTTCTAGTTCTTCTAGTGTTGGTGGTCCTAATGAAGAGGTGGTCACTAAGTTCATCTTTGGACACAAGAGGGGTATCATAGGGATAGATGCGATCAAAGAGTGTGTCAAGAGTTGAGAGGAAGTGCAAGTCGGAGTAGATGCAAGTACCATGGTTTGGGATACCTAGGATTTGAGCAAACTCCTCGAGGGTGAAAGAGTATTGATGACTACTAGCCCTAAAGTTAATAGACAAGCGACCATACTCATCCTTGGAGAGGGTGATGGATTCATAGAATTCTAAAATAAACCTAGAACAAATAGGCTCGTCGATTTCTAAGAGACACTCAAAGTTGATTGTGGCAAATTCCGTGTAGAGGTTTGTACCTTCTAAGAAGGATGGATCAATGGTTCTACCCTTATGGACATATTGTTTTTCTAAGGCTTTGAAGACAACGATTTGAGTTTGAGTAAGACCTTTGGTTTTGTGGTGTTTGGGTAGGTACTTGATGGTGTCCTTGTGGTCATAGTGAGTTGGAGGAGGTATGATGATTCCTAGAAAATCAAAATTTCTCATTTTAGTCTAAGTGAACGACTATTGTAATGTGTATGTTCTAGTGTGTGCCTATATAAAAACAATGTGGAGGTGCGGTTAACTTGACTCATTTTGATGCTTAAAAATGTTTTATAATGCAAGTGATGTTTTAATGACGTTTTTCATTTGTTTTAACAATGTGGTGAACGGTGGTAAAGTATGGTTGACGACCGAGAGTGGATATGTGAAATGAGGTGGTGATTGCTTGACAACACTTAAAGCTTAGATATCTTCTTTGTGTTCTTCACTTGCTAGAAATTTGAAGAGACGCATTTCATAATGAAATTCACTTGACTTTTGATGACATAGACAAATATGTTAATGAGAGTATGGATATGACAATAGCCTTTTGTTTCAAAGAGCGACACAAAGGTGAACATAGGTTTATGTATCATGAAAGGTGGTTTAATCTTAATAGGTTAGGTTATGGTGGGGATGACACACTTGTTTGGTTACATTGTGGAATCTTCTTGTGAAGATGACTAGGTGGAGTTATTGGTGAAGATGATATTGACTCTTGGTTTCTTTGAGGGCATGGAAATGGCGGATGACTTGATATTGATAGGACAAAGGATAACTCGGTTTCTCATTTCACATTGGTTGTTTGAGGTTTTAGTGATGAACGGTTATGAGGAAGATGCTTGAAGTTTTACTCGTTTAGTGAATCTCATGGGCTGAGATATATCACAAGGTGAATGTGATGAGATGATGGTGAAAGAACAAGTGAATGATTAAGTTAAGAGGGTGTTTGGTTTAGAAATTAAAAATAAAGCATCCTGTGGCTTTGGCGGACCAGGCAGAACCAAAAAGTGGGTTCCGCCCGTATGGTCTGAGGGTACCGTGGGAGCTGCAGGAAAAATTCAAAAAGGATTTTCTTGATTTTTGTGGTTTTATCCTAATGTTCAAAACTAAGGTTTTTGGTCTTATGAGTCCTTGACTAAGCCTAGGGATAATGAATGCTTCTCATTCAAGAGGTTTTGTGAAAACGTTGATAGAATGGTTAACGTAAACGACTTTCTTAGTTAAGATGTTCCTCAATGAACATTTTTACCAATGCGATGATGACGGATCACAATATGTCAATTAATAACATAATGGATTGGGTTGTTGCTGAAGTCGATGCTTCCTTTGTTGAAGGGATAACAATGTTGATGAGATGAATTCTGTTGTTGACACGAATTTGCTTGTTCAAGCGGAGCTTGTTGATGTGCTTCTCCATCCGATACTAATTTGAGAATCTTACGCGTTTTGGAGAATCATTGGGTAAGTAAGTATAAAAGTGCAAGTACCACTTGTGCTTTTCTTATCAACTTATTACCAACATAATTCCATTTGGCATACACTATGGTTTCTATTCCCGTTCTTTTGGGAGACCATAATCCTAGTTGTGTAGTACCTTATGATGTATCCAAATAGGCTCAACTAAAGAGTTGTTTTAGGATCTTCTTTAACACGAGCACATAGACAAAAGCTAAACATAATGTTGAATCTAATTGTTATGAGAGCAAGTAGTCTTCCAAACATTTCTCTACGTTTAGTTATACCTACGGATTTACTAATCTCATTCTTGATAAGTCATCAATAACTTAACCATTGAGAACAAGAGAGCAACTAGGAATGTCTTTAAGTTAAAATCCCTTGCTTTTGTGGCGTGCTTTTATTATCAAAAGGTCTTTCAAATATTGACACTATACTCACTTGATTACTTTGAAATATCAATTTCGTTTCACTAGTTGTTTTATTCTAAATTCCAAAAATTGTTTTTGTTGAATTTGGTTAGACACAACTATGACCTATAAATCAAGTTTTATAACTTATGTCAATTTTGCTTGATTCAATGTTTGTCTCATGGTGAGGAGATGTTATTTTATACTTTTATTCTTAATGTTTTACACAACATACTTGTCTTGCCATCATTGGACTTTCGACTAAGTTATCATCTACCAAAGATGATATCATAGAAGGAGGAGATCACTCGTTAAATGTCATATTCAACGACTCCTCGACTCTTTGGGTTTTCTTAGTTAAAACACTATGAACTCTATTTATTTTGAAAAAGTCCAAGAGGTACAACATCATGAGACTATGTGTCACATTTGATGTGTAAATCCTAGATGTTGAAAACTCATTTTCTTTCACACATCCTAATATATGCTAATGTGATTTATTTCACCTTGTGTGTTTTACGTGAGATTATCATAAAGGAGTGATTGAAGAAAAACACAATTAAAGACTCAAAGTATGGTGTTTGAGAAAATTGTTTAACAAAGGTTTGTTTTGCAATCATCACAAAAGTGTTAGACATTTTAACACTTAGGAAATTCTTAGTTAGCTCACTTGTAAGCAAGAGTTGAGTGAGACATACTCAAGAGTTTTTCGTGTTTATCTCTTGATGGTTAAAGAACCAAAACACCTTATATCTCCTACTAGTACTAAAGACTAAATTCCTTGTTGCATAGAATCTAATCTTAGTTATTTACAAATAGCAGGTAGACACTCTAGAGTATTACAAATAACACATATTTGAACACATAATGCTAGAAACAAGATACAATCAAAGTCAAGTTGAAGTAATGCGTACCTTTTAAATTGCATAAAGATGCTATCAAGCGGATAAGCATTATGCGTAAAAACTTGGTTTGACGACACGCTTTGAAACTCAATAACTCATGTATCCAAGAAGGTTAGATAATCATATAAAGGCATAGAGAATGATAGTCTTAATCCTTTTATCATGAGTTTCTATTAGAGATTGAATTATCTCTAAATTTCTCTTCTAGGTTTGACAAATTTTACATGCTTTGTTTTATTAGTTGATGATGCTTATGAGTTAAATCCTAATCTGGTTTTATCTTTAAACAACCTTTGACTCCTCAACAATCTTTCAAAAGATTTTGAGCTTTCATCAAATTTAACTAATAATTTTTCCTTTCTCATTTTGCATTTTAATCTCATGTTTGTAATCTAGACATAATTTACATTCTAGATTAATTTCAACATTATTCTCAATTCTAGACATTTTATCTTCTAATAAGATTTCCTTTTCAAAGATATTCTTAAGAGATTTTGAAGACTCATTCTTGAAGATAGTTTTTAGGTCCATGTTGCATAAATGTTTAGACTCATTTTCTAGTTTAGAAAACTCTAGGATGAATATGTCAAAGCAAAAGTGTTTGGTTTTCAAAATGTACCTAGCTTGATGTTTTATCTAGTTGAGAATCACAAACCGGATGGTTGGCTTCATCTTCATCCGTGTTGTTCCATGAATCGCAAGCAAGTCCACTAAGAGCTCAACATGAGTAATCATCTTCACTTACACCTTCATTTTAAAACATTTAAAGTAGTAGCACATGTATTTATCTCAACTAAAAATCAATCAATTAATATATCTAAGATTTCTAATACATTTGTGAGATCAAATTGATCATCTTTGGCTAGACATATTTCTTGATGAAAATTTAACATATTTTTCCAAATATCATTCTTTCATATTTGGTACTAAAGTTTTATAAATCATTGTTTCGGCTTTAGTATTTTTACCAAGTTTAAGTTAGTTATCTTGGTTTTCAAAAATTTGTTTTCTTTAATTTGAAATTACCAAAAGAAATAATATGCCAAAGATCTTGATCAATTGATTTCACATAGTTTTCAAAATTACTTTTCCATTCAAGTAAGTTTTCTTTTTCAAATAGCGGTGGGTTTTGAATAGGTTGCCCTTCTTTGAGATTTTCAAAATCCATAGATCGATCCAAGTTTTAAAATACATTCTATTTTAAAGATCTTGAGTAGCGTAGCTCCTTATGCCAATTGGGGAAAACTAGAAGGGGGGTTGAATAGTTTACCGCTTTTTAAATTCTTTTTAACTTGAATATCTTTAAAATATTTTACGTTTGCTTAAAGATATAAACACAACGTTATAAGTTTGATTCTTTGAAAAGCTTTTCATGTGAATAACAATTCTAACTTTACTAGTTTCATACTTTGAAAAGCTTTGCTTGTGATGATCCTAACTTTGCTTGTTTAGTTCTTTGAAAAGCTTTACTTTTGTTTGAAGATATAAACACATCTTTACTTGTTTAGTTCTTTGAAAAGCTTTATATGTAACTAGCAATTCTAACTAAAGAACAACATGTAATAAGCAAAGATAAAGAAAGAAACGATCAAACCACAATACGATTGTTTATCGCGGTTCGGCTACAAGGACTCTTTTTCCTTGCCCTACATCCACGCCCCGAGTTTCCAACTCGAGAGTTATAAGCACTAATCAACAAGCCCCTTTCACCGGCGGAGAAAACCTTTACAACGTCGCTTACACTTTTACCGACACTAAGCTAGATGTCGAGTTCTTTTACACGGGTACAACCACTCCCATCGTCGCTTATACTTTTACCGACACTAAGCTAGATGTCGAGTTCTTTACCAAGGGTACAACCACTCTCGTTAGTTCTTTTACAAGGGTACAACAACTCCCGACACACTAAGTATTTTGAGGCCTAAAATACTAACCAATCACTTCTACATACATGACACAAATGAAGTATAAACTACCAAAGCTTATACATGACCAAGCTACCAAGACTTGCAACTTTAGAGTTGAAGCTTGTAACTTCTTGAATGATCTTGTGAAGTCCCTTGCTACATAAGAGAATCACACAAATCAAAATGTTACTTAGTTAGTTGAGAGAGTATGTGAAAATATGTCCTAAAGGGGTGAGAGATTTCTTGCAAGTCCTTTGGTATTTATACCAAAGAAAGTCAGCAGTCTGGCGGACACGGCGGTACCCTCAGAAGGGGTCCGCCCGTGTTCCTCCAGGGGTCCGCCAGAACTGTTCAACCAAACTTACAATAAATCACTCCAAAACAAACAATGTCACATCTACTAAATACTAGTCAACATGCATTGCACCAAACATGGAATACTTCCAAAGTGTGTAAGAACTTCATGGATAGTCAAACACATAAACAAGCAATGTCACATCTACTAAATACAATACTTCCAAAGTGTGTAAGAACTTCATGGATAGTCAAACACATAAACAAGCAATGTCACATCTACTAAATACTAGGCAACATGCATTGTACCAAACATGAAATACTTCCAAAGTGTGTAAGAACATCATGGATAGTCAAACACATAAACTTACCATAAATGCACATTGATGAGATGTGACACTTTCTTATTAAAGAAATACTTTCTTATTAAGGAAATAAAAACAATGTTAAGTTTAAAAAGAAATGTAAAGACTAGTTATACAAGACTTAAACTAAAATGATGTTTTACTACAATCTAAAGTTTGTACTTTGTCATTAACAAAACTTAGCAAAGATCGTTAAAATATAAATAACGTTTTTAGGCGATATTTGTATTAACACTGATGATATCCCGATCTCAAATCGATCTTCGAATACACACTCGATCCTTGAAGCTGATCGAACAAATCGTCGATCCTCGGTAACGGGTATCTATTCTTCACCGTTAACTTGTTCAACTCTCGATAATCAATACACATGCGAAACGATCCATCCTTCTTCTTCACAAATAAGACCGGGGCTCCCCAAGGTGAAGAACTTGGTCTTATGAATCCCTTTTTGGCTAACTCCGCTAATTGTTTCGACAACTCTTCCAATTCAGTAGGTGCAAGACGATAAGGCGCTCGTGCTACAGGTGCAGCACCAGGTATCAACTCAATCTGAAATTCCACTTGTCTAGTAGGCGGAATTCCCGGCAAATCATCGGGAAACACATCCGAAAAATCACGAACTATAGGTACATCTCCAATGCACCTTTCCTTCTTCTCCTTCCCTCCTTTCTCAGAAATTTGAGCTAAGAAAAGGCAACTTCCTTTTTCCATTAGCTTCGGCAACTTAGTGCAAGATATGACCGCTAATCTAGATGGGCCTCTCAAATCCTTTCTATCTCCTGGTATGTTCAGTATCTCCCTGCCGTATGGCACACGCACGATCTTCTCATCACAGATTATATAAGCACGATATTTCGACAACCAATCCATACCAATAATAACATCAAAACTCCCTAACGTGACGGGTAGAAGATCTATGTTGAAAGGACGATTCAGAAAGTTTAACGTACAACCGCGAATGATAGTCCTAATCCTCTCTATGTTCCCATTAGCTAACTCTACATCATAACCAATTCCTAAGGCCATCGGGGGTTTCTCTAGCAAGGGTGCAAACTTAGTGGACACAAAACTCTTATCGGCACCAGTATCAAATAGTATGGAAGCATAACGATTATTGAGAAGGAACGTACCAGTAACAACGTTCGGATCTTCTCCTCTCTCGTTCCCAAGTGCATACACTCTCCCATGAGCATCTCCAGCTTCCACACGTTGGTCCCCATTATCTTGTCGTCCACGGTTTCCTCCAGCTCCACGGTTTCCATTATTGTACCCATTACCACCCGATCCTTGATTTCCTCAGTTCCACGATTCCCTACACTCATTCCTATAATGTCCCTTCTTTCCACATCCATAGCAAGTAACATTTGCCTTACTCATAGTTTCAGGAGTAGCTTGAACCATAGCAAGTGGTCGAGCTCTACAATCCATAGCTATGTGTCCCATCCTAGAGCAATTCTTGCATATCACAGTACATTATCCAGAATGATTCCTATAACATCGGTTACACTTGGGTGCATCTCCATTGTAGTTCTTCTTGTCTCCATCTCCCATAGCATAAGCTCTAGTAGTTGTTTGTCGCTTGTTTCGACGATCATTACCCTTAGAGTGATTATCCCTCTTCCTCTTTCCATTCTTGTCTTTCTCAGCTTCTTCCAATGCCAACGAGTCCATCAATTGTTGAGCAATAGTGATAGCCTCATGAATGTTTGCAGGCTTAGCAGAAATCACATCGTTCCTTGTAGCTACCGGCAACCCATCGGTATACCTCTCAATCCTTTGAGTCTCAGTCCTAACCATATCGGGACAAAGTAAGGCTAGCTCTCGATAACGGCGATTGTAAGTTGCCATATCGGTACCTTTCACCTTATGGTTCTAGAACTCAATCTCCAGCTTCTTAATCTCATTCCTTGGGCAGTAAGTCTGAATCAGCAAAGACATAAATTGCTCCCAAGTCATAGCATAAGCCACATCACTCCCAACCGAGTTACGGTAATTGTTCCACCAAGTTAAAGCTTCATCCTTGAAAGTAAAAGAAGCAAACTTTACCTTTGCATTCTCCGCACAACCACTGACATTAAACACTGACTCAGTCTTCTCTATCCACCTGACCAAGTAAACCACTCCTTCAGTTCCACCAAACTCAATAGGTCCACAAATCTTAAACTCCTTGTAGTGACATCTACCAGCACGAACAGGCGGAAAGGTTCCAGCAGAATTGTTGGAATGATTTGACTCAGCCAGTAGTTCAGCAACTCGTTGCTCCACAAGTTGATTGATAATTGCTTGATCCACAGTAGGTGCATTAAGTGGAACATGATCATTGTCTCCCTGAACATCAACATTTTGATTCCTGTTGTTGCGGTTAGTAGTGTCCCGGTTATCAGGAGTAGGGGTCTCAACATTTCGAGTAGGACGGCGTCCTTGACGACCAGGGGTAGTCGTTGCAGGTCCAGTTCTGGTAGCTCTAACAGGGTTTCGTCGTGGGGCCATTGATCTGAAACATCATACAAGTTCGTGAGTCTCCGATAGAACTTATCATATGCTCAACAAGTTATGTGATAGTAGGTGAATAAGTAGAATAATGAGTATGCTGATATAACATTTCTGAAGCATCTATTAAAAATGTTACCCTGGTCCGTGACTTAATTTCATCAACCAAATCAGTGATAAATGAAAGGAAATTGTGACTTAAGAAAATGACTTTGATTACCTTATACTGTTAGAATAGAATTAAGATTAAAGGTTACTCACCCATTCATGCCTGCTTCGCGCAAAACTAGTAGCACCGGTAGTACGAGTATGGGCGTGTTGAAGTCGACCTTTCTTCCCACATGATGAGAGTTTCTGAAATTAAGAAATGAGAAATTTAAAGAAATGAGAGTATATAAATTCCAGAAACTTGGGACAAATGAGTGCAGCTTTCTAGTGACAAACTGACAATAAAAGAGTCTTCATTTGTATCTTTCTAGTTTTGGTACATCTAACTTGACTACCTGGTTTTCAGTTAATAAGACTACATAAAAGTAACCTTTTGCAAGAACGAGTTCCTATGATATTATATAATGCCTATTATCAAGTTCACGAAAGTGTATATTAGGCTATGGTGCAATTCACTTGTTCAAGACCTTCTTCCAAAACCAAATAGATTCATCCAGCTGTGCATATACTTTGGCCAAAGCTTAATTTATCTACCAGTTAGTTTGTGCAATTGTGCATAGTATTGCTTGTACAGTTCCCTCTTGACTTTGCCTATACATGAAAGTTAAACCTGAACATATCTACCATAGATGTCCACCTCTGTAAACAAGTCAAAAACTATTATGTTTTTCATAAACATACACTATTCAGCAGTAAGCCTGAAAATTCACCTACTCTGGGAACATTACCACAACTATTATGTTTTTCCTGCACATGATCAAAAGGGCATACACATTCATAGCTCTCTGGAAGAACTAACTAGTCCTGGACAAATAAAGACAAGGTCCAGGAAACCATTTATATCTCCATACGAAAGAAGCAGTATCCATAAAAGCCAAACTTTTTATTGTTTAACCGTCAGTGATGCTCAGAGAGCATATACAGGGGCTATTATTGTTCATAAAGGTGTAGATAAAAATTCTGGGGTTGTAAGTTTAGAAAATGTTACCGATAAAAAATGAACATATAGTTAAAGACAGAAGATACCTTTGCTATCGGCTTTCGAAGATGAGTTTTATACATTTGCCATTGGTGGTCTTGGAAGTTTTCTGGTGGTTCGAGTAAATCCAATGCTGCCAAAAGCTCATCTTCCGTATAATCGTTCTCTTCAGCACCAAGCTCATTGATTCCATTGATTTCATTAAGCTTATTCGCAGCTTGCTGATACAAGCCCATTTTTAACCTGTATTTTATGGTCCTACGCTTTCCTCTAAATATAGCACAAAGAACCCCGTCTATAGTATCCCCTTGAGGTATGTTGAATCTCCGCTGCCAAAGTTATCAATAAAGGTCATTAAATGAAGAATAATAATAATTGTACTGTAACCAAAACATTTATTTAGCAGAATGTATTACCCGGAGTTCTACTAGAAGCCTAACACCACAATGTTCTTTACATTCCCTCCAGTCCTTTGCATCCGGGGGACATATGTTGGGTTCTTTAAGAAGCAAGGTCATAAATCTTTGACATAAACCCCCATCATTACCGATTAGCTGATTCTTTGAATTAACATGAACCAACACCTTTTCACCCTCGTTCAGCTTGTACACTTGTTTTACATTCATTTTTTGTATCCTAAGAATGTTTCCATCCCTATCTATAAGATTATCATACATGTTAGAATATAATCTACAAACGCATAGCTAATTTATATTGACAACATGATTTTAGTTACCTATGATCTCAACCTCTGTCAATAGATTCATTTCATATTCATCAGGTGGATCTTGATCATGATTAGAATCTGAGGGTGAAGATTGCTGCAAAACTGGCTCGTGTACAGTGGGTTGTGATTCCATTGATTGTGAATGGGAAGACGATGTGGAGGAAGAAGAGTTATGGTGCACACATGCGTGAAGAGAAGGGCGAACAGATGCTTGAAGAGAAGCTGAGGAGGATGAAGAGTTTTGGCGCATATTATAAAGAAAAGAAGGTCGAATAGTTGGTTGAAAGGATGATGATAAGTGATTGGTGTTATGAACTGAAGCTTCACCGGTTGTTTGCATATGTGAAGATGAGGGTGGCATATTATAAAGAAAAGAAGATCGAACATTAATGGCTGATGATGGGTGATTGGTGTTGTCAACCGCAGCGGTTTGCGTATGTGTGGGAAATGAAGGTCGTATACCTACTTGAAAGGCTGATGTGGGAAATGAAGGTCGAACACCTGCGGTTTGCATATTTGTGGGAAATGATTTTGATTGTTTCTGAGAGTTGTGTGATGTTGGTAGATTGATTTGACTTTGTTTTCTTTTATGTTTCTGCATCGTTGCTTTAGATTTATACATCTTGGAAACTGTATCAAATGCAACAAAACATATAGTTAGAATAACAGAAGAATATAAGAAAAACTTAGGTTTGGTGCAGGGGAGATAGGATCAAAACAGGCCAAAACGAGCTGCTCAAAAGCTTATAAGAAAAATATTAAAATTGAACTAAAAATACTAACTTAAAGATTATCTTCCAAATTCTGAATTCCCCAAGTTTCAGCTAGATTGAACTTAATATGAATGAATTAAAAATATAAAACTAAATCTATTTTTAAAACTATTTTGGTTATACAGTGGCTCGTGGAGAACCCCAAGTTTCTCAATAATCCATTATACATAACTGGGATTTCGTACATGGGCATTGTCGTACCAGTTGTTACTCTTGAGGTATACAAAGGTAAGCAATTCTGAATATAAACACTATGGAGCATCATTTATATCTCTATTTGGAATATTATTCCAGATACAACTAGTTCCCGTTGCACCAAGTTCTACTCTAGCATTTGAGTTGTAATATAAACAACACATGTAGATGTGATGTTGTATTTTTCTAATATCTTATTCATTTGACTTTGTTTTTTTTAAGACTGTTGTTTAAGGCGGAGGTAGGAAGCGGTCTCTATACTTATGATAATGAGGCCCTTAAAAGACCCATTTGCTGGACTTCAGCTTATTTCTGGACTCTTCAATGACTGAAAGTGACAAGCTGAGGAAGTCTGGATGGCTGCAGAATCATTTTCAAATCTGTCCAAGTATATATACTTCATATCTATGTGATTGTTTGTTTTGTCTTAAGTTATTTTAATTAAGAAAAAAACCATCAACTATCACGTACTCACATTGTAAAATCAGGTTTTTGAATCACAAACCAAAAAGAAGTGCAGTTTGTTGTAAATTTTGAAACTTCCAATTAGCACACATCAAATAGTTAAAAGATTTCACTGGCACGAAAGTCAACTTCCTGTCGTGGCTAAAAACTAATTATTAGTCAACTTTTATAACATAGTAATGCAAACACTCCAATTTACAGGCATTGAATTTATAAACCAGAGTAAAGAGCAGTCTTTAAATACATTTTTGTCAGATATTTTGTCTTAAGTTTCAAAAGTTGACTTGTTGCTGCTTAGAATTGTTCTACGTGTGCTAATGGCCTTATTTTTGTGACATCACAATGTGAGTACGTGATAGTGTCCGGTTGTTTGGCTGTGGGTTTGCTACGGATAATGTGCTAATAAGTTGAAACGAGTTGCACACTTTGATAATTGATTATTAGTTTTTCTAGATAATCACATTCAATTTCAGTATATTTACAAAACATTAAATCCAGAAATATGCTATAATTTAAAAAGGACAGCTTGTGGACAGTTTTTCTAGATAATCATAATGATGTGCTACTAGTATTTATTAAAATACAGCAGCAATTCCCACTTTTCAGTACTGCCACATTCCGATCATAAAAATAAGCATGCAGAAATCAAATAACTAACCTTTTGTTTGATTTTCTTGAAGTCGAGTAAACGAAGAGATCTCAACTTGTGGATAACATACAGTCGATAATTTGGTTTCTTTGTGATGTTATTGTCCAGTAAGCTCAAGTACTGCAGCTTCAATGATGAATCAGATATCCACTCAGCAAAACGGGTAACCTCCTATACATAAGGGAACACATACAATCACGATCAACAAGTACATTGTCCACCACGAAATCATGCAATAATACAGAGCAAGCGAATGACTTCAGATAACCATACCTTTCTTGCTAACAGTCAGTATTATTTTAACAATTACATTCTATGCTGAATAAATAATCACAAATCAGAATGGTGTGTACAAAATCAGTAAAAGGAGTGGCTTCTTCTAGATGTATACTACGAGAATTAATGTTAAAAATATAAACCCCAAATCTTCATGATCCTTGTTTCATAGCAATTTCTAGTACCACTTATCTCAGATATTGTGCATTTTTCTCCTTCCGATTTTATATTTCTAAGAGTATGTTCTTCTGTCCAACAGCTCAACGCCACCTAAAACTACTTTCATCACTTAAACTGAACTTTAGATAACATCCTGGTTATAGTATTAGTAATTTTGAAGACGGGTTTTGCTCATCATTGATCTTTTGTATGCCTTTCTTTTTTCTATCATATAAATCTTCATTAATTATTCCTTGCACAGGGTACATATTTACATGCCCAACTTTCATTAAAAAAAATATACATCTTTTATACTCTACTTTCATAAATCTACATACAACCCTAACAGACAATCAAAGGTCATAAGCCCAAACGTCATTCAGAACTGCTTAAATTAATTCTCATTCACATAAACCATATTAGCAACAACTTAACAACACGCAACAAGCATTACAGAGAGCAGATCAATATTGAAGATGTATGCGTCTACCCCAATATACAAACATTACTATCAAATTTTCATGCTAAATATTATTTATAAACAATGTCGCCATGAACTGAAAGAAATGCAGAACAGCGGTAAAAAAATATGAAACAAATGCGACTAAAGTCCAACCTGAATCCTCACCAACTAAAGGCAGTTCTTTGTGAATATTTACAGAACATGCCCATTCAGTCATTCACTACCATTTAACTAAAAGTCCCGTAACCCTAAACACTAAATAGTAAATACCAACTCAAGCCTGAAACTTAACTTATTCAAAGTCAAACTCAAATAACCGGGAACACAGTATAGCAATCCAGTATGAGCAATACCTCCGAATCCTATCTGATACGTATAGATCTCAAAACTGGCAAGAAGTCCCGAGCCTATGAAAATAAGACACAATTTCTTATAGAAAAGGCTCTGAAACTACTTATTTAAGCACTTAACAACAAAAATAAGCCAGAATAGCACAAGAGAAAAAGCAGATAAGCATTCATGCAGTAACATATACAAGACAGAAAAAATAGCCTAACTTGCAGACATGATATAAGCATTCAAATAAGCTCGGAAATGAAATGTAAAAGCTGGTCTAGAAAGCTGATACTACAGGCTGTCTAAAAATCATAAAAGGCCCAAATCTATCAATCAATTGCACAATTGAAATGGCCCTACACCAGATCACTCTCAAACACTAAATCAACACTTTTGCAAACCAATATAGAACAAGCAGATGGAAATAGAAATGATTGAAACTTTAAACATACAATCTATGCACTATGAACTTAATTCAGAAACACTTTCAAAGCTTATGAACATCACATGATCCCTTGAATTTGCTTCTCAAAGTGACAGTTCAAACAAGGAGTGCACCAGATGTTTGACTAAGCTGATGAACTATTAGTTTGACAAATCTGAATTTCATTTGATCAAAACTCACTAATGGTGTAATATTAAGCTATATATGATTTTAATTCACTAATGATCACTACTAGATTGCAAGATATGAACATCTGCAAGACAGAAACAAAAAGAAGATAAAAGACTAGCATTTTAATGGTATAGCATAGTAATTAAAATGGACTAACTTTCAGATACAAACAATAGAAACAAGCAGCAGCTAGTAAGACTTACAGCAATGAGACAATAAAAGTTATCTCCTGAACAATCAGATTGCAGATTTTGAGTGTCTTGAAAAAGAAGACAAAATAAGATATGGTTATAAACTGAAGAGACAGATTCGAAATTAATCGATGCGATGAACAACGTAACAACTAAACGCAGAGCATCTCAACACAATAATAAAGTCCTTACATCTATCAATCAGCTTCAATTTATATACAATTACAAAGAACTAAACACGAATACAGCTACAAACACAAGTAACTAGTTAAATTACTGATAGATGTAATTTAATCAGTTAAACGTATCATCTTACGCCTATCAATGGCTACCGGAATCACAAATTTGCGTAAACATCAATAGATGACGTCATTCAGATAACACATATATAAACTAAGTAACTAGTAATTACAGACCCGTACACGTTCTCATCATTATTGAGCATCTTGGACTTCAGTGTCCAAACAAAGCCAACGAGGTTCCTGGTTCACATCATCCAACATTGGAAGAATACAAGGTATGCATTGGGTATAAGAGTCATCATCATCATCTCTATTCACATTGGTCCCCATGTCATATATATCCCTTGGATTGGTCCTAATAACATGTGACCATCCAACATCTTTTAAATCCTCAATATAAAACAATTGTCTTGCTTGAGTAGAAATTATAAAAGGATCATCTTTGAAATTTTCACCGGTGTGTATCAATGGCCTAGAGAAATTCACAAGAGGAAACCCATATTTATCTTTCTTTAGCCCTCTATAAAGTCGATTGTCGACCCAATCACAATGGAAGAGAACAATTTTGTATCCACGATAATATTCAAGCTCAATAATGTTCGTAAGTTTTCCATAATAATTTCCTCCTTCTACTTACACCATGACTCCTGAATTTTGGGTCTTCTTAAACTCTTCACGTCGCCTTGTGAGAAATCTATGACCATTAGTGATGAAGCCTTTATATTGTTTGGCAACAATATTCGGGCCAATAGCAAGAGATAACACTTCTTCATCTACATTATGCTTTTGTAAGAGAGAAACCTACCATTATTTAATATCACTATTAGTTAATGCACCTCGGAGATGAGGAAACTTATATAACAACCAATAGATTTGTAACCTGGTTTTTTAGCCACCATGGAAATTCCTCGACCATCAATTTCTCTATAGTTTTTGAGTCCATGGGTTTATTCCTAAGAGCTTGTTTTTCACCCAAAAAATAACTACATGAAGCATATCATAATCTTAAGACTTTATCAAAGCATTATTTCTTATTAAATATAATAATTATATGCTAAAAGAAGTACTTACTTGCGGAAAGGTTGAATTTTACTATGGTTTAGTAACACATAGCGATGTGCTTGAGCTAGAGACTTGCCATCACGCTCAAGAATCTCAACCTTACCTAACTTACGACCACCCGAATTGAACATATACATCTCTTTTCCGACAACATTGTCATCATTTCTAAGAGGGCGATTAAAGGGAGTCTCAACACCTTCAAAATATCTTGAACAAAAATTAAGACATTCTTCCTTGATATATCCTTCTGCAATTGATCCCTCAAGTTGAGCCTTATTGCGAACATATGACTTCAACCGCATCAAGTACCTTTCAATTAAAAAATTGCCAATAAAGTCACAAGGTAAAAAGAATATATACACAACTTAATGGCATGAAAGAGAGAGTACCGTTCAACTGGATACATCCATCTGTAATGAACGGGTCCACCAAGCTTCGCCTCTGATATCAAATGGATAGTCAAGTGGACCATGACTGTGAAAAAACTAGGAGGGAATAACTGCTCCAACTCGCATAATGTCCGCACGAGTTGATACTCCATCTTTTCTAATTCACTAAGATCAAGAACTTTTGCGCACAACCCTTTGAAAAAGTAGCAATAATCCGTCACGGCTTTAACTACGCGAGATTGTGTTCTTGAAATCACGGATGCCCGTAGAGCAATGGGCAAAACATCTTGCATTAAGATGTGCCCATCATGACTCTTAAGATTGGAAATTTTATGATCTTTCTAGCTTACACCTCTCGAAATATTTGATGCATACCCATCTGGAACTTTAAGATCTTTTAACAATTGTAAAAAGTTGGACTTCTCTACACTAGACATCGTATAACATGCTGGGGGTAAGTACGGCTTTCCATTAGGACGATTTATAAGGTGAAGTTCATGCCTAATTCCCATTTCCTCGAGATCCTTGCGGGTGTTTTCGTTGTCTTTAGTCTTTCTATCTAAATCTAATAAGGTCCCGAGAATATTGTCACACATATTCTTTTCGATATGCATCACATCTAAGTTATGTCTAAGTAAATTGTGCTCCCAATACTCTAAATCAAAGAACACACTTTTCTTTTTCCATAATTGGTTCTCACCGTCAATATCTTCTTCAATGATAATATTTGTACTCTCAAATGCACCTTGGTTGTCATATGTTGCCTCTGTTGTATGAGTACTTGTTGAACCAGCATCCTCCCTCGTCCTTTTCTTAGACTTTCCATATCTAAATCTTACACCGCTTAATTGTTTCAAAACATCTGACCCTGTTAGTGGAGTTGGCGGACCCTCATTCTCTATTGTACCATCAAAACGTTCCTTTTGAAATCGATAACTATGATTCGGCTCTAACCATCTTCGATGTCCCATGTAGCAAATTTTCTTTCCATGTTTTAACCACCTAGAGTGAGTGGAGTTGGCACAAAGTGGACATGCCACACGACCCTTGGTGCTCCAACCAGATAAATTTGCATATGCTGGAAAATCGTTGATAGTCCACAAAAGGGAAGCCTTTAGTTTGAAATGTTGCTTAGAAAAAGCATCATAAGCATCAACACCCGTCCATAATGATTGGAGCTCTTTTATTAAAGGTTTTAGATATATGTCAATATCATTGCCACTTAGTACTAGCTAAATACTATACTATTCAAAACTCAAAATAAGAATTAGCAACACACACACATTATTATAACTCGCATTCAATACTAGCTAATACTATACTATTCAAAAAAATAGTCATAGTAATTTCTAAGCGCATATTACACACACATTATTATAACTCGCATTCAACAACAGACTTCAACAGACTTCAAAATATCGCATTCAACAACAGACTTCAATTTCACATTATTATAACTCGCTAAAACGACTCCACAAGCTTGATTCAAATAATCGCATATTACACACACATTATTCAGATATTATACTTAAATAAACGCGTATAAATTGTTTATACCTAGCTTCCGATTAACAAGCTCTGCTGCAACAATTCAAACCCTAGCTTCCACAGATTAACACCACATATTAACACCACCGTTTAACACCACCGATTAAACACCACAGATTAAACGCCACCGATTAACAAGCTCTGCAACTGATTTTGAGATGGTAAAGCTGATAGTAATGATAACCGAGTGAATAAAAATTAGGGCTTATGAATCAGATATCGATTATGATATTAAAACTGATAGTATCAAAACTGGTGATGAATTTATACGATAGTAAAAATTAGGGTTCATATTTGGGTGATGAATTTGGGGATTTGAACGATTTGCAGTGAAGTGATGGGATTTATTATACGATTTGCAGTGAAGGGATTTTTTAAAAGAGTAAAGTGAAGTGATGGGATTATGATATCTGTTTTCTTTTTTGTTTTTTTAAAAGAGTAAAGTAAATTGAAGAGTAAAGTGATATTTTATATAAAAGAGTAAAAATAACTACACGCTTTTATTGGTGTAAGTCTTTTTTTTATTTGTACACGCTTTTAAGTGTGTACTACAGTTTTATACACATATAAAATTGTGTATATTTTATACACGCTTATTTTGGTGAAAAAACACAAATTAAAACTCCACCCATCCTAAACCGTGTAGTAATAACCGTGAACAATAACCCCTTTTTTTGTAGTGATAAAGACACTCATATGCATGTCAAACACATGATATGACCATTGTTGTCTACGTATTGACATATTGTCATGCAACACGCATATAAGTCAAGCATAAACCCTCCCTCAAAGCCTAATATGAGTTTCTAAATTTGATTCATATATTTAACTACTTATATAAACAATATCAAGTAATATTAACATAAAATAAAGACGGTTCGGTTTGGTTTAGTTATTACAGTCCGGTTTTGGAAAAAACCGAACCAAACTTTTTGGTTTTCAAAAACCGAACCACTGGTTTATAGCTTCAGCCGGTTATCTCGGTTAAGTTTTTTTCACTTTTTTGCTCACATCTGGAATTCAAGCACTCCGATTCTGTTTAAATCTGAACCACGCTATATTTGGTGCTCTTTTGATTGTGTGTTGTCACATCTGGGATTCAAGCACCATTATAATATGCAAAATTTATGACCACCGAAACCGAAATACTAAAGTATAAAATGATACGTTGAAATGTGTCATCTGTTGGGCCATATGTTTACTACCAAAGGGAAAAACATGTCGACTGTATCACGCATCAGTAAAAGAAATATAGTACTCTCTTCATTCTAAAATAAGAATTGTTTACCGACAAAAAACATACAATTTAAAAAAAATGGAATTGTTATTGTTTTTGTTCTTTTACATTTTGCAGAATGACAGTTTTACTTTTTATTAAAAACTAGTAATTTATATACTTATTCTTTAAAGTTTGTAATAATAATTCAAACAATCATAATACGGTAACTCAATCAAACTTTCCAATCTATATTTAATACTAGTAGACAATTAAATTGGGTTGGAGGAAGTAATAACATGTATTAACATTTCGTAGTAATTCTTATTGTTGGTCTCGGGACATAAGAAAAATTGGTCATTTTTTTAATTTCTCCTAATATAACCTCTCATAGTCATATCAACTATATGGATGCAAGCACAATGTCACGTTTGAGTAGTTTTCCAATTCTTAAAGTACGATTGATTTTATTTCCATTGTCACTCAGCCTAAGGACATTGGTTAGAGATGACAATACAACTATAAAAGCACCTGATTAAGATAACAAATAAAGAGAGTTCTCTTAGCCCACAAAGTGTCACACATAACTGACTATTCATACAAGCAAACATTTACTCGAACGTAAATTAGCCTTTATGAACATGCTCATGAACAAAAGGTGCCAACGGGTCATAAAGTAGGGAATACACCCGAAAACCACCTTGTCCTCAAAGTTATATGCAGGATACGCATCTTGAAATTCGGTCAACCATTCCCAAGTAGCTTCCGGTGAACTGCCTACCCACTGTTTTTCATTAGTGAAAGTTTGTTTCATTGATTCTTTAACCTTCTGCGTGTGTTCTTGTCTGGGTATGACAATGTCCCTCAAGAAATCAACAGGCTTAGGTGTAGGGTTAACTATCACGCTCTCAAGTATCTTGTGTTTGGTCAAGGCAAAATGGGGCATTCACTTGTTTTAATATGTAGTTATTACTACAATGCACTAATGTTTTCATAGATGCAACTAACTTTAGGAGTGAAACTAGTTAATTGGTAGTTCATTAAAGTCTTAGTTTAAACCCGCGCTTAAAACTTGTAGAGCGCTTGATTCTCAATATTATTTAATTTGTTCATATGGAGAGCTAAATTTCTTCAAAACAACTTGATTCTATTAGCACCGGACTTCATTAGCCAGGTCTAATAGACACTGGTTCCTTGTTGGAAGTTTGTAATATCATAAGATTTCGTACTTATATTTAGAACATTATTTATGTAATTATTATTAGTAGTATAGTTTATTTCGAATGTCTGTAATGGTTTATTCCAACAGATACAATTCGAACCATCACAATAGTTAGTTTATATGGTTATGACAGTTACACTTGAAGGGACATGTTGGTTTTCATTTGAACCATCATGTTTATTACTTCTAATGGACATGTCTTTCCATCTTGTATAAATAGGGTATCCATATGTTTGAAATAATAACACAATTCCAGAATTTTACTTTGCAAAATATACTTTGTTTCATACATATCTTTTACTGTTATATTGCAATATTACTTGTTCACAAATCTCAGAATCTCAAACTACAAATATGGTTAAGAGAGAATTGCAAAAATCGTCCTTAAAGTTTGGCCAAATTGCACGTTTTGTCCCGGAAGTTTGGAAAGTGCAAGGATCATCCCTGTGGGAAACTTTTGGGGCAAAATTCGTCCATGGCTTACATCAAATGACTAAAATGCCCCTGTCCTTTTCTTATTTTATATTCCTTTTCAGTTTCTAACACAAATGGTCCTTGTATTGCGCAAAGCTTCACAAATTTAGTTCTTTTTTTACACAAATGGTCCTTCTTACACAAAATCGTCCTTCTGTTGCACAAGGCTTACACAAATGGTCCTTGAGTCCGTTTTTCTTCCGTTTTCATACGTTTTTGTCCGTTTTCTTACTTTTTTTTTCTATTTTTGTCCGTTTTTATCCGTTTTTGTCCGTTTTTCTTATGTTTTTGTCCGTTTTTTTACTTTTTTTAAGTTTTTTACGTTTTCGTCCATTATTCTTACGTTTTTTCCGTTTTCATACGTTTTTGTCCGTTTTTCTTACGTTTTTCTTACGTTTTTGTCCGTTTTTCTTACGTTTCGTCCGTTTTTCTTACGTTTTTTTTACGTTTTTTACGTTTTCGTCCATTATTCTTACATTTTTTCCTTTTTCATACGTTTTTGTCCGTTTTTCTTATGTTTTTTTTCGTTTTTCTTACGTTTTGTCCATTTTTATTGTTTTCGGACGTTTTTCTTACTTTTTTTGTCTGTTTTATCCGTTTTTGTTCATTTTCCTTACGCTTTTGTATGTTTTCTTACGTTTTTTCCCATTTTCTTTTTTTTTTGGTCCGAATTTAAAAAAAAATAAAATAAGTTCAAAATTTTTGTCCTGTTTTTTTTGTTTTTTGTCCGAATTAAAAAAAAAATTCAAAATTTTTGTCCGATTTTTTTTTTTTGTCCGAATTTTTTTAAAAAAATCCAAAATTCGGACAAAAAAAAATCTGACAAAAATTTTGAACTTTTTTATTTTTTTTATTTTTTAAAAAAATTCGGACAAAAAAGAAAAAAAAAATCGGACAAAAAATTTGGTCAAAAAAATCGTAAGAAAATGGAAAAAATTTGGTAAAAAAAAGATTCGGACTAAATAAAAAATTTTGGACAAAAAAAATCGGACAAAAATTTGGTCAAAAAAAATATTCGGATAAAAACGTAAGAAAAACGGACAAAAACGTAAGAAAAATGGATAAAAACGGACAAAAACAAAAAAAATGTAAGAAAAACGGACAAAAACGTATGAAAACAGAAAAAACGTAAGAATAACGGACGAAAACATAAAAAACGTAAGAAAAACGGACAAAAACGTAAGAAAAACGGACAAAAATGAAAAAACGTAAGAAAAACGGACGAAAACGTATGAAAACGGAAAAAACGTAAGAATAACGGACGAAAACGTAAAAAACCCGTAAGAAAAACGGATAAAACGTAAGAAAAACGGGCAAAAATGGAAAAAAAAAAACGTAAGAAAACGGTCAAAAACGTAAAAAACGGAAGAAACGGAAGAAAAACGGACTCAAGGACCATTTGTGTAAGCCTTGTGCAACACAAGGACGATTTTGTGTAAGAAGGACCATTTGTGTAAAAAAAGGACTAAATTTGTAAAGCTTTGCGCAACACAAGGACTATTTGTGTTAGAAACTGAAAAGGAATATATAATAAGAAAAGGACAGGGGTATTTTAGTCATTTGATGTAAGCCAGGGACGATTTTTGCCCCAAAAGTTTCCCACATGGACGATCCTTGCACTTTCCAAACTTCCGGGATGAAACGTGCAATTTGGCCAAACTTTAGGGACGATTTTTGCAATTCTCTCTATGGTTAATACAAATACTTTCTTAGAACAAAACTGGTCGACAAACAATCATGATTTCGACCCACATAATAATTGGCATCAGAGCAAACCTGGGAAACCTCTAAGAAAGAAGATGCAGCAAACATTTATGCATCGACAATTGAAAAGAGAGAATGAGAAGAAACTGGGCAAGTGCATACGACAAATCACACATGACTGCAAGGACATATTGAAGAAGAAATTAGAAGAGATTGAAGCATACAACACAAACCTTACCCAAAACAAATACAAAAAACACAAATGCTTCATATGCAAAAAGAAAGGCCATATAGCAAAATTCTGTCAAACGAATCAAGAAGAAGAAAAACCAAAAGTCGAACAACATGAAACAGAAAAACCAGAAACTTCAAACTGGTCTCCTATCATCCCAACACAATCCGAAGTCATTGAAACTCAAAAGATACACAAACCAACCATTGAATTAAAGTATCGTGAATGTATACACTTCTCAACAAATGGTATCTTGAAAGGGACGGACCAAGGACACTGGGACAACATATGGTATATCAGCAATCAAATCGATAAGCATCTTTGCTCTAATCTCAATTTCTTTCGTAATATAAAAGAGGATTTCGTTGTTTCAAAATTAAAAGAACAAATTAAATTTTTATTTACATATGGAATTAGTGAAGTTTTTATCAAGGACGATGGTCGAGGTTTCATAATACCAGGGGTATTCTATGCTCCTGAAGTCTCATTAAACATACTCTCCATCGATTTACTTGAGAAACAAAGTTTTTGAAATTGTCTATGAAGGAAACTCTTGTAGACTGATTTACATGTTTAATAATTTTGAAAACCATGTCTTTAATGAAGATAGTTTAAGGAAAAGGCACAATGAATTCATGGAAACCTATTTCGATTCATTATCAAATTCAGAAGATGATGTGATTAGGATTAAAGGAAACATATATTCAACAAGAGTCACAACATTTAATGAATTTGTTGCCTTCCTGAACTTGATTAAAAATGATGCTCTTATTCGACAAGAATGGGATTATTTTCGATATAAATTTGATAAGGTTGTCAAATGGTTTTATAATCACTACTTAAACAAATCCCTTCCTGGTCCTATTCCTCCCATGATCAATGGTACACAAATACATTTACTTGATCTTTACAAACTAATTGAGGGACTTGGAGGATACTTAAGTGTGCATTTCGCTCAAGAATTTGGAACAATTGGTGAACTCATTGGATTATCAAAGCAAGAAGGTGAAGAATTGAAAAAGTGCTACATCAAATACTTGGATATATTTACATCCTACTACAAGACTGCAAGGGGGCCAAATTTTCCTACCAAAAGAGTAGAAGTGGACACATCTTATAGTCCTTTGTCTCATCAAGAGACTTTTGCACCCAATTTTAATACAGCAGATCATAAAGGAAAAGACAAATTGGAGCACTTTGGTATTATATTAGAAGATGTTGAAGAAAAGAAAGACAACACCAAACCGATTCAACCACACCATTGGCAACAAGATATAAAGGCTGGAAACTACATGGTCAAGACAGAAACAACAAGCAATGCAAGTGATGATTTCACAATCATTACTTGATGCTTCGAAGTAAACAACATATACTCAATCTTATGATCTTAGGAGGGAGAATGTTGGAAGTTTGTAATATCATATGATTTCGTACTTATATTTAGAACATTATTTATGTAATTATTATTAGTAGTATAGTTTATTTCGAATGTCTGTAATGGTTTATTCCAACAGATACAATTCGAACCATCACAATAGTTAGTTTATATGGTTATGACAGTTACACTTGAAGGGACATGTTGGTTTTCATTTGAACCATCATGTTTATTACTTCTAATGGACATGTCTTTCCATCTTGTATAAATAGGGTATCCATACGTTTGAAATAATAACATAATTCCAGAATTTTACTTTGCAAAATATACTTTGTTTCATACATATCTTTTACTGTTATATTGCAATATTACTTGTTCACAAATCTCAGAATCTCAAACTACAAATATGGTTAATACAAATACTTTCTTAGAACAAAACTGGTCGACAAACAATCATGATTTCGACCCACATAATATTCCTTACCTAGAAACTGTGCTTTGTGAAGAATTAGAGCCTGAAACTTCTAGCTTGAAATTGAGCTATATGTGAAAAATCTAGGGTGTGTTTAGTCGAGGAAAAACATTTTTAATTTTCAGTTATGACTTTTTAACAAAGGATAACGTAGCAAGTGCTAACAATTTTCACTTTTCTGTCTGTGATCGCATGGTATAAACATGAAGCATGGCTTTTTGGATTTGGGAGGGAGTAACAATAATCATAAGAAGAAGACTAATAATGATGAATCGAGTACTCATGGTAAAAAGGAGACGAATGAGGAGATAAATGCTACCGATTAGAGACGGTTTCCAAGCTTGTCGGATACATATGGTACTCTATATATGTTCATCTTCTTTAGCTGGAAAAATTCGTGTTAATGAAAAACAAATGTTCGAGGGTGAACTCAAGTTACTGGGAGATGATGGGAAGCCTTTAAAACCTAGTAGAATTACGAGTGAGGATCCATCTTCTCAACATGAAGCTTCTTTTCAATATGAGTTCCCAAACTCTAGTGTGGGAGGGGATGATATTGTAGCTGGTTCGAGTGATGGAGATGCTGATAACAGGACTGGTTTGAGAGGTGAGGACCTGGTTTCTAACATGGATAAAGTGGTTAATTCTGATCTTGGGAATAACAATGTTGGGGCTACTAATAACCCGGTAATGTTTGAGGTTGAACAGGTGGGAACAGGGTGATAGAAACGTTCTGCCCCAATATCATTTGCGAGCTTGGTATGTCCTGAAGCAAGCAAATGTGTGGCAAATTTTCGTACATTATATACGGGGTACTAAAACTGGTGACAGTGCTGAAGTTTTCTTTATCTTCGGTTTTGGAGGCCAATGCTAGGTATGAAAACTCGTTATATGGTTATTTTCTTGGTAAAAGAAGTGCACTCGTTGTTGTTGATTGCTATGTGATGAATGTATGGAAGAAGTTTGGTATTGTTAAAGCAATGATGAACTCGAAAGAGTTCATCTTTTTGCTTTGGCAACAGGTTGAGATAGGGTATTAGAAAATGGACCATGCTGATACGTAATGCCTCAATTATTCTTAAGAAGTGGTCTCCTAATGAATGCTTATTAAAAGAAGAGCTTAAATTTGTCCCGGTTTAGGAAAAATTGTATGATGTTCCGTTTATGGCGTTTACTGAGGATGGATTGAGTGTCATTGCTACTAGATTGGGTGCACTAATCATACTCAATTCTTATACTAGCACTATATGTATGGACTCTTGGGCTCAATTGAATTTTGCATGTGCATTGATTGACATAAGGGCTAATCGTCCTCTCAAAGAACTATGGTAATTGCTATTCCTTATGTGAAGGGTTAGGGTTCTTATTTGCATACAATTAAAGTAGAATATGAGTGGAAACCACCAACATGTGCCTGTTGTTTGGAGTTTGTTCATGATGATAACCAATGCCCTAAACATGTGATTTCTGAATCTGGTGTGAACTTAGCAGTTGATTTGTGGAGGAAAAATGGTCCAAGTGGTACAAAACCGTAATTCTAAATGTAAGCAACATGCTAGGTAAACGGGTTTTAAACCTAAGACATCTTTGTATCGTCCTATTTCTATCCCCAGTGGGTCTCGGGCATCAAAGAAGCATGGTAAAGAGGGAAAAAATTGGGCCACAACTTCAAAACATTCTTAATAATAAGGGACCTGGAACTCAGATGATATAAACCTGGTTACTCTTAAGAATTCGTTTGAAGCGTTAAACGAAAATGACAAGATATTCGAGAACGTGGGTACTTCAATTGCTGAAAACGTTGGTAATATCGTTAAAGATGCGGAAAAGGCTATGGAAGAGAGTGGTAGTGATGTTGATGGGATTTTCGATGAGACTGCTCAATTCATGGCTAATGGAGAACGAAGATTATGACATCTATGGCACTTATGACCTTGAAGGTTTAATAAAAGAACAACTGGCATTTTGTGATGTGATGATTATCAATCTTCATGGTTGAATTAGAAGATAGTTTATGTTTAGTGTCTTTATAAGTTAAATACTTAAATGTAAACTAGTGTCTAGCGGTTTTTCCTTTGATAAAAGTAGTTATATCTTGTTAGGTATACTTTACCACTTATGTAACAGGCTGAGATGTAGGATTTACTCACATATGATTTACTTAAATATTTTTTGGATTAATAAATTTACCGGGCCGTTACAAAAAAAAATAAAAATAATAATAAAATAATCCTATTCTAAAACAAGATTACCAACAATCTATTACACTACAAGAAATAATTGAAACAATAGCTCGATAGCTCGAACGAAGTATTGTGGGACAGCGAGTTGGAATGTTGGATTGTGAACACTTATCTTTTCATGAATTCTAAGTGTAACTCAGCAATCAGTTCTATGTTACTAAACGGCTGCATTGCGATTATCAAACTTAACAGCTTGAATGGTTTGAAATTTCAACCTCGTTATGATCAATTAGTAACACGTGTTTTACCCATAGATTGATTGCATAAACCAGTAAAATTCGTAAAGTAGCCTATAATGTTGCAAACATTTTAGAACAAATTTGGATTTAATTAATGTTAGTTGTTATCCAACTCTGTTTTCTGTTAAAGAAATTTTCTTTTTATCAACCCATGAAATGGCCTAAATTAAAACCAACACTTACTGGCTAAAATGTTGGATCAATCTTTGTGTGGCTTCAAATTTGAGAATTAATTGCATAATAAACTTAATATATTAAGAAACTAACTAAACTAAAAATTTGTCCAAAGTGTACTCAAATATTTAGATTAGTTTTGATTTATACTAAAATTTTGTATATATTTAATATATGTGTTATTTATGAAATAAACCAGTATTTACAGCCAACCTTACCCATTCATTTTGCTACATATAGAGTTTCATCATGTAAGCAAAGCAATGGACATTTGAGGATTATACATCCATACAACTTATCATTCGAAAGCAAACATTATACAACAAAACAATACGAGTTTTGGAACCGTAACACAAAGTTTACCTTATCAATTTTCCATTAATTAGAAGTTGAGTAGCCCACGTCAATTTCATGTTTTCATTTATAACCGTGGTGCAGGACGAGTATGGGGTGCATCCCATTCGGTCACAATGTGGTTACGAGTAATCTCTTTAAGTGAGGTACACCCACTAAGTGCCATTGTTAGCTCAAATTCATCACGTAACATTTGAAGTACTTTTTTCACTCCAGCTTCTCCTTCAGCAGCCAATGAGAACACGACAGGTCGCCCAATCTGACCATGTCGAAAAAGTAGAGTGTAAGATTTAATGTCCATACCATCCAACCTTAATAAACTTGTTTACGGATAAATGAGCTAAAATTGCTACGTTTACTTGGCAAAAAAATTAAAATAACTAATAATTAGTTGATATGTAGCATGTTTACTTACAAATATGCCAGAAGCTCCAAGAGCTAGTGCCTTGAAAACATCAGTTCCACGGCGTACCCCACCATCAAGAAACACTGGTACGCGGCCTTGTGCAGCTTTGACAACCTCTTCTAAAGCCATGATTGTAGCAGGGACGTAATCAAGTTGACGAGCTCCATGGTTGGAGACAATAATACCTGCTGCTCCAGCTTGAATAGCCAGCCTTGCTGCATAGTTAACAAGTGGGATAACAATGTTAAGTATTAGATTAACAAATAACCGAATAAAAGAGACATATTTCAAGTGGTTTCGATTATTCTTACTGTCCTCAGCCGTGATCACACCCTTCACTAGGATCGGCATCGTGGTGATTGTTTGAAGCCACTTCACATCCTGCAAGCATCGAAACAAAGAAAAAAGTTACTTTATTGGGAACAAGGAAGGTCACATATTTGAGTCACAAAATTTATTGGGGGAACAAATCAATTGATTAACATACATTATAGAAAGTTTGTTAACTAATACACTGTACATTAGTACATATGGGCTTGATTGAATGAGCTACATACAAACTGATACTAAGCAATAATGTATTCCAATCTATATTTATACATTATTAGAAACATGTATTTATGCTCTGTAACATACTATTTGCAATAAAAATGCTAGGTGTACGGGCATCTATCTCATCTATATAAGTTTCTAAATCCAACAAAATATACCTGCCAGCTGAGGGTGCGATCAATCTGACCAGCAACATAAGAAGCCAACCCAGAGTCATTAGCCTGCATTTCAAAAACTCAACTATCTTAGCGAATTTTGTCGCTTATATATGTACGTCCTCATATCAAATGGGACACATGATTATATATTCATTTGCTCATATCATATAACTAAGATCCATAAAATAGTAAATTGATTTTTTTTTCCCCTAAAGTTGTAACTTGAACTTACTTCATCCATCTTGCCGAGGTCCAAACCCTCAAAGTTCTTCAAAGTCAAAAATGGGGGTAAAGTGAACCTATTTTTGATGTCAGCTTCCCTACGTCCAAGTCTTGGTGTATCGACCGTTAGAGCTATAGCCTTAAAACCAGCTCTTTCGGCTCTTCTCACAAGCTGAGCAACCACGTTCCTGTCCTTGTACACCTAATATAACAATATTTACTTAGTTAAGGACCAAATATAACACCTCAAGCCCAAAGTAGTATTCTAGCCAACAATATTTGAATCGACTAAAAATAATTATAAATGTTTTATTTTCTAACATCGACTAAAAAGCCATTTTGGAAGTTATTATTCGAACTTGAACAAAATATAAACTCACTTAAACTCTGTGTAACTCAACTATCCATATGAATGTATGCTAATGAGTTGTGACAGAAGCAGAAAAAGGGGGAAATAGTAATATCACTCACATAAAGCTGGAAGAAACGGATTCCGGGTCCTGTGGAAGCCACCTCCTCGACACTAGACGTTGCCCATGATGACAAAGTCTACAAAGTGAATAATCTTAACTATTAGCACACCATAAGGTCCTCTTTATAATCTTAAAGCACTAAATTTTTGTATTGCAGAAATACGAACCATAATAGTATTAGCCGAAGATGCAGCTCTTGCTGTTGCATACTCACCTTCATTGAGAATTAAGAAACGGTGTTAAACTAGGAACATAAACCATGTAAATTATACAGTATGTTCTTCCTGGATATATGATTATACCTTCAGGGTGAGCCATCTTCTGCATGGCTGTTGGGGCAATCATAATTGGCATCGATATCTTGAATCCCAAAATTGTAGTGGTCATGTCAATTTTGCTCACATCAATAAGAATACGAGGCCTAAATCTGTTTCATCCCCAAAACACACACTTTTAGGAGGCTCGGCAATATTATAATCGCAAGGTCATAAAAATCTCAAAATGATGTTTTAAGTTTTTGAAAATAAACGACGCTTACAAGATTCTTGCAAAAGCGTTTCGGTTCTCTTCTAGAGTCCACTGATCCTCAGCACCCGAAGCATAGTAGTCATAGACCATCTTTGGCAACCTTTGTTTTGCAATAGCTTGATACTCGGTGACATTGGTGACCTCCATTTTTCTTCTCTACCCGAGTGGGGAATCTTGATATAGCACAAAAGATTCATAAATCAGATTTCCTTATTCACATCCCACGTTAGTTTTCTAAATTTCTATCTCTAACTATTCAAATATTAATAATCAGAAGTTGTATAACAACGATATGTTTTGTGACATGCTATACAAACAGTAACTAGTAACACGCTATATAGTATAGAAACCGGACAAAATTAAAGCCACTTCAAAATACCAACTTTACTTAAAAATCAGCATACCCAATAATGAACTAATGTAGCTAAAATAGAAAGTATGCAACTTTATGATGAAAACACTATAAATGATAGGATCAAGAAAACAAACCTTTGGTGGACTTGAGTGTTTTTGGCCAAGTGAGAATACAAGTATAGATAAGCTGAAAGAAAAAATTATAAAATTATTGGTAAATAGTAGACAATGACATCTTGTAGATAAAGTGATAGAAACCATATATAAGAGAGGTACCAAAAACAATAAAATTAAAAATAAATCAAGAAAATGGATGAGACAAACAAAGAAGATGAGTAATATGAGGTGATAAATGGGTGATTCTCCACCACTTGATTTACTTTATTTTGCATATTTTTTCTTCATTATCATCTTACTATTTCTACTATCTTCCACATAATAGAATTTTGTGACACCATTGTGTTGTGTATGAATGTAGGAACACAAATTCCAGATTTCAGAAATTGATGAGAATCCATCACCGTCACAATCACCATCATTACGACATTACCAGCATCCCATTTTTGACAAGAAATGCAATACATATACGAGTCGAAACCAATTCAAACCAAAAACTTCATCCTTTAATTGAAACAATACTAAAATCGGACACCAAATGTGTATTTATTATGTAAGTATCGGTCCATTATATCGACAATCTTAGCTAGGAATGACATTCTCCGTGAACAAGAACAAAAAGACAAATGTTAATGTAACATGTTCTTTCTTATGGAATGAAACCATAATTCTGTTTTCGCTAGCATGCTAAAAAGTACTAAATAATGCAGTTGCTTAGTTGTTAGTTCTTATAGATCAAAAGTTATATCAGATTGTGCTTCTATTGGGATATAGAAATGAATTCACATCTGCTTCCAATAGGAAAACGGAGCTTTTCTTCAATAATGTCAAACTCTAGTTTTTCATTCAATTGGATTAGTAAAAACAGAAATAAGAAAATCTCGTTCAATTGGATTGAGTAGTTTGATAACCCTTGTAAGTTGCTCTTCCAATATCATTGTAATTTCTTCGCATGCCCTTAGCTTCTTGCTAGGGTGCTTAATCAAATTTGTTGTTCAAAAGAAAGGCAGTGTTTCTAAAATCTACTTTGCTGTTGAATATATAAACAAGCTAGATTTACCAAACCAAATATGTTAATGAGTTGCAATTTAATAAAATAAAATAAAATAAAACCAACCAACAACAACGACATCGTACAGTAAAAGCGGAACGAATCTAAAATGTTCCATATGCTAGAGCTGAGAGATCAGACAACGATTTAATTCTATGAATTGAAGTCTTACAAAACATTGTTTGTAGCATCTAACATGTGTCTATATACGCATATAGCATTTAATTTTTGTGTTTTATGATCTACACAAGCGATCCCGAACAATAGAGAATATGGAAACAAGAAGCAAGCAACTAATCAACAGAAGAGCCAATGACGCGTAGCTCGGTTAGTAATGGGTGGGGGCATCTTTGACACCTAATTAATTAAGCAACACAAGAACATATATAAATTTTATGTGGTTCAGTTGACCCTAGTGATCGGAGTGCATCTACATACGGGCAAGAAAGGGATCTCTTCTCTTTATCAGGTTTGGCACAAAGTAAAAACTATAGAGGATACATAACCGGGCTACACTATTTATAGAATATAGACATAGATGACTTAGCTGACAATAAATCAAAAACTAGGAAAAGTTAGCGAGCCGCACCACATACACTCACAAACACTGATACACACGTCATGAGGCAAATTCTGACCTTACTCGATAGACACGCGTCGTGCACGTGTCATTCTCCACAAAGTATCTTCAACATTCCAAGTTACTGCGAACAATGTCAACCATATCATGATTCATGAATGCCAACTCAACATTTTACTACAATGACGTTGACATAGCAGTTTCACTATTTTTAGTGTCTTTGTTGATTAGAAGGACAAACTAAATGACAGTTATTGTTAGGAATTAAAGGGAAAAAAGATGTTCAAGTATAGTCGAATACGAATAATTTAGGATATTTCCATGTCAATTTTAGATACAAAGAGCGAATTAATCCAAAATTATTTGATTCCACGATCATATCACCAACATAAATGATGTGCATTATGCAAATGTGCAGTACTTGGATCATTAAGTACCAAACAATTCGCGTAACTACTATACTATAATAGATAAACACATTTGTGTATGGGAACCAACCTAGGAAAGAAAAAAACCATCTACAAGACTTTATAATTAGACCTAGCAATCTAGATCCAAACTAGTTTAGTTAGACTAGAACTTCATCTTACAGATCCGTTTGATCTAAATTGTCTAGTCTATTAAAGCCCACAACCAGCCAAGAACTTCATCTTACAGGCAGCCCAGATTTAGTATCTTTTAAAGCCCACAACTAGCCCACAACTAGCCCACAAAAGTAAATACGCAAAACACTTCAACCCATTTGGAAAAAGAAAAATAAAATGCAAGAAATCCAAATTTATACTCTGGAGCAATAAAAGTAAGATTTTATATTGGGTGGTGGAATTGTCGGGAAATTTATGAACTACATAGATAGGCTATGCTTCTATTCATTAACTTAAGGTAGAAAACTCTTGCCATGTAACTATTAGGTGATAGGTTAGTGTTGGTGATTTTAGTGTCATCAAATATTTTAGTTAATTGCGATTTATTAGAGACCAATGGATTTTATATTAAGCTCAGATACGAGTTAGGGAAGTGTGGAGTGCACACTCGTTGAGCTAATATGTTTTCGCCTAGACAAAAGATGCGGAGGTCAAGGGGGCCGCAGAGCCCCTTGCTGGGGTCCCGCTCTTAGGTGAGCGGGCGAGGATCGGGGGGACACCCCTCGCAGGGTTTAGGGCAGCGCCCCAAAACCTAAACGATTTTCATGAATCGGTATTATAGAATTTATTATATTTTCGCGCCAAAAACCCAACCAACAGGGTTGTTGGTGAAGGGTTGTGACTGTTTGGATTTAACCGAATTTAACTACTTTTAACCGCTTGTAATTGTCAAGTTTTCTGTTATTTGAACAAATAACTTTGGTCTCTTCAAAACATACGAATTCACACAATTCTTTCTGTCTTGCTTGTTCTCTTGTGCCTAGAAACAAAGTGTTCTTATCGAATTATCCCGATAAGGATTTCGTGATACCCATGCACTAATAGGGTCGAAATACTTTATACAGAAAATGAACTTATACAATTCGTAAAGATATCCAAGATTATTATCACTCTAACCCAATTTTACTAACAGTTAGTTGGCCTAAGCCCACAGAAGTTGATGTAAAATATCATAATTGACAATATCCTTTTCTTCTTTTAGAAAGCTAGAAATCGATGTTTAGATATTGTCTATACCACTAAGCTACAAACATCTTACGCTTGTTTGTTTGTGTCAATGACTTAAACTTACGACCACTTGATTAGGAGTGTTTGCAGTCTCACGAATGTTATTACGCTAAATGACAAGTAGGTTTTTTTTAACCAAAAAATGTCACTTTTTTAATCATTTCCACAAAATTAACTTTAATTATTATTATTATTACTACTAGTATTAGATTACTAGTTTTTATCATCTACAAACATATAACACCTTTTTAATTATTATTATTGTAGTTGATGTCGAGATATATTTAAATGTGGTAACAATATTTCAATATTTTGTCACATGTTATTTGTGTTTTTTTGTTACTTTTTCTAAGAAAATGAATCAAGCCGTGAATTGGTCTTCCATGGTGGGCTGTAGATCATTTACCAATAAGCGATGACGTCATGCAAAATTTCTTTCATCCTCCATCTTTACTAATATACACATTCTGGCCCTTTTACTATAACCACTATTATAATTCGTGTCTTTTCTTTGGTCTCTAGTATATCATTGATCACTCATACACGCAAATATAATTCCAATCCAAATTTGCAAAAAATGATCTATATAAGATTTTTATTTTGATTAAGAATTATATCAACTATGAATCATTGATAAAATAAAACACTTCTATAAAGAATTTTGTAAGTCAAGACGAAAAGAATGTAAATTTTCATTTTTTTGTAATTTTTTTAATCGTCTAGAAAGATAAAGTTATTAAGGAGTGCTTATATTAATGCTTCCAACGAGTGTGAATAGTTTGCGCAATACGGCGAAAGGTTAGAACCTTAAGTCCATAATTTTATGCATGAAACAAACTTATTTTACGTTTGATTCTTTTAAGAAAATAGTACAATCACGTCACAATCAATTGTTAGGAAAAAAATGAATGAATTAATCAATATATCATGCTTTATAAATTGTGTTTTCGAGTTTTTGATTAAAGAAAAGAAAGTGATAAAGAAGAAAAGAAAAGTAAAAAAAGTGAAGATAAAAAAAGGTTTGTGTTTTTTAGTTGAAAAATAAAGAGGGGAAAAGAAATAAAATATTAGTAAAGCTTTGTGCTCTTGATTTGAAAATAAAGAAGAGAAATGAAAATAATTGGTGTATTTACAATTATACATATGTTTAAAAGTTTTACAGTTTACAAAGCAAGAATATTTTTATCATTTGACATGTTACACATTAGTTTTCTTTCACTTCCTTTTATTTTTAGGATGAAAGTTTTAGCCAAAGTTTCTCCTCAAATTTCATTCATTTTCTTCATTTTCCTATCTTAAAAACTAGAGAACAGAAGTTATTTGCAATTTTCTTTTCTTTCATTTCTTTCTAAAATTAAACTCGAGAATGCTACGTTGCGTTGTTCAATGTCTTATATTCATATAAATAAAAGAAATAATCAAAAGTTATAACCTTTGATTCAAAGTACCTTTTGTTAAACACTACAAAATCAATTGCTACAAACCAAAAAATTTAATAACAAATATATTAACTTTTCCTTCTAATAACTCAATTTGAGTCATTTTTGGCTTAGAACAAAAAGTTTATACCCTATAGCAAAGATTTTGATAAGCAAAATAGTTATTAACTTGTTATATAGCAGCACAATTATACAATGGGGACCTATATGAAAATAAACCATAATCTAATGGGGTCTAAGTGAACATTATCACACTATAAATTCAACTCCTAATAATTTGTCATCATCTTCATATTTTAAAAAATGGTGAAGGAAGAAGTTGTTCTAGTGAATTTTTGGTCAAGCCCATTTGGTTCTAGAGTGAAAATAGCCTTAGAAGAAAAGGGTATTCCTTATGAATACAAAGAAGAAGATTTGTTGAATAAAAGCTCATTTCTTAAAACTATTAATCCTGTTTATGGTAAAGTTCCTGTACTTATTCATAATAGTAATTCGATATGTGAATCGCTAAATATAGTCGAGTATATTAACGAGGTTTGGAGTGATCGGTCACCTTCTTTTCTTCCTTCTGATCCTCATGAAAGAGCACAAGCTCGGTTTTGGGCCGATTTTGTTGATAAAGAGGTATTCATCTTTCCTAACTTGATGTTTTAGATATGTATGTTACACAGTGTTTTAAAACATCCTTAGATTGTATTTCAACTTGATGTTTATGGTATATAATAATTTGTTTATTTGTATAATATTACAAAAATTATTAAGAAAATGACATTATAGTAGGATTTTACGATCTCTATCTTATAATAATGAAAACGATCATGAGTAAGATCCTGATCTTGAAAAGATTTCAAAATCAACTCATGTTCACATTTGTTTTTTTTATTTTGCTCATTCTAAATACCTTTATTTATTTACTTATTTATTTATTTATTTTTTATTTCTGTAGCTATATGAAGCAAGCAAAAAGATATATAGATGCACAGGGGAAGAACAAGTGAGTGGCAAGAAAGAAGTGTTGAGGATCTTGAAATTGGTTGAAGGTCAGCTTGGGGACAAAACCTTTTTTGGGGGTGAAAACTTAGGAGTTGTGGATATAACACTTATACCATTTTATAGTAGATTCTATACATGGGAAACTTTTGGCAAATTTAGCATTGAAGAAGAATGTCCAAATCTAGTAGCATGGGCAAAAAGGTGTTCACAGAAGGAAAGTGTTGTCAAGTCTATTCCTGATCCAAGCAAGATGTATGAATTTATTTTGTACCTCAATAAGCACTTGGCAAAGTAGATGTTTGGTGTTTTCTTGTATAATTTTAGTAAGAACATAAGGCATGAAGAATAACTGTCGTTGAACGAAAGTTTGTGTTATGATATGGATATTGTCTTTATACTCCGTAATTGAAATTTGTGAGGTTAAGACAATGGTGTACTTATGTGGTTTTTTCATATGAACATGCGTATCTATAAAAGTAATTATGTTGAGTTTATTTATTATACTTCAGAAATTATGATAATGTGTTTTCATTAAAAAAAACATGGATGTGTCACTTGATTTAAAAAATTTATGAAGGTTTATATCTATATAAGAAAATTGTTATGTTTATTTATGCTTCTTTATGAGTAAGTTCAGAATTCTAACTTTCAGACAAAATGTTGAAAAATTGAGATTTTGATAATAATTATATTGATTAAATATTTAGGACCTTAACTATCTTAAAACTATTCTAGAAATAAATTTAGGAAAATGTTAAACATAGCATCTAAGGCTATGTTTAAAAAATTCTAGAGTGTGCAAATTGTTTATACATTCATGATAACCAATTGGCTTTGAATGTAACTGATTCAACCAACTAAATGTACTACGTTTAATGTTTTTAACTTTCAAACATAACCTTTTTAGCTACAAATATCAAAACTCAAACTTATTTTCAAAGATCGAAACAACTTTGGAAGAGCTTGAAAATAACTGCGTGAGCAAGTAATTTCTTTGATTACTTGATTTAGCGAATGACTAAACAAGAAAAAGTGAAAAAATATGATTCGCCAATTATCACTAAGTTTACATTTTCAATCTCGATTTTGATTAAAGGAATTAGTAAACTAGCATTTACCAATTAATTAACCTAACAAGATTTTGACTACCAAAATTTCAAAATTATATAATCTTACAATCTTGATAACCAAAAAGCTTGTGACTCAATGGTATACCATTTAATTGTGGGTTCAAGTTCTGCTTAAAACATACAATATGAAATAAATTTGTGATGTAAAATATTGTGAAATAGTTAAAAAAAAATCCTCACCATGGTCAAAAGAACTAACAATTATTTATTTATTTATTTATTAATTCTATGTATCTAGTGAAATTCCAATAGGTAAAGGAAAATAAAAAGTCAAAAATAGAAATTTTAAAAGGTTTTGACTTTTGACTAAAATAGTTAACAACAACATCCTTTGCTCCTATCTGTTGGCGACGTGTGGAAAGGGTTAACGAAAATCCTTTGCTCCTATTGGCTGAAAATACGTCATAATTTTTATTACAATGTCGCGTCTCAATAAGTAGGCCTGACTTTCATCACAAAACAATAACTTAACAACAACATCTTGTTTAGACCGCCATCTTGACACCTTATTTCCATTTCCAAACCCGTGTCCTCTTAAAAATGAAAACAGTCGGCGTTACACCTTTCTTTCAACAAACTCACAACAACTATTTATAACAAACTCAAATCACACACACACACACAAACACACACTTAGTCTAACAGAATTCAATTTAAAGTCAAAATTAGGGCTCATATATTAAGTAATTAATGGTGGAAGTAGAGATTAAAGGTGTGAATAAGGGTAAGAGTAAGAATAACCGGTTATGGATGTGGAGATCATTAGGTGCTTTGATCGTTGTGTTAGCTGCTATTTCGGTCAATTATCAATGGCAGCATTACAATAAGTTCGGTTACATCCGTACACCGTGCCGTTGCTCTGAGGTTCATTTCTATCTATTTTTTTATGATTAGTTTTTGTTTTAGCTCTTAGTTGTAGTGTTATGATCGATTTGAATTACGTGAATTAGTTGTTGTTATAGATGTTTGTTGTGTTCGATATACGTGATGATTGGACTCGTTCTGGTTATGTTTAGTTTTTGTTGCAATGTGTTGTGTACGATTTGAATTTGATGTGATTTAGTTAAAGTTGTTGAGGTTTTACGTATTTTTGTTATGATTTTATTGTTTATACTTGTGAATGTATGAAGGTTTGATGTGAATTTATAGAAGCTGTTATGATTAGTTGCTGTTTTAGCTTTTTGTTGTGGTCGACATTTGGATTAGGTTCGGTTTCGTCTGTATACCTGGCCGTTGTTCTGAGGCTGATTTTATTGCTTATGATTTTGAATGTGGATTTGTTTAGGTTTTAAGTGTTTTGATTGCGATTAGTTGCTGTTTATGATTGTGAATTTGTGGATTTCAAAATGTTTGATATGAATTGATTGAAGTTTTTATGATTAGTTAATGTTTAAGTGGTTTGTTGTGTTCAAATTTCGTGTTAAGTTCGATTTAGTTCGTTTAGTTGTATTCCATTTTGCTGTTCTGAGTTTCATTTAGTTGTTAATGATCAGGAATTTGTGAATTTGGTTGTTTAATGTGAATTTATGGAAGTTGTTGAGATTATTGTAGTTGTTGAGGTTTTAAGTGTTGCAAAGATGATTAGTTGTTGCATTAGGTGTTTGTTATATTCGGATTTAGTGTTATGTTTGATTTGAAGAAGACTAGACTCGTTTTGATCTTGTTTGGTTCGTGATGCAATGTGTATGTAGTTGTTAAAGTTTTGGCTGTTAATTGAGTTTGAAATCAGAGAATGTTCGATTCTGACAGTTTGGAGAAGATAAGAGTTGTTTAGATCCTGTTTGGGTGAAGTTTTAGCGCTTGTTTGTCTGAGGATTCATGCTTTATATGATTTGAACGTTTTCAGGAAGACAAGACTTCTTGCAAACCTGTTTAGTTGAAGTTTAGCTCTTGATTGTGTTTTATTTTCGTATTCTATTTGATTTTTAAGTTGTGAAGAAGATTAGGAGTTGTTTTATTATGTTTACTTTCTATTGGAATGTGTATGTATGTGTATATGCCAGTTATAGCTTTATAGGTAATTGTAGTTAAAGTTTTTGCACATGATTGAGTACGAGTTTTATACGTTATTTGGTTTAAAATGTTTTGAAGGTGATTATTAGACTTGTTTCGGTTATGATGTGTTTCTATCCGCATGCTGTAGCGATTGTAGTTTAGTTTTTAGCTCTTGATCGACCTCAAATTTCTTACTCTATTCAATTCAGATGTTCTGAAGAAGATTAGACTTGTTTTGATCCTGTTTAGTTTCTACTGGAAGTCTGGAATGTGTATTTATGCCATGTGTATGGGAGATTTAGCTCTTGACTGAGTTTGATATCCGTACACTATTTGATTAAAACATTTTAAAGTGAACTAGACTTGTTTAGTTTCTGGCAGCATGTGCATGTATGTATATATGCTTTTTGTATCAGCGATTATAGCTGAAGTTTTGGCTCTTATTTGAGTTGAAATTTCATACTCTATTCCTGCAAATTAAAGTTATTATATAAGAGTTAGACAATGTAGGGTGTGTTAGAATCTATATTCAAATACAAATATATGATCGTAACTCAGCAATCTTTCGAGTCAAATTCTGTTGAATGTAGGTGATTTAGACATATTTGGAATTAGCTTTGAGGTGAATTTGGACAAGCATTACGAATTTAATATTTTCCCTTCGTTCTTTGAGCAGGATTCACGTAAATATACAGGCATTGTTGAGGATTGTTGTTGTGATTATGAGACAGTTGATAGTGTAAATGGAGCAGTTTTATATCCCTTGTTACAAGAGCTCGTTACAACTCCTTTCTTCAGATATTTTAAGGTAATGTTTGAATTGGTCTTTTCTCTGGCTTAGAAGTATCCACTTTCAGCGTTCTAAATGTTATTATAAGCCACTATACTAGTAGTTTAATCGTATTTCTTAACATCAATTAGAAGGTTTTATTTTGGTATTGCAACATGTCAACAACTATGACCTATAACCTGAAGTGCTTAGTGTGATAGTTCAACTTAAAAACATTCTCCTTGGTGTGTGTCTACCACAGTTTATCTTTCTTCGCTGTCAATTCTGATACTGTTATATATAAGATGAGCTTTAAGAGGATATCATGTGTTTATTAAATGTGATGAATTTTGCTTCAGCGGTAACATTAACTTATTTGTATCAAGACACTGTGAGAAGTGGTAGGGGCACTATAACAAGAATAGAGTATAACTGCACTAAAATGTAACTGGAAGAACAAAATTCACTTAGAAAAGAGCTATATGTAGATTCTGGAACTCCAACGTGTTTGCTTGTGTAATTTTACTTACCATCGCTGTCAATGTTTGCTAGAAAATTCTGTTATTGGTTCATAGTTTAAAACTTCTTATATTAAATTTGATTGTTCATGTGGAAATGTTTGTATTATAAAACAAGAGTAAGTTATTGACATTCTTTTCCACCTTATTAATTGAAAAACATTCAGTTAAGCTGAGTTGTGCCGATATAAATTTAATACCAATTCAAAATCGTTTAGGACGTTTGATAGTGTTTAGATTTCTAGTTTATTCTCTAATTTTTAGCTTCATTGTATTTGAGTAGTTATGAGCCTGATGTGGTTTAACTTTTTACAGGTCAAGCTATGGTGTGATTGCCCCTTCTGGCCTGATGATGGCATGTGCCGACTGCGTGATTGCAGTGTATGTGAATGTCCAGAAAGTGAATTCCCAGAAGCTTTTAAGAGGCCATCACTAGTTGGCCTTGCAAAAGATGATCTTAAATGTCAGGAGGGAAAACCAGAGGCTGCTGTTGATCGTACCCTAGATGCTAAGGCATTTAGAGGTTGGCCAGTAGTAGATAATCCATGGACTAATGATGATGAAACTGATAATGGTGATTTCCCACATTACTTCTATGTGTCCCTTTATAACTCTGCTAAGTCATTTTTTGGACTTTTTATGCCTTTTTGTTACTGATAACTTCTTAATGTTTGATTGATCTGCAGATGAAATGACCTATGTAAATTTGCTACTGAATCCCGAACGTTACACCGGTTACACAGGCCCTTCAGCCAGGAGAATATGGGATGCTATATATTCAGAAAATTGTCCAAAATGTGAGTTCATGGTTCCCTTGTGTTTAATATGACCTCATATTATTGTCACAAACTTCCTTTTAAATGGGCTTTGGTTCCTTGAGAGTTGCTTATGCCAAAGTTGTTTTATATCCTGAATATTTAGTGGCCTCTAGCTCAATTGTATCGGTGTTTTTCCGAGGAAGAAGGACATGCTAGTTTTGGAGGCTAAGTTATGGTCCTTTAAGTTAATTATGATGCCTTTTTTTTTTATCAGAAAATGAATCTTTGCAAGTAACAACTCCATGTGCTCTTTCAGATGCTGTAATTGAATATACAGCCAACAGTATTGTATAATTGCTTACTGATTTCATGTTTAAAATGTACATCAGAAAGAATAAATAAACGGGGCACAACTATTTGAAGTTGGACAACTGTTTAAACCTGAAATATATCTGTTTCCTGTTTCTAGAAACGTTCAATTACAACACAAAATTAATGAGGTATTTGGAATGTGCAGATTCATCTGGAGAAAGCTGCCAAGAGAAGAAAGTCTTGTACAAGCTAATATCTGGTCTTCATGCCTCAATTTCTGTCCACATAGCTAGTGATTATCTCCTTGATGAATCCACCAATCAGGTTTGTATCCATTAAGGCTACACGTTATAGATGCCCGTATATATCTGTATTGTGAATGTAGAAGTTAAGTCATCTATGGATTTTCTTCATGTAATATTGAAAATTGTTAGAGGTGGCAAAGGGGGCGGATTGAGCTGGTTGGGGAACATGCCAATACGTGTGGGGTTTTAACGGGTAAAATTTTGCACAAGTCAGAACAGGTTGTATTAGGTAGAGCGATAGTTTTTGTCCAAAATTTTTGAACTTCTGATAATCTAATGAATGAAATGAGATTGGAGGATTTATGCATTAGAAATACACTATGGATCCGCTCAAACTGTTTCTTTCTAACCTATATTTTTTTTACCCGTTCTACCCATTGGAGATGAAACATAACCTGAAGCGTCCCAATCATAATAAGCAAGGCCACCTCTAGAAATTGTATATCACATCGTAAAAGTTTAATCAGGACCCTAAACTAAAGTATTCATTGTTTGCATTTCAGTGGGGTGCAAATCTTCAGTTGATGCATGATCGTGTCTTGAAGCATCCTGAGCGTGTACAAAACTTGTACTTTACTTTTCTCTTCGTTCTTAGAGCCGTGACGAAAGTGAGTACAATCACAACCCTTGAAAACATCATCAATATTTATCTCATAAGTTTTTTTTTTTTTTTTTTTTTTTTTTTTTCCTCACAAATGATAGTTTGTGTGTCTTGTGTGTATTACAGGCAGCCCCTTACTTGGAAGAGGCCGAGTATGACACTGGTAACCATTTGGAGGACCTGAAAGCCCATTCCTTGATTCGACAATTAGTACATAATCCCAAGTTGCAAGCTGCATGCCCTCTTCCCTTTGATGAGGCTAAACTATGGCAAGGCCAAAGTGGACCCGAGTTGAAGCAACAGATCCAGAAGCAGTTTAGAAACATCAGGTTCATTTTTAAATCTGAACTGTGGTATGCCTTATAGCCCAACAAAATGTAGTTGTTTTGCTGGCTTTTGAGCGTCGAATGGTTTTAAACATAAAAATCAGAGGTGACAAATTTACTACTCCGTATCTACTTAAATGGGTCACCCAAAGTGTTTCAAATGGGTTATTTTTTGCTCTACTTCTGTAGTAGAGTATCCGGGTAAAAATATGAAAGTCACCCAAAGTGTTTCAAATGGGTCGTTTGAGTTATTTTTTGCTCTACTTCTGTAGTAGAGTATCCGAGTAAAAATATGAAAGTCACCCAAAGTGTTTCAAATGGGTCGTTTGAGCGTCGAATGTTTTTAAACATAAAAATCAGAGGTGACAAATTTACTATCTACTTAAAAATCAGAGGTGACAAATTTGCTCTAATTCTGTAGTAGAGTATCCGGGTAAAAATATGAAAGTCACCCAAAGTGTTTCAAATGCATAAAGCCATGAAACCACTTTAAGCTATTTTATTTCTTTATGTACCTTAAAGTTATATTGTTTTTGTGATCAACGTTTACCCCAAACTTTATACAGAAAATGTGAAACATTCACAGTAAGTGTCTCGGATCAAATTAACCTAGCCCGGACTGTTCTGATCTGTACAATAATTACCCAGTTTTTACTTGAACCTGTTAGCCACCGGCCCTGACCGTTTTGCCACCTTAATTAAGTACATGAGGCTCTAAACTAGTCAAAATTTTTGGAAGAGATATTCTTCTAGAGTTCTAGATACAAATAAGAAGTGGTTGTAAAGTATTAAATTCAACTTAGGAGTGGGCTCTTTTTGGATAGAGCTGTGCGTAGAAGAGTTTCAAGATACTTGATGTGAATTTTTTTTTTCATGCATATATCTTGCGAATTGTGATGCTGTAAAATTCGTATTTGTAACTTTTACTTGGACATGTTTGCAGTGCCCTTATGGACTGTGTAGGGTGTGAAAAGTGTCGTCTATGGGGGAAACTTCAGGTTCTCGGCCTCGGAACTGCATTAAAAATCTTATTCTCTGTTGATGGTCAGAACCAGCCAGAGCAGCCTGTAAGTATCATATGCTACAGGTTTTTCATTTTTAAATTATAACAATTCTACGTTTAATGGTTCTTAAGAATTAAAGTCTCATTGTGTTCTTTTGTAACTTTGTTTTTACTGGTGTGCAGCTGCAGTTGCAAAGGAATGAAGTGATTGCACTGATGAATCTGCTCAACCGGCTTTCGGAATCACTTAAATCAGTCACTGATATGGGTTCTTCCGCTGCTATGGACGGGTTGGTTCTAGAAACCCCTAACCAAACACACAGTTTGATGCAAAGATTACGGGGATCATGGATGTCTCAATGGTAATCTTTCTTTGGCTCAAACTTTTCAATGAGGTGGCAATTTCTAGCCATTTATGGGTACATGTGCTGGTTTGGTATATATGGATAAATAGTTTTACTGAATAAATGTTGTATATTATTATTGTCATTATGTGGTTTTGTAATACATTAATACTAGATGTTAGCTATAAATTACTTAGTAAATTTAGAAAGATAACAAAAAAGGAACAGTCTGTAGGTCGGTCCAATCTGACCTGATCCATACTAGAAAGTTACTTGTTCTGACCAGCACCCGTTTTGACCCATTTTGTCACCTTTCATATCTAGCATCCGTTTTATTCTGTGGTCTTAATCTGCCACTTCTTTTCAGGTGGAAGAATGTGCCAGTTTCACCGCTATAACCTACAACGCTGTAGATTTTTGAAGTGACCCGTATCGGAGGTGAGTTAATATAGGTGAAGATATACACATACAATGTGAATAGAGAGAAAGATCCACCACATGTAATGCTAAAATAGACTTTTATGTCTTCAAAACGTTGAATTGTAGGGTGTTACTTATCCCTTTTTCCTACTTAGCGGGAAAGAGGAACTTTTGTATGTTGTTGATCGTTTAAAAGTGGTGGTGTTTTCAGTTTCTTTTGCAGCTTTTCGAGTTAACAAGTATCAAGGTTAAAAGTAAATGTTAGTTGTTGCCTGTTATAAAATTAACTTGCTATGTTTTGCCAATATATGGTCGAGAGATGCACATCCCTTGTAGGGTTCACGGGTCACATGAAAGCAGTAAAAATTATAAGTGTGTTTCTTATTGTTCAAGTGACGGAACAAATCTTGAAAGAAAATTGTGTATCAGTTGTACAATTAGTTTAATTGTCCGTGACGTTGACGCGTAGATCTTGTTCAAGCTTAACAATATATTCTCAATTTTTTGTCATGTTGAAATCTTTTGGATATCAGCTACTATGCTTATATCGAACAGAATTAAGAGGAAGACAATGTGATTGTTAGCAAACAACTTCACAGCAGCTATTATATTGTAGCAACTGAAATCCGTTCAGTTTAGAGTAATCTCCCGAGTTAATTATCATGTGATTGACAACTTATTGTATAGGGCTTTTCCGCTGATTTAATCATTTTTGAGAGAATGTCTAAAGACCAAGATCCAAGATCATCTATCTATCTAATCTTTTTTGAGAGACAATGTAAAGACCAAGATCCAAAATCATCTATCAATCTATCTACTTTTGGTATAAAAGCGACGACTTTGACGATTACAAAATACTTGTTAATGCATAACCTTTTGGCTTGCTCAATCATGTTCCGCTATGACATGACTAAATGCATTAAGCCTCTTATAGCTGCATTTATCAAAATCGGAGTGAACAAAGCTGGAGAATTTCTTTTTTTAAGTGAAAAGATAACTCATTTGCCTGGATTTGACCGACCCTGTGAGTCGTCGCGGTTATACTTGTTTAGATATTTGGTTTGCTTTTTAAGCTTTTGCACTTTGCAGTGATTCTATGATACAGGAGTATAACAATGACAGCTATTCAACCACGATCAAGAACGATAGGCCCCTTGTACAATTAACATATACGGAGTTCAGAGAGCAGTTATATAAATTAATTGTCATTAGTATATAGTTTAATGTTGGGTTAATGGCATGTAATAGCTACGAACTTTTCCAAGTGTTCACATGTCAGTTATGAACTTTCTAAAATACAACAATAACCATCAAACTTTCAAATTTTGGATCATTATCATACGTTTTAGAATCATCGCTTTGCATTTAGTGTCATCTCTTTGCACCGTTAGTCCTTTTGACTAACGACCGTTTATAATTAACTCAAAAACATGTTTTCTTTTTCACATTATAGGTTTTCGTCAGTTTTTATATGTTTTCAAACGTTTTTGTCCGTTTTCATTCCGTCCGTTTTTCTTACGTTTTTATCCGTTTTTGCCCATTTTTATACATTTTCATTCGTTTTTATCCCTTTTTCTTACGTTTTATCCGTTTTTGCCCATTTTGTCTGTTTTATACGTTTTTGCGCAGTTCGTCATTTCTGCTTGCATGTCGTTTCCAAATGGTCAGTTTACTTGGTCGAACCTGACTTTTGCTAAATGTGTTTTGCTCAATCTTTTGCTGACTGCATATATATCTTGGGTTCGGGGGGAACTGTGTAGTTAGTTTTAACTCCTCATAAGCTCTTATGATACAATTTGCCTATGAGTCATTTGCAGCTTAAATTATGATATTTGTGTGAGCACATCATTAAACTCTTTGTGCATTAACACGCTCATAAATTCTCGATAAACAAATGTCAATTCATAGTTTTTTTTACCAAACAATGCAATATCCCAAAGTACATCAATGGTTTCCTACACTTTGTATCAAGGTCATCGAAATTTTGTATTTGCAGCATACGAAGGCATACCAGTTACATGACTTACATCTCTTGTGTTTCAGCTGTTTTCGATCTAGTATAAATTTAAGCTCCTTTTTCTAGTCAACTTAAGCTGTGTTTTCATCATAGTTCAAAATTAAATTTACCATCTAATGAGAATCGATATAATCACAAATCAACTCAATTACTCATAACAAGATTAAAATTGCCACCACGAGTTCCACGACCAAAAAGGATAAATATCTGACCAATGAGGCAAAAAGCTATCAATAATCCAATAATAGGCTGACCCAAATCGACCCATTTACCTATACCAGTGACTATTTTAGTTGATTCAGATACTCAGATAGCCAACCGAGCAGATTCATCACAGTTCATTCCATACATCTTTGATCTTCTCATCACAACTCATTCAAAAGCACTTGCATCATTTTGTACCTTCGTCACCCTGCGACAGCCATACCTGCAACAGCCAGAAAGACAGTTCAGATACAAACCATCATCATCCAATATAGTGCAAGTGTCGGGTCTAGTATAAAAAGTGCAGAATCTATATTATTAGCAAGAATAGTATAGAGAATGGTTGGACGCATACCTTAACCTTCTTCAATAGGGCCTTTGCCTTCTTATCATTTTTAAAATGATCACGGACAGGCTGAAACATAGAGACAGCTTACTTTAGGCAAGTAATCTTAAAAACCAACGATTCAGAAACTCGAGATTTTTAATAATGTGATATAAGAAAATATAATATATACCTGCAAAATCTTATTTAATGCTTTCGACAATGCAGGTTTCAAATCACCAGGATGCAAGTCACCTTTTGCATAATCCGCAACAAGTTCTTCGTAAGTGGCAAAGACCCTGTTTTTAAATGGAATTATCAGGTAACCAAATATGTGATCAGTGAAGAACTGCTAGTTAAAATTATGCCTGTAGAGGACAAAAAAAACTCACTTTGCACCACCGTGTTCCTCTTTCCTTTCAACCTTGAACTCGTTAAACCAAGGGAATACAAGGTATTTGATGTACTCAAGGCATGGGTTTCCTTCAACGACACAAAGCTTACAGTATGCTTGCTTGATCTTTGCATTCACCTCAGTCTGTTGCATTCCATATACACAGCATTAGATAATAAACGAGTAAAATGCTAAAACTTTTAACATTGTCCTTATATGTTTTATGATAAGAAACCTCATACTTCTTCCATCATAGGTCACACAAATATAGAGAACAAACTTGATTTCTCAAAAGTAGAGACGGCCCAGGTGGCAATTTCAACCATATGTAAAAATTATGAAACTAATGAACACGATTATACCTCCTCGTCCTCCATAAAGACAGCAGAAGAAGGATCAGACTTTGACATCTTTTCTTGTCCTTGCCCCAAACCAGGAAGCATGTCTGCAAAGCAGGAGCAACGAATGTAAAAAGTCATGTTACTCCGTATTACGTAACAACAAGAAACAAAGGAGGATAGAGTTTAGGCTCTTACGATGAGACAATATGATAGGCTTGTTTTTCCTTTTGATATCGTCACAGTACTCCCTTGCAAGGACATTCACCTTTCTTTGATCCATTCCCAACTGACATATGTCAGCCTATTCCAACAAACAAATATGTTTATTTATTAACACATTAAAACCTATCTACCCAAGAAAGAATTTAAAAAGTTACCTTTAGAAAAAATACATCTGCACATTGCATCAACGGATATAACATTTGAGCAGTACTCAAGTCATCTGTATCGTTACGTCCCATAATTTGGGAACACCTAAAACCATTTACAACTCGTTAAAATCAAGCACAACTAAATCAAGTCAAATTCATATATAAATAATCTTCCTACCTCATTATCCTAGGAAGATTGTTTTTTGTAGCTATATCAAAGACCAGAGGAAAGTATTCACGTGGTCTTGAATACATCTCATCTGAAGCCCAAAGGAATTCGACATTTTCTAAATCCATTCCAATAGCTTTCCAAATTTCAATCATGTACTCTCCAACAACTCGAATTTTGTTCGGATCTCCGCCCATTTTGTTGTTTAGTTGAGCAAACACATCTGCTATCAAGATTTTCACCTTGCAACCAGCAGAGGTCATCTTATTAACATTGATCGTTTTCATAACCCCCTGTTCAGCAATAAAGGCACCAACACATTAGCAACTTATTAAAACCATAATACAACTGAAAAAATTTATATTAATGACAAGAGTCAAACCACAACTAGAATTTACTGGAGGACTTATTACGTTTCAAAATATTATACATAAGTATCCTATCATAACAAGTAAGTTATGTCTCATGATTAATAAGAGAAACGAACAAAGAAAACCCTTTGAAAGAGACAAACTAGATGCCCAAACTAGCAAATGTGTTTTGCTAAGCATGATCTCCATAAGTTGTTTATGGGCCATAAGCAACTAGATGCTCTGTCATGAACTAAACTAGTAAAAAAAATGCATATGCAATGTATTTATCCAAACATACAACTATACAAGTTACATAAACAAATGGGAGATGAAATAAACAAAATCCATGGATTGTTCAAAAGGAAAACCAGATCGAGAATTCACTTTAACAAACCTGGGCGATATGCATGCGCCCTGATGGTTCAAAACCATCGTAGCAAATGGGGTGCGGTTTGTTTTCAAGAAGATTCCTTAGTTCCTCGTCCTGAATGCATTCTTCTGCGATACTCCGCAGAATATTGAACTTTTCTTCAAGACTCCTACATACACCAAATACGATCAATTCAATACCCTTAATTGCAACAGATTTAAACAAATAAATCGCAATAAAAATGGATACTCCACATACAGCGGTGGCATAGTTGGCTTGGATTTCTTAGAAAGCAAATCCTTCAAGTATTGTAAAAACTTGGGCATCTTCTTCAGTGCATTAAGAATCATCCTACATACATAACACCAAATTCGATCAATTCAATAGCCTTAATCGCGAGATAAAAATGTTACTCCATATACAGCGAAACATCTAAGGTTCGCAATTCCCAACACTTCACTAACATACACGGGTCAAAGTTGGGCCTAAACGAGTTTCAGGGATGTTTTAATCGACCCACTTGACGCGTTTATCGAATACTGGAAATGGGTTAAATGGGTCTACCGTCCCTCACTTAACCTGTTTATTCAAACTTAAACTTAAACTACAAGTTTTGCACACGGCATAGTAGTCAAGAAGTTTATCAAGATGAGTCAGGTATTTGTTCGGTAAACCTCGAATTCAACTATGATCATTCATATAAATTCGACTAATGATTAACTTTTTGCGATTCTAAGCACCTCCTAGTATACAAAACATAGCAAGGATAAAAATGCTATTAAAGTATAGCAAAATTAATAAAATAAAGAATGCAGCTACTAACCTTAATATCGACATTTAGAAGAGCTTGTTCTTTTTATCTTTAATACTGAAAGAAGTCAAAACAAAGTTAGTTACATGTTGAAAAAAATGCAATTATGCACTCAACAACACAACACAACACAGTACCACTTAAACAACAAGAAAAGCTGAAAAGTCAAAATTCAATGAAATTGACCCATCTTGGTAGCACAAAAAAGTGTCATAAAAAAAGTGAGACATTTTAGTATTTTTTTTACAAACAAAACAAGACCCACAAATCTTAACCACAATCTACACAAAACCCATGTTTCAAATTACAAAAAAAGTACCATTCCTAAAAAAGCTAAACTAAGAAAGTTAATACAAGTCAAAGCATCTGAATGTGGCATGTAAAATTAAGAAAAATAATTAAATTTTGTAATCAAACAAATCATGATGATAAGGTCAAACAGCTGATTCAAACTGTCAAACAGCTTAGCTTTTTCTGGTCAAATATTAGGTTAAACAGATTCTTGTTAGGGTTTAGGATTTTGCACAGAATTTGGTTGCTAAGTGAAACGTGCGCCGGTTTTAGTTGTAAGGTGACAAGAGTGTACGGGTTGTTCAATAAAACTGAAAAGGTGCTCGATTAAGTAAGAAGTTTTCACCTTTGTTTCGGTTTATATAGCCGGGTTATGGCTTATCTGGTTTTGGGCTTATGTTTCGTAAGCTTTCTTTTGAGGCTTATTTTTAACTTTTCGGCTTATATAATCTTATTATATATTATAAGAAATTATATAAACCGAAAAGATTCAAAATAAGCCACAAAAAGTGAGCTTATGAAACATAAGCCGAAAACCAAATAAGTCATAAGCCGGCTATATAAGCCGAAACAAACACCCCCTTAGTGTACAAGTGAAAAAAGTAAGATGTTTATCATAAACCTAACTCAACAACAACTTGATAAAATTAAATAACAAAACTCGTCATTAACAACAACCAACAATATCACAATGCTTTCTCTTTTAAACAATACAATTCTATTAATAAAAACCAAAGAGAACTCATCACAGATCAAAACAAGAATCCAAAGTTTACCCGATAAGAAAGAGAGGAGAGAAAATAGCTTTTTTTTTTTTTAATGATTTGGGAATAAGACTGTTGTATTTATAGTTAAACATCATTCCTCCTTAAATTATCTAACTTGGAAGCCAAGTTTTATTTTATTACGTAGTATTTTTTTTTTCTTCTTTGACAGAATAACTTAACATAAAATATGGGGTTTTCATATTTTGGTTTTGTTAGTAAATTTATTAATAACTTACTTTAAGCTAACATATGAATGTTACAGTAATAATAAATATACGTATTAAACCCAGTGTAAATTTTGGGTTAGTTGCAAAAAATGTCCCTGTGGTATCCTGATTTTGCTCTTTATATCATTCCTAAACTTTAATTACAAAAAATGTCATTGGTGTTCACACTTTTGCACAAATTATGTCTCTTTCACTAACAATCGTTACAAAATTCCGTTACTATTCCACGCCAGTCATTAGTACATTGTTCACATGGACAAATTTTACCTTGAGTTATATATTAACTTTCACACATTCTGGTCAAACTCATTTAAATCAAAATACACACACTTAAGAACACATGCTAAGTGTTGGTCATCTCTATTATATTAACCATCTTTCAACATTGAGATACACTCCACATAGAATTGTGGTTTTTGTTAAGTCATTCACATTCACATAGCGGAGAATCATCATTTGCAGTGTCTTGGAAAATGTTTCGTGCTGTGATTTTTAATTTTACTTTTCTTGTTCATCATATTAATAGAACTTAAATGAATGAAGTAAAGTTGCTTATCATTTTTTTTTTCATTACATCTGTTACAGTGTATTTCTTTTGAAGGGAAAGCGTTTTCTGTGTCAACTCAATCCGACACATTTTAAAATGTTTTGTTACAATCTTCTCCAAAAGGTGAAGAATGGTGGGATCACCCTGGTCCCATGCATCCTAAGGATGCCAACCGGACCCTCCCCCAAGAACCCGGCCCCAGGCAATGAGCACCAGTCCAGTGACTGACCATTTTCTCCAATAAGCCCCTCGTTGACCAGTCAATCTGGACATTTGCGGTTGGGGATGGTACCATTGAGAACTGTTCAAGCATTCTGACACCTATATTGGAAAGTCATTAATGATAGAGCTTGAAACCATTTTATAAAAAAGACAATTTGTTACATTTTTTGTATTAGGTCTTAATGATTGTGAGACGCAGTTTATGTGTATACTAACATACAAGTTTGGCATAGGACTAAGAAGGACATAACCCCAATGGGAGGGTTCCCTCACTATGGTGTGGTGAAGGACGACTACTTTGATAAAGGGTTATTGTGTTGGGCAGAAGAAGAGGGTGGTTACTCTTAGTTAATCTCTACTTGCTCAGACTTCCCGTTTGGCTCTTGAAGATATCAAACTTAAGTTCATTGACACATCATCCAAGTTCGGCCTTGGTCGCTTCGAAGAATAAGTTTTACAACCGTGCTACTACCAAGGCTTAGAAAGGGGTATCTTTTCTTTTGATCGTTTAGCTATGTTATGCTCAATGCAACCAAACAGTTACTGTTATGTTAGCTTTGAGTATTGTTTTCTTATGTTTGAATAGAAACCAAATTTGGGTCGAATAGGCCAAATGGGTCAGTAGTAAAATATAGTTAGTTCATTGTTGAATTACCTGGACTATAACCATAGGTGCCAGCAAAGGAAGTCCAGTTGTCCGAATCCGGCTTCAAAAACTTAGCCATGCCAAAATCCGACAAGTGAGCAACACCTTCTATGTCCAACAAAACACTAATACTCGATAAGTCTCTATAAGATAAAGCATCCGCAATGCCTTTGATGACATTTACTTTTTTTTATACCTCTCAAACTCTTTTGATTTTTCTGCATCGTTTGGATTCGAGATGACAAAATCGATACAGTTTTACAACAATCAACTATTTTCATTAATTACGAGTGACATTTTCGTATTAGTTTATAGTGGTCACAATGTTCAAGCATCATGATATTGTTACTTGAATCAACACAGTTTTTGTTATTCGGTCAAAGAAAAGTACGTGGTTCTTCCTCCTAAAACACCACTAAATTTTTAGTTCAGGTTTCATTAGTTAATACGGAGTAAATTTAATAGACTTGTCTGTTTTTTTGTTAGCTAAGGGATGCGTGGGGCCTATGTGGGACCCACGGCTGTTAAATGGTCTTAATGGGGAGAGTCTTATTATATCACTCACATGGGGATAGAGGCACTAGTGAAAAAATGGTAGGCTTCACATAAAAAAACATTATTATATACTTTGTGTGAACCCATTCCCTTAGCTAAGGAAAAAAGAAACACCCACCAAGTAATAACTAGAAACATTATCACCCCACCCCACCCCACCCCACCAACACACTCACATTTTTATTTTTGATATAAAAATAAGGTCCATGACGTCAACTTGATGTGAACCGATATATCTATCACGCATCAATTCTATTACAAGTCCTTGAAACACTCATATCTCTACTATATATATAAAGAGAAAACCCTTTCATTAAAACTTAAAAACTTACAAAATTAGTAAAGTTCAATTACTAATATATCTTTACTTAAAATAAAAACAACATTTACCATTAAATTGATAGTTTAATATTTTTTAATCTTTAAACTTTTATTGTTTTTTGTTTCTAACCATAAACCTTTTTTTTTTTTTTTTTCCTCGCAATTACTACAAATTGAACCCGTACAAGTTGCATCCAGAATCATATCAAAAACCACATGTTTACAAGTATAATTATTTGCTAATATATATCGTTGCTATAGACGGGTATTCGCATAGTACCATTAAAAGCTGAAGAAACATGCAAATCATTAGAAAGTGAGTAGAAGAATGAGTTGTTGCAAATTTGGCCTATCAATCATTTTTTTTGCGAGCATTGATTGACATGTTTAATTGATGTGCCTAAATGTATGCCTAATCCTATATGTCAACATCCTATTAATGACAGCAAAGGGACCCATTTTTTTCACCAACTAATAAACAACATCCACATTCATTTAGGTATAAATTAGGCATATCAATCATTTCCTTTGCAATAATAGTAACAAGTAAAAAAATATATAAATTTCCCATAGTTAAAGTAAGAACATAAGTTTATACAAACTAAATGGACCTGTAATGTAAATATAATATTGTCAAAATAATTTATATAAGTAGAATAAGAAACCCTAAACGCCGCTCATGAAAATGTCAATCGGTAGTCGCCATGTTTGAGAGGTGAGTGATAACCGTGGAGAGCACGCCAATTTACAGAACCAATTCGGTGATGCTCAGAAACTGGCATGCTTTCCCATGGTTATGATTCTCCTTTCAAAAACCCTTTATCAACGTTCCATAAATCATTACAGCCATTTTGGTGTAGGTTACTGAAACTCCACTAAATAGTTTTTACATTTTTCTGTGAGTAAATTGCAGAAATCGTCCCTGTGGTTTAACGAAATTGCAGATATCGTCCCTAGAATTCCATAATTGCAGGCGGCCTCCCTAGAATGAAACTTTTTGATCAATTTGGTCCCTGGCAATAACGAAGGTTAGTGTCATTCAGTTAGTTGAGGTCCTTTTTCATTCATACCAAGGGCAGTTTTGTCCTTTCGCGTGTGGTCCCTTTTTTATATCCAAATTCAACCCGACAAATTGCAGAATCCCTTTTTGGTACAAAATCCTACCCGACACAAACAAAAAACCCAATTTAACCCCACACATATTCTTATAATAAAACCCTAATCCATTATCTTTCTACCCTCAATATTTTGATCTCATTTCACTTACAATCCCTAGGGTTAGCAAGAAGAAACATGAGTATGTCATTGCAGCTTTGGCACATAAGAGGTGATGGAGAAGAGTTTGATTATAAATCAGTTTATGGTAAAAGCATTAACACAATTTTTATGCTTATTTATTTGTTTCATACTCTTTAAGTTGTTATGTATTTGGTACTCATTTAGTTGTATTTGTTGATGTAACAGCAACGTATCAGGAATTGTTTACAATGATGATCCATCATGGTGGAAGATTCACTGACATACCCAAGAGAAAGTATGTTGATGGTGAGGTAACATACGTAGACTTAATAGACATTAAACAATGTAAGATTGATATCTTAGACACAGTTATGTACCAGAGTTTAGGTTGTGAAGGTAAATTATTTTATCACTACAAGTTACCAATGAAAAGTTTGGATACTGGATTAAGGGCCTTGACCAGTGATAGTGATATCAATGAAATGTTAAAGTTTGTGCATAAGCATAGGGTTATTTATGTGTATGTTGAACATGGTACCTCATACTTGGAGTCTGTAGTGAATGCAATTGAATTTGATACACTAGTTGGGCCATCTAATGTTCTAGTTGATAACACTGAGGTTGAGGATCAGGATAACAATGAGGGTGAGAATAATGATGAAACTGAGAATGATGTTGATGATGAGTCTGAGAATGATGAGTCTGAGGATGGTGATCATGATAGCACTGATGTTGAGGATGATGATAAGAATGTGAATGTGGAGGACATAGTTGATGAGGAGCATATAGTTGAAGAGGTTGATGTAAAAATGAATGGTTTTAGGTTTGAAGTAGAAGATGAGGCTGAAGAAACAATGCACCCTAAGTTGAACTTGACTGAAAATGATTTGGAAGAGATAGACTTTGATTCTTTTGAAAGTGATGTTGATGATGAAAGTGAAAGGAGAAAGGGGTTGAGAAAATTAAAAAAAGAAGCTGCAAAAACAAATTCTAAAAACACTTTCTTTGTTGGCAAGGAGTTTGCAAACAGGGATTTAGCAAAGGAAATGGTTAGAGCTCATGCTGTGGAGACAAGGAGAAACATTATGATTGTTAAGAATGATAAAATCCGGATTAGAGCCAAGTGTTTTGGTGTTGTTCCTGTTGGTAAAGATATTGTCAAAAAGGTTGAAAGTGTACAACAAGTTAGTAAGGGTAACAAGGTAAATGTACATGAAAAGGGTAAGGGCATAATGGTAAATGAAGAAGAGGAAAAAGACAAAGTTGACTGTCCTTGGGTTGTGTATATTAGCAAAAGTGATAAGGGCAAGTGGTTGGTCAAAACATTTATAGATGAGCATAAATGTTTAAAATCTAGGAAAATAAAATCCTGTACTTCCACCTTTCTCTCAAAACACTTACCAGATCTGTTGGTCATGAACCCAAATATGCCTGTCAGAGCAATTCAAGAGCAGATGCAAAGAAAGTTTCATGTTGGTGTCACTAGGACTAAGGCATTCAGGGCCAAAGCAAAGGCAGAGGTACATCTCAAAGGTGATGCTAACCTACAATATTCAAGACTTAGAGATTATTTGAATGATTTGCAGAAGTGTAACCCAAACACAACTGTAAAGATTGATGTGTATGGGGAGGAGAACCCAGATTCACCCACCAGAATGTTTAGGAGAGTTTATGTTTGTTTGGGTGCCTTGAAAGATGGTTTTAGAGCATCTGGTAGAGAATTGTTAGGCTTGGATGGAGCATTTATGAAAGGGCAGTATTCAGGGCAATTACTCATAGCTGTGGGTGTGGATGCAAATAATGGCATCTACCCAGTAGCCTATGGGATTGTAGAATCAGAATCAAAGCACTCATGGACATGGTTCTTGACTTGCCTTGGGGATGATTTGGATTTATACAACAATTCTCATTTCACATTTATCACAGATAGGCAAAAGGTTAGTATATTAATTACTGTTTTTTTTAAAAGGAAATTACTTAAATGTTTAAGATCTTGTTTTAATGTCTTGTTTTAGGGGTTGTTACCAGCAATTGCAAAGCTTTTTCCTTCAGCTGAGCATAGATTTTGTGTGAGACATATTTATGAGAATATGAACCTCACTTGGAAAGGAAATGAATACAAGGAAATGCTATGGAAGTGTGCTAAGTCTTTAACAGTTGTTGAGTTTAACAAACACATGGATGAACTGAAAGCATACAACAAGAAGGCATATGCATGGTTAAAGAAAATTGCACCTGAGCACTGGAGCAGATCCCACTTCTCAGGTATATATTGGCTTGTATTTAATATTTACGTTTTTCTTGTTGTATACTAGTATTTAATATTCATATATGTCACAGGGAGGGCAAATTGTGATCTCTTAATCAATAATGTCTGTGAAGTATTCAATAGACAATTGTTGGATGCTAGGGATAGTCCAATTATTTCTGCACTAGAATATGTTAGGGAATACCTCATGAAGAGGATAGTTATTGTCCAGAAGGTTATTGAAAAGTGTGAGGGGCCTTTAACTCCAGCAGCAACAAAACTTTTTAATTTCACCAAAGAAGCTTCAGCAAACTATAAAGTGGACTGGAATGGGGGAGATTTGTATCAAGTGAAGGGTCCATGGGGTGAGCAGTGTGTTGTCAACTTGAATGCAAGGAAATGCAGTTGTAGGAAGTGGGAGGTATCTGGAATCCCATGCAGGCATGTGGTTGCTTGTATTCATGATATGGCTGACAATGACATGGATGTTGGGTTGCCAGAAAGCTGGGTTCACAAGTCATACACTCTTGAGACATGGAAGGAAGTTTATTCCTTTAAAGTTAACCCAGTGCAGGGTCCACAATTTTGGGAGAAATTTGATTGCCCAACTACATTGCTTCCACCTAAGCAAGTGCCTCAAATTGGTAGGCCACAAAAGAAAAGGAAAAGGAGTGCAGGTGAGATTAACATGGTGAAAGGTGGAAAACTGACAAGACAAGGCAAAACAGTCACTTGTGGTATTTGTAAGGGTACAGGTCACAACAAGAGAAGCTGTCCAAAAAATGGTGGTACTTCAAAAAAACCAAGAACAAGTAAAGTTGAAGCTGCAACTTCAAAAGACCCAACAACAAGTAAAGCTGCAAGTGCATCTGGGACAAGAAATGTTTCTGCAAGTCAGAATGCAAGTCAAGCTGGAACTCAGGATGGAACTCAAGCTGGAACTCAAGCTGGACATGTGACTCCAACAAGGATGACAAAGAAAACTGCCTCAAGATTGACACCAACAAAGTAGTTCAGTCAATGGCTGTTTTAACTTTTAAGACAATTTCTATTTTCAGTAATCTTGTTTGTGGCTGTTTCAACTTTTAAGACAATTTCCATTTTCAGTCAATGTGTGGTCAGTTCTTCTAAGGTTAAAGACTATTGTAAGACTTGTTTTAAGTTATGCTATGACTCTATTATGTACTCTATTATGTACACTATGTTTTAAGCTATTGTCAACTGTTAAGTTGTTGTTCATGTCTTATGCATAACAATTAAAACTGCTTTGAATCAGTAATACCATAAATGTAGAATTTCATTAAACTGAACATCACTAAAAACATATCCAAAATTTGTTGACCATTACAAACTAATGAGGTCAACTACTAGTCCAGTTAAATATGAGTAGGACATAATACAACCCAAACAAGATTACTACATGTAGAACTTAACAACCAACAATAACAGACAACAAAACAACATAATCTTTAGACGACGGTTTGCAATTCCCATTGAGTTCAAAGACACTTGTAGTGCATTTCTTGATCTTAGCAATCCAGGGATGATACTCCTTGCCCGAGCACACATAGGAGGATCCAACCATAAGAAAAAACCACAATTCGTACCCTAAAAGGAACAATTAACAAAATACCATAACTAACAACATCACAAAATGGGAAATGTTAATCAAGAAAAAAATCTTACAATTTGTGGACAAGACCAAAACCTACGACCAGGGTTTGTGTCAGTCCAAGAAGTTCGAACAACAGCATGATTACCACAAAAGCAGCTCACCACATCCATTAATTTGTTGGATTTAACAAATTAGGGTTTTGTATGTTTTAAGATTTGGGGAAAAATGAATAACCCTTTGATTAATATATACACGGGTATAAAAAACAAGGGACCACAATGCGAAAGGACAAAACTACCCTTGTTATTTTTTCAACTAACTGAATGACACTAACCTTCGTTATTGCCAGGGACCAAATTGATCAAAAAGTTTCATTCTAGGGAGGCCGCCTGCAATTATGGAATTCTAGGGACGATATCTGCAATTTCGTTAAACCACAGGGACGATTTCTGCAATTTGAAAATGTTTTATTTTATTATACTATAGTATTATATGGAATCGTATTTATAATTGTGATTATAGTTGTAGACCATTTGTTTTTTTGTTTAGCGAACAAAATGGTTTGCTTAAAAGAGTACTTTTCTTTCAAATTTAACCTTTTTGAGGTATTTTGCAACATTTTTGCCATTTGAAAAAATAAAATTTTCTATTAGCTGAAACGGGCAAAAATGTCACAAAATGTTGCAAAATACCTTAAAAAGACTAAATTTGAAAGAAAAATACTGATAAAAGCAAAAAAATTTGTTCGCTACCTATAAAAACAAATGGTGTCAAGTATGATACTCCCTCCGTCCCATAATTATAGTCCACTGTTGACTTTTGAAGTCTTTAGTTTTCAACTTTGATCTTAAATATTTTTATTTGTGTTATATATTACTTGATGCAAAATATATGAATGGATTGAGTTTTGAATGTATTTTTTATTGATATAATGTTTATCAAGTATTATATAACACAAATAAAAATATATAAGGTCAAAGTTATCAAATGAAGACTTAAAAAGTCAACAGTGGACTATAATTATGGGACGAAGGTAGTACCTTTTTGAAACATTTGCCCTTTAGTTTAAGATGTAATTTCTTTCAAAGTGTAAGTGCATTTCTCATGTGTCATGTTTATGTTGATTTTTTTTTTTTTTTTTTTTTTTTTTTTTTTTTTTTTTTTTTTTTTAATTCTAGTACATAATCGAGTCAAGTTTCATAGTCTTACGAGCTAAGCTCGCCAATCCTATGTGGAGCTCGCCATTTTGCTTGCCACTGCGCCCCTTCTTGCCTTCGCCATCTCACTTGCCACTCCACTGGCTTACGCCAAATGAGTATTTATTTATTTATTTATTTAAAAAAAAAAATTGTTTTTTTGTGTTTTAATTGGGTATGATGGGTCTCAAAAGTGGGTTTTGGCTTAAGTTACCGGGAGGGTGTTTCTTGGTGTGTGAGTAGGATGTAAGTGAAAAGGGGAAAAGCTCAGGTGGTGCTTTGGCTTGTGTTACTGCACGCAGGGACGGATCTAGAGTGTTAATATGGGGGGCTGGTGCCCCCCATGGCTAGCCGAAAAAGTTGAAATTTTAGTGTAATTTTTTTAAAATTTTGACCTTTTTTCGAAAGTGACCCCCACTAAAAACTCAAATTGCCCCCACCCACATACTAAAACCTAACATTCAACGCTTTAAAGCCTTATAAATCATTCATCTCTAAGTAAAAATACTCGATTTATCATTACGATCTTATTTTTTTTTCCGCATTTTGTTGTTATGTTCAAAAAAAATTTTTTGCCCCCCACATCCATTTTTCCTGGGTCCGTCACTGACTGCACGAGTGCTCTGCTCCAACTTGGCGCAGTGTGCCATACATGAAATTTGTGTCTAGAATAGAAGGATGATTCTTAATCCAAAGCATCATGTGTTTCTTTTGGATATTTTGTTTGTAAATGAAGCTTTTCATGAATAGAGCTCGCACTATACATCTTTAATAAGTATGATGTAAAACCTTTGTCTATAAACATTGTGTTGCACCTTTTGGATTACAATGTCAATTTGCATATGGTTTACTACACATCTAACCACCATTTGGTAAATACGACATCCGTTTGGTGGACAGACTCATCTCACGTTATGGCACAATGTGCAAATTTCTTTCTTACCTCAACTTTCAATTACTACTTTCTAACCTTTCTTGAGTATACATGAAACTTTTGGAATGTGGGAAGCGGTTAAAATATGGGTTATTGGCTTCTTGTCATTTCGTGGAAGTCTTTGACCTTGTTTGAGTTGTTATAGTTTAATGACATATTTGATTTTGCAATGTGGCATTTAAGTTAATGCTTCAATCTATGATTATATGTCTCGTTATAACTCTAGACATGTTGAACATGCAATCACTAGAATCCTAGATACCGCCCTTATGGGTCGAAGATGTAGCACGAGTCGATGTCCAACACCCTCATGAACGACGTATGCATTTGCACCTTTGTTGTATATTTGATGTTAGGTTGCACAAAAACAATTGTAATAGCGTCCCAGAGCTGGTAGAAGGAGCTCTGCTTGCACGCCGTATCCAAATGGTCAGTTTACTTGGTCCAACCTGCAAAAGTGCAATGGCAGGTGGAGAAACCAAGTAGATGGCTCCGCTTAACTGAATATATATTTTTTATCTTGTTTATTTGTTTTTATGTTTGCGTATCTACTTTTGCTAAATGTGTTGCTCAACCTTTTGCTGACAATTGTGCAGCTAGTCGAGTTCTAGAAAGCATTGTCGAGTTAGTTTTAACTCCTAATAAGGTCTTATGATACAATTTGCGTATGAGTCATTTGCAGCCTATGTAGCTGTGTACATTAAAGCGCTCATAAATTACTCGAGAAACAAAGTGGATGGAACATGTTGTAACAGGTCAATTCATAGTTCTTTACCAAACAATGCAATATCCCAAATTACATCGATGGTTTCCTACACTTTTTTACAAGTTCATCAAAATTTTGTATTTGCAACATTGGAATGTGTACTAGTTACATCTATTGTGTTTCAGCTGTTTTCAATTTAGTATAAACTGAAGGTCTGTTTTTTAGTCAACTTAACCGTGTTTTCATTGTAGTTCAAAATTAAATTTACCATTTAATGAGAATCGATATAATCACAAATCAACTCAATTACTCCTAACTAGATTAAAATTGCCACCACGACCAAAAACGATAAATATGTGAGCAAGAGATTACAAATGAGGCAAAAAGCTACCAATAATCTATCAGGCTGACTCAAATTGACCCATTTACCTATATCAGACTATTTTAATTGATTCAGATAGCCAACTGAGCAGATTCTTCAATGTTACTGCTTCATTCTTTTGCAATTGCAACCTCTAAGTAATTATGCGATACACATACTTGAATACCCTTTAATAATTTTCTTGATTTCTGATTTATACTCTTTTGAATCTTGCTTCGTAGCGCTACCAGAGAAGGCCAAAGAACACTGAAAGAGACAAAACCCAAGAACAAGAAGTGAGAAGAAACTCGACATTTTAAGTATATAAACAACTTTACGATATCTCGTGTTATAGTAAATTTGAAAGATGAAAGGGAAAGAGAGAAAGAGACTTTTACCTTCCTCATTTTGATAACTAGATCATTAAGGTCCTCATCCATGTCAATGTCGAGTGTATCATCAAAGACAATCTGACAAATTTAAGTGATTATATAACACATTGTTGTAGATATAAGAATCAAAGCGAACACATAAAAGAAATATATACCTTGCTTATTTTGTCGATTATATCATTAAGGTCTTCATCCATGTCAATATTCACTAGTTCGTCAACCTGTCGAATTAAGTGATCGGAGAATCAGGGTAATGAGTAATGACTAATGAGACATGGTAATGGCAATATTGCATAAAGGTTCCATGCCCATTTATGGACGATATTATGTATGTATGTACCTCTTTTATACATATTAGAATCTTCTGCCTCCCCCACTTTAAATCCGATAGATCAAAATTTACGTAGGCGTTTGAATGATCTGTAGCCTTGACATATCGTATAACCTTCTGATTACCCCACTTCAAACCCGATAGATCAAAATTATGCAACGAATTGAATCGGCCCATATCTTCTTTGTATCCGATTGTTCTGCTAACGAAGAATGCCACTAACAAACTGTTCAAATCAAATACTCATAAGCTGCTTGCAAATAAGTAGTTCCACGAATAACTATTTATTAGAAATATAAGTCAAATTTATTTATAAAAGGTTTAAGGTTAAATTGTTTCCATGTCAAATAAGCACTTTGCAGTTTATCAAAAAATGTTATTAAAGCAAATTTTTTCCTTAACTTTGCTCGTACAAAATTCTATGTTTTCTCTAGCTGCTTGCTAGTTTTGCTTAATAAAATTTTAGCAATTCGAGAAAATAATAATACCATAAATATATAAACCTTGCAAAGAGGTTGAGGGCCAATGGAGTTTTGTTCGACTATCGAATGACTGCTGCAGCGACAATGGAATTGGGAAACAATAAAAAACCACACAAAGTCCTTTATCTTGATATATATAGGTATAAAATGTCGGTTACTAAAATACCAACCTAAAAAAATAGATAGCGAAAAGGGACAAGTTATACGTACCACGTACCAAAAAGCAAACGGTACAGAAAATATAAAGTTTTTATTTTTATAATGTTGTTTAAAAAAATTATAAATTTGAAAGTACGGAGCAAAAATTATAAAGTCTAATAAGTCAAAACCTTAAAACTGACAGAAAATACGAAACAAAAACTAATAAAAACCTATCTTTTATTTTATATTCGTATTTCGAAAGAAAGAATATTTCCTTATTAGATAATGTTTTAATTATTATCTATTAATTTATAAATTCGTTTTGTTGATAGAAGATAAATACAAAAAATATAGATAAGATGCAACTAACAATAAGATTAAACTTTTTAAATAAATATATTTAATAATAAAAAAATATAATTAAAAATCATAAATCAAACAAAACAAATATTAAATTATTTGTTTTTTAATAAATAAAAATATATCATTTAAAAAAAATTTAAAAAAATCTGCGCATGCGCAGGCATTATAACTAGTACTATAAACAAAAGGGCGCTAATAGAAGGACAAAACATCACATCAGGAGTTCGTATAATAGATCCTCTTAAAAAATAAATAGATTAAAAGATAGGACCCATATAGTTAAAAAAAAGATACGGAGTAGATTAAAAGATAGGACCCATGCAGTTAAAGGTGATTTAGAACATTTTTGCCACTAACAATACAGTGTGTTTGGTTCGTAGTATGTTTTGAAAGAAATTGTAATCTGTCAAAGTAATTGTAATTTGAATGAATTATAATTCAAAAAATGGAATGTGTTAGAATTATAATTAATGTATTCTGCCACTTTGTTTGGTTGGATTTTAACGTAATTGTAATTCAAAAAAGATTAAAAAAAAACTTTAATAATAATAATAATAATATTATTATTATTATTATTATTATTATTATTTTAAACCATCACTTTTATTAACAATAAATAGGATTTTACAAGAAATTGGTGGGGAGCCGAGAAACCAACTGGGCCCCCACACCTCTAGCAATAGCGAAACCAATCCTATTAAAAATATGAACGGCAGCCCGCGCTCCAATGTCTTGAGTCGTAGAGAAACGTCGAATACGCTTTAGAAGAGTTACTGCATCTTTCTCAAGTTCTCCAAAAGAGGAGAAAGAGAAGGGGAGGAACCCATATCCGATATCCACACATTTGGCCTCATACTTGACACGTTTACGTTGTGCAGCTTCAATAACCGCACGACCTGGCATAAAATCAATCATACCAGATTGCGTCAAAGGTGACGACCCCGTAAGATCAACACAAACATCAAGCCCACCATCCCAAGAGTAAAGTAATATATCAGCTGGGCGCAAAGATCTATCCCTATCACCATAAAGCCCAATATCCACCTCCTTACGAGCTGAAATTCCGGACCGAGAGCATATATCAACAAGAACATCACGCACAATATTATGCTGATGTTTAATGCCAACAATACTCGCACAAGAAACCGTGTGATCCCCATAAATATCTCCAGTAAAAACACGAGAACAAGCTGAACACGGTACCTGAACAGTGAAAAGAGGAACACCCAGCCGATAACACAACACACAACGGTATGTCCGGGCAATCATAGTTTGACCCAATCCAGATATAGGAGCCACCCTGAGCCAATCTGAAGTATGATCCTCCTTTAGAGAGCTCCATAACGCCATCTGTCGAGGAGAAAGATGGAATGTAGATTCAACAGTTTGGGTAACCCGATCGAAATATATATCTGCCAATTTCTTCATGAGTTTGGGGGCAGCGACCTCGCTTAGGTTACTCAAAAGGTCAATATCCATATCCATATTAAAAGTACATAAAGCATCATCAAAGGAGGGACCAGCAGTTACAATACCAGAACCATGGAGAAGCTTAGTCTGTAAGCTAGCAGATTGAAGTCTAGACGTAAGAAAAGCATATTTCAAGACATTTCCTGCAGAATAAACACCAAGCCCCCCAAAGGCAAAGGGAAGGGTGGCAAGTCTTCACTGCCAATCACCAAAACCAGGCCCAGAAGCAGTGACAATACGTTCCAATGAAGAACGAAGTGCCGCATCAAAAGAAACCTGAGCACACTCAAAGACCCTAGGGGAACATGTGCGCATAGAAAAATACAACTTGGAAATACCTGCACATGCACGGAGTAGCAACAACTCACATTGAGGGTCGTTAAGTTTAGCAACAGCATCCATAAGATCAATGGTTTTAGCCACCCTTTTCAAAACCAGCCTACTACCAAACTCAAAATCAACACTAACAGGCCTACCCAATAATTTAACACCATGTAAGGGGCGAGAAATATTGGGAGGGAAAACACCCGCATATCTGCTTCTAGGGTCTTCCTTTGGCCAAAAGACCTCAGTTTTATCAACGTTGAGGTGTAAGCCACGACTAGGTCCATCCATCATAATCAACTCTAAAACCTTACCCACAACCAAAGTATCTCCAATAACAGTACCATCATCCAGATACCATGCTTGAAAAGAAAGGTTAAAAGAGTCTCTAATCTTACATGCCAGGGGATGTAACACTAAAGCAAAAAGAAGAGGCCCAAGCGGATCACCTTGTTGCACACCTTGATGAGACCAAAGAGTATTCTCACCATAATATAATCTGGCGGGGCTAGAGTAACAGAATTCCACCCATTGTGAAATAGCCGGAAAATGAAGTCGAACCTCACGCAACATAACAGCCCGATCCACCATGTTGAAAGCGTTTTTAAAATCAACCAACATCACTCCCACGATCCTCAACCAAACGATTCACTGCATGAAGAATAGTCTCCCCTCCTCCCGATACCCCAACACCAAATTGTAAATCATCTAAATAACCGTCTGAAGAATGGCCAATCATGGACGCACAAACCTTGGAAACTAACCGCCTCCAAACAGTCCCAACAGCAATAGGACGGATACCCCCACCTGGTTTGGCTAAGGGTGTGAGAGGAGCACTAGCAATGTACTCACCCAACTCCCTCGGGCATTTACCAGCAAGGAAAAGGTTCACCACTTGGGTGATAGATGCGATCAATTCATCAGAAATAGCCACAGCCGCACCATTTAAACAATCTAAAAGGTGTTGAGCGCGCAAACCATCTCGCCCACAAGAAGTACCACGAGGGAAACTCTTAATCATGTCAAGAACCGTAGCAGTAGATGCAGTAAGGTGATGATGATCAATAGGTATATCAGGCAAAAGAGGAGCAAACTGGAAAGGGTGCTTAGCTTTTAAGTCCTCAAGAGTAGAAACATCGTAAGGTGCAATACCAGATGACGAAAGAACTCTGACCGCAGCAGTATAATGACCATCACAAATCTTCCTCTTACATTGCTTGACATTGCGGTCACCCAAATCCGAACTGTCATCATCAATATTAGACCAAACAGGTGAGGGTTCGACTAAAACGTCACGCACAATCTGTATACTACCACTAGGGGTGCCCCACGCCCGAATAGCATTAACAACATATTATTATATAAATATTATTATTATATAAGTATAATAAAAATAATAAATATTATTATTATAATTAATTAATTATTATATAATTATTATATAAGTATAATAAAAATAATAAATATTATTATTTTAAATTAAATATTTATTATTATTATTATTATAAATATTTATTATTATAATAATTATTATATTGTTATTATTATAATATTATATTATTTTATTATTATTATTTAAATATTATTAAAATAAATATTATTTATTATTATTATTATATAAATATTATTATTTTATTATTTATATAATAATAATAATAATAATAATAATAATAATAATAATAATAATAATAATAATAATAATAATAATAATAAATTATTATTATATTTTTTATTTTTTAAAATTAAATAATATATTAATAATAACGTCGAAAGATAAATAATGATATTTAACTTTTAAAAATATGAATTACAACGTAATTTAACACATTACATCAAGTTTGCTAAGTAATCTGAATTACATCACTAGACGTAATTGGTTGTAATACAATTACATTACCTTGCAAACCAAACAATCAATGTAATGTAATCTGAATTACAATTACATCCATCCTGCCAACCAAACAGGATTGTAATGTAATTCAGATTACAATCACAACGAATTACACTGAATTCCAGCGAACCAAACGCCCCCTAAAATTATCAATAATCGTTGATGTAATTCTAATTGATGAAAAGGTAATATAAATTTACACCATATGTTACGTTGTTAGGGGTACCATTTCTCGACACGATACGGTAATCGACATAAAATCGACACAAAGTTAAATAGTTGATGATAAAAAGAGTTAGGTCAAAAACATGTCAAGCCGTCTAATTCTTTTATTAAATGGGTCGTGTTTGGGTTTAGTAACTTTTAAGCAACCCATCAATCCCTTTAAGTATATAAGTGTCCCGTCAACCCCTTTAAATATATAAATGTCTAAAAATTAAATTATATAACTTGGATTTTACTTTGAATTTGGATTTTATATTTTGTTACTTAGTATGACATTAGGTTACCAATATAACATTCATTTTATTAGATCATTATATTACATTTGAATTTAAACACATTGAATCGACTAACAACCTTCTTCATAGTTTGACCTATTTACTTAAACATGTTAAACGGGTCACAAATTGGCCACACGTGTTATGCAATACGCCGTATCCAACATCCAAGCATACGTCGTATATTATGGATTCTAGAAGATTTGATTGAGAATATTAATGAAGATACGACGTATCACCCTATAAGGGCATACGCTGTATTCTTTTGACTACCCAAACCCTAATTGAGGCCTATAAATACAACCCTATTCTACACATTTGAGAGTTCTGGATTTTTGAAGAGTTGCAAGGGCTCGATTTTGCAATTGAGCCTTCTCATTGACCAATTGAAAAGTCAAGCCAAAAAATAATCGGATCAATATTGGAGTTTTTATTAAAACTCCCCAAACATAAGTGTCGAAAGTGAGAAGAAAAAAATAAGGGCAAATAATATAAAAAGGTAACATATTTGTTACATTTTCTTCGACTGGGTAGTCAACTACAAATTTTTATAAAGAGGTTAAAAAAGTTATATTTTTTTTTTGAAGTGGGTATTTTTTTACTTATATACCCGGTTGATGCCATGTTGGCAGGTAACCATCCACATCACTTGCCATGTAGGCAATTAATTTTTATTAATATAAAAAAAACTATACTCCTCTCACTTTACCCTTTTCTTCTTCACCCAAAAACATAAACCCTAATCCTACAAGCTTATCAAATTGAAATCATACAAGCTTATCAAATTCATAAAAATAATTATGCGCTCATCTACCTCATCATCTCGATCTAATCGACGGTACTATTCTCCTGAAGAAATTCGTACAAAAACGCATTGTGATTGTAAGATTCCCATTTATGAACAAGTTGCTTGGACTCCAACGAATCCAGGTCGAAGATTCAAGAGTTGCCCAAAACGGGTAATTTACAAGTAACTATTATCAAATGTTTACACATTCTTGATTTCTGATTTTGTCTTGTTAATGATGTTTAAAAATGTGAGGTGTATGGTTTTCTTGATGATGAGTTACCTTGTGAGTATTACAAAGACCTATTCTTCAATCTACATGAGGAGAATAAAGACTTGAAGCTGCAACTATCCAACCAGTATGCTGATTTGTCCTTGCAACACCATGGTGGTATGACAGTGCAACAGCCAACTCATGAACTTTCAATGGAGCTAATTTACCAAGATCTTAATGCTTTCAAGTCCAAAGCAATAGTGTATGACAGTCTTTTGAAGGTTTTATTTGGTTTGATGTTTGTGCTCATTTTGTTTGTCATTGTTGTCTGTTTAAAAAAGTAACTGATCAAGGTATGCAATGCATGTAACTCAAGGTATCTAATGGATGTAGTTTATGTTGAATGTATTTTGGCTTCATGTGGATGGTAATGAATGCAGTTTATGTTCAATGTAATGGATGTAGTTTAAGTTCAATGTAACTCAGTTTATGTTCAATGTAATGGACTTGTGATGAAATCATATTACAATCAATAAACTTGCAAATTATAACTGCATATGGTAACAAATATAAGAGCAGAACAAAGATTAAAAGTGTTCTTTCATAACAACTAATGTTTGTGCATAGGCACTTTACATGTGTTACATCCAGAACACACAAACCTGATCCATGAGGTTATGCCTTAACCATGAACAAAATAGGCTAGCAATTATAGTGGCATCAAGTGCAGCACTATATCAGGTTCCTATCTACTAATTACATTAACTTACCAAGGCCCTTCAGTGGACAAAATAGGGCACAATAGTGGCATAAGTGCAGCACCACTATATCAGTTGTTTGTTTTTAACATCCTACTTAACATCATACATGTTACAAGTTTTAGCACAAATTACAGATGGACAAAATATGTGCTAGCATAGTCTAGGAATTTAATCCAAGACTATTTTATCCTCCATACTAGATCCTGGACCACTAATTGGACCAGAAAGTCTTTTATGGAGAATTCTTTGACTCTTCATCCTGAGAGGAAGCAGTTCTGCTCTTGGTCTTGCAACCCTTGGTTGTGGTTCAGCTGAAGTAGCTCTTGGTCTTGCAACCCTTGGTTGTGGTTCAGCTTGTGGTTCAGCAAACCTGGACTGTGTCAAGGTTCTTCTGTTCATTCCACCTCTTGTTGCAGATGATCCACCTCTTCCAGTCCTTGATGATACTTGTCTTGATGTCCCAACCACTTGTGATTCCTGTGTTCCAGCAAGGTTTTCAGTATGTTTTTGTTGTGTCTTTGACCCTGCATCACAAACAAGTTAATCATACGGACCATGTGAAGCCGTTTATGAGATGCAAAATTAACTTGTTATATTGATTATGATGTTAAAAAGTACCTGATGTATGTGCTGCATGCAGAGGTTCCAAATCATCAATGGTGTCCTCAGAAGCAGCATCTACTCCTAACCATGCTCCCATCCTTCCAATTCTCTCTGTCGGTATTAGTTTACCAGACTTACGCTTACCACCTCTTATCTTAACAAATCCAAATTTACTTTTCTTCCTTGTTTCGAAATTTTTACCCATGTGGCAAACCCTACCATCAGAAAATGTGAACACACTATTCCTATTTGTTTCACTCATTTGAAACTCATCAACTTGGTTGTTAACAAATTCAGGTATATCTCCTTCATCAACCAATGGTTCCTCTATTGGTGTCACTTTTTTAGGTCTCCCTATTTTGGCTTTTTCTTTTGGTGGTTTCGCAACACTGTCTTTCTTGCAACCCTTCTTATTATGCCCACGCTCCCAACAGTTATGACAAGTCATAACAGCACCTGCTCTAGATATCTTATTACCGGATTTTGGTTCATGAGATGCCCTAACCCTTTTCTTCCTAGGCCTACCTGGCATTTTCTTAGGTATTGGACCCAATATCCTAGACAAGTTACTAGTGTCAGGCCAGAAGTGTATACCATCAACAGGTTTAATGTACTCACTATAGGCTACCAGATACTTATCCTTTCTAAACCAATCAGGCACATACTCTTCAGCATACTTACCTAGTTTAAATATACAAGCAATCGCATGTGAACATGGCAAACCTGACAATTGCCACATCCTGCAAGAGCAAGTTCTCTTCGGCTCATCTACTTTGAAAGCCTCGTACCCCTTTCTGACTTCAAAAGTATTTCCTCCACAAGGAATCACATGCCAAAACCTAGTAAGAAGTTGAACAATATTAAATAGTAAGACACATGCTTTAATCAATAATTATAAAAACTTTGACAGACGCATTAATCATAAGTTAGCCATTACCTTTGCTTATCCTTTGAAATTTCTAAAACCTTTTGGATATTCGGACAAATGTCACCGGTCCATTTCTCACTCAACCTTCTCATAGTATTCATCCTTTCCATCACCTAGTAAGAAGTTGCGCATTAGACCTTCCATATAGTGTTCATGCTCCCTAACTGTCTCACTAAAACTGTCACCACCATAGACAATTGACGGTGCCATGTCTTGATAACCAGGTGGTTCATCGTCATCTTGACCTTCATCCATTTGTTCTTTCTTGGCAAACTTTCTTTTTCTTAGCTGAATTACTTCATCCTCAATGTCACTCAGGTAATCAAAAGATTTTTCTGATTCAAAGCTCTCAGTATCAGAAGAATATTGGCCATCATGATCAGCCATTTCATACATTTCATAGCCATCACTGTCACTGTCTGAAGATAAAGGACAGTCATCATTTTCTCTAATTGAGATACCGTTACCCCTAGGTGCACTCTTTCTTTTCTTACTGTTAAGAATCTCCTCTTTAGTCATTACACCCTTACCTTTGTTTAGTGTATTTTGTCTTGCACGAACTTGAGCATCAATACTAGCTTCTTCGTCTTGAACAATATGGTCATCAACGTCTACCCTGTTGTCATCGACCCTATCTTGTTCAACCTCATTGTCAACCTAATCAACAATATGTTCTTCAACAACATTGTCAACCTGATCAACAACAACATTGTCTTTGGGCAAACAGTGAACCACATTATCCAAATCATTAGACTTACCAACAAGATCTTCCTGACCCACCTCATTTTCATCCTCATACAATGGAAGTACAAATCCTGTATCATAGTCATCATATGTTTCTTTAAACAAAGCCTTGCCCCTATAACCATTTCTAGCAGGTGTACACTTCTTAGGGGGGGACCTTAAATAAGGAGATTTTGCTTCTTCATCAGCCCATGCAATGAGCTCCTCAACAGACATATTACCAGCATGTTTCTTTTTAATTTCATGTTCTTTCCTAGCAGACGTTACTTCCTCATCAGAACCTTCTAAGCATAAGTTGTGGTAATAGTATTCTGCTAAGAGTTGGGGTTCATGGGCTACATACACATCTTGCAGATCAGAATCCCTTTCAATTATCTTCAACCCACCCCCATCTATATCTAATTCAGGTATGCAACAAAAGACAGCCCAAATTTTTTCTTGCAACTTAAGCACTAAAATGTTGCACAATTCATTAAACCTCAACCTATTTGTAGAGCAAGCTTTCATAATAGTTACTTGTAGGGGTGTTATCGGGTCGGGTTGTCGGGTTATCGGGTGTATCGGGTCGGGTTGTATCGGGTTTTGGACTAAAAAAATATGACCCGCAACCCGACCCTATAAGGGTTCGGGTTATCGGGTTCGGGTCTTATCGGGTTCGGGTTATATCGGGTCGATTCGGGTTGGCATATGTTTGAACTCGTTTTGAGAAATGTAACCGGCCTTAAAACGATTTAGACTTTTAACTGAAACAAAATTCGTTTCCGTGTCTTGCTAGATTGCGTTAACCTTAAGTATCGAAATTAAATTGAGTTAAAGATGTCTAAGCGTTTTTAAAAACAATCAATTAAAGTAAAGCAGCAAAAGATCGAGATAATTAGTACTATTAGTGGATTTAGTGCAGTGTGTGACTTTTAAGAGTTCTAATTATTCAGAATCTTGTTTATGATTAAACACATAGAATCTTGTTCATGATTAAACACATATAGTAATAGAGTAATATTTCACTAGGTACTATACCGATGTCGTTCTCAAAATCTATTGAAACGTACACAATTGTGAACATATTTTAGTGAAAATTTAGCAAGTTTTCATGCACAAAATGTAATTCTTGAAAGAAGTTAAAGTAAATATTGACACATCACCAAGTTTGTTTGATAGCCTTGTTCATCATGTATCTTTTTACCACAATACCTTGTCATCCTTTTGTTAACTAGAAAAAAAGGTGCATACATTACGACTAGTGACAAAAGTGCACTTTAATTGTTGTGCATTTTTTTGATGTCTTGATATCATGTTTTTGCTCATTTTATTGTATTGATGCTTTTTCTAAAGTTACTTTTGGCTATCAATAATGTTGCTTAATTATCTACTTTGTCATATTGATAAATGTTATAACAGTGATCTCAAACTTAAGAAATAGATTCGTAGATAGACTTCAAACAAATGTTCGAATCTAGGTATGATATTTTATATTCATTATAATGAGCTTTTGTTCAACAATCAAAGATTTATTAGTATGTCATTATATCTTATCGGGTTTATCGGGTTGACCCGATAACCCGATAAGAAACTAACTATGACCCTAACCCGACCCTATTAGGCTATCGGGTCTATCGGGTTGACCCGATAAACCCGATAAGCTAGGTTGGACCCGAATTAACCCGACCCTATAAGGTCTTATCGGGTTCGGGTCGGGTTCGGGTCGGGTCGGGTCAACCCATTTGACACCCCTAGTTACTTGGCCTTGTTCATACCTGAGAGGATCAAAGAAGAAAACACCACCATGGTGTATTTTGAAGACAACATCTTCTGGTGTATCCATCACACCTGTAAAAACGTAAAACAAAATTAAAATATAGAAAAACCCTAATTTTTGGAAACCCTATAAACTGGAAAATATAAATTATCAATATTTTAATACAATTGGGGTAAGAAAATAGTAAATGTATGACAAGAATTACCTTTTCACATAAACAATTATGTGAAACTGCTATCAATTGGAAGTATTGAATGTGGGGGACCAATTAGGGTTTCAGAAGTTATTTTTGGGGATCTTGTACAACATGCGCGTGTGATTATCTGAAATATATAACCCAAAAAGTAACAATTTGTATAATGAAAACAAGTACAGAACTTTTGATGTGGATGAGTGTGTGTGTGTGTGTTAGTGTGTGGGAGGCGTGTGGTGATAGTACGCGGAAGAAAAGCGGGAAGTGATGTGGATGTATGCTCATCTGTCATCAACCGGGTACCGGGTATCCAAGTAAAAAGATACCCACTTCAAAAAAAAATATATAACTTTTTTTACCTCTTTGTAAAAATTTGTAGTAGACTACCCAATCGAAGAAAATGTGGCAAGTATGTTACCTTTTTATATTATTTGCCATAATAATAATAATAATTAAAAAAAAAAAAAAAAAAAAAAAAAAAAACTTAAAAGGATCTTGTTCGGGGTAGTGTCTTGACGGTTATTAATCAGGTCGTGTTTGGGTAAAGGTTATATCAACCCGCCAACCCAAATAGGTTAACCTGAACACGACTCAATTGCCATCTCTATATTATTTGCACGTATAATGAAAATTTTCCAAATCCAGAACCTATGGAAGACTAACACTGAACCATGCAAAAAAGGACCCGGGCGAGGAATTGGCAGGGTCACAGGGAAGGCTTTGTTCATCTCTACTTATATGTACTAATTGCGAGTCAATACTATGTCTATAATTGCCAAACATAAGAGGACAACTATGAACATATTCCAAAATATCCAGTCTGATAGAAACTATCCTTTTTAGAAGCGTTGATCTGATCTCATGATATCTCAGCATTTGAGTTGCATACACATAGGAGTAGCATTACTTCGGATCCATCATATTACTAATAAAAAGTTCCAACAACCATGTTTTCAAATAATGTGAAACATAATAAACACACAAGGCACAACTACTTCTATTATTACAAAATCACTAAATTCAGCAATGTATGGTCACAATCTCAAATGTAATGAATGTTGCACAATTGATTTATGATGTCATAATTTGAAACAAAAACTAAAAACTTTTTTTAAAAGTTTGTAAAGTTGTCATGCTCAAGCATATCAACTCATATTTAAAAAAGAAACAGAGAGATGTGCTACAGAGTAATACTAAACATCTGTCATCTAACTATTCCGAACAATAAGAAGCGTCATTACTCATTAGTTTAAAAAAAATGACATTCAAACACTCGTCTTGTGTTGCATTACTCAAGGGTCATTCTTTTTTTTTTTGCAATTAATTAGTTAAAAAGGCGGATTAATTGCAGAAACCACGACATCAAATAAGTATCCAGCTCAAGAGGCCTGGATGAAGTCATTTTCGGGCATGACTTACAACCATTTTTTTATACTGCCATATCCTATTCTCCTATGTGGAGTTAGTTATCTGTCAACTCAGGGACTCGCCTTGAAATATGAAGAGTCGTACCCATATAAGTAGAAACCTAATGTTGACCCCACCAACTCCGAGAAAGATGATGGGGCAATTGCATATATGCCCACTAAAACTTGATATGCACCAAAACAGAGTTCTGTGTTCAAAACATGAGGTGCCTAGGCATGTTTGCAATGATGTTTGGGGTATGAATTAAGATTCAATAACGGCTACCAAAGATTTGTCACTATAATCCTTTGCCATTTGCCATAACTAGTTCTTGCAAACCAACAATAGCTAGTGATTACAAATATTACTACTATATAATGCTAGCAACATCAAACTGACATAAAGTAAGGTCTTACAACTACTTGGGACATAATTCTACATACTAAGCAAAGCAAATTAACTACTGGAAATAGTTCCTAAGCTACTTTGGTTAACCACTTAACCCAAATATGAAACATAATTTGGGTACTTCTTAGACAATGCATAAAAAAACACTAGTAATAAATTAGCTAAACGTCGACTGATGTAGCATTAGCACTCTTGCTTGCAGCTTCCAACTCTTTACGCTTAATCGCATCTTCCAACTCCTTAATTCTCTTATCTTTCTCTTCAATTGAAGCACACGTCGCATCAATTTCACGCTGCACAGCATCATTTGCTCCTTGAGCACCTTCAATGGGGTACTTCAGTCTTGCTTCTTGTTGGAAGATAAGTTCTTTGATACATTCTTCTTGCTCCGTATCCGTAACCATTTCATTAATGAAAAGATCATACAAGTATTCAGAATTGAAATATTTCTTCAAATGGAGATACTGATATGGGTTTAAAACGTACACCTCTTGCAAACAGCTTAACGAATGGACAGTTGGGTACACATTCTTTGTGACCATCCAAGTAGCATGCACTGCATGATGTCTCAGTTTCAACAATGCTCGACATTTTCACAATGATGATGGTACGAGATAAAGTAAAGTAAAGTAAAGTAACTCCCAATACCGTCTTCCACGGGTTATGGGTCCCAATACCATCTTCCACGGTGTATGGGGGAGGTTGAAATGTAGACAGCCTTACCCCTACCTAAGGTAGAGAGGCTGCTTCCGGTTCTACTTAAGTAGAAAAGGACCTCCAGCCTTTTGTAGGGAGTGAGGATCGAACCCTTGACCTCTAGGTTGAGAGGCAAGGGGTTTTCCAACTGATCCAACCCTACTATGATGATGGTACGAGATGAAAGTATGTAAACCTTTTGTAAGAAACTAGGGTTTGTAGTCTTTTTATACTATAGTTTATTTGATTGGTTTTATTAGGTCATTGTTTATGGGCTCAAATGACCAAACTTAAAGGATCCATTAGACCATTTGGGCTAAGGCCATGTCAACAAATGACTAAGAAAAAGGTACTCCGTATATTTTATAATTTATATTAGAGCAGATTAATACTCGCGCAAAGCGACGGTGTATAGCAGCAAATTATTATACTTGCAAACTTGTGATTCTGGTATAACCTTTTATGCAACCACTTGTTTTAACTTTTCTTCTTGCTTATTTTTTTTAAATTTATGAAACCGGTTACAACCGTGTGACCCTAGATGAATACCCGCGTAAACAACATTTTGTAAGCCAATTGATAAAGAAATATATGATGTTAATATTATGGTGCAAGACTTAATTTTGTTGTTATATTATGTTTGTAAAATTCAATTCTTTGTCGCTCAAAAAGTTGCCAACCGTGTGTTTGTAAGTTTTAAATTTATTAAAAAGGTATCAAAAGTTTTCATTAATAAAATGTATCAATCACATTTAAGACTTATAAGTTAATTAGTTTAAGGAGTATTTTGAGGAATCAACTTACTTATTTTTAAGAAATTTTAAGTTTTCAAGAATAGGAAATTTGTTTTATAAGTAGTAGAGATTGAACTTTAGTGTCGCGGATTTCAAAAGAGAAACTGTTTCTTGATGCAACTTTTTTAAAAGCCTAGACGAATATTCACGCAAAGCAACGATGTATAGCCGCAGATAATTATACTTGCGAAATTGTGATTCTGGTTTGACTATTGATGCAAAACTTACGGGTTCAATTTATAGTTATTGCGAGAAAAAGTTTATGGGTTAGAAAAAAAATGATAAAAATTTAAGGATCAAACAATATTTAAAATATGAATTTAATGGTAGATGTTATTACAATTTTTAATCAAGATTATAATAGTCGAGTAACATTATTCAATTTCAAGTCATTTTAAGTTTCAAAAATGAACATACACTCTTTATAAGTAGCACAGATCGTTACTTGAGCAATATTCAGCTCGTTCCTATATACAGGAGGAAATTGGGGTCAAACACATGACTTATTTCACATAAGTCAACCGTTTCCGTCTCAATAAGACGTCGTTGTGTGCAAGGTTTTAAAAATGAGACCTATATCGGAGAATCTCACCGTCGCCATAAACTAGTTGTAAATTGTAATGATCAAATTAGTACTCTAAAACAAAGTATAGTTAATTAAGTATCAAAGTGGGGGAAAAGGTAAATTAAGTCATTTGCCTTTCTAAAAAAAAAAAAAAAAAAAAAGTATCAAAGTGGGGGAAAAGGTAAATTAAGTCATTGTAAAAAGTATTAATTAACAGGTTATTCGCATATTGCCACGACGTATGTGTATAATTAAAAAATTTGACGACCAATGTTTTTGTAATTAAATAATTCATTGTTACAATAATTTTATAAATATCGAGAATATCATGTTAAAAATAACTTTCATGTAACAACAAACTATTCTATTATACAAACCAAATAAAGATTTATTATTTTCTCCTTTAACATGAAAATCAATGTAGATTGCTTAAATTGCACCATGTGGTAAAATGGTTGTACTTTTAAATAAGGAAATGATTTAAGAACACTATTAATTGTATGTGTGATTTATTTTATGTAATGCTTAAAAGGTATTTATGGAAATCTTAAAACTAATTAGAAGGGAAATGCTAAAACGTATTATAGGTTCTATAGATAAAACGTAAAAGCCAATAAGACATGATAGGGCGAGCATGGAAGGTTTAAAATCGAACTGCACTGACAAAATCGACCGAACCGATAAAAACCGAACCAACCCGATAGCCCTTCAATTCGGTTTCAGTTTCGGTTTTTCACGATTTTCGGTTTTGGTTCGGTTTTGTTCGACCCAAAACCGACAAAAACACACATAAACACACCTGAACCGAACCAAACTGACGGACCCGACACAAACCGAACCGACCATAATCGGTTCGGCTTCGGTTTAGGTTTTTCACGATCTTTTGTTTTCGGTTTTGTCAGCTCAGCTCAGGTCAGGTCGGGTCGGTTTTAGACCGATGCTCACCCTAGGAAATGAAACTTGGGTAAGCTGTTGAAGAATGAAGAGATACATTATTAATTAAAAAAAATACACATACCAAAAGTCCAACTATCATGAAAGTACTGCTCTCAATTGTCAAAATTGAGCCAATAAAAAAGAAAAAAAAAAAAACAGATGAGTTTAACCTGTAAAAGGAAATATATATTCCAACTTTGAGTGCTCGCGGGCAAACGTAATCTAAAATTTAAACATATATAGAAAGAAAACCTGGACAAGCCTTCAGAAGCTTGACTTCGGAAATTTTTTCATAATGACATCTTGCCAGCTAGCATAGCGTACCATACTCCGTCTTCGTCAAAGACACAAGGAGCTCGTTGTTCTTGGTCACGATTCAGTAGCTTTTGTTGTTATACTCCTCTAGTACAAAACACAGTTGCAAAAAACAAGATCACAAGCATGAAGAACATTTTCAAAAAGTAAAATTTAAACAGATATAATCATGAAGACTCACGAGAGTTGGTGCAGATGCCGGAAGTTGTCTTTTTATTTCACTCAAATGAAGAAACTCTTCAGCTTCAGTAGCTCCGATTTTGATAAATGCAGCTACAAGGGGCTTAATGCATTTAGTCACTTCATACCGGAACATACGTGTGCTGTTCTCGTTACTCTCGCCACTAACAGCACGCCCAACTTGCACACCTTCAATATAAGCTTTACATGCCATTAGGATATCGCGTACACGGTTGCGAAAATGCCCAACCACAAAAGCCTCAAAATTCTGCATCAATCATCCAACATCTCGTTAATTAATAACCATATAGTTTACATATCAGTCCCTCACTGATACTAATTACAAATTTGACCCCTAGAAACACTGTTTACTTTCACATTTGGTCCCTTCGTTATGTAATTAATCTCACGTTTGGTCCCTCAAGACTCAAGTTTGTAAATAATTTCAGTTTCAGTTCCTAAAGAGTAAAGGGCAAGGGACCGAATTTGAAAGCAAACAGCGTTTCCACTTACCAAGTCCATCTCAGTAACTAGTATCGAAGAGGGACCAAATTCATTTTTCTTATCAAACCATACAGGCCATATATGTGCTTTATTTAAAACAGGTTAATACCTTTGGTGGTTTATTCATGATATACATCATTGTTTTGAGTGATGCAATAAAGGTGCTCTCGTTGTATACTACTGAATACACTCTTTCACGCACATCTCTACATGTTACAAATGCAGGTGAACAGTATATTGGGTCTGTGGTAAAACACCGATTCTGTATCAAGAGCAGAAGTTGGAGCATATTCGAAGTGCTGGGCACCCACAACTCCTCACTTTCATCTTTTGTAATGGGAAGAGACAAGCAAACTTCACCACACATTAACAGATTTGGATTGATACACAGACCAGCAGAGTGATACCGCACAAACTGGAAAAAAGATCATTACATATATTGAAATGATATCAAATAAGAACTCAAATGTTAGCAAGAACTAGTTAAATTTGTGAATTCAAATAATCATACTCAGATTTAAAAGTTTATATCTAATGTGTTGTTGCATCTGCGAGTTTTTCCAAATATTTATTAAACACTCGTAAGATATAAAATAGCGAATTTGTCAAACTTACATAACTAGAATTTAAATTTTTCGATTAGTTTTCTTGGATTTCTTAGCAATATTTGAGTGGTTATTGGAATAAGAAGAGGGTGACATACAGGTGGGCGACGAGGATATGGGATTGGGAAATGTACATCGAAGAAGAAGAGACCATCATGATATGGAGTCCCCTCTGCTCCGACGATAACAGCTCTCAAAAGATCCCTCCTTGGTTCATTGGCCCTCACAAATATTCTATCTGTCATCAAATTAAAGAATCTTGTTAGCATAATGTCGATGATTAAGTTTGATTACATGCTTAGATATAGAGATAAAAGAAAGGTAACATCTATTCATTTCTATCTCTAATGAGTTGACACACCAGGCAAGTTTTCCTCAAGACTCCTCCATTCTTCGTGTATCGTTTTAACCCAATCAGTATGTTGCTGAAACATATTAAAGTGATGAAAAGTAATATTAATCATGTGTATACTCCAATAAGAACACACGCGCTGACCTGAGGACATATTGGAGTGCATTGTGAAAAGAGATGATCTGAATGGTCCATGACAACATCAAATTTCTTGAAATTTTGATACGTTTTCTCAACATCTTCATGATATATCCTTACCATGGGGCTATTTATAGCATCATCCTGGTCAAACATCACATCTTTTACAGAATATTTACCAGCTCGTGCAAAGATGATCTCCATATTCCTCCTCAACTCATATCTTTGCTTTTCAGAGTGTGTAACAGATCGCTCAAATTTAAAATGATCATAACGAGCCTTCTTTGTTGAGTGATCGTTGTCTTTTGAATTTAACTGTGGTGCGGTATTAGAAAAAGTCGCTGTACCCTCCTGGAGACAGAAATTTTTAGTAAATGATACAAGTGAGAACTCGATACCAAAGTTTGTAAATTTGAAACATGAAAAGCAAAGACAGAGAAGAAAAAAAATGCAGACCTTCCTCTTTTTGTTCACTGAATCACTGAGGGTTGCATCTTTTTCAACGTCAATTATTTCATCAACGATGACAACCTGATGGATTAGAAGTGATTTAATAAACACGTCTTTGGCAAATACAAGAATCAAACAAAACACATATAAAGGGCATCATCTAAGTTGTGCAAACAAGCGTAATGTGTTTTGTTATATATAAGATCACTTGAAAATGGGCCTTGAAGATAGAGTGAACCTATGCGTTTAATCTGAACTCCTACATAGAGACGGTCATAGCTCAAGCTATAAGTAGAAGAAATTTTGATACTCCATCAAATAAACTGAAAACACACACACGCACTTGCCTTCTTCATTGGTGAAGTACATGTTGAAGAATCATTATTCGAATGGTCCATGTTTTCGCACCTATTTAAATAACCTCCATCTTCAATCTTTGCCATTCGGCTCTGGTCAACTGACAAGTCTATTAATGAACAAACACCAACCCTTGAATAACCCTCGACAGTCTTCTTAATCTTTGATTTAAGCCCTTCAGATAACTTCGACGAATAGGAGGACCTTGAGGTGAATTGAGTGTCGTCATAACAGACATTCTTTGTCGATTGAAGTCGACACTTCAAATAAATTTAAACAAGATTCAGAAACACGTGAAACAAGAACAAGCGATACTTTTGTTGGTAATATCGAAAGGGAAAGAGGAAAAGAAATTCATACCACCATCATTTTCCTCACTACTTCATCAAGGTCTATATCATTGTCAACATCAATCATTTCGTCCAGAACAATCTGACCATCAAAAGTTAATTGTGTTAAATTACTACGTACAATTGGACACTCATGATAGCAAAAAAAAATTGAGACAGAAATAAAAGAAACATATATATAAACCTTGCTTATTTTGTTGACTATATCATTAAGGTCTTGATCCATATCAATATTGGCTGGTTCATCAAACATGACCTGACAAATCTAGGGATTAAATTACCACACAAGACAATGAGATATGATGATAGCACTATTGGGTATGGATATATGATATATATATATATATATATATATATATATATATATATATATATATATATATATATATATATATATATATATATATATATATATATATATATTTACAAAGGTAAAATATATAAAATGAGAAGATATCATATCATATAATACTATATTATAAAGCCTAAAAGCCTACTATTAATAGAAATACTTAAAATTAAGCAATACAACTTCTAAAGTTATAAGTACAACAACTAATGTTACTTATAGAAATTCCCATCATATTTAATTGTAACATAAAATTAATACTAATATTAAATACAATAAATAAATCATCATGTACATTAAATACTATTAATTAACTGGTCAATAAATATAATTAATGCACTTATTAAAACACCCCTTACATAAGATATACAAATTATAAAGCATATTGTACAACCAATTTAAACGCAATTCCTGCATTAAATGTCACTAATACAAATAATAAAGCATATTATACAAATATTCAAGCCAGAACAGGTAATGGGCCAAATGGGCTCGAGCCCGATCGGGCACGGGTCAAACGGGCTTGAGCCCGAACGGACACGAGCTAAACAAAATTTTTGATATCCGTAAATTTATTGTTAAAAAGAACATAATAAACTAAAATATGATCATATATTATACAAACCAAGCAAACTACTAAACAATAAATAAAATAAAATAATACAAACTAAACAAAATTTCATCAAACTTTTGCTATAAAAAACTAATCAGTAAAGCTATTGCCAAAAAACGTACAAATAAAATATATTATTAGCCGTAAAAATTAAATTACAGGGTGCCCGCAGCTGCATCGCGTGAGGACCTGCTAGCATGATACTATTGGGAATGGATATATGATACTATTGGGTATGGACATAACCGATATATGATACTATTTATATACCTCCTTTATTTTACCCTTAGCCATCATATAAGAGAACGAGACAGGCAGAACCCGTGCTACGCACGGGCTAATAATCCAATTGTTAATCGTGTATTCTTTCTGTATATTGGCGAGTGTATGCTTAATTATTGTTTAGTATGTTGTATGAAATGTTTTAACTTTCTTATATAAAAATTTAAAAGTGTTTGATGTTTTTTTGGTTTTGTGGTGTTGTATTTTATATATAGGCTTTTGGTTATTAAGTCGTGATGACTTTGTTTCTTTTGGCCTATTACTTATTTACATGATAAAAAAATAGCCTTGTTTCTTTTGGTCAATTACTTAGCCTTACAATACTATCTAATTGGTCATAGTTTAATGTGCGTTAAATAATTTCTTTATTAAGTTTGTAAGTTAAAGTATGTGTAATAATGTATATATAATAATGCCACATAAACTGTATTAAAATCGTTACAAACTTTTTTAGCTTCATCTCATTTTATTGTACAACTAATTTCATTGAAAATTAACATTGAAATTTAACTAATATTAATAAATTTTATCAATAAACTCAATTCTAAATAGCTAACTAAATGAATATTAATTAACACACTATTAATAACTCCTAAAACCTTTGGACTCCACTATTATGTCTTAAACTTAATTTTTTTTAATTTACAAATGGGTTTGAGCAAAAATTATATATTTTTTCTTTTATATTCATTATTCAAGTTGCATGCTTACATAAACTAATCATGCTAAAAAGTATTATTTAACCATTTAAATGTTGCTTTACATACATTCTCGTGCATATTTTCTTTAATGAATTCGCACATGTGAGCTACGTCAATTGAAAACACACATAAATTACTTGTATATGAAAATGCATTAACATAATACATATATCTATATATATTACATTAGGTTAAATCATGAATTATTCTTGCAACCTTTTCAACTTCATCTCAATCCATAACCGACTTTTAATTGTATACTAATTACTAAATATCATGTGATAAATTCCGGCAAGCCTTGCACTCTCATCTCGATGTTGTATATACTTCACATTAAATGCACCGGTTTGTTTTTCGATGAAAGTTTGAACTTTTGCTTATGTTTAAAACTTAACTTTTTTATTTGATATTATAATTTACAAACGGATTTAAGTCAAAATTAGGTATTTTTTCCTTTCGATTCATTACTCAATGTGATATTTTTAATATGTCGTATTTTACTATTATGGCAAACTCATTTAATTGGCATAAATATTGGTTTCTCACTAATGATTAGATATAGAGAAAGAAAACACTTTGCGATGCGCGGATCTTCTTCTTTTCAATAATAATTCAATTGCACATGGTAAATTCATTCTAATATTTCTCAAAGAGCATTCGAAAGCAACTACTTACATAAACTAATCACGCTAAAAAATATCATTTAACCATTTAAATGTTGCTTTACATACATGCTCGTGCACATTTTCTTGAATCAATTCGCACATGTGAGCTACATCAATAGAAAACGCACATAAATTACTTGTATATGAAAATGTATTAACATGATACATATATTTATATATATGCTTATCTATAACAATCACCTAAATATGTAAGAAACAAAGAAAGTAGTTGGTATCCCAATCTTTGGTTCCGTTTATCTGAGCATGCATGATCTTGTGTGATTTTCATGGTACCTACGTATGATAACTAAGTTAAGAAAAAAAGAAGACCAACTTAATTACAAAGATCTAAAAGATGTGTGAATCATCTCCAAAATGTTGCAAAAGAGAATTTACATACCGCTACCAATAATCAAAGATCTAAAAGATGTGTGAATCATCTTCAAATGTACATACTAAATGTGATTTTGGCCGGTTTATATAGGCATGAATTAGGTTAAATCATTAATTATTCTTGCAACCTTTCGCAACCCTTGCACTTCATCTAACCGACTTTTAATTCTATACTAAATGCCATATGATCAATTCGGGAAACCCTTGCACTTCATCTCCTTTCATGATTGTATAGTTATTATGAGACTGCATTGAATTCCGAGCATTAGCTATCTTGTACTCTATGCAACTACTAAACGACTCCAACTTGTTTCTAACTCTAAAAACTCTATCATCATAACTCCACATTAAATTTAGGGATTGAATCTTATAGTATTATAGATGTTTTTTAATTGCCCACGGTGCATCAAATCATCATTTGCAGTAACATATAAAGAAAAGAAAAAAAATTGTTTCATTTTATAAAATTTAAAACCAGACAAAGTGGTTTGTTTGTTTGGTCGATAGGATTGGATGAAGATTTTTTACTTCTAATTTCAGTTTTATTTCAGTTTTATGTTTAGTTTTGTTTTTTAGGAAAGTGTTAAAAGATAACCAGGGTAAGTATAAGTGTGTGTTTCTTAAATTAAGTGGTTTGGAATGATATGCAATTTAGCCACTTATTGGAGAGAGATGGGTTTTTGAACGTCTCCCATATCATAACATAGCATATCATACTATATTATAATGGAGGAAGACCTTCAAATATTAGAATACGTAAAATTAAGCCTTACAAGTTCTAAAGCTATAAGTACAACAACAAATGCTACTTATAGAAATTCCCCTCATATTTAATTCTAACATACAATTAATACTAACATTAAATACAATAAATAAATCATTATGTATATTAAATACAATTAATTAAATAGTCAATAAATACAATTAATACACTTATTAAAACACTCCTTACATAAGAAATACAAATTATCAAGCATATTGTACAATCAACTTAAACACAATTCTTGCATTAAATGTCACTAATACAAATAATAAAGCATATTATACAAATTTTTAACCTCGAACGGGCAATGGGCCAAATGGGCTCGAGCCCGAACGTGCACAGGTCAAACGGGCTCGAGCCCGAACGGACACGAGCTAAACGAAATTTTTGATATCCGTAAATTTATTGTCAAAAAGAACATAATAAACTAAAATATGTTCACATATTGTACAAACCAAGCAAATTGCTAAACAAAAACATAAAATAAATATTAAATAAAATAATACAAACAAAGCAAAATTTCATCAAACTTTTGCCATAAAAAACTAATCAGTAAAGCTATTGCCAAAAAACGTACAAATAAAATAAATTATTAATAAAAAAATTAAATTACATGGTGCCCACAGCTACATCACGCGAGGACCATGCTAGTAATAGTAAATAAGGGTTTGAGCTCACTATTTTTAAATGAAAAAGAAAGTCCCCCTTAAGAAATTAAGATACGCATTGAAGTTTTTATCTTAATAATATATCGCACACGTACTCCTTGCATATAACTACTCACAACCGACATAATGTACAACAAATTTTGCATCTTTATAACTTTTTATTATTATTATTATTATTATTATTATTATTATTATTATTATTTTGGTAAAAGGTCAAAAGACCCAGTAAATATATTACGCCAAAAAACGTTTAAGTATAAAGGATATGGGTGAATCTCATATTTCAGCCCGTTACATAGACGAAAAGGTTACATAACACGATACCTCTTATTTTCTAAAAAAAAATAAACCACTACTCAAATGATAACATTATACTCCTACGAAAATAAAATTACTTCCTAAGACTTTAGAGCTTGATGTCATACATGTCATAAAAAGCATCCAAATTGCCTGAAAAATCATAAACCTGCTTCGCATAGTCATCATAATCATAGCCATCATAGTCATCTTCATACTCGTGACCACCACCAAATAGATTAACTGACTCGTCAAAAGTGTTCACAAAACACTTATATTTAATCTTAACATTCTTTTTGGCAAAAAGAAACACAAATGTTTTATTTAATTCATGGTAACATTTGTCAAAGAAAATCTTCAAGAGTCAATAAAGGCTTTTTCTTATAGCTAAATATATAGCTCTTGGTTATGTTTTAAAAATTCTAAATATGCATAAATTGCTTGTACTTTTAGAATAATCACATTAATAAATTTAACCACTCTAAACCAACTAAATGTACTACCTTTTATTGCATTTTTAGTTTTTAAACGTAGTTCTTAGGGTGGTGGCAACCATACCTCCCAAAAAAATTCATACCTCCCAACCAACCAATAATATTATTCCACCTCACCTACACTTTTTTCATACCTCTCAACCCTTTTTTAGTGACAACCATACTTTTTTTCATACCTCCCAAAAAATAACCAAAATTCAATGCCCAACGTTCACATTTTACTTTTCAAACGTTCAAAAAATAACCAAACCGCGGCTGTGAAGTTACCCGTTGAACCAAACCGCCCACCCAAACCGCTGGGGTGGCGGCGGTGTTCCCCGGCGGTTTGGGGGCAAACCGTTGCCTCAACGGCATGGCTGCCAGTACCCTTAACAACTAGCAAAAACTATTATCATAGAGCAAACTACTTATATCGTCTTTGTTGTTTGTCGAGTATTACGGTTTTAGTCTCTGAACCTTTTTTTTTCCATGTTTGTATGATTTTGACCTCCTTTGACCAATATTTCAATTAATTTAGCTGTTAAATCGTAAATGCATGCTTGGGAAGTTAGAAAACTTAAAAGGTAGTGTGCATGGTAACTAAAAAACATATGGCAAAAGCAAGGTCTGAACTTGAGTCTTTCAAGTACACAAAGCCACAACACTCAGGATGTACCCATTGGACCTAGACATTTTTCATGCACTGATTTCAAAGTTTGTGAGATACACGAAGGATGTAAACATTTTACTAAGACAGTTTTCATGCAACGATTTCAGAAACTGATTTCGCAAACCCAAATCTAAAATCAAACCCACGTGTATGAAATATCAAAAACCCAAAGCAATTTCACGACAAGATCCCAGATCTAAAAACCTTTATGAACCCAAATCTTAAATCAACCGATATCACGAATCACTAGTACAATCGACACCTCTCCCGTCGATTTTTTTGCGCCTTTCCCGTCGTCATGTCAACGGCATTGTATGTTCCCGTCGTCATGTCGACGGGATAATGACGACGGCTGTGCCCCGTCGGGAACAGCATTGCCGTCGACATTGTGGGTCCCACGTCCTTTTTCAGTCAAAGAAATCCGTTGTCCGTCAAATTGTTCCCGTCGACATGTCGACGGGATTGTATATTTTATTAACAACTTAATTATTAAACGTTAATTAACTTTATACTATCCCGTCGACATATTGACGGGAACAATTTGACGGGTCAAACGTGTGGGTCAACGTTGTATAATTATCCCGTCGACATGTTGACGGGAACAATTTGAAGGGTCAACGTATTGGTCAATGTTTGTATAATTATCCCGTCGACATGTCGACTGGATAATTAAACAATTAATTTTTTTTTGATGGTGCCGTCGACATGTCGACGGTACCAGTGTTATATACAGCAAACAGGAAGCTGCAATATTGGCAATATTTCAGATTTTTTCCGGAAAATTTTTCGAAAAAATCTACCAAAACCTGTAATACCTAAACCTGTAACCATAAGCTATAACCACTCAATATCAACATGTCCTAACACATACAACTCGACATCGGCTAAAACACTTTCAAATTATCGCTAAACACCCTCAAAATGCATTAAAACATATAAGTCTACAAAACGGGGTGTGGTAATATCTAAACCTAGCTGCCATATCCACAAATGTTTCAATACCCGCGATGTTCAAATCGCCAAATGGTTAAACTACAAAATACTAAGATAAGAATAGCGAAAATATTGTTTCAACTATAAGTACAACACAAAATATATAACCCAAGTTTGTACCTCTACATCCCCAAAGTCACTCATCATGATCACTATCACCATCCACATCGATATCATCGCTCCCGCTCCTGCCAGCTCCACTCCCGCTCCCGCCAGCTCCACTGCCTGAGCCATCCACATGCTAAGAATCCACCTGACTAATATACTGAGACCATTGCGGGTTGGTCGAGGCAAAACCCATCAACAAATCGAGCTTCTTCATCATGTTCTTGTGTTCTTCAGCAATCTTTTTATGAGCTGCAGCAAGCTTAGCAGATAGTTCAGCAACACCTAAAAATGAAATAATCAAAATTTAAAAACAGCCATTGCAATACATAAATTGAGTCATGAGTAATCTATAATTAATATTATCACACTGTACATACCTGGAGGTGGAGGCGGGGTGTTTGGTAACGGTGGCCTCCTCATGCCGGGTACTACCCTACCCCGTCCGGCAATGTGGCCCCACTGCTTGCCCTTGATAACCATGGCAAGTATCTGCTCCTCTGTGTACGCCACTCCTTCAGGCGTATTCGCTCTCAGATCTCTCAGACGAACCATCTATTCCTATTTGGTTGAAAAAAATTTGAGAAAATTAATATATATGTCGGGTTAATTACAAGATTATGTTTCAATGAATCATTAAAGTGCGTGTTTGGGGAAATAAATAATAAATTAAAAAAAAAACGTTACTTACATACTGAACTCGCGCCTCATCCTGCAACCAAGCACCATCCTCGTCGCAGTGTGTGTCGTAAAAGCTCTGGATGAGTGATGGGTACTGCTTGTCCTTGCTGTTCTCAAACTGTATATACACATGCATATAAGATGAAACAAATTAAAAATGACAAATCAAACACTATATATATTTTAATTAAACTTAAATACTTTTAAAAAATTAAAATTAATTACTTTTATATAATTAAAAATTTTAATTAATATATAATTAAAATTAAATAATTTTATAAAAATAAAATACTTTTATAAAAATAAAATGTGTCTTACATATTCGTGGCGAATAGCGGCTAAGGACTTGGAACAGTGGCGGCTGTACACCTTGTTCTTCTTTCGGTTCTCCTTGTTCACCGCAGCTCGCGCCATGTTCTTCTCATTCAGGTAGAACCTCATGTGTTGCTCCCACGCCGAAGGCTCATGTATTGCTCTCATTCAGGACTGTTGTGAAGTACATACCATATCACTTTCTTCATTTCTGGGAGACCTAACTGAATAATTGTCTCCTTACCAGACTTTTTACATAGTGATCGGAACACCTGAAAATCACTTGTTGGGCGAGGACAACCCTCAGATGCAGTGGGACGGTTAAATTTTGTCCCAATTTCACCTCGAAAATACCGAGAACAAAAAGTTAATGCTTCGTCTGCAACATAACCCTCCGCTATTGAACCTTCTGGCTTAGCTTTATTTTGTACATAGTTTTTTAGTTTCTTCATGTATCTTTCAAATGGATACATCCACCGGAATGAAACAGGCCCGCCTTGAAGAGCCTCTTCAGGTAAATGCATAACCAAGTGAATCATAATGTCGAAAAAAGCATGAGGATATATTTGTTCGAGTCTGCAAAAAATATTGATCATCTGGTCTTTAGCTTTCACCATGTCATTCACCATCAAAGTTCGGGCGCAAATTTGCTTAAAGAATGAACAAAGCTCGATCAATGGTGCATAAGTTTGTGCGTCCAAGTATTGCTGAAGTCCATAAGGAAGTAACCGTTGCATCATTATATGATAGTCATGCGACTTCATGCCCGTTATATTGTTATCATCTTTGGTTACTTTCGACTTGAACTTGGATCCGAACCCATCTGGTAGTTTAACTGTTTTGATGTATTGACAGAAGAGTTTTCTTTTATCGGGTGTGAGGGAGTACTTAGCATGAGGCTTCGAGCACTTCCCGTTTTGTTTGTTTCCGAGCCACAACTCCCGTCGAATGCCCAAAGCTTGCAAGTCTTGTCTTGCCTTGGCGGTGTCTTTAGATTTCTCATTCATCAACAAAGTATTCAAGATACTCTCCAACACATTTTTTTCAATATGCATGACATCCAAATTGTGTTTTAGAGTAAGAGAAGACCAATATTCAAGCTCGTAGAAAATAGACCGTTTAGTCCAGTTCAGGTCGGTTGTAGTATTACGTTTTATCTTCCCACCCCCATAATCTGGATGTTTCCCCGGAAAACGTGTGGGCAATATTGCAAGTTGAGTCAAGATATCAGCCGGAGTATCTATTTTAGGAGGATCTGTAAAATCAGGTGCACCATTGAATGTAGTAGTATCCCTCCTCCATTTATGGTTTTTTTTAAGAATCTTCTATGGCCAACATAACCTATTTTGCTTATCACACGCGTAGCCGGAGTGCCTACTTTGCATGTAGGGCATGCGTAGTAACCTTGCCCACTCCAACCTGACAAACTACTATGAGCAGGAAAATCATTGATGGTCCATAAAAGCATCGCTCTCATGTTGAATTCTTTGACTGTAACAGCGTCCATAGTCGGGACACCTGGTTTTTTCCATAATTCCTGAAGGTCATCAATCAAAGGCTTTAAGTAAACATCAATGTCTTTCGCGGGTGATTTAGGTCCAGGAATCAACAACATCAGCATCAAAGTAGTCTCTTTCATGCATAACCACAGAGGCAAGTTGTATGTTGTTAAGATAACAGACCACATGCTGTAAGTCTGACTAAGGTTTCCGAACGGATTGAAACCATCAGCAGCCAACTCTAATCGAACGTTTCTCGGTTCGTTAGCAAATTCCGAATATTTACCGCTGTCAAACTTCTGCCATGCTTCACCATCAACCGGGTGTTGCATCATACCGTTTACCGTAGACTTTCCAGTAGCATGCCAAGTCATATGTTTTGCGGTGTGAATAGATTTGTACAAACATTGTAGCCTAGGAACGATAGGAAAGTAACGCAACACCTTGTTAGGAACTTTCTTCCCCGTTGTGTTCTTGTCTTTCCATCTACTCGTTTTACAGACCGGACAATACTCCAAATCTTCGGCACCAGTCCCCCGATATAAAAAGCAATCATTTTCACAAGCATGTATCGACTCATACCCTAACCCGACCTTTTTAAATGTTTTTTTTATAGCAGAGTATGATGGTGAGAGATTGTAACCTAACCTGGGAGGAAATACCTCCTGGAGAAATTTTAGCATATTGTTAAATGAAGTATCACTCAATTTACCGCTGACCTTGAGATGCGTAAACTTTGACATAAAACCCAAGGTTGTCATAAAGTCACAACCCGGGTAAAGAGGCTGGGTGGAACAGGCAAGTAACTCTTCATACTCGTTACGTACAGAAGGTGTCGTTGCTTGAGTCGGCTCGTTACTTGTCTCGCCAATATTTGGAGGAGTTGGCTCATTTTGTTCATTATTAAGAGGAATATCAAGAATATCATTAAGGCACGCACGCATGTCAGTCATCTCACATTGTGCTGTGTTATCTTCTATAGGAAGAGGATCCGGTTCACCGTGATCCCGCCATTGTGTATAAGTTGGGTCCCACCCATTTTGGCTTATGTGGCTTTTAAGTTTGTCGAGAGATACTGTAATCTCCCGTAAATTTTCCCTATGAATAGTGAAAGTTAATCAAGACTAATATATCATTACGTTAATTAATAACGTTTTTACCGATAACAAATTTATTTTTTATTTTTTTATTTTATTTAAATATGCTATGTTACTCGAAATTACTACGGTACTTATAAATCATTTTTCCTCGGAACGATGCTCACACATGTACCACTATAGTCTAACAATCGCGAGAATATTAAATTTTTACCACTTATGAACTTACGTAACATATTTTAACTAAACGCGTTCGACAACGTCCGGACTCACGTAAACGTCTCACTAAACATTTACTAAACTTTTCACTAATCACAATTAATAATTTTACTAATTATAATTACTCTAAACCGGACCCTAAATCTCCCCCAAAGCCCAACACAAATCTCGGCCTGTTACTATTCCTAGCCCAAACCAATTTTGCCCATTTTCTTTCTTTTGTTTTTCAAACCACTCGACTAGGACACGCTAGAAACGAGCTTCGTATGCTCAAATCCTACACACGACACACACTTATTTTTACACATACTCGTTCCTCCCCTAGCCAACAATTAGAGTGTCGATTTTTAGTTCCCCACGTCGAGTTTAGATATGTTTTTACTAGGCAAAGCGTATGTCCCAAAAACGATTTCATAAAATTTCATCTAATCCAAAACTCAACCATTTTAACCCACGTTTGTTTGTATAACGTCATAAACTCATTCTAAACACAAACAAAGGTCTAAATATTGCAAAGTTATCAAAATCTCACAAGGCTCAACCGATTTACAAATCGATTTACAAATAAAATTGTAGTCGACATGCATTTATCAAACAAACTAGTACCTCCTTGTTTCAAGCTCACTCCTTTGCATATTATATTCACCTAGGTAAAGTACCACAACCTTTTAAAATGTATTTCGCAAGTACCATGCCCTTTTAATAATCCAAATGCCCACGTTTTCTTTGAATTTGAGGATGTCGACACCATAAGAAACCAAAAACCTTGAGTAACTTGTTTACCCTTACACATTGGACTTTTGGTTACACGTAACAATCCCGTCTCATTAAATCTTGGACACTAGAATACACTAGGTACCATATAAAAACCCCATGCATGCATACTTTCGTTTTCATTTACATGCAAAACCAAAAATTCACCAAAAACCTTTAAGTCTTTAGTTTAGCCTTGGGTCGAAGCATTGGGTAGGAATTCTAAGGAGTCGTGTGGGTTTAGAAGAAACAAGTTGTTGTTTGTGCACCTTGGTTGAGCAAACATACACGCTACGTACTCATACCACTCATTTCTCGACTCTACGTCTCATTTACCCCACCATTTGGTGTCGTAAGTTCCTTAAACGACTCATTTCATTAAACTTACATTTGCATTATTTTAGCACACGACCCAAACAAATGCACCTTAGTATTCAAAAACTAAATAAACGACATATATATATATATATATATATATATATATATATATATATATATATATATATTTTACATTCGTCTATATATTTTACACCTTAACAAATAAGCTATGTAAAGTTTTGAAACTAAAAAGCTATGTACAAACCATTTTGGAATACATTCCTAGCGTACCACAACAAGTATGAAAAACTCTTAAATTTTTCTAAGTCTTTTGTTTTATAAAAACTCATCCCATGCAAGCCCCAAAACGCACGTATATTTCTAAAATCTACTTAACGAGCGTATTGTTTTATTTCACCAATCAATCGACCCCCTAGCAGCCTATCACTTTCGTATAGAGACTTAATGAAAATACGTACGTTTGGACCTAGTAAGTGACCAAAACCAAATCGACATAGGAGCTAGTTTTGAAATTTTATAATTATCGACTGGGCCTTAAGGCCCAATCATTCAAAAATAAGCCGATCAAATAAGCTAAGGCAATAAGCAGTTTAGTAACTTTTACATAGTCCTAACCTTAGCCCAAAACAAAGCCCAAAACCCTTGTAGGCCCATTGGATCTAAAAACCTTAACGGGCTTAAGTTTTTCGTTAAAAGCCCATAAGCTATCAAATAAGCTTTTTTGACGAATAAGCTGTTAGAATAAGTTAAATAAGCTGTTTTGAAACAATTTAAGAAATGAAAACAATAAGTTTTGAAAATTGTGAATTTTGGACTAGATTTGCAAATTTTACAAAAATCGGGTTAAAAGTGTCAATTTTTCAAAGTTGTGGTATAAACTGTCATTTCGTAAATTTAAGGGTGAAAACTGATTTTTATAAACTTATGGGTGAAAAGTGTAAGAAATATAAAGTTTTGGACGTTAAATGTAAATATATTTTATTTTGGACTAACGGTGTAACGCTAACGCCGTTAGGGTAAAAAGTGTAAATTTTTGGAAATACAAGGGCCGTATACAAAATTAACATTTTTAATTTTACTTTCCATTTTTACAAATTTCACGTATCGACGTTACGTTTTATTTCAAACTATTATTATTATTATTATTATTATTATTATTATTATTATTGTTATTATTATTAAACCTTACGTTATATTTATATATATACAACTAAACTAAACGTACGATATACTATAAAATCCAAAAGTTTTTCTAACGTTAAATTAACAAATCACGTATTCAAAAACTACTCGCGATTAAAACATTAAGACTATCAAACACTAAAACTTGCCATATATTATCTAGGTCGTGTGTAGAGCCGTTCCCATTTTGCAAACTGAGTATCGATATTTTTATCACTAAACCACTAAGGTGAGTTCATAGCCCACTTTTATAAAATTGTTTTCGTGGGGAGATACATGCTTAAAAATCTGAACACAAGTATTTTCTTATACTATGCCTGAAATTATTATTGCTTAAGTCCCTTTTTGCCAAAAGCCCCTCATATCATGAACCTTAGTCACCCAGTGGGTGAACATAAATAATTGTGGATAGATCTATTAGGGATTGACAATCCCCGTTTGGGCGTTGAGAAAACAACCAAACGCACTTTATTTGAAATCTAATAGGTTACTAGCAAGGATCTATCCCGAGGGCCCCTGTTACTATAATCCATCATTTATGATGAGATCTGTTAATCGGCTGAGTGTCATGAGCTTAATGCAATAATAAACGATTTTTAACTTATAATTGTAAATCGATGCAATTATCACTATTGCTTGTGTTCAATTACTAAACTTAAACCTATGAATATCACTCAACTTTTGTTGACTTTTAGCATGTTTATCTCAGGAAATTAATGCGAAGGAGCTCAAGGCATGGAGAGGGCATTAAACCCCTATACGGGTGTTAAATAAAATGTTTTTTCATTCGCTTTTAATAACTCATATCTTCTATGATATGTTAAAACTAATGGAACAACTTTGTATTTGAAAACTTGCTTTTAAATGAATGATAAACATAACTTTAAAACGTCTCTTTGAGTCGTTTTCTATGACTTGACTTCGATCCTCTAAGTAATACCCCACAAAGTCTTCCGCTGCTCTAGTTGAAATTTAGGGGGTGTTACAGATTGGCATCAGAGCCAAGGTTATAGAGAACCAGGTGTATTTTAAAAACACTGGACTATAACTACGCTTTTAAAACGGACCAAATTTTTTTTTTACAAAAGTCACGTTACGCCCTCCGTGCCTTCGCATCTCCATCAACGGTTAGAAAATGTTAATTATCTTATGAGCTTTATATAATGTTAACGTAGTTCATGATTATATTAATGACTTGCATTTACTATTCGGGATTAATACAGTACCATGTCGTCTCCTTCCCATCCTATTACCTTCTCATCTGACTCGGACTCAGAAACTTCTCTCCCAATACCACCACCCCCATCACCTGCCCAAAACCGCAGGCATAGGCATGTGCGTCAACTCCAGATTTATGAGCCAGAACCCTTTGGTCAACCTTTCCGACGATACGGAGGAGGGCCTGTCTGTAAACACACCCCCCGGAAACAAGTGCATGCGACACTTACTCCACGTATACCACCATCTCCACCTCTACCTACTCCACTCGTATCACGAACACCAGTGATATTTCCCACCTCGCCTATGACTGGAATTAGGCCATCACCGTCCTCATCCCTTGAGCACCCTAGAACTATACGACTATCCCCAGTTCCACCAAACACCGTCTTTTACCGACAAACCACCACTGTACCCTTACCAACACCTGATTCACCAACCATTACCTCACTATCAGCTCCACCTCGTAGGAGGCCACGTATTGTGGTTTCATCCCTATCTGACCCCGGTGAGCAAACCGTAACCGAGGCTACTTCCCGTCCTAAGACCCGTAGGAGGGTCGATGCTCGAAGATGGTCTTTCTTACTTCCAATCCTTCAGTATTGGAGATCTCAGGAAGGTGCTCCTAGTGCTAGGGAACTAGGAAAGAGTTCATCCTCAGCTGCTTCTAGGATTCTTCCAATTATCGGAGAACCCATCCACCATACCATACCTTTACTAGCCGCCAGGATAGCCCGCCATGAGGATCGTCTTGATGACATTGTGAGAGTTATCGATGATTTCCCACTAGAGCAGATAGAGGCTATAGGAGAAGATGTAGGAAACCTTGAGATTGGTCAGTGGGCAATGGAGGAGAGCTTTGAACTGATGAGCACCCATCTGCAAGGGGCTATTGAAACGATACGTACCTTGGGAGGTATTGCTATCATGATGCAAGGAGAGATCGATTCGCAAGATGAAGAGATCGACAGGATTAGCATTCAGGTCCTAAACCTGAGGAGTATTATTAGGGACACCCAGGCTAGAGAGAGAGCCAGAGACTTGACAATAGAGACCATGATGTCTATGATTGAAGACCTTCAGCGCAAAGTCAGCGATGCACCAGGGAATCCATAGATCAGGGACATATCATTATAGCTAAGGACTATCTTAGCCTGCCAATGTGGCATTAATAAATAAATCTTGTATTGTTATGTTTTCTTGTAAAACGAATGAACGAGACATTATTAATATTATGTTGTCAGTTACTTTGTAATATATTGATGTTTATCTATGTTTCTATGGTTGTATCTTTATGCGTTGTTGTGTTCTCATATATATATATATATATATATATATATATATATATATATATATATATATATATATATATATATATATATATATATATATATATGTTGTCACAGGGAATGTCAGTCCATACAAACCAAACCAATCATTTATACTTCTGTTGTGTGTTGTGATTTATTCAAGCATGTCGTGATAAATATTTATAATGTTATAAATTTTACGCGATAATTTCTCAACATAACATGGTTATATATATATGATAATTGATAGAGCCATGGCTAAGACAAGGAAAGCGACTGCGACTACAGCACCCGAAACCGCGACACCTGTAACTGAAACGTCCACACCAACTATGACTCCGGCTGATATCGAGAAAGCAATTGCTGACGGTGTCGCCGCTGGTTTGTAAGCAAATGCACGCAATAGCGGCACTAGCATACCACCAGGAGGAAGTGGAACCTCTGTACCCCGCAAGTATACCTATAAAGATTTTATAGGTTGTCAACCAACCTTCTACAAGGGTACAGAAGGAGTGACTGGACTTACTCAGTGGTTCGAGCGAACCGAAACAGTCTTTCAGAGGAGTGGATGTTCGGAGGATTGCAAAGTTACCTTTGCTACTGGAACACTTTTGCAAGATGCCCTGTCTTGGTGGAATTCTATCACCCAAACTATGGGGATGACTGAAGTATTCCAACTCACCTGGACCGAGTTCAAAGCAAAAATACTGAGAAAGTACTGCCCCCGTGCTGAGCTGAGAAAGTTGGAAGATGAGTTTCACGAGTTAATGGTGAAAGGGATTGATCTCAGGACATATAACAGGAGGTTCCAAGAACTATCAGCACTATGCCCCACGATGGTGCCAGATTTCGAAAGAACCCTGGAGAAATATGTCGAGGGACTCCCTCGGAGCATCGAAGGAGATGTTACCTCGTCAAACCCACCAACTCTAGAAGTGGCAATGACCCTTGCTCAGAAACTATTGGACCGAGAGGTCAAGTGTAACAAAGAACTCAAGCGAAAGCTTGATGACAAAAGGACCACACACACCAACAGTGGAAACCATTACAACAATAACTCCAAAAACAACCTTAGGAACAACAATCAAAACCGCCACAATTACAACAACCGTAACAGTCAACAGAACCCTAGGCAAGAGACTGCCAAAGCATACACCGCCACTGGAAGCGGGGGATATGCGGGTCCAAAACCTCAATGCCACAAGTGCAAGTTACACCACTATGGGCAGTGCACCATTAAGTGTACAAAGTGTCAGAAGGTGGGCCATCAGGCTAAGGATTGCAAGATCCCCGCTACCGGGAGCAATTTGCAACCTGTGACCCCAACATGCTACACTTGTGGAGAAATTGGCCATTACAAGAACCAATGCACCAAAGGAAATGGTCAGACAAACAATGCTCGTGGGAGAGCCTATGTGATGGGAGAAGGAAATGCGTCACAGAACCCAGACGTAGTCACGGGTACGTTCCTACTCAATCATCATAGTGCTAAAGTATTATTTGACTCCGGAGCCGATAAGAGTTTTGTGTCTACTTCCTTTGCCCCCTTACTTAACATAGCCCCCTCTAAGTTAGATACTGCCTATGATATAGAAATGGCCAACGGAGATTTAATAGGCATAGACACTGCAATCCAGAATTGCACCATAACCTTACAAAACGAAACCTTTCCCATCGACCTCCTGCCTACTCAGCTAGGTAGTTTTGATGTCGTCGTCGGAATGGATTGGTTATCCAAACACCATGCTAGAATCATCTGTGATGAGAAAGCAGTCCACATTCCATTTAACGGTGAAACTCTAGTTATCCAAGGCGATAAGAGTAAACCACGACACGGTATCATCTCGTACATCAGAACGGTGAAATACTTGAATCAAGGGTGTCAAGTATTCATGGTTCGAGTAACGGAAGATAAATCAAAGGAAAAACGACTTGAGGACGTTCCCGTCGTCAAGGAGTTTCCAGAAGTTTTTCCTGACGATTTACCCGGCCTTCCACCCACCCGCCAAGTAGAATTCCAGATAGATCTCGTGCCTGGAGCAGGACCGGTGGCAAGAGCACCTTATAGGTTAGCCCCGTCCGAGATGAAGGAATTGGCCGAACAACTCGAAGAGTTGTCAGATAAGGGTTTCATCCAACCAAGTTCATCACCTTGGGAAGCTCCAGTCCTATTCGTTAAGAAGAAAGACGGAACTTTCCAAATGTGCATTGACTATCGAGAATTAAACAAATTAACCATGAAGAATCGGTATCCCCTACCCAGGATCGATGATTTGTTTGATCAACTACGAGGATCGAGTGTCTATTCGAAGATCGACTTAAGGTCATGGTACCATCAACTAAGAGTTAAGGAGGAAGATATTCCCAAAACAGCTTTTAGGACTCTATACGGACACTTCGAATTCCAAGTGATGCCATTTGGTTAAACCAATGCGCCCGCAGTGTTTATGGATTTGATTAATCGAGTATGCAAACCATACTTAGATAAATTTGTGATTGTATTCATAGATGACATCTTAATCTATTCTCGCAATGAGAAAGAACATGCGGAACACTTGAGGATCATCTTAGAGCTGCTCAAGAAGGAAGAGTTGTATGCCAAGTTCTCTAAGTGTGATTTCTGGATTAGAACTGTACAATTTCTGGGTCACGTTATCGATAGTCAAGGCATCCATGTGGATCCGGCAAAGATTGAGGCCGTTAAGGATTGGGCATTGATGAGGCGAAAAATGATCCGTTTTTAGGGGGTCATTTAAGCCCGGAATTGAATTTATTTGATCAAATATTGCCCTAAATCGTCCCTTTTGTGATTTTAGGTACTTTGGGAGTGAAATCTGGAAAAGGAAGCAATTCGGACGTTTTTGGAGCATAAAAGTGAAGAAAATGCCAAAGACTTAATTTTCCATGCTGGGAACAGTGTGTGACGGCGTCAAGAGGACATCCCTGACGGCGTCAAGAGTAAATACCATGACGACCCAGTACAAACATGAAGGCGTCACAAGTAGAGAGTCATGAGTTAAATGCGATACGGCCTGCAAAAGTGGACTACATGACGGCGTCAGATGTAGATCAAGGTAGTCCGAGGATTTATTTGGCGGCGAGATGACGGCGTCACCCATTTGTTCTTGATGCCGTCAGCCTCTAAAATCTATATATAGTTTTCTAATTTTCATTCATTAAAGGGGAACAAGTGTGGAGAAACCCTAGGGCCGAACCTTATACGAATTTTACAGCTTTTCAAGGGTTTTCAACCCTTGAAACCTTACATGTGTTATTGAGATAAGTCTTCTCTTAATTCAATCAATATGTCTATGTGTTGGTTGTCTATATCTTGTGCTTGTCTTGATTTCAACATGCTAGGCTAGATCTATCTTGTGTTTGCTTAGATCTAATGAAACCTAGATGTTGATTATGTGTTGATTACTTGTTTATGGTTGTATTGGATGAATGATTTCAATGTTAGGCTTAAGAAAACTGGCAGATCTCCAAATGGTAACATGCTTGAACGTCTTAGGAAACATGAACCGATGTGTACTAGGTTTTATTGGTTGTATTTAATGCATGAGTAAATTCTAATGATCCCATGTTAGGAGCTTCTTGCAGGCTCGACATAGGAGTGAAGTAGGCACTCATAGGATTGGGGAAGTAAGTACGCCACCCCATGAATGGTATTAAGGAATACAATCCGTCATCCACGAAACTATAACAAGTAATTAATGTGTAAAGATATCTAAGGAGTAGTGAAATCTAAGTAAACACATTTTTCCCACATATTGCTCACAACTTTAGTTTAATATAGTTTTATTTCCATTTTAGTATTTTATTTTGATTGCATCTTTAGTATTGGGTTAGTTGACTAGCAACTAATTTCTCCCAAATCCTTCAAACCCGAGATTTTTAATTTGCTTTCTAAAAAATATAAAAATACAAAAAGAATCATCCCTCACCTCTAGATCTAGTATTTAGGTTTTCTAATCCTAGCGACACTATTCCTAGCTGAACGATCAATCCCCCGGCACTTGTCACTATACTATACTACATCGATCAGGTACACTGCCTGGTGGGGGTTGTAAGCTTCTCAAGATCCCTTGAGAGGTAAAGCCTGGTGCGATTCCCACGTATCAGGCATCTCCTACCAACCCTACGGAAATACGCCAATTCTTAGGTCTTGCCGGTTACTACAGGCGATTCATTGAAGGTTTTTCAAAAATCGCCAAGCCTTTGACCGAGTTAACACAAAAGAACAAGTAGTACAGTTGGGAGGAGAAGCAGGAATCGGCTTTTCAGTTGTTAAAGAAGAAACTCTGTGAAGCTCCGATTTTAGCACTACCAGAAGGAAGTGAAGACTTCGTAGTGTACTGCGACGCGTTGTACCATGGTTTAGGTGTGGTACTGATGCAAAGAGACAAAGTGATAGCTTATGCATCACGACAACTTAAGACGCATGAAGTAAATTATACAACTCATGATTTGGAATTAGGAGCAGTAGTATTTGATCTTAAGATATGGAGACACTATCTGTACGGCACCAAGTGCACAGTATACACAGATCACAAAAGTCTTCAACATATCCTAGATCAGAAGGAGTTGAATATGAGGCAACACCGATGGTTAGAATTGCTTAGCGACTACGATTGTGAGATTCGCTACCATCCGGGAAAAGCGAACGTCGTGGCAAATGCCTTAAGCAGGAAAGAACGAATAAAACCTCTCAGGGTTCGATCCTTGGGAATGACGGTTTATTCGCCTCTTCCATCGCAAATACTTCAAACGCAATCCGAAGCTCTTCGAGAAGAGAACAGACCAAATGAAAGAATCTACGGCATGCCGGAGAACTCAAATGGTTTTGTGAAGAGATCAAACGGAATGCTCTGTTTTAAGGAAAGAAGTTGGGTTCCACTATATGGAGGATTACGTGACCTCATCATGCATGAGTCACACAAATCAAAGTACTCCATCCACCCAGGTTCCGACAAGATGTATCAGGATCTTAAGAAACTCTATTGGTGGCCAAACATGAAAGCCGACATAGCAGAGTATGTCGGAAAATGTTTGACTTGTGCGAGAGTAAAAGCAGAGTATCAGAAACCATCAGGATTGTTGGTACAACCCAAACTTCCCATGTGGAAATGGGAACGGATTACAATGGACTTCATTACCAAACTACCCAAGACGTCAACAGGATATGATACCATATGGGTCATCGTTGATCGTTTCACCAAATCCGCTCACTTTCTGCCTATCAAAGAAACCGACGAAATGAATACACTCTCACAGTTGTACTTAAAAGAGGTTGTTACCCGACATGGAGTGCCTATCTCTATCATCTCTGATCGAGATAGTCGATTCACGTCTCATTTCTGGAAATCTTAGCAGAAAGCTCTAGGAACTAAGTTAGACATGAGCACAGCATACCATCCTCAGACCGATGGACAAAGTGAGAGAACCATCCAAACCTTAGAAGACATGCTCCGAGCATGTGTGATCGACTTCGGAAAAGGTTGGGACAGACACTTACCATTGGTAGAATTCTCCTACAACAATAGTTACCACACTAGTATTAAGGCAGCCCCATTCGAAGCACTGTATGGAAGGAAGTACAGATCACCCGTTTGTTGGGCCGAAGTTGGTGACATACAACTCACCGGGCCCGAACTCCTTCATGAGACAACGGAGAAAATAGTTAAGATCAAACAACGGCTGCAAGCTGCAAGAGACAGGCAGAAAAGCTATACCAACATAAGACGAAAACCTATGGAATTTCAGGTTGGAGATAGAGTAATGTTGAAAGTTTCTCCTTGGAAAGGAATGATACGCTTTGGAAAGCGTGGAAAGTTAAACCCTAGATACATCGGACCATTTAGCATCCTAGAACGGATTGGACCAGTGGCATATAAGCTAGAGTTGCCAGAAGAACTTAGCCGAGTACACCCTACCTTCCACGTGTCAAACCTTAAGAAGTGTTTATCCGATGAATCTCTAGTGATCCCAATCAAAGAGATTCAACTCGACGATAAACTTGTCTTTACAGAAGAACCAGTAGAAATCATGGATCGGGAAGTCAAATGATTAAAACAAAACCGTATTCCCATAGTCAAGGTTAGATGGAACTCTAAGCGAGGACCAGAATACACTTGGGAATGTGAGGACCAAATTCGTGCCAAGTACCCCCATCTATTTCCTTAGACATCCCTGACGACCATCTTAGACTAGAATTCCGGGACGAAATTCAGAATAAGGGGTAGGACTGTAATCTCCCGTAAATTTTCCCTATGAATAGTGAAAGTTAATCAAGACTAATATTTCATTACGTTAATTAATAACGTTTTTACCGATAACCAAAAAAATTTTATTTTTTTTATTTAAATATGCTATGTTACTCGAAATCACTACGGTACTTATAAATCCTTTTTCCTCGGAACGATGCTCACACATGTACCACTATAGTCTAACAATCGCAAGAATATTAAATTTTTACCACTTACGAACTTACGTAACATATTTTAACTAAACGCGTTCGACAACGTCCGGACTCACGTAAACGTCTCACTAAACATTTACTAAACTTTTCACTAATCACAATTAATAATTTTACTAATTATAATTACTCTAAACCGGACCCTAAATCTCCCCCAAAGCCCAACACAAATCTCGGCCTGTTACTATTCCTAGCCCAAACCAATTTAGCCCATTTTCCTTCTTTTGTTTTTCAAACCACTCGACTAGGACACGCTAGAAACGAGCTTTGTATGCTCAAATCCTACACACGACACACACTTCTTTTCACACATACTCGTTCCTCCCCTAGCCAACAATTAGAGTGTCGATTTTTAGTTCCCCACGTCGAGTTTAGATATGTTTTTACTAGGCAAAGCGTATGTCCCAAAAACGATTTCATAAAATTTCATCTAATCCAAAACTCAACCATTTTAACCCACGTTTGTTTCTATAACGTCCTAAACTCATTCTAAACACAAACAAAGGTCTAAATATTGCAAAGTTATCAAAATCTCACAAGGCTCAACCGATTTACAAATCGATTTACAAATAAAATTGTAGTCGACATGCATTTATCAAACAACCTAGTACCTCCTTGTTTCAAGCTCACTCCTTTGCATATTATATTCACCTAGGTAAAGTACCACAACCTTTTAAAATGTATTTCGCAAGTACCATGCCCTTTTAATAATCCAAATGCCCACGTTTTCTTTGAATTTGAGGATGTCGACACCATAAAAAACCAAAAACCTTGAGTAACTTGTTTACTCTTACACATTGGACTTTTGGTTACACATAACAATTCCGTCTCATTAAATCTTAGACACTAGAATACACTAGGTACCATATAAAAACCCCATGCATGCATACTTTCGTTTTCATTTACATGCAAAACCAAAAATTCACCAAAAACCTTTAAGTCTTTAGTTTAGCCTTGGGTCAAAGCATTGGGTAGGAATTCTAAGGAGTCGTGTGGGTTTAGAAGAAACAAGTTGTTGTTTGTGCACCTTGGTTGAGCAAACATACACGCTACGTACTCATACCACTCACTTCTCAACTCTACGTCTCATTTACCCCACCATTTGGTGTCGTAAGTTCCTTAAACGACTCATTTCATTATTTCGTTAAACTTACATTTGCATTATTTTAGCACACGACCCAAACAAATGCACTTTAGTATTCAAAAACTAAATAAATGACATATATATATTTTACGTCCGTCTATATATTTTACACCTTAACAAATAAGCTATGTAAAGTTTTGAAACTAAAAAGCTACGTACAAGCCATTTTGGAATACATTCCTAGCGTACCACAACAAGTATGAAAAACTCTTAAATTTTTCTAAGTCTTTTGTTTTATAAAAACTCATCCCATGCAAGCCCCAAAACGCACGTATATTTCTAAAATCTACTTAACAAGCGTATTGTTTTATTTCACCAATCAATCGACCCCCTAGCAGTCTATCACTTTCGTATAGAGACTTAATGAAAATACGTACGTTTGGACCTAGTAAGTGACCAAAACCAAATCGACATAGGAGCTAGTTTTGAAATTTTATAATTATCGACTGGGCCTTAAGGCCCAATCATTCAAAAATAAGCCGATCAAATAAGCTAAGGCAATAAGCAGTTTGGTAACTTTTTCATAGTCCTAACCTTAGCCCATAACAAAGCCCAAAACCCTTGTAGGCCCATTGGATCTAAAAACCTTAACGGGCTTAAGTTTTTCGTTAAAAGCCCATAAGCTATCAAATAAGCTTTTTCGACTATTAAGCTGTTAGAATAAGCTAAATAAGCTGTTTTGAAACTATTTAAGAAATGATAACATTAAGTTTTGAAAATTGTGAATTTTGGACTAGATTTGCAAATTTTACAAAAATCGGGTTAAAAGTGTCAATTTTTCAAAGTTGTGGTATAAACTGTCATTTCGTAAATTTAAGGGTGAAAACTGATTTTTATAAACTTATGGGTAGAAAGTGTAAGAAATATAAAGTTTTGGACGTTAAATGTAAATATATTTTATTTTGGACTAACGGTGTAACGCTAACGCCGTTAGGGTAAAAAGTGTAAATTTTTGGAAATACAAGGGCCGTATACAAAATTAACATTTTTAGTTTTACTTTCCATTTTTACAAATTTCACTTATCGACGTTACATTTTATTTCAAACTATATTTATTATTATTATGATTATTATTAAACCTTACGTTATATTTATATATATACAACTAAACTAAACGTACGATATACTATAAAATCCAAAAGTTTTTCTAACGTTAAATTAACAAATCACGTATTCAAAAACTACTCGCGATTAAAACATTAAGACTGTCAAACACTAAAACTTGCCATATATTATCTAGGTCGTGTGTGGAGCCGTTCCCATTTTGCAAACTGAGTATCGATATTTTTATCACTAAACCACTAAGGTGAGTTCATAGCCCACTTTTATAAAATTGTTTTCGTGGGGAGATACATGCTTAAAAATCTGAACACAAGTATTTTCTTATACTATGCCTGAAATTATTATTGCTTAAGTCCCTTTTTGCCAAAAGCCCCTCATATCATGAACCTTAGTCACCCAGTGGGTGAACGTAAATAATTGTGGATAGATCTATTAGGGATTGACAATCCCCGTTTGGGCGTTGAGAAAACAACCAAACGCACTTTATTTGAAATCTAATAGGTTACTGGCAAGGACCTATCCCGAGGGCCCCTGTTACTATAATCCATCATTTATGATGAGATCTGTTAATCGGCTGAGTGTCATGAGCTTAATGCAATAATAAATGATTTTTAACTTATAATTGTAAATTGATGCAATTATCACTATTGCTTGTGTTCAACTACTAAACTTAAACCTATGAATATCACTCAACTTTTGTTGACTTTTAGCATGTTTATCTCAGGAAATTAATGCGAAGGAGCTCAAGGCATGGAGAGGGCATTAAACCCCTATACGGGTGTTAAATAAAATGTTTTGTCATTCACTTTTAATAACTCATATCTTCTATGATATGTTAAAACTAATGGAACAACTTTGTATTTGAAAACTTGCTTTTAAATGAATGATAAACATAACTTTAAAACGTCTCTTTGAGTCGTTTTCTATGACTTGACTTCGATCCTCTAAGTAATACCCCACAAAGTCTTCCGTTGCTCTAGTTGAAATTTAGGGGGTGTTACAGATACCCATGGAACATTACAACAAAGACGACATGGACATTTTATGTTTCCGTAACTATTTAATAACGGCTTGCAATGTTCAATGAATGCGGCAAGACCATCAAAAAACTCTCTTGAAACACGACAGTCTAAACGGGTCCAACTCTTATCAAGTATCATAACTGCATTTTGTTTTGTTCAACTCTTAGTTATTACACATTCAAAATAATCGACACATAAACACATATAACCATGGAATTATTACTAGTTGTTTTGTTCACCTAGTGCAACTATGGAAGGCAATCCTAACCCACTCTTTGAATGATTCATCTCATATATGAATGCGTATAACTGATTTATTATTTGAGAAAATTTCGGCAGCATTTCCCTTCAACTCCCCAAATATGTGCATTAAAGACATATTCGTAAGAGTAAAGGAGAAACATTGTCGAAATCATCTCAAATAGTAAATCAATTATACGCATCCATATCCTAAATGAGACAAAACATTCAAAAAGCAGTCCCAAACAGGGGACTTTCCGAAATTAATATCTAATAAATTAATTTCGGATGGGTTTTCTATAGGATGATTAACTTCGGATGGGGACTTTCCGAAATTAATCACTAAAATCCTAAAACATTCACAAAAGTCTAAAAATAATACACAAATCGACTATTTTAAGTTAAACAATTAATATCATATATTTTAAGTTAAACAATGAATAGAATATAAACAATTGTTTGGTTTTCGGCTTATGTTTCATAAGCTTATTTTTTGTGACTTATTTTGAAACTATTATGAAACTATTTTGTTTATATGCGGTTATGATAAGTTTATGTAAAAACTATTTTGTTTATTTTGAAAGTTTTTTTTTTTTTTTTTTTTTTTTTTTTTTTTTTTTTTTTTTTTGGTGACTTTTTGTGAAGCTATTATGAAACATAAGCCGAAAACCAAACAATTAATAGAAATATATCAAATATATCTAACGGGTTGTGTGTTTAGGATTATATAACGGGCTTATGGCTTATTTGGTTTTCGGCTTATATTTCATAAGCTTATTGTTTGTGACTTATTTTGAAACTATTTAAAGTAATAAGTTTCAAAATAAGCCATAAAAATTTAGCTTATGAAACTTAAGCCGAAAACCAAACAAGCCATAAGCTCGTTATACTAATTAATTAAATAATCCCTTTTATACTAAACCTAATATATCAAAACCTAATATACTAATTAAACAATCCCTTTTATACTAAACGCAACCTAAAAATCAGCTTCAACAATCCCATTCGCAAGCTAATATACTAAACACTCACATTTCACAATCCGCAACAATCCCCTAACTTGAATTATTCTATATCTTACTTGAATTATTCTACACCATACGGCTTGTTTAATACCAAAACCTGATATACTAATTAAAAAATTCTAATTCTATATATAATCACAATCCGCAACATAATGTACTTAACTAATGTTTACTCGGCTGGAAAACTAAACTACTAACCAAATTCATTTCAAGCAAACTACGGCTGGAAAACTAAACTACTAACCAAACGCTACGGGATACCAAAACTAAACTACAAAAAAGCATAAAAATGAAAAAACAAAGAACATACTGTCTCGGTCTCTGCTCCCGGGCTGTGGTATCAGGCTCAGGCTGTACGTGGGCTGTGGTCTCTCGGGCTGCGGGTATAGTGATGTATCAAAAGTTTTAAAAAAGTTGTTGTCGGCGACATGTCGTCGGGATACCCAAAGTAAAAAAAAAAAAAAAAAAAAAAAAAAAAAAAGGACCACATTACCTCTGTCTCGGCTTTCTCAGCTCTTGACTCTCGCTCTCGGCTCGGCTGTCTCGTCTGTCCTGGGTGTCTCAGCTAAAAGTAAACAAAAAAAAAATCAAAATTAATAAAAATCAAAATTAATACAAAATTAACAATTAAATTAACACTAAAATTAAACAAAAATAACAAAATCAAAATTAATAACAAAAATCAAAATTACTGTTAAATGAAGAAGAAGTGGGGAAGAAGAAGAAGAAGAAGAATTAAACAAAGGAGGGGTTGAGGAGTGAATTAAACAGCATAGGTGGAGGAAGAGGAGGTGGTGGAGCTGTGGTGTTGGACGGAGGTGGTCAAATGTGGTGGTGTGGTGTGGTCGGAGGTGGTCAAATGTCGGAGGAGGTGGTGGTTGGAGAAAATCGCCGGCGAGGTGCAATAATTGAGAGTGGGAGGTGGTTTCTCGTTTTTGGTCTAAGTGTTTGACCAGATCTGGTTTTGATATTTCTTTTTATGTTCCCGTCGACAAGTCGACGGGAATATAAAACTATTTTGTCGTTTCCCGTTTGGCGGGGGAATTAAATTTTGGTGAAAATTTTGCCTCTTATATTCCCGTCGACATGTCGACGGGATAAAGCTTTTATAAAGTTAAAATAACATTAATAACTTTTAATATAATTAAACAAATATATATATATATATATATATATATATATATATATATATATATATATATATTATAAATACTTTAATAAATTTAAAAAATAGTTTTTATAAAATTAAAAGATAACTAGTTAAATTTAAAATTAATTACTTTTATATAATTAAAAAATTTTATTTATTACAAATACTTTTATAAAATTAAAAAAATATATATTTATAAAATAGTTTTATAAAATTAAAAAATAACTAGTTAAATTTAAAATTAATTACTTATAATATAATTAAAAAAAATATTTATTATAATTAGAATTGTTATAAGATTAGTCTCTATATTAGCCTACGGTTACGTCTAGGGTGTTAAGTGTCAGCTTGTTATTATTAGTCAAGTAGGAGTCGGGTTGGTTGGCTTGTGTCCCAAGCCCAACCCGTGTCATTGTAATAGCCGACTTTCTAAGAGTCGGTGTTTCCTCCCCCTCATCTCTATAAAAGGAGGTGAGGGGGGGAGGGGTTTGTCACGCATTCTTTCAATACTAATCAAGAAACGATTAGGGATACTTACTTGTGCAAATCTTCTCTTTTCTTGTCGACATCTTATCTTCTCGGTCGAGTTATCCGTGCTAGTGACCAGGGGTTGTAGGTTACCGATTCCAACAAATGGTATCAAGAGCTCGGTTCGAGGGTTCGCTGGTTACTAGGTTCGATCGATTAGAAGGGTTTCTTGGGTTATCGAAGAAGCAGGAGGTTTTTCTGTTTTGGGTTTCGATTTAGAACAACAAGAAGGTGCAGCAGATCAACAAGTTATATTGTTGTGTTTTTGATCGACAAAGAAGTGGTTTTTGGATCTAGTATTTTTGTTGTTGTCTGCGTACAAAGGAAGAAGAAAGTTGTACCAGATCTAATTTCTTTATAAATAATAAAGTCAACAAAAAAGGGATAAAGGGAAGCGAATATTTTAAATAAACAAAAGGGACTTTGTTTATTTTTCCTTTTGTTGTTGTTTATTATTTAGAAAATAAAAAGGTTATTAATTAAAAGGGTTTTGCACAAGGGGCTTTGTTAGTTTGTGATTGTGAGGGTTTTTTCACAAGGTTTAGCAAATTAATAAATGGATTAAAGAATGACGGGAGCCAAGTTTGAAATCGAGAAATTCGATGGAACTGGTGATTTCGGGCTATGGAGAGTCAGGATGCGTGCTTTATTAATCCAACGTGGATGTGAAGCAGCTCTGGAGGTTTTACCCGCAAATATGGATGCTACAGCGAAAGCTGATCTAAACAAGAAAGCTCACAGTTCCATTATTTTGTGTTTAGGTAACAAGGTTCTGAGAGAGGTTACCGGGGAGACGACTGCAGCGGGGGTTTGGACCAAGCTCGAGACTTTGTACATGACAAAGTCCTTGGCCAACAAGTTGTACCTGAAGAAGAAGTTGTATACATTCTACATGCCGGCTGGACATACGATTTCCGAGCATATAGATGAGTTCAACAAGATCGTTCTTGATTTAGTAAATATTGAGGTAAAATTCGAGGATGAAGATCTTGCTTTATTATTACTCACTTCTTTACCAGCATCATACGAACACTTTGTGGATACCTTGCTCTATGGAAGGGAAGCATTAACTTTGGAGGATGTGATGGCCACACTGAATTCAAAGGAAATCAAAGAAAGGTCTAAGGCGAAGGGGGATGATGGTGAAGGGTTATATGTGAGGGGAAGAACTGATCGCAGGAATTCGCATCAGTCTAGGGGAAAGTCAAGATCGAAGTCTCGAGGTGGAAGACTCAAGTGCTATATTTGCCAGTCTGAGGAGCACTTGAAGAGAAACTGTCCGAAGAATAATCGCAAGAAGTCAAATGGTTTTGTCAAGAAAGATGATCAGCCAAGCTCTAGTGGTTCGATTTATGACGGTTCTGAGGTGATGATGGTTATGAGTACAGAAGCCTTGTTGGATTGGATTATGGATTCATGAGGTTCATACCACATGACACCCAGGTCAGACATATTTTTTGACAACAGGGAGTGCAAGATCAGAGGTATTGGCAAGGTCAGGCTACAACTGAAAGATGGGTCAAGTTTTGTGTTACACAATGTCAGGTATATTCCTGAATTGAAAAGAAACTTGATATCGCTGGGAACTCTTGAAAAAGAGGAATATGCCGTAAAAATGCAGTCGGGTAAAATGAAGGTGATTAATGGTTCTAGGGTTATTTTATCTGGAACCCGAAGGGATAATTGCGTATACTCTTTGGATGGCCATGCAGTGACGGGTTAGCTTAATGCTAGTGTTGAAGAAAAAGACAGTCTTGCACAGGTTTGGCACAAAATACTGGGACATATCAGTGAGGCGGGACTACAGGAGCTGGAAAAGCAGGAGTTGTTTGGCAAGAAAAGTCTAGGTAAGCTCGATTTTTGTGAGAATTGTGTTCTGGGAAAGTCACATCGAGTCAGTTTCGGTGTAGGAAGGCACACTACTCATGGAGTGATAGACTATGTTCATTCAGACTTATGGGGTCCGTCTCAGGTGGAATCATTGGAGGTAAGAGGTACTTCTTATCTATTGTTGATGATTATTCCAGGAGGGTATGGGTTTATATTCTCAGGTTCAAACACGAAGCATTTGGAAAGTTCAAAGAGTGGAAGCAGTTAGTAGAGAATCAGACTGGGAGGACGGTTAGGAAGCAGAGGACAGATAATGGTCTTGAGTTCTGTAATCGGGAGTTTGAGCAGCTATGTAGTAAGAGTGGGATTGCTAGACATTTGACAGTTGCCGGGACGCCGCAGCAGAATGGATTAGCAGAACGGATGAATATAACTCTCATGGATAAGGTACGCTGCTTATTAATTCAGTCTGGATTGCCCAAGACCTTCTGGGCGGAAGCGACATGTACGGCCGCATATCTTGTAAATAGGTCACCATCGACATCGATTGAGAAAAAGACACCTATGGAGATGTGGTCGGGACATCCAAGTGATTATGGGATGTTGAGGATTTTCGGCTGTGTCGCATATTCACACGTTAAACAAGGTAAGCTCGAGCCGAGAGCGGTAAAATGCATTCTTTTGGGGTATCCTGAAGGTGTGAAGGGGTACACGCTATATAGGCTTGATAATGAATCACCTAAAATAGTCACTAGCAGGAACGTGGTCTTCAATGAAAGTGTCATGTACAAAGACACGTTGAAGGATTCTGGTGCAGGTATTGATAAGTCTGTTGAGGAATTACAGGTTGAGGTGGAACTGCAGAGGTTAAATAATCATTCGCTTGAGGAAGATCTGATTGATGGTCAGGAAGATGGCGATGATGAAGATGCAGGGGATCAGGATCATGATCAAACACCGGATCTCACAGATTATCAGTTGGTTCGGGATAGAGAGCCAAGGACAAGAACAAAACCTTTGAGGTTTCGGGATGAGAGTAATATGGCTGCTTACGCGTTTGCTGCAGCAGAGGATGAAGATGCTCATGAACCATTGACATACCAGGAGGCGGTTACTTGTAAAGATAGATCTAAGTGGAAAGTTGCTATGGATGAAGAGGTGGATTCTCTGGAGAAGAATGAGACCTATGAGTTAGTGGATCATCCAGCTGGGCAAAATTTGGTGAGCTGCAAATGGCTGTTCAAAATAAAGGAAGGGATTGAAGGTGTTCAAAAGCCTAGGCATAAGGCGAGGTTGGTGGCTCGTGGATTCACTCAAAGGGCATGTATTGACTATAATGAAGTATTTTCGCCGGTAGTTCGACTCACATCTATTCGGGTTATACTTGCATTGACCGCGTGTAGATATTATGAGCTTGAGCAGCTTGATGTAAAGACGACATTTTTACATGGGAATCTTGAAGAAGTGATCCACATGAGACAGCCACCTGGTTATGAACAAGGTAACAAGGTATGTTTGTTAAAGAAATCCCTTTATGGTTTGAAGCAGTCACCTAAGCAATGGTATAAGAGGTTTGATGAGTACATGCTGAGCAACAGGTTCAAGCGTAGCAGTTACGACAGCTACGTATATTACAGGAGTTATGCACCAGGTGAGTATATCTATCTACTGTTATATGTAGACGATATGCTGATTGCTTGTAAAAGCAAGGCTGAGATTGGGTCTATCAAGTCTTTGCTTAAAAAGGAGTTTGACATGAAAGAGCTCGGGGAAGCAAAGAAGATTCTTGGTATGGAGATCATCAGGGATCGGAGTCGCAAGATTCTGAGGGTGTCACAATCCGGGTATGTTTCTAAGATTTTAAATAATTATAGAATAGACAATGGGAAATCGGTTAAGATGCCATTGGGTGGGCACTTCAAGCTGTCGTTGAAGGATTGTCCGTTTAGGGATTGTGATGTTGAAAGGATGAGTAGGGTGCCATATGCAAATGCGGTTGGGAGCTTAATGTACTTGATGGTGTTTACGAGGCCAGACATAGCGTATGCGGTAAGTATTGTTAGCAGATATTTGGCGAATCCAGGTAAAAAGCATTGGGAAGCAGTGAAGTGGATTTTGAAATATTTGCGGGGTACTGCAAACGTGGGTTTGGTGTATGGGACAGATCGTAGCAACCATGTGGACGTAACAGGTTTTGTTGATTCAGACTACGCTAAGGATCCGGATAAAGGTAGGTCAATCACGGGTTACACGTATTTAGTACAGGGATGTGTTGTAAGCTGGAAGGCAACGCTACAACACGTGGTGGCTCTTTCAACTACAGAGGCGGAGTATATGGCCCTTACAGAGGCTGTAAAGGAAGCTATTTGGCTAAGGGGACTCTTAGAAGAGTTGGGCGTGGAGCTTAACACTGTTGCAGTTAATTGTGATAATCAGGGCGCGATTCACTTAACGCGGAATCATGTTTTTCATGAAAGGACTAAGCATATCAATGTGCGTTACCACTTTATCAGAGAGGTCTTGGAAGCAAAGAGGGTTGAAGTTCTAAAGGTGGGTACTGAACACAATGCTGCGGATGCCTTGACGAAGGTGGTACCTGGACGGAAGTTACAACACTGCTTGGAGTTGCTGAGTGTCGGTGTAGGCTAATATAAAGCCTAAGGTGGAAATTGTTATAAGATTAGTCTCTATATTAGCCTACGGTTACGTCTAGGGTGTTAAGTGTCAGCTTGTTATTATTAGTCAAGTAGGATTCGGGTTGGTTGGCTTGTGTCCCAAGCCCAACCCGTGTCATTGTAATAGCCGACTTTCTAAGAGTCGGTGTTTCCTCCCCCCTCATCTCTATAAAAGGAGGTGAGGGGGGAGGGGTTTGTCACGCATTCTTTCAATACTAATCAAGAAACGATTAGAGATACTTACTTGTGCAAATCTTCTCTTTTCTTGTCGACATCTTATCTTCTCGGTCGAGTTATCCGTGCTAGTGACCAGGGGTTGTAGGTTACCGATTCCTACAAGAATATCACAAAATAGCAAAGATGTACAACTCTTTTTTTATCCCAACCATTAGATAACCTCGTGATCACAACCGGTCAAAATTCAAGTCTTGTATCCTTGACCCAATGTTTTACACAAGATGTTAAACGAACGAGTTGAGATGCAATGGTTATACACGAGATGTTAGACAGATGAGTCGAGATGATATGGTTGTATGTGAGATGTTAAACGAACGAGTCGAGATGCAATGGTTATACACGAGATGTTAAACGAATGAGTCGAGATGATATGGTTGTACATGAGATGTTAAACGAACGACTATGGTTACACATGAGATGTTAAACGAACGACGCGAGATGCAATGGTTATACATGAGATGTTAAACGAACGACTATGGTTATACAAGAGATGTTAAACAAACGACGCGAGATGCAATGGTTATACATGAGATGTTAAACGAACGACTATGGTTATACAAGAGATGTTAAACGAACGACGCGAGATGCAATGGTTATACATGAGATGTTAAACGAACGACTATGGTTATACAAGAGATGTTAAACGAACCACGCGAGATGCAATGGTTATACATGAGATGTTAAACGAACGACTATGGTTATACAAGAGATGTTAAACGAACGACGCGAGATGCAATGGTTATACAAGAGATGTTAAACGAACGATGCGAGATGCAATGGTTATACATGAGATGTTAAACGAACGACTATGGTTATACAAGAGATGTTAAACGAACGAGTCGAGATGCAATGGTTATACACACACACACACACACACACACTCACTCTAGCAACTTATCCCACCAAATTTTTCCTACCTAATTTTTCCTACCTAACAACTTATCCTCACAATATAAACACACACACACACACATCTCACTCTCTTTCTCTCTCTCTCTCTCTCTCTCTCTCTCTCTCTCTCTCTCTCTCTCTCACACACACACACACACTCTAGCAGTTTCCGTTTTCCGGCGACACCAGCAGTTTCCGGCCGTCAGAATCTTTTTCCGGCCACCACCTTTTATCACCTCAACTTGTAGATCAGGCCACTCCGGTCACGATTCCACCACTCACAACCACTCAACCTCACAACCACAAACATACACTGTTATCATGGTGAAGAAGATGGCAGAATTTGAAGCTTTTCCTTGTCCTTGTGGACGAGGAGACGTGATTCTGCGAGAATCGTGTAAATCTTACTCCCGTGGTAAACTATACTATGCGTGTCTTTTCTCGCAGGTGAACAATTACATACTTTTTCGTGTATTATATAAATAATTTGGTTAGTTGTTAAAAATAATAGTTTTTACTCTTTAACAGCCTGGGACAACAGACCATGGATGTGATTTTTTTTATGGAAGGAGGAACGACTCGCCAAAATGATGATCGGTTCTCTGGGAGCTTCAACATCAAGCAGTTCTGGATCTGCTCCAACAAGGTGCTCAAAGTGTCATGAAAAAAATCTTAGAATAAATATGCTGGAGGCACAAAAACAGGTGTTGGAGGCACAAAAACACGTGCTAGAGACAAAATTAAGGATGTTGGAGGCAAAAATTGACATGGCAACGTATCCCAACCACGACCACGCATGTCAGTCGGATGCAATACTCCGTGACCTTTTAAGTGACATGGATAAATTTCATATGTAGAACTGTTATCGTTGTTGTTATTGTTATCGTTGTTATTGTTGTTGTTGTTGTTGTTGATGTTGTTTGCTGTTATTGTTGTTGTTGTTGATGTTGTTTGTTGTTGATGATGTTGTTTGCTGTTGTTGTTGATGTTATTGTTGTTGTTTAATAAAATGTTGTTGTTGTTGTTGTGGTAACTGATGTTGAACATCCTTTATATTTTAAATTCGTACGCACAAATAATAGAACTGAAGGAGCAATAATTATCAAACACAAACGCAAACTGTTTATTTAAAACAAGCAAGAGTTCTCAACCACATGCATTTTCATACAGACTCAAACTAAACAACTCGACAAACAAACTAAACCACTCGACAACCAAAGGAAACAACTCAAACTAAACAACTCGACAACCAAACAAAACAACTCAAACTAAACAACTCGACAACCAAAAGAACAGATCAAACGAAACAACCCGTTTATTTTTTTTGCGGCTACTTCCCGCTTTACTCGAACTCGCACCATCTTTTCCCTTCCTTGCTCTGATTTCCTTGATATGTGCAAACGTAGCTTCAAGATTTGTGACCCTATTTCCCATATTATCAAGTTTGGTTTCCAATGTACTTTCAGCTTCGTCGTCACCCCCAACAGCAACAACTTGAGCTTCAGCAGCAGCTTGAGCTTCAGCAGCATCTAGCTCGTCCATGTACTCTTTGTAGTACGGCTTTTTCCTACACCATTCGATAATCTTGTCTCTCATCCACGGTTCAGCATCCTTAAAAGAACCATATTCCTCATAAACTGCATGACCAAAAGTTAACATAACTTCATTAAAGAGGAGCTCGTGTGACAAGATTTTTGAATACTCCTCTTCAACTGTGCAACCACGCCAAGTCATGTGTGTCTTGTAAGAATTGACGATTGACTTATTTGTGAGAATCAAGAATGTATGTGTAAAATGAGACGAAAATAATTTTGTGAGAAAGTATATAGGTAAAAAATGAGACGGGAATGTTTTTGTGGAGTATATATAGGGAGAGTATTTGGAGAGATAATCCCGTCGACATGTCGACGGGAAAAAACGCGCGGGAAAAATCCCGCCATTTATATTGACCACTAATTCACTATTATTATTTTTACTTTATTATCCCGTCGACATGTCGACGGGATAATAAACAAAACACGCAATTAAAACTAATGAAACGTTAATTACGTAATAATTTCAATTTTAATATCATTCTGTCGACAAGTCGACAGGATTATAAAGGCGGGATAAGTTCGCGCAAAAGTTTTGGCAATTATTGAGGCTGGGAATTTTGGTCAATTTGTTCCCATCGACATGTCGACAGGATTATGTTAATCCCAAAAATTCAACGCATTTGGCTTCGGTCAAGCGGAATTTTTGTCGTTTTCTGCATTGTCCCGTCGACATTGTGTCGACGGGATAACTCTCGTCGCCTGTTCTCCTATTTCTTGTAGTGAATCCAACTATCACCAAAGCCTTAAATCGGTACAAGCTCAAATCTTTTCTTGCTGCAACAATACATAGCAAGGTTGAAGCTTCTTTTAGTCCTATACCAAAAATCCTTGTCTAAATGAGATCAAGAAAGTTTAGTCGTCCAGTTAGTGGGCCGGCCATGTTTGCATCCCTGATCATCATGGATCTTATACACGCCTAAAAAGATTGACATGCAGTTTCTATTCTTGTTTTCAAACTCATAACATGACACAACAACAGTAGTGTCAATGTTAAATATATACTTAACTTTTGGTCATTATAAGTCCAAGGGTTAAATGTGACATGTTTTTATTCCTGATTACAAAGAGTTCAAGTTTAAAGTCATATTTGGAGAGAAGTGAAAGTACAAGGACTGAAGTGTAACTATTCACTATATAAGCTCATGTTCAGAGCTAGGGTTACACAATTCATGATATCTTTCTCTGTGCAGTCATAACTTTCTCTCTCAAAGTTTAGTCTTGTCTTGTATTGTATTTGATCAATCTGTTTTGATCAATTATAAAGTGTTGAGTGATTTGTAGTGAGGTTATGTTGGTGTCCTTCTGAAGGAGATCAATCTTGTCTTTTGTAATTGTTTGGTAAGCACTCGTTTGAGGACTTATCATCTATAGCTGTTATTAATAAAAGATACACCAAGGGGTGGTTGGCTGGGTGTAAAGATTGATTGTCGTGTGTTCTTTATCATGTTTACATGGTATCAGAGCCACGGTTATTGATTTAGGTGATTCTTGATTTTAGGGTTTGTGATCAGATTTGGGGGTTTTTTGATTAGTGGTGGTTTCTGGTTAATTGTTATCGTTTTCTTAACGGCCGTGATAGTTTAGTCTGTTTAGGTTCGATCTGTGGTTAATTGTGGTGTTTCAAGATTAAGGTTTTATGAAACCCTAATTTGATTTTTGGGGATTTGATTTGTGGTGATCATCTGGGCTCTTTCTTGATTCAATTAGCACTAGACTAAGTGAATCTAGTGTTAGTTGAGGGTTTCTTCCGCTGCTGTTCTTCTTCCCACTGTTAGTTGATCTTTTTTCTTTTAAGTCAACACTAATCTAGTTAAGAAGGTGCAAACGAGTTGATTAACACCTTGACCTGCCACCAAGAGTGGTACGGAAACCTGCTCTGGTCAACTCCAGTCTTCTTGGCTGATTTGTAGTTGTACTTGGGTGTGAGTTCCTTCTTATTTGTCTCTGTTTGTTATTTGTTTGTTAGTTGCTGTTTTTAGTTGTTTTGTCTCTGTGCTTGTTGATCTTGGTTAGGTGTTTGTTATTGTTTGCCTGTTTTTGTGTCTGCTTATCTTGTTTGTTTATCTTATTGCTAATATGTCTGCGGGTGGGAGTAATGATCCACCTGTGTTGATTAGTAGTTTAGATGCTGGTAATCCTCTTCACATTCAAACTAATGATAATAGTAATACTACTTTAATTCCTTTTAAACTTCTTGGGACTGAAAACTATAGGATATGGTATGGTGCTATGAAACTTGCATTACAGGCTAGGAATAAATATAGTTTTGTTGATGGATCTTGTTTAAAAGAAACATTTATTACTAGTGATGTTTTGTCAGCTCAATGGGATAGGTGTAATGCCATAGTTTTAACTTGGATTATGAATTCTGTGTCTCAAGATGTTTATATGGGATTAGTGTATTATGAGAATGCTGCTTCTGTGTGGAAAGAATTACAAGAAACATATGATAAAGTTGATGGTTCTGTGGTGTATAATTTGTTACAAAAAATCAATTCTGTGAAACAAGGTGGTAGTTCTGTGCCTGAATATTATCATAAGCTTAACTCTCTTTGGAGAGAGTTTGATGCTTTAACTAAAGTGCCTAAATGTGTTTGTGAAGTTAAGTGTAGTTGTGATGCTAGTAAAGAATTAGGACTGCATCAGCAACTTATGAAGTTGATGCAATTTCTCATGGGTCTTGATGATTGTTATCAGCCCGTGAGAACATCTCTTTTGACCAGGGATCCACTTCCTGAAGTAAGAGATGCTTATTTGACTGTTTCCAGAGAGGAATCCCATAGAGGGGTTCCTGAGTCATCTAGTAGTATTGAGGCTAAAATGAATGCTACTTCGTTTAATGCTAAATCTGGTAATAACATTAGACGTAGTTTTAATACTAATAATAATAATACCAGAGGGACTGTGAATAATGGGGTTAATAGAGGGCCAAATCCTAATCTTAACTGTAAACATTGTGGGAAAATTGGTCATACTATTGAAAGGTGCTATGAGTTAGTTGGTTTTCCACCTGGTTTCAAAAGATTTCCTTATCAAAACACTGGCAAACAAAATTTTAATGCTAATGTTGATATTAAACAGTCTGATAAACAATCTTCTTCTAGTATGTCTTCTGGTTTTACTGCTGATCAGATGAAGAAACTTCTTTCTTTAATCAATGAAACCTCTTCTGGAAGTGTTCATGCTAATATGGCGGGTAAGGCTTCATTATTTAATGGAAATGTTTGGTTTAATATAAAATTTTCTAGATATTTCTATGCTAATAATAGTATACATGTCAAAACTATAAGTATGGGTTGGATTATTGATTCTGGTGCTAATCAGCACTTAACTGTTTCTACTGTTGGGATGACTAATGTGATTGATATTACTAGTTTGAAAATTACTGTTGGTCACCCAAATGGTACTCTTGCCACTATTAGTCATGTTGGAAATTTGAAATTAACTAATAATGTAATTCTGTATGATGTTCTTGTTGTTCCGGGTTATTGTGTTAGCCTTTTGTCTGTTAATAAGCTCATTAGAGATAGTAAAATGTTTGTTGGTTTTGATGAGGATAAGTGCTATATTCAAGACTTGAAAAAGGAGAAGATCTTGAGGACTGGTAGTGAATCTGGTGGATTATATTTTTTTGACATGAATAAGGACTGTATGTTTGGTAAGTCTAATATGATTGTGTGCTTTAATGTGTCTAAGTTACTTTGGCATAACAGACTTGGTCACCCTGCTGATCAAGTCTTATCTGTTCTTCATAATGACTTAAACATTTCTAAGAATACTTTTGTGCCTGTGTGTGAAGTTTGTCACAGGGCTAAACAAACTAGGGAACCATTTCCTTTGTCTGATCACAAGTCTAAGACTATTGGTGAACTTGTTCACCTAGACTTGTGGGGCCCTTACAAAGTTCCTAGCAGAGAAGGGTTTAAGTACTTCTTGACTATTGTAGATGACTATTCTAGGGCTGTGTGGGTATACTTAGTTATAACTAAGGATGAGGTGTATGATGTATTTGTTTCTTTTATTAAAATGATACATACTCAGTTTGAAGTTAAAATTAAAACTGTAAGATCTGATAATGGTACAGAATTTGTGAATAAAAGAATGCATAGCTTGTTTTTTGATCTAGGAATGATACATCAGACCTCTTGTGCCCATACACCTCAGCAAAATGGTATTGCTGAAAGGAAACATAGACACTTGCTAAATGTAGCAAGGAGTCTTATGTTTCAGGGAGGCATACCTCTGTCTTTTTGGTCTGAATGTGTTCTAACTTCTGTGTATCTCATAAACAGGCTGCCTTCATCTGTATTAAGTGGAAAGTCACCTTTTGAGTTGGTATATAATAAGAAACCTAATCTTTCCCATTTGAGGTGTTTTGGTTGTTTATGTTTTTCTACTGTTTTGAATAATAGTGATAAAATGTCTTTTAGGTCTGAAAAGTGTGTCCTTATTGGTTTTTCAAATGTTAAAAAAGCATATAAACTTTTGAGTCTAGATACCAAAAATGTTTTTTATTCAAGAGATGTTAGATTTAATGAAAATATATTTCCATTTAAAATGAAAACCTGTGATATAACAGATGTAGATTTTACAAATGAAGTTGATCACTTGAAGTTTTTTGATGAACCTCAAAGTCCCAATGATGAAGGGAAAGATTCATCAGTTGTGGATGGTAATGTTTTACCTTCTTCTGATTCAATAGATACTACACCAGATACTATACAAGGTATGAATCGGGAAGGGGGACACATGGCAACCAACTTTGATGACCAAAACTGGTCTGAGGGCAATTTTAATGAGAATGGTTCTGTTCCAACTCCTTCTTTTCAAAATAGTCAAAATGGTTCTAATGAAGGTCATACACCTGTTCTGAGAAGGTCTGAGAGACAGTCTAAAATTCCTATTAAATTGAATGACTATGTGTTGAATTCTAAGGTTAGGTATGGTATTGAAAAATATGTGTGCTATGTGATGCTTAGTGATGATAATATGTGTTTTATTGCTAGTTTGAATAAGTCTGTTGAACCAACTAGTTTTGAAGAAGCTGTTGTTAATCCTAATTGGAAAGATGCCATGGATAATGAAGTAGAAGCGTTAAATAGAAACAATACCTGGACTGAGTGTGAGTTACCTATTGGTAGGAAAGCTATAGGTTCTAAATGGTTGTGGAAAATTAAGTATAAGTCTACTGGCGAAATTGAAAGATACAAAGCTAGGTTAGTTGCTCAGGGGTTTGGGCAAAGGGAAGGTATTGACTATTATGAGACATTTAGTCCTGTGGTTAAAATGGTTATTGTCAGATGTGTTATTAGTATTGCTGTGAATAAAGGTTGGACTTTATATCAGCTTGATGTTAATAATGCATTTTTATATGAAGATTTGGATGAAGAGGTTTATATGATTATGCCTAAAGGTTATGAGAGTGTTGGTAAAAATAAAGTGTGCAAACTTAACAAGTCTTTGTATGGACTTAAGTAAGCTCCAAGACAGTGGAATGCAAAATTGATTACTGTTTTAAATGAACATGGATTTGTGCAAAGTAAGTTTGATTATTCTTTGTTTACTAAGAATTCAGGTTCTGTGTTTATGATTTTATTGGTGTATGTTGATGATATTGTGATAACTGGTAATGATGAATCTAAGATTAAAAAGTTCAAGGAGTTTTTAAATTCTAAATTTCTTATAAAAGATTTAGGAGAGTTAAAGTATTTCTTGGGGATAGAAGTGTTAAAAAATGATAATGGTATTTGTATGTCTCAAAGGAAATATTGTCTTGAGCTTTTACATGAATATGGAATGCTTGTTGCTAAGCCTGTTGATATTCCTTTTCCTGAGAATACTGTATTAAATCATATTGAAACTTCTAATGATAAATATTTGAAAAAATTTACCAGTTATCAACAATTGGTTGAAAAATTGATATACTTAACCAATACTAGACCTGATATTAGTTATGTTGTTCACTGTCTTAGTCAACACATGCATAATCCTTTACAATCTCATATGAAGGCTGCTTTAAGAATTCTTAGATATCTTAAAGGTTCACCTGGGTCTGGGTTGCAAATTGATAGGATTTCTGATCTTAAGCTTAGAGTGTACTCAGATGCAGATTGGGCTAAATGTCCTAAAACTAGAAAATCAGTTACTGGTTTTTGTGTTTTTCTGGGTAAAAATCTTATTTCATGGAAAAGTAAAAAACAGGCTACTTTATCTAAGAGTTCTGCAGAAGCTGAATACAGAAGTATGGCTTCTGCTACTTGTGAAACTATTTGGCTTAATAATTTGTTGGATAGCTTGGGAGTTACTGGTTTGTTACCAGTACAGTTGTTTTGTGATAATAATGCAGCTATTCAATTGGCTGCAAATCCTGTGTTTCATGAGAAGTCCAAGCATTTTGAGCTTGATGTGCATCTTGTTAGAGAGAAAGTGGCTGCAGGTATTATTAAAACTGTTAAGGTTCACACTAGTGAGCAAATTGCTGATATTTTTACCAAGTGTCTTGGTAGTGTGCAACATTTTTTGATTTGCAGAAAGTTAGGTCTACTTGATATGTTCAAGAAGCTGAATTCTGGAGCTAAAGAGGTTAAAGGTGTTCAGGTTAATGACTCAAAAGCTTAAGGGAAGGTGTTAAATATATATTTAACTTTTGGTCATTATAAGTCCAAGGGTTAAATGTGACATGTTTCTATTCCTGATTACAAAGAGTTCAAGGTTAAAGTCATATTTGGAGAGAAGTGAAAGTACAAGGACTGAAGTGTAACTATTCACTATATAAGCTCATGTTCAGAGCTAGGGTTACACAATTCATGATATCTTTCTCTGTGCAGTCATAACTTTCTCTCTCAAAGTTTAGTCTTGTCTTGTATTGTATTTGATCAATCTGTTTTGATCAATTATAGAGTGTTGAGTGATTTGTAGTGAGGTTATGTTGGTGTCCTTCTGAAGGAGATCAATCTTGTCTTTTGTAATTGTTTGGTAAGCACTCGTTTGAGGACTTATCTTCTATAGCTGTTATTAATAAAAGATACACCAAGGGGTCGTTGGCTGGGTGTAAAGATTGATTGTCGTGTGTTCTTTATCATGTTTACAGTCAACTTGAGCATGGTTTGACCCATTGTGAGACCTGCTCATTATCTATAGGAGATAATAATTAAACCAAAATTTTCATATTGATTACTCGAGAAAGTTAAAGAATATGATGATTATGTAAAACCATATGAAAGTTGTCTTCCTCTATCTATAATGTGTGTTAAAGGGACTGCCATATAAGTATTGCTCATTTGCTCTTAATTGTCAAAATTGACCCAAGAAAAAGATAAGTTAGCCTGTATGAAGACAAAATATGTTACCAGCTTTGAGCGCTCGCAGACACAAGTAATCTAAATTTTAAACATAGAAAGAAAACCTACAGGACAAGCCATTAGATGCTTGATTTTGGAAATTTGTCATAATACCATCTCGCCAGCATAGCATACCAGACTCCGTCTTTGTCAAAGGCACAAGGAGCTCGTAATCCTAGGTCGTGATTCAATAGCTTTCGTTGTTATACTCCTCTAGTACGAAACAAAGTTGCAAAAAAACAAGATCAAAAGCATGAAGAACATTTTCAGAAAGTAACATTTGAACAGATATAATCATGAAGACTCACGATAGTTGGTGCGGATGCAGGAAGTTGTCTTTTTATTTCACTCAAATGAAGAAACTCCTCAGCTTCAGTAGCTCCGATTTTGATAAATGCAGCTACAAGGGGCTTGATGCATTTAGTCACTTCATACCGGAAAAAACGTGTGCTATTCTCGTTACCCTCGCCACTAACAACACGCCCAACTTGCACACCTTCAATATAAGCTTTACATGCCATTAGGATACCACGTACACGGTTGCGAAAATGCCCAACCACAAAAGCCTCAAAATTCTGCATCAATCATCCAACATCTTAATGATTAATAACCATATAGTTTACATAATCAATTCCTCACCAATACTAACTACGAATCTGGCCCCTAGAAGCACTGTTTACACATTTGGTCCCTTCGCTATGTAATTAATCTCACGTTTGGTCCCTCAAGACTCAAGTTTGTAAATAATTTTAGTTTCAGTTCCTAAAGAGTAAAGGGCAGGGGACCGAATTTGAAAGCAAACAGCGTTTCCACTTTCCAGGGACCATCACAGCAATTAGTATCGAAGAGGGACCAAAATCATTTTTCTTATCAAACCCCAGAGGCCATACATGTGCTTTATTTAAAACAGGTTAATACCTTTGGTGGTTTATTCATGATATACACCATTGTTTTGAGTGATGCAATAAAGGTGCTCTCGTTATATAGTACCGAATAGATATTCTCACTCACGTTTCCTCTACATGTTACAAATCCAAGTGCACAGTATATTGGGTCTGTAGTAAAATACTGATCCTGTATCGAGACCAGAAGTTGGAGCAGAGTCGAAGTGTTGGGCACCCACAACTCCTCACGTTTGTGTTGTATAGTGGGAAGAGACAAGCAAGCTTCACCACTCGTGTACAGGTTTGGATTGATACCAAGACCACCAGAGTGATATCGCACAAACTGGAAAAAAGGACATCATTACTGATATATGTAAAAATGAGATCAAATAAGAACTCAAATATTATTAAGAACTAGTCAACTTTTCAAATTCAAATCATCAAAGGCGGTAAGAACGTGATATTCAAAAGTTTATATCTTCGTCAACATTTTTCTTTTCTTTTTTTCAAAATCTTGAAGCATTAATCATATGCATATGTAATGTGTTGGTGCATCTAAAAATTAGTCAAACATTTAAGTCAGTTCTTAGCAGTATTTGAGTGCTTATTGTAATAGGAAGAGGGTGACATACAGGTGGGTACAGAGGATAGGCAGCCGGGAAATGCAGATCAAAGAAGAAGAGGCCATCATGATACGGAGTCCCCTCTGCTCCAATAATTACAGCTCTTAAAAGATCCTTCCTTGTTTCATAAGCCCTTACAAATATTGTATCTGTAGCCAAATTATAAAAACTTGTTGCATAAGCATAATGTCGATGATCAAGTTTGAATTACATGCTTAGATAAGGAGGGAAAAAAAGGTAACATCTATTCATATCTATCTCTAATGAGTTGACATACCAGGCAAGTTTGCATAAAGAGTCCTCCAGTCCTCATGTATCGTTTTAGCCCATTCGGTATATTGCTGAAACATATCAGATGCATGCGTATGAATATGACAAAAGGTAACAACAACATGTTGTTTTTGTTATTATTAATTTAAGTGAATACTCCAATAAACAGACACTCACCTGACTTATTGGAGTGCGTCCTGAGAAGAGATGATCTGAATGGTCCAAGACAATATCAAACTTCTTGAAGTTCTCATACCTGTTCACAACATCTTCTTCATAAATGCTTACCATTGGGCTATTTATAGGATCATTGGGGTCGAACATCACATCTTGTAGAGAATATTTACCAACTCTAGTAACGTTCTCCTCAATCCTCCTCCTCAGCTCACATTTGAACTTTTCAGATTTTTTAACGGACAGTACGTAAGGCCAAGGATCATAACGGGCCTTCTTTGTAGAGCGATCAATGTCCTTTGAGTCTAACCGTCCTGCGCCATTGGAGCTAGCCATTGTACCCTCCTAGAATCAGATAATTGTAATAAAAGATACAAGTGGAACTTGATGCTAAAGTTAGTAAATTTGACATGTGGAAAGGAAAGAGAGAAAGAAACGTATACCTTCCTCTTTTTTTTCACTGAATCATTCAGGTTTGCATACTTGTCAACGTCAATTATCTCATCAATGACAATCTGCAGACAGATTTGAAATGACTTGATAAGCATCTTTAGCAAAAACAAGTATCACATAGAGCATTTATAAAGGGATTCATCTAACTCTATGCAAACAAGCATTATGTATATGTTAAACGTGTAAAATTCCTTAAATACGAGCCTTCTATGTATAGTGAACCTATCCATCAAATCTACAATTCTAGATAGGCAACAGCATATATATTACTCATAAGATTTAAGTAATTAGAAAATTTGTTACATGAAATAAACTGAAAACACACACACATGCACTTGCCTTCTTCATTGGTGAAGTACATGTGGAAGAAAGATGATCCGAGTGATTCACGAACTTCTTGAAGTTTATACGCCTGTTCAGAGCATCTTCCTCATCAAACCTTGTCATTCGGCTACTTTGAGCATCCTGCTCCCCTGGCACATCTTTCATTGAGTACCCTTCGATAATCTTCTTAATCTCTGATTTATACCCTTCAGATACAATTGAATCTTTTTCCATTGCACAGCTAGAGATGGCCAAAGTGCACTAACAGAAACAGAGAACCACAAAACTGGAAGTGAGAAGAAAACTCGACACCTGAAGTATATATCATGTGTAGTAAATTTGAAAAATAGTATAGAAAGAGAGAAAGAGATTTATACCTTCCTCATTGTGTTAACTAGATCGCTAAGGTCCTCATCCATGTCAGCATCGGGTACTTCGTTAAAGACAATCTGACAAATTTCGAGTGATTATAAAACACATAGTTGCAGATACAAGAATCATAACCAACACATTTAAAGAAACATATACCTTGCTTATTTTGTTAATTATATCATTAAGGTCTTCATCCATGTCAATACTAGCTAGTTCATTTAAGACAACCTGCCGAATCAAGTTATTAAATAACCACATAAGATATGATAACAGGACTATTTCATAGAGGTTCCATGCCCACTTATGGAATAATAGGAAAACCAATAAACCAACATTAGTATACAGTATATGTACCTCCATTCGTTTACTCGTAGCCGTGGATTTTAAGATACTGTCATCCGATAGAAGAGAATTCTCGGTATGCAAACACGCTAAATCACTCGTGGGAAAACTGTCAAACTAGAAATCAAAATTGACACACATGAAAAACTTAATTATCATGCGATATACTAACAATGGCAGAATTTTGTAGGTAGCATATTTTTTTCTTCAAATGCCACCCTTGTACATGGTAGTTTTAAGGAATATACTTTGCCTTATGAACTCTAGCATACTTACAATTTGATATTAAAAAAACAGTGTTTGTAATTTATTTTGAAAGTTATCTTGTGAGTTGTGTAAATCAAATAATTAACGAATTAAATCATAAATACTAGCTGCAAAAATAACTGATAAGTATTAAATTTATCTCATACAAGGGAAAAACACAAAGGAACTTATACACCTTGCTTGATTTTAAGACGACTTAAGTGTTTACGTGACCACACATGATAATGAGCTACAATAATGGCACTATCGCATAGAGGTTACAAGTCCACTTATGGATGAAAAAACAACTAATAAACCAACATTGATCACACTTTTTACATACCTCTTTTATTTTACTCTTAGCCTTTGATTTCAAGGTCCTGTCATCTGATGGAAGAGTAATCTTGGGATCCATAACACTCTCTTTGCAACAACGGTTATCCTAGAATTCAAAATTTGCACACATAAATAACTTACATTATCTCAGGGGTCTTAAACTAATTATAATAGTTTGGATTATGTAGTTATGTTAATGCCAAGGATGCAGCCTGCAGTTTCTGATAAGTAGGAGGTGTTTGGGTATGCTTCTTTTTTCTGCTTTTGTTTGTGCTTAAAGATAAGTACTTCAAAATAGTGGTCGAACTTGCGTATTTTGTAAAAGATGCAGCAATAGATAATCTCTTCCAAAAATGTCAATCAAATCCATTTATAAAAGATTTAATGTTAAGGTATGTATGAACGTAAGATAATAAATTTTGTTTCATCTCAAAAAGCACTTTAAAATAAGCCGTTTTTTACATACTTATCGCAAAGTGCAAATAATACCTCAAAATAAACATATAAGCAACAAAAAGAAAAAGCAAAAGCAGAAGCAAATGAGATCCGGCCTCTCAAGTTTGGATGAACATGACCGGTCATGTTTACTCCAAAACAAAACAGCGAGACCCATATAGGGACCCGGTTTTTCTTTCGTTTATGAGAGAACATTACTAGTCATGATCATCCAAACTTGAGCGGAATTTAATCCATTCCAAACGCCCCACTATGTGTATTTATCTTTATTTTTATTTTATTTTTCTCGTTGCTAAGGCCGTCCGAAGGTCTCAAAAGAGACATGGCTTGGCATAACCAAGGAAGGTTCCAAAAACGACCACAAGTATACCAGGTCGCATACATAAGAGCCAAAAAAGATAGAACTCTCCCCGGGGCAAGAATCCCTCTCGGCTTAAAATTCACAAAACTCACATTATTATATCTTAGTAGAAGTGTTACATTTTATACTTCAAATTTTTAAGAGAGATAAACCTTGCAAAGAGTATAAAAAGGCGACGATGATTGGCCCTGTCTGATTGTTTGTTTCTTTGGTCGGATGAATATGTTAATTTATATCTTTGTACTAGCTTATAGACTCGTGGAATCCACGGGATTTTAGAGGATTTTTTATTAAAAAAAAAGTAAGTATGTGAATAAAGTAAGAAATAACAACGAACGTAAACGCTATGAAATTTTCTTGTAACGGAATAATAAGTTATAAGTGACTGATAGTATAAAATTCAATACTTGTAAATATCTGTGTATAAACTTTCATTACCTCGTGATCTCCAATATGTTTGTCTTCAGATGCAAATGTATGTAGTGACCATTCTAATACTTCAACAAAAGGTCCATTACATGAACATCTAATAAGTTTAAAAAATATGTAAAAGAAGTTTGGAATTTATAATAGGTGTAAATAAGAAAAATGCCACAAACCATGTATTATGTATACTTTACATACGTATTAACCGTTTGATCATAGACCTTGAAGAACTATATATACCACATTTATAGTAGTTTTTGATAGGTTACTATCCACATCTGAAACAACAACCTTAAAAGCTTTTTTGCTTTTGACACACAAAAGAGCCACATATAGTTGTCCATGTATGAAAACAGGACATGGGATACAATCCGACTTTTAAAAGCGGATGCCCTTGGCTCTTGTTTATTGTCATGGCGAATGACACTGAAATGAGAAATTGTTTCCTCACGATCTTTGAAGGTAAACGTTTATCATGTGGAGTAGTTCCCAATCATGGTATGATAACCTTATTTTCAAAATGTGTCTCATTAATGAGTTGTGCTTGAATAGAAGTCCGTGTTGAAGTCGTGTCTCATTATACAATCCATTAGATTGATCAATATTCCTCAGCAACATTATCGGGACACCAACTTTTAACACCAACCTATGGTTTGGAACACTTGAGAACTTTAGTCCATTGATAAAATCTGGTGAGAAAACAAATTCATCGATTGCCAAATGTATACTCAACATTGCCAAATGCAAAAAAACACCTTTCAAAGTACACAGTGACATTATAATCAACATTGCCAAATGCAAAAAAAAAGTGCCTTTTTTAATGCAAAAAAGTAATTTATAACGCTAAAAAATATGGGAAAATAACATTAAAATCTTATTATTTGACTCTAAATTGGTTTAGTTATTTTGCATTCTTATAAAATGGCAAAATAGAAACCAACTTTGTTTTTCATTCTAAACTTAATGCCTTTCCTATTCGAGTATTAATCTTGATACGTAATCCAAAACATTTAGCATTCTATATAAGTAAATAATGTATAGCCCTGCAACAAATAAGTTTGTGAAGGACGCTAAGTGTTTCATGAGCTTAAGGTTCAATCACAATGAGTAACTCAACACTATGAAGAAGGCACACAATATAGACCTTCGGATTTAATGTAAGCTTTAAGCTTGTGAGTTGTAACAGGTCAAACACAAAAAAAAAAAAAAAAAAAAAAATAGTTCAAATGAAATGGGTTGCTCCAGTAAACTCTTAGTTAGCTTCTTCCTTACAAGATTGAGTGCCTCCCCACACCTTTCAGCCTTTTCAAACTGTTCTTGTGCAGTCATAAGCTCTGGACGCATCACTTTCAGATCCATTTTAACAGCTGCGACGACCTTGAAATTGTTGAATGAATGCCGATGATACTATTATCAAGTTGCTGACAGAAATAACCTCGAAAGCCACTTAATAACTCAACAAAGCAAAAGAATGTGTCTGCTTCTGCATTAACCTGCATAGCTTCATATTAAAGACAGTCAACCAAGTAATCCAAGATGACATTCCTTTTCAATAATCAATCAGTGATGCCTCATAAAACTTATAAAAAGCATGGCATTTCACTAACGAAAATTGATGTTATTTACTTAGTGCATAATCGTCATTGGGTCATTTTTGAACACGTAGAAAATGGAGCCAAAACTTCATTCATTCCTTGCAGATATGTTATTCTCGGGTTTGATATGCAAATAAGATCAGTATATTTTTCAATGAACCCTGAACACCAACAATATGTAGAATGAATATTAGATTTATTAGGACATATGCCAAGTACATATAGATTTGAAGTTACGTATCATATTTAGTGCAATCAATGATCATTATGTCGTATTAAAATAATTACTCAAACTTTAAAGGTCATTTGTATTTTTAGTAGATTAAGTACAAATATGATTAACTATAACATTAACATTATTTAAAGGCCGTTCATAGTTTTATACATTATGTTTAAGCATATCATAGAATTTGCTCACCTTATTGGTAATGGTCGAATGATGTGTTTGAACCCTTTTTTTTCCTTTGCTCCTATTTTTGCTTTGCATCTGTCATGAACATAAATGAGAAATATTGATGGTTATTTTCGGCTTAAGGCACATTTAAGCAGATAACAAATACACATCAATCATAAGATAAGTATATTACATGACGAATAACTTATCAACCAACCTAAGAATGATAAACGTTAGCCAGTCTTCTATCATACCATGTTACCAAAATTTATTTCAAACATTTCATCAAACACCTTGCCCTCTTAATATCACTTACAAACCTTTGATCTTCTATATTCAAATCCTGGCACAAACATGTATCACATCAAATTCAGAAGTACCAAATTAACATGTCAAACTAAACAAAGGAAGATATATCAAAACTTACAAATGTTTAGATGCGTGATTGAATTAAACCTGCATAATCAAAAAACAAAATTATCATGCTAATAACCAATGCCATTTTAAATGTAGTCTGCATATTCGTATTATGCAAACAAAACATGTAATTCAAATATCTTATAATTGAATCGAAACCAAATAATTTCAATATCTGAACTAATAATTTGAAACCCTAATATTATAATTACATCGGTACTTACCAATTCTTTGATTGGTGATTCAAAACTGCCGAGTATAGAGTTAAAATTAGGAGCGTATGGAAGAAGCTATTGTGTGTGTGTGTTTTTTGAATCAGAGAAATATGCTTTTGAAGGGATCTCATACAGACGTGATTTTGAATTGTTGATATGAAACGGAATATTGATTTTGAACCTGTCGATTTGAATGAGTTGTTGAGGAGCGTGAATCTGTATGGAATATTAATGTATTAATTCTTTGATTTGGGGAGCGTATATGAATGATGTAAAGAAAGGAATGCCATTTAATTCTTGGGAAAATCATCCCTGCTGTAAATAGCAGGGAAGTTTTCTGCTGTGGTTTTATAGCTCAGGGGTGTATCATGTATAACTTAAAATCTTGGAGGGTGAAAGTGTAAAAATGAAAAAAAAATGCCCTTTACTGCTGCTATGATACCTGCTGTTACAGCAGTGATGCTAAGCCCTTAATTCTTTAATTAGTTGCCATAAATGAGTTATTGTTGAGAAGCGTGAATGAGATTGAAAAATGTATTGCATTACCATGTTGTACGCAATAAATATGTAGCCAATCAGAATGCATACACATCAGCGCATTAATGAATTGTTGTGCTTCATAGGCTTGTAAATTATTTTGGTTTATTAGAAGATAGCTTATAGACCCGTGAAATTCACGGGATTTTAAAGGGTTTTTGAATAAGAAAACGTAAGTACGTGAATAAAGTAATAAATAATAAAGAACGTAAACGATGTGAAATTTTCTTTTAACGGAACAATAAAGTTATAAGTGACTGAAAACATAAAATACAATGGTTATAAAATATGTGTAATAAACGTTGATTGCCTCTTGATCTACAATTGTCTTGAGGAGCAAAATGGATGTAGTGACGATTCTGAAACTTGAAGAAAAGTTCCTTTCGGTCAACACCTAATAAGCATACAAAAAAATGTAAATGATAGATTTTTCTGGATTTATAAATTTATAATAAATGTAAATAAGAAAAATAAGACAAAACATTTAGTAAGGATAATGTACATACCTATTGATCGTTTGATCATAGACCTTGAAGAACTTCTTTATATACAACATTTATAGTAGTATTTGATATGTTACCAACCTTCAAACCTTTTTTGCTTTTGACACGTGAAAGAGCCACATACAGCTGTCCATGTGTGAATACAGGACGTGGAAGATACAATCCGACTTTTGAAAGCGATTGCCCTTGGCTCTTGTTTATTGTCATGGCGAATGACCAACTTGAATTTGCGATAGCCATGCGTCAATATACCATTCAAGTTCAATCTTGTGGAGGCTATCTTCTTCTTCCATTTGGACAGTCGGAACACGCAAGTAGTAAGCAAATACATCAGTGTATTGACTTTGATGTTGGGCAACTAATCGTCTAATGGTGGTGAGGGTTAAATTGTCTGTTGAAACATTGTATATCATAAGTTCATCACCGCCCCAATAATCGTAAAGTACATTTGTAGTTACAATTCTACCACCATGATGAATGCATATGTCAATGGTAGGAGGAGCGACACCCCATTCACTGTTTTAACGAAAAATACACAATTAAATTACATGAAATATATGAGTTTCAAATAAGAAGCAAACTGTATAACTTACTTGTAAGCCATAATCCTACGATTGCCATTGTTGAATCGTAGAGGCATTGTAGTCAAAAATGAGGTGAATATGTGATGTTGAACATAATTTATAGCATATACAAACTAACTTATTTTAGAAAGTATTTTAAAACATTAAAAGGTCTTAATTTTAGATAATTATATGATTGTTTATTTAGAAGTGATTGACTTCTAATTCGTATTTGCAATATTATAATTTTAGAAAGGATATAAAAATATTAAAGAGTCTCTATATTAAAGTCTCTATATAATAATGAACATTTGCATTTGACATATATGATTCTAGTTGTTTAATGTTTGAAACGAAAATTAAAAATTCAAAAGTAGAGTTGCAAGTGTTGTACTATTGATTGAATGTAATTACAAAAAATAAATTAAGTATACACTACAAGAAAAGGGCCTTTTAGTGACACCATTTTTAATGACACACAAAAAAAGTGTAAGTAAAAGTACATGTTTACTTACACTTAAATAAAAAAGTGTAACCAAAAGTTTAACTTTTACCCACACTTTACATAAAATGTAAGCAAAAATTTAGTTATGCCTACACTTTTAGAAAAGTGTAAGCAAAAGTCCAATTTATACACACACTTTTTTAAAAGTGTGAGAAAAAGTTTAGTTTTCCTCACACTTTTTAAAAGTGTAAATAATAATCTTACTTTTACCCACACTTTTTAAAAAGTGTAAGTAATAATCTTACTTTTACCCATACTTTTTAAAAAGTGTGAGGAAAAGTCTAATTTATAAACACACTTTACGTAGAGTGTGAGAAAAAGTTTAGTTTTACTCACACTTTTTGAAAAGTGTAAGTAATAGTTTTCATTTTACTCACACTTTTTAAAAAGTGTGAGCAAAAGTCTAGTTTACACACACACTTTACATAAAGTGTGAGAAAAAAGTATAATTTTACTCACACTTTTTGAAAAGTGTAAGTAATAGTCTTACTTTTACCTACACTTTTTAAAAAGTGTGAGCAAAAGCGTAGTTTTTATTAAAAAAATGTTATGAAAAGTCTAACTTGTATCTGTACTTGGTAAAAAATGTAAATACGAGACCCATTTTTGTTTACAAGATCGTTAGATTTTAAGTGTATTAAATCAACTAAAAACCGAAACGAACCGGTCCAACCCAAACCGAACCAAGCTTACTCGGTTTGGTTTTGTGCTTTACATATTTCTGGTTTCGGATTCGGTTTGGCTCGGTTCGGTTTGAGCCAAAGGAAAAAAAACACACCTAAACCATCTAAACCGAACCGGTTCGGTTAGGTTTCAGTTTGAGCAAACAACCCAATTGAACCGTGACTGACCTGATGGCTCGGCCGGGTCAATTAAAAACCAGTTTATAAAAGATAGGCTTTTACCCTTCAAAATCTTTAACAAATTTTATAAAAACTTTACTACTTCAATAGTCCAATTTGATTTGACCTTTTATTAACTCCTAATATTAACTCCTAAGATTAGACAGTTTATTAACATATAACTATCTTATCTTTTATCCCCAAATCCTTTTCCCCTCGCTCTCACTTTCCCCAAATCACTTTCCCAAATCGTTTTCCCCTCACTCTCACTTTACCCCAAAAAATCACACCATCCTCGTCACTCAATTAGGGTTTAATCGAAGCTCAGGTTATGGTTTAGTCGAAGCTCACCGTTAGTCGAAGCTCATCCTCGCACTCAATTAGGTAAGCTCAACTTCCATAAGCTCAGCTTCAAATAAGCTCAACTTAATAAGCTCATTCTGATAGGTATATAGGATTTATTAAGCTATTTTGTTTGTATTTTGTTTGTTGGCGTTTCGGATAAGCTACTTGAATGTGTGCCGTAGGTAGGTAGGTAGGTGCAAGCGGTTAGTGGAGATTAATTGAGGTTAAGTTGTTGTATCAATAAGCTGATCAAGTGATTAAGGGAGCGTGTTTAAGCTGCTTATGAATGCTTAAGTAGTTAAGTTTAGCGTTGATTTGATGATGTTGATGTTTGTTGAGTTTACGCGTATCGAAATCATTAGCTGCTTTATTCGCTTGGTATAATCGCTTTGCATTCTGTTATTGTTTGTTATTTGAGCTTACGTATTCTTAATTTGAGTTTATTTAACGGTTAAGTGAATTTGCCTGAGCTTAATTTATGCCGTTGATTTGAGTACTGTTTGATTGAGGTTAAGTTGATGTCACTAGTGAGCTAATTAAGCGAGGACGTTATTCAGTGATTTTGAATGCATACTTTCGGTTACTTTTATTAGTGTTTGACCTTACGTATGTTTAATTTTAGCATTGATTTGATGATTTTGATGTTTGATGAGTTTACTTGTTCGATCGTGAGTGATTAATTGAGGTTAGGTTGTTGTCTTAGTGAGCTGATAAGTGATTAAGTAAGCAAGTTTGAGCTTTGTAAGCGTAATTTTACCGTCGCTTTGATGATTTTGATGTTTGTTGAGTTTGTGTATAGTAGTGTATGTATGACGTTGTGAGTGATGTTTATGTGTTTGATTGATGACGTTTTTAATTAGAGTGATTAGATGAGGTTAATTTGTGGTTACTGGTGAGCTGATTGAATATGTTTGAGTTTACGTGTACTAAACGAAACAAAGCCACAAGACCTACCATTGCGTTACAACCTGACTCACTTGAAATATTGTGAAACTAAATGACTAACTCACATTAACTTAATATATAAACCAATGTCTCATAAATAGAACCATTGATATTGATCCACTGATGAAACTATGAAAGCAATATTCCAATCTCATTGACTGCCAAAATGTATGTCACGTGATAGCTAGTTTAACCCGGAGGTGGGATTGAACCCATGACCGGCTTTATGTTTAAGCTCGAGCTCTTTTTAGTGAGCCCTTAAGTGTCTATGGGTACGTATCAGAATCTATTTTTAATTACGTGTTATTTTTATTTTTGTATCTATCACCAGTTGGCTAAGGGCCTGCCAGAATGTGGAATGATTTATCTGTTGCAGTAATTGTATGGTTGGGATGTATTTGTTAAGTAAGGTATTTAGTTTCTTGACTACTTTATGTGTATAAACATTTTATTACATGTTATACTTTATGTATTTGTCAAAGTTCCCCTAACATACTAATTGTATTTCTAGGATTTTGGTTCTTTAACGTTTTACTGTGACAGAACATCAATTTTTAAAGGTTGGACCTCTAGTGAAAAGTTTGTTTCTGCTTGAAGTATGAACTATGAAGCATAACGCTATCCATCACATTAGTGTTTGCTAAATTTTGTAGTAAGTTAATAACTTGGTGGTTAGTTTGGTTCCAAATGATGAACTCACATACTCCATACTTAGCCGACTAATTCTAATTGTATAAATTAGTTACACTTGCCCATCAGCTTCATAGATAGCCTGTCATTTTTATCTGATTTCCCTGAAGGGATTTAGAATTGTTGCTTTCGATGGTTGGGCTATACAAAATCAATCTCGAAACAGTTTCCTACTTTGCCATAAGCCTGATGAGATATTGAAGTGTGGTTAAGCCAATGTTATAACGTAAAACTACTTCTCTTGTCATTGACATGGGCATTTTGTCTCAATATACGAGAATAGCTATTTAGCTTGGTCCATTGTCATGTGTTATGTGGTTGATAATATTATCAATCCTTAAGGCTGTTTGATGTGCATATATGCACTTGCCTGTATTTTGCCCCAGTACATGTACATATCTGTGTAACACCAATGTTCCCAAGTCACCTCATAATCTCATATCATTCACAGCGGAAATACGTTGGAGCTGCATAATCGGTTTCAGTTAGAAACATCATACTTTTTTGTTACCAGATAATTACATCACCATCTCACCACCATGTGTGTGGGTGTGTAGACCTGTAGTAGTAGGCGACAATCTTGTCAGACTTCATTTTTTGATCTTAGTTTTGTCATCTATCTATGCCGATATCATGTTTAGTGTTCTCAAAATTGTAGTCTGTGATGAATCTCACTAAAAGTTGTAATCTTTTGCATTTTGTCATTAGTATCTTTTTTTGCATTTTGTCGATATTCATAAGTTAATCATTAGAGGAAGTAGTTGCTGTAACTATTTTTCTATTTGAATTACTAACCGGTGAAGTTTGTCTGTGGCAAATCTTTATGCAGAATTGGAGAACAAGTTATTGACTTGATTTGATAACACATCACAGAGAAGAGAATTGTCTAATATGGCAGAGTGTGCAAAAATCCTTTCACAGGTACTCGTCTGCACTTTATTTGTGGAAATTGCATGAACTTTTACTTGATTAGAATGTTCCATTCAAAATTCATAGGATTCATCATAAAGTTCACCAATTGAATTATTAAGGGAATTTAGGTTATAATATCAACAGATTGACTTTTGGCTAACCATATGATGTGTGCAGTTTAACAGAGGTACGAGTGCCATGCAACATTATGTGGGTTTACGACTGATGTTTGATGTAGAGATCATGAATGAAGACTCTAAGTCGGTTCTTGGAGAACGGAATTCCACACCTAATCCCGTCGATGTCAATGTTGCGCTATCTGAATGGTACAAACAGATTACAGGTAAGATAGTTCTAACTGTTTTGCTTGTTTGAGTTTGCTGTATAAACTTTATACAGCCTGCTAATCTTGTAGCCAATGCCAAAGCAGTGTTTGCTTGCCTTCTTGACCAAGGTTTTTGCTTGGTCGAAAAGTTGGCGCTGCTGCAGCTTCCGCTGTAATTCTTTTCGATCCATGCCTTGAGCTTATTATTTTTTATTTATTGTTTTTATATTTTTGTATACATATATATTTTCGTAAAACATCCATGCCTTAATATCATGTAATAAGATACAGCTCCAGTATATCTTCCGAACCATTCACCATGTAGGCAGAAGCTGCAGCCACTGCAGGTGAAATCCATTTTAGATCTTTTATGATTGCTTTACAAGCGTGTGGAAGCAGTGTAGCTATAATTCAACAAGTATGTCGAGTTGCATCGAGTTGTACTTTCTTTTTTAATTAATGTGAGAATTCTGCATGTCAAGGGCTCCACGAGTGGATTGGTTGATTTATATTTTCTTTTCTTTCAGGTACTGGACTAGCCGGAATAAGGCAAAGGGATCTGTTACAGTGATATGTGGATCTGATACATGTGAACAGAATAGTTATGCATCGAGTTGTTCATCAGGTTTAGGATTAGGAAATGTCATCAGGTTTGGTAATGGGTCAAAATGGGTCAAATTGAGTGATTTATGTTATTAGTACCCTTAATTGGTCTGATTGTTTATCTGTAGTCTCGTCTAAGATGTTGTAGGATATACAATAATACACGATGTACTCGAATTTGCTCGGTCTATATCGATATATGGTTGAAATACTAAAAATGTTTCAATCTAGTTTTGTTGTCAATTATCAGCTTTTCATGTAATTAATATAGTAGATTAAAATGTATATATATATATAGCCTATAGTGACACATGTATGTGTCAGAAATAGCTTCAGCTTATCCTGACACTAATAAGTGTCAGAAAACTGTGTCACTATATACTTTTACCGCCTGGACTTTTAATGACACTTTTTATAAGTGACGGTGAATAATAATACTAATTAGTGACACTTATTTTGACATTTTCTGACACTTTTTGTGTGTCACTAAATGACTTTTTTCTTGTAGTGATAGTTGCAAGTCGTGTAGGATTTGGTTGAAAGACAAATGACATTATGAACTATCATAATTCATTCAATGTATTTACAAATTTGTAAAAGTAAGCATTGTTGTTAACAACGTTTATACAAAATCAATATTTCTAAAACCTTAATTCTAAAAGTATATTCAATAATGTCACAATTGATCATCCCTTTAATCCTTCTAAAACTACATTCTTTTCTTTACAGTTGAGAATACAGTTGCAGTCCCTTTCATCCTTCTAAAAGTGAAGGCATTGATCATACAGTTGCAGTCCCTTTCATCCGTCTTTCAGGTGCTTGTAGGACCAATGATGGCACATGCAATCTGCAAAATGAAAAAAAGACATGCAAACATGCATTGTATAGATAAAAAGTCATTCCATAAAATGTTGAAATAATAAACATCCGATTAACTGGATGAACATTCAAAATGAAGGGACTCCCTATTAAAGCATATTGTCCGAGAGTATTAGTTCGTACCAAATAACAATGTAAAAGTGGTTGGGACTCCCCAACCATAAAGAGATAAAAAAAACTTGTCTAAAGAGATTTATTTGAAAGCAAAAATGTCCAAAAGACATCAACAATGACACGAACTCATTCATGGGTCTTTCTCCAACTTGATCTGCACAGCTGCCTTTTTACCATTAGAAGACATGCTTCCATCGGCTTCATCGTCTGCTGGACGCTTGTTGTTAACACCAGTTTTGTCTGGATTTTTAGGAGTGGTGTTGTCATCCGTCTGCGATTCCAATTCCTTGGCAGAACAAAAAACATAGTTAGTTCAGATGGTATCTTTAAACACATTATGAGGGAGGTTGTATCTGCTTCTTTAAAAGTAAGTGAACTTACAAATGGTGTCACGACTGGTACACTGCTACTTGTGGCTTCATTGTCCAGCTGCTAAAACATAGGAATTAATGTGTAAGCTACCATCCATAATAATTGAGAACACAACTAAACAAATCTATTGGCACAAAAAAAAATGAGTTAGTACCTTGACTGGTGTAGCAGACGCTTGTAGTGATTCAATAATTTGTGGATCAGCAGACATACGTAAGACATTAAACACAGGCAACAACTTTGTTGAATTGAACTTATCCATGAACACCTTGAAGGCATATTTGGCACCGATGATATTTGAAATCTCAGGTGGCACAAAGTCACTATCACTCTGTTACGGGAAACAAATTAGAATGTGTTACTGATTTGCCAGCAATATTCAAAAGTATAGTTTAGTTGTGAATGTACCTTCCCGTATTTGTCACACAGTTGATATGCCGATCTACCGACATATGCTTGCACTTCATCGTTAAATAGGGAGAGAGAGCATGTCCCCGTTGAATCCCGTACGCGTATTTGTTCACGGAACCTAAAAAACAAACCAAATGGTTATACGTTGTGAGTGTTAAGACTGTTTAGGAACCGCCACTCCCATGTAATTTATAGCTACGGTTTAGTAAGGAAAACTTACTGAGTTTTGAGGCTTGAACAAACAGCTTCACATTTAGTGCACCACCAAATCTACGATATCACTGGCCTTAACAACCTTCTTTTTGCACTTGCCACAACCCAGATACCACCACCCATCTTCTTCGTTTATTGCACATATGGTGCCAACGATGACAGACGGCTCACCCTAAAACAAAAAAATTAAACCATGTAAGGTTGATGCCTAAGAACAATCTAAAAGGAAAACAATCTAAATGATAGTAACATTTGGTATGTACGTTGTACCTGTTTAACATCCAATAGTTCTCCAATTTCTCTCATTGGAGATTTGGTTACGAAAACATCTTTCGTAGAGTATCTTGAGGCAGTCGAGACACGTAAGACAGTGTGTTCTGACTTTTCCTCTGTTTGGCTACCAATCAACCTGTCCAAGTAAAATGTTATGTAATAGTTATTTTTAATTTGGTCAGATGATGGTTGTAAAACATATGACTTGTATCACAAATTGGTCGAATTCATAGTATGGTATAGGTTAAAAATTTTGTACACACCTTTGTCTAAAGTCGTCAACGTCCTTGAACTCTGATGTTGTGATACTTTCTTTACCGTTAAAAAGGAACAACTTTGTGGCATTATAGCCATTTTGTACTCCAGTTTTCCCTGTGCAAGTCAAATATTTATATGGTTAGGTGTGATATTTTGTACACCCCTTAAAACTATTTGATTACAAAAGGGTTAAATCTACTTTATAGTTTAGAACTTTTCTTTATAACAACAGTTTTAATAACCAATTCCAAACACCCCTATCTAGCTAATGCTTAAATACAAATTTACATTTACATATCATTAAACTGTGATTTAGTAGGTCGCGGGCAACTTCCGACCCAGTTCAATGTAGCCCAAATCAACACATTCAGTTATCATGGGGTTAAAATTGTCACCTCTGTTCATCACTGAAGCCTTCTCTAGGCTTCTGATAGTGTATAAATACAGTACCTGATCTAATTAGAAAAAAAAAATGTCCGAGCAATTTGTCAAAAAAAAGACACTAACCTGGCATAAATCATTTTCAAGAACAGAAAGTTGACCCGTGCGTCATTTTCTTCATCTTTAGACCTTGATGATTCAACCAAGTAATGGTTTCTGCACAAAAAATAGGACAAATTAAATAAAGTTGTGCATACATAATAACCTTGTCAATCGACTTCGTCACCATTAAATAAGCTTTCTATAACATGTAAAATGGGATAAGCTACAATGCCACTTCAGTTTAAAAATCAAACTGAAACGCAGTAACTTTGTAGGAAATATTCAACACCTTCTAAATCATTTTGTAAAAACAAATTTTCATTGCCCGCTTTGACCCACCAATTTTGACAACTCTAATAAGAACATTAGATATCTACAAACAAAATGTACTAAAAGAGAAACAAAATAGCATTAAGAATATACCGGCATATGGTAATATATTTCAAAGTTTTAGTGTAAACCAACATTATCAGTCATAACTCTTAAGTTAGGATGATACGATCATTCATTATGAAATACTTCAAAAGGTTATTGTATTCTTTTCAAGAACTGAATTTTTTAAAGAATCTTGGAAATGATACTTGCATTCGACATACCAATAATATTTTAAGAAAGAATTAATGAACACAAATAAGCAACTAAATTAAAGTTGTCAACCCCTAACTTTCACTATAAAGTTTGAACAGAAAAATCTTCTAAATTACATGTGTATACCATAATTTCCATAAATCATTCTATGTATATGTCAAACAGAGTTGGTTTAAACTAATTGGAAGATTGCTTACATAAATGCCCATCTTCAAGCACTATTGATTGTTAAATAACCCATTCCATCACATACACATGAAAACTTTTTTTTTTTTTTTTTTTTTTTTTTTTGGGCATTTTCATCAAACTGTTTGTGCTCATCAAAGAAATATGTGACTCATCCCAAACTCATTTCATAATGTATACCAATTAACACTCATATTAGCTAATGAATACCAAAGAGATGTCAATCTTACCTAATAAGATGAATCATACCACATTCTTAAGTTTTTAGAGTATTAAAACAGCCATAGAACCATATTCAATGGAGGACCAATCCACAACATGTCGAAGAATCTGTGAATAATCAGAGAAGAAAAATTACATTGATTAAATAGGAATAAAATCCAAACTAAAAGATTCATATTATAAACACTAATGAAATTAGCATTAAGTCTGAACTCAACTCAAAGACTCATTATAAACACTAATGAAACCATAACCCCTGAACGAAACACCCTTAAACGCGTTACTAAGATAGTCTAAACGCCCCTAAAGCCTAGCCCATTTAATGATATTAGCATCGATCAAACCCAATGATCAAGAGTTTACCTTTATCTCATCCATCAAACCCCATGATCATTCCAAATGAACAGTCACAACCTAAAATGCATACAAAATAGATGAATGATTAAAGCTTCAAATAACTACGTAATTCAAAACCAAACCAAATACATGAAAAGAGTATATGAGCGTCATTACATAAGTCATGCACATGATTGATTTCCTCGAATTTTTTTATAGAGTTCTGGTAAAACACAATTAAATATGAACATAATCAATTTATAATTAAATCGAAACCAAATAATTGCAATATGTGAACTAATAATTCGAAACCCTAATATTATAATTAAATCAGTACTTACCAATTCTTCCATTGCCCAATTTTTGAATCTGGTGTTTAGGGTTATTACAGCAAAGAGGATCTTTTTTTAATGCAAAAATAAATAAATAAATTGACGGAGGATATCAATACAATCAAAACTTACCTAGTTTATTGTGTTGACATCGGTGGGATTTGAAGAACAATTGTCGCATATCATCCTGTGACTTGCAGAGGGTTTGTGTATGTGTTTTTAAATCATTGGATTTCAAAGTGATATCCATTGATTTTTGTAAAAGCGTATTGGAGATGATTATAACCGATTCCATTGATTGAATTCACATTAAATGGAAAACGCGTTGGATTGTTTGAATGACTGAATCATTGATAGAATGAGTTAATTGATTTCATTGATATCATTAAGTAGTTACCAAATCAAGATCCGTGGAGGATAGGGTGTGAAGATGATGATGTTGTACGCATTGATTGAGTAACCAATCAAATGAAAGACACGTAAGAAACTTTATTGCAGGGCTGGCTTATTGGACTTGTAAATTATTTTTGTTTATTATAGAGTATAGATATAGATTAGGAGGTGTTTAGGTAAAGATTTTTGGTAGGGTAATTTAGATTGAAAAGTTACTTACCGACTTACCGTAGTTTGTTTAAACTTATTTGACTTGAGCTTATATTACAAGCTTAAATTTTTTTTGATTTATTTTTAGACTAATAAGCTTATTTTAATATAATATCATAAGTGTCAAAATAATTGGACTTATATAAATATAAGTCAAAATCGAATATGGTCATAAGGGGTTGGCAACCTTGCCACACAATCTTTTAAACCAAACAACCAATCAAGTTTGTCCAACATATTTTTTTTGCCTAATCTTGCCTAAACCTTCTTTTTTAGTGGCAATCTTGCCTAAGTTTTTGCTTAATCAAGCATTAATTACATTTATCAATAACAAAATTTAAATTAAAAAAACATAAATAAAAAACAACTATTTTATTAATAATAATTCAATAATTATTACATAATTCTTAAAAAAAAAAAACATAAATTCAACAAAAAATAAGAAACCACTAATCATCTAGGTATGACAAGTATTGAGCCGCTACGTGCTCCGTAAGATCATATCGAAGACGATTATGGATATCTTCGTCGAGTAACTCATGTAGCACAGTATCATCGTAAACTGGAGTTACCGGAGGATCCATTATATGAACCGGTGATATTGCCATACCATCGTTTTTCAAAATCATATTGCACAATATAATGCACGTATAAACCACTTGCCGAATCTTTTGAACCGACATAGCTCGAAGAGGTCGACTGAGAATCATCCATTTTCCTTTTAGACGACCAAATGCTCGTTCGATATCTTTTCTTGCAGACTCTTGTAATTTCTTGAATCTCTTTTCCATTGGGTCAGTTGGATACGGATATGCTTTAACAAATGTTGAATACTTTGGATAGATTCCATCGGTAAGATAGTATCCACGTTTGTAAAGCCTTCCACCCAATAAAAATGAACTGTTTGGTGCTGTTCCATTTCGTTCATTAACATACAATGGAGACTGATTCAAAACATTTATATCGTTGTTTGAACCGGGAGGACCAAAAAACGAATGCCAAATCCACAAATCATATCACTACTAGAAAAAGTGCCAATAGCAACGAAAATTTTGCAACAACCAATAAGTCGTTGCTATATTCACACATTAGCAACGAATTTAGCAACGAAATTCAGTAAAAATTGAATCTTTGGTTAGCAACGACTTTTAGTTGCTAAATTCGTTGCTATCTTCTCAAATTTTGGTGGGAACATTCCCTCTCTTTTTTAGCAACGACTTTCTCAAAAAATTTCGTTGCAAAAAAATTAGCAACGAAGTTTTAATTTTTGCCAATCAAATAATTAAATATTAGCAACGAAATCGCAAATATAGCAACGAATATTTTGTTGCAAAAATTGTTGGTCAAAAATTTCAAACATTTTTATTGCTAAATATATGAAAAATCACGGGAAAATTCTCAAATTTTTTTAGTTAACCAATTTTATTTTAAATTATTTTCTAGTTACTACATTTATGAAATAGCATAGGGGAAAAAATTTCCCTCTTTTTATTAAACCTTATTAAATAATGGCAGTTTAATTTCAATCTACTTAGGATAATCTATGCACATATAAATATAACATGCAATCCATTATTTGTGTATATATGTAATTTATGGTTTATCTATAAAAAAATAAATAACGCACATTGTCTGTATGTCTTAAAAGCGTGAACTTCAACATCATGAGTGTTTGACTCGCGTTAAAAACTGAAGTTTTATGTGACTTCACTCGTGACGCAAATGGGTTAAAAATTTAGTTTTGAACTCCAAAATGAAAGTTGTAGATCTCTCTCTCTCTCCCGGTTTCGTGGCCATTTTAATCATTAAAAGCGGAGTTCGTATGAAGGAGTTATGACATCTCGACTCATCCGTTTAACATCATCCTATCTGTAACGATATCATCTCGACTCGTCCGTTTAACATCTCATGTGTAAAGATACCATCTCGACTCGTCCGTTTAAGATCTCATGTCTAACGATACTATCTCGACTCGTCTATTAACATCTCATGTCTAACGATACTATCTCGACTCGTCCGTTTAACATCTCATGTGTAAAGATACCATCTCGACTTGTCCGTTTAACATCTCATGTATAACGATACCATATCGACTCGTCCGTTTAACATCTCATGTCTAACGATACCATCCCGACTCGTCCGTTTAACATCTCATGTCTAACGATACTATATCGACTCATCCGTTTAACATCTCATGTGTAACGATATCATCTCGACTCGTCCGTTTAACAACTCATGTGTAAAGATACCATCTCGACTCGTCCGTTTAACATCTCATGTCTAACGATACCATCTCGACTCGTCCGTTGAACATCTCATGTCTAACGATACCATCCCGACTCGTCCGTTTAACAACTCATGTGTAAAGATACCATCTCGACTCGTCCGTTTAACATCTCATGTCTAACGATACCATCTCGACTCGTTTGTTTAACATGCCATGTGTAACGATACCGTATCGACTCATCCGTTTAACATGTCATGTCTAACGATACCATCTCAACTCGTTCGTTTAACATCTCATTTCTAACGATAATATATCAACTTATCCGTTTAACATCTCATGTAAAACGATACCATCTCGACTCATCCGTTTAACATCTCATGTGTAAAGATACCATATCGACTCGTCCGTTTAGGATCTCATGTCTAACGATACTATATTGAATTATTCATTTAACATCTCATGTGGAACGATACCATCTCGAATCATCCATTTAACATTTCATGTGTAACGATACCATCTCGACTCATCCATTTAACATTTCATGTATAACAATACCATCTCGACTCGTCCGGTTAACATCTCATATCTAATGATACCATCTCGACTCGTCCGTTTAACATCTCATGTCTAACGATACTATATCGACTCATCCATTTAACATCTCATGTCTAACAATACTATCTCGACTTGTCCGTTTAACTTCTCATGTGTAAAGATACCATCTTGACTCGTCCGTTTAACATCTCATGTATAACGATACCATCTCGACTCATCCGTTTAACATCTCATGTCTGACGACACCATCCCGACTCGTCCGTTTAACATCTCATGTCTAACGATACTATATCGACTCATCCGTTTAACATCTCATGTGTGACGATATCATCTCGACTTGTTCGTTTAACAACTCATGTGTAAAGATACCATCTCGACTCGTCCGTTTAACATCTCATGTCTAACGATACCATCTCGACTCGTCCGTCTAACATGCCACGTGTAACGATACCATATCGACTCATCCATTTAACATGTCATGTCTAACGATACCATCTCAACTCGTCCGTTTAACATATCATGTCTAACGATAATATATCAACTTATCCGTTTAATATTTTATATAGAACGATGCCATCTCAACTCGTCCGTTTAACATATCATGTCTAACGATAATATATCAACTTATCAACCCGAGGTCAACCTTAAAATTGTCTAGTCGAGCGCTATCAAAGTTTGACCCGGGGTTAACCCAAGGCCTTTGGTTTAGTGGTATGTGAGTTTCCACAAACCTAGAGGTTGTGGGTTCAAGCCTCGCTGGATGCATTTGTGAGATAGTTAGTATAGGTGTGAAAAAAATTGCCGTCTAAAAAAAAAAGTTCAACTCGATCTAACCTGTTTACTCCGCTAATCTCGTAATTGAAGTAGGGGTGATCACGGTCCAAAAACCGGACCGGCCAAGACCGACTTTGGGAAAAACCATAGACCGAGACCGGACCGAATGTGGTAGGTCCGGTCTCGGTCCGGTCTCGGTCTTCGGTCGGCCCGGTCCAATTAGCAAGATTTTGGCAAGTTTTTTCGTTTTTTTGGTCGGTCCAGACCGGACCGGACCGAGGACCAAATTAATGAAAGATCTCAGATCTAGACCGGACCGTTAGTCCTTCGGTCGGTCCGGTTTTCGGTCGGTCCGGTCGGTTTTGTCGGTCGGTCCGGTCCAAACGATCGGAATGCTCACCCTTAAATTGAAGTTTTAAAATAATTAGATGATTACTTTTGAAATTTGAAGTACCAAGTTATTACTTTCTAGTTATAAATATAAGATTTACGAATTTTTTAATGTATATATCTAAGTTTTACAATTAAAAAAAATGTAAAAGTAAGAAAGAAAAGAAATATAAAATTTGGTCATTGGTTTTAATCGTGTATTATCAGCCAACCAAACCTTATCCTCCCATTTTACATATCTAAGGCCTTGTTTTTTTTTTTTTCTATATGGGGAAGGATGATAGGTCCTACCAATATAATAGTATTAATTTTTCAAATGGGTCTCATATTTTCTGTTAAATGGTCTGGATTCACAAGGCACAATATATAAGCACATCCCCATCTAGAGGCTTAAATAGAGGTAGGTCCCAACATGGGCCCATACTTCTCTTAGCTAAGAAAAATAAATAAACACCCCCTAAGCTACTCTGTATAATCTGTGGTTCATAGGCAAAACTTTACAACTTCAACAAATTTCAATGAGCGGGAGAATGAAAAATTATGAGCGGGAGCAAAAGGGGATCTTGTTTATAAGGAAAAAAAACCCTAGATCTAATCCCCAAATTATAGTCTCTTCTCCGCTCACTCCTTTTCTTTTATTCAACCTAAAGTATGATGCAATTCCTTTCTTTTTCAATTTATAGCTGATTTTATGTTTGATATTATGTTCATTTCTATTCTCACTATAATATGTTGCTTGTTTTTGCTTATTAGTTTTATGGTAGATTTCAATAGTTGCATTCATTTTGCTAGATATTGTGTTTTGTAAGCTGACTTTCATTTGTTTTTCAACTATATGTTCAATTATATGTTTAATTTGATGCTCAATCTCATTCATTGTTTGGTATTTTTGTCACTCATTAAATGCTCGATAATTTTTGTCTTAAGCATAATTGTTGTTATTGTAGTAAAAAGGAAAGGTTACACGTTCTTGTTGTACTGTCATAATTGTTGTTTGTGTAGTTTAATGAATGTTACATGTTTTATAAATGCAAAACCAGGAAGAAATATGAGTGCGGCTCAATCTCGAGACCTAGGATTGTTTTGGAAAAACTTAACAGCAAGCTAAACTTCTAATTCGTGTTTGAACTTGATGATGCTCTAATTTATAAGGCAACTTTTCATTAACAATTATAGTTTGTTACAAGTTATGAAAACTTTACAAAATAGGATAACAGTGAAGCTTGAACTCGTGGGCTACCCTTTAATTGTGACCCAACTTTCCATTGCGCCAAACTTGTGTTTATATTTGTTATTTCATGTATTAACATCCAATTTGACAATCTATTAACCACATATTACGATGTCGTATGTAATAGCTTATTGTGCTGAAATGCAACATTCTTTTTGTTTACCATCTCATAAGTTACTCGACTTAATATCTATGACACTTGTTGGATTATAGTACATTCTTATCCCTGCAATTTTCAGTTGTGTGACATAACTTAATTTCATATTTTATCTATCACATGACAGATATGACTGGAAGGGGTAGATCTCAAGCAACTAGAGGGAAGGGTAACCGTCGAGCTAACATATCACATAGGTTGATACCTGATTCACCAATGCCGGTAACCCCACCTTCCACATTGCCGGTTCCTCATTCCTCCTCACCGGTGCCAGATACATTGTCTCCAACTCCAATGGAATCCCAAATACCTGTTGCGCCCACTGAGGCAATTTCTAGCACTAGCACAAGTATGTTTCTTCCTCTTTGTCATGGTTTAGGCTAATTTTTTGTTTGTGTCATAACATTAGATATACATTACTTTTTTTACACAGATGATGACACATCTACTCAAAAAAAGGGGACCAAGAGGAGAATACTTGAACAGAAATATTCCTAAGGACCCATCTGAAAAAAAACTAATCCATATTATTGGTCCCTCGGAGTAAGTATAATTCACATGGTTATTTATCTTGTTATGATTTGGTAACTAATACATGTATAATCTATTGTGCAGGTATCTCGAATCATGTGCTGCAATCTCAATTACGAAAGACTTCAAGGCACATTTTCGTGGGACACAAACTCAGTGGAGTCAACTTGATGATGATTTTGTGGATCTTCTGTACCAGTGCTTTCTGGTAGTTATTTACAATATGTTTTGTCTTCATTAAAGTTTTTAAAACTAAGATTTTAAATCTCAGAGCTAAGATTTATACTATGTTGTAGCGTTGAGTTTTGAAAGCATAATGCTTTAATATCTATCATGATTTATGTAGGATCGATATAAGTATGAGGAAACAATGGATCCAAAAGAGGCTAGAAAGGTTTGGGTAAGGAGATCGATGGAGAGATGTCGAGGTACATGGGCTATGGTTAGGAAAAAATGTGAAAAGGACTCTGGAAGTAGTAACAAAGCTGACTGGAGGAACTTTCGTCCTGAATTTGTGAATGTCGCTGCTGATTGGGATTGTATTATTGAGTCATGGATGAAACTGGAATGGATGAGGCGATCAAAGATGGGTGCCGAGAACAGAAAAAAGGTTCCCGGGGATGTGGAAGGTACAAGCTCCTACGTTAGGCATACCGGCGGGTCTAAAAGCTTTCGTGCACATAGTCACGAATGGGTGAGCACTTTGAATATTTTTTGTATGGGTAATGAGTAAGCATTTAATTCTAAGACTTTTTGAACGTTATTAGGAGTTCAATAATACTTGCAAAACTGTTTGGTTACAAATTAGTGGACATTATATTTGCGGATACTGATTTGAGCTCTTTTTCCTACTTAAGGATTGGTACTAATACTCGCATAAGGAATATTTAGACAAGATAGGAATGTTGATATCGAATAAATTTACACTATTGTTTGCTTCTCACTATGAAATACGTTCAGTAGTTTAATGCATTTTTGTTTAGCAATATCGGCCTTTTAAGGACTGCTGCACACAACCATCTTATGTAAAGCATGAAGTATTTGATTTATGTTTATCTGATTTTACAGGAGAAAAAAACAGGAAAACGAGCATCAAAAGTTGATATGTTTGAAAGGTTGCACAAGAGAAACAAAGGTAAAGGTGTTTGGTGTGATACAAGGTCAGAAAAAGTTGTGACAACTTATAAAGAATCTGTACAAGCTGTCAATGGTGTTGGTTTGGATTCATCAGATGGTGTTGGTTTGGATTCACCATCTGGTATTCCTTTTGACTCTGAAGTGTGGGAAAAAGCCATCGGCGATCCAAAGAAGAAGAACTTTTATGGTCACGGAATTACTCAAGATCCTGAGATTTTGCATGGCCATGGAACTAAATCCTATTCAACACTAGTCGACAATGAGGCCAACATTCAAGCACAAGTGAATGCTAGAGTTGAAAGCCGGCTTGAAGAGGTGAGGGAAGAAATGAGAGAAGAAATGAGGGCTGAGATGAGAAAAATGTTCAGTGATCAACAACAGGTCACGTCTTCTAACAAGTGAGTTTGTGATGTCTAACCCTTTATCGGTATATAAGCTCTAAACTTTTAGGTAGCTAATTTTGTAATGATGTTGTGAATTCTTAACTATAGCCGCCCTTACCGATGTTTGATGGGTTATTGTTATTTTGAACGAAACGTTGATGGATCTTGTTTAGCTTTATATTGTGCACTGTTGGAATGTATCTTTTGTCTATATGTTTGATTAATTATTAGCAGGTTATAAATGGTAAATGGTTTGTAATGAAACAAACCAATTTGTGTATTTCTGTAAAGAATTTGTATAGCAACAAGTTCATGTGGTTGCTACTATAACCAAAATTACCAACAACTTTACGTTGCTATTCCAAAAACTGAAAGTTGTTGCTGATTAGAGATTTAGTTGCTAATTTAGCAACGAGTGAAAGGTCGTTAGTAAATATCATCAATAATAATTTCGTTGCTATCTTTTGATTTAGCAACGACTTGTGCATATCCTAAAACTAGCAACGACTTCGAAGGTCGTTGCCAAATAGCAACGAACTGAGTCATTTAGCAACGATTTGTGGTTTAGCAACGGGCGATATAGCAACGATCCCGTTTCGTTGGTAATATCGTTGCTAACAGCATTTAGCAACGATTTTAGGCCATATTGCAACGAATTTGGGCCGTTGCTATTGGCACTTTTTCTAGTAGTGTATGAAGCAGTCGCTTCAAGCATAATAGTCGGGTATTGGTGATCACCTCTCTTATATTGGCCTCTTAAGTGTCTAGGACAATTGCGCCAAACAAAATGCGTACAATCAATGCTACCAAGCATTCCCGGAATATGATGTTTTTCTTCATGTACATTGAATAAGCATGCTACGTCATGGCTTGTAGGCCTACGTAAGAACTCTCGACCATATAACTTTATAATCGCATCGCAAAATTTATCAAGGCATTCTCCTAAAATAATAACGAAATATATAATGAAAAAATAATAACTAAACTATTATAAAAAAAATAATAATAACGAAATAATTTAAAAAAATAATAATAATAACGAAATATTAAAAAAATTAATAACGAAATAATTTAAAAAAATAATAATAATAACGAAATATTAAAAAATTTAATAACGAAATAATTTAATTAAAATAACAACCTGACATTCTTCGTGCCATGTTTAGATAGTCATCAAATCTATCCGGAGGTTCACCCGTTGCGAGTTGTCGAATTGCGGATGTACATTTTTGTAATGCCGTGAAACTATTTTGGCCCATCGCGTCTTGACCCGGTTGAAACCATTCGAATTGGGCTTCAATATCATCAACAATTTTTAAAAACAAAATTTTTACTCATACGAAAACGATCACGAAAAACGCTTTCGTTAAACTTTGGTTGTTCAACAAAATAATCATTCAAAAGAGTTTCTAAAGCTTTTTCATGAAAACGTTGGACATAACCACGGGTGTCGGTAGAGCTAGCCGTATCTTCAAGACCTTCGATTGCGGCTAAAAAGGTTTCAAACGTACTTCCGGATAACCATTCTTCGGACGAATCCGGGGGAATAATGATCTCGTCCGATGAGGAAGAAGACATTGACATGGTTAAATAATTTGTGTATTGTTTTTTTGATTTGATTTGTGATTTGTTTTGTGATTTTGATTTGGTTTGTGTGTTTGAAATAATATGTTGTATATTTATAGGGAATTTTTTTTTTCAACCCAATACACGCTCCCATATTAATTGCCAACGGTAACTTCCATCTTGATAATCACGAATGCCGAATCGGTAGAATGAACCGCAAGACTCCCCGAATTTTGTTTGCCGATTGGTTGGCAATGGGGTTGCCGATCGGCACCTCTTGCCGAACCCCATTTGCCGAAGGGTTGCCACCCCCCTAAGCCCACAAATAAGTTTAAACAAACATCCTCTTACAATGACAGTTAATTAAAAAAAATGATTACCATGCATTACGACGAGGTTGTGTAGTTTTCGACAATTTTGTGTTGATGTATCAGTGTGCTTTAAAGACATCAATCGTTTATGTATGTGCGAGCCTTTTGTGTTTTATTTTCAAATAAACTATTATAAATTTATTGTTAGATGATGGGCCTGTTTTAGTAGGGGATTTTTGGAAGTGCTGTTAGTTTTTTGTTATAAAAATAATCTCTTTCAAAATAATAACTCTTTTTGGATACATTAACTTCGAGCTTTTATTTTAAACAAATAACTCATAAATGTAAAGCTGATCCATGAAGCTTTTTAAACATCGTGGAGCTGTTAAAACTTTAAATTACTGATATACCCTCCAAACATTTATTTATAGTTATAGATATGTCCTTTTATGTCATTTTACATATTATAATTACATTTAACAGTTAACTTACCAAACACTTTTATTGAAAAAATGATACAGCTTGTAGCTCATGTTAACAGCTTTGCAGTTTACAGCTTACAGCTAATTTTGCCAAACATACAAGATAGGTTAAATTCCAAGGCTAAAAGCTTGGGTTCCATTAGTAGGGCTATGTTAGCTTATTCTCTAAGTCATGTTCTATTATAAATAGACATGAAAACTCATTATGTAATCACACAAAATGCAATCAATACTATCTTTATTTGCTATATTACATGGTATCCGAGCTTTAGGTAAAATCCACCTACAAAATTTGCTATTCTCCGGTCATCGGCTACTCGTCGGTATTCCAGAGAGATCTAGCCTAGCATAAGGGGGTTGAATAGTTTACCGTTTAAAATCTTTTTAACTTGCTTAATTATCTTTTGAAACTTTCCATTTGATCAAAGATATATACACAAACACAATATATAACATGCAAGTATAAAGAAAGAAACGATCAAAGCACAACACGAGTATTTATCGTGGTTCGGCTACAAGGACTCTTTTTCCTTGCCCTACGTCCACGCCCCGAGTATCCAACTCGAGAGTTTCTTTCACTAGTCAACAAGCTCCTTTCACCGGCAGAGAAAACCTTACATGTCGCTTATACACGTTTACCGACACTAAGCTAGATGTCGAGTTCTTTTACAAGGGTACAACCACTCCCGTTAGTTCTTTTACAAGGGTACAACAACTCCCGTCACACTTTGTATTTTGAGGACTAAAATACTAACCGATCACTACTGAAAATACACAATCAAATGAAGTGTAAACTACACAAGTCTACACAATGCTAAGCTAACAAGTCTTGCAACGTTGTGTTGAATACTTGTAACTTTTTATGAACTCGTGAATCTCTTTGCTACAAAAAGAAACTTCACATATGAGATGTTAAAAGGTTAGATGAAAGAATGAATGAATGTGTAAAAATATGATGTAGAGTGACAAACCAAAAATCAAACTTGTGGCTTAGTATTTATAGCAAAACCTTCTGCAGGCCTAGCGGATACGGCGGAACCCTCAGATGGGTTCCGCCCGTGTACCCCCAGGGTTCCGTCGGGCTTGCAGTTGGTTTTGCAATAAATCTTGTAAACCAAACAATGTCACATCTCATTACACCTAGTCAAACACAAAACTTGTGCAAGCAAACATATGGTTAGTTAAACACACTTTCTTTCCATAAATGTATATTGACAAAACTTGCCATAAATGTGATGTGACATTTCTATTTTAAGAAAAATAAAAAGTGTTGTGTTTTATGAAATGTAAAATGTAGCAAATGTCTAGTTATGCAAGTCTTTAAAACTAAGATTATGATTTACTTAGAAACTAAATTTTACATTTTTTCGTTAACAAAACTTAGCAAAGATCGTAAAATATAAATAACGTTTTTAGGCGATATTTGTATTAACATATATATATATATATATATATATATATATATATATATATATATATATATATATATATATATATATATATATATATATATTCTTTCTCATCACATTGTTTTCGTTGTTGAAGATCATTGTCGTTGACAACAAAAGTTGACCACCAAATTGTCACTCCCTCCTAAAGGCAAAGCAAATCATTACGAAAAAAGATAAAATAAAAAGAAAAGAAAAAAAAAAGTGTCATAGAAATGGAGAAACCATGAAGCAGTACATGATTCGTGTGAAAACCAATTATATAATATATAGTATAGTATCGAAGTGATCCGCGTAAAATACGGATCACCCGAGTCGTTACCCAACGAAGGCGAATGGAATCGAGAATATCGATTCGTGAAATCGTGAATTGAAAAGTGAGAAAGTGATAATAGCAATCAATATGTTCAAGTAATCACTAACAACTATGAAACATGCAAAAAGTACAAGCTAATTATGCACCAAAGTGAAAAACGGAAAAACGGAAATGCAACCGCAAAATTTAAAACGTAACGTATATTGAAAAATGATCCTACAAACTTGAAAATATTTTCTAAAAATCTTAAACTAATAAAAAGAATTTTAAGAAAAAGAAAAATATTTTTTTGACTTTTTATTTATTTTCTATGAATTAATAATGATTTTTGGATTTTAAATTGAATTAAAATAAGGAAAAATAGAAAAATAAAGTGAAAAATGAAAATTTAATTCTGAAAATTCTAAAATATTATAAAAGAATTTCTAAAAATATTTTTGTATTTTTCATAACTTTTTCTGATTTTTTATTGATTTTTGGTAATTAAAAATGATTTAAAAATTGAATTAAGTCAAAAGAAAATAAGAAATATAGTAAAAAGGTTTAGAAAAATCTGAAAAAATTCCAGAAATTCTAAAATAATAAAAAGAACTCAAAATAAAAATTTGAAGTGAAAATGAAAAGTGGAAGTGCTTTTTCTGGTTTAAACAACTTATCACAAGTGCTTTTTAATAAGCACTTGTGATCAAATCTATTTGAAACTTGAGACTAAGTTTAAAACTGATGCAATTAGCTCAGATTATGCAAAGATTGATCAACTTGAAATCTATTAAACCACAAAAATATACTTATGCAGCAATTAGTTCAATGAATAAGCTCACTTAGATAAGCAGATAAGGCACAAGGATAATCAGAAGCAAAAATATAAAGAAAAACCAACTCAACCAATCTCAGATAAACTCAGAACAATCAGTGGTAACAAATTCAAGCTCAAGTGAACACAAGCAGACCTCAAATCACAAACAGACCTCTGTCTAATTCAGTTAACTGATGAGGCGAAAAATGATCCGTTTTTAGGGGGTCATTTAAGCCCGAATCCGAATTTATTTGATCAAATATTGCCCTAAATCGTTCCTTTTGTGATTTTAGGTACCTGGAGAGTGAATTCTGGAAAAGAAGCCATTTTGGACGTTTTTGGAGCATAAAAGTGAAGAAAACGGCAAAGTCTCAATTTTCCATGCTGGAACAGTACATGAAGGCGTCAAGAGTAAACTCATGACGGCGTCAAACCCCAAGAATTAAAATCCGTAGCTCATGACGGCGTCACACAGGGCGTCAGAAGTAGATCAAGGCCGTCCGAGGAAGTATTTGGCGGCGAGATGACGACGTCACACCTTTGTTCTTGACGCCGTCACCCCGATTTTCCTATATATATAGTTTTCTAGTTTTTCACATTAAAGGGAGAGAAGTTTTGGAGAAACCCTAAAGACGATTTTGGTGCAACTTTTACAGGTTTTACAAGGGTTCCAAACCCTTGATACCTTGCATTGTAATTGAGATAAGTGTTCTTCTAATTTAATCAATATGTCTATGTGTTGGTTGTCTATATCTTGTTCTTGTCTCAATTCCATTATGCTAGGCTAGATCTCTCTTGTGTTTGCTTAGATCTAATGAAACCTAGATATTGATTATGTGTTGATTACTTGTTTATTCTTGTCTTGAATGAATGATTTTATATGTTAGGCTTAAGAAAACTGGCAGATCTCCAAATGGTAACATGCTTGAACGTCTTAAGAAACATGAACCGAGGCGTACTAGGTCTTTATTGGTTGTATTTAATGCATGAGCCATTGTTTACAATCCCTATAGTTGTGCTGGGCATGGTGTAGGAGGAGATAAGAGCTCATAGAATTGGGGAGTTATGTATGCCACCCCATGAATGGTATTAAGGAATACAATCCGTCATCCATGCAATTATAACAAGTAATTAACGTGTAAAAGATATCTAGGGAGTAGTGAAATCTAAGTAAACACATTTTCTCCAATTACTGCTCACAACCTTAGTATAAATTAGTTTAATTTCATTTTTAGTATTTTATTTTGGTTGCATCTTAGTTTTGGGTTAGTTGAATAGCAACTAATTCCGCCCACTCTTCCAAAAACCGATATTTTAATTGCTTTCATAAAAATATAAAAATACAAAAATAATCATCCCTCACCTTTAGAACTAGTAATTAGGCTTTCTAATCCTAGCGACACTATTCCTAAGCTGAACGATCAATCCCCCGGTACTTGTCACTATACTATACTACAACGATCAGGTACACTGCCTGGTGGGGGTTGTAAGCTTCTCGAGATCCCTCGAGAGGTAAAGCCTGTTGCGATTCCCACGCATCAAGTTTTTGGCGCCGCAGCCCGGGGAATAGTTATTGTCTAGGTTAGGATTTCTTTTTATTAGGTCTACTTGCTAGATTCCTTTCTAGTAAGATTTTATTTTTTATTTTTTAGGTCTTCTTTAGTCTATCTTATTTCTTTGTGCCTTTGTTCGTAACTCTTTACCATCCGACATCATGGAAGGTGGTAACATCTTTGAACCCGTCATCCCACCACAACAAAACCCACCATTAGAACCCCTTAGGCCCCGAACCTTAGGAGAGTATTCCCGACCTAGCCACCAAGGCTACCGAAACACCATTGAGCTCACCGGAGCCAATGTGACCCCCTTGCGATCCAACACCATCCGGTTGGTGCAAAGCGGATGTGTATTCCATGGACTTCGTTCCGAAGATCCAAACCAACATCTTAAGGACTTTCTCAAAATCGTAGATTCCATAGACCTAGGTGTTGAAACTAGAGAGACTACCCGTTTACGCCTATTCCAATTCTCTCTACGGGATCAAGCTAGTCAATGGCTTGAGCGTTTACCCGCGGGATCCATGACCACATGGGATGATCTCACCACTCGTTTCCTTGCTCAATTTTTCCCACCGGGGAGAACTACTAAGCTTAGAAATGACATCTTGATGTTCCAACAACGTCAAAATGAATCTCTTTATGAAGCATGGACTCGTTTCAAGGACTTACTCCAAAAAGTCCCTCATCATGGCATAGATCTTTGGCTCCAAGTCCAAATTTTTTATGACCATATCGACATCTCCACGAGGCGAGCCATTGACCAATCGGCCGGTGGTAAGCTACGTGATCTTAGTGCGGAACAATCATGGGAACTCATAGAAAATCTTGCTCTCTATGACAACGAAAGTTGGAACGATCCCCGTGACTTGAACAAAACGGTCAAGGCAATATCTTTGCCTTCGAACAACTCTAGCACTCCCGACCGTAGGATCATGGAACTTGAGGACCAAGTCAAGTTTCTCATGAAATCTTACGATGCTCCTAAGCCTTCAAGCCAAGTGAACAAAATCACTTCTTCATGCGAATTATGTAGTGGTCCCCATGACACTCGTGATTGTGTGGAACTCCCCGGAACAGCTTTTGCGGACTATGCATCCACGCGTACCGACGAAGCGGGAGATAAGTGGTACACTTTCAAGCCCGAGCCAAACACTTACGGTGATTCATACAACCCCTCATGGAAAAATCACCCAAACCTTAGGTGGAAACAAAATCAACCCAATTCCTCCAATCCGCCTAATCGTTACCAACCAAACGGTCCACCATCCAACCGTACTTTCAACAACAATCCTTCTAACAACTATGGTAGTACCAACAATCTTGAAGGATTGATGTCAAAGTTCATGGCATCTCAAGAAGCCCGCATAGCTAGGTTTGAAACCAAATTCAACCAACAACAAACGAAGATGACCAACAAGATTGACAACTTGTTGAAAGCCCTCAACAACCAATCGTTAATCACACCTAGGAAGGACACTAGGGACACCAATAGTGGAAGCCAAATTAAGGATCCCTCATCATCCAAACATGTCCACTTTGTCAATGTTGTCACCATTAAGCCAATAGATAAGGAGATAGAGGAGAGCGACAAGGATGAAGTTATAGTAGAAGCCGATAGTAAGGATGAGAGTAGGGAAGTTGAGGTTAATAAGGATAAGGAATTAGAGGAGGTAGAACCTATAGAAGAATACTTTGATAAGTTGCCAACCAAGGAAGAACAGGAATACCATAAGGATTTGTTTGATAGTCCCGAGAGAACATATATCTTTGGCACACCCCTTATCAAAATGGGAGACCCCTCTAACATTAACATCCCATGCAATATCGGGCACATGCATATATGGAAAGCTTACATCGACCTTAGATCCCCCGTGAACATCATGACTAGGACTTATTACAATTGGGTGATGAAGAAGCAACTCAATTTTAGGATGATGCCCGGTAAGAATCTGATAAGTAATTTTGCAGGAAGAGTGAAGGGACTGCATGTGATTATAGGGAATCTCACTTATGAGATCGATTTTATGATAGTTGAGGACACTCGTCCGGCGATTGATGCTTGCCTAAGCCAAATAATATTCGGAAAACCATTTGTTGAGGCCACTAGGATGAGTTATGATCCGACTTTAGGGATAGTTAGATTCAAGAAAGAGAATGATGAGGTTGCTTATCAAATGCCCTACAAGATCGAACAATACCGCCTTCTCTCTAATTTTGAAAAGGAACATAAGCAAGCGGCTTATTATAGGAATGAGGAGGATAGACGTAGGGGAGTAGAATATGTAAAGAATAGGATGCTTGGTTTCTACAAAGAGTGTTTGCAACTAGGTCTGGAATACAAAACTGGTTTAGAAGACGACCTAGAGAGTGGAACCAATGATGAAATCACGTAGTAACCCATAGCCTTGAGTCTAGCTACAAGACTCGTAAATAAAGAAAAGCGCTTCTTGGGAGGCAACCCATGTTTTGTGTGATTTTAATTGTTTGTTTGTTATTTGCTTCCGTATGCATGTTTTATTTTTATTGTTGGTTGATCATGTTTCTCAATTAAAATGTGGAAATAATTTACTTTGTTGTTTAGCCTAGTCTTAACTCCACCTAGAAGTATTTTTGCAAAAGATAAGTGTAAGGGGAAACCCCAAATATGTTTTTAAGAAACAAACCGATCATGATTCTCCACAATATTAAATGAGCATGTATATTCGTATTTGTTAGAGTCAAATGCTTGTATTGAGTCATAATGAAGTTTTTGCAGGATTTTCCAGGAAGTAGGACCAAGTTTTTCCAGAAACTTAACATAAGAATTTCTGCAGGTCCATTCTGACGGCGTCAGAGGATTACTCTTGACGGCGTCAGGAGTTAAAATCTGGAAATGTTACCGGTTTTGTTTTTCTAACGGAGTCTTATGGTTTTTGTGAATTATTAAGTTTTATAATCTCCAGGAGATCTGCAAACTTCATTCCACAAGCATTATATCTTACTTTGTTTTCTAGGATTTAGTAACTTATATAGGATGCCGCCGATTTTACGCGAGGTTGTCTTGTCTATTTTTGTCAGGTTTTACAGGTTCTGTATGACAAGGAGATGATCTATATTCTGGAAGGGAAGCTTTGATTGTTCATTTTCTTGGAGGAAGATTTAACCTGGCTATCCTATTATCCATACCGAGCGAATCAGGGGAGTATTTGATTTCATTCTCTTTACTTTTTCACTTTTACATTCTTTACTTGAACATTGGGGACAATGTTCATCTTAAGTGTAAGGGGAGGGTAAAAAGATGATACCTTACATATGCACTTTCGCTTGAGTTTGTTTTGTTTGATAATAGATGTGTAATAAAACTATGAGAAATACTTGTTAGTGCAATTTTAGCGCCAAATTTAAATTTTTTTACAACATTTAGGAGTGAAACTTTAGCCATAGAAAGCGTCTTATGGATAGGAGATTGTATGACTAGCACATAACCGTATATTCAGAAAAATTTTCTACCCAAATATGTGAGGTTCGCCTTTAGATTTGATAGGAAAAGCATTTACTATTAGTGCTTACGAGTGTACCGGTAGCATTTAGATTCTAGAACTTGCGTTAGTGATGCATCCCGAGACCGCTAGTGAGACTACATTCGTGTGGTAAGATTTACTACATGATAAGAGGCATTAGGATCACCCTTGTGTTAAACCCGTATTATAATTACTTGACCATTTAAGTCATATTACTTGGCTAGTTAAGTAAACTAATTTTTCCCACACCCTTAGCGTTGTACTCATTTTTAGTACACGATGCCCCTAGTACACCCCTTCGAGCCTATCTTTTCGTTTCTAACTTTAAGCATCTTACTTAAAGGAAGAATTTGTTACACCCCACTTAAATGTACACCCAAATCGCCTTAGCCTTCCGTGTATGCGCTCATTTTTAGTGCATTATTGTTATTTGTTAAACCCTAAGTTAACTTTCTAATTGATTACATGGTTGCTAAGTCGAGTCATATCCTTGTACATATTGTTTTGGGACGATTGAGACTCATGGGTAAGTACTTATTTTATGGAGTAATGGGGAAGAACATCATTTATTACCCCCATATGTACATTAATCTTAAAAGTGCTCCAAGTGTTTTGATTTTCTTAATTCGAGTCATTAGATTAGTTTATTGTAAAGTATATAAAGATTCAAGTGTAAGGGGAATGCTCAATCCCCTATGATGTATTATTTTGGATGGTAGGGTAAGAGTGTATGCAAAATAAACAAAAAAGAAAAAAAAAGAAAAAAAAAGAAAAAAAAAAAAAAAAAAAAAAAAAGAGAGAAAAAACATACGGACTACCATCCCTTTTTATTCTATGTTCATTTTATGTTTTTGTTATTTTTCATTTATTAGCTTAAGTCGAGTCTAGTCTTGGCTTAGCAACGCCATATTGTACATGTAATTAACTAAGATTGTTAACTCGCCACCAGTAAAATTTCCTTTATCCAACAAAACCGTGTAATTCATATCCCTATACCTAACGTTACAACCCTTTAAAAGACCTCTTTGATAGTTTATCCTAGGTGCTTACGCCATGCGGTGGAGGTTTGATCCTTTCCCAAGCCTATGGTAATCTATTTTGCTATGACAGGTAGTGAGAGATATCTTCCATTTCCATAATGTTATATTACTTTATTACACCCGAGAGATGTGAGTATCTAAACACTATTTGTGAGGTGCTAGTGTATGGCCTCCGTGCTTGTCTATTGGTCTTTAGTGGAACGATTATTTGTTGTAATTACTTTTATATTAGTGTTAAATGACCCCTAACTTGTCTTTTGAGTAGAATAAAAGCGCATTTGCTTGAGGACAAGCAAATCTCAAGTGTAAGGGTATATGATGAGGCGAAAAATGATCCATTTTTAGGGGGTCATTTAAGCCCGAATCCAAATTTATTTGATCAAATATTGCCCTAAATCGTTCCTTTTGTGATTTTAGGTACCTGGAGAGTGAATTCTGGAAAAGAAGCCATTTTGGACGTTTTTGGAGCATAAAAGTGAAGAAAACGGCAAAGTCTCAATTTTCCATGCTGGAACAGTACATGAAGGCGTCAAGAGTAAACTCATGACGGCGTCAAACCCCAAGAATTAAAATCCGTAGCTCATGACGGCGTTACACAGGGCGTCAGAAGTAGATCAAGGCCGTCCGAGGAAGTATTTGGCGGCGAGATGACGGCGTCACACCTTTGTTCTTGACGCCGTCACCCCGATTTTCCTATATATATAGTTTTCTAGTTTTTCACATTAAAGGGAGAGAAGTTTTGGAGAAACCCTAAAGACGATTTTGGTGCAACTTTTACAGGTTTTTCAAGGGTTCCAAACCCTTGATACCTTGCATTGTAATTGAGATAAGTGTTCTTATAATTCAATCAATATGTCTATGTGTTGGTTGTCTATATCTTGTTCTTGTCTCAATTCCATTATGCTAGGCTAGATCTCTCTTGTGTTTGCTTAGATCTAATGAAACCTAGATATTGATTATATGTTGATTACTTGTTTATTCTTGTCTTGAATGAATGATTTTATATGTTAGGCTTAAGAAAACTGGCAGATCTCCAAATGGTAACATGCTTGAACGTCTTAAGAAACATGAACCGAGGCGTACTAGGTCTTTATTGGTTGTATTTAATGCATGAGCCACTGTTTACAATCCCTATAGTTGTGCTGGGCATGGTGTAGGAGGAGATAAGAGCTCATAGAATTGGGGAGTTATGTATGCCACCCCATGAATGGTATTAAGGAATACAATCCGTTATCCATGCAATTATAACAAGTAATTAACGTTTAAAAGATATCTAGGGAGTAGTGAAATCTAAGTAAACACATTTTCTCCAATTACTGCTCACAACCTTAGTATAAATTAGTTTAATTTCATTTTTAGTATTTTATTTTGGTTGCATCTTAGTTTTGGGTTAGTTGAATAGCAACTAATTCCGCCCACTCTTCCAAAAACCGATATTTTAATTGCTTTCATAAAAATATAAAAATACAAAAATTCATCCCTCACCTTTAGAACTAGTAATTAGGCTTTCTAATCCTAGCGACACTATTCCTAAGCTGAACGATCAATCCCCCGGTACTTGTCACTATACTATACTACAACGATCAGGTACACTGCCTGGTGGGGGTTGTAAGCTTCTCGAGATCCCTCGAGAGGTAAAGCCTGTTGCGATTCCCACGCATCATTAACCAAACAAGCAGAATAAGCAGTTTGACAGGCAATTATAAGTGTATAAATGACTTCCAAAATTAAAAGTGCCTTTTGAAACTTGCAAAACACCTGAGATACAACACAAATTCACTTTCAAAAACTAATTTGAACAACTTTTGAATACCATACAACCTTTTGAAAACCTGTTAAACTCAGGTACTTAAAATCTTTTTGACTTTTTGTTTTAACTACTAAGTTGACTAATATGAATTTGTATTGAAACTTAATGCTAAATGATGTTATAATAAGCTATATTACATCTAAATTAAGCTACCTTAACCTATAATGCAACTACAATCTAACTATAACCTACCGACTTATACCAAAACAGATTATGCAAGAGTTCAAATGATAATTTGACTTTAAGCTAAATTACCCTACCAATTCTGATAATATTTAAACTATATGAACATATATAAGACTAATAGTGCAGTATCAACTCAGATCCATTCTAATATAGTTTCTAAATTAATCCAAACTGAAACAGATGCAATCTAAGCAGTCCAACTAGAAATAAGTCAAGCTCAATCACTCCAAGACAATTTCAATAACAACACTTCACTACAACTGATCCACAAACAGATGTACAATTAATCAACACAGATCTAAGATATACCAAATCTCAGCATACAATCTATGCAACAATAGCAATGACAACCAATGAAATAGTAACTCAGAATCAAATAAGATCAATCTCAGTTCCACAATATCCAAATTATAACAGATATGCAACTAGTAACTCAGATCAAATATCAACTCAACAAATATTCACAATGAAACAGTAACTAATCATAAGCCACAACCAAACTCAGATTTATATACTTAATCAACTAGCTACAATTACTTAACAAATCAGACCTATAATAGCAATGAAAATCAGATTTAAACAATTTAAATTCAGAAATAACAACAATTCTAACACAGATCTACTATTAAACTACAAGTAACTAAGATCAATTAATTTCAAAACACAAACTAGCAGTTACTCTACACAACTAATTCAATGAAACAGTACTTTTACTAACCAAATACTCACTAACAGCTACTATTATATCAAAATTTCAAATTAGAAATTACCACAACTCTCCCTCAGCAAGAACAGAGGGAGTTCACAGTAGTCTATCTCTAAGATAGGCTGAGTTCATCTCTTCTGTCTCAGCATATCCAACACCTCAGCAACTGATTTTCTGATCCTTTGTTTGTAATTGAATGACTCAAATAATTCCACTAGTAAGCTAAAAAGCTTAAATGGAATGTTCAAAAAGGAAAAATAAGCTCAACTGTAAGCTATATTAACTATTATGTAAACATTTTTATATATATTTTTATTTTTTTGATTATATATTTTTTTATTTATTTCTTTTACTGTAAATGGAATAAGCTTTTAGCTACAATTGCAGAAATTAAACTGATGACAAATAGTAATAAGCTAGCTTAAAACAGAATTAAGACACAATATGCATTGAGAAAATTAAAAATAAACTGAAAGTTATTAAAGGAAACTAGTAATTTTATTAAAAACTTATAAGAAGATTACATATACTAATCTAAAATACAATCTAAGGAAATTTTGATAGCATTTCAATAAGCTAAAAATTACACACCTGAAGCTCAAAAATGAGCACTATATATAGGAGAGGAGTGAGGTTAGGGTCTGATTGCCAAGCTGGCGATCCTTACACCTCTTTGTGCTTCTTTCTTCTCATCTCAGCCCTTGGATAGTGTTGTGCTTCTTTATATGAATTGTAGCCCTTTGATGATAATCAGTGATGTGGTTTGCCCAATAAATCCTTGCCATCTGTCCCAAGCGTGTGCTCATTCTTTCTCTGACTTGTCAGCAGGATCCAAGGCAAGAGAATGACGCGTTCCAACCAATCTCTTACTGCCAAGTGTCCTTGTATACATGCCCTTCTCACTGACACATGCTCAGTCACGTGTGGTGTGCTTCTAGAAGACCAAATGATTGGCTTAATCATGGTTAATTGAAGTGGGTGTGAGCCAATTGATCCTTGTGGTAAATTAGGGTTCATGTGGGTGTGAAGGGTTCTGGGACTTTTGGGGGAAAAGGGAAAAAGGGGCGTTTGGTTTATTTATTTATTTGTTTGACCGGCTCTTATGGCCATTGACCAAAAGGGAAGTGGGCTCGGGTAATAAGATGTTGGGCTTGGATTTTATTATTTATTAAAAAGATTTGGATTGTGCTATTGTAATTGGGCTAGATATGGAATTGGATTAAATTTGGACCAGGCCAAGACTTTGGTTTTCAACTTTTGTAATAATAATAATCACAAGGACCACAAGTGTAATATACTGAAACTTCAAGGGCTGGTTTTGTCACTTTTACAAAAATTTCTTCCAAGGACTGTACTTGCAAATCTTGAATAGATGAAGGACTGAAGTTGACTTGTAGATCCCAGCTTTGACTTTTTGACCTTTTCCCACTCTCGTGCCCGTTTTCCCGGTATTTGTATGATATTTCGTCCTTTGTGATAAATCCGTACCTGCATGTTCACAACATAAAAACACGTGTTTTCTTGGCATTTGTTAGCTCAATTAGTCATTTTGGGTTGGTATTTGGCCATAAAATGGTGAGTGAAAAAGCACTCACCAGTACACAATTATGTCGCCAAATACAAATCCATCTCCTTGCAAACGAACAACAAAGAATGGAAGAAAAAGAAAAGAATAAGAGAACACGAAGGCGATTTCAACATTTTATCCCGTTTGTACGTTCGAAAACCTCTCGTTCAAACTGTAGGAAAGTGTTAGATGATAGGTTAAGGCCCAAGCCTAAAGGCTTAGGGTCTATTATGTTTAGGGTTATGTTAGCTTATTCTCTAAGTCATGTTATATTATAAATGGGTATGAAAACTCATTATGTAATCACAAAAAACACAATCAATAATACCCTTATTTGGTATCTTACATTCTTACATTTATGATGACAGTCAAGCAATTTATTTGTGATTCTAGTTTTGTTTTTACATGGTTCAGCTACAAATGGAGGTGTGTTTGAGGAAAGTTATTTACATACCAAATTTTGCTTACATACCAAGTGACTCATCTCCACAATTCATCTAAAAAGAAATCAATGGTTGATATTAAAAACATTTTAATATTTCATATATTTTTTATAATTTAAATATCTCTTAAAATGTTAATCATTAAGCGAAAAAATTACACCATCGCGACGAGCATTTAATTATCTTTCTAGAGACTGACACTTTGATATACTTTCGACCAAAAAAAAAAAAATCGTTTTTTTCACATTTTTTTCGTTACTGAAATTTGCATGAAAAAATCACATGTGATATATCATATGTGATATTAGTGTTAAACTACATATGATTTTTTCATGAACGAAAAAAACGTGAAAAACACGAAAAAAAATTGTCGAAAGTATATCAAAGTGCCTATCTATAGAAAGATAATTAAATGCTCATCGTAGTGGTATATTTTTTTTCGTTTAATGATTAACAGTTTGAAAGATAACATTTGAAAAAAAGGATGCGATATATTTTTTTCGTTTAACGATTAACAGTTTGAAATATAATATTTGAAAAAAAAATGATGAGAGTGGGTTTTTTAAATTGCTGGGATTAATCTCATCTATTAGGTCAAATAAAGATGGATGGTAGAGATTAATCCCTTGGTATGTAAAAAAAAAATTGGTACTCAAATGGTCTTATTTGAAAATGTGGAGTAATTTATAAAAGAGAAAGTTTGGTGATAATAGCAAATTTTTTATGCTTTTGCAGCTTTCACATTATTTTGAAAATCTAACAGAAAAACAAATAATAATTCCTTCTACTATAACTCCATAAGGGTGTTAGGTGCAATATGTCATAAGCGTCAATTATAGGCACCATCACGACAACGTTTATCCTATTTATTCATATAATACAAATACTGTCAACTATAACATGTTATACATGTATGTTTGTCACAAATTTTAATTTCTTATAACTTAGAAAAACAAACACATTAATAAAACAAAATTTCAAATACGATATATTAAAATATGAGTTACAACGTAAATATACGATACTGTAGGTTTTAGGGTAAAACATGTATCTCATTAATCATAGAACCGGGGTATATAAATACCAATACAATAATATTCTAGACCTTGGGCCTTAGCCCATACAAATATACATCAACCCAAATACATACGACTAACACTCCCCCGCAGTTGGAGCAGGAGGACACCGGACACTCAAACTGGTACGAAACTCCTGAAACAAATCAGATGGTAAGCCTTTGGTAAAAATATATGCATACTGATAACGCGACGGTACATGAAGCACTCGAACTTGACCAGCAGCAACTAAATCCCTTACAAAATGAATATCAATCTCGATATGCTTCGTACGTTGATGCTGAACCAGATTAGAAGAGAAGTAAACAGCACTAACATTATCACAGTAGACTAGCGTAGCAGAAGACAAAGGTGTATGCAACTCACGCAAAAGATTCCGCAACCAACAAGTCTCAGCAACAGCATTGGCAACACCACGATATTCTGCCTCAGCACTGGAATGAGAAAGCGTCGGTTGACGCTTAGATGACCAGGAGAGGAGATTGTTGCCCAGAAAAACACAATAGCCGGAAGTCGATCTCCGAGTAGTAGGGCAGCCAGCCCAATCAGCATCAGAATAAGCAACCAAAGAAGAAGTAGAGGATGAAAATAACTGTAAACCATAGTCTAACGTACCCCGAACATACCTCAAAATCCGCTTGAGAGCATGGAAATGAGGCTCTCGAGGATCATGCATATATAAACAAACCTGTTGCACGGCATATGAAATATCAGGTCTCATAAAGGTAAGATATTGGATCACCATCATCACCCAATTTAGACTTTGTGTCAACAGGAGTCCGAGAAGAATTACAATTGACCATATGTGCACGTTCCAATATCTCCATAGCATACTTACGTTATGACAAAAACATCCCATAAGAGTCACGCGTAACTGAAACACCTAAAAAATAATTAAGAGCACCCAAATCTGTCATAGCAAACTCCTTATGTAAAGAAGCAATGATCTACTATAATAAACCATCAGACGAAGCAGTAAGCACAATATCATCGACATATAGTAATAAAAATGCAGTGTCATCACCCTGTTTATAAATAAATAAAGAGGAGTCACAACGACTAGGAGAAAAGCCAACAATAGTGATGTAGTTAGCAAAGCGCTGAAACCATGCCCGAGGAGCCTGCTTAAGACCATATAGCGAACGCTGCAATAAACATACATAATCAGGATGAACAGGATCACGAAACCCAGGTGGTTGATATAAGCATTCTTGACATCCAGTTGATGAACCGGCCAATGTCGAGAAATAGCTAAACTAAGAACTGTCCGAATAGTGCCGGGTTTGACAACTGGACTAAACGTCTCATCAACATCAACACCCTCTATCTGATTACTACCATTCGCAACAAGACGAGCCTTGTAGCGACTAAGAGTCCCATCCGCTAAATACTTGTGACGAAACAACCACATACTGCGAATAATATTTGCATCCGGGGGTTTTGGTACAAGAGTCCAAGTTTTGTTTTTAATAAGTGCATCGTGCTCATCACACATAGCATTTTGCCAATTCGGATCACGAAACGCATCACTATGAGACCGAGGTAAAGGAGAAATCGTAGACACATGACCAGCATAACGAGGATTGGGACGAGTAATCCCGACACGAGCACGTGTGACCATGGGGTGAATCGAACCAGTGGGGTGTGGAATTAGAGGAGGAGGTGATTCATGAGAAACAACAGGCGTTTGTGGCATTGGTGGAGTTGGTGTAGGTGCAGGAGATGGACTTGGTGGCGGTTGTGGAGTTGGTGTAGGTGCAGGAGATGGACTAAGAGGCTCAACAGGTGCAACAGGTGTAGGTGTAGTGGTGGGAGATAATCGTAGAAGATTAGAAATGACATTAGATGAGTCCTCCAGAAATTCATAAGAAGAACTGATAGTGGGAGTGGTGGTATTTGATGTGTTTGTGGCAAACGGGAAAACAGTCTCATCAAAGGTAACATGTCGTGAAAGAATAATTTTATTGGTGTTCAAATCTAAACAACGATAACCACGATGATTGGTGGCATGTCCTAAGAAAAGGGAAGGTGTGGACCGTGCACCAAGTTTGTTATTAGTATCGATGTGAGGATAACAAAGACACCCAAAGGTACACAAAAGACTATAGTCAGGTTTTAAACCAAAAAGACGAGTAAATGGAACTTCATTGTCAATGGCACGTGATGATAAAATATTTAAAAGATATACAGCCATATTAAGAGCCTCAGTCCAATAATTAGGAGGAAGGTGTGCTTGAAACAATAAAGTACGGATAAGGTTATTGATAATTCTAATCATCCTTTCGGATTTCCCGTTTTGTTGAGAGGTGTGAGGACAAGAAAATCGAAATTGAATCCCATTGTCAGAAAAGAGCTTATGAAAGGCTTGGTTGTCAAATTCCCCACCATGGTCACACTGAAAAGCCTTAATTTCACATTTAAATTGGGTACGAACAAAGCTATGAAACAAAGTAAATTTAGACAAAACATCAGATTTATTAACTAAAGGATAAACCTAAACAAACTGAGAATAATGATCAAAAAACAAGACATAATATTTGAAACCAGAAAGACTTGGAATTGGGGAAGTCCACAAGTCCGAGTGTAAAATATCAAATAACGAAGAAACCAAACTATTAGAACTAACAAATGGAAGTTTCACATGTTTGCCAAGCTGACAAGCATGACAAAGACTAGGAGACTTCTCTTTATTGCATGAAATAGAACTACTTGAAAGGACACGACGTAGCACTTCACTTCCTGGATGTCCAAGACGATGATGCCACGTATACTGACTCGCTAGAAAAGCATGTGGAATGGTGGAAGGTTGAGTAACTGGATAAAGATCTCTATTGCTATCACAGCGGAGCAGCACCCGACGCGTTTGAAACTCCTTAACAGAAAAACCAAAAGGGTCAAACTCGACTGTACAATAATTATCACGGACAAATTGACGAACATATATCAAATTTTTTAACAATATTAGGAGTAATTAAGACATTATTTAAATGAAGGGGACGGGTAGGAGTAGGAAAAATGCTATGGCCAGAATTGACAACGGGAATAGAATGCCTGTCACCAACCGCAACAGAGGGATAACTACACATATCAAAAACATCACTTAAACAATTTACATCATCATTTAGATGGGAGGACGCACCTGTATCCATGTTCCAGTTTCCCGGAGCAGGATCCTGAAGTGTACCAGCAGCAAAAGTATGGGGTAAAAGAGTTTCCTGACCCGGGAGTTGACCCGAACCATTACCAAAAACATGAACGGAATGCGTTTGACCAAGCTGTGGAACAGTAGCCGAACCTGTGAAAATAGATGAACCCATGTGCAAACCTGTTGTGGTCGAACCTGCTAAAGTAGGTGAACCCCCCAAATAAGATGGACCAGCCACGGTCTGACCTGCCATGTGATGACCAGCCACTGTCTGACCAGCCCCATTCGAACCTGTAACATTGTGACCTGCCGTGTGTTAACCTGCCAATCCCAAAGAATCCCCCAAACCCATCAGACCGGTCATAGTTATGGGTTGGGCCTGGGAATACATCTGATGTGGAGCCTGCTGTGGGTAAAAATAACCATGTGGAGATTGGCCTGTATATGTATGAAGTGCAACTGGTTGTTTATTTGTTTGGGAAAACGAACCTGAACCAATATGTGAATCAATAACTTTGTTATTCCCACTACACCCAAGTTTGGCCAAAAGAGATTGGAGAGTCAATAGGTCTTGTTGACACAGATTATTTGAAGAGGTGTTAGTAACAGTAGAAGGTCTAGCATTTGGATTACCATGTACTCCATCATGAAGAAACTTACACTTCACCCCAAACCGACACGAACCGTAGATGAAGTTATTGCATGGCTTATATATCTTATCCGGCATAGTGTTGGACCGTCGAGAGTTGTCGTTATTATTGGCCAATAACACCATAGGAGAGGATGACGTACCATCAACAACGGTTGTAGTAACACGTGATTTCAAACGCATCTCGGCAGTTGTAAGCATTGATCTTATAGTTTTAAGATCAGGGAACGGTTCACGGTGGATAATGATGTCAGACACATGTTGATATTTGTCGAGCAGCCCGTCTAGTGAAATATTAACCACACCATCATTGCTTATCGGAGATCCAAGACTAGAAAGTACAACGGCAATGGTTTCAATCTTGCGGAAGTACGCATCAATAGATAGGTCACCAAGCTTCATGGAGCGTAGTTCAACCTTCAAGACTATCGAACGAGAGCGTTTGTTATCATTAAAGATCAACAAAAGAATATCCCATGCCTCCTTCGCTGTTTTAAGGTTTTCAACCACCAAACGTTGTTGTAGGTTTTTGGACGACGTGGAGAATATCCACGAAAGTAGTATGGTGTCAAGTGCAAGCCATTCGGCTGTAGGAGGAGGCTTGGTGGCTGAAGAAGATCCAACCCCATATGTTGTCTCACCAAGAATGTGGTCCAACAAGTTATAGCCACGAACTAGGTTTTGGAAAAAATAAGTCCAAGAGGCATAATTCATCTCGTCCACATCAAGCACAACAGGCACACGAGTGGACAAGTTGGTGATGGTCATGAGTTTGTCAGACAAGAGTATAGTAGGAGGGGTAGTAGAATCAGTCATGGTGTCGAGTTAGGGTTGCAAACTATCAGACTTGGGAATGGCAAACAGAACCAACGATGCAAACAATCTGACTTAGGGTTACAAACAATCTGACGTAGACGACTGGTGATACAACAAACCAACGATCGTCTCTAACAATTGACAAACAAGTGATGTCGACCATTTGAAGATAAAACAACAAGCGACCTGACAAGAATATAGGTTTAGGGTTTCAGTATACAGGATCGTGAAAAGCCTGATACCATGTAGGTTTTAGGGTAAAACATGTATCTCATTAATCATAGAACCGGGGTATATAAATACCAATACAATAATATTCTAGACCTTGGGCCTTAGCCCATACAAATATACATCAACCCAAATACATACGACTAACAGATACGACAAATCCATAAAATAAAACTAAACAATCTAGACTAGGATCTATATAACGCGGGAAGAGGTGCAGTTGGTGGCGTCATAAATGCCAGAAATGCACTATATAACACTTAGAACAACGCACTAAAAAAAATGCTACAAATATATTTATTTTTTACAATGTAAAAAAAAAAAAAAAAAAAAAAATGGTGAATATATGTCATTAGAGCTCTCGGTTCACAGACGTGAGCACTCAAGCCAAGGGGGAAAATGCCACGGGGTGGCTTCAAACCCACACCGGACCTCGTGTTTTCGGGTGTTGCATCGTCCGAACCAGCCCAAATGGTCTCGTATACTTTTATTTTTATTTTGTGTTGTATTTGTATTTTAGTGAGTTATGTGTGAGCCATAAGGTGCACAATGATACCAAACTATAATGTTATAAGAAGCAGATGTGTTTATTGTGTTGTGATTAGTTCTGACGTTATGAAAAATAGTGTTGTAGCATCACTTTTCCCATAAGACTTGCAAAACACACCATACGTGCCGTATGTTATTAAAACTTTAGGGGCTGTTTGGTTTGTAGATGGGTTTAGGATTTGGATTTTGATTTGTGAGGAATAAAAATTAAGAGAGAGAAAATATATTTTATTTAATATAATAATTAAATTGCATTTAAATATAATATTTTAATAAAAAAATGTTGTGAGAGATGTATAGTGGGCCCAACGAGTTTTGTATAAAACCTACCATATTAGAGTGGAATGAAAAAGTCATGAGCCCACGGGTTTGAAGGGATTTCTTAATCAACCAAACATCATTTATATGTGTAATACCTGAATCCAAATCCCACAACCCTCAACCAAACGGCCCTAAAATAGTGAAATGAAAACTTTTATAATCCTCCTCAACAAATCAAATGAAGTTAAATAATAATAATAATATTGTTTGATAATAATAATACTCCGTAATAAATAAATAAATAAATAAATAAAATAAAATTGAGTCACATGACATCCGAAATAAACAAATGAAATCATCATCATCATAAAATTCCGTGAAAATAATAGTAATAATAAATATAAGAAACGAACTAATCCAACAAACAAACAAACAGTGAGGGAGTGAGAGTGTATACATCATCACCATCATCATTATCAAGTGTCAGAAATCAAATTAATTGAATTAAATGAGAGAAGAAGGAATAAGCTCATCAGCAGCTCCTCCGCCACCTAACACCACCGCCGCCGCTTGGTATAACCCTAATTCTTCATTTTATATTCTAATTAAATTGATCTGCTGTTTTTACATATTCTTTAGTTTTTAATTGTTGTTAATGACTTCAATTTTACATTCATTTCCAATTTAATTATCTAAAGATTCGATCAAATTGTTTATTGAATAGTTAAAATTGGGGATGTGAATCCGAGTGATTAGATTGTTTGGGGGCGTATTAATTCTTGTGTCGAATTTGGGAGTTTAAAGCGGCCCGATTGCGAATTGTGAATAAGGAAATTGTTTCAATGTGTTTCAGCTTATTTTTGGGCTTTTATAGTGTTTGGTACTATGGTTGTTGCTGTAATTATAAAGTGGATATTGACGTAAAAGCTAAATGCTAAATGCTTCTTTTATTAGCGTTTCAAATAGGAGCGTTAATAAAAATCTGAAAGCTAAACACAAACATTATATTCTAAAGGGTTAATACACAAAAAAGTTACTAAACTTTACAAAAAAGTTCGCCTAAGTTACTCAAGTTTCAAATTGTTCAATTAAGTTACTATACTTTGCGTAACCGTTTATATACGTTACTGGTCTTATACTAACTCACGATACCCGGTATTAGTGTGACGTAGCATTAAAATATCATTTTTTTTTATTTTTTTTTTTTAATTTTTGGTGGAGAAGTAAAGGGTTAATACACAAAGATGTTACTAAACTTTGTAAAAAAGTTCACCTAAGTTACTCAACTTTCATTTTGTTCATTTTTGTTACCATCGTTTGCGTGTTTATTTAACGAGTTACTGAACTTTTGAATAAGCTACATTCGCATTACTTCGAAGCTGGGTCACCGGCTGATAGTCAAATTTTCTTTTCCATGTCACTTATTTTATTTCAACTTATTTCACGTCATTATGTTTAACATTTTCTTACTATTTTTTTGTTTTTTCTCTTTCTATATATTCATCAATGTTCATTTTCAATTATGTATCAATTCTCTTTTTCATATTATGTAAGCTTTCTGCTTGTGTTGACCTTCATCGCCATCATTCCACCATAACCAAACATCCTAAAAAACACTAAGATTCTAGATAAGTTAGTCCTAACCAGCTTGCCACCGTCATCCCATTATCATCTTCATCACTATCCGTCGACCACCAAAAAAAGTTCAAAAAAAATATTTTCGCAAAAAAAACTTTGGAAATTTAAAAAAATAATAATAAAAAAAAATTAAAAATATTAGAATATAAAAAAAATCAAAATTAGAAAATTAAAATTTCCTAAAAAATTAGAAAATAAATAAAATTCGAAAAAAAAATTTAATTCTTTTTTTTAAAAATAATTACCGATTTATTTTTTAAATATTCGATTTTTTTTTTCTTTTTTTTTTTTTTGGAATTTTTTATAAAAAAAATTCTAAAAAATATTAAAAAAAAATTGAATACGCAAAGTATAGTAACTTAATTGAACAATTTGAAACTTGAGTAATTTTTCCCGACATAGCCGGTCACCAATCCAAGGAGTGACTTGAATGACACTTTTTTAAAACATCAGTAACATAATAAATAAATACGCAAAGTATAGTAACTTAATTGAACAATTTGAAACTTGAGTAACTTAGGCGAACTTTTTTGTAAAGTTCAGTAACTTTTTTGTGTATTAACCCTATTCTAAATGCTAAACATTCCAAAAAGCTCATGTCTAAACACAGGCTATGGGCTTATTTTACACAAGCCTATCTTTCTCGGTTTATGTTCTGGCTCAAGTGCTTCTTTTCTATGTTTAAGTGAGAATAAGCTCCTTTTTGCATATAATAAGCAGATTTATGAAAAATGAACCGTCCCGGATAAGCTCATAAGCCCAAAATTAAGCTCAAACTAGATGCTAAGTTGTTGGTAGTGTGGGACCGTAAGTTGTTTTAAGGCGCTGATGCCAAATAAAATAGCTGATTGTTGCAAAAAGTGATTGATTCCAATCTTACTCCGTATATATTAACAGTTGACTTAGAGAAGTTAAATTATGTTCAAGGGAACTATATGAATGCGTTGACTGTAAAAACCGTGATATGTAGCTAATTGAGTTAGCAAATCTCCAAGAATATAAGAAAGTAGCGGACTAAACTTTGGATCAAATTTTCTCTTCTTTATTTGAACTTGCGCCTTACAAATAAAATAGAAAACAAAAGACCTGATGCCCGCCTAAACATAAGGAATAAAAAGAGAACATGGGTACGAAATGCAAATAATGGGCTACCGACACTTTTTCCTAAAACTATGCATGTAGTTGACTCATGCGTGAGAATAACTCATTCAATGTGAAACGTGAATGCACACATAAATAATAGATATAGTGGTTCTTCTTCTTAGAACCTGTGTCCTTGGGTCATGATCGAAATGTATCAAACCACCTATGGGAATCCCACCATTTTTTTGTTCTCTACTGAAATGTGAAAAACTGAGAATCTGCTATAACTTGTACGCACTCAATGCAATTGTGCTGCGAATATACCATCATTCAGTATGATAGGCAGGGTAGCAACACAACTGTTGTCCGCAATTTACAAAACCCTGATTATGTAGCTAGCCTAACGATGATCTTGTTTCAGTGGATGGGGCATTGGTACATTTTCTCATTGGCCCAACTTTGTAGGTTCTTATGTTAGTTAAAATATATAAAAGTGAATTTGTAATTTATGGTGACAAATCGATTTCCTTGAAAATTGAAACCTTAACATGCTAAAAATTTGGTCTTTATAGGCTGCAATATTGCTGTTTGCATCATTACCAAAATAAAAGATAAAGAAATGAATGTTTGCATTTAGCATACGCAAGATGTTCATGTGTTGTAGTAACTTGCAAGTTAGGTTCATCTTTCTAATTATTTATATTTCTTATCAGTTCTGCTGGGGCGTCATCACCTGCTGTTGGCACTAATGCTGGCAGTACAGAATGGTTGGGACATGGGCAAGGCTCCAAAGTAGGTTCTCTATCTCGAATTGGCTCACAAGCCATGTGGATTTCAATGAGTACAAGCGCTGGTGGTTCAGCCATTGGCTCATCTCAGCCTTCATGTAGACCGTGGGAAAGGGGTGATCTTCTAAGGCGATTGTCTACATTTAGGCCTGCAAATTGGTTCGGGAAGGATAAGGTTCGACTTAAATTATATATCTCTTTTCTGTGTTTTTGTGTTATTAACATGTACAACATGCATCACTAGGACGGTAGGACCTCTCATAAATCGGACGGTTTATACATCTGTATCTTGTAGTAGTTTTCTTCTTCCAGTCTTGAATATCTGCTGGAATATTAGAATATGCTGTTTTTAGATGGTCCTATTTGGGTAGGCACAAGACCTGGCTCAAGATATTTTTTATGAGAATGGATTCAATGGTAATCCTGGAAGCTAAGACATTCTCATTTCGTGACAACCAAAATTGTAAATTTATAAAACTAAATCAACTTATCCTTATAAGTAAAAAAAAAAAAAAAGGTATCACTAACCTTTTCTACCTCAGACTGCTATTATCATCATTAGAACAAAGCGTAGATTTGAACATCATATCAATTCAGTTATGTGCTATTGTTCAATAGGTTTGAATATATTTTGTGATCTTCCTTGTAAAGCTATTCATATTTCCTTAAAATGCTATAAAGTTACAGTCTGTATATAATGCCTCGTCGGAAAAGGTGATGTCATCGTCTGTAAATGCAAGGGCTTGAGTGAAGTTGCCTGGCCCGAACATAGTCGTTGGGGCCTGGCCTAATGGACTATGCGACCAAGGTGTTGGCCTTTTCTGATACCTCAATAGTCCCCAAACATTAAAACAAAATCAAATTTTAATATTAAACAAGCACGCTCATTAAATAACAAAAAACCAACTTTGCTAGATTGATTTCTCATGTTATCTCTATCCGAGTTCGACTTCCTATGTTTTTGGTGTTCTACAAGATCTTGAGTTATCTCCCATGCAGGCTGCTAGTTCGCTTGCCTGTGCAAGAAGAGGCTGGATAAATGTAGATGTGGATAAGATTGAATGTGAGTCTTGTGGTGCCACCTTGAAATATGTTGCACCAGATTCAAGACCTTCTACAGAAGGTGAAGTTTTCTGTACTTTGGCCTAAGTTCGGACTCATTTCTTTTTGTCAAATACCACACTCTAATATACTTTCTGGGTCATTTTTTATAAATGGTTAGATGACATATCTAGTGATGTTGTAGCTTAATCACTCTTTTTATGAAGTTCTAGCGACAATAAATATACGTTTGTGCTCTTTTTTCAGATTAAAAATATAATAATGTGGTATACTTTTCATAATCTATATTTTCACGTGCTTTTAATAGGTGAAAATGTCAGAGAGGAATTTGCGAATCAGCTTGATGAAGGACACAAAATCATTTGCCCTTGGAGAGGAAACAGCTGTGCTGAAAGTTTAGTGCAGTTCCCTCCTACTCCTCCATCAGCATTGATAGGTGGTTATAAGGACCGTTGTGATGGATTATTTCAATTTCTCGACCTACCAATTGTGTCCGCATCCACCCTTGAGCAGATTAGAGTCTCTAGAGGCCCCGAAATCGAGCGATTTTTGGTCCAGTCATATACTTTCACCGCTGGAGAGTCTGGGTGTAAGGCGGACATTGCATCTGGTTCAGAGAATAACAGAGATGATGCGTTATGCATATATTCACGTGTAAGCTGCATGCACTTAACAATTATTATTCTTATCTTTTGCAGTTATAGTTTTGTTTAAATAATCTCTCATGTGTCTTTAGGCCCTGAAGTTGATCAGCCTTTGTGGATGGGAGCCGATATGGCTTCCAAATGCTCAAGACTGTGAAGAGAATTCTGCTCAGTCAGCTAGAAACGGATGTTCTTTCAGCCCCATTAGAGATTGCGCCCCTCCAGAAGATCGCGTTTCCAGCAAGAAGGCATTGTCCACTACAACCAAAAAGGGTTATATAAAGAACGAAAAAGGTGGTCTCTCGTCAAAATTTGAACCCAGGTCACCTTTGCTTGACTGTAGTTTATGTGGTGCCACAGTGAGAGTTATGGACTTCCTGACTGTGAATCGTCCTGCTCGTTTTGCTCCTAATATTAGTGATGTTCCTGAAACAAGCAAAAAGATGGCCCTTACTCGTGGAGCAAGTGCAGCGAGTGGAATTAATGGATGGGCCACGGATCCCATGGAGAAAAATGAGGATTTTGATGAAGCAGCAACCACAGGGGAGGGAAAGTCGATGTCAAATATCGGGGTGGATTTAGATCTTACAATGGGTGGTGGACTTTCGTCTGGACATGCACACAAGAATGTGATATCTGAACAGTACCAAGATGCGAATATAGGGAAAGATCTAGTTATTGGGCAGCCGGCCAGTAGCGAGGTTGGTGAGCGGGCAACATCATACGAATCCCGAGGTCCTAGTACTCGCAAGCGGAATTTGGATGAAGGGGGGAGTACTGTTGACAGGCCACATGTGATTATGCAGCAGGCGGATAGTGTTGAGGGTGTTGTCATTGACCGTGATGGTGATGAAGTCAATGATAGCAAGGAATCCTCTGGTCCTTCTAAACGTGCACGTGAGTCTAATGATTTTGAATCATATCAACAATCATATAGAAGAGATTCATCTGGTGCTGGTCCTAGCCAGACATTTCATTTTGATATAGAACGAGATGCTCCTTTTCACCATCCATCCACCTTAGATTCAACACGGGCTTCCTCGGTCATTGCAATGGATACGGTTTATCAGGGCGAAGATAATGATTCAATGGATAGTGTCGAGAATCATCCAGGAGATGATGATGAAATAAATTTTCCTTCTCTGTCGGCTTTTAAGAGTCCTGACCTGAATGACATGTCTGATTTGAACTTCAGTAATCAAGCTCAGCAGAGTGTTTGTCCTGCTACTGTTAGAGCTCCGGGTGAGATAGGCCTTAGCAGCACTAATGATGAGGAAGTATTGAACACGGATACGGCCACTGATCACCGGAGGGATGGTCCTAGCCTTGCTATTAGTGGAGGAAGTGTTGGAATGGGGGCTAGTCATGAAGCTGAGATACATGGCGCTGATGCTTCTATCCATAGAACAGAAAGTGTCGTGGGGGACATGGAACCAGTGGCAGAAGTGACTGAAAATCAGGGTCAAAATGGTGAATTTACTGCAGATCCTGGACTGATGGGTGATTTTGTCCCTGAAGGAATGGATCAAGATCTAATGTCAAGGTCAGTAGGAAGAGCAGATAGTGGCTCAAAAATTGTTGGTTCCGCTAAGGCAGAATCTGTTGAAAGTGGTGAGAAGACCAGTAACATGAACATCCTAGCCCAGGAGCAAAGTACCCACCCATCTCTTTCTTGCAATGCGGTTCTATGTTCTGGCCCTGAAGCATCCAAGGATGAAGTGACACAAGAAGGGAAGTCATTTCCTACTGATGAATGTGGATACACAGATTATCCAGTTGCAAATGGGATAGGTGGGTTCCTCCTCACTTTAGTTCTCGCGGACACATACTCAGACTCTCGTTTTCTATGTATCTCACATACAAATAGAGGTGGAAATTTCAAATCATTTACTTATAAGCGAGTCAATTTAATAGTGGTGTTTTGTGTAGGTCCTCCGAATGGAGAAAGCAACTTTGAAGAAGCTGTGGAATTTGATCCAATCAAGCATCATAATTTTTTCTGTCCTTGGGTAAATGGCAATGTTGCTGCAGCTGGTGTTAGCAATGATAATGGATCGAGTTCAAGCTCTGGTGGTTTAGCCCTTTGTGGCTGGCAGCTGACATTAGATGCTTTGGATGGCTTCCAAGCGCTTGAGCCAAATCAAACTGTTGAATCCGAATCTGCTGCTTCACTGTACAAGGTGTGTCCTTTTGAGCCTATTAATTCAAACAATGCATCATTATGTACCTACTGATGCCTTTTATAATCGAACACCCTTGAAGGTAAATTTTCTGTGTAACGTTTCATTAGATGTGGCAAAATGCGGAGGTTGGGTAACATTCAAAACGAGGGTTTGTGAAAAACACATGAGTTGACTATTTGACTTCAGTTGAGTTTTCTTACCAAGAAAACAGTCTCTTACCTTATTCCAAAGTCTTCTTATATCTAAAAAGATCCTAATCTCGTGACAGACGTTTTAATTTTGTTATCACACAGAAACACAATGGCTTTGTATTACAAAAGTTGTCATAAAACAGATAGAATAAGCTTTACGTACAAGGCCCTCGCCTAGTTGTTGGTAGACATTGTGTCTTTGCAAAGATTTTGTTGTTCAGAGACCAAGTACTAATCATCAGTATTTCTTAATTTTGAGTGGATTAGTAATCTGGAATGAGTTTTTGCAGGATGATCGCCAAATTTCTGGTCGAAAACTTATGGCACGACACTCTGTCAGCAGAAGTCATGGGCAGAATTGAAATCATCGCCATTTGGTAAATCCCTTAAAGTTCAAGTGTCTTGTTCTACAACTTGATCACCTTAAAATTTTCACCATCTCAAAGCTATACACATTTAAATGGTCCTCTCACATGCATATTCGCCTTGCAGCCATTCTTTGAATCTTGTGACCTCCATCAAGTGTTGGTTGTTTAGCGGCTACAAAAAGATCAAGAACTGTCATTTTCATAGAGCTCTTAAGTGTATCTAGGCCCCTCATAACAGCATATTAAATAGTCTATATTTGTCCTTGTATTCGGTTCAACTTTATTCTGTTCACATCTTGCTTACAGAAGTTTATAATAATGCGTCTTAAGAAACGCGATAGGAATTCTGACTTGCAGAAAGATATGGAGTCTTTTATAGGTAGGATAATGCAATTGTAAGATGCTAGAGACATTGCTTTTCATTCAAGCCAGTTTTATATGGAAATTGTTTAAAAGGTCGTTATATATGTTTTTCTTGTTCAATATCTTTGTGAGACCAAATTCTGGTGACGGTTTAGACCCAGATAATTTGATTGGAGTAAGATCAACTCAGTTATTGGGGTTCTTTCCATTTGATGGTGAATAAAATGAACGACTAAATTAATGCACGTAAGTGTATGAACCCCGGAAATTGAGTTGCATATGATCAACTCAGTTATGCCATCTTTTTTATGCAATCCGTATGTTGAAATAAGTTATTAGCATTTGGTCAAGTTTTCAATCAAGATTCATGTGGTTTTTATACCTAAAACATCCTCTCATGAAAGATTCCAGATTTGTAAAACCGGACTACGAAACAACAATTTCTTTTTGGCAAATCTCATGAGATTTGAATGTCAGTGTTCAACCTTTACTTTCAAATCTTGAATTGTCATAGATATTTTCCCTTGTATGGTTTTTTTCATGACCATACAATAGTTTTGAATTTGATGCTAAACCTATTTACATGACCATACAATAGTTTTGTCATAAATAGGTTTAATCCAATTACCGGTTCTTCCCAATTATCCTGCAGCCTACAAAAATGGTTACTACCAATATACCTGTAAAAAAAATAAATAAAAAAAAAAAAAAAAAAAAAAAAAAAAAAAAAAAAAAATTCAACTATTTCATGTGTAGAACGTCTCACATGTGGCAATAAATAACCCTAACACAAACTAGTTCGCATCCGATGAGGAAAAGTGACATTTTCGACAACATTCGATCATCTTCTTTTTCTTGGCTATATCATAGGGTCACATTGGTCACATGGCTTGTAATTGGTTAGATTGGCTTTAAGTCTCCTATGATGTTCGCGAGTTATGGTGTGCGATAATGTGTTTTGCTTTTCGTTGTTTGGGAATATCGGGCTTCTTTATGCGTTTGATTCTTTTTACTTTTATGTCTTTTCTAATTGTATCTTTTCCTTAGGGTTTGTTTGAGGCTACATAAAAAACACTCCGGATTGAAAACACTCTAGAGTGAAAACCGGTGGCTCGGCCTCCGTGGGTGAGAATTTTCTCTTGTCTTAGTTCTCCGTATTCAGTAAGAGTTTTTTAATCCTTTTTGTAGTTCTCGTAGTTAAAGCCTCAAAGCCTCGGGAGGAATCTAATATCTGTTGTTTAGTTTTCATTTCTAGATTTGTATTGTACTCTTTGGCTTCTAGTTCCATGTGTAGCTTAAAAAAAATAATAAATATAAATATAATAATAATAATAATAATAATAATAATAATAATAATAATAATAATAATAATAATAATAATAATAATAATAATAATAATTAAAAAAAAAAAAAAAAAAAAAAAAAAAAAAAAAGACTCGGCCTCAGGGACCATCTTTGAACAAGTTAAAAACCCAAGGGTACCTTTGGATAACTCTCAACATCTTGTCTTGTTATATACAAAAAAACCCCAAAAATAATTCACAAAACCCTAGTGCTTGTTCTCTCATCAGACCGCAGTTATCACTCGTAAGTAAAATTTTCCAAATAATATTTCGCTTAAATTCATTATTATTATAATACCTATGTTTCATTAATCGATTATTTGTTAAAATTACTTTCAGGTACCAATGGATCCACAGCCAGAACCAGTTACTTACATTTGTGGAGGTCAATTAAGCCCTAATTATATTTTTATTCTTATACATTATCTTTAAGCTTATTTGTGTGCTTATCAGCTTATTTGATTTCGGCTTATATTTCATAAAGCCCAGATTTTATGCCTTGTTTCGAGACTTATATGTAAGCTTATTATGAGTAATAAACTTATATAAGCCCAGAGGTCTAAAAATAACCTTGAAAACTCGAGCTTATGAAAATATAATCCAAAATCACCATAAGCCATAACCTTATTTGTGGGCTTATTAGCTTATTTGATATCTGCTTATATTTCATAAGCTCAAATTTTCCGTTATTGTGATATAATGAGTTTATATAAGCCGGTAAAATATCCGGATAATTTGAGCTTATGAAATATAAGCCGAAATTGAATAAGCTCATAAGCCCACGAATAAACTTACACAAAAACTTCCTAGATAACTCACGAGCTACTGAAATTGCGAGCTCGAGCTAATCGAATATTATATTAAAATACTTTGCTCGTGAGGATTATCGAGTTTGTGTCGGCTCAAACGTATCAAGTAATATGTTAATTAAAATAGTAGGATTGATAAACGAGCTGAGTCGAGCCGAGAGCTCGAAAGTGTGTTATTTTCGAGCTCCAGTTTGAAAGTTAATTCTCAATCTACTCGGCTTGATTTGGCTCCTATGTTTATGGGGGTGTGTGTTTGTGTGTCGATGGATGTTGTGACTGATTGAGATGATGATTTTTGTGATGTAGATTGTGGACAGGAGAATACGTTGAAAGTTGGTGATGTGATTCAGTGTAGGGAGTGCGGTTATCGTATCCTCTACAAGAAGCGTACTCGCCGAAGTAATTATCTAAAACTCAATTATTTATTTACTTTAGTTATGCTTGTTTTCATTGTTTTGTTTTAGCTAGTTTAGACTTTGTTTAATTGGTATTGTGATTAGAAATATGAGCTGGTACTAAGTTCACTTGTGAAAGCTCGATTTATTTTAAGTTAGAAAGACGTATTTCCATGTTTTTGTTATTTAGCCTACTGAAATAGCGAACCAAATTCAAGTTATGTTAGCTGGTCATCCATTGTCGTAATAACTTAGATATGCCTGCCTAGTCATTAAGTAACATCTCATCCATGATAATTAGAAAATTTCTGTGTAAGGTGCTTTGTATGAGAATTTAAGGGGGTTATATTTTAGCTAGATACAGGGATACAGGAGAATAGGTGTGATGTTTGTTTAGCACTATATTTGCGCAACTGGTTCTGTAGATTTTTGGTTTTTGAGGCTTTTTTAGAGTAGGGTTATAATGCTTGTTCCTGGCTTCGTGAACCTTGTTTTGTCTTGTTGGAATTTGGATTTTACATAATGCGGGTAAAAGTTCTATTAGAACTGTAATTGAACTGATGGGCTCGCTCTTTTAACACGATTATGTTGTTATCAAATTCATTCATCTATATGTGGCTGCTCATATATTGTGACCACTACTTGCAAACAAACAACTCTTAGTCTTATATATGAAGACAGTCCCAAATCTTTGCAATGTAGTCAGAGTTGAAATTGTCTTTGATATACACCGTACCACAAACCATCCTGCTCCAACTGGGTGATTCTATATGAAGTTTGTTATATGTTATGTCGTATCATGAACATAGTCTAGTGTTGCTGTGATCTCTAGATACCAGGATGTAAATGTTTGTTTAGGCTTCTTATTGATAAGTTTAGCATGTCGTACTTTCTTAGTTTCTTTCACCTTATAGCAAAACATATTGCTGATCCTCGTTTACCGTCTGCTGCTGCAGTTGTTCAGTATGAAGCTCGTTAAAGAAGACTCGACAAGGGAAGTGTGCAAGTTACTATTAAGTATGTTTAGGAGAATCAAATGATCTTGTAACAATAGAATGCTAAGTGAATACTATGTGTGAAATTTGGAACTGTAATGGCATCTTTCTGTTTCAAATGTCTAATGCATTTGTGATCTATCCTAGTTCTTTTTGTCATCTCATACTGTTAGGACATGTTATCACCAACATCCACATGTGCATAATCCTAGTTTTAAAAGAATCTTACGGATTGGGCAATGGCATTTATCCGTTTCAAAAGTTAATATTTTTGCATATATTCCCAAAATATGCTGATCGATTTATTTTAACCTCATACAATTTTGTCATCTACTGGTTCAAAGACCATCACCTGTTTTACATATCTTATTGCAGTTTAGCAACAAATCTCTTGTTACAAAATTTCAATCACACATACAATTGCAACTAGTGAAGTATACCAATCAACTAGATTTAACTCGAATTAGCTGACCATCTGATTTTTGCTATACACGGGAGTGTCCGGGATAGCAGGATTACATATTTCTAGTTTATGATTATGCCTTTATGGCTTATAAACACTTTCGGATGAAACCTTTAATGTGACGCAATCTTTGGCAATATTACTCGTACTTTTAATAGCTTGTGTATTAGGGATGAGCACGGTACCAGTCCCGTACCGATCCCGTACCGAATTAGTTGTACCGATTTTTTCCCGAGCATAAATAGTGGTAACGGTACTATACCGAACGGGATTCGGATACTGGTACCGGTACCGGTTTCGGTACCAGTATCGGGAAATCGGGTTTTTTCCCTTTTTTATTCGGGAATTTCCCGATTTGGTATCGGTCCCGTACCGAATTAGTGGTCCCGATTTTTTTTTTCACCTTATTTCGTAGTCCCGATACCGTACCGTATATCGGAAACGGTACCATTTCGGTACGGTTCCGGTTCGGTTCCAGGATTCGGGGCGAAATGTTCACCCCTATTGTGTATCGTTGTCAACTAAATTAACGTCACATAACCTATTACAATAATGCGCGAAAACAAGCAAACATGTTCCAATATTACCAATAATTAACAATTGTTATCCACATAAATTCGGTGGTTTACATAGGTTTGGATGAGTAGTTGTGTGGATTAGATTCATTAGTTAGCATCTTTCCAAAAGAATGACCAATCAAGCATGCTACAAATTGCAACAAGGTCATGAGATGCAATCTAAGAACATCCAAGTGTCAAATAATATCCAACAAGTCAAGAAATCTCTTATCCTAATAACATATGCCACATGTACAACCCTTATTGGTCCATATGAACCCAACCCTGATTACCAAGTTCAGGCAGCCACAAGTTTGGAGCACCCCACAAGCCCCACACACTTGGTTTGTGGTTAGACCTTCCCCTTATGTTTAGAGACTTGTGAGCATTTTTTTCATTGAGAAACTAAAACATTTGAAGAAAATGGCAACACAAGCATTGGTGTCATCATCATCATCTCTTACATCCTCAGTTGAGGCTAATAGGCAAATCTGGAGTGGAAGAACACTTCAAGTGTCATCCAAGAAGGTTTCATTTGTTGTCAAAGCTGCTGCTACTCCCCCTGTTAAGGTTATTTCTCAATCCAAACACTTGCTAAAAAATGTATCAACATGATGATTACTTTCATGTTTGATGAGTATGTGACAAGTTACTTTTAAAATTTTCAGCAAAATACAAACAGGCAGCTGTGGTTTGCATCCAAACAATCTCTATCTTACCTAGATGGAACGTAAGTCTTTCATTTTGGTTCATTAGATATATTCCAGTAGTCATTTGTCAACTTGTTACTAGTACTTTTTTTGTAATCTAGAGGTGGCAATTTCCACAAATTTACTACTGTCGATAAATTTCGACAAGTTTTGCTTTTTTATGCATATAACCTTGCAGATTGTTTTGGCAAAGTCATTTTTGTAAACATATTTAACCCAATATATTTGGAATACGCAGTCTACCAGGTGACTATGGGTTCGACCCACTCGGTCTTTCGGACCCAGAAGGCACCGGTGGGTTCATTGAACCCAAATGGCTAGCCTACGGAGAAGTCTTCAACGGACGTTTCGCCATGCTCGGGGCAGTTGGAGCCATTGCACCCGAAATTTTTGGAAAGCTTGGACTCATCCCAGCTGAAACTGCACTCCCATGGTTCAAAACCGGTGTCATCCCACCAGCAGGCACATACAACTACTGGGCTGACCCATTCACACTATTCGTGTTCGAAATGGCACTCATGGGTTTCGCAGAGCACCGAAGACTCCAAGACTGGTACAACCCCGGGTCAATGGGGAAACAATACTTTTTAGGTCTAGAGAAAGGCTTTGCCGGGTCAGGTGATCCAACATACCCTGGCGGGCCGTTCTTCAACCCACTCGGTTTTGGGAAAGACGAGAAGTCAATGAAGGAGTTGAAGTTGAAGGAAGTAAAAAACGGTAGACTAGCTATGTTGGCGATCTTGGGTTACTTTATTCAGGCTTTGGTCACAGGGGTTGGACCGTTCCAGAATCTTTTGGACCATTTGGCCGACCCGGTTCACAACAATGTGTTGACCAACCTTAAGTTTCATTAGACTTGTTTCACTTATTTAATATTATGTGCAGAGTTTATTCGGAATACTATAAATTAATCTTTGTAACAAAACTTATGATGTCTTCCAGGCTTATCGAAACCTTGTTACTACTATTCATACATTTGGCAACTTGGAACAAAGATCCGTGCTAAATGTACATGCACATTATAGCTAACCAACAAACATACGATAAATGATACTCGTATAACCCAATCATGCTGCTTGAGCTAAAGCTTCAGGTGCATCGGCCCTGCGAGCAAACATTATAAAAAAATTAATACAAAAGAAAATAACTACATTTTTAAGAAACATATTAACATCATATTTGACAGTTTGTTGCTTAATACTACTGTCATATGTACATGGAGAACAATGGAAAAACTATCAAAATCCTCATCTCATCCATGTTCATCTGTTAGTTATTCATAGAGTGCCAATTCCAAACCATCTACTTATGAATGCATTGATTTGGGTTACGTTTCATCTCTAATTTGAATCATTATATAAAAAGCATCGGGTAAGGCCGTACGGGTTGAAAGTCATCCAAAGTGTATTTTTGATGCATCCAACGACCTAAATGGCTTAATTCAAAATTATTAGATTATTATTATAAAAATGTAGTGTTGTGAAGAGAAATAGCACAAGTATTTAGGGTAAATCCAACCCGACACGTTTTGACCCGTAAAAATAAATCACTTGTTTCAACCCATACAAAAACTTACCCCTTTTGACCCATAGTCATTTTCAAACATTTTTATAGTACTTAAGAAAACAGAAAGACACATTAGCAAGCTTTTGTTAATATTACCTCTGAAGTCCTTCTCCAACTTCTACTCTTAAAAAGTTTCCGATTGTCACAGGGGAGCCTACTTCCTTGGATAGTTCACTTAAGAGTGTCTGCACAAGATTTCAATATCCCAAAAATCGTTCAATTTTCAAACTTTCAAGTGTAGCGTATAAATGCAAGATAACAAGAGACCCGCATACCTTAACGTTAATAGTGTCATTCACGATAAATTTTTGCTCCATGAGAACAACTTCCTCAAAGTACTTCCTTAATCGACCTTCAACCATCTTTTCTATTGCAGCTTGGGGCCTACCCGAACTTTCCGCCTGGTTCCCAAAAGCAAACATTTAGCCAACAAAATTCAGCAAGTGAAAAAACAATGTGTTAAAGGTGCCAAGTTGGAAACTTTGACACATTTACTTATAAGTGGGTCGATCTGCATTATGCTTTATCTCTAACGGTTCAAAAAGGTAAAGTAGAAAAAGTTTGGGTATAAAGAAAATAGGTCAAAAATGGTCAGCAAAAGTTACCATCATCATAAAACAACCGATCTGTTTGACCATAATCACTACTCCAGAAAATTAATCTGTTTTTTCAGGTGAAAACAGAAATTCTTGTAAACAGGTTGGGTTGACCTGAAACACTTTTGGTCAATTTCATTAAAAGTTATTTTATAAGTAATTCGTCTGTCAGATATGATTACAAGTAGTATCCAAAGAATGGTCAAATTTTCTGTAGAAAAATATTTCACTAGATCGGTCAGCCAAACACGTTTACATGTATACCTGTTGTAAATGTTACCCAACCTACCTAATTTGCAACACCTATGTGTAACTCAAAAGAAAAAGGGAACATTACCTGAGATTTAAGAATCTCGCGTTCATTCTGGACTGCATCAGAAGAAACGAGTTCTCTCGTCAAAACTAAAGGCTTTGCGGCCACCACATGCATTGCCAACTCTGCACCAACACGCTGAACGACATCTAATGGAACATTTTCGTCCTCAACTTCAAGAGACAAAATTCCAGCAATACGCCCCAAACCTATAATGGGTTAACCAATCAAGATTCAATTTCATTTAATGCATTGATTTCTTTAGACACATTCATTTTTCGGGATATCGAAATAACAAAACATACCAGGATTTATTTAATTCATCATTTGATATTTTCGTGAAAAAAAATGCATTATTCTAAAACTTTGAAATAATAATAAAAAAATCTTACCAGGCTGGGGACAAGTGTGAAGATATGTCGACATGACACCATGTTTTGACATTGACATTGCAAAGCCCCTTCTTAGTTTTACGTTCTCACCCATTATAGCAGCAACTTCTGTAATTGCGTTTTGAACTGTTGTTTCTCCGCTTAATTTGGGATGGTCAAGATTGATCTTCAGATCCTGCCGCAACACATTGGCAGTAAAGACCTTGTCAAGCCTAAAACTATAAGATCTGGTAACTCAAATTGGGATTTAAGTTTGTCATTTTCTGTTGATATGGTTTAAACCTACTTAGTATCACATGAAAATAAAATTCCATCGTTAGTTATATTTCGTATAAACAGTTACTATTATCATTGCTTTATGCTCTTGTTGTTCACAAGATACCTTTATTTATCATTATTTGAGAGCATTTTTATATATTTGACAGAAATACATTTGTAATTCAACAAAAAGTATGTTGTTTCATTAAACAATTAATCCGTATTATCAAACATTCCAGGAGATAGAGGGAGTATAAAGCTAGATATAATATACAATCAATGCGTATTTTGTGTACAGTTTACACAAAATAACTAAATATAATATAGTATTTCAAATAGTAGTCGATTAATAGGCCTATTGATAATATTATGTGTCAAATGTAGAAAAGGAGCTAATAAATCTTTTTTACACATACTTTAAGACGACTATTTACATGGTTATGTCTTAAGCTACTTTAAAAAGCTAAAAATTAATGTATAGAATATCTTACCTCAAAACTCTGAATTCCAAGAGGGAATGCACCAGATACTTGTTCGGAATTTTCAGTCGTTAATGCCAACTTGGCCAAAGATGAAGCCTACAAGGATAACCATCGACATCTAATCAATCAATAAGATAAACGTGTTTCATATATAGCATAAACACATAAAAAACATAGGCGAGCATCTCAGCAATATTTGCATAATTCTTGTTTATGTAAACTTGAAATGCATATCCATGCTTCCTTGCGTGGTCATAAAACTAGTTTAGATTTGCATTTTGGAATAGATAATTTCATTATTGCAACTTCAAGTTGCAATAATTAGTTTTTTATGTTTATATAAACAGATTAGGTTTCTGATTATCTCATTTTTTAGGGAAAATGTAATCAGTTTTATACCATCTAGCATCAGCAAGATTAGGTTTCTGACTATCTCCTTTTTCACAAAAATGTTATTGTTGGTCATTTTATAAACTAACGTGGTAAAAATATTTATCTTTTCCAAAGACTGTACATATGCTTATAACCAATGTAAAAGCAGGCCCAAACATTATCAACCATAATCACTTTCATAATACACATCCAAAAGCTCCTGATGAAGTAGATGCAAAAACCAAATCAGAGAGACTAACCAGATGTTGAAATATTTCATTTCTTGCAACAAAGTCAGTTTCACAATTAAGCTCAATAACAGCAGCCTTTGTATCATTCTGTGCCAAAGCAAGCAAACCCTCGGCTGCAGTTCGAGCTGATTTTTTCGATGCAAGAACGATTCCTCTTTTCCTAAGTTCCTTTTGAGCAGCCTCTGTAACATAATCATCATATTATATTCGAAGGTTTTTGCATAAATTATCAATGTAGTTTTCCGTCCCGTTGGCAAAGAAAACAAAACCTTTTAAAACGGGCTTCAAAAATATTAGCTGATAATTTTTATATAAAAAAAGGTTCTTTATATATAAAAATCTTGGATTTATACATACAGTTAAATTTGTCCAAAAAAAAGAACATAACGTTAGGTTTTATCAAAAGATGTTAAAAATACAGGTTACAAAATGATTTAAACAGGGCATCAAACTACTTAAACGAGGTAGATGTACAAATATGTAAATGACTAGAACGAGACATGCAAAAAAGTTTGTTAGTATTAAGAAAAACTACACATAACAAATAAAAGCAACAAATGTAAGAGATATTAAAGCTGAATCATTTTTAATTTTTTTTTACCTAAATCCCAGTTGCAATCGATAAGAGCAGATTTCACCTCTTTGATAGGAGCACTTGTTCTCTCTCTTAACTTTTTTATAAGATTCATATGATCGGAAGGTGAAGCCTCGCTTGAATATTTTCTCACAGGTGTTTGTGGTTCAGAAATAAAATTTTCGTTATTATAAAAACGGGTGGAGTAGACATATCTGGAATGTATAGGAGTGCTTGCTCGCCTGCAAAGTATCTCAATCGACTGTTTTGCACTTCGAGAAAACATCATATTGGAAAACTGCAGATTATAACCTACAATTTCAGTATCACAGGTAGATTGTGCTATTTGGCATTGTGTTTTCAAGTTGAAGATAATCAGTTAATGGTGTTTGGGAATAGTAAAACCGATTCTAAATCATCTAATTACTAATGTGTCGAATAACCAATTTTGAATAATCACTTTTAGGACTTACTGCAACTAGCGGATTATAATTGTCTAATCATATGTCTATTAAACCTTTAAAGAATCGGATTTTCTATACTTCTAGAATGGATTATCCAACTATCACAAATCCGAACAGAAAAAAAAATAAGCAAACACTATCTCCTACCACTCGTTTTGCTACGGCTTTTATAAGTAGATATCAAATAATCACTCTCAGACCTCAACGCCAAATACCCCCTTGTTTTAATTAGCAGAAATGCAAACCCAAAGAAACATTTCTGTGTGATGCACTGGTGCTTCTAGAGTTCTAGGATCTAAAATTACATCTGGAATTGCTTATTAAAACTGCGTAAGCATTTTGATACAAAAGATAAGCAGTTTTGAGGGTATGTGGGATTGCTCATCTGATTAATTGAGGTAAAATAATCAGTTTGGAACTTGCGTATACCAAACCACTTATCTGATCATTCCAAATATCATAAGCAGTTTTCAAAACGCAATTACAAACATGCAGTGGGGGTTGTTTACGAGTGCTTATCTGCTTATTCCTTTCCATAATGATCAGATAAACGGGATGATAAGAGCAAGTCTCAAACTGAGTATTTCAAGCCTGCTTATTTCACTCAATCACATAAAAATAAGCAATCTCAAACACAAATAAAATTGCTTAGCTTATGTATCAATTTGGATCTAATTCACACAATCGCAAAGCCAAAGAATCATTACTATGTAGGGCTTTTATGATTTGAAAGTGCCTATTAAATCTGGTAAGTGCATCTTAATAAAACAGATTAGAAATTTTGAGGGTGTTTGGGATTGCTTATCTAATCATTAGCGACTGAAATAAGCACGTTTTGAATTAATATTACCAGCCATGGCCATTTCCAAAAGCATACGCAGTTTTAAAAGGCAAATGCAAAAACAACTAATTGGTTTTCAAAATGACCAGGTAGGCAGTTCCGAATAAACAAATCCCAAACCGATTAATTCAAAACTGGTTCCTTCACTCACTAAAAATCACATAAGCAGTTTTAAATAAGCAATCTCAAACACACATAAAACTGCTTATCTTATGCATCAAAACACTATATAAGTTTAAATAAGCAATCTCAAGCACCCTCTTAAGATAAGAGAAATAGCACCAATTCTCACAACTATTGGGTCTAGTGCTTAAAAAACTACTAATAACTACTCATCTATTTAATGTTTAATATAAAGATCAAGAACCCATATCACATAAACCAAATATAATCTCAAAAGACTTAAACTTTTTATGAAATGAAGCCTAAAAATCAAGAAACTTGCAAATAAAACCAAAATGGTATTTCCTTAAATTAATACAAAACCACAACATATCAAATCTAAAAAAACATCATACTATCATAGTACCTTTGTTTTGTTGTCTGATGAGAGAACAGCAACTGAGGTTTAAGAAAGATGTGTGCAAAAGAAAATGAGGTTCCAAGTTTGGGGCATATTGGTTGGGCCTGGGTTGAACCGGTTTTGGATATGAAGTTATAAACTATAAACTGTATGTTTGGGCTTGCGATATTATATATGAATCCAAAATCAAAACAAAGGTTTGCAAAAATTGTTAGGGGGTATCGTCTAGTGATTAATCGGTTAAGCAGGGATTAATTGGATTAGATTTTATATATATATATATATATATATATATATATATATATATATATATATATATATATATATATATATATATATATATATATATATATATATATAATTATAAAATTTTGAAACTATATGCTTAATTTGGCCGATCTAGCATATTTTTTTCCCGATTTATGTCCGATTTGGCCAATTTATGTCTGATTTGGCCGATCACTATCCGTAACCGATTGGTGGATTTATCCAATTTATGCCTGATTTGGCTGATTTTTATCCGGTATGTTGACCGATTTTTGACCAACTAATTAATAAGGTCAATTAGTGAAAATCGGGGCGGTTAATCCCCACCTAACGATTAATTGCCGATTAATCGACCGCCTAGGCTAATTTTTGCAACACTGATCAAACTGAACCGACTCAAATTTGCCAAAACCAAATCAACTAAATTAACTATCTAAATTAGAACAAATATGCAATTTTATAACCATTTATTCATACTCGGGTTGACCCGAAGCTGAGTGAACCCGACCCAAATTGACCTAACCCGACTAACCCAAGTTTAAATAGAGGCGGGTTCGGCATTTTCACCATCGACCTGAGTTTGACCCGACCCAAATTAACCCAAACTCAACCAACCCGACCCGATTAATTAACACCCTAATTACAAGTAGTTAGCTATGACAAACACACCCTTAATCCAACGTCTCAAAAAACAAATGTCAAAAGACATTTTAGTCAACTTTTGCGTACTAATCGCCTTAAGCCCACCAAACTCATGAAACCAGCTAAGCCCACCAAACCCATAAAAGGAAGAAAAAAAAATACAGTATTATATAAGCCTTTTCTTTATGCGACGACTAAATATACATGTATTCAAACTAAAGCGTTGACTCTAATCCTTAGCCACTGCTGGGCACACATCTATCGATCATCGTCAGCACAAAATATTGTAAGTTGTAACATGAAAGTTATCATGCAGTAATATACTTTTGGTCTTATTATGTGTGTTCATTATATATAATGTCTAATGTATGGTCATGCATGGTACGTGTAAAATTCGTCAAATTTCGGCTTATTTTTTATGAGCCCCAATTTTACGCGGCTTATTTTGAGACTTGTCGGCTTATATAAGTTTATCTCTCAAAGTAAACCACAAAATTAGAGCTTATAAAAAATAAGCCCAAATGGGCTTACGTTTAATAAGCTTAGCCAAACACCCCCGAAATTGAATTCGATAGTAGTTACATATTGGCAATTTATTTATTTATATAGTGTAGCAAGAATTTACAGTATTTGATGAAGACTTAAACTCATAAACCTCAAGTTCGCGGCTTATGGACATTAAACCTAGCAGTTTGTGCATCACTATATCTTCAATAACACGACGGCATGAAGCGGTTGTTGTTTGTTTTATATAATTATGATTTATTTATATATTGGTTATTTAGATCTTGGTGAGCAAGTAAATTTAGGTAATAAGTTAGCTTCTACGAGTATATAACAAGAAACTTACTTTCTGGGTACTTGTTACCCGAGATTAATTGAAACTTTTTTTTTTTTTTTTTTTTTTTTTCAGAATAAATAAAAAATTATCTCACATACTTAATTAAGCCTAGGTCGGAAATAGTTACATGGATACATCGGTTAAGCAGCATATATATGAGTCATTTCCCCGGTCCTATGGAAATCTCAACAGGGAAATTCTATCCTTTGTTATATCTGTTTGACTAGTATTAAATTACTTTGTGATTTCTTGGTAATTCCTATCACTAACATGTGTCACGAATAAACTTATGTTTTGTACTAGTATATATTTGTGTAATTTAAATCTGAAGTTCTTATACTTCTGTTTTTGCAAAGCTAGCTGACAAATACACTTAAAGGATTCATCTAGCAGAAACATTCCTGTAAATTCAGCAAATTGGAGATAAAAAAATGGCAGATGACAATGTAAGTTTGTTAACATTGATTCACTCTTTGTGTTATTATATTTCGTAATTTATTGCGAATAAGATGATGCTAATGGTTTTTTTAATACAGCTTAATGATACAGTGAGCCTCAAACAAAAACTAATAAAATTGACTGAGGCATCACTTAAAGTTACGTTTCCTGATGAGCCAAACTTGACACCTATAATTGCTCCCGGAAATAAAAACAAAGCTTGTGATTATCAATGGTATGTGCTCTTTCTCATACATATAGATGGCTTCTATTTGTGCATGCTGTTTGGTTCCGTGTATACTAAAGCAACCATTTACTTTTTCGGTTTGTAATATGATAGAGAATTTAAGTAATGGTAACTGCATCATGATCATGATCATCATCCATATTGTTTGATACTAATACCTACATTTACATTTGGTTATAGCAACAATGCCATGAGCTTATGGGCTAAAATTAGAAACACGGGTACAGAATTCCAGGGTCCAGAACCTATTGGACAGGTAATACTAGTATTTATTTTTAGGAAAATCATCAAGATAGTCACGATACAGATGGCTTTTAACTTGGAAAAATTTTCACAATAATATGTATTAGTTTTTGAAAACTTGTTTTGCGGACAATCTTTTTTACGAAATAAGCTTTTTAGATTTTTTATTGGTTTGACTTTTTTTCTGTTGCATAGTTTGACCTTTCTTAGAAATTAAGAAAACAAAACATGTTTAACAAAAAAGACAATTCGTAAAGTAAGTTTGCGATAATGGTTGTCATAAATTTCCCTCTGTCTATGATTCAGTATCAAAACCGTTTGTAATGTGGCTATTCTCATGAAGTTCCCCCTCTTTTTTTTGTAAGTGAACTGTATAGAGTATATTGCGTTTAGCACTATTCATATGGTTCAATGTAATCTTTTTAATATTCAGGCAATCATGCGAAACCTTCCAGCAAATGACATAATAGAATCATGCTCCGTAGCTGGTCCTGGTTATGTAAATGTTATCTTATCAGAGCAATGGATGGCTCAGGTAATTTCCGTAATCATATTTTTGGAAGCTCCATTTAGACCTTCCTTCTTTCCTAGCTCGGTGCGTTACTTACTTACCATCATGCCTGCAGAGCATACATAGGATGTTAATAGATGGTATCGACACATGGGCACCAAAGCTTCATGTCAAAAGGGCAATTGTAGACTTTTCGTCACCCAATATAGCAAAGGAAATGCATGTCGGTCATTTACGATCAACTATCATTGGAGACACTCTAGCACGTATGCTTGAGTTTTCTAAAGTTGAAGTGCTTCGAAGAAACCATGTTGGGGATTGGGGTACTCAGGTACATGAATAATGTGGTACTGCACATACATGTTCTTTCTTATTTTGTTCCTCATCGTGTAAATAACAAATAAACAATTTCATTTTGGCAGTTTGGAATGTTGCTCGAGTATCTATTCGAACAGTTCCCTAATGGGGAAGTTAATGATCAAGCTATTGGAGAGATCGAGGTGAGTATATTGATTATGAGATGAGTTATAGATGATCAACCTATACGGTAAACATTGATGATTTTGATTTCACACATATATTCATGTTATGCCATAGTTGCAACTTGCAACTTTCAAGAATACAAGATGCAGTTTTGAGGTTTCATTTTTGTGAATGTTACTGGATGATGGATTAGTCTTATCTTGACTCCATTATTACTTAAACAGGTGTTTTACAAGGCGTCAAAGAAGAGATTTGATGATGATCCCGAATTTAAAAAGAGAGCCCAAGAGGCGGTGGTTAGTCTCCAGGTGAACCACCACTTAGTAGCCCACACAACTTTGCAATCATTTTATTTCTTTTATTATATTTGAAATAATGAATTTTAAAATAGGGTGGTGACGAAAGGTACCTGAAGGCATGGGCACAAATATGTGAGATAAGTCGAAAGGGTTTTGAAAAAGTATATCAGCGTCTGGGAATTCACTTGGTAGAGAAGGTATCATTTTTAACCCGTGACCCCTTAGTCACTTCGTTTGTAGTTCAGTACGTAATATTTTAGGCCCAACATTTTTGGTTACCAAATGTTGCTCAAATATTTAATGATCTGTATCATTGAAGTTCTAAGTTGATGTATAAGATCTCCATTGTAAAACTCGACTCCTTTTCATTGGAACACAGATATACCTAATTCAATTCATCTGCTTTCATGATATATAATGCAGATATGCATATTTTGCAAATCTCAAATACTTATTTTTTCCATTGGTTTCAGGGTGAAAGCTTTTACAACCCATACATACCTCAGACTCTAGATTTGCTGAGACAAAGTAATTTAATAGAAGAAAATGAAGGCGCGCAGGTCATATTCACTGAAGGAAAACCGAATCCTCTAATTGTGGTTAAAAGCGATGGAGGCTTTAACTATGCTTCAACTGATCTTGCAGCCCTATGGTTGGTTTTTCATATATTTGTCTACATTTTCATATTTCATTGTGGTTAAAAAGTATGTTGCACGTTATTATAAGAAAAGGTGAAAATGTATATTCTCTGAAACCATCTGCATACATGTGTAGGTATCGTCTTAATGTGGAAAAAGCTGAGTGGATAATATATCTCACTGATGTAGGCCAGACAGACCACTTTCACATGTTCTTCAATGTATGTCTCTTTCACTCAACATGATATCCCAAGTAGTGAATTTTGATATTTTGATTTAACAACTTTCTCTTTTTAGGCTGTGTTTGTGTACATGACCGGACGGATCGATAAGATCCGGACACGTCATTCCGGACGGATCAGTAGTGTCCGGATGGATATTTGATGACACGTGCCCCCCACGACTGGCACCACCTGTCAGAGGTACGCCACTCCCTATATGTCAGAAACAGTCACCTACTGGTACTACGAACAGTGTTCCAACAGTAGAAAGGTACAGGTCCAAAGTAGTATAAATACTTCTCATTTACTTTAACAAAGCATCTTTCAATTACACTTACACACATATACTTTCATTAACACCCTATACTTACTCTCACGCCTGAGCTGGGTCCTGGGATAAACCCCAGGGCGAGGCTAACGCGTTCTTTCCTTGTGTCTCCAGATCCGAAGAACTCCCAGGACTCGCGACTAGGAGACTGCAACAAATTACTCAAACAAATTGGCGCCATCCGTGGGACCCGGGTTCAATCTACCAGGGTCGCACCATGTCGGGTCCAAACCCCGAAACCTCAGGTGGTAACGATGATACCTCCTCGGCATTGAAAGAACAGATTGAGGGACACCTGTCTGCCCTCAAGGCTCTCGTAGAAGATTATAACCGAAGAGAAAAGGTTCAACCCATCCGGTTAGACTTCACCGAAGGTAGTAACGGAGATGGGGCGCGAAAGGATCGAACACCCGGGGGAATTGCAACGGGGGCAAAAGTGTCGGACGACGATTTGGGAAAACCCTTCAAGGAGATAGCCAATTCTCCGTTGTCCCGGAGGCTTCAAGAATTCTCAGCTCCGGAACACAGAATGCCATCCCATATCAAGCTCTATGACGGTTCGACGGACCCGGAGGATCACCTCACTAGGTTTTCCGGGGCCGCAATGCAGGGATGCTGGCCCATGCCGGTATGGTGCCGTATGTTTCAACAAACACTGGATGGAAGCGCACGAGGTTGGTATGACAAACTCCCCTTCGGAAGTATTGACGAGTGGGCGGACCTCCGTCATCAGTTTACAACCCGCTTTGCTCTCCGCAAGAAATGCCTCAGGGACCCCACAGAAATAACCAAGATCGTCAGGAATGCCAATGAATCTCTGCCTGAATTCAAGGAAAGGTGGACTACGGAAACCGGATTCATCCAAGGGGTGCCAGAAATAATGCGGATATCTTCTTTCATGGATGCATGCAAGAACCCCGAGTTGGCGAAACGCTTTGCTGACCGAGTACCTAAGACGGTAGAGGAAATGATGAACCGGGTGGATGATTTTGTAAGATCAGAGAAGGCCTTCATTAGTACCGAGTTGCCTCGAGGAGAAAGAATGGAATCCTCGAGAAGGCCTCCCGTCGGTAACTTTAGACGGGAGGAAAGACAATACCGGGGACCGTACGGGGGAGATAAGAGACCGTACGAAAATAAGAGTAGTACCACCGGACGAGACTGGTACGCTCCCTACAAACCTAGGGAACGACCTCCGTTGCTCCCTCCTCGAAACGACTATCACGCACGCCCAAACTACCCTGCCAAGCTCTCATTAAACTCCCTCACAAAACTGCCTCGAGAAATCCTAGCGACCGAACGACAGTTGCAGCTCCCTGTCCCTAGACCGCTTGGCCGCCCGCTCAGGAGGGAGGACCAGGATAAATATTGTGACTACCATATGGGCAGTGGACATCACACAAATGACTGCATTCAACTCAAAAAGCAACTAGAAACGGCTCTAGAGTCCGGGAAACTCAATCATCTGGTCAAAGATGTTCGACAAAAGGGTGGTAGGCAACGAGAGGACGAACCGCGAAAGGACAGGATCATCAACATGATTCGCACACACATGAACGACAGAAAGAGGAAGAACAGAGAGCCACCGGAAGAATGGATGGATGTTCCCCTGACATTCCCTCCTATATCGTCAGACGATGTGTCAGAAGAACCAATCATCATAGAGGCGACTATAGAAGGGTACCTCGTTCGGAGAGTCTTTGTAGATGAGGGGGCGTCTGTTGAGATTATGTTCGAACACTGCTTTAATCAATTACATCCTTCTCTCAGGGCGAAATTAAGACCCACTCGAACGGACCTACTAGGGTTCGCAGGTAGCATAACCAAACCGCTGGGTAAGTTGGAGCTAGATGTAGAATTCGGGAAGGGGAGACTGTCTCGGAAGGCTACCATGAAATTCACGATCATTCGTGCCCCTTCACCATACAATGTTATCCTTGGACGGAGTGGGCTCAAGATACTCCGGGCGATCCCCTCCACCATTCATTCGATGATGAAATTCCCCACGCCGGGAGGCATCGCCACGCTGACCACCAGGTTTGCCGCAGTCTTGGAGTGTCGGAGGATAGAAGAGAGTCAGACAGAGAAAGAGCAGGATATGGTCGAAGGACATGAACGGGAAGCTGGGAAAACAGAGGAAGTAATGATCAACCCGGCGTATCCAGATCAGCTCGTCACTATAGGAGGAAAATTGACTAAGGGTTGTAAAATTCAGCTGAAGGAATTGCTCGCCGGCAATCTGGACGTATTTGCGTGGGAACCAAGTGATATGACAGGAGTACCACGGAGAATCATAGAACACCGCTTGAACATAAATGCATCAGTAGAACCTGTGTGTCAGAAACGAAGGATGTTCGCTTCGGATAGAAGCCAAGCCGTGCTTAAGGAAGTAGAAGAATGGACTCGTGCTGGAATTGTCTGTCCGGTGAGATACCCAACATGGATATCTAATCCAGTGTTGGTGAAAAAGAGCGATGGCACCTGGAGGATGTGCGTCGACTTCAAAAATGTCAACTCGGCATGCCCAAAGGATTATTATCCTCTTCCAAACATTGATTGGAAGATAGAGTCCGTGATGGGGTACAAATACAAATGTTTCTTGGACGCATACAAAGGTTACCACCAAGTACAAATGTCTAGGGAAGACGAAGAGAAGACAGCTTTTTATACGGACCAAGGGACTTATTGTTACACCAAGATGCCCTTCGGTCTTAAGAATGCCGGTGCCACGTATCAAAGGTTGGTCGATGAAGCGTTCCAAACGCAGATAGGTAGAAATTTGGAAGCCTATGTTGATGACATGGTCATCAAAAGCAAAGAAGAGAGAGAAATGCTAGCGGACATTGCAGAAACGTTCGACAACCTGAGGAGGATTAATATGAAGCTTAACCCGAGAAAGTGTTCGTTCGGAATGGAGGAAGGGAAATTCCTGGGATATTTGGTCACCTCCGAAGGGATCCGGGCTAACCCAAAGAAGACGAAAGCCATATTGGACATGCAATCACCCCGGACGTTGAAGGAGATGCAAAGCCTCAGTGGCAAGTTAGCGGCTCTAAATCGATTCCTCTCCAGGTCGGCTGAACGATCATTACCTTTCTTCGAGACATTGAAAAATATCACCAAGGAGAATAAGGACGAGTTTAGGTGGACGGAGGCAGCGGAAGATGCCTTCCAGAGGATGAAAAAGCTCATCGAAGAGCTCCCTTCTTTAACCACGCCGGTCACCGAAGAAATTTTATATGTGTATATCGCTGCTGCTGATGAGGCCGTTAGCACCGTATTAGTGACGGAGAGACAGGGGAAACAAAATCCGGTACATTACGTCAGTAGAACATTGAATGAGGCGGAGAAGAATTATGCACCGTTAGAAAAACTTGTCCTATCCCTGTTGCATGCGTCCAGGAGATTGCGTAGGTACTTCGAAGCTCACCCAATTAAGGTCATCACTGACCAACCAATCAAGCAAATCCTCAGTAAAGCACACGCGTCCGGAAAACTCGCCAAGTATTCGGTGGAGTTGGGGGCGTACAACATCGACTACATTCCCCGGAGTTCCATCAAGGGACAGGTTCTTGCCGATTTCTTGTCCGAAGCTCCCATCGGTAATAGTTCCCCTTCATATTTCCAACAACCAGCGAAAAAGCTAAGCAGAGACGAAACTGATAGATGGACGCTGTTTACGGATGGATCCTCCAACCAAAAGGGGGCAGGCGCCGGGTTGGTGCTAATCAGCCCCACAAAGACAGAATACACCTATGCTCTACGTCTAGACTTCGAAGGTACCACCAATAACGAGGCTGAATACGAAGCTCTATTGGCCGGCTTAAGGATAGCAGCGGATATGGGCATACGAAACGTACGAGTATACGTCGATTCAAAACTGGTAGCTAATCAAATAAATGGTGACTATGTAGCTGCAAATGCCAACATGGCAAAATACTTGGCCAAGACGAAAGGGTTGATTGCTAACTTCGACAAGTTCTCCATCAGCAACATTCCCCGAGCAAGAAACCAGAAAGCCGACGTGCTAAGTAAGTTGGCAACCGTGGCGTTTGATCACCTCACAAAGGAGGTTCTGGTTGAAGTATTGACGGAGAGATCCATAGGGAAGAGAGAGGTGAATGCAGTGGTGGAAGAAGAAGGAGATAACTGGATGACACCCATCATTAAGTGCCTAACCGAAGGGATATGGCCGGAGGACAGAAATGAAGCACGGGCATTCCGGATGAAAATCAATCAATACGTAATGGACTAGGGAGTTTTGTTCAAACGGTCATACTTGGTACCCATGCTAAGGTGCGTAGGTCCTTTGCAAGCCAATTATGTAAACAGAGAAATACACATGGGAGCGTGCGGAATGCACTCCGAACCACGAATGGTAGTGGCAAAAGCCATGAGACAGGGATACTACTGGCCAACCATGCACCGGGACGCCAGGAATGAAATCCGAAAATGTGACTCCTGCCAGATCCATTCCAGGGTCCCCAGACTTCCGAAAACGCCAATGACGTCCATAATGGCCCCGTGGCCCTTCTACCAGTGGGGAATGGACATCCTGGGCCCTTTACCCCAGTCATCGGGGAAGGCAAAGTACGTGATAGTGGCTATCGATTATTTCACCAAGTGGATCGAAGCTAAACCACTGGTCCGCATAACGGGAAAGGAGGTCAAAAAGTTCACATGGGAGAACATAGTGTGCAGATTCGGCCTCCCACAGATAATAGTCACTGACAATGGGACACAATTTGTTAATGACCCATTCAAAAGATGGTGTGAGCAGCTACACATACAACAGATCAACACGGCGGTAGCTCATGCACAGGCGAATGGACTAGTTGAAGCCGCCAACAAAAGTCTAATGAACGGCATCAAGACTAGGCTGGGTAGAGAAAAAGCCTTATGGGTGGAAGAATTACCTAACGTTCTCTGGGCTCACCGTACAACACTTAAAATGAGCAACGGAGAAACACCATTCAGTCTAACGTAAGGCAGTGAGGCTGTCATACCGGCTGAAATAGGGATGCCAACGCATCGGACAATGATGGTTAGGGAGGGGATGAATGACGAGGAGGTCCGTCTGAATCTGGATCTACTGCAAGAAAGGAGGGGAAGAAGCAGCAATCCGAGAGACCAAGTACAAAGCCAAGATTGAAAAATATTATAACCGACGTGTCCGACTGGAAACTTTCCGTCCCGGAGACTTCGTGTACCGCAGAAACGAGGCCAGCCGCGTTGAAGACCAAGGCAAACTAGGCCCAAAATGGGAAGGGCCATATCGTGTGACAGAAGCATATCAGAATGGATCCTATAAGTTATATACGATGGACGATCAGGAAGTCCCCCGGAAGTGGAATGCTGTGAACCTCCGGAAGTGTTATTTATAGTTTGTATTCTGTTCAGAATTCTGGGTTGTAAGACTTGTCTAAGTCATTTTGTTGATCAAATATCAGAAACCCTCCAGATGGAGGGAAATTTTCCGTCATGAGCCACGAAGTAATCCTAAATTTGAGCGGAGATTAGCTACCTCCGTTCGACCCGACGGTAACAATCCTAAGGGATAACTTCTATAACCCGACGGTAACAAACCTAAGGGATAACTTCTATAACCCGACAGTAACAAACCTAAGGGATAACTTCTATAACCCAACGGTAACAAACCTAGGGGTTCGTCATATAACCCAACGGTAACAAACCTAGGGGTTCGTCATAAAACCCAACGGTAACAAACCTAGGGGTTCGTCGTATAACCCAACGGTAACAAACCTAGGGGTTCGTCATATAACCCAACGGTAACAAACCTAGGGGTTCGTCATATAACCCAACGGTAACAAACCTAGGGGTTCGTCATAAAACCCAACGGTAACAAACCTAGGGGTTCGTCGTATAACCCAACGGTAACAAACCTAGGGGTTCGTCACGTAACCCTACGGTAACAAACCTAGGGGTTCGTCTTGTAATCCTACGGCGCCAAGACGCCTAAGGGATAATATCATTTATTCAGAAAATCTGACTAGCTACATAAGCACATATGAAGATCATAACAGCGAAGTGTATACAAAAAAATATTGCTAAGAAAAATGCAAAATCACGACATATCTAAACGGACGAATCATCAGCAAAATATATAAATGTACCCCAAAAAGGAGGATCATCCGAATGAACAAGCATGAAAATAAATTGTCAACTGTCACAAATCAAATATTACAGACCAAGCGGAACGACGAAATAATCTAATGATCCTGCTCCTGATCAGCATTAACCACCCCGGAACTGCCAACACCTGGGGTGACTCCAGTTCCTTCCGGAAAGATGTTCATAAGATCAGCCAAGGGAAGACGATGAGAAGCAACTATCTTTTCCACAAAAGGGAACTGCTTGGAAAACATGCCATCATAGGCAGTCCGGAAGTTGAGTGCTCCTGACATATCAAAACCAGAGGAGGAATTCACAATCTCTTCAATCTGTTCGGTCTCCCGACCGACCTTGATCCCTTGCAACCAGCCAGCATCTATGGCTGCATTAAAGACATCTCCCCAGGCCATCTGATATTCATCGCTCTCTTGAAGTCTCTTTATAACCAACGGAACCAGCTTCCGGACATAGTTGTACCTCAGTATCTCCGCTTGGCTTGACTCCACAGTTAGCCTCTCCACCGTCTGACTCAGCTCGGCGGCCTTTGCTTCGGCCGTCTCGAGAGCAGTTGTCTTCACGGCCAAAACATTTTCTAGAGCTCGCATCTTTCCGTCCTGCTCACCAATCTTTGCCAACAGACCATCCCTTTCCAACTCAACGGCAGATAACTGGTTCGACAACCCCTCCTCTCGACTAGCACAATTCTGGTGCTGCTGCTGAAGTTCCTGGTTGGCTTTGGTCAGAACCTCAACCGAACGACGTTGCTCCGAAAGCTCGGACTCAAGCTCTTTGATCCGATCGGCCGAGCTACCACAACCCTCATGTGCCTGATAAAGTTGGGCGTAGTGGTAGCTCGTTCTCTCGAAACGCTGAAGAACATCTGCTTGAGCTAAGCTCCCGCGTGCTAACTCAAACCAGGCACGCTGGGTGGCTTGGTAATCAGTCAAGGTGCCCTGCTCCGATCGGACTGAGGGAGGAGCGAGATGCGCCATCAAGTCTCTGCAAACCTCAGCGTCATTCATACTGGCCCCAGCGGTCAGTTTCCATCCGGGAATGAAGGGCGCTGAAGAATCATCCCGCTCTATATACAAAGGACTTGCTTCAGATAAAGGAGAGAAAGGAGATATGTGAGAGAAAAGAGATGAAAAGACATAAACTTACCTCTGGATCCCCTGCGAGGAAATGCCTGACGGCTAAGATCAGCGGAGGTGGATCCGGAAGGGCCTGCGAACAAAAAGAAGAAAAAACAAAACATGATTCCCTGGCAGACAACGATAATCAACAGGTTCAGGATATACCTCCGTGAGCAAAAGCTGAAACATTTGGGCCTCCCAAATCTTCGTCCGGATCAAACATATCAAAGCCAAGACCATCTCCTTCAGGATGACCGCCCGCAGTTTCCGGGGCAACATTTTCCGAACCGCTCACCAGGTTGGTAGCTTCGGTGTTCCCAGCCTCCCCACCTATCGGAATCTCCACATTCTCAACATTCTCTTCATCCTGTACATCTTCAACATCCGCCTGGTGTGCCACATTTTCTTCATCGACCCCCCCGGCGTCCGGATGACTGATGTTTATGGGGGAAGGGGATCGAGTTCGATCACCTTCAGAAGAACCATCATCCTCCGATATCACAACGCTGGAAGGATGGACCCTCTTGTGTGGTCGATGAGAGGGATCAACGGATGTACGCTTCCTGCTCACATTAGGCTGAGTAGCCTGCTTCTTCCTATCCTTTGCTGCCCGAGCATCTATTACCCGTTGGTTGGGTCTCTCAACAACCCTTTGAAGTCCTGACTTGGCGGGAAGAGTCGAGGGCATCCCCATCGGCCAATGCTGGCCCCTTGCCGACACGGGAGAGTGAAGTGTTTGGGAACCTGAGGAAGCGAGACATCGGTACAACTGCATAGAAAGAACAAGTATAAGTACGGCATAACAAAGCACAAAAGAACAACACAAGACGCTAGATTTACAACAAAGAGAGTTACCGTTCCCCTCCCCATCCTTAAAAACCGGTCGGTGACTGGGGGTACTTCCAAAGCTTGGACAAACCAGCCTCGAAGAGCAGGGCAAGATGAAGGGCCTGTATATCCACAACAGCGGCCGTCAAAGCATCCACATGCTCTAGCTGATAACCTCCCGCCGGCGGCAGCTCGGAAACACTGGAGTCCGGATGTCTCCAGGGCATGGCTTGAGGAATCGCCCTGCGGTCGATAAGGAAGAACCTGTCCTTCCAATGCTTCAAACTCGAACAGGTTTCATTGAAAATCCTCGCCGGACCATTCTTACCAGTACGACGAGCAAAAGAGAACCAATGCCCTTGCTTTTGCAACATATAAAAAAGACGGAACAAAGTCACATACGGAGCAAAGTTCAAACTCCTACAGTACACCTCGAACAAAATGACCTTCGTCAAACCAATCGGAACTAGCTGGGATATATGCACCCGGAAATGATTAAGAACTTGAAGAAGGAAGGTCGAAAATGGAACTCTAATCCCTGAAAACTCAAGATACGCTTCGTAGATCCCAATGGCATTCCTCGGTAAACGTTCCATAGTCATACCGGGAGGTGGTAGACGGGGATGTAAGTCCTCGGGAATCCCGTATACCCTTGCGGCCTCCCTCACATCTCCCTCCGACATAACGGACGTATATACATGCATATCGAATTTCGGAATAACATCCACGGCGCCGGAGGACGATGCAACGTTATCCGTTCTCCCAGATGCAGACGCAACGTTTTCTTGCGAACCGGAGGCCATAACTCAAGAACGGAGGGACAAGGCAACTCTCTTACAAAGGGAAAAGAAGGGAAGAGTCGGAGAAACGCACCTGATAAGAAGACGAAGAGACCGGAATGCAAGTGTGGGAAGAAAAGTAAAACAGTAAAAAGAAAAAATGGGAGGTGTAAGCATTATATAGGGGGAGTATGCAGAACAGTAAAACGTCATATCGTGTCAGACCCACACGTGGGTTAATCTGAGCCACCCACGCCCATACCTTGGGACACGTGCCCACATCTCACGGTTCCCGGTACAAATGCGATTTACCTCAGGTAATGGGCCTAGGCCCACGGAACAACGGGCCAGCGATAACACAACTTGGCCTTGGTAGAACAAAGATAATACGAGAACGAGGGGGCCCAATTGTCCGGACAAACGAAATATCATATTACACCTTCTCAAAGCTGTAACACGATACTGGGGGGGGACATGTTTGTGTACATGACCGGACGGATCGATAAGATCCGGACACGTCATTCCGGACGGATCAGTAGTGTCCGGATGGACATTTGATGACACGTGCCCCCCACGACTGGCACCACCTGTCAGAGGTACGCCACTCCCTATATGTCAGAAAGAGTCACCTACTGGTACTACGAACAGTGTTCCAACAGTAGAAAGGTACAGGTCCAAAGTAGTATAAATACTTCTCATTTACTTTAATAAAGCATCTTTCAATTACACTTACACACATATACTTTCATTAACACCCTATACTTACTCTCACGCCTGAGCTGGGTCCTGGGATAAACCCCAGGGCGAGGCTAACGCGTTCTTTCCTTGTGTCTCCAGATCCGAAGAACTCCCAGGACTCGCGACTAGGAGACTGCAACAAATTACTCAAACAGGCTGCTAAACGTGCAGGATGGCTCTCAACTGTAGAAGGAGAATACCCAAAAACAAGTCATGTAGGATTTGGTTTTGTTTGTGGTGATAATGGAAAAAGATTCCGAACACGTAGTACTGAAGTGGTTAAGTTAATTGATCTGCTTGATGAAGCTAAAACTCGTTGTAAAGCAGCTCTTGTGGAGCGAGGTATATTCGCATATTTTGTTTGTATCAGTTAAAGGTGGGGAATGGGTCGGTGGCTAACGGGTCATGACAGGTTGTTTTACGCATCAGGTTGACCCTCTACACTACTTGTCCAAAATATTAAAATGGGTAAATTATATGTACTTTTATTAGGCAAGGATGCAGTGTGGACTGATGAGGAGCTTGAGCAAACTGCTGAAGCAGTTGGCTATGGCGCTGTTAAGTAAGATACTAACACTTCGTCTTTAGTATCATGGTTATCGTATTCATTAAGAGGTGTAAATAAACACTTTCTGTTACTACTTCATCTTGATTGAAACAAGGACTACATTTATTCACTACTTTTGGGTCAAGTACAGTAATTCAATTATATACTGTTTGTTTTCTGAGCTTGTTTAGTCGAATTTTTGTTGCATCTTTTTAGTTAAAAATTACTGTAGTAAAGTAGAATTGCACTTTTTTTTTTCCTGAATAAGGATTTAAAATTAGTAAATTAAGGGATTCCGCGTTTGAACATGGAATAAATCTGCGTTTGCTGTTAACAGATATGCTGATCTGAAAAACAATAGATTGACCGATTACAAGTTCAATTATGATCAGATGCTCAATGATAAGGTATGCTTAATGGCATTCTCCCATTTTTAGCACAATTAAGTCTTCACTCTTCAACTAGTGATATTATGCAATCTTATATTCTCCATTTTATTTCCAATTTGAAATTGTAATAATGTTCTTTGATAATAGGGAGATACAGGTGTATACCTTCAGTATGCGCATGCGCGAATATGTTCAGTTCTTCAGAGATCTGGTAGAAACATCGACGAACTGAAGAATGTAAGATTTCTTGGCAGTTAAATGTCATAATAGTTTTTTTTTTTATAAAAAAGCCTTTATTTTTTTTTTTCTTGAATTGGATATCGAGTTTACGAATATATTTATTGTTTGTGACAGGTAGGACAGTTAACATTGGAGCATGATTTAGAACGCAAGCTGGGATTACATTTGCTCCGGTTTCCTGATGTAAGATAACCATTTGGAAAATGAATCAATATCAGCAGAAAATCACATTAGTAAACAATAAAAATAAACGTTTTTAGTTACTTTTTTGACTTGATCGGTTTTGAGATAAAACATAACCAAAATCTACCCGTTTGTTCTATGCATTAATATTCTGATTTTTATGTGTACAAAACCTCTTGCTTTTTCAGGCTTTTGAAGATGCTTGCACTAATTTGGTTCCCCATGTCTTGTGTGAATACCTATACGAATTAGCTGAGAAGTTTTCCAGTTTTTATCAAGCATGCCAGGTATGTAATTATGTAAACACACATATGGCTATGGCGCTATTAAGTTTTCCAGTTTTTATCAAGCATGCCTAGTTAGGTACTTTTTCATTTGTCCCATTTTGTACAGGACGAAATCCATCTGTTTTAGTGACTCATCATACGTACACAAAGAAATACAATGACTAAAATGGGACAAGTGAAAAAGTGTGTTGGTTTATTATGAAAGAGTTACCACTAGTTATAAAACTCCAATAATGGATTTATTCTAATAAGCTGATATACTTATTCCTTAAACCAAAACACTAGTGAAAAATTATTTGACTTTACAAAAGTCAAACATGATTCTTGTTTCGATTCGATTTTACAATGATAACTTTGTGCAGGTTCTTGAGACTCCCAAGGAGACGAGCAGATTACTATTGTGTGAAGCAACTGCAGTAGTTATGAGGAAGTGCTTCCATCTTTTGGGGATTACTCCTGTTTACAAACTCTAATATCTAATTATATAACTTCGGAACCTGGAAATTTTCATTAAACGTTGTAAATATACATACGGATCTTTTTCATTTGTTGAGTGAACTTTTTAGCAGAGCTTATTTTTTAATCCCGCAAGAAATCCAAATGACGAGATAATCAAAAGAGTTATATCATAATTTAAATTGTATCTAGTTCATTTTAAAGTAATTTTAAACAGATAATCTCAAACGGAAATCTGCTTCAAAAGTAGTTACATTGGCGATCTAACCCTTAAGTTACTATTAAAACAAACCGGCGTACTTCTTGACTTTTCCAGAATACCGGCGTACTTAAATGAAAACCGGCGGTTTTTTTCTCGGATTTTCAGTGCAGAAACATTTTTAACACAAAATCTGCTAAAACTTCAATCCGTAAACACATACTGATCAAACTGGACATGTTTGTTTACAAATACATATTCAACTGTACCAAAGGAGTTACTAATACATTTGGACCAATGGGTAAAAATGGCATAATGCCAAACACCCCTTTACTTAAAATATACATATCATAAGTACTAGTTTTAACATCTGCGTTTTCACATAAAGCAACATCAAAAGATCCTAGGGCGTTTAGTAGTATCAAAGTAGGGTTGCTCCTGCCAAAAGAGCTCCACCAAAAGCTAACCCGCCACATCCTTGCCCTTAAACTTGGTATCACTTGTCTCACTTATAAGAAAAACACAAACGAAGCAGCATAAGCATTACGCTTAGTGAGATAACATATATAAACTGAAACTGTAACTGTAACATGGCATTCGTGCATCCAAGTTGCTTCATAATATTTCACCACTATAAGAACTAAAGCGCTAATCTTCCACACAGGAACATATCGTTATAATCTTCTTTGCAAGGAGATCTAACACTTTAACGTATTGCATACGAATAATATAGTTGTCATGTACTTTCTAGTCGTCCACATAAGAAGTCAAGGTTTCCTTATTAGGAACATAAACACTATATGCATAGACGGAACTTGAACATTTTTTATTGGGGTGCCGAATTTATTTTCGGGGGGTGGGGGGGGGGGGGGGGGGGGGGGCGAATCGGAGATTTGTTTGTAACCCCAATTAAATTACCCCTAATAACTAAATATTTACACTAGCAGCCGCAAATTTTGGGGGGCCGGGACCCTCCTCTGCCCCTACATAGTTCCGTCCCTGACTATATGAGTATATGTATTCTTCGTCTACTTAGGACGTCTAGTCCCATTATGGGAAATAATTGCGTCATAATAACTCAGACACTTAAATTCGATTAAAAAGAATCATGCATGTCAAAGTACGAAAAATTTCAGGTGGTTTTAAGGTATGAAAATGTGTGGCTTTTGAATACAATAATTCATATTTTGTTAAGCAATGTCATATATGTATTACTAATTAATCATATATTTGCACGAACTAATGTATACTACTCTATGTTTACATATCATATAATATTATGACGAATATTACACAACATTTATTGACTAGCAAGTACATTTTATCATCAGTCGTCACAACTTCTTAATATTACTAACTACTTTTTGTGTATCGGTGCTCTACCATATTTATATGAGATATTGTGCGATAAAGTTATTCCTTAAAAATTCTCGCTATGCGTAAAGTTATTATCACGAAAAATATATAATCGAATGTTCGTCATAAGTTTTTATTTCAGGTACCCGCTGCCGCAACGCGCGAGTACCCTGTTAATGTGAAAAAAAGGTTAGTAGTTTCGTGATTTGGTGTACACATTGGAGATTAACCAAATTTGGTGCCAGGATATTCTTAAAAGAAAAGATGCTTTTTCTACGCCAAATTTGATGTTATGTTTGATGCATAAATTGAAGACCAATAACTTGGACTAAGTTGATACAGCTACAAGTCAAACTATTTAGTGACTCCAACTTTTAAAATAAAAACATTTGGAAAGTATTGGCAATTTGATCATGATCATAAACAGTTGGAAGTTTGTGATAGTGACTGAAATTTTTTTAAGAAACATACCATGAAACTGATGTCACATAGCAAAAAATTTCTTACATTTGTTGCAACAAACTATCAGTCTTGCCACTTTTATTTCATTGAAGTAAATCTTCATAACTTTTAAACATGAGTTCAAATCTATTAAGTAAAGTGTCAGTTAATAAAACCATATCTAAGGAAATGCATCTACCCTAATTAACCGGTTTACCCTATGATCATGAAGCATCATTTAAAACTTGTCTAATTGAAACAATTACCCATAATGCCATCTTTACTATATATAAAGGAAAAATGGTCAAAGTGGAAAAGTGAAAAGTAAGTAATGTGAAATGTTGAAAAATATTATTAAAGAAAATTATGAAATATAATTAATACTCTTATTAAAACACCCCATTACTTAAAAGTACAATGATTTATTTACATTTTACAACCAATTAAAAACGTATCTACCAAATTAAATACAACCAATTAAAACAATTAATACAAATCACAAACCGGATTAACCCGGGACGCTTCAAACCTGACGGGTTGAACCGGTTTAATTTGACCCGTTTTCGACCCAACCTAGCAAGTTGACCCGGTTTAAATCGATCAATTTTTCGACCGAAACGGTTCAACCGGTTGAACCACCCGTGTCGAACCGGGTTTCAAAACATTATGTTTAATTCTCAAACCCTCAAACTTTTATTATTTTTCGTTTATAACCCATATACTTTTTTTATCACTAAAACTATATGTCGCTATAAAATCCCGTTGTTATGCACGGGTTGACCCTGGACACTTCAAATCCGCCGGGTTGACCCGGATTAATTAAACCCGTTTTTGACCCAATCCGTCGGGGTTACCCGGTTTAAATTGACCCATTTTTTGACCAGAACGGTTCTACCGGTTCAACCACCCGGGTCGAACCGGGTTTCAAAACATTATGTTTAATCTCCAAATCCTCAAACGTTTATTATTTTTCGTTTATAACCCATAAACTTTTTTATCACTAAAACTATCTGCCGCTATAAAATCCCGTTGCTATGCACGGGTACTCGTCTAGTATGATCAAATGTCGATACATCGTGCTGACTCTCAATTAAATCAAATATCATGAAACACCAAGGGACTACAAACAAGTTAAATTCTAAAATGAGTAGAAAATCATTAGAAAGCTTCACACTGAGTTGCTATGTTTTTAAACTTTGCTAAACTTATTTAATTTTTCCCTTGTTGGATTTGCTTAAGAAGTGTAGCAGCCAACTCTAAAGTCGCCTGTAAACGTTTCTGTGGGTCTGCATCTCCTCCTTCCTGTGCATTTCCTTGACCACTGCTTGAATGAGGCTGTGGTGCCATGTTTGGCACTTGTTGCTGCTGTTGAAACTGTTGCGCTTGATGATAGTGTGGTACCTGATGATGATCAGAACCCATCTTTGAACTTGGTGACGGAAGCGTTTGTGGCATTCTATAAGCATTATTATCAGGAACCATCGTATTACTCGATTGCCTTGTTCCAAGCATAGAGGCTAATTGTGCAAGTTGATCTGGTTGAATAGTAACACCGCCTGTTTCTTGATGACTGTATTGTGGCATTGACGGATTTTGAGATCTGTAATTATTTAAACCTGTTTCTTGAGTGGTAGTAGCTCTTGACGGTGCTATGTTTTCAGCATAAAATGGTAATGAACCAGATGGTATCCCAGGTAATGACATATTAGCTCTTGATTTCGCAAGATTTGTAGGAGGTGGGCCCGGTGGCCCTGGTGGAGGCGGCAGGTAGGGTCCTGAAGGTGATGCAAATGAAGTTCTGGAAACTTCATGAGACACGAGATACGGGTCTGGTCTTTCGGGTGGGGGTGGAAGAGCCTCAATGTTAGAAGAAGGTTGTTCTAATCTTAAAATGACCCCTGAAATGCTCACTTTTCCGGGGACTTTTAGTATTTTTTCTGAGAAATCTGAAGGGGGTACAAGAAATAAAGTGGTTTTGTCGTCCAGTTTAGCAACTGCTGCACGTTGCTTTTCTCCTAGATAGTTCATGAACTCATTGTAAAACCCCATATCAGCATCACTTTCAGGAACAAAGAATACGACCCATGAACTAGCAGCTTGATAGTAATGTTTTGCTAGCATATCTAGACTAGTCCTGGCAGTGCAATCCAAGTACTCAGGCCTGCATATTAACATGGTTTTAGTAAATAACTCGGTTTCTGCCATTTGAAGCCAATGATTCATTCGTATGTTAAAGGTGGCAATTTTAACTCATTTACTTTTCTAAGAGTGCATTTTGGTTGTGTGAGTCAGGTCAGATTAATTCACGTAGCAAAGAGGTTTTTAGCCATCGAAAGTCTATATTTTGTGCATACGATCTTTAGCTTCTTTAAGTTACCTGTATAAGAGAATCTATATAATTTCATAGGAAATGCGGTTTAGTCCTTCGAGTATCAGTCCTCAAAGATTAAAAAAGGCGATTTAGTCCCTGATATTTCCAATTAAAAAATAAACTTTCAGGACGTAATCAGAAAATCAATTACAAGTTTGAGAACGTAACCACTAACAAAATAAAACTTTTCGAGTTTCTATTTTTAGGAATTAAAAAAGCTTTGAGGACCGCATAAAACCACGAAAATACTTTAGAGGCTTAATCTGAATTTTAGTGAGAGTATGTATCTTTTTTTTACCATAACCTGGATTTTCTTCGAAGGTAGCTTTTGTAATATTATTGTTTTTATAATCTTTATTAACTCATTAATTATTTTAAAAACATATCCAATAATGGTCAAAAAGTGTTGGCACTTCAACCCGCCCCCATTTTGACCCATATTAACTAGCAATCTGTTTAAATCCTACCCTCTTTTACCAGAAACACAACCCGTGTGAATTATTTTGTATTTTTAGTAGTAGTTTGCGTAATTTGAATAAGAGATGTAAAGAACTTACAATATCATATCAAGCACTTTACCAACAGGAAAGCAACGAGCACGACATATCGACGTTCCACCCTTGGCAATAACACCTTCCCATTTCCACTCACCAATTGCAGGAAGTTTCTGTGGTTCAGGACTTGGTCTCTTCCATCCAGCGGGGTTTTGAGGTAAAGGAACTGAACCAGTCTGGAAACCATCATAAGATGATGTATTACGTGAATTATTACCCTGTTCAACATAAGTGTGAGGGATGATGTTCGCTGGATCAGGGTTCTGCCTATGATACCCACGATGTGTTGGGTTATTATTATCAATCATGTCATGCTGATGAAGAACATGTTTCACTTGTTCAGATTCAGAGAAAGGATATTCAGGAAGCTCAGGTTCATGTGGAACCATGCTGCTCTTAAGTTTCTTTGCACCATGATAAGCTAACACATCTTCTGGTAGGTCCCACTCGTCATCATATACTGGGCCTTGATGAGGGTTATGACGAGGGATATGATGAGGAGGCAAATCATGAAAACCACCCATTCTATCTCTTGAAGGACTGTGTCGTTCAAACATATTATCGGGTCCCATTTCTTGGAACCTACCAATCGGTCTGTTATCATCAAAACGAGGGGATCTGGATCTTCTGATGCGGTCAGTCTCATGGTAGTTATCATGTCTAAAGTTATCAAACGAACCTTGGCGACCATATGGTCTGCCCCGGGGTGGAGCGTCGTGGTCATTCATCAAGTTTCTTTGATTGTTGGATGGTCCAGAATCACTTTTAGCAAAAGTTATATGTACCCTTGGATTATTAAACAACACCCCCTGTAAATTATCTTTTGCCCTGATAGCAGAGTTAACATGTTTAAACCTGATAAAAGCATAAGTTCGACCTGGAAATGCTGAAATCTTTTCAATCTCACCAAATGGGGAAAAGGCATTCCATAAACTGTCTTCATCTACCCTTAAGGATTGTGGAAACCCAACCCATAAGACTTCACTGGGTTGTTCTTCTGTGTTTTTACTGTTTGTTTTAGGATTGTCGTTGTGATAAAATGGGTCAGCATTGATGTGTCGGGGTCTTGAGTCACGTTGAGGGAATGGAGATCCCCTTACTGAAGACCGAGGTTCTTCTCGAGAGCGTAAGTAGCCTTCACCATGTGATGATGCTGCTGACTTTTCCTGATATGTTAGATTGGACGAGATTTATTAATTTTTCAGAAAGATGCAAAATACGAGCAGCATCATAGTATTTTATTCAGATTTTAGACTTTGTATGTCCTGGCTGCTGATTCCAACAATCACTCGGCTAATAAACGTGAAAAAATTATAGCCTGTGCAGGACTGCATGATGCTCAGTTTCAGCTTAAAACAATTAACAGATTTATAACATAGTTGGATGTTTGGACCCTTAGTTGCGGCGTATTGAAGTAATTCCATGACATGATGACACCATGTATCAAGGTTAAAGTATGATTGCATATCAGACTTCTGTTATAAGATTTAAATGAACATAAACTTTATGTTTTGCAGCTTGATAAGTTTATAGTTATGGAGTTGCTGTGATTCACATATTTTGTTCTTACTTTTGACTTGCATCAAGTAGTGATTTGATTCAGATAACAAAATCCCTTGTATCATTTATCAGAAAAAATTTATTATTCAATTCTTATATTTACTTTTGCCCCTTCACCATTGCCTAACTTTTATTTTTTCATTTTTGCCCAACTATTATTATGATCATGCTCAACTGACAATACAGATATCACCTGAATGGTAAGGAATTAATGCTCTTGTAACTAGAGGCACAAGTTTTGACTGTGACAAGTTTTTTGTAGTCTTGTACTAGACATTTATAGATTGTGAGCTTCTGTTGCAGTATCAGTCTGCTGATAAATAAGTATAATTTTGCACCAAAAATACATATGAACAGTTTCTTATATACGTTGTCATATGCGTACTCATGAAAGACTGGTATGTTCAGAACAGAACAGTCTTCACACAGAGATCTCAATAACTAACTTCTGTTATTATGTAGCATTTTGCAAATTATTAATCTCAACCTAATACTGTCATATACTATATGTGGCCAAGAATATTCGTTTCGCAGTTTAAGTACACTTGTGCAGTGGGTATCATCTCAGTCCTTTACATGAGTGTGCAACATATGGAAGTTAAGGAACATGGAGTTTAGCAATCGAATAATGAGTAACGACATGTACTACTCACTGACATACAAAATGATTATTGGAAGTGCACCACATGCTTGTACCACAGAAGTACCACTACAACATAACTCGCTAGGTCAATGGAGTTTTCTCCTAACTGCATTTCATGGTTTGCTTAGTAACTGCAGGGAAACAACTAAGGTACATAATCTATGTGGAAGTAATGATGGTGTTGCATTGGATGCTTTGGCTCAAGGGCAGAATCCAAACAAACGTTGGCTGCCACTCATGAGTAAATGATCTTACTAAGCATGCTACTTTTAGATGGATACACATTTCTTGACGTGCAATATTAATCGTAGTGGAGATTGATGACTTTGTGGAGTTGCAAAATCAGAAGAGTTTTAATTAATTTCAGTATCATGACCTGTTAATTGTTAATCATCTAGATTAGAAACCAGCAAGTGGTTTCAAATTATTCTGGCTCAGTTAGAAGAGTTGCTTTGTTTACGATATCTAGTTCTATTATTCTGGCTCCTTATAAAACTAACAGTTCACCTTGTGCAAAATGTTCCTGGTATTTGCTCTTCTGTTTAGATATTGTGTGCATTCATTTATCTGTCACTTCTGCACCATGACTTGTTAATTTAAGTTTTCATCCTACCAATGTACCAGCCACTAAGCATAAGTCATCTGTTTGGATAGCTAGTATTGCATTAAACAAAGGTAAGGCAATGAAATACATCTTGAATTGCCTAATGGTGGTATCCGCTACCCACAGACAACAAAAGAAAATAGACATCTATGGTGTGAGCAAGGGTGTAAGAAGTTGGTTCTTGCGCAATGTGCAAATAGGGATCATCATATGAGAATCTATGATGGCTATCAACTGCAGGTAATTAACATGTAACTTTTATACCTATGCTTAAGGATATCAAGTATCTTGATGACTTAATAATGTGGAAGATGGAGAGTTGCGGGGTGATTATGTTGCAGCAGGTATTAGACTTAAGATATGGAACAACTGCAGGTGATTATGTTGCAAAAATTTACGCTTAGGGAATTGATTATCGTGATGAATCAATGACATGTAGCAATTGATGGTAAAAGATGGGAAAGCTACACCATAAACACCCTAAACTTTGCATAGTATGCTTTTTTAATACCTTTAATTTTATATTTACGTTATTTGAATTTTAAGAAGTTTTAGCCTCTTGCTTCAGCCTCTCGGAACAAGGAAGATGGCAAATAATTGTCTGCATGTATGATAAATTTATTCCCAACTGAAGAAACTACGTTAGCGGCTAGCCCCTTTTTTGGTTGGATGGCACGTTGGAAAATAGATAAGGTGGGTAGTATCAAGCCATGAGCCAAACAAGAGCACAGATAATGTTAGTATAAGGTGACTCAGGTCTTCGCTACAACATTGCTTAAACGGGCATTGGTTAGCGTCTTTTAAATTAGTTATGTTAAGAGTGGAAATTAGCTTACGACGTAAGCAAATGATGCTTAACACATAAACTGTACATATACAAAAAGTACGAAGCAAACATGGGTGGACAAGACTAACCGCCTTTGTAAACTCAATTCTAAGCGCATTTCCCGCAAGAATGAAACCCTGAAGCCCTTCAAATGCTGCAAACGCCGCACCTTCGTCAATAAAGTTGATGAACGCATAGCTACGACCAGGTTGAAACGCTACACTCTCAAGCTCCCCAAAATCTCTGAAATGATTGCTCAACATGCGCTCCGTCAAGGTATGAGAAAGATTCCCAACCCATAAATGTCTTGATGGAGGCGCACTGCTTCGACCACCACGACCTTTCTCTTCTGATCTCGAAGGGTATCCCCTCCTTGGTCTGTCCCGACCACCTCTAAAGCTCTGGAAACCAAAAACTCATTCCATTAGTATAAAAACAACCCACTCAACTAGATACCAATTCATATAACTTTAGAAAATTTCCACATACATCATATAAACCTATCGTTTTTTTTTTTTTTTTTTTTTTTTTTCCCTCCTAAAACCATCAAGTCGCATATAGTTTACAATTGTTGTACAATATTCATATTTATTACTTATATCAACTGTAGATCATTTTGTATAAAGGATCAAGTGAACTTAAGGGGGTGTTTGTTTCGATCTTGTGTTTCATAAGCTCATTTTTTTTGTGGCTTATTTTGAAACCTTTCGGCTTATATAAGTTTATTATGTCATTATAAGGTTATCTAAGCTGAAAAATGAGCTTATGAAACATAAGCCCAAACCAAACAATCCATAAGCCGGCTATATAAGCCGAAACAAACACCCCCTAAAGCATCAAGTGAACTTAAGTATGAATTATTATTAATTTTGCAACTATTAAATACAAACTCATCGTCTTTATGACTAGTTATATAAGAATCATTCAACTACAGATCCATCATCATAATTTATTCAACTACAGACCGTGATTCGTGAAATCGTACAAGCAAAAGCAACCGAATCATTCAACTACAGATCCATCATGATAATTTAGCATTTATTGGCTATAAAGCAAACCTATTATTCATTGAAAAGACTTTTATAATCAACTCGTTATAGTCGTAAAAAACACGAACGAACGCTTGCTTAATCATCTCTATACCAATCGCCAGTTAGATTAAACCTAGCCTACTCACACATCCTAATACATACTAGAGTTTTATAAAAATATTTATATAAAAAATATAGAGCATCTAAAACTAACACATGAATTAACAGCACAATACATAAAGTAACTTAAAATCAAACATAAAACAGTTAAGAATTGAACTGAATCAAACTGAAACTAACCATGATTAAGTAACCGATTCAAGTGAAAAACAAAAATACTACGGGGTTGATTTGAGAGATATACAGATTGATTGATTGATTGGTGATTGTGTGTGTGTTTTAGGGTTTGGTAAATTTTGGGGGATAAACTATGTAAAGTATGTGTGCGTGTGTGTAAGATGATAGATTTGATAGATAGATGGATTTAAGAGGAAGTAATCGTAGCCGTCTATTGTTTTATTATATCCATTGGCGTCATCTCCTTCCTTGTACTATACACTTTTACAATTTCTACCCTCTAAAAATAATTCTTCTTCTCATGTTTTTTTAGTAGAGAAAAAGGAAAGGAAATAGAATGTAAAACAACTTTAGAAAGAAAGAAGGGATATAGGCTATGTTTGGCACAAAGTTTTTTGGAGCTTTTTTGGGTAAGGAGCGGTGAACAATGAGCTTTTTGATTTTTAGTGTTCGTTTGGCATGAGAGCTATGGGCTTTGCTATTTTTTAGGAAAGCTCATTTTCCCAATGCTTCTTTATGAAGCTGTGAGCTTTTTTGGCTACTGCTCACAGCTCACTGCTACTGCTCGCTGCTACTACTCACAGCTACTTTTGCCAAAAGCTTTTTGGAGCTTTTTTGGGCAATGAGTGGTGAACAATGAGTTTTTTTTATTTTTAGTGTTTGTTTGGCATGAGAGTTCTGGGCTTTGTTATTTTTTAGGAAAGCTCATTTTCCCAATTTTTTTTATGAAGCTGTGAGCTTTTTTAGCTACTGCTCACAGCTCACTGCTACTGCTCACAACTACTTTTGCCAAACATAGCCTATGTTTGGCAAAATTAGCTGTGAGCAGTAGCAGTTAGATGTGAGCTGTACATGTGAGCTATAGCCATAGCTCATTGCTCATAGCTTCTTAAATAAGCATTGAAAAAATGAGTTTTCTTAAAAAAAATAGCAAAGCTTACCGCTCTTTTGTCAAACGAACACTAAAAACCAAAAAGCCCATTGCTAACCGCTCATCGCCCCAAAAAGCTCTGCACCAAACATAGCCATAGTGCCGCAACGTTGCGGTGTGGCTTTTTTTTTTTTTTTTTTTTCGCTATCATTCTTGCAATATTGTGATTGCTGGAAAGAAATTGACATAATTGAGTTACGGTTGTTGGCGCGTTTTAATCAGATAAAGTCAAATGAATTTTTAAATTTATTTCATGTCAATTCTTTGTATTTTATTTATTTATTTATTATTATTATTATTTTAATAAAGGTTTGTTTTAATAGATATTGTGATTGTATATAACTAGTTATAATACTTGCGCACGCGCGGGTTTTTTTTAAAATTTTTTTGAATCACATATTTTTATTTATTAAAAACAAATAATTTAATCTTTGTTTTGTTTGATTTATGATTTTTAATTATAGTTTTTTTATTATTGTAGATAATTATTTAAAAATTTTAATCTTATTGTTAATTGCATGTTATCTATATTTTTTGTATTTATCTTTTATTTGTTTTATAGATAAATATAAAATTTACCTAATAAGAAAATAATCTTTTTTTTAAAAAAAAAATATTACTAAATAAGGTATGATTTGATTTTTTGAAAATGAAAAAGTCCCCACTTGAGGTTTTTTTTTATTATATAAAAGATGCGGGGAATGCTTTATGATTTGTAGGTTATACTAAAGCATTAACTGCTAGATTCCATAAAAAACATTTTTATAGAGTAAATGATAAAAAACCAAGAAAAAAGGTGACGGGTCAGCTTCTTGTATAACTAATGGACCAAAAGGAGCCCGCTGAAAGGTCAATAATTTTGTCAATATTTAAATCGAAATGGTCGGAACATTGTTTGTACTTTAGTAGATACCAAACGAGTATCCGCACCTAGCGACAGGCAATTAACCGATATGCTAACGTCCAACATGCTAACGTGTACAACTAAATATTATTACGCGTACTCGTTTTATTATCTTGTTTTAATGAAGATATAGATATAAATAGATATGCCCAATTGTCCAACAGAGTTTTCAGTACATCCACTTGAAATTAAATATTCCAACAAATTTTCAATTAGATACCAAAGCTAATTAAAGACCCAAAGTTTTTGTTTTTTTTTTTTTTTTTTTTTTTTTTTTTTTTTTTTTTTTGCAAAGACCAGATCAATGAAGAACATATACATGCCGTAGAACTTATCAACCAATCATAGCCACTCATTTATATTTTTCACATTTTTTTTAAAAACAACATATGTTGCAAACGGTAAATCTTCAAGCTACAAAAAAAATACCATCCCACGAGAATTAAATCATCTTTCTATAGATATGCATTATTATTATATACTTTCGAATAACTTTTTTTTTCGACGAACTTTTTTTATTTTTTATTTTTTTAAATTTTCGTCCAGAAAAATCATATATGATTCGTAAAAATCACATATGATTCATAAGAATCATATATGATTTGTAAAAATCATATATGATTTTCCTGGCCGGAAATTTTGAAAAAAAAAATTGTCGAAAAAAAAAGTTTGTCGAAAAAAAAAGTTCGTCGAAAATATATAACAATGCATGTCTATAGAAAGATAATTTAATTCTCGTCGCGATAGTATTTTTTTTTCGCGTAATGATTTACGGTTTGCGAGATATTTAATTTTTTAAAAAAATGTGAAAGTTTATTTATTTATTTTTTTGATAAAAAAAAATTAGTGACTAAAATTGCTTGATTGGTTTTATGGTAAAAATTGGTAACACGGATTTTTTTGGCAAAGACCCAAAGTAATGAACCATCAAACTGAGGACAACTTTCAAATTTAGCAAGTCAAATCCATTTGAAAATACTAGAAACGATACAAATCGCAAATCAATAAATTATAGCAATGAAAAAGTTAGCTTATTGCAAACTTCAATTCATTTCAATGTCTAATAAATTATTGCTCATGAAAGACGAGAGAAGCAGAATATATATGGGTAGCGATACAATTTCAATAAATAGAAAGAAAAACAATTCAACTGTTGATAAGTTCTTAGCAACAATCAAAATGAATTGCAAACTTGCATTCTAGACACTTGAAGATCATCTTGTAACTCAATTCATCCGAACACTCTGTGCAATCACCATCGTTTGGAGTCCCATGAACAAATGAGAGAGGATGTGGGTGGCTTTCAATTTCATGAATGCCCCCAAACTTTATGTTCACATACTTATAAGGACTACGGTCCCCGTATGTGTGATTAGCACCTTCACATTCTAGTAGAAATGGAGTGCAAGAAGTATGCATTGACTGGACACATTCATAACAATGATAAAACCAAAGCTCTGGATCGAAATCGCCCTCACAAATTTCACAAAAATATCTTTTCTCATGATTCTCAATTGGGAAGTAACTTAATTTCATGGGGTGCTTATCAAATATGTGCCTGATTGATTCGGGTAATAACAAAGCACACTCGGGATGTAGATAAAAATTATCACAACTGTCACAACTAAATGAAAATCCACCCACTTCAAAATATCCTAAACATGAACGACACCTGTTTTGATTTGGTTTTGATTGAACTCTCTTCAAGAGATGATTTGAATGAGCTTGGTGGGCGATTTCCTCAGGTATGAAAGCACAAGATACATCAACGTTGTACCCACAATCAACACAACTGTAGACAAATCCATTGCAACATAAGTTGCAAACATCACACCCGAACACACCAAAATAATAAGGGGCCTTTGGAAGGAGAACAAGGGGATGTTGTGAATGACCTGGGTGGTTTTGCACTTGATGAGGCAGCCGAGTGCACCACTCATGGAGAGCAAAGTTGCAGGACTCTTCCTCCTTAGAACACTTGTAAAACGGCATGGATGTAATTGGTCTCAAGCATCCATTGCATATATAGCAGTTCAATCCTTTTCATTGGGTTATGACAGGACAATGTAATATCATTGCATTTTGTATCAACTAGAGTTAGTGGGTGTTGATGACTCATATGTGTTAGTTGCTTCCCCTCATTCACGCCAAAAGATTCAGATCCAGTAGTTCTAAAAAATTTGTGTTTGAGTATGCTGTGGGTTTCATCGGTGAACGGGAGATGAAGAAGATCTGGATGCTCAGAATCTATATAATTTTTATGGAGTTTACCCAGCCCTAGTAAATGAATATGAGATCAAATCAAGATCCACCAAGTACTGTATATAATTATTCAATCACTGCACTATAATTATGATAAATGACATTTATTCCTACTTTGTATTACTAGTTATCCTACGTGGCAGAATGATTTAGATAAAAAGAGATAATGAGTGGAAAACACTTAGTATTATTTTTGTGTAATGTGAAGTAGGAAGATATAGCAAAACTCAATTATTCAATCACTAATTACTGATCGATGATAAAGAATGGGTGCAATTATAAAAAATAAAAATAAAAAATTAATTACCTGGAGCCGTGAGGATTCCCATGAATGGCTCTCGTCTTGACGTTGCACAATCCAAATGGGTATAGAACCAGCATTTCCCGCATTTATAAAATGAGAGAGTTAGATCAGTAAAAAATTTACCGCATACTCTGCATGTGGGGTTACGTGCTGCATGCCAATCTGCCTCTGGGAATGAATAAGAAAGGGTAAGTGGATGGGTGTGAGAAAATACACCATCTGTCCTTTCCTGAATGAACAACTTTCTTGGCAACGCAACACAATCACTATGGATGAAGAAGGCAACACACGTGTCACACTGATAAAATATACCTTCATGTTTTTTTCCACACATATGACAGTAGCATAAAATTGGTTCCGAGATTAACACCAATGGATGTCTGTGACTAGGGTGATAGTATACCCTTTTATATTCTCCTTTTAAAGCACAATCACTATGGATGAAGTAATCACACGTGTTACACTGATAAAAATTCCCTTCATGTTTTTTTCCACAAATATGACAGTTGCATAAAATTGGTTCCGAGATTAACACCAATGGGTGTGTGTGACTAGGGTGATAGTATACCCAATAATCTTCTGTTAAAGCACAATCAAGATCAACGTTATACTCACATTGAGAACAGTTGTAACTTTTTTCTAGAGGCTTATGATATTTTCGACAAATATCACACCACCATCCGTCTTTCCTCTGAAGAAGGGTAAGAATATGACGTTCGTGGGATGGGTGGTGTAATGTTGGTGGAAGCTCCTTCACACAGAAAAAATTGTGGATGGAGTAGTCACATGAATCAGTACTACACTTGTAGTAATACCTGTGATGCTCATTGATTTCTCCGTCACATCGATTACATCGACATCGGAACTCCTCTTCTATAACCAAATTATCAGCATCATGTCCATGTTCGTCCTCATATGCATCTTGCTTTTCTTCGTATACCAACTCCAGATCAACGAGAATCAATGGATGTTCATGGATGTCAAACACCTCCATTAGAATTAATTTATCTACTCACAAGAAAATTTCACTAGAGAATAATTTGTGGTTTAGGATTTGTGTTTGGTGACAGGAACAAGGCAAGAGACTTACTTTTGTTGAGCAAAAAGTATACTCCGTATTATTCAATATGTGAAGTTGTAATGTACAACCGGGCAATTTTTGTAACAAATTTTATCAGGTGATATGTATGGCCTGGTTAATTAATGCCATAGTCAATGCAATGATCTAACTTTCTGTCAAATGTTGTGGTCTCAATATGAAATCATTAAGAGAAAGAAAAGTAGTAATCAAGTAATCTTGTCTAGCTTAAAGATATTATGTTATGGTCTTGATCACAAAACTAAGGGTGCGTTTGGTTCGCAAGTGGGATTGGAATTGGATTTGGATTTGGGAAAGGTTTGAAAGAAGTGGGAAAGATTTGAGAAAAAAATAAGAGAGAGAAAATATATTATTATATATAATTTGTAGTTGAAAAAATTATAAAATAAGAAAAAGAATAAATAATGTGTGGTTGAAAAAATTCTATCAAATAAAAAAAATGATTGGATGGATTGGGAGAAACCCACCAAATTTGTGTGGAATGAAATCTCATTACTTGATTCCCAAAGTGGTGGGCCCAAAACCAACCAAACAAAGTTTTTGTTTCTTCTTTGATTCCATACCCGGTGACACCCTCAAACCAAACGCATCCTAAATGTCTACACACTCATTGAGCTGAGTTTCATTTGAATATAACTTAAACTCCTTAGAGCATTACGTAACTTGCCCTCAAGTTATTCAATAACTCGGTCCACGTCAGCCTCCACAATAACTTGGCAAGTTATTTAATAACGCGGCGGTGTCTTAACTCACAATAACTCAGCAAGTTATTCAATAACTCGGCAATAACTTGGTAGGGGGTGTGTTAACTTGACAATAACTTAGGTTAAAGTGATTTTATTATTATTATTATTATTTTTTAAGCAACAAGGCACAATAACGTAGGGTCATAACTTTCAATAACTTGGCAATAACTTGGGACCATGGTGTCTTAACATTCAATAACTTGGCAAGTTAAAGCTCCACGTCAGCCTTCATGTCACAATAACGTGGGTATTGTGAGCAAGACACCCAATGCTCTTATGGTTTTAAAAATTCTTTTAAACAACTTTTATTTTAGAACACCACCTGAGTTGTTAAAGTAACCGTCAAGTTAGCATAATTTTGAATCATATTTTACCCGCCCGTCATCAGTATCACCAAAGTTATAGAGACCGCGGCTCATCTAAATCTTAATTTTGACTTTGTATCCATATTGCATAAAAAACAAAAAAACCATAAATACATTAAAATAAAACACATGATCTTAATTTATGCATCTAACTGACTCATTAGGCGTATTTCTCCTTTTTCTATTGTTGTTAGTTTGTAATTTTTTGGTGTGTGGCCTTGGTTCTCTTCTTTGAGAGCCTTGTTCCCAAGTTTAACGGTAAAAATGGAAAAAAAGAAGAGGAGGGGAAAAAATGGTTTTATGTTCATAAGTCGGAAGGAAAAGAAAAGGGATAAAACCAAAGTATGCACAAAAATATAATTCTTTCTAAATCATTCAAATTTGAGAAGAAAATTAATACAAGAAATTTGATATAATTTTCTTCCTTATTCTATTCTCTTCAAAAAAATTTTGAGAACATGAATATTTTTTCATTTTCTCTCCCCTTATCTTCTTTTCTCTCAAAATAAAAACTCTCAAACAAAGTGTACTTTGTGCCCTCAATCTTTTATTTTTTATGGGCATGTTCTAATAAAAGTAGAGAATAGATTTGCATACTCGTGTTTTTTATTGATACACTCAACTTTATGCATAACATAGTTATGTCCATTTTACATTTATCTGCTTGTACAGTTGAGTGTGCAAATCACTTCTTATAAATTATGCTTTGCATATGACTAAAAAAAAAAAAAAAAAACCTTATCTACCTAACGATTTATTTTTGCCACCAACTAATTGAAATTGCATCGTACCTTGTTTGGTGTTTATAGTTAATGCCACATTCATTGCTATAGCTACCATTTTATTTTATTTATTTTATTTTTTATTTTAAAGAGGAAAACGAAAATTGTTTTGCTTATTTTGTTGTTTACTTTCTTCAAATATTTGATCATAAATATTTTACAAAAGTTAAAACATTCCTTTACTAACAATATTAGTAAGAAAATCGGTTTGGAAAAAACTTACTTATAATATTAAATGAATTTACATAGCTAAAAACTCATTAAAAAAAGGCAATTAAAAACATCAACTAGCCTCAACAGCTATCATTTTAGGTGAACTTATTAATTTTCGATGTAGTTGTAGAAGGTAAAAGTTTGAAGTAGGTGTGTTAAGGTATATATGTTAACTACATATAAAGAGAAAATAGTCAAGTAAAATGTTGAGTTGTTGAATAATTGGTCAAATGAGAGAGAAAGTAAAATTTTGAAATGTTGTCTCTCTTCACTTATTTTCTTTTTCTCTAACCTAAAACACACACATCTCTCTCTCTCTCTCTCTATAAACAAAGAACCACCGACCACTCACGAGCCGACCACTACCAGTCACCACCAGCCACAAGCCGACCACCATAACCGACGCCTCCGGCCGATTTTTGAGGTTTTTCATGGGTTTTTTGGATCTTCTATTAGATTTATATTTATTTCAAGTTTTGATGGTTTTTTTTACATATATCTCTATTTTTTTCCGATCTAAGTTTATATAACATTTTTTACAAAGTTTTTTTATTAGATTTGTTATTTTCGCCAGAATCTACTGTAGCCGCCGCTGGTGTTGCCGCTGATGCTGTCATCGCTGCTGTTTTTGCCGGAATCATATTTTGAGGTTTGTTTCTATAGTTTTGAAAGGTATTTTTATAGGTCTATGTATTTACTTTTTCAGTTTTTTATGGATCTATCTATTTATTTTGTAGATTTGAGTTGCTATCACATTTTTTAGCCGCCGTTGTTGTCACTGTAAAGCCAGAAGTTGCGTAGCCGCCGCCAGAAGCTTATGTGTTGCGTCCATAAAAGTGTATCACATAAATAGCCTGTTAATTTTTTATTTGTTTCTTGGTTCACAAAATTTCAAACAAGAATATGACATATGTCGTTTTTTATGAATCATATGCCTTTTCTATCTTAAACAACAACCAACTTATAATTAAGCAAGTATAATGATAATTAACTTTTTGGTGAAGTTGTTCGAAAAAAATAGAGGACCTGCTTTTGGATCTAATATAAACTTGCTCATGTTATTGACCATTTATGAAGCTCATATTATTGACATTTAATAAAAGATCACCTTATCACTTTTTACAAGTGCACCACAAAACCGTGCTTCCTAAAAGATGTCCAGTGATATTATATGGCGTTTTAAACACTCTATAGTATATATTTTTTAATGGGATGTGATGATTGTTGTAATCTGAGCGAGATGAAATGGGTCTTCGAAAATCCGACCGTAGCTTGGCGAGGCAACAACCAGATGGCATATTTTAAATGGTTTCTATGCAACGGTGTTTGTTTGCAGCCACGATGGAATAAGAATATTTCTGTGACTCAACACCCTTTTACAAATCTGAGCCTAATTATTTACTGCATCACTTTAACGGCCGGGATACTTTTTATCTCCTTTTTGGATTTTTGAGGTAAGTGGCAAACAGATAAAGATCATTTTGCCATGGGTTACAAATGCACAGAACTTGGTACAGTCTCAAGCCATGTGATGCTATAAAGGACTCCAGTATAGCTTTAAGCTGTGCATAGCGAATGTGTGTTACAACACCGGTGAGTTGAGATTACATTGACTCTCTTTTAATTTCCTTGCAAATAAGCATTTTTTTTAAGCGCGGGTGATCTTCACTCGAAAATAGTTTATGGTTTTGTCAACAAAAGAACATGTTAGTTGTTTTAAACTTTATTCATGATACTTACTGCATCACTGGGTGTAACGAGATCACATTTAATTAGATGTATTAACTTCAACTTTTGTCATATGTACACTAGGTGTCCGGCTGGGTGCAGACTGAAGATAAAATAATGACACTCGAAAGTGTCTTGGATTATGTGGTAATTCTATGTCATTTAAACAGCTTAATATATCTTTATTCGCAAATTATTTTGCAACACAGAATTTCAAAAGTGTGTAGGCTTATACATTAAATAACACGATTGAGTTCCATAATGTATTTCGATGTGCTTCACATAAAATATTGTAGCTAAAATTGTTGTTTAGCTTATGAAATGTATATGAGTAAATATGGAATTTTTTGGCTTTTAATATGAGGGTGAACCCATAAGATAAGACTTTGAGAACAAACTCAATCTTGAAGAAGATAGAGCAAAACAAATGATTCGATGTCTTCGGCCTATAATGCTTTTACCCGTATGATTCTTCGCAATTTCTAAGTCATTGTAATTCATGAGATTCAATATAACTAATTAAATTATGTTTACTAATTGTTTAACCTTATAAAATGTAGATTGGAACAAGCTTGTTGTTGCTGATGCTTTGGTAAGGAAGTGGCAAAAATCCGGGTTCATATTCAGCGAAAGATCAGGTATTTTACATCAGCAATTTTTAGTAACGCGTCATGGGTCACAACAATTGTCGTTTTTATGAATGATGACTATGTTTGTTATTACAAATGAGTTTGAATAATTGTTGCAGAAAAAAGCAAACCCTTTCCTGCATATTAGGGGTATAAATAGTTATTTCAAAGGCAAACTCATTCCCTTTCTGGCCTCCTTAATCGACCCGAAGTTAGTGTACATACTAATAAGCGTTGTCCCAACGTAAGTATGCATATCAGGCCCATAAACTATCCCTAGACAATGCACCTGCACCCCACCGCTTATTCCCGTTGGCTTTAAGTTCAAAAGCGGCTGTAAAACTATCCAAACCCGATGTGGGAGACTTTGAGCATTTTGTTAAGCGTAATGAGTCTGTTACACAAGTGATCAGACTCTATGTATTCGCATACAGGGTGTTATACATAAATGCAGTTGGGTTTGGAAAATGGTGTAAAATAGAGTGTGCATATAGAATGAAATATGGAATGATAATGGAACAGACTGTGCATTTCAAGTTTAAAAAATTGATAGGTTTGATATTTCAGACTTAAAGATATAGACATGGGATGTGTTATGTTGATATATTGTTTTTGGTTTCAAGGTATAATACGGAGTAGTTTACTTGGTGCTTTCTCTTAATAGGTACAATGGGAAATTATCTTACTAGCTCGAAGACATATGCAAAGCTATAGGGGTGATTTCAAACATCATTAGTTGAATGTATATACCCGGTGTAACCCAGTATGCTCATTTTGTTACAAGGATAAGAAGTTAAGCTTTTGGTGGTTCTTTGTGCTTTAAAATTTTTTTTGAACGGCAAATTTATAAAGAAACTAGCAAGGTGCTAGAAACCAATTACAAAGAAATGAGATGTGGGTTTTTCTACCAATCGTTCCAAGAAAAAGAAAAACGACAACGAAATTTGCACCAATTAAAGGAATTAAGGACAATATCGTCAAAAATCTCCAAACGGTTAGGGGGTTTATCATAAAAAATGGACCGATTCCTATACCTCCAAATATGCCACCACGAAGCGTAGAATAGTTAGTGTTATTTTTGTAACTTATACATCTTGAACAAATAATCTACAACCCAAGTTTAAATTTAATGTGTTATGCGTTAAATCTAAATTATACACCAAAACATATTGCCTCTCATTGTTTTAGGCTGCAAATCCACTTTCCATATAATAGATTTTACTTTCCATAGATTTTATAAGATGGCACTTACGACGGGCCAAAAAATTTACAGAAAATGAAAGTGAAGAAGATGTGATGGTAATATTTCACCCCTAAAAGTGCACCTAAAGCAAATGGGTCCCGCCGGCTAAAAATAAATATACAAGCCCCGCAACAACGCGCGGGGTGCATTCGCACTCGTTTGTCATGAATGTTGATTATAAGTTCATTGCTTTTCTATTTTACATGATTTCATTGCTTTGAAATTGCAAAATGATAACAACAAAGTAAAAGAAGTAGGCAAACAGACAAAATTAAAACATGATAGACACGAGGTGAAAGTAGACAAATCACCTATTTTTAGCCACTAAGTTATAAGTCAAGTTTTTTTTCAAAACATGAATTAAAATATATTTGCATTTTGGCTTTGAAAAACCGAAGGATGACAACAACCCCGGTAAAGACGGGTGAATAGATTCTACCCTTACAACCCCGGTAAAGACGATTTCGTTAGGCTTGGGTACTCGGCTATCACAAGTATCAAACTATACATTAACGCCACTATTTAACTACATCGTCATAAAAAAAAGTTTCCTAAAAAAGGATTCACGAGCGCTACAAATACAATCCTAAAGAAATAATAAAAAATAAATAAAATAAAATAAAATAAAAATCATTTGCCGCCGTAATTTTGTCAAAAACTAGATACCGCTGCCGTTATGCGCGAGTACTCGACTAGCAACTCAGTCAAAGAGTTCGGTAAAGGATGAGTCTACACCTCAAATGTCGTCTACCAAGAAGTTTTACGTGATGAGTAATGTGCATTGTTAGTTAGTATCTCATAATTGATGCAATGTTTTATTTTTCAGTCTCACTAAATATTTTTATATGTTGTTTGATATATGTTAAGATTTTTTTTGCTTAGTTGAATTAGCGCATGTTACAACCATTTGTAATTACATTTTGATATTTTCACGTTCTATTTTGAACGTTATACAAAACACTTACTACAATATCGCATACCATTAATTGTCAGTCGCTAGGAACCTCCGTTGCTATGCACGGGTACTCGCCTGGTATTCATAATTGTTGGAAATGTGTTGGTTGTGCGTCAATTTCGACATGATGAGATACTCATTATTTCAGGGTTTTCCAAACATCTAATTAGTGGGCACATAAAAAGAGCAAGGTTGGATCAAGTGGTTAACACCCTTGTCTCTAGAGACAGAGGTCAAGGGTTCGATCCTCACCCTTTACAAGGTCGGAGGTCCTTTTCTACATTTGGTAAAACCGGAAGCAGCCTCTCTACCTTAGGTAGGGGTAAGGCTGTCTACGTCTCAACCTCACCCATACACCGTGGAAGACGGTATTAGGACCCAAAACCCGTGAAAGACGGTATTGGGAGATACTTTACTTTTGATTAGGGGCACATGCTAGGGTGTATTAAATGAACACTTTTTTTTAATTAAGATATGCATTTAATAAACATTAATTATAAATACATATAAAAGACAAAAAAAAAAAAAAAAAAAAAAAAACATTAAAAACCAACAAAATACATGATCTTGATTTATGCATCTAACTTATTGATCATGTGTATTTCTCCCTTTATCTGTTGTTAGTTTGTAGTTTTTGGTGTGTGGCCTTGGTTCTCTTCTCTGTGTCCTTGATTTTTTATTTTTATGAAGCATGCTCTAATAAAACTGTGCTTTGCATTAGATAAAAAGAAGAAAAACATAACTTATCTAATTAACGGTTAAATTTTGCTATCAACTAATCCAAATGTTATGGTACCTTGTTCATTGTTCATAATTAATGCCATATTCAATGCAATAGCTACCAGTTTAGGTGAAGATTTTTATTTTTATTTATTTATTATTTTTAAGAACGGCAAATTTTTACAACTTATACCACTTATCTAACAAATTCTATCTCACATGTCTTCGACGAGACTTGAACCCACAACCTCTAGGTTGATGGGCCACTCACATACCGCTAGACCAAGAGGCCTTTGGTTAGGTGATGTGAACTTATTAATTTCTATGTTGTTTTAGAAGGTAAATGTTTTAAATAGGTATGTAAAGGTATATAGAATAATTGCAGGAAATGTGTTGGTTGTGCGTCAATTTCGATATGATGATATAAAACAAATATCACTGGAAAATTTTGATCAAGAAATGTATAATTTTGATTCTTGTTAAGTAGAAATAGAAGTAACACCATACAACACATAACCATATCTTCTTTAATATTTTATGATCCCAAACAGAAAGTAAATGACCTGAAAAGTAACTTGGAAAAGTTAGAGTATAATTTTGGATTTTATATAAAAACGAGTGGGGAAACCCGTGCATTGCGGCGGGAGTATTTAGATATGTGTTTTATGTTGTATGCTTTGTGTTTTGCGGACAATAGGTTTTACGGTTTTAAAACTTCGTCGATTTTCTAATATTGGTTTGTCACAGTATTAGAAAGAAAGGGTCTATTGCAAGATATACTCTTCAATCTTATGCTTCGTGAGCAAAATCTTCCCTTGATTGACCCAGCACAACCTAAAAGACTCGAATCGTATTACACTTGCCAAATTATCTGAATTATTTTGAGTTTGAGAAAAACTCTGAAGTTTATGCTTGATTTTATTAGAAAAATTATTCCGTGAATAATGGCGCAAGTTTCGTAATTTTTCGAGTCCGTCTCCTATGTCGTTTGGACCCCGAAGCGTTTATCGTGAGAAGTTTATTTCGTTGACAGTTTTGGTCCCTTGACTTACCTTGTCATTTCACCCTACACTTTCATGTTATTCAAAAACTACCCTATACTCTATTTCATATAAATACCCATATTAATACCATTTTCCTCATTATATTTATTATATATATAACACACACATCACTCAACTCTCTCTCTCTCTTGAATATCCGGCCGCCGCCCTCGCCGGAACACCAGCAGAATCCGGCCACCATGCGCCGGAAAATTTTCCGGCCACCTGACCTTCTTACACCAACTCATAGATCGGGATATCCCCGACACTCCCGTACCACCCACACCCCTCGTAACCCTTCGAATCACCTCCCACGCTCCACCACCGTGAGCACCCACCACCACCGAGAGTCGCCGCCACACTCTTTTTGTGTTTTCTCGACGGTAACGTACCCCACGCGCCTTGATTGGCTCCAAACGGTCAACCTAATTGACCAGGTGATGGTCAACAGGGTCAAATAGCCTAGAGTCAATGCTCCGCGGAATATAGTGTTTCCCCGGGTCGTTATGTCCCGACGAAGTGTGAATGGTTAACAAACGGTTAAGTGATCGGGTGAATTTGGATGGAAAAGGGGTTTGAGATTGGTTAAACTAAGGAATCTACAATGAAATAGCTTAAACAAGCTATTAGAATAAGACGGGAAGCTAAGAAAAACCAGAAACGATTTAAACCTAAAAACGCGTACGTAACGTTTAAATAAAACGTAAACGTACAAAATTAAAAATGAAAACGGAAATCTGAAAACACCCAGGGGGTGAAAATGACTTTTTTACAAACTTAAAAGTAAAAGAAACTTTTTAGAAAAAGAAAATTAATTTTTACACTAATTAATTATTTAATATTAATTAATTACTAATTATTAATATTTAAAATACTTAAATTTAATACAATATTAATTAAATACTAAAAAGGTGAAAATAAAATTTCTAAAATTATAAAATAACTAAAAACAACTTTTAAAATTAAAAATAAGTCTTTTTGTCGTTTTATGGATTTTCTATTAATTAATTACTAATTAATTACTAATTACCTAATTAAACTATTTTAAATTAAGAAAAATACTAAATGAACAGTAAAAATTCTAATAAAATTTCTAAAATTATTTTATAACATATAAAAGCTATAAAAAATATAAAAACTAGATTTCACTTAATAAAAACTAATTATGCTATCTTAAACTAATTATTAATTAATAATTAATAAAACTAAGATTAATTCTAATAAATACTTAATGATAAAATAAAAATCTGAGAAAATTATTATAAATACTTTAATATAAGAGGTAATTAATAAAAATATAAAAATAACAAGTACTTAATAAAAAATTAAAAATGAAAATTAAAATTAAATTACATTAAATAGAAACTATCACTTAAAAATTAAATTGTTTTTTCTTGATTTTTCTTTTACCAAACTATTTAATACTTAAAAACAAACACTTTTTGTAAAAACAACTTTTTTATAAACTTAAAATAAGCTGAGAACAAGCTTATAAGTTGTGACAGTTGACTTTGGTCAACTGTCAAGGGAAATAAGCTAAAATGGCTGAAGTGGGACCCACAAGGGTGAAATCTGATTCAAACAAGTTAGATAAACATGTTTAAACAAGAAAATGTAGGTATGATCCACTGAATAAGCTATTAAGCTAAAAATAAGCACTTTGAAACCTATGTGAGGACTGAAAATGGGGACAGAAAAGATGAGCTAACTTAGGTGGGACCCAGGGGTTTCTAGGTCAACCAAGAAGCCAAAACCTCAACCCTGGTAGGAGGGGGGTTGAGAGGAACCAAGTTGGGGGTTTTGGGACCACCATGGTGGCTAGAAAACCACCACAAAGGTGGTGGTGTGGACTGCTTATCTGTGTGCAGAGCAGGGGTCTCCCCTGCAGTCCACTTTGGGCAATGGTGGGGGCCCACACAAAATTTCTAAAAATATAAGCTCTATGAGACAATGAAGTTAAGCTAATAGAGAATGAATAGAAACAAGTTTAACCATCTGAATCAACACACAAAAATCAAAACAAATCCTTGAAGTTTTGGAAAAATCTGAAAGTGCACAATTTGACTTTTTGCTAAGACTTGATTATTTGACTTTCATGAGATTTGAGCTTAATCTATGGACTGAATATGATGAGATAAGCTAAAATAAGTTCAGACCAAGTTAGAACAACAACATATGCATTGATTTGGTGGACTTGTGGTTCAAAAATCTTCAACAGTTGACTGTGAGGAGATTACAAGGGTAAATTGACTTTTTGCAAAAGAACCTTGATGGTTTATGACTTAAATGAACCTAATATACCTAATATGAACTAACTACATCAAATGCAACAACTGAGACAGACCCTAATATCCTAGAACAAGTAAAACCAAACACCCCTTTTGGAGATTGAACAAATGATTTTCAAAGGTAATGGACAACCTAAGCTATAATACTGACAACTAAGTTTATATTAAACAAATATAAGCACAAATTAACTGATTTGAACACTTGTTACCCACAGACACAGCAAATACAAGAATAAAAGAAAAAAATGAGCTTACAGTGATCCTTTGAGGTTTCAATCAAGAACTTAGGAACCAATTTTGCAACCTAAAGTCTCCCCTGAGACCACTAGTACCATACAGATCCTTCACCATCCATGTATACAGCTTCCTTAAGTCCCCATAGTTATTCTTATACTTCTTTGTTACTTTTATGAATTTTGAGTGATTAGTGATTTTTGAATTGAAACAAGTAGCAAAGTTTACTGAGCTTAAAGAAACTTATAATTGAGCAAGCTACACTCAAATAAGCAATAAACAACCACTGCTAACAGCTTAAAAGTAATTTGAGAGTTTTAACTAAAATTGCAATTTCTAAAATTTAACAAATACCACTGAAATTAATGCTTGAAAACAATAATAGTACACTGGAAGAGTTGATTACAAGTGATATAAACCAACAATTACAACTAAGGATGAGATTAAATTAAAAACAACCTAATCTAATTTTAACTAAGACCATACTACTCTACTGCTACACTACTTGGTTTCTTCTTTCTCTTTTTCTTTTCTTTTATAGCCCCTTGCAGCTTCTTTGGACTTTCCCACACATTTCTGACCACTGGATTGGTTGAAATAATCTCAACCGTTCAAACACAATTTTGGCGGGAACAGTGGGATTGGCAGATAAGTGGTGTTTGGTGAGGTAATTAATGAGGGTAGGAGAGGGAAGGTGAAGATGGTGATATCATTAAATGAAAAGGTGAGGTTTGGTGAGGAGGGGGGGGCATGAGCCTGGTAATCAGGGAGAGTTTAGGGACGATGAACAGTACCCTGGTTTGTTTTGGGGGTGTTGACTGGGTCAAAGACGGGGGAGAAGTATTAGTTTTAGGAGTCGGCCGGGTTGTATGGGCTTTGGGGTGTTGCTGGATCAGACCAGGTTTGGACAAAAGGGTGGTTTGGTTAGTTTGTTTAGGGTCCATTTGGCTTAGGTATATAATCACAAGGACCATTTATGTAATTTGGCCAAACTTGAGGGCTGCAAATGTCAATCTTCCAAAGTGCTCATAAGTACCAAAATTGCCAATCACCAATATTATAAGGATCATGAATTTATTTTATTTTATTTTTCATTTTAAAACACCAAGGATCAAAATTGACAAGTTTGCAAACTATAAGGACCAAACATGTAATTTAAACAAAACTTTCACCAGGGACCCATTTTGATATATTTTGATTTTCCAAGGATAAAAAATGATTTTCCTTTCAAAAATACCCCACCAGGGACTGAATCTGCCAAAATCTGTAACTCCAGGGACTAAATTGTAAATTTCCAAAACTTTTCCAAATTTTCACCAAAGGACTAAATATGACAACTTATGATTTCAAAAGGACCTTTGGTGATAATTTTCTATATTTTGAATATCCAGGGACTAGTTTTGTAATTTTATGAAAGTTGAGGGACTGAAATTGCCAATTTTGCAAACTTTGTACGTTTTACATCTGTTTTTGCTCATTTTGCATCTAAAACATATATCTAAACACAATTTTGAAATATTTTCAGTATTTTGATGCATTTCTGAGTGTTTTTGTATGTTTTGCAGTTCAGATCAGACCAAAAATGATGAGTGTTTGAGCACTCATCAATCCCCCATACTAAACTATTGCTAGTCCCTAGCAATACTGTTTTGAAAACTTGATGGATTTGAAAAACTCTTTACCAAAAGCCATCACTTCTGGAGTAGCCAGGTGTAAGAACTGTGGCACACCTGATAACCGTGTGATTTTGAGCAAACCACCAGCTGTCAACGGATTTGAGTAGTCTTTACCAAAAGCCGTTTGCTTCTGGACTAGCCAGCTCTTGATGGAATAGACAACATCTTGGTGAGCTGATTACCAATTATGGATTTCCACGGCCTTTACCACAAGCCATAATCTTGTGGGCTAGCCAACTCATTTGTTTTTGGGGAGCTGAGGAACCATACAATTTTGGGCAAATTGCAAGCCGTAAACGGATTTGAGATGTCTTTACCAAGAGCCGTTTGCTCTTGGACTAGCCAATCCCTTTTGTCGGTTAGACAAGGCAGACTGATTACCACAAAAATTTTGAAGCACCAGTGAAAATTTTTTGAAATTTTGGCAAAAACGGGGGTATTATATAGTAAAATGTGATAAAATTCGCTAGAATAGCGAATACCCCCCCCCCCCCCCACACACTTAGCATGAATATTGTCCTCAATATTCAAAGTCCCGGCTATTATGCCGACATTTTGAACGTAAAAGGGCAACATTACAAGCTAAGCGTGGAAAACACCATTTTGTATTTTCACTTCTGTAATCATAGCATGGGGGACCCCCCCACACTTAGGGTGAAAACCCTATAAGCATGCTCTGTTTTTGTTTACCGAGTCGCTAGCTTGACTCGACCCCGAATTCATTTGTCCTTGGGGAAGCATGATGTGGAAGAGACAATCTCAATCGGACTTTCATTCAAAATGTTTGGACAAACATATGAAGCACGTGAAAGTTCCACTCCGATGAGATAAGTATCCGGCTCAAGATAATGATACATGAAAATGCCGGGATCAAAGATAGTGTCCTTACTCCCGAAGGAGTGAAGAACTAGAGAAGTCACCTTATAGGTGAAGAAAAGGAAGAAAATCATGATGAAAAGCATGATTTGATCTTCTTTCTCGAGAGGAGGCTCAATAGCCTGAGTTTGGATTTCAAAGGGTAAGCTCGTAAACAACCCGGGAGGGTGGGTGGGAATTTGCAAATTCTCATAATTGAGAGCATCTCCCCCCGGGCTATCAAACTCCGGAGGAGTCATGATATGATGAGTGAGTTCACCGGAGAACTCCTCATGAAGAGAATTATTCACAAGATGTGAATCTGTGAACTCATGTTCCATTGTGGACTCATCACAATCCTCGTCAAAGAATGGATTGTTAGAAATCATAGTGAATTCAGATTCGAATTCAAATAGAGGATTGGTGAGAGTCGTATTGAATGTTTCGGGAACAAAGAGATTAACATTCTCAATTGGATTGTTGGGATCAGAAGTGAGTGACGGATCATGAGATAGGAGACTTTCAATTTCTCCCAGATCGGCTTGGAAATCGAGGAGACCATCATCACTTTCCAATGAAAGTGGATCGATGTGAGCAAGTTCATCAGCGAACTCCTCAAGAAGATGATCAGCATCAGAATGTGGTACTGACGCCTCAACATACTCGATGTCTCCGTAAGATATACAATCATCGCTAAAATCTGAGAAAGTCTCAAATTGATCTTTAGGACACTCAATAGATGAAGGAATATCACATACATGATCCAAAGTTCCCTGTGACTCTCTCGGGATTGGGACAAGGATCTCAACACTAGACTTTATTAATTCGTCCGATTCCTTATTAGGAACAGTGCTAAGATGCTCATCCCCCATGTTCAGAGAGTGAGTGTGAACTTTGGGTGTGATAACAGACTGAGGGAGTTGAGAAGAACTAGCATACAGGGGTTTTATAAATTTCATTTGTTCTTCTGCTAGTAATTCTATCATAGTCTTTTCTCCCTGATTTTCCGAGGAAGGAATCACAACAAATGAAATTGATGAACCCTCACAAAATTGAGAAATATCAAGGGTAACATCATCATCATCATCGTCGAGAAGAGCAGCATTGCGAAATATGGCACGTGTTTTAGCTGCTTGTTCTAAGACTAGCAATTCTTCCTTGCTCAATTCGTTTTTAGCTGCTCGTTCTTCCGCAAGTAATTCTGCCATAGATTTCTCACGAGAGCTTTGAAACGATGAAGTAGCCAACTCCTCTTTAAGTTCTTTCAATATCTCAAGAGCCTCTATTAAAATGTCTTGCTCAGTAACAAGAGGAGTTGTGTGAATCATATCATACTGTGGAGGTGGGTCTGAAAACGAATAGTCGTAATTGTTACAAGGAAATGGATTCCCTATTTGACAATCAGAGCTAGTGTGTGGACCTCCACAATACTCACAACAGTAAAACTGATGTGGATGTGAGTCGTATGTGCTAAAGTTATAATTGTTATCAGGAGACTGCTCATAGACAAGCGTGTTTCCCGATTGACAATCATAACTGTAGTGTGAACCACCACAGTACTCACAACAGTAAAACTGTTGAGTCTCATGGTGTGGTAACTGATGGAATGAATCAGTCGTGTCATGGTAGGAATAGGGATTCTAGTTATAGACAGACCCGTTTCCTGATCCTACCATGCCACAGCTGGGGCAATTTCCACCATTATGAGGATTACCACACTACTGGCAATCCAGAAAGTGTGGATGAGACATAGAAAGAATCAAATGGTTTGGGAGGGGTAGGGATGAAGAATCAAAGATGTGAGATGGTAAAGGAGAATGTTTTTGGCTTTTTGAATAAACATTTTGTACAAATGAGAAAGAAAATGTTTTTGTGTTTTTGTGTTCGTTGAAAACTGAGTTTAAAAAGTTTTCGTGAACGGTTTTGTTTTGATAAATAGAAAATATGAACAAAGGATGGATAAATGTACAATGGAACGAATTCCAAAGTCACTAATCAGAAAAACCGTTTAGATACGCACACAACCTCCCTGGCAGCGGCGCCAAAAATTGATTGGCTCCAAACGGTCAACCTAATTGACTAGGTGATGGTCAACAGGGTCAAACAGCCTAGAGTCAATGCTCCGCGGAATATAGTGTTTCCCCGGGTCGTTATGTCCCGACGAGGTGTGAATGGTTAACAAACGGTTAAGTGATCGGGTGAATTTGGATGGAAAAGGGGTTTGAGATTGGTTAAACTAAGGAATCTACAATGAAATAGCTTAAACAAGCTATTAGAATAAGACGGGAAGCTAAGAAAAACCAGAAACGATTTAAACCTAAAAACGCGTACGTAACGTTTAAATAAAACGTAAACATACAAAATTAAAAATGAAAACGGAAATCTAAAAACGTACAAAATTGAAAATGACTTTTTTACAAACTTAAAAGTAAAAGAAACTTTTTAGAAAAAGAAAATTAATTTTTACACTAATTAATTATTTAATATTAATTAATTACTAATTATTAATATTTAAAATACTTAAATTTAATACAATATTAATTAAATACTAAAAAGGTGAAAATAAAATTTCTAAAATTATAAAATAACTAAAAACAACTTTTAAAATTAAAAATAAGTCTTTTTGTCTTTTTATGGATTTTCTATTAATTAATTACTAATTACCTAATTAAACTATTTTAAATTAAGAAAAATACTAAATGAACAGTAAAAATTCTAATAAAATTTCTAAAATTATTTTATAACATATAAAAGCTATAAAAAATATAAAAACTAGATTTCACTTAATAAAAACTAATTATGCTATCTTAAACTAATTATTAATTAATAATTAATAAAACTAAGATTAATTCTAATAAATACTTAATGATAAAATAAAAATCTGAGAAAATTATTATAAATACTTTAACATAAGAAGTAATTAATAAAAATATAAAAATGACAAGTACTTAATAAAAATTTAAAAATGAAAATTAAAATTAAATTACATTAAATAGAAACTATCACTTAAAAATTAAATTGTTTTTTCTTGATTTTTCTTTTACCAAACTATTTAATACTTAAAAACAAACACTTTTTGTAAAAACAACTTTTTTATAAACTTAAAATAAGCTGAGAACAAGCTTATAAGTTGTGACAGTTGACTTTGGTCAACTGTCAAGGGAAATAAGCTAAAATGGCTGAAGTGGGACCCACAAGGGTGAAATCTGATTCAAACAAGTTAGATAAACATGTTTAAACAAGAAAATGTAGGTATGATCCACTGAATAAGCTATTAAGCTAAAAATAAGCACTTTGAAACCTATGTGAGGACTGAAAATGGGGACAGAAAAGATGAGCTAACTTAGGTGGGACCCAGGGGTTTCTAGGTCAACCAAGAAGCCAAAACCTCAACCCTGGTAGGAGGGGGGTTGAGAGGAACCAAGTTGGGGGTTTTGGGACCACCATGGTGGCCAGAAAACCACCACAAAGGTGGTGGTGTGGACTGCTTATCTGTGTGCAGAGCAGGGGTCTCCCCTGCAGTCCACTTTGGGCAATGGTGGGGGCCCACACAAAATTTCTAAAAATATAAGCTCTATGAGACAATGAAGTTAAGCTAATAGAGAATGAATAGAAACAAGTTTAACCATCTGAATCAACACACACAAATCAAAACAAATCCTTGAAGTTTTGGAAAAATCTGAAAGTGCACAATTTGACTTTTTGCTAAAACTTGATTATTTGACTTTCATGAGATTTGAGTTTAATCTATGGACTGAATATGATGAGATAAGCTAAAATAAGTTCAGACCAAGTTAGAACAACAACATATGCATTGATTTGGTGGACTTGTGGTTCAAAAATCTTCAACAGTTGACTGTGAGGAGATTACAAGGGTAAATTGACTTTTTGCAAAAGAACCTTGATGGTTTATGACTTAAATGAACCTAATATACCTAATATGAACTAACTACATCAAATGCAACAACTGAGACAGACCCTAATATCCTAGAACAAGTAAAACCAAACACCCCTTTTGGAGATTGAACAAATGATTTTCAAAGGTAATGGACAACCTAAGCTATAATACTGACAACTAAGTTTATATTAAACAAATATAAGTACAAATTAACTGATTTGAACACTTGTTACCCACAGACACAGCAAATACAAGAATAAAAGAAAAAAATGAGCTTACAGTGATCCTTTGAGGTTTCAATCAAGAACTTAGGAACCAATTTTGCAACCTAAAGTCTCCCCTAAGACCACTAGTACTATACAGATGCTTCACCATCCATGTATACAGCTTCCTTAAGTCCCCACAGTTATTCTTATACTTCTTTGTTACTTTTATGAATTTTGAGTGATTAGTGATTTTTGAATTGAAACAAGTAGCAAAGTTTACTGAGCTTAAAGAAACTTATAATTGAGCAAGCTACACTCAAATAAGCAATAAACAACCACTGCTAACAGCTTAAAAGTAATTTGGAGTTTTAACTAAAATTGCAATTTCTAAAATTTAACAAATACCACTGAAATTAATGCTTGAAAACAATAATAGTACACTGGAAGAGTTGATTACAAGTGATATAAACCAACAATTACAACTAAGGATGAGATTAAATTAAAAACAACCTAATCTAATTTTAACTAAGACTCATACTACTCTACTGCTACAATACTTGGTTTCTTCTTTCTCTTTTTCTTTTCTTTTATAGCCCCTTGCAGCTTCTTTGGACTTTCCCACACATTTCTGACCACTGGATTGGTTGAAATAATCTCAACCGTTCAAACACAATTTTGGCGGGAACAGTGGGATTGGCAGATAAGTGGTGTTTGGTGAGGTAATTAATGAGGGTAGGAGGGGGAAGGTGAAGTTGGTGATATCATTAAATGAAAAGGTGAGGTTTGGTGAGGAGGGGGGGGGGCATGAGCCTGGTAATTAAGGAGAGTTTAGGGACGATGAACAGTACCCTGGTTTGTTTTGGGGGTGTTGACTGGGTCAAAGACGGGGGAGAAGTATTAGTTTTAGGAGTCGGCCGGGTTGTATGGGCTTTGGGGTGTTGCTGGATCAGACCAGGTTTGGACAAAAGAGTGGTTTGGTTAGTTTGTTTAGGGTCCATTTGGCTTAGGTATATAATCACAAGGACCATTTATGTAATTTGGCCAAACTTGAGGGCTGCAAATGTCAATCTTCCAAAGTGCTCATAAGTACCAAAATTGCCAATCACCAATATTATAAGGATCATGAATTTATTTTATTTTATTTTTCATTTTAAAACACCAAGGATCAAAATTGACAAGTTTGCAAAGTATAAGGACCAAACATGTAATTTTCACAAAACTTTCACCAGGGACCCATTTTGATATATTTTGATTTTCCAAGGATAAAAAATGATTTTCCTTTCAAAAATACCCCACCAGGGACTGAATCTGCCAAAATCTGTAACTCCAGGGACTAAATTGTAAATTTCCAAAACTTTTCCAATTTTTCACCAAAGGACTAAATATGACAACTTATGATTTCAAAAGGACCTTTGGTGATAATTTTCTATATTTTGAATATCCAGGGACTAGTTTTGTAATTTTATGAAAATTGAGGGACTGAAACTGCCAATTTTGCAAACTTTGTACGTTTTTCATCTGTTTTTGCTCATTTTGCATCTAAAACATATAAAACACAATTTTGAAATATTTTCAGTATTTTGATGCATTTCTGAGTGTTTTTGTATGTTTTGCAGTTCAGATCAGACAAAAAATGATGAGTGTTTGAGCACTCATCACGCCTCCCCGTAAATTACTTTGATTTTATTCAAAACCCTAATTTCTAAAATCTTGTATAAATGTTTTTGTTGCTAAAGCTTCTAATAAAACTATTTTTATAAATGTTTTGAGCAAGAAAACTCGGTGAGGGTTTGGTGATATTTTTCTTGTTTCTTGTTGTTTAATGATCAAGGGAGTAATATTTGTGTTTGGATTTGGATTTCGAGGGTCCGTTTGGCCCGTTTGTGTCTCAACAGCCGATAGCCACCACCACCGCGACTTGGGTGGTGGTGGAGGAGGGAGTAGTTTTATTATTTTTGTTGTTGTTTTAGTTGTAAAAAAAAAAAAAAAAAAAAAAAAAAAAAAAAAAAAAAAACGGGAACAGTTCCTGTAACAGTGTGGAACAGTGCTTGTAACAGTGCTTTTTGGAGGCACTGTTTTCTACTTTTTAGTATATAGAGTAATATGATTAAATTACATGGTTGGTCCTTGCGGATTGTCAAAAGTTGCAGCTTTCGTCCCTAATAGTTTAAAGTTGCATGAACAGTCCTTATTTTTGCAAAAAATAACAGTTGTGGTCCTTTTTTTAACTAGTGCTAAGTGGATTCTATTATCATTTACACATTAGCCCTTTTGGCTAATGACCGCTTGCATTGTTTATCCTTTATAATAACGGCCGTTATACTTTAAAGTTTTTCGTCTGTTTTATAAGTTTTCATTTGTTTTATATGTTTTCGTTTATTTTTATATGATTTCACCTGTTATTATACGTTTTCATCTATTTGTATACGTTTTTATCCATTTTATACGTGTTCGTTCGTTTTTACACGTTTTCGTTTTTTTTATAAGTTTTCACACTTTTTCTAACATTTTCTTACATTTTGACATGTTTTTGTCCGTTTTTATACGTTTTCATTCGTTTTCGTTTTCGTCCATTTTGATACTTTTTCTTACCTTTTTATTCGTTTTCGTATGTTTTTATCAGTTTTAACACGTTTTCTTATGTTTTTATACGTTTTCACCCGTATTCTTACGTTTTCTTACATTTTCGTAGGTTTTTATACGTTTTCGTCCGTTTTTGTCAGTTTTTATACATTATCTTACGTTTTCATACTTTTGTATCCTTTTTCATTTACTTTATATGTTTTCATCCGTTTTTATAATTTTTCGTCCTTTTTATATGTTTTCAACCGTTTTTATATGTTTTTGTCTGTTTTCTTACATTTTTATATGTTTTTGTCCGTTTTACTTACATTTTTTATATGTCTTACTTGCGTTTTTATCATTTTTTATATGTTTTCATCTGTTTTCATTGGTTTTCATCCATTTTTATACGTTTTTGTCCTTTTTATAAGTTTCATCCATTTTTATATGTTTTGTCCGTTTTTCTTATGTTTTTATATGTCTTTCTTGTGTTTTTATACATTTTTATATGTTTTCATACGTTTTCATCCGTTTTTATACGTAATAAAACATATAAAACCAGACAAAAACGTATAAAAATGGACGAAAATATATAAAAATGAAAAAAAAACGTATAAAAACAGATGAAAATGGATGAATACATATAAAAACGAATAAAATGCAAAAAATACTTATAAAAATGTATGAAAACAGCGAAAACGGATAAAAATGTAAGAAAACGTATAAAATGGATGAAAAAGGTAAAAAACGGATGAAAACATATAAAAACGAATAAAAAAGTAAGAAAACGTTAGAAAAGCAGACGAAAACTTATAAAAACGGACGAAAACGTATGAAAACGGATAAACTAGTATGAAAACGTAAGAGAAACGTATAAAAACGGACAAAAATGTATGAAATGGTAAGAAAACATATTAAAACGAATAAAAATGTATGAAAACATATAAAAACAGATGAAAACGTATAAAACAAACGAAAAACTTTAAATTATTTGTTTATACTTGACTTAATTTTTTTAACTGTTGTTTTTGTTTGTATTTTTTATTTTGTGGATCTAGTGCACATTTAATTTTATGTTACACGTTAGAGCACAATGTATGATAACCTAGGTTAAACTTTAACTAACTGTCACGTCAGCGCCACATGAGCCCATAACTTTAACCAAAAACCTCCGTTATCATAACCAAACTTTAACCAAACAACAATTTATAAAAACACCCCTTTATTTAAGGGGGCAGAAGTGAAAATGAGAGGGGATAAAGTGATTTTTTATTTGTTTATTTTATTATTATTATTATTATTATTATTATTATTATTATTATTATTATTATTATTATTTTTAATTCCATATGCTCTTTAATCTGGCGTTAACCCCTTAACCATCTTCGTTGACGGGCCTTTAACCAGGGGGTATGTTAACCTCGCTTTAGCGTGGCTTTGGTTAAAGTTTAACAATAAATTTGGTTACCATACCTTATGCTCTTATAAGCGATGGAAAATTTTGGTGTTCATTTAAAAGGTTGTGTTATAGGTACAAACCGCACATTTTGCCTATATTTAAACCACTAAAGGGCTTTTAGATGCTTTTGTGAGCATATCAAGTTATCAACATACAAGTAGCGTCTTATTCTGTTTCATTTGTCAAACTGTACATTGTTTGAACCATGTGAACTTTACCTTTTATTTCTTTTAAGTTTTTAAAAGGGATACGCGTATATGACTCATATATCATAATAAAAAAAAATGATGCGGCGTTGATATGTCGTTAGTGGTGGCTATTTTGGCATTTGCACACACCCGTACTCTCAGCGCATACGCGTGTCGTAGGTAGTCATTATTCTTCAACATACCATATCGTTATCCGTGGAGGAATTTGTGGTTCCCATTAGAGGCAACCTTATTTTCTTCTTATTGTTTAAAGGATAAGTGTGTGGATGATGCTCCCTCCCTCCGTCCTAAAGTTATTGTTCACATACAAAAACACATTTAAGAAACGTGAAATCATTACATTCTCTTGTTAATAGAATTTTAGCTTTACAATGTAAAAGCTTTTTAGTTAGCTGAAATTAGAGATGCACAAATATTTTGTGATATACCAAAATAGAAAATTGAACAATAGTATCGGATCGGATGGACTATATTTTGGTGAAATAAGTGACAAATGTATGTCAAGTTAAACATAAATCATACAAGCATTACATCATAAGTCATAATAATGATCTACAGAGAAAGACATTTCAATCAATGTTGATTTGACGATGAATAATGTGGAGCTGTGGACATATGCTTCGTGATTCTGCAAGCTCGTCAATGGAGTTCTGAAGTACTCTTCTGCTACCATTTGGAATATCATCATGCAATTTTACAACTATGGATATTCAGGGTTATCTTCTGCAAAACCATTGGAAAATTAGTTTAGTCAATAGAAATATGCTTATGCCCATAATTTTAACCGTCTCGCCTATGCAAAAAAATAAAACATAAATAAAGGGTTTGCTCATTTATGGATGATGAATTTGATGGTATAGTAGTAACAACGCTGACTAGATAAACAGTTTTGTAAAGGGGCCAAAAGTTTGAAGAAATATGGAATTCATGGCTAGGATAGGTGAAAAAGCTTGAACAAATGTGCAGACTGCGGGATACTTAAATGAAAAAACATGGCTTCGTTATAGTACTTAAGATAATAGCTGTTAAGGGATCATTTAATTTTTATTTCGTTTTGGTTAGTTATAGTACTTCTATGAATAGAGTTCTGTATTTGCTGTCAGATTACAAATGGGAGTGTCTTTGGAATCTGCATTAACATTGTAAAAAATCTTTACCAAAAAAAGTTTGAATTCCACATTAGTTTATTGCCTAATGAAATACCAAAGATGCCAAAAGAGGCGTGATAACTCACGTATAGATACAGGATCGACATGTACAAAGAAACTCGCAGCCACTATCATATAACAAAACAAAAGCATTAGTCCTTTGAAGTAATTCGATGTCCCCTCCTGCATATTTACATTAAAATTTAGAAGTCTATGTGCATAAATAAAGAAAACTTGTTTCCAAATACTCTCTTCATCCCACGGGACAAAATGAATTGATCAATAAATAGTCAAACCTGCAACATGAAGGCTACTACGAGAACAGTCATAAAAAGAGTGCACGTCTCAAAAAGTTCAAAATCCAGGTCCATTGGACGTCCAATCATCCACCCAACACACAAAATGGCATCTACACAACAAGAAAAGAGACATGAAGTAGTATATCTAATCCATTTCCACATGCAAGACTATTTCCTTTGTGATATTTAGCAACATCTTAAACCTACTACGAACATGGATATTTGTATCGAAGAGCCAATTGCTACTCCTAAAGTAATGTCCTGCGCAAATAGTGAAAAACTTAATAAAAACTTGTATGTTTTATACAGACTGTCAATGTGAAAATTTTCACAGATAAGTTCTAAGTTTAAAACATTAGATGAGTTTGTGATTTAGCTCTAAGTGAGACAAACACTTACAAGCTTGTCTTTCACTGCAAACGTAATAGCACTTGCATGCTCGGCTGCATTACCAACAATAGGAAGCAGAATAACACTAATGAATGTTACCGGGACATCCATCGCAAGAGAGGCACCCTGAAACACACTTCCATGTCAACAATAAAATAATTGCAGTGATATATTGATACTAGAATTTCAATTTGAACCTCTATAGCATTGACCAGATATTCCGAAAGAACTGAAATGAAAATAGTCAAAAGCCCGAGCCAAATTAGTGACTCCATCTTTGATATATCTGCAGATTCGTCATCCGGGCTCCCACTTAAAGTACCGTCCTGATAATTTTTTGTCACACCCCCAAAATCGGGTCCAGCGGAAGCATACATGTAGCTGGGGTGTAACTCAATTGGTATTACAGCACAAGTACAAAATTGGTTTTCACTTCAATCATTTAGAATAAAATCGTTTAACTAAAAGTATTGAATTTACATTGTTTAAAATTAGTGCGGAAGTAGGCCCTTAAAGTATTTTAAAACGGTCCCCAAATGAATATCAGAGTCTTCTATGACTATGCCATGCCCTGCCAAAACCTCAAGTAGCGTGCCATTGCTTAAAACCTGAAAATACATGCTAAAACGTCAGCATAAAGCTGGTGAGTTCATAGTTTTAAGTAAACAAGTATTTCCCGTAAACAAGAGTTTTCCAGAAATCAAGTATTTCCCGTAAACAAGTATTTTCCAGAAATCAAGTATTTCCCGTAAACAATTATTTTCCAGAAATCAAGTATTTCCCGTAAACAAGTATTTTCCAGAAATCAAGTATTTCCCGTAAACAATTATTTTCCAGAAATCAAGTATTTCCCGTAAACAAGTATTTTCCAGAAATCAAGTATTTCCCGTAAACAATTATTTTCCAGAAATCAAGTATTTCCCGTAAACAAGTATTTTGCGGAAGGCAAGACAATATAACAAATACCATGTCACAGCCAAAAATAAGGTATACAGTGCCTAAAGCTCATGACCCCGAAGCTCGACGTAATCGTATGCAATCAAGCATAAAATGCCCCAAGTAAGTGTTTGCCAGACACTCGGAAGTAATCCGAATGATATGCGTCCGTTTAACAGGTTGGCGCGACCAACTCGGACGGGGTGTCAACCCAAATAGATCTATCCACAGCATTCGCGCTCACACGCATGTAATTAACGGTTCATGATAAAGGGGACTTTAGTGGCAGTAATAGGTAACCCAGGCAAAGTAACAGTTTTATATTTATGTCCGCAAAAGCAAGAACTTGTGTTCATAAGAAAGAAATCAAGGATGGAATAAGTAATTCATAATGTATTCAAATAATCAATCAAGTATTTCAACCATCCAGTAATGTTTGAGAAAATGAATCGCGTTCAAGTAAAACAAGCATTGAATTTAAATAGTAAGGAGCATGTATCTTCCCCCAAAACAGTTGTAAAACAAGTAAAAGTAGGGGTTATGAACTCACCTGGTGCAATAGCTATGATGACAACAATGAATACACAGAAATGAGGCACGATCTCTAACCGCAACCTAATATGAATGATATGATCTAATGTAAGAAATGAAATGACGCTACACAAGCAAATACGTATGTTATCGATACCACTCATTAGTTTTGAAAATAACGTTTATCGTCGACAAATACGTTTTTGACGTTTCGTTAGGTTAATAACCACTTTTCATGGAAATAGGTTGAAACGGTACTCCACGATCCTTGTTTGGTGTTCTATCGGCAAATATAAGGTTTTTGTCGCAAAAATAACATTTTCATTACTTGAAAATATGCCCAAAATGGCCTCGCAAAACAAGTCGCGAAATGTTGTACGTTAAGGGTTAGTGATGAAACTCGGCGTTTTTGAAAACCTTGTAACAATATCTAGAAGTCGCGTCATTTAACTTTTGGCGATACGGGTCTCGATCGATGAGAAAATCGACTCTTATTGTTGTTACTTGAAAGTATTATGTTCAACACTTAGAAAATTTCATTATAGTAAAAGCTGTCAAAATATATATATATCGTCTAAGTTCAAACGCTTGTATCTTTTTCGTTATAAGCTCGTTTTCTACGTTCTTTATATCCCCGGAATCGTGGGATGGCATACTAGTATATTTTTGATAAGTCGAGACGGCTAGATCAAGTTTTAGGCCTCGAAACAGTCCAAGAAAATCGTGGGACAGCAAGTAATTCTTCAGAAAATAGTTTTCGTCGTTAATATTGGAAATAGCATATCTTTTTCGTCGTAACTCGGTTTTTAGTGAGTCAAGCGGCCACGGTTTCTTTTTTGAAAGTATTTTCTGAATATCTAACCCAATGTTACCCGGAAACCCCTGAGTTTTCTGAAATTGGCGATTTGGGACAGAACCTATATTTGAAAGTATTTTTCGTTGTTAATATTCGGAAAATCATATCTCCTTCGTTATTAACTCGTTTTTATCCCCGTTTTCGGCCATAGTTTCGTCTCGGAATATATTTTCTGAATCTTAGGTCCAAAATTACCCAGAATTCCCTGATCTTTCCACGTTTTGCAAAAATGGACAGCAACTTTCTATAAGTGTCAAAACTTGGTTTTCCTAGTTACTAACTTGTTCAAAAACCAACCAAACTACTTCAAATCATCCCAAATCCTACCATACACCTTCTTAGGGTGTCATGGGTTCCTAAACATCATCAACCTTGGTGGATCTCATGAGAATGTTAATAAAACTTATGGATCTACTTATATTAAGTATCTAGGGTTCATAAGTTATAAAAAGTATAAATAGAGTGGTATAAACTAACATATGCGTATAGATCTTGAATAAACATCATGAAACTAGAAAAATGAAAGTATGAAAAGATCAAAAAGTGTTCTTGAAGCTTACTTGAATGTTTGAGTTGATTTGATGAGAAATTGATTAAGAAACATAGGTTTTTATCACAAAACCTTAACAAGGAATGAAAATAAAGCTTGATTATGTCTTGATCTTGAAAGTTTGATGGATTTTGCTTGTTCTTGTGATGTTGGCCGTGAGTTTGAGGTAGAGAGCAAGAGAGATATTTTTTTTTCACTTATATGAACTATGTGTACATTTGAAGGGTAATATTAAAATAGATGTGTAGTTTTTCTTTTCAAAGACAAAAAGTACATTCATTAAATGGGGTTAGTGAAGTATTTCAAAGTGTAAGAGATTTGGCATGGAGGGGAATGACTTGTGTAAGAATTTCTTGACTTAGTGTAAGATTGAATGAGATATTGTGTAGATATTTTATGTTATAAATGATACCGGGTACCGAGTTAACTAGAAATCAATTTTTACGGAACAAGACGAGATATATAAAAATTGTAAACTTCACGAAATTACATTCCTGCTGAGAATCGGGTGTTAGAATAGTTATCGTGTTGAAATATCGAAAACCGACGGAAGTTTAAACGTATACTGGTAAATACGGTAAAATTCTCAAAACACCGGGTAAATTAATAATATAATTTTTATATCATTATAATAAGTATGAAAATATGTTAGGATCGTAGTCGGGAGTATTGGGTATACGTTCGTAGTAAAAACTGAGTGGTAACGTTAATTACAAATTAAGCATACGTATATAGAAATAATGCATATCCGTGTAGGGCCTAAAATGTGATGATGATGTAACCGAGGATATGTAGACTACTCCAGTCTATATGACGTGTCATTAATGAATGATGCATGAATTCACAGCTAAACCACATTGGTTACGCGAATTTGAAGACCCGTAAACTCAGTTTACGATGAAATGAACGGCAATCGTGAATAGTGATTTCCTTCCGGAAATGAATAGTGTCATATGAATAGTAAAATTTTTGAACGCTTCTCGAAATCACAAACTGACTCCGAAAATGATGAATAGTAAAATGATGAATAGTGATCGGTGAATAGTAAATGATGAATAGTAACTGAAGAATAGTTAATAGGAGAAATGTCCTGAAAATGCGGGTTGTTACATTTTTTAACCATTATTAACAAATGAAAAAGTATGTTGGTATTTTGTGGCAAAAAAAGCGCATAAATATAAATATATTGCAACATCCTTAACATTATATTGTAATCAAGGACGTGATCATGTGCAAATTTATGAGTTATTAACAAGATGATCATAAACCTCTTTGATCAATGCATAATCTTGCTTCAGGTTTGTCACTTGAAAGAAAATATAGATGCCATACGCTACAAGCATTATGCAACTACTGAATCTTGAAAGTGCCAACACTGATGTCCCAATATGGAATTCGGTGTGTGAGACATTAAGAACAGTTGGAAATAGCATGGACATGACTGCCATCAATAGCAATCCCACGTTCATCCCTGCATTTGACTGACAAGTAACAACAAAGTAGTTTTATCAATCATCTCATGGTGTATTGGGGCAGACATGTCAAGAGGTGGCATAATGGGTGTTTCATGTGCATAAGATAATAGGTATGGGTTAAAAACAGGTAATTTTGGTATCGTCTGAAATGGGTTAGGTTGACCCTTAAGCATTTTATCTCAGGTTATTTTTTCTTCAAATCTTGAAGATAATAAGGTTGAAATGTCCACCTCTAAACATGCGACAAAAACAATTAACATAACATAATTAAACTATATCAATTCACTAACCCTGTTAAAAATTTGTTCTTTGTTACAATTAGCAACCCCTCCACAAAAAAATGCACATCCGAGAACAAGTAACATGTTGGACAAAATCGAGCCTAGTAATGACTGCTGCACTAGACGTAACATCCCTTGCTTCATTGCAAACAATGAGATTATCAACTCTGTTGCATTGCCAAAAGTGGCATTCAAAAGGCCCCCAACTGCAATTTTTGAATCCACATAGTATAAAGACTACCGCGCAATAGAGAGCGAAAAGTGTATATAATCGGAAAATAGCAACAGGCAGAATGTTCAGATATGAAAACAACCTGTAGGTCCGGTGTAGAAAACTAGTTGTCTGCACAAAACATTAACAGACAAAAGTCAATGTATGTTCTATTCGAAGAACTCATTTTGTAAATCATCAAACATCAAGTATCATGTTTATGGTCAATAACAAAAGTGTAAGTGATTTTTGTTCTCTAAAAATATACACAAACATTCTCCATATACAAGTTAAGAGATGTCATGCAAATTACTGAAGATACAAATGTGTCGATAATTACTCAGTAGCCCAACCCAATCGCTCAGCCAAAGGTATGATCCCCAATAAGCTCAACAAGAAGACCCAGCCCTGATATCATGTACAAATAAATTACATAATGCATAAAGAATAGTAAAAATCTTGCAATCACACCTAAAGCATGAAAATATCAATAATGTAACTCACTTGATGATCGGTTAGTTGATCAACCAACATCGCTAATGGCCCACAAGGTAAGAGTAAATTTATTTTATCAGAAAACAACGTGGTTTTTATACTTGCTAACATTATTCTCCATACACAATTTCTGCCAAAGTTATCTGAGTTGGCTTTTAGAGAAGGTAAATTTTTGGTGGTTGAGACTGGAATGGCTCGGATGTCATCTTGTAGCTCGATTAATGACTTCACATCTGATGATTTCGCCTGTAAAAGAAATCTTGTGTTAGAGACAAACATGAACTTCCTCGTGCATAACACGTACTATGATGATAATGACAATAAACTTGCAGCAAAATCACACGATTTCTAAGCTACTACACATATTATGGACCCTAATTGTAAGATGAATCAACTAATACAGTGAAAAGCTAGAATCAACACATGATCAATATAATGTCAATGAAACTTACTTCTAAATTGGAGTTGAATCCTAGTATCCGCAAATTGCTGCTGCTATTACCCATTCTCGACAAATAAGCCATAACTTGGAAATCAAATGCATTCGAATTCATTCAAACCATGAGCTTAACCTCAGCTCATCACTCCAGCTACATACAACGAAAAACAATCTAAAAATAAGTACCCAAGTGGGTTACATTTTGTAGAAAGTAAGTTAGACCCATTCCTAGCTATATGCAACATGTGAAAGTAAGTTACATTTTGGTGTCGTTAACCTTCTTATAGATTATCAATAACAGTACGTATATGATATCACGAAACGTACTACCGACTAATGATTATGGAGTTCCTAGATAAATTTTCATTGTATTGTATATCAAGGTTATTAGCATGCATACCATTGAGTGATGACTATGCATGAATGTACCTTGAGTTTCATCAGAAACGACACTCGTGAACAGATAAATCATTGATCATTGCTTCACCGTGTTGATCATCATGTGACCTGCGTCATAAAATGATTATGGATTTTGATTTGTGCACAAACAAAGGGGTTTGATTTGAAGATTGAAATGGAAAAATAAAAAATGGGACTTTTTCTCTTCAGATTTTTGTGTGAAGTGTTAAATAAGTAGTGTGACAAAAAGTTTAAAAGATATATCCTCATTTAAAGTAATGTAATTTTCATATCAAGATAACGAAAATAATCTTGGCTATAAGAATCTAGATAATCGAAGGGTAACGATTTCCGAACCAACAAGAACCTAACATTAAAATAAACGAGTCATAGTTGAAACTTAAACGGGTTGATACTGCCTAAGCTGTTTAGAAATACAATTCAGTCACTTATTTTTCAAATCTCATTCAATCACTTGTTTGTTATAGATGAAATTTTATGTCACTGGTTTGCGTTTGGGTAAATCAGATGTTTTACATGTATCATTGGTACACTGGATTTCAATCTTAGGTTTTCGGCCATCTGTCCCTAGGAATACCAAACAGGCTTGCTTCTATTGCCAAATTAAACGAATCGAATTGAACCAAATGCACCATAACAGTAGTATAATATTATATCCATAGGAACATACATAATTTAAATTTATATACTAAAATTATCTGATTTCATGCTGACACCAATTTTACATGCTCAATTAGGTAAGAACCGAAGGGAGCTATTCATGAACGTTGAAACCGACGGGAGAAAGCTAGAAATTCTGTGTGTCAGAAGAACATAGGAAGTATCAAGCAAAGTAGTTGTTTTGCCTTCTTTTTTAACTGCAACAGGCTCCTCCTTGAGCAGGGGCACCATCTCTACCTCCTGATGGTCCCGCAGTGCCACCGTATCCGACTTTAATCCCGTAAGACTGCCATAAACCAAACAGAAAGAAATGAGCTAATGTTAACTGTTATGAGGATTGTGACAACGAAAAACTGTCAACATGGAAAACAGTTTAATAATAAGTCATATTCTACAAATGAATCCATATTTCTTTATGAAGTTGTGTTTTGGTTCTATATATCAGCCTATACTGGCCTTTCAAATAATGATCCTTGAGCTATTGAACAAAAAAGATGTCAATTGAATAGAGGTGGCAGTTTTAGCCCATTTACTAATACCTTGGGTCATGTTTTATCGCAAACCGGTGAATATATAAACACTAATGGCTAAAAAGGTTATGGGCCAAACAGGTTGAAAGTCGCCCAAAGTTTATCTTTAAATGTGTACTACATCCTAACTCGTTTCATTCAAAGTGCTTGTGGGTCAACCCAGCATGAGTACACAATTGGTTTGTTTCAACAAGTACTAAAAAAAATTTGCCGGTTTGTACCCACACCCAATTGTAACCTGTCCCGACCCGCCTATAGTACCACTTCTAATATCCAGACAAGTATGAGAAAACTGTGGGGAAAGAAAAACACACATACCTCGTTTGATACGTCAAAAACACCATCCTGGATCTTCTTATAAATTGTTCCAGCTGTGCTAATAAATGCCTAAAAGATAAAACAATACATGAAAAAAGGGAAACTAGCAAAGCAGGAGCTTCAAATGTAATTATTTGAGTTTCAGTTAGTAACAAGAAAGACATGATCAACTACCTCCTCAACATTCTGGGCGGTTTTTGCAGAGGCTTCCATGAAAATCAGACCGTTTTCCTTGGCGAATTGTTCTCCTTCTTCAGTACTAACAGCTCGCCTGTGTGCAAGATCACACTTGTTACCAATAAGCATAACAGTCATATTTGCGTTTGCATGCTGCCTAGCATCCTCCAACCAGCTTGCAAGGTGATTAAAAGTTTCCCTCCTGCATGATACAAAACCAAGACCATGTCGTTTAAAAGAGACAGCATCATACAACTATTCCACCAGGTCAACTATGTTGGACATGTCTGAATTATGTTTTGCAATATACATATACATCCCAAATATAGTAAGCTTTCAGAGAAGAGAGCGAAATCCTTAACTAAGGCGCAGTAGTTCGTTATATGCTTTAAGTCATAGGGAGCGCCATAATTTAAGGCTTATAAAAGCACAATGGTTACTGTAGATCCAATGTACTCCTTTGAGTGTCCAACATTTCAGGGTTGACTTTTAGTAAGTACTGATTACAAACTAGACATGGTTCTTCTCAAGATATTTTGAGGAAAATATGTACTCAAATAACTGGACTTGTACGCAAATCAGATACTTTTTAACATAGTGAAATGCATAAACATTTCCATGCCACGTCAGGAAACAATTTGATCCGAACCGGATACGATAAAGAGATGAAAGAAAATTAAAGAGAGAATAATCGACGAGGTCGAATAAGCTCTCCCAATTGACACGAAATCAATAATCCATAATAATACTCAGCATCATTATATTACAACCCTAATCATTTATATATAATAATCCTATTCTTGTAGAACAAGTCGGATCCTAATAATCTTTATCTAAATAAAACATATTAGTAAATAAATAAAACTATTTTAATACTTACTAATAAAAATTCTATAATTAATAATCCCATGGATCGTATCACAATTTTTCAAGCATGTTAAGGTGGTATCCTACCTGGTAATGTCATAAACCAGAAGTGCACCAGCAGCTCCTCTATAGTATGACCTTGTTATAGATCTAAATGATTCCTGACCCGCCTGTTACACCAAAATGAATAAGCACAGATGAATAGCAATTCAACGGAATGAATAATAACAAGAGTAGATATAGTACGAAAACAAACAAACCTATTCTAAAAGTACAATAACAGAAGACAAGAAAAGAAAACAGAAGGATAAACAAACCGTGTCCCAGATCTGCAGCTTAATTGGTTTGTTGTCGATGGTGATCATTCTGGCACCAAATTCAACACCAATGGTCAAATCATGAACTGGTTGAAAACGCTTGTCTGTGAACTGCAGAAGGAGGCATGATTTTCCAACCCCTGCACATTGAAGATCGTTGACATCAGTTGATACTTCCCGTTTTGTTGATCGCAGTACATTTCATTTTTAGAATACGAAAATACCTAAACCTATTTCCATATGCGATACAAATGCTACAAGATATGATTATCAAACAGCTACTGTATTAACATAACATTCAAAGACATGTTTCATTTCCATTCAATGTCTGCCCTCATAAATTCAACTCTTTCAGTAGTATATTCTCCTTAGATATATGAGACTCAATTCGTTAAATAATCAAGCCTCCTATTTATTAAAAGCATGACACTTAATTTGTTAAACACAAATCCAAAAGAAATCATTAGCATATGAATAAATAAGCAAAAGTCATGCCATAGCTGATCACAACATCATTTTTGGAGTTTGAGTTCACATTATAGTATGGTTCCTATATAAATTTCCGTTTGATCTTTAATTTCTGGTATAACATCCATATTACATCACATATAAATGAAACTATGTGGTCCTTATAAGCCTTAGGTCATGGTCCATATTCACCTACTAAGCTACTTGGGGCTAGGGGATTTTAAACGGATGAGGTTTTCCCTACCTGGGGAGAGTAAGTCTTCTGACTCAAATATACACGGCCTAAACTGGGGTATTCGCGTGACCATTTCTAACCCTTTCCTTGGCCACCCTCAGGATGTGTACCTAGTGAGTTTTGAGCCAGAAACCTTTCGTGAGGGTGCCTGACCACTAGACTACCTCGGTGGTGGTTGATAACCGTTACCAGCGCAATAAATAGAAGTCGTACATCTCATCATGACGGGATTCAGTTTTAAGAATCCCGAAAAGGGTACTAGATATTTAATCAGGTGGTTTCCGCCATTGATAACTTCCACCAGCTTAATTCTTATTGATCTAGGGGGTGTTTGTTTCGGCTTATATACACTTTTTGTGGCTTATTTTGAAACTTTCCGGCTTATATAAGTTCATTAACAAAACCAAAGTATTTCGAATCCCACACAGAACAGTCTACAATCATTAGAAACACAATAAAAACACAAACATAATATTAGAATTCATATCGACATACATTTCAAAAAAAAAAAAAAAAGTGTGATAATAAGCTAGGATTAACGTATATTATGATTAAAACAGAAATTAAATACCGGTATCTCCAATGATGATATACTTGAAGAGATAAGCGTATGACATGATGATGATGATTCCTATAATTCAGATCTTACAACCAAATGAATAATGAATATAACTCAAATTTAGATTAAGTATAAATGTATAATAAATAAATCACAGATTAATGAATTTCAACAAAATGACGTGATTAAGTAATAGTAATCTAGATGCGAATACAACGATATATGTCGATATGTAATCGTGTTCCTTTTGCTTAGCTGTTGTGTCTAAGCTACCTTTTAATTAGTCTTTTACAGAACTTCCTAGACCCCAAGGCCCAACTAGAATATACATACATGGCCCACTTAGGGTGCGAGTATAAAGTGGGTCCCACACTTATGATAGTTTTTAAGAGTTGCGATCCCCTTTCTAGGGGATCAAAATTAAAAAGCCTAAAAAGATTTCTAACCACTAAGTTAATGCCATGTGTCCCCACCCACTCCCTCCCTTTTTTCTTTAATATTTTTAGTTAGAGGGTATTTTGGTCATTTGATCTATTTTTTTAATTACACCTTAAATTTCAAATGCAAATAACTTTCAAATGACAAACTTTTACAAAAAATCGATTTCACCATATTTTTTAAAATTTAATCCTCTTTAATTTGGTATAATTTTTTTTAATTTTTTCGAAACTTTTTTTTTGACATATTGATTGGGTCATGATTTTCTTGAAAATTTTAGCATTTTCGGCTCTAATTTTGTCTAGTTTAAAGACCGAATTTTGCAAAACTTAAAACACGAAAGTTGTAGCTTCTTGGCCATTCTTTACCCAGAAATTTGAATCACTCAAATCCAATATGATATGAGTGAGATATCGTATGTTAAAGATGACGTTTTACACATATTTGTTGCACACAACGTGTTTGATGAAATGTTTAGCTTAGATTTTTAGTCTTAAAATCGAGTTAAATGCACTAATTTTTGTACAACAATGCACATTTAGTCATTTTATTAATGTAAAATTCAAAAAGTTTTGTTTTTTTTTTTTTGTTTTTTTGTTGTTTTTTTTAACTGATGAACTATATTATTAACTGATGAACCTTATTAACTGATTTTTAAAAAAGACATTTTATTCATCAGTTACTTTGGTTGAACCATATTAACTGATGAACCTTATTAACTGATGAACCATATTAACTGATGAACCTTATTAACCTTATTAACTAACTGATGAACCTTATTAATCTTATTAACTGATGAACCTTATTAACTAATGAACCTTATTAACTGATGAGCAAAATAATTGATAAACGTTATCAAAAATAACTGATGAACAATATAAAAAATAACTGATGAACCTTATTAACTGATGAACCATATTAACTGATGAACCTTATTAACCTTATTAACTGATGAACCTTATTAACCTTATTAACTGATGAACCTTATTAACTGATGAACCTTATTAACTAACTGATGAACCTTATTAATCTTATTAACTGATGAACCTTATTAACCTTATTAACTAATGAACCTTATTAACTGATGAACAAAATAATTGATAAACGTTATCAAAAATAACTGATGAACAATATAAAAAATAACTGATGAACCATATAAAAAATAAGTGATGAACGTCATTTTTTTCAAAAACTGCTGAACATTATAAAAAATAACTGATGAACTATGTCAAAAATAACTGATGAACCATATAAAAAATAACTGATGAACGTTATAAAAAATAACTGATGAACAAAATTAACCGATGAACTAATATAAAAAATAACAGGGACCACTTATGCAGTTAAAAAATGGACTGAACTCGTAGAATCCGGCAAACAACAAGGACCACTTATGCAGTTAACTCTAGAAAGTAACAGCTTGACTACACTTGCACATTGTACCATAAACAAACCATCTCATGATCACATCCTTTACAATTGCAAGTCTCACGTACCATAGTACAAAACCAAAATAACAAAAAAAAGAAATTAATAGAATCTAATTCTCCTATGCGTTGAATAAAAAATCCCAATTTTCTCTATCCCATGTGACATCGTGACCAATCACAAAAGTCCACAATCTCCATCTTCATTAACCTGCTTTCTCCCATGACTGCAATTTTTTCCGATAAATCATCTATGATCCATACATCATAAAAAAATTTATTTATTTTTTCTTTATTGTTCTCCTTCGAAATTATATAATTTTTATTTATTTTATCATACAACACCATTTTCCCAGCACTAAAACTTTGATGCCACTATTTGTTTGATGCCCTGGGCGGTCCCCCGCCTCGCCCACCACCAGGGCCGACCCTGGTTCTTGAGAAGCAAATGTAGTGATCATCTTGTGTTTTAAGACCGATTCACTTGCTAGTTGGGTTCCATCATTCAACGCTTCTAATTGATTGGAATGGTGATAGTAATGGAGACGGTGTTGGTGGCGGTGCACCGGTGGTGACGATGATGAAGATCATTGTTTCATTTTTGGATCTGGTGGGAAATAAAGATAGGATCTGTTTGGGAAAGGAGATGATATAAAGAAGATATATTATTACTTTTAGTGGAATGACTAGTATACCCTTATGTGTATATGTCCCTCGTTAATTTGATCAGATGTTGTATTATGATCCAACGGCCTAGAAACCTTTTTATACTTTTTAAAAAAATGGCACTTTCTATTTGATCCGGTACCTAGTTTTTAAAGTATCTTTATCAATAACTCATCACAACCCAATTTTTTAATAAAATATTATTTTCTCTTTCCTCCAGCTACACAATCAATACATACAACCAATTTATATTTTTTTTTACCATTTATCAACAACTCAACTCAACCAATACGTACAACCAATCTATTCTTTTTATAAATAATAAATATTAAAAAGAAAAAAAAACAAAAAACAAATAGCCATTCATTTGATGCCATGTGGCAGATTTGAGGTTGTGACTTTGAGTCACCTTACGAACTGGTTGGATGGTTGGGTTGTATGATTTTATTAAACAAACAATATTTGTGTACTATACAGATTGGAGATTGGGTTGACAACCCATCAATAAACATAGTCTCATAGGAGCCAAGTGAGTGATATATTTGAGTATCATAGCAAATTTTTAGATTCAAAATAGTAAAACAAACATTTTATTTCAGAATGAATGAAATTATTCCCTCATTCTGATTACCATATACCAAATACACGGATGAAATCATAAAATTGAATTCTCATATATTATATATTTCAAGGAGCCTTTGTGTGTTCATCTATAATATTTTAACAAATATCCAAGTAATTGACTAATTACAAGCTCTAGCTTATAGCATATGGAAGTTTCCATAAGTTTGTTTGACAAACAAAATTTATTTATTAAGCTACCTTATTTTAAAAGCTCAAGCTCTTTTAAGCTTTTATAACCTCGCTCCTTACTCGGTTTGTGGGATTACTTAAAACTGGAAAAGTTTATTAGCTCTAGTTCTTGTGCTTATGAACTCATCAGCTTAAGTTTATAAAACTCACTCAGAGGTTAATAAGGTATTAAGTCAAAGAGATTGTGATTATTGACTTTTCTGATTTCAATTACAGTCATAAGCTCGATAAATATTGACTTTTAAGGATTTATCGACATGGAGTTTTGAAATCAAACAACTCTTGGAGAGGTAATGGAGAGAAAAAGGAGACGAAGACATCGAAATGCTCTTCTTAATCAAGTAGAACAGGAAATCTTGATGTTGAAAGAACAGCGGGTACGTGGGCAAGAGGATGTTTTTTTGTGGTGCCAAAAGGACGATACTTACTCTGACCGGTTTCAATCGAAGGAAACATGGCAAATCTTACGTGCCTCTCTCCCCACCTAGGATAGTCATCGAGGTATTTGGTTTTCCTTTGCTACTCCCAAGTTTGCTTTTATGACTTGGCTCGCAGCAAAGAATAGGCTAGCCACGGGTGATAGAATGGAGTGTTGGAATATAAATGTACATATTGGTTGTTCTTTTTGTGCGGAACTGAGGGAGACACGAGAACACTTATTCTTCGACTGTCTATACTCAAGGCAAATATGGGAACCATTAGTGGGGGGCCTGATGGGTTCTGAGTTTATGTGGGAATGGACGAACATATTGAACCAAATCTCTCGGGATGCACGGATAGATATGAGCCTCTTCATTGTTAGGTATGCATTCCAAGCTACCATACACTCAATATGGATAGAGAGGAATAGAAGACGACATGGAGAAAAACCGATCACCAACACTATCTTGGTGAGAATGATTGACGTCATGGTGCGAAATAGGTTAAGCACGATGCAGAGGAATGGTGTCAAGAAATACAAAGATGGCATTCGTATTTGGTTTGGCACAAGAAGATTGTTATGAGATCTCCAGTTGTTTTTGTTTCTTATTCTTAGATCAAAACGTTTGTAACTCGGTGGTAAAATAGTTTATTTTTCTTTGAATATAATTTAACATTAGATAAAAAGAAAAAAAAAGTTATAAATGTTATCTATCTCTACTATATATAAAGCGAAAATGTTTTTTTCTTAAAACTTTCAAAAAAGAAATGTTAAATTACTAATCATTATGCACTTATTTATAAAAGGAAATAGTTAATTACAAATTGTGAAAAACTAGAAGGGGGGTTGAATAGTTTTACGTCTTTTTAATTTGTTATAAAAGATAGTTTTAGTGTTTTCTTAGTTTTTAAAATTTAGATTCGATAATATATGATCTCAAGTCTTGCACAATATAAACAACTATCAATAAGTAAGATATAGCAATGATAAGTAAAGAAATAAATGAGAGATGGAAAGATCGAACCGCGAGACAAGAGATTTATAGTGGTTCGGCTACAAGGACACCTTCTTTGCCCTACTCCACTCCCCGAGCACCCAACTCGAGAGTTTTCTTCACTATATCAACAAGCTCCCTTGTAGCGGAGAAAACCTTACACACCAATTTACACACCACAACTTCTTCACAACTAAATCACAACTTCTACACAACTTCTTCCCACCAATCTACTTCACAACTAACTACTCCACACCTATCTTCTTCACACCAATTTTCTTCACAACTAACAACTTCACACCTAACAACTTCACACCTAGCTTCTTCACTACAATCTAATTCCTAACTATTCTTCTTCACACCAAACAACTAACTAATCACACAATCAATATATCTAGCACAACTATCTACAATCAAATATTCACAACAGTCTTCACAAAGAATTATGTAAATAATCTTGATGATGCACCAACAACTTGGATGTGGAGGTCACAACAAGTTGTAATACTTCTTGTCTTGGAGGATAGAAGTATTGTTGGGTCAATATTTTTCCCAAATATTACCCACAAGTATTTGAAAATAAAATAGCTAAAATACTTACTGAATAAAATAGTAAAATTACTATTTCAGTAAGAAACAAGTCACTGAGTGCATAGACACTCAGTAAGTTACCTTCAGGATGCTCGGACCGGGTCTAAAAAGAAAGACTCAATCATTCAGTGTGGCGGTACTCAGTGAATGATCCCTGAGCCAAGAAGAAGGTGATGGAGTTTAGTGAGTGATGACAATAACTCACTAACTCCCTGAAGCTATCTCTACAACAAACATGCTCCTTGAGGATGCATATGCTCCCTGAAGATATACATGCTCCCTGAAGAATGCTTCATGCTCCCTGAGGAGGCTCATGCTCCCTGAAGCATTATGACAGCAATTACAAAAAGGGAATAAATATAGGTATGCACTTTCTTGGGAATACAAGCTACAAGAAAGACAAAAGTACAAAAGCAAAAGGAATATTCTGAAGCATATTCCAATTAGTGGATGACAACTCATCCATCACATGTGTACCTACCACTATCACATGTGATGCTAGTACTTTTCCTATATATGTGGTTAGTTGTAAAAGAGATAGTAACAAGTGAATTCTACAAATGTAATACTTAGTATTAGTTAGGATTCCCCTCTCATTGTATCTCAAGCTTAGCTTGGATTAATGAGAGTTCATTGTCATTCTAAATGGGGATAATATACCGAAATTATCCCCATCATGAAATTGATGATGTTATCATGTAGTCTAGTTGGTTTGAGTAATCTTGTAACTCTTTTATTCATTATTATCAATGAAGTTCTAACTTATGTTTATCAAGATTTACTCAATTTCAAGGACCAACAAGTGGTATCAGAGCGGGTGGATTATTCTTATGATCCAGATCCGTTCGAAGGATTACATGATAACAATCAAAGCAAAAATTAAATGTGTTCTTCAAAAATCTGCTGCTGTTGGAGCAATTTTTGAGGGGGAGAAGACACATTTATTAAGAGTGACAATAAAAACCCACACCCACCAGTCACTGATTAAAAATAATCAGACACACCCCACACCACATAAATCTCACCCCTACAATATCCTATCCCATAAAAAAAAATCTTATAAAAAAAAACCACTCACACAAAAATCGAGTCACAAACTTATCCCCTCATCTCTCTCGATCTACACAAAAACTAGATCCGGAATACCATTCATCAACAAATATCATATCACCAACACAAAAAAACCGACTCATCACTTTCTTCTTACAAACACAGATCTCCCAAGAGAGATCCAACATAACCATCTAAAAGGGAATCGACAATAATCGATCAAATCCCTATCTCCAAACCCAGATTTATCAAAACCCAGCTACAATAGTGAACAAATCGAAAAAAAATCGATTCATCACAGACCCAACCCCAGATTTCGATAAAAGTATCAGGGCATGTGCTACACATATTTTAACGATCTCAAAATTGTAAACTAGTGTATCCATGAACCGGGTTGAAACTGAGTTGTTGTGAATCAGTGGGTATCAAGGATGGAATATGAATTTGTAATTGCTTGTTGTTAGGCTAGGCTTCTACATCAGTTAATGATTGTTGGGCAAAGCCTTATGAAGGTGTCGTCGTAAGTGTGGTGTCACTGATGAGTATAAGTGATTGATTGATGGCTGTGAGAGTCAGGGAGTGAAAATGGTGTGGCTCAGGAAGTATTAGAGTGGTTGTTTTGCAACAACAGGGAGGACGCACCAGGAAGAATGTGTCAGGGCGCGTTAATTTGACTCTTTAGGCTTAGCCTAAACGAGTTCTGTTGCAAATAGGGGTGAGAAGTGATACCGAGGAGTGTAAAGTGGTGTCCCTTATGAGCATCAAGGAGTGTTGTGGCCTCGTACTGAGGTTCGTACAAACTCAGAATGGTGTAAAAAATAAAGTGTTAGGGGTGGTTATAAGGTTTGCGGTTTAAACCTTAATCATGGATATGTGTTGGGTCAATATTTCTCCCAAATATTACCCACAAGTATTTGAAAATAAAATAGCCAAAATACTTACTGAATAAAATAGTAAAATTACTATTTCAGCAAGAAACAAGTCACTGAGTGCATAGACACTCAGTGAGTTACCTTCAGGATGCTCGGACCAGGTCTAAAAAGAAAGACTCAATCATTCAGTGTGACGGTACTCAGTGAATGATCCCTGAGCCAAGAAGAAGGTGATGGAGTTTAGTGAGTGATGACAATAACTCACTAACTCCCTGAAGCTATCTCTACAACAAACATGCTCCCTGAAGATATACATGCTCCCTGAAGAATGCTCCATGCTCCCTGAGGAGGCTCATGCTCCCTGACGCATTATGACAGCAAGTACAAAAAGGGAATAAATATAGGTATGCACTTTCTTGGGAATACAAGCTACAAGAAATACAAAAGTACAAAAGCAAAAGGAATATTCTGAAGCATATTCCAATTAGTGGATGACAACTCATCCATCACATGTGTACCTACCACTATCACATGTGATGCTAGTACTTTTCCTATATATGTGGTGAGTTGTAAAAGAGATAGTAACAAGTGAATTCTACAAATGTAATACTTAGTATTAGTTATTCCCCTCTCATTGTATCTCAAGCTTAGCTTGGATCAATGAGAGTTCATTGTCATTCTAAATGGGGATATGATGAGTGCTTAATCACTCATCCTTTTTAGACCTTAATTCAGACCAAAAACACCAAATACTAACCAAAAATGCCAAGAGAATGCATGTTTTTGTATTTGTGTATGTGCAGGTACGGATATGAGAAAACTGAACGAAAACAAAGCAAAACCGACAAAAACGAGCACGAGATTGGAAAAAGGTCAAAAGCCGGAGCCGGGGAAGTCAAATGGTCAAAGTCGAAGCTCAAAAAGTCAAATTCAACCTCAGAGATTCAGAAAATACCAAGTTCAGTCCCTGGACAAAGTTTTAAAGATATAGCAACTTAAGTCCCTGCAGTTTCAGATAATTACAAAAATGATCCTTTGATGAAATATCCGAAGAAAAGTCAAATGAGGTCCCTCAATAATCTTAGAATGGCATGATATACCCTTGGGAGAAAGTTTCAAAGAATTATAGAATTAGTCCCTAAGGTTTTCAAAATTTACAACATTGGTCCTTGATGTTTTTATTAATCCTTAATCCTAAACCATTACATAACCGGATCCAATAAACATCCATTAACCTTTTAACCCCCAAAACCCAAAAATAATAAAAAGCCCATTCCCTCATAATACTTTACCCAGCCCAGTCCACCTATCCTTACCCGGCCTACAACCTTTACTCGGTCAAACCCAATTTCCTACCCGGTCAATGCCTAAACAAATAAAACATCCCCATTCTCATTTACCGCCCCCCAAAACTAACCCCTTCCCAGAACAATGTACTGTAGTAAGAACCCTAACTCCCTCACCCTCAAAATTACCCCTTCCAAGTAACAATTACCTCATGATTGAGATTCTAGAAGGTGTCAGGGTAAGTCAGGAATGTTAGGAGGACACGTGGTTCAATCATTAAGCACACGGAGGATTCACATCACATCCATCAATCAATCCAAGGGCTCAAAATCAAGCGTGGGAATGAAGGGACGATCAACGGCTATCAGAGACTCAAAAGAAACACAAAGTGTCGCGGATGGATGACCTGGCAAACCCCTCAGCTCAGCTATATAAGCCACCCTCCTCACTCAGTTATACTTGTCCAGTTTTTCATGTATTAGAAAGCTTTTGACCATTTTAATTTCATTGTCATTTAAATTTTAGCAATTAAATTCAGTTTTATGTAATTTTCATTTTAAGCTTTGTACTTCAATTTTCAAGTATTAATACAATTTAGATTTTATTTTCAGCTTATTACCTTTAATTTCAATTCTGGCTTGATTTATTTGTTTATTTAGTTTCAATCAAATTTTGTTTGTTTGTTTTTATCTGCTTCAAAATAAAAAATAAAAATAAAAAAAAAATAAAAAAATTATTGTTTGAAGCTTATTTCAATAAGCTTTAGCTTATTCACTGGAGTAAGGGCAGCCAATAGGTGCGTTTGGCCTGTCTTAAAGACAGGCTGTGAGGGACAGCCTCTCTGTTTTGCTGAGAGGTGATAGTAAGTTTCGTTATTTTCAATCCTGTCTCTACCTACTGATTCATTGTTATTATTCTGCTTTGGTAGTATTTAGATTGCTTGGTTTTATAATTGTTTGATATTATCTGAGTTATTTGTTGCCTTGTAGTTTTCTGCATTGATTAGTGGTTAGTTTTAGTATAAGTCTCTCATTTGTTCATCTGTTATTGCATTTCTCTGTTCTTGTCATTATAGATAGCATTTCAAGTGGTCAAATAGCTTCTACTTAGAGAACTTAAGTTGCTTTGAACCTGAATTCAGTGGTAGTAGTTTACATATCACAGTTGAATTGTTATCTCATATCAGATAGTAGGCTTAAGTTTTGAATTTCATTGTTTCATTATCTGTCATGCCTAATCTGTGGTCCTGCTTTTGATTGTGGTTGATTATTTATTGCTGTGTTGAGTCTGGTTTATTGAATTAGATGTTGATCAGAATTTGAGGTTAGGATTGTTTTGAAATTAGTTGTTTTGAAATTAGTTGTTAGACAATTGGATCACATCATAAGGCTTCATTCTGAGGTGTTTGGTGTAAATTTGGATTGCTTGCTGTTTGATCTGTTACCCTTTAGATCTGCGTTTGGTTGATAGTTGCACTTAAGATCTGTATTTCTGTCTTAATTTGGTATATTTAGATCTAATTTTTATACTAAGATTGAAGTTTGGATTAAATTTGGATGAATTTGAGTGAGCATTTGGTTTAGACAGTCATTCAAAAGGGTGTTTGGATTAATAACCTTCTGTTTGCCCTTGTGGTTATTTTGCTTCATTCCCTGCATAAACAGATGGTATTAGAATAGACTAGGCTGGTTTGACATAAAATAGATAGGTTTCTAAGCTAGTAGACATAATCCCTTTCGAAAACTTCATATCTGTTAGCATAGTGACATGTAGGAGCTGTCATCTTTTCATTTGTTAGGAGTAGTGTGCACTAGGTTTTATCAAGTCATAAAATAGCTTTAGATTACATTTAGGGTCATACTAGATTAGCGGAAACTCAGCTTGGTCAGATTTGCATAGTGCCTTAAAAAGTCAAACGCTGCAGCCAAACAGGTTAAATAGCTGCTGATCTCAGGCTATTTTAGGCAATCAAGTTAATTTTTAGGTGTGATTTTCTTGTGCATTTGTAGTCTCAGTAGTATAGGTAATCATATGCCCCATTGGCTCACATTCCTCAGCTTATTTCTATTGCATATTTGCTTATCAAAGTGTGTAGATTGAACTAGATTCTGCCTTTTGATTTTAGGCCTGCGATTCAGTTATTGTGCTCATTATTTGAGATTTGGTTTTCTTATATGTTCCTCTGTGTTTTTTTATTATTGCTCTTATTAAGCTTTTGCTTTTAGACCTCTCTGTTTGGCTATTGCTTATTTCTACATATGCTTATTTCAACGTATTTGAGCACTGTCTGAATTTCTGAGTAGTCGTGGTCTTAAAACTGTTCCATTCAGCTTATTTGAGTTCTAATATCATTTAGTCAAAGTTTGGACAAGTTTGGTCAACTGTGCTTAATAATAAGCACTTCAAAATAAGCAATTTCAAGCTTATCAGTACTTTTCTAGCTTATTTTTCTTTCAAAATTTTTTCTCAAGCTCATTTTAATATTTTAGAATTTCTGTAATTTTTTCAAATTTTTCCGAGTTCATTTACTATTTTTCTTATTTTATTTTCATTTTTAATCATTTTTAAATACATTTTAAATACCAAAAATTCCAAAAAAATCAGAAAAATCCCAGAAAAATCCAAAAATATTTTAGAAAATTATTTTCATTTATTTTAGAATTTTAGAAATTAATTTTGCATTTTTCCCATTTATTTTGAATTTATTTTGAATTTTTAATTAGATTAAATAGTTTTTAACTTCCAAAAATTACATAAAAAGCCAAAAAAAATTAGTTTTTAGTTTTAAAATTTCTTTTTAGTTATTTTATAATTTTCAAAATTCAATTTTCATTTTTCTCACTTTATTTGTATTTACTTTTAATTTTTAATTAGTTAAAATAGTTTTTAATTTATAAAAGATAAATAAAAAGTCAAAAAAATATTTTTCTTTTTCTCAAAATTTTCTTTTATCATTTTTAATTTTTAAAAATTATTTCCAAGTCCGTAGGAGTAGCGTAGCTTAAAAGTCGCGTTGTATTTCGTACGTTAACGTTTATTTTCTGTTTTAGCTTACGTTTTCGATTCTACGTTACGTTTTAAGTTTGTTTATTTGATTTACGTATTTAGTTGATTATTTGTGTTTCATTTACTATTTCATTAGTATAATCTCATCAAATCACTTTTTACCGTTTTCACGACACATTTCACGAATCGGGAATTCGAAATTCCATTCACACCTTCGCAGGGACACGACCCGGGGAATACTTTCCTAAGCATTTCTTCGGTTTTAAAAAACTACACTTTACTAAAACGACAATATCAGGATAATATACCGAAATTATCCCCATCATGAAGCTGATGATATTATCATGTAGTCTAGTTGGTTTGAGTAATCTTGTAACTCTTTTATTCATTATTATCAATGAAGTTCTAACTTATGTTTATCAAGATTTACTCAATTTCAAGGACCAACAGTATGATAAACTCAGGGAGCTTTGCAACATCATGCGGGAGTTAAAAAGCTGAGTTCATCTCAGTTAAGTTGCAAAGAAATGAGTCAAAGACTCAAGTGTGGCAACTGGCTGCATCCTGATGAGCATCAGGGTGCTGAAAGTATCAATGGGATAAAAGTCAGTTTGAAGACTGACCCTGGAAGTGGGTTTCGATAGCTTGGTGTAGGATGAACATCAGGAAATTGAGGCAGTGGGAGTGAAAACCCAGAAGTGGGACATCTCAGTCTTTGAATTTGCAGCATCAGGGGTTGAATATTGTTGCAAACAAAAATGTTGTAATTTTTTGTAAACTTAAAAAATTATAACTTTGTTGTAGACTGAAAAATGTGATAAAAGACAATGGACACTGATGCATCAAATTGAACCAGGTCCTTTCACTTGAAAAGCGATTAAATGTCTTTAAGGGAACAAAAATGAGTGGTCTGATGTATCAAAACTGAACCAGGACCCTCTAAATACAAGTGAACCTTAGGAGCCTGAACCTAAGTCACTGAAGCTCTAAAACAGGTCACTGAATCTCTCTCAGTGAACCTAGTCAGCGAACCTCCTTTCCTAACCCACCAACTGAACCCCTCTCTCACTGACCTGAACCCTTGAACCTCAACCCAAGTCCCTGAACCCCAGGTCACTGAACCAAAATATTGGGTGGACTCTGATGTATCAAAATTGTACCAGGTCCTTTATTTAAACCCAATCACCTTAGGCTATTTGTATATTCAAATAGGGGGATATTGTTGGGTCAATATTTCTCCCAAATATTACCCACAAGTATTTGAAAATAAAATAGCCAAAATACTTACTGAATAAAATAGTAAAATTACTATTTCAGTAAGAAACAAGTCACTGAGTGCATAGACACTCAGTGAGTTACCTTCAGGATGCTCGGACCGGGTCTAAAAAGAAAGACTCAATCATTCAGTGTGGCGGTACTCAGTGAATGATCCCTGAGCCAAGAAGAAGGTGATGGAGTTTAGTGAGTGATGACAATAACTCACTAACTCCCTGAAGCTATCTCTACAACAAACATGCTCCCTGAGGATGCATATGCTCTCTGAAGATATACATGCTCCCTGAAGAATGCTTCATGCTCCCTGAGGAGGCTCATGCTCCCTGAAGCATTATGACAGCAAGTACAAAAAAGGAATAAATATAGGTATACACTTTCTTGGGAATACAAGCTACAAGAAAGACAAAAGTACAAAAGCAAAAGGAATATTCTGAAGCATATTCCAATTAGTGGATAACAACTCATCCATCACATGTGTACCTACCACTATCACATGTGATGCTAGTACTTTTTCTATATATGTGGTTAGATGTAAAAGAGATAGTAACAAGTGAGTTCTACAAATGTAATACTTAGTATTAGTTAGGATTCCCCTCTCATTGTATCTCAAGCTTAGCTTGGATCAATGAGGGTTCATTGTCATTCTAAATGGGGATAATATACCGAAATTATCCCCATCATGAAGCTGATGATGTTATCATGTAGTCTAGTTGGTTTGAGTAATCTTGTAACACTTTTATTCATTATTATCAATGAAGTTCTAACTTATGTTTATCAAGATTTACTCAATTTCAAGGACCAACAAGTATTCTTCTCTTGCACTTGAGAGGATGATGTTTGAATTACTTTGAAACAAAGAATTATGTATTTATGATCAAAGGATTAAGAGAATAGAAATAGGGATCTAGAACAGAAAGTTTAGAAGTGCAAAAGGTGAGAAAATTCTGTGGGATGAATCAGTATTTATAGGGCGAAAATTTACTCTGGAGCGTGGCCGGTCCCCTTAATGATTAAGGGGGCCGCCTAGTATAATTAAGGGGCCCGCCCTCCTGAACGTTGGATTTTCTTGTCCTTTTGTGAGGGAAATTTTTCTGGATAAAATTTGTCATTTTTGGTTGGAAATTTGAAATCATATATTTATAATGAATTAAACATATTCTTTTAATTCCAAAAGTAATTTTGTAAAAGATATAGAATGTTTAATACATTTTATAAAAATTCTAGTGATTAGAAAAATTTCCTTTGATCATGAAATGCAATAAACACTTTGTTTATTCATACCTTAAGTGATATGGATGCAAAGACAAATATTAAGCACTAAAAACTTGTTTACGTCATAAGTTTTAGATTAATGAGTTTATGCTTTGTAATTATCAAAACATAGAGATATTGTTAATATGCTAACAATGTTTTTAGACATTATTTATGTCAACAATCTCCCCCTTTTTGATGATTACAAAACCTTAAACTCATTAGGTCTAAAAAATAATTTTTAGACAAGTATTATTAGAGTTTAACATTCTCTTCTCCCCCTTTTTGTAAAATCAAAAAGGTTAGGCCGAGTAAGCTTCGTGAAAGAAGAGTAAACGGGTAGAATGCTCCCCCTTGATGTATGCTCCCCCTCATTTGAGAGCACCAAGGGAATGAGCTATGGAGATCTTGGCTACACAAAATATTTGAAGAGAACAAGACACATATATATGCAAAGCAATAATTATGCAAATAAAAATAGATGCATTCAAGCATCATAGAAATGATTAGCATTACAGCATTCAATATGCTTAAAGCATATTGATTACAATGAAACAAAAGAAAAGACATAGTCCTATATTGCCTAAGAGAGCACTTGGACTTGCTTGCAACCCATGGCTGATTGTTTTATTTGCTTGAAGGAGAACATGAACATAAGCATAAAGCTTAGTTGTTAGATGGAGAGGGATATGGAGTGGGGTATGGAGCGGAAGAGGTGGATCTTACGATGTTGTATCGTGTTAAGGGTGGTATGGGATGAGGACGAGTGAGGAGATATTCAATCCAAGAAATATCTTCACTCAAGTATAGGATTTGTTTTTGAAGGAAGATGCAACAAGGGCAATAGTGAGTGTGGTTTGTAACTTGATCCAAGTTGAGAGAGTGAGGTAGGCAATTGTTGTAGGGTGATGATGGAGGTTTCCCTTTGTTGCGTTGTGCAAGATGCATGGCATTGAGATCACTAAGATCATGAATTTGGGATATTTCATCACGAAACTTTTGCTTTTCCGTGGCAATGCGGAGAAAGTCATTGTGTTGATATGGATGAATTGGGTTTGTGTAGTTGGAATTGTAGTTGGATGGTTGATCAAACTTGTATGGATCATTACAAATGGTTGGAGGATGAGATGAGTGGTTTGGCATGAAGGAAGATGTTTGACCAATGTTGTATGGTTTGGAAAGAGGATCAAATGAATGTCCTTGTGAATTTGGTGTAAAGTTTGGGAAGTAAGTGGTTGGAGGTGTTGAGTGATTTCTAACTTCATTGGTTATGATGGATTTGTTTCGGGGGCTTTTTCTTCGCCAAACGGGTTTTTCCGTCATTCTTGCAAGCCTTGAGGCTTTTGGTTTTGGTTTGTTTGGAGAAGTCATGAAGGGATGAATGGAGAGTGTGGAAGATTTGGGATATTTATAGTGTAAAATTTGTGTGTTTATGGATGGATAAAGTTTGTTTGAGAGATTAGGACAAAATGTGTTGGTGAAAAATAGGAAATGTAGGTTGAAATGGGCTAAAAAGCAGAAAAGATTCTATAAACCCGACTTTCAGATGGCCGGTCCCCTTAATTAGGGGGCGGTCCCCTTAATGATTAAGGGGGCTGCCTTACAAAATTAAGGGGGCCGCCCATCTGGTGATTTCCAGATTGCCAGAATTGGGTTTTTGGCAGAAAATTTGCAGAAAGGTTGTGTGTTTGGATTCGAATTCAAGCAAGTTCAACTCCTTGAGACAAAAGAGCAATCAAGCAATTAGTAATAAGCAAGAGAAGGCAAACAAAGGCAAGGGCACTTAATCTTCCTGGAGCAACTATCTTAGATCAAAGGCAAAGGTAACTAGTGAGTGGAAAACTAGTGATGGAGCAAGATGACAACATTATTAGTGAATTTGTCCTAGTGTGTGTCTATATGCAACAAATGTGGAGTTGTGATTGTTTCGACTCCTAAATGCAAAGAGAGATAACGATCCTAAGAAACAATCCAAAAGATCTCCTTGATTTAATTTTTGCTCGATCATGAATGTCAAAGATATATATTAGATTATATACCTTGACAATTTATGTGAGAGTTTATGCATGATTTTGGAAGACAATGTTTTTAGCATTAGTCAACAATGCAAGGAAAATGATGTTCATGTGATTCCTAGATGTGAGAATAATTTTTAAAGAAAATTGATTGGGTTTTACGAAAGAGTTTATGCAAAGAAAATAAACTTTCTCAATCTTTAATTTTGTGCGAAATAGATTCCTAGACTTAGAAATGGAGGAGTGGAAGAAAAGAAGATAAAAAAAAAATTTGTTTAAATGCAATAAAAATTTAGTCAACTTGTTCCATCATTCCTAATCCTAAACGCAAGTGATTGAATAATTCACGCTTAAGGGGTTTAGTGAATATATCCGCTGTAACACCCCCAATTCATGGATGCAGCGGAATTCAAACTGGGTGTTACTCGACGGCACAATAGTCACAATGATAGAAAACGAACTCCAATTGAGTCGTTTTGAAAAGGTTTATCATTCAAATTATATAAATATCAGAGATTACAAAATGAGGTCCCAATTGGTTCCATGTTTACAATGTATAATAAATGAGTTTTGAATGATAATAAAATTTATAGCCCTCTTGAGTATCCGTGCCCTTCCGTTCCATCCTTGATCGTCATGAACCTGAAATACATGCTTGAGAGGTCAACACAAAGGTTGAGTGATATTCATAGAGTTTGTTAAATCGATTGAACACAATATGTTGGTAGTGTGAGTTATAGGCTCACACCAATGTTTGGAAAACAAAACAGGTAGGCTACGTTATTATACGCCCGGAACATGTATTATACACTAAGCTTATGAAACCATAACGTTAACGTGTACCAATATCGATTGGCAGATTTATCCCGGTAGGTACTTTGCTAACATACCTAAATCTCAAATATTAATGCATTTGTTTGCACTTAGTCAAAACAAATGGGATTCGTCAATCCCAATAGGCCTATTATTAATATTCGCGCTCACTATTGCTAGTGACTAAATGGTTCATAATAAAGGATTTCGGTTTAGCAAGGTTGGTACTTAGTGATAATAAAACAATCAGGTAAGCATACAATTTAAAAACATTGTGCTTGGTTAAAATAGCATGTATTCCCCCCAAGGGTTTGTAAAACATTGTAATAATGTAAAGTGGGGCTATGAACTCACCTTAAGTAAGATAGCAAGTAATGAATGTAACGGTTGAATCGTGAAGGTTTCTACGAGCAACCTATAATAGAATGTCGCGACTTAGGATCGGAGTAAAGAATATGAAGTAGTGCCTATATATATATATATTGCATTTAGTCCATGATGTGGTATGATGTATAATGTAAGTCTTTGAAGGAAATGATTCATGAAACATGTATGTTTTGTATATCGTTCACTACCGTTCGGGCCGACATAATTCAGAAGTCATGTTAGTAAGCGTTCGAGGAGCCAGGACACTTTAACTCGTAAATCCACAACTCAACTCGACGGCTTACATAATGAACTCCTCACATGAGGCTCCCTACTATTGTAGTAGTTGATGAAATATATAGATATAAGTTTTGATCCGAAAAGTTACATGTCCGATACTTGAATAAACTTAGGAAAGTTTATTTGTACATGAAGATTGTTATTAGGGGTAGTTTCATAAGTCTTAAATGACCATTTTCTCTTGGTAAAATTTCATGGTTTCCTTTTAGATGAAGTAGATCCAAATTGTATGTTCAAGTTCTCATCAACTCTTTGTTTCATGTTTACGCCTATGAAAGTTGGTATGGTCATTTCGTCATGGCCTAGCCATGACCTTTGGTCCTTGTTCCAAGGTCATGAGACTCAACCTTGGTTCTAGTCATGTTTGTGGTCTTGATTATAGGTCATAAGACCTCTTGTTCCTTTCAAAATATAACCATAATCTAGTGACTTTCGCCTAAAAATGGGCTGTTTAGAATTTGAAGAATTTTATCACTCGGAAAGCGTTTTTAGGGCTCGAGCTTCTTTGTTCCTGAACGAAAACGTCGTTTCGGACAACTTTCGTGTTTTAACTTTTTGATGAATCGGACCAGAAGTGGGACTTTCAAAACCCAAATTTGATCAGGAAGCTATTTGGCAGTTTTGCCGGAAATCTTGGTAATTTCAAATGGGCGTAACTTTTGACTCGTATACTCGTTTTGGGTGGTTCAAATTGCTATGGTTTCCTTGTTAGGTCCTCTACCACAATATGTAATAATCAAATATCATATTTTTACCATTTTGGTCGTGGTTTTCCAAGAAAGTCACTAGTTTGCTTGTTTTAGTAACTTGTTGTAACAATCAATAACAATAACTTGTTTTGCTCACTTTTATACATCATGGACATAACTACAAGACATAATATAGCAAGAATAACATGTAAATAACATGAACATGATTATTTAACAAGAATCAAGTTAGGGTTTGGCTCACAACTTTTGGCTTTCAAAGATGAAAGGAAGTTAACATGTAAGGATAGGACTTTGATAGACTTGCTTCAACCCTTTTTCACTTCATGCAATCTTTCTACCCTTGGTATTCTTGAAAGATGGATGATGAAGGTTTAGGTGACTTGAGTGGATTCAAACTCAAGAGAAATCACCAAGTATATGAGGTTATGGAAGTGTTTTGATTATCTAAAAGAAACTAGGGTTTCAACCTTGAAGAAACACTTGAACCATGCAAGAAATTGGAAGGAAATGAGCAAAGGATGGAATGGTTATGGGGTTTAGGGATGCACGGCACAAGAAGGGGAGGGAGAGGGCTATTTATAGTCCAAAAATGAGGAGGTTAGGAAAGTGTTAGGAAATTACTAAAACTTGGTGACCAAGTTGTAATATAATGGTGATCTAGGGGTATATTCATGAGAGGAAGCCACATGGGGTGACTCCCCCCCTCCTAGGCCGGTTCCTTGAGCTTGGAGGGCAAGCTTTGGCTTTTGCTTGGTATTATCCTAGATATTGGATGAAACTTGACTCCGGGAAATGCAAACCGTAAGTTGTTACGCCTCAAAACGTAAAACCGGGTGTCGTAAAATTATGGAATTTGAAAGTATTGATAAACATGTCAATAAATTCCATAATAAAATATAAAATGAGTGGTAGGTTCCATTTGGGTGTAAAACCCTGCTAAAAACTGGAAACACGGGTCTAAAACGCGTAATTCGCGTAAAACGCTGAATATTACGTAAAATTGAGAAAAGTAAAATGTTACTTTTCTAATGTTATAAAAATGATTTAAAATGACTTATAATGTCTAGACTGGGCTCAGTCTAGTGTCGGTTGGTATTAAATGTCTTTTAGACATCAAATCGTAAGCCTAAAAATCACGAAATGACTTATAACATCAAGGGATCATTTTTGGTCAATGGAGGAGGGAAATAATATGTTGACTTTTTCTAATAAGTTGAAAACTCAAAAAATCTTAGAAACGCGTTTTGTGGTCTCACGGTTAATCGCCCAAATGGTTAAGCGTGCTCATGCGAGAGTAGTACAGGCATGGGTGACCTGCTGGGAAGTTTTTGGTCATATTTTTCTCAGTCACGATTAATTCTCAAATAAATCATGAGTGTGTAAAATATTTTACTGATGTGGGGTCACCTGACGGGGTTGAATTTCGTTGTGCGTAGAATTTCTGATTGACGTTTTACCCTAAAACGTGTAATTCCTTAATAACTTTCACGAAAATGAGCTTATGAATGTCAAACTTTTAATTTGCCATGGAAATGATTTATCACTCGATAAAATCAAATAAAAATCAACTTTCGGGAAAGTTTCGGGAAAAAAATGAATAGTAAAAGTGAATAGTAAAATTTTCCGGGAGTGGTAATTAACCTGAAATTGTGAATTGTTACAGTCTCTACCCCTTACGGGGAACTTCGTCCCGAAGTTCTATGTGTGTCATATGTTGGAGTGGTGTCGATAAAGATGTGTGGTTACTTATGAGGACCAAAGTCTGGGATTTCCGGTAATGTAATTTGATTTGTCATTTCAGTGTATGGTGTAGGATGAGGCTTCCTTTTATATAGGAAAGGTATGGTAATAGTCGAATATCAAAGGAAATTGATATAGCAGTCGAATATTAATAGGAATCGATATAGTAGTTGAATATCAAATAGAACTTGATATAGTTAAATATCAAAATGGAAATTGATATAGTTGTCAAGTATCAATAGCAATTGATATAACAGTTGAACAACAATAGCAATTTACATAGGAATCCAATAAATGGAAATTGATATAAGAATCGAATCATGGAATAAGCGTTGAACATGCGGTTGGACCAAGTCCTGTTTGAATTGTACGGCTGCCCATGCATATGGCTACATGGCTTCACAATAAGTTTGGTATGACTGCCCATGCATATGGCTACATGGCCCCGTAATGAGTTTGTTTGTTTATTGCACTATCATTATGAAAACCAAAATGTAAACCTCGTACTAATGGAAATTGGGATAGTCGTTGCAATCATAGCCTAGTAGGTAATCTGTTGTTGTATCTAGTGTTTATGTCATGGTTTGAAGCGATGTCGGTGAAAAGATAGGATTTCTTGTGGCGAATAAAATGTAGGTATCATGCCATACCCGAGCAATGTAATGTAGGTATCAAGCCATACCCGAGCAACGTAATGTAGGTATCAAGCCATACCCGAGCAATGTAATGTAGGTTGACTTCATACTTATGTTATTTCGGATATAATTAAGCCCACTTGTTTATAATTCTTTATTTACATAGAGAGGCATCCCAAACAATGTAACTAAAGGAATATAAACGTATGGTTCGATGATTTATAATTTCTTTATTTAAATGAAAAGGCATCCCAATCCATTCAAATAAGGATATTATAAATCATCCTACTCAAGAATTCCCGACACAACATTCATACTTAGCCGGTGAGTTACAAGGTAGTGTATTACGAGATGATACTGGTGTTCCAAAGGTACAAGATGAATATTCAAACTTGTAAAGCTGATGAGGGTACTTGTGGTGTAACTAAGGATGATTTGAGCTTTACAAGTGCATCAAGATCTGTTAATGAGCTTGTGTTTGTAACGGTTGTGAAGATAATGATGTGATATGTTAATGAACAAAAGTGTGTAATGTATGCTTAACATTAATACTCTTAGGTATAGATGTTGAGTTTGTTTTAAAATCTTAAGAGATTTTAAAAGTATATGATGGAATGGTATCCTTAGGACCTAAACAGGATAGTACTTCTACAGGATGAAGAGAATAATTGATAACTATCCCAAGATAGTAGTTCGGATTATCTCATAAATGAAAAATTTCAAGAATGAAATTAGGTAACACAAATAAGGTGTTAAGATTTCGCTGAGTGGTAAGACATTATCGTGTCTCTAGATTGTTTTAATGTATTCTGGTGGTTTATCGTGTTCATGTAGGAAATCAACCTAAACATAACCCTAGTACAACTACTCTCAGTATTTGAAAATTCTAAGTCGAATATAGTTAGTCAGACTATATTCCACTGTCCCTAGGTTAAATATAGGTGACTAGTCTATATTTAGCCAAGGTTCGATAAAATTTTCAAATACCTAAATTAGGTATACTTTTGATATGTCCGTTGCTTTCGGAAAACTGTCCACTAAACAAAGGTGATGTCAAACCCTTAAGTTGCAAGTCCCGTCCATACAAGACTTGTAACGTATGTTTTCATATTCCATTGCATAGAAGGTAGTAAGGGTAGATATGTATGGAAAGGAAGTTTTAAGTAGTTCTAAAATAGAACATACTTGGCCAGGATCACGAACTTTTAATAATGAAGGTTTCATAAGAAAACTTTGATGAATGTATAGAAAGTTCAGCTTTTGTCGATGATGGATTAGTTTGTCCTTTAGAAATCTCATATTTCTTGTTTTGAAATCGATAGATTGTGACGGGTTTTTGATATCATAAGAAATGATATTGATGATGTGATGGAATAATTCTAGAGACCATTTGCACAAAACACAAAGTCTCGGAAGTAGGTTAGACCATTGTGTAATTCACAATGTCTAGGAAGTAGGTTAGTCATTGTGTGACTCAAATCATTTGAGAAATGATTAAGACCATTGTATCATACAATGTCTTGGAAAATGAATGAGACCATTGTATCTCACAATGTCTTGGAAAATGAATGAGGCCATTGTATCTCACAATGTCTTGGAAAATGAATGAGGCCATTGTAATCAGTTACAATGTCTTGGACATATAATGTTGGAGTAGGAACATGATTGGGAGAGTGTGGCTGTGTCGAAATGCCTTAGAATAGGCATACACAGATATGTTTAGTCCATTGTTTAGATAAATGATTGAAAATAAACCGAGTTTATATATCAATATACTAATATATTCATGTAGCATAAAATGCCTAGTGTGTATATATCAATATACAAATATGTGTTCATGTAGCATAAAATGCCTAGTATATATCAATATACTTATATGTGTTCATGTAGCATAAAATGCCTAGTGTGTATATATCAATATACTTATATGTGTTCATGTAGCATAAAATGCTTACGGGGAAATGCTCAATTATGTTTAGGGTACATATATCAATATGCAATTATGTTTGTGTAGCATAAAAATGTCTTCGGGGAAATGCTCAAAATGGGTATATATGAATATACCAATATGTTTGTGTATCATAACATGCTTACTAAGTTCATAATCGTCTGGAGGATGGAAGACACGGAGAGTGGAAGGCTATAAAAATGTTTTTGCTTGTGATTGTAGTTATAGTTTAGGTCTCAATTAGACCCGTTTCTCTATAACCATGGCTCTGATACCAATCTGTAACACCCCCAATTCATGGATGCAGCGGAATTCAAACTGGGTGTTACTCGACGGCACAATAGTCACAATGATAGAAAACGAACTCCAATTGAGTCGTTTTGAAAAGGTTTATCATTCAAATTATATAAATATCAGAGATTACAAAATGAGGTCCCAATTGGTTCCATGTTTACAATGTATAATAAATGAGTTTTGAATGATAATAAAATTTATAGCCCTCTTGAGTATCCGTGCCCTTCCGTTCCATCCTTGATCGTCATGAACCTGAAATACATGCTTGAGAGGTCAACACAAAGGTTGAGTGATATTCATAGAGTTTGTTAAATCGATTGAACACAATATGTTGGTAGTGTGAGTTATAGGCTCACACCAATGTTTGGAAAACAAAACAGGTAGGCTACGTTATTATACGCCCGGAACATGTATTATACACTAAGCTTATGAAACCATAACGTTAACGTGTACCAATATCGATTGGCAGATTTATCCCGGTAGGTACTTTGCTAACATACCTAAATCTCAAATATTAATGCATTTGTTTGCACTTAGTCAAAACAAATGGGATTCGTCAATCCCAATAGGCCTATTATTAATATTCGCGCTCACTATTGCTAGTGACTAAATGGTTCATAATAAAGGATTTCGGTTTAGCAAGGTTGGTACTTAGTGATAATAAAACAATCAGGTAAGCATACAATGTAAAAACATTGTGCTTGGTTAAAATAGCATGTATTCCCCCCAAGGGTTTGTAAAACATTGTAATAATGTAAAGTGGGGCTATGAACTCACCTTAAGTAAGATAGCAAGTAATGAATGTAACGGTTGAATCGTGAAGGTTTCTACGAGCAACCTATAATAGAATGTCGCGACTTAGGATCGGAGTAAAGAATATGAAGTAGTGCCTATATATATATATATTGCATTTAGTCCATGATGTGGTATGATGTATAATGTAAGTCTTTGAAGGAAATGATTCATGAAACATGTATGTTTTGTATATCGTTCACTACCGTTCGGGCCGACATAATTCAGAAGTCATGTTAGTAAGCGTTCGAGGAGCCAGGACACTTTAACTCGTAAATCCACAACTCAACTCGACGGCTTACATAATGAACTCCTCACATGAGGCTCCCTACTATTGTAGTAGTTGATGAAATATATAGATATAAGTTTTGATCCGAAAAGTTACATGTCCGATACTTGAATAAACTTAGGAAAGTTTATTTGTACATGAAGATTGTTATTAGGGGTAGTTTCATAAGTCTTAAATGACCATTTTCTCTTGGTAAAATTTCATGGTTTCCTTTTAGATGAAGTAGATCCAAATTGTATGTTCAAGTTCTCATCAACTCTTTGTTTCATGTTTACGCCTATGAAAGTTGGTATGGTCATTTCGTCATGGCCTAGCCATGACCTTTGGTCCTTGTTCCAAGGTCATGAGACTCAACCTTGGTTCTAGTCATGTTTGTGGTCTTGATTATAGGTCATAAGACCTCTTGTTCCTTTCAAAATATAACCATAATCTAGTGACTTTCGCCTAAAAATGGGCTGTTTAGAATTTGAAGAATTTTATCACTCGGAAAGCGTTTTTAGGGCTCGAGCTTCTTTGTTTCTGAACGAAAACGTCGTTTCGGACAACTTTCGTGTTTTAACTTTTTGATGAATCGGACCAGAAGTGGGACTTTCAAAACCCAAATTTGATCAGGAAGCTATTTGGCAGTTTTGCCGGAAATCTTGGTAATTTCAAATGGGCGTAACTTTTGACTCGTATACTCGTTTTGGGTGGTTCAAATTGCTATGGTTTCCTTGTTAGGTCCTCTACCACAATATGTAATAATCAAATATCATATTTTTACCATTTTGGTCGTGGTTTTCCAAGAAAGTCACTAGTTTGCTTGTTTTAGTAACTTGTTGTAACAATCAATAACAATAACTTGTTTTGCTCACTTTTATACATCATGGACATAACTACAAGACATAATATAGCAAGAATAACATGTAAATAACATGAACATGATTATTTAACAAGAATCAAGTTAGGGTTTGGCTCACAACTTTTGGCTTTCAAAGATGAAAGGAAGTTAACATGTAAGGATAGGACTTTGATAGACTTGCTTCAACCCTTTTTCACTTCATGCAATCTTTCTACCCTTGGTATTCTTGAAAGATGGATGATGAAGGTTTAGGTGACTTGAGTGGATTCAAACTCAAGAGAAATCACCAAGTATATGAGGTTATGGAAGTGTTTTGATTATCTAAAAGAAACTAGGGTTTCAACCTTGAAGAAACACTTGAACCATGCAAGAAATTGGAAGGAAATGAGCAAAGGATGGAATGGTTATGGGGTTTAGGGATGCACGGCACAAGAAGGGGAGGGAGAGGGCTATTTATAGTCCAAAAATGAGGAGGTTAGGAAAGTGTTAGGAAATTACTAAAACTTGGTGACCAAGTTGTAATATAATGGTGATCTAGGGGTATATTCATGAGAGGAAGCCACATGGGGTGACTCCCCCCCTCCTAGGCCGGTTCCTTGAGCTTGGAGGGCAAGCTTTGGCTTTTGCTTGGTATTATCCTAGATATTGGATGAAACTTGACTCCGGGAAATGCAAACCGTAAGTTGTTACGCCTCAAAACGTAAAACCGGGTGTCGTAAAATTATGGAATTTGAAAGTATTGATAAACATGTCAATAAATTCCATAATAAAATATAAAATGAGTGGTAGGTTCCATTTGGGTGTAAAACCCTGCTAAAAACTGGAAACACGGGTCTAAAACGCGTAATTCGCGTAAAACGCTGAATATTGCGTAAAATTGAGAAAAGTAAAATGTTACTTTTCTAATGTTATAAAAATGATTTAAAATGACTTATAATGTCTAGACTGGGCTCAGTCTAGTGTCGGTTGGTATTAAATGTCTTTTAGACATCAAATCGTAAGCCTAAAAATCACGAAATGACTTATAACATCAAGGGATCATTTTTGGTCAATGGAGGAGGGAAATAATATGTTGACTTTTTCTAATAAGTTGAAAACTCAAAAAATCTTAGAAACGCGTTTTGTGGTCTCACGGTTAATCGCCCAAATGGTTAAGCGTGCTCATGCGAGAGTAGTACAGGCATGGGTGACCTGCTGGGAAGTTTTTGGTCATATTTTTCTCAGTCACGATTAATTCTCAAATAAATCATGAGTGTGTAAAATATTTTACTGATGTGGGGTCACCTGACGGGGTTGAATTTCGTTGTGCGTAGAATTTCTGATTGACGTTTTACCCTAAAACGTGTAATTCCTTAATAACTTTCACGAAAATGAGCTTATGAATGTCAAACTTTTAATTTGCCATGGAAATGATTTATCACTCGATAAAATCAAATAAAAATCAACTTTCGGGAAAGTTTCGGGAAAAAAATGAATAGTAAAAGTGAATAGTAAAATTTTCCGGGAGTGGTAATTAACCTGAAATTGTGAATTGTTACATCCGCAATGTTATATTCCGATGCAACTTTTTCTATAGATATATTCCCTTTTTGTACATTATCCCTAAGAAAGTGGTGGCGTTTTTCTATGTGTTTAGTCCTAGAGTGTTGCACCGGATTTTTACTTAAGTCTATCGCACCTTTGTTATCGCACATAATGGGAACGTTTTCTAACCTAATGCCATAGTCTATAAGAGCTTGTTTCATCCATAGTGCTTGTTGACATGTCTTTCCAGCTCTTACATATTCGGCTTCATTGGTAGAAATAGCAAGAGCGGTTTGCTTCTTCGAAAACCAAGATGTTAGACAACATCCCATAAACGTGCAAATACCGCTAGTGATTTTTCTATCTACGTAGTCTCCCACATGATCCGAATCCGCATAGACGATGGTTTCTATGCCGGATCCCTTAGGATACCATAATCCTAAGTGTATAGTGCCTTTAATGTGTCGGAAGATACGCTTAACCGCTTCTAGGTGAGAGGTTTTGGGATCCTCTTGAAAATGGGCATAAAGGCAGACACTAAACATGATATCGGGTCTACTTGCCGTCAAGTATAGTAAACTACCTATCATTCCTCTATACTTGGTGTTATCTACGGACTCACCTTCATCATCCTTTGTGAGCTTTACTTCCGTAGACATGGGAGTCTTCATGGGTTTTGAGTCTTCTATGCCAAATTTCTTAAGCATTTCCTTAATGTACTTAGATTGGTTAAAAAATATTCCATCTTCTAATTGTTTTATTTGTAATCCTAGGAAGAAGTTAAGTTCACCCATCATACTCATCTCAAACTCATCATGCATGATTTTGGCAAATTCATCACACATGTCTTGACAAGTCGATCCAAATATAATGTCGTCAACATATATTTGGACAATGATGAGATTTGGGTCTTTCCTTTTAGTGAAAAGAATGTTATCTACCATTCCCATGGAATAATCATGTTTAATAAGAAAAGCTTTTAATCGATCATACCAAGCTTTGGGAGCTTGTTTGAGTCCATACAAAGCTTTCTTTAACTTATAAACATAATCAGGTTTTGCGAAGTCAATGAATCCTGGAGGTTGTGCCACATATACCTCCTCATTGATAAAACCGTTAAGGAATGCACTTTTCACGTCCTTTTGGAATAACTTAAAATCTAGGGCGCATGCATAGGCAAGTAGTATCCTAATTGATTCTAATCTAGCTACGGGGGCATAAGTTTCGTCATAATCAATTCCTTCTTGTTGATTATAACCTTGGGCAACTAACCTAGCTTTATTCCTAGTAACTACTCCATTTTCATCTAATTTATTCCTATATACCCATTTAGTTCCTATGATGGTCATATTCATTGGATTTGGGACTAATTCCCAAACATCATTTGCCTTAAATTGATTTAATTCTTCTTGCATAGCTATAACCCCAACTTTCATCTTTTAAAGCCTCATTAATATTCTTAGGTTCTATTGCTGAGAGGAAACAAAAGAAATTATTTTTATCTTGAGCTTGTGACCTAAGGGTTCTTTGGTTAAGATGTCCTATTATATTATCTAGTGGATGTGACCTAGATTATTTAATATTTACAATTTCGTTCTTTCCTAAGTTAATGTCTTCATTGTCATTTCCTATGGGTTTTGTTTTACTAACCTCAATAGCTTCTTCTTCAACTAAGTCATCATCTTCTAAAGGTAAAGTTTTAGGAGGTGGTGGTGTTTCATCAAATGTTACATTTAGTGATTCTTCTACTTTCATGGTGTGTTTGTTAAGTATTATATATGCTTTACTATTTTGTGAGTATCGTAAAAATATTCCTTCATATGATTTTGGATCAAACTTAGTGAGGTAATCCTTAGTGTTTAGAATATAACATTTACTTCCAAATAACCTAATGTAGCTTAAGTTTGGTTTTCTACCTCTTAGTAACTCATAAGGAGTTTTTCCTAGAATTCTCCTAATTGATACCCTATTTAAAATATATGTCGATGTATCTACGGCGTGACATCAAAATTTTTGTGGGATGGATTGTTCATTTAACATTGTTCTACTCATTTCTTGTAGTGACCTATTTTTTCTTTCTACTACGCCATTTGATTGAGGAGTACGAGGAGCGGAGAAATTATGAGATATTCCGTTTAAATCACAATATTTTCCGAATTGTACTTCGTTATCAAATTCCCTACCATGGTCCGTCCTAATGGCAACTATTGTGCATCCTAATTTATTTTGAATCATTTTACTAAATATTTTGAATTTTCAAAGGCTTGGGTTTTGTCACTTAAAAACCTAGTCCATGTGTATCGTGAGTAGTCATCTACTATTACTAAGGTATATTTGTTTCCTCCATAGCTCCGCAAAGCGGATGGACCGAAAAGATCCATATGTAATAATTCTAGGCACCTAGTAGTGGATACTATATTCTTAGCTTTGTGACTAGCATGAGCTTGTTTTCCAATTTTACGTGCATCACAAAAATGCTTGTCATATTTTAGATTAGGCAAATTTCTAACTAATTCCTTAGAGGCCAAAGATTGTATTTGTTGCATGTTAGCATGTCCTAATCTCCTATGCCACAATGTAGAGTTTTCATCTAGGGTCGTTAGGCAAATCCTATCCTCAGGCTTGTTTCCTAGTTTCATAACATATATGCCACCTTTCCTAATTCCTCTACCTATAATTTTTCCATTCTTAACTATTTCGCTATCCTCTTCTGTAAAAGTGACTCTAAATTTATTATCACATATTTGTCCTATACTAAGCAAGTTATATGTTAAATTATCTACATGCTCTACATTTTCAATAGTAAGTGAGTCTTGAGAAATCGTACCTTTGCCAATGATTTTTCCACGTAAGTCACTACCGAAAATAACGTTACCTCCATTGTATGCCTTGTATGTAGAGAATAGCTTGCGGTTCCCCGTCATGTGCCTCGAACATCCGCTATCTTTGATCCATTCGTCAGGCTCCAAGTCAATTCCTAAACATATTTCGTCGGTTTCTTTTGCCATAAAACACTTTTCGTCTCTTGGATTTTCAACTTCTTCTTTGTCACTATCACTCCATGTTCCACTAACAAATGCGCCTTGATTTTCATAACCCGGCGGCTTTAGACATTCGCCAATGAGATGATTTGGACTTCCACATCTAAAGCACTTTCTTTTCCCATAGTTGTCACTTCTATTTCTTTGGAATGGTTTTCTTTCGTCTCGTGATGATCTAGTGAATCTTCCTCGTCTCTTAAAGAATTTCTTGAATTCTCTTACCGCCATTGCATATTCTTCGTCTTCACTTTCGTCACTTGAATCATCATCATCACTAGGTTCCTTTTTGGCTTTTAGAGCAATGGATTTGGTTTGTTCTTTCTTGACTTTGACCGTTTCCGAATCTCTTCTTATAATTTCTTCATGAACCTTCAAGTTGCCAATTAGTTCATCTAGTGATAACGTCATCAAGTTCTTTGATTCTTCAATTGCCGTGACCTTAGCTCGCCATTTCGGATGCAATGCCCTAAGAAATTTCCTAACACAATTTTTACTAGAAAATGTCTCATCAAGTGCTTTTAAATTTGTGATAATAGTGTTAAATTTAGCAAAAGCATTATCAATTGATTCCTCTTCCGGAATCGTAAATTGTTCATATTGTTGTACAAGAAGATCTATTTTATTATCTTTGACTTGGCTATTACCTTGGTGAATAATTAGTAAAGAATCTCAAATTTCTTTTGCGGTTTTACACATAAAAATTCTTTCATATTCTTTGCATGGTAACACATTATAAATGACCATTTTAGCCTCATTATTTTTTGCTAGTTTCTTTTTCAAATCATCATTTTATTTTTCAAAAGATACAATTTCATCCATTTTAGTTTCAACATTATATTGAATAGGGGGAAAATCACCAAAGGTAATAATATGCCAAAGATCAAGATCTTTTGATTTCACATACGTTTCGAATCTATTTTTCCAATATAAAAATCCATCACTTTCAAATAGTGGTGGTCTTTGCATAGATTGCCCTTCTAAATATTTTTCAGATTCCATAGATCGTTACAAGTTTTAAAATACAATATATTTTAAAAATCTTGCTCGACGTGGCTCTTGATACCAATTGTGGAAAACTAGAAGGGGGTTGAATAGTTTTACGTTTTTTTAATTTGTTATAAAAGATAGTTTTAGTGTTTTCTTAGTTTTTAAAATTTAGATTCGTTAATATATGATCTCAAGTCTTGCACAATATAAACAACTATCAATAAGTAAGATATAGCAATGATAAGTAAAGAAATAAATGAGAGATGGAAAGATCGAACCGCGAGACAAGAGATTTATAGTGGTTCGGCTACAAGGACACCTTCCTTGCCCTACTCCACTCCCCGAGCACCTAACTCGAGAGTTTTCTTCACTATATCAACAAGCTCCCTTATGGCGGAGAAAACCTTACACACCAATTTACACACCACAACTTCTTCACAACTAAATCACAACTTCTACACAACTTCTTCCCACCAATCTACTTCACAACTAACTACTCCACACCTATCTTCTTCACACCAATTTTCTTCACAACTAACAACTTCACACCTAGCTTCTTCACTACAATCTAATTCCTAACTATTCTTCTTCACACCAAACAACTAACTAATCACACAATCAATATATCTAGCACAACTATCTACAATCAAATATTCACAACAGTCTTCGCAAAGAATTATGTAAATAATCTTGATGATGCACCAACAACTTGGATGTGGAGGTCACAACAAGTTGTAATACTTCTTGTCTTGGAGGATAGAAGTATTCTTCTCTTGCACTTGAGAGGATGATGTTTGAATTACTTTGAAACAAAGAATTTTGTATTTATGATCAAAGGATTAAGAGAATAGAAATGGGGATCTAGAACAGAAAGTTTAGAAGTGCAAAAGGTGAGAAAATTCTGTGGGATGAACCAGTATTTATAGGGAAAAAATTTATTGTTCTGGAGCGTGGCCGGTCCCCTTAATTGGGGGCGGTCCCCTTAATGATTAAGGGGGCCGCTTAGTATAATTAAGGGGGCTGCCCTCCTGAACGTTGGATTTTCTTGTCGTTTTGTGAGGGAAATTTTTCTGGATAAAATTTGCCATTTTTGGTTGAAAATTTGAAATCATATATTTATAATAAATTAAACATATTCTTTTAATTCCAAAAGTAATTTTGTAAAAGATATAAAATGTTTAATACATTTTATAAAAATTCTAGTGATTAGAAAAATTTCCTTTGATCATGAAATGTAATAAACACTTTGTTTATTCATACCTTAAGTGATATGGATGCAAAGACAAATATTAAGCACTAAAAACTTGTTTACGTCATAAGTTTTAGATTAATGAGTTTATGCTTTGTAATTATCAAAACATAGAGATATTGTTAATATGCTAACAATGTTTTTAGACATTATTTATGTCAACACAAATTAACCCCGCAAATTTTCTATAGTCTCATTTAGTCCGCTAGTTTTCCCCTTCTTTTGCACCACCTTCACGAAAATATCGTTTTACGACCAAAACCACACACACAAATTGACGCAATCAGTTATCATCGCCAATATGCGCAAGTAATCGTCTAGTATTAAATAAACTATATGAAGTCATGTTGCAAGTGTGCTGATTTTCATTGCAACCATAAGAAAAAATTTAGGGGATCAAAAGACGAGCAACCAAATATGCTAATTGATCATATTATTATGTTGAATGGCATATTTGAGTAACTATACTAATTATCGTCAAAAATGGATTATCTCCTTGTCTTTGATTCATTAGATAAGCAATTTTGAGAGTGCGTGTTTAGGATTGCTTATCAACAATGCTTATCCATTTATTACGTGTTGATACAACATGTGTTGAATAGCATATAATGAGGTCCTGATCATACTAATTTTGCTAAGATAATCATCATCTTATCTATTATACTATAAGCTTGTGCCCTCTAATTTGTTGTGGAGGCGTAAAGATTGCATAGAGTACAACAACCTAATGCTTTTCATGATATAATTTCGAGTGTTTTTTGGCTTTATTTTTTTATTATAATTAGTAGCAGAATATGAAGAGACCCATGGGTTACAAACCTCCTTAATGGGGGTTAATAGCTTCCTGCATACCTGCATATGAAGAGACATGTGGGTTACAAACCTCCTTAGACTTGAGTAATTGCGAGCATGCAAAGAGTCATGTCGTTACATTCATGTTTGCTTAATGGAGGAGATGAAAGTGGAAGGGTTTCCGGAATTGATCACATGGTATTTAGTATAGAATTAAAATTCGGTTATTGATTGAGAAGAAGTTGAAAAGGTTGCAAGAATAATTGATGATTTATCCTAATCCATGCCTAAATAAACCGGCCAAAATCACATTCACAAACACAAAAGTTTGAATCTTCATTCCTCCTACTTTATTTTGTAATTTATTGTTTCTTGATTTTCTTTTTTTTTTCCGTGTGCAGGTAATACATACAACATGATTCTCTTACTAATATTACAAGAGAAGAGAAGAGGCGATGTATCTATACTCTTTCTTTTCTCAGTCTCATTTGCAAATTTTATATAAGAATAATACAAAGAATCTTGAAACAAAACAACTGCAATGTAAATATAATTAATCTCATACACAAAACAAAAGCAGGTTCAGTTTTTAGCATACATTCTCACGTTACTCATGCTTTGGTATGCACCTTCCTATACGTTCGTATATTTTACTGGATTTTAAAAATGGTTCCACGGGTTGATGAGCCAAAAATTGAGATATACATAAATGCATGTATATTTGCTATTATTTTTCTCAAGTAATCTCTTATTTTCCCCCTATCACAAGGAATAATACATTAAATATGATAAAGATACGTAGGGCACGATGAGTTGGTCAAGAAGGTCGTTCAAAAAGGACTACAACGAATGGTCAAAATGGTTGTTCGAAACGGGCTACAAAGAAGATCATAGAAAGAAAGATTCGAAGGTAGAAAAAACCGATCCCAAGTGAGGACTCATCGGTTGGTTTGGATGGATTGTTTTAGAGATACTACTAAATATATATTGAGTTTACAAATGAGAATGATACTCATAAATTCTTAATGACTTTGAGTGTTCATTGTATTGATTTATAAAATCACAATGAAGATATGTTGCATAATATATGATGATCACATGAGTTTTTGTAGTTAAACTAAAGAATCATTTTTTATATTGTGATATCAACTTTAGTGGTTTGATTTTATTCCAAGATTGCTTCATGCCTATAATATTGATGGTTTTTATTTTTGAATAATTACAATTTTATTCTTTACTTCTCTTTTATTTGACATCGACCATATTATTGGTTTAATTGCATTCTTTACCATTAAAGAAGCTTAAAACCCTTAAACAAAAAAACACAACTAAATACCGCCTTAAATAATGAATATAAAGGAAACAATACACAATTATTGATCTAACCCATTTGTAAATTATAATAACAAATCGGTGCAACGCACGAGTCTAAAAAATCTAAAAAAAATTAATAATAATAATAAATAAACTATAAACTCAACAAAATGATTACATTTACGTAAACCAAAATAAATTCATTTTAACAAATAACCAATATCTCATGCGGGAGCATTAGTTATAGATTGTTGTATATTCGGTAATTTACACAAACATTACGCGATAAACACTTAGATACAAACTAATCAAGATACTCAAGATGGAGTCCTATAATTTAATGTGAAGTAACATCGAGATGGAAGTGCAAGGGTTGCCAGAATTGATCACGTATTTAGTATAGAATTAAAAGTCTGTTATGTATTGAGATGGAGTTGAAAAGGTTGCAAATAATTAATGATTTAACCTAATTCATGCCTATATAAACCAGTCAAAATCACATTTAGTATGTACATTTGAAGATGATTCACACATCTTTTAGATCTTTAATTGTTGTTAGCGGTCTGTAAATTCTCTTTTGCAACATTTAGTACGTACATGTTGAAGTGACACATCTTTCAAATCTTTGTAATTAACTTGGTCTTCTTTTTTTTTCTTAATTTAGTTATCATTCGCAGGTACCATGAAAATCACAGAAGATCATGCATGCTCAGATAAATGGAACCAAAGATTATGATACCAACTACTTTATTTGTTTCTTACATATTTAGGTGATTCTTATATATATATATATATATATATATATATATATATATATATATATATATATATATATATATATATATATATATATATATATATATATATATATATATATATATATATGGGGAAAACATAGCTACAACACAATGTAGCCAATTGGCTACATTTCCTTTGAAAAAAAAGGTGGGGACAGGGGGAAAATATGTGTCAGGGTCTAACCGCAGGGACTGAACTGTACATTATTAAAAGTTTTTTCAAAGGAATTGTAGCCAACTAGCTACAATTAATTGTAGCTAACATTATATATATATATATATATATATATATATATATATATATATATATATATATATATATATATATATATATATATATATATATATATATATATATGTGTGTGTGTGTGTGTGTGTGTGTGTGTGTGTGTGTGTATTATGTTAATGCATTTTCATATACAAGTAATTTATGTGTGTTTTCTATTGATGTAGCTCACATGTGTAAATTGATTCAAGAAAATGTGCACGAGCATGTATGTAATGCAACATTTAAATGGTTAAATAAGTCTTTTTTTTTAACAAGCTAACTTAATCTTGCATTAGACACTATGATTCTTGTTTCCTTATTGGATGTCTTTCGGCGACACCAAGAACCTTTTTTGGATCCAAATATAATGGGAGGAAACAAGAAAATTATTTATCTTCTATAATACTATAAGATTGAGTCCACTAATTTAATGTGGATTAATCAAGATAATCAATATGGAGTCCCATAATTTAATGTGAAGTAACATCGAGATGGAAGTGCAAGAGTTGCCGGAATTGATCACGTATTTAGTATATAATTAAAAGTCGGTTATGGATTGAAATGGAGTTGAAAAGGTTGCAAATAATTAATAATTTATAATATGAAATAAAAAAGTTGAGTTTTAAACATAAGCAAAAGTTCAAACTTTTATCGAAAAACAAAACTGGTGCATTTAGTGTGAAGTATATACAACATTGAGATGGAAGTGCAAGGCTTGCCGGAATTGATAACATAATATTTAGTAATTAGTATAGAATTAAAGGTCGGTTATGGACTGATGAAGTTGAAAAGATTGCAAGAATAATTGATGATTTAACCTAATGCATTCCTATATAAATCGGCCAAAATCACATGCACAAACACAAAAGTTCGAATCGGGGTTATTTGGTAACAACATTTTCCATAACGTTATCATAATTTGAACATTTTATTATGAACCATAACTAAGTTTTTCCGATTATTACTTCGAAAAAATTAGGTATAAATGTTATATTGATATATTTAATTACTTTCCCAAAAAAATGTGTTAACATCAAAATCTCGAAAGTATCTATAGTTTACATGTGGAGTCCAAAAGTTTTAGGAATTATAAATAGTGTGTTAATTAATATTCATTTGGTTAACTATTTAGAATTGAGTTTATTGATAAAGTTTATTAATATTAGTTAGACTTCAATGTTAATTTTCAATTAAATTAGTTGTACAGTAAAATGAGATGAAGCCAAAAAGGTTTGTAACGATTTTTATACATTTTATGTGGCATTATTATATATACATGATTACACAAACTTTTACATATGCACGGTATTGACAAGGAACCAAAGAATAATATTGAGTGTTGCTTCATCGGTAAGCTACTAAAAGATTACATTTGGTAGTGCGTAATTATGATGAGCAAGTGGACAAAGATTAGTAGTGAACTATAAAAGAATATGTTTGCATCACTTACATGAATAACAACATTGGTACATTGCATGTAATGTAGGAACAATGTTACCGATAAAGGTATAATAACGCTCTTTTATAACGGTGGGTTTTAGTACATCCAATTTGAACAACAAAATTAAAACAATTTTATAAAACAACAAAATACATCATATTAAAAATATCAACTTAAATAATGAATACAAAGGACAAAATACAAAATTTTGGCTTGAAGCCATTTGTAAATTATAATAACATTTTTATTTTTTATTTATTTTTTATTTTATTTTTAATAGATTTAGACATAAGCAACAGTTAAATAGTTTATTTAAAAACAAAACCGGTGCATCGCACATGCTATGAAGATGAACTTATTATTATCATTGCGCCTATGCAAAACGGCCCAATGCAAGTAACAATACAAACACAATAATAAATAAGATGCAAGGTAATAAATAAGAGTGTGAAAAGATCAAACCGAGATAAGAGTATTAATACCAAAAGTCCATTTATAAAATAAAACACCACAAAACCAAAACAACATCAAACATTTTTTAATTTTTATACAAGAAAGTCAAAACGTTTCATACAACATACTAAACAATAATTAAGCATACACTCGACAATACACATAAAGAATACGCGATAGCCCATGCGTAGCACGGGATCTGAATGCCTCGTATACTAAAAGCTTAAGTAGTCTTATAAATGTAAGTGGTCAGAATAAATGGCTCATGAATTGAAAGTGAAATGTGGATGCTTCATGTGTTAGTACATTGATTTAATAGTCATGCATAAGGATAAGTACATAGGAGATGAAGTGTTTGGTGCCATGAATGCATAAATTAAACACACTAATTAGTGGTTAGTCTTTTTACCTTCCCATCTATAAGTTACAAATATTTTATCAACTATATAATGTATCAAAAATCACACACAACAAACCACAACTTCCTCCAAACCGCGTGCACATTGGCCTACAACTTATAATGGTGGTAAAGTAAGCATCATATCGTCTTACTTATTTAGCATATTGATTTATATTGTTCCATGTAAATTTCACGTGTGTTTTGTGTGTATAACAATGTAGGACATAAAGATCGTGCTTAGGAGGTTTGGTAGTAACATCATCTTCTCTAATGGTTTAAGAGATCCTACACATCGTTGTCTTTTTCAATTAAGTGAAACATGCACGAACATTTTTACTTTGATCGAAAATGCAATATATTGATTAACTATATTTAAGTTACTAACGATCAACTATATCTAATTGTTTTTTGTAGCACGTCAAGAATCATTAAAGAAAGAGATCGAGAAGTCACAAAAATTGTATCAAGAACAAAACATGCAAAATGCCAATGAAGAACAACGACAAAGACAACAATAACAAGAACAACAATAAAACAAGAACAACGCCACAGCCATCGGTGGGATGAATACTTAGTATTCATATTAATTTACGTTACAAATTAAACATGCAATATTTTACTTCATGTAATACCGATAAACGGGCTAATACTATTGATTCGTTAGCAAGTAAGTTTCTTGAAAATAATGTGACGAGCATTTAATTTTTAATCAATAATTATTATTACACTTTGTTGGTGCATTTTTATATTTTTGCTTTTAATGTAGTTTTTTTTTTCTTGCGATGTGTTAATATCACTATAGAGATTAATTGATTATCTTAATATGATTTTAGTTTCATTGTAGAATGACAAACAAATTTGGCAAAATGAAATTGTTATATTAGTTATTAAGAGTAGAAAAATTATATGTTAAGATTGATGTCTTCAAATATACTAACAATATTGGATCGATTTTCACAACAATAAAAAATATTGAAACTTAAATGGTTTTTGTGGATAAAATAAAGTTCGAATAACTAAGCGTAGTAATGTAAGCTACCGTATTTGATATGATAAACCAAAAGGATAATTCATTGTCACAAGTTAGATCTCAAAATATAGAGAATATCCACTTTGTTACGATTTTATATAAGAGTTACATTATTTTGAAAGAACCATATGCGTTTAACCTCCCTTTGACATTTAGTATATAACTTATACATATTAAAAAAAATTACATGTCAAGAGACTCTTTTAAATGTAGCATTTTGAAAAAAGTCTCTTCACATATACTCTTTTAATGTCAATAAACTATTTAAATGTGTGTCATGCTTAGAAAAGGTGTGATACTATCACAACTTAAATATATTATGACGAAAATAAGTGCCAAAGATTACGCTATGAACACTTATATACAACCCATGTAATGACGAAAATTAGTGTTGAACAATACACTAACGAACATTTAGATTAAGCCCGTGTGCATCGCACGAGTATGAATGACTCGGTGTAAATATAAAAGTCACAAACAACTAATTAAACTCATTCATCTTAAACTCATGCGATGCTTACAAAAGTTGTGATACCATCACAACTTACAAACCTAATGACGAAAATAAATACCACACGTTAAACTATGAACAATTAGATAGAGCCCGTGTGCAACGCACGGGTCTAAATGACTAGAATTAAATAAAGCTAGACATTGTATTTAAGGATTTTGAATTTAACTTATGTATCTAACGCAGATCACTTGATGATCACATGCATATGTATCTGTTTATATCATGCACAAAAAGGTTAACCTATATATCTCGATTAATAGTTTAGCTGGTACATATGATATATCTTGTATAGGTGCATCAAAATTATACTTGTAAGTTGTTACAGTCGCTAGCTCTAAGGGATTGCTACAGTTTTTCTATTTATCAACCATGAATCTGTAAATTTAGCCGCCTTAACCATAACGAGTGTAGAATCATATGATACACGTCATATCTTTTTGCCGGATAATTCACCAAAAAATGCCGTTGTACCTTTTTAACATTCTCTTGCAATCTCTTATACTCATCATTGGATATGTCCAACAAAATCTTCTTCAAATTCGGTATTTCACTCACTGACACACGAACTGAGAACGCATCCCAGTTGAGAACATCACTAAATGGTAGGACATAATGCTGAGAAATCAGCACGGGCACACACTCAGCGTAAATAGCTTCCACTATTCGTGGACTAGCTACTTCAAATCCGCTTGGACATATGCAAAACCGGCTTGTTTTCATCATTTCTTTATATGAGACGTTATTAGGCACTCTTTCATACACTTGTATGTCTTTGTCTTTATCTTTCCAGTGTTGGAAAAGTAGTGGTCTAATTTTACCATGATATTGACTGCCTGCAAAGAAAGCCAGGGTCGTACGATTAGATGCTGGTAGACTTCCAGTATTTGTAGTGCTTTCTCCTCTAATAAGATTAATTTCCGGGATGGATGCATCTTTTCTTGGATTAAAAAATTCTGAGGTATTTGCATTGCATAGTAGTCGTGTTGAGGTGAAGTACAATGAATGAACGTACCATGTTGCTCTAGGCCCCTGCACCATCACAAGAATCATGGTTACTTTTTTACTTTAAGCTCATTAGGAGTCACGCACATTCTGAACACACTAAAAAGTTGGCAAAAAGTGCAGGTCGCGCAGGTTAGATAACGGGTCAAAACAAGACTTCTGTGCATGTGAAAAAGGGTTGGGCCGGGTTGACTCGAAATAGTTTTCAGCTTTTATACTTTTTATTAATAATGTCTCTGCTAATATGATTATAAAAATTTTATTTCGTAATAATCGAGCTTTCTTAATAAAATGATTTAGGTGATTCAGTTTGGGTAACTTGTGACCCGTTAGACCCATTTCCCTTTTAGTTAATTCTTTCGATTTAACTCAGTTGATCCGTAGATTTATAATTTGTAAAGGGTCGACACTACAAATGCTAGGCTGCTAGCACACTCGGTAAAACTATTTCATATAGGATTTGAGTAATTACCTACCCAATCATGGCAAGAAAGCATGAAATGGTCGGCTCCAAGACTTCTGTTCCAATAAGGGTACCTTGACGAAACTATATGCACATAATCACCGATAACACGCTCTAGGACAGCTTTATCACGGATGACTGGATCAAAAAGGCTATTAAGGATCATGACCACGCTAAATGGGAGAAAATAGACATGAGCTTGATCAGGGTCGGATATACGATAATTAGGGTCGTTCTCTATGAAGTTGAGAAAGACTCCTTCCATGGAGTATATGTCTACAGTAGGACCTGTGTGAAATAAGGGTGGTTCTCCTTCTTGATAGATGTATACTTTGAATAGCTTCTCCATTAGCAAGTAACTCCTGCACATGACACATAAATATCTTTTACAGTTGTAAAACCTTTTATCAACGCGAATCATGCAAATGTTGTAACATATCTATTGCTTATTGAAACTGCTTGTTGCATTGTGAATTTGTGATAGAGCAAATAACAGTTCGGGGGATTTTCCACATAAACTAAGACAAACTATTTTTTAGATGGCCGGCATGGCCTCAACAGATATTTATTTAGTAGAAACTTTGAAAGGGGGTTCTACTTAAGTACGTCTGCTCATTCGAGTAACCTTTGAGCCTTCACCACTTAACTACCAGAGTTGAGCACAAAACTAGCTACATGACAAAGGGTTTGTACTACCTACATGACAAGAGACCTTATCTAACGAGCACATGATCATGAAATGCATATATGGACCATTACTTATGTCGTGAAAAGAGTCGAAGTAAGTGCAAAGGACTATTCAAAGAATTCATTAGCAGATAAATTTTATTTAGTACTGTTTTTGAAAAATGAAATGCATGTTAGATTTATGAATGATTGTATATCTTTGCATGGCCATATATGTTAGTTGTTCTGAAGCATTATTAATATCATATGGCTATCTTGATCTATGCAAGGCTAAGTGTAAAATAACATAAAATTGTGAAAAGTGGTTTTGTACCCTGGAAATTGGACAAATACCCGAAGATGGATTTCGGCGAAATAAGCAGACGGGGCATGATTTGTGCCTGTTTAGGGTGTGACCCAAATCACTTATAAATATTCTATTAAGTAGGGTGTTCTACGCTCTTAGTGTAGTAATTTATTGTATAGTGTTCAACACTTGTTGATTTTCAATGAAGATACAATTTTCGGAAAAAAAAAAAAAAAAAAAAAAAAAAAGTATATATGTGTTTATATTCTACTTCTCTCGTATCCCGATCCAACAGATAAGATATTGTTGTTGTTGTAAAACACTTTCAATATCCATGTTGATAACAAATAAAAAAAATTTTTGTTACGCTGGATGATGTATGTCAATCGTCCCATACTAGTTGAACTACGTAAATCCTAGCGTTCTAGTTTAATTACTTACGGAGTATTTGTTTATTGCATTATGCCTTACACTAACCATGTAGTTAAAAGGTTTTTTATGCTTCCTCTGGAGCTGAGAGTAATCGAATGTGTTATATATATATAGCTTGTGAAAGAAAGTAATATCCACATGATATGTTTCCTCATAATTAAACATACACTATAACAAAAAAAGGTGGTCTGTCGTGAAAATATAATTGAATAAAAACATGGTTCAATATTTTGCATGATTTAAAAGAAGCAAATCTTATCATACTCATTTTAGTGTACTTGAAAATCATATATTTGGTCAATTCTATACTCTTATTTTTCTTTGTAAAGATGTTTACTTCTATGCTAAACAAAACTTAACATACGTTATTATGTTATCGAGGCTCAAAATATGTCTCTAATATGGTTTGAATATAATACTTGTTGTGATCAATAGTCTTTAGATACGAAATTAGGACACAACTTGATTGATCTGAATTTACGAAAAATTATACATATTAGAAGCACAATTATTTTAGACCAAGTGCAACGTAAGAAAAATCAAGGTCTTTTATAAAAACTAGCACTACGCCGTAAAATTTTATAAGTGTCCCGAGATTCCCATGACCCACTCTGGTTCCGTCTCCGTGAGTCTCTGACTATTAGTTATCTTGATCATATATATTTAATTTGTGCATTATAATCTGTTATAAATATACTTACTAGTTAGTAACGTACGAGATGGAGTAGCATAAATTATTCTCATAATCTACTCGATCTCTGACTCTGACAACATTTTTTAGATCAAGGTATTTAAGAGCTATATATTTTAATCTCTTCTTGAAGATTTAGAAAAACACAAAACGAACCGACAAAGCATCGCAACATTTGTGAAGCATGTGAAATAAATTAATATTTTTTTTATTGTTAACAACATCACATGTATTAAGTGGACCGAGAATCCTGCATCTTATTTTCAATATATGTGTCCCATTAATTGCCTCTAAAAGTAGAAAAACATTATTTTCATGCTACAAGATAGTCAAATTAGTATCAAACGATTTGACTAAGAAGTCATTTATAACCACATTAAATTTCTATTTATGAATTTCTATATTTTATAAATATTCTTTCTTTCAAGTATAGGAAGATAGTAATATTAATATCCAATCATATTGACCTATATATAGTTCCAATTATTACTTTAACAACAACTTGATAACTTAACATGTATTAAAATTTAAAGAAAGATGTAAAGATAAACATATGATATTTTATACTCTATATGGTATAACAAGGTTTGTATTTAATATAAGTAAATAGTAATTTTGAAAATAGTAAATTAATTAAAAGGATAATAAAATTTGTTATTAGAGGACTACTAGATCGAAGTAAAGGATTTTTTGCAACAACGATCATTTTGTTAGAAAAACTCAAGCAAGTGACATAAAAAGAGAAAAAGAAATTACACAAAAGGTTATCATATGCAGATTTTAGATCCATGATCCATAATTAGATACATCCTAATTTTGTCTTAATTTCCATACATATATCTATTGGTAACTAGGACGGGTCTAAATCGTTGCAGTACAAAACAAATCGTATAATCAATACTAAAATATTCACTAGTACTTAGTACTTTTACGTTTTTATTTTAATAACTTCTTAAAACCTAAATATAGTCCGATGCGTATTTCACCATTAAAAAAACAATACGGAGTGCTAGTAATTAATGAATGAAAAAATGTCAATGCTCATACTCGAAGTAATTAATACTATTGGAAAACTATTTTCTGATGTTTTATGTGTTTTAAGAAATCAATTCTAAACATGGTCTATTGTTGTTAAATATAGATGTGCTTTATGTGTGCAAAAGAGCATTTTTGTGCGTAGAATATGTGATAGACCGACAACTCATCTACAACAACCATAAAATCAACCTGAAATAATGGAAATAAATATAGTACCTGTGAAACATCTTAGGATTTCTGTAAATACTTCCGGTCGGGACATAATCAGGATCATCAAGAAGAGCAGATGAACGGTTCTGATTAGTCCCGGGGTCTCTGATCAAGACCCTAGCTCTACGAAGCTCCGCTTCAACTTTCTCTAGCTTTTCATCTCGTGTCTTCATCTTTCGTCTCAACATTGTCTCATCTTTCAGTTTCTTGATCATTTTAGTCACTTCGTTGTTCATTTTCCCATTTTGCTTCTTACAAGCTTCGGATTCACACTAATCCTCAAAAATGAACATCAAATCAGTTGCGCATACAAAAAAATGGATTTTACATATATACACAACAAGCTGCATATGAGCGGAGCTTTTATCATGTTATTCAAACTCACTATATATAATAGAGCTCAAGCACAAATACAAAGCTAGCTTAAAACATATAATGAGAACAACATGGAATTATAAGGGCCAGATTCCAATCATCATATCCTTTCAATGCTTATATCAACACTAATATGTTGGTTTAACCTTAGTTACACTAGGAGAAATTAAAGAGAAAGAAACAAAAATGACAAAATGGTCAAAAACCAATATTTTGATATTAACTACATATAGGTAGCTAGTGTGACAAATCATCAAATCTTGTATTAGATAACCTTCTACACATTTTCAAGTGAGTCTAGCTGTTGAAACTTATCCTAAGATACTTGAGTCAAGAATCTGTTAGGCTCAAACTCAACTCGTTTGCAACCCTATATAAAAGTACTTCTAAGATAATGAATTACATACATAAAACATGGAGTAAAGTGCGGTTTTAGGGTTTAAAAACGCTGGAGGTGGCATCGGCGGGTGGTGGATATTCACCGAAGAAATAGAAAACGTCGAAGAAGAAGAAGGCCATCGCCATAACCACGGCGAGGAAGGTAGAGAGAGTAGTGAGAGACGATTAGAAGCATACGAAACCGCGACAACAAAGGCTACGGCTAAGAGTGTAACCGAAACTAGATTAGATGTTTGATTGTTTGATCTACAAAACATGTTTAATCATGGATCTTTTTTGTTGGTTTTGTTTTTTTCTTTTCTTTCTAGAGAGTAGAGAGATTGAGGAAAATGAGGAGAGAAAACATGAAAAGAAAGAAGGATGAATTAAGAAACACAAGGTTGTCCGGTTTGCATGTAATTTGGAAACTTCCGATTCCTTAGAATACGTCAATATGTTTTTAATGCCCCATTAAATATAGATATTTTCGTTACTACTATATTAACTGAGTAGTTATATGTTTTTTTTTTTTTTTTTTTTTTGAACGGCAACTTTATTATAAAACTAGCAAGGAGCTAGACAATTACAAAGCGATCAAGTAAGGATGTTGTAGCCAACTATCCCATCTAAACTTAGTTTTACTTCTATATAAACTCCAATTGAAAGAACAAGAAACAATATCGTCAAACAAAACATCTTTACGAGGCTTTTGGGTGGCATAAAGGAGTTGATTACGGAAGTTCCACAAGCTCCACCACGACACATAAAAAACGCCTTCCAGAACCCCTTTAATCTTAGAGCCCAACCGGCACTAGTACAAAGACAACCTCCGGCGTCGATTTTTTTTTAACCGTGGTCATGTCGTCGGCAGCAACTAGTCGATAGAGCCGCGTCGGCAACGTCCCTACCGACGAATAACGCCGACGACAGTGCGGGACCCACATGATTTTTGGTCAAACGAATGGGGGTGTCCGACATTTTGTTACCGACGTCAGGTCGTCGGTAATGTAATAATTATTTAACGCATTAATTAGATTAACTTAATTTAGTCAACGAAAGTCAAATTTTTTTGTAAATGGTGCCGACGACATATAGTCGGTACCGTTTGAAATTAGTCACCACGTGCGTTATTATGCCGACGACGTGTAGTCGGCACCGTTTGAAAATAGTTAATATGTGTATTATATTGCCGACGTCATATAGTCGGTACCGTTTGAAATTAGTCACAATGTGCGTTATTATGCCGACGCCCTGTAGTCGGCACCGTTTGAAAATAGTTAATATGTCGATTATATTGCCGACGACATGTAGTCGGCAAGAAGTTATACTGCAGCTGCACAGTAGCCTGCGCAGCTGCCCTGCCCAGATTTTTGCCGCAAAATTGTGCAACAAAAATCTACCAATTCCAGTTTCATGTCCTGCTCTCATAACAACACATTCCAACACAAAACAATGGCTAAAACGACTATAAAGTTTATAACGGCTAAAACGGTTATATATAACCACTAAACAATTAATAAACTTTACAAAACGGCCATAAACTTTATAACACCCTCAAAATACATCATAAAGTTTACAAAACGGGTGTTATAATCGCTAAACGTAGCTAATATATCTACAAATGTTGCAATATCCTAAGTGTTCAAAGATAATAAGATTGGGGTCGTCCGGACATAGTTCCAAAGACAAAACAACACAAAATAATACCTCTACAGCCCCTCGTCGTCATACAGCCCCTCGTCGTCATCCTGATCATCATCAGAACTCCCGCTGCGAGAGCCACTCCCGCTGCGAGAGCCACTCTCGCTGCCAGAGCCACTCTCGCCGCCTGAGCCCTTCGCGGGAGCGCCTATGCCGCCTCCAGCTGCATGACGAGAACCACTCTGGCTAATAAACGCCTCCCATGTTGGGTTTGTCGAGACAAAACGTGTCAACAACTCAAGCTGCTTCTCAGTTTTCTTGGCTTTCTTTCTTTCTTTCTCCTTCTCTTTCTTAGCTTCATCCACTATCGTTTTAAATTCATCAATCTTCTCCTGAGCTTCAGCAAGCTTCCTGTCAAGCTCGGACGTACCTATAAACGAAATAATCAAAATTTAAAAACGGTCATTTCAATACATAAGATTATCCAACTTTAAATACCTATAAACGAAATAATCAAAATTTAAAAACGGTCATTTCAATACATAAGATTATCCAACTTTAAACACCTGGTGGAGCTGGAGGCGGCAAGTCTACCCGTGGCCTCTTCAAGAAGGGTACCACCTTGCTGACGCTGGGTATATGGCCACGCTGCTTGCCCCCGATTACCCGAGCAAATATCTCCTCCTCCGTGAGGCACGGCTCGTCTGCCGGCATATCGGATCTAGGCTCCCGTAGTCGGACCATCTCTTCCTGTGTAGTTAAAAAAATGAGAAAATTAATATATTAGTCGGGTTAATTACTAGATTATGTTTCAATAAATCACTAAGTGCGTGTTTGGAAAAAATAAATAAATAAATAACGATACTTACAAACCGAGCACGAGCCTCGTCCTGCAACCAAACACCATTCTTGAAGTGGGTGTCAAGATAGGTATCGAACATGGACGGATACCGGTGGTCCTCGCTGTTCTCGAACTGTATAAATATATACACATGCATATAGGATGAAACAAATTAAAATGACTAATCAAACACCATATATATTTTATTTAGTATAAATACTTTTAATTAACATATTATTAAAATTAAATAATCTTATAAAAATAAAATGTGTCTTACATATTCGTGTCGAGATGCGGCAAATGATTTCGAACCGTGGCGGTTGAGAATCTTGTTCTTCTTTCTATTCTCTTTGTTCACAGCCGATCGTGTCTGGGCCTTCTCCATCATGTACTGGTCGACATACTTGTTCCACTCAGCCGGCTCTAAGTTCGGAGGAGGATTTCTTCTGATCTCGTCCACTCTCGCAGCCCCACCCTTTCTCGTAAAGTAATCGCGTTTCAGATCATGTTTATTGTCACGGTATCGGGTGGCGAAATATGCTGTGAGCGCCGACCGAATGGTCTCCCACTCCGGTCTGGTGTGGTGGCACTCCAAATCGAACATACGCTGCAATCAAATATAGTTAAAATTAATATAAAGATATAAATAAATAAAAAAATGTTAATAAATGTACACATTCAAATAATTAAATATAGAGATATAAATAAATAAACAAATTTAAATAAATATGCACATTTAAATAAATAAACACGGTAACATAACAATATATATAAAAGGAAAATGAAATAACTGACCCCGACGCTTGGAAGGAAGTTAGCCGTCAGCTCCGGTTCTATATCGTACCAGGAGTCATAGTGTAGCGGCAGCTGTCGAATGAGCTCGCCGACGTAATTTCCAAACCATGCTTGGTTCGGGCCCACATGAGTGTAAGTCCCCTTATCACCAATCTCAAAGTCAATAGACTGTAGGCCACGAAGTCTCACGGCAGCCTTGAGCTTCACATTCTTATTTTCTTCGCGTGGTCGTTGCCTACCGCCATTCTGACCTCCCCTACCCCTGCCTCCCCCCTTGGCCCGACCTCCTCGGCGGGGTCGCCCTGATCCTGCAATTGGAGTGAGTGAAAACGTCATAAAGTAACTTATATAGATATATGTATATATATATACACATATATCTATATATATATATACATAATATGTGTATATATATATATATATATATATATATATATATATATATATATATATATATATATATATATATATATATATATATATATATGTAATCTAGAAATTCTTACCACTAGCACGGTGCCCGCCCTCAATCTGACGGGTAGGGGAAGGTGGTGGATCATCGGCACCGTCACCACCATGACTCCGTGCAACTGCTGCTGCCATCTGTAAAAGTACAAGTTGAGTAACATATAGAAATTCGGGAACAAATTAACATAAGCATGCACACATTCAAATACATACACATTCAAAAGAAATATACACTTTTAAACAATCCATAACAATTTCATTAAAATAAGTGTCGTTTTACAAGTTACATTTTAAGATCAATCTGCACAATCAAAATCACTATCATAAACAACATTAGTCGCAACTTCAACTTCATCATCAGAATTGTTTGCGACTTCATTATCAGAATATGCTAAATCATAAGGATCGTCGTCTTCATCATCAATAAAATCATCGTCGTCATCAACAGGAATGATTGGTGGTGGTGCCTCAACTAACGTTGATTCACCATCGATATTTAAGGTTCCAGGTTCCAAATCATTCAAATTAGCAAATAGTTGGAGATCGGATGAGTTGTTGCCATGTATCACATCATCATCGTCTTCTACCACGATGACATCCCAGATTGTGTTGTGATTTACTTCTTGGACGACCTTCCAATGGAGTGGTCGTCTGGCAGGATCTTCAAGGTAGAAGACTTGTTTTGCTTGTGTTGCGAGAATGTAAGGTTGATCTTTGAACGCATAGCTACATGCCAAAATTTGTGTCATGTTGTTTCTAGTGGTAAAACGTTGGACTCTACGATTTTTGTTGCTTAAGTCGAACCACGTAACTCGAAACAACACAACTTTGAACTGGGAATATGCGAACTCCAGAATATCTTCTAGTTGACCATAATACATTTCTCCCTCCTTCTCACCAGGTGAACAAATTCCGCTGTTCTGAGTTGTATGTTTTATATCGCGGCTGTGTACGACAAACCTCACACCGTTGACTACGTAAGAGTTAACTGAGATTGGGGTCGGTGATGGTCCACAAGCCAAAGCGAATAAGTCGGGAGTACAGCTTGGGTCATCGGCTATGTAAAGTTTACGGATCTATGAAAAAAGATAAGAATAGATGGAGATGAGTAATAGTCGTTATTTATACATGGAAATAAATACAATAAGTTTACCTTCGTCTCAAACCAGCTCGGAAATGCTTGTTGCAAGTCGATATTAGGAAATTCGCTGAAAATGTTCATGATATTAGAATAAATCAAAAAGATAACTTGGGAAACAGAAATTTCAAAATATAAACGCATACCTCTCGAACTCGTCCATGTACTTGTCGATCTCAGGACTGTTGTGAAGTACATACCATATCACTCTCTTCATTTCTGGGAGACCTAACTTAATCAATGTCTCTTTACCAGAATTGGTACATAGTGATCGGAACACCTGGAAATCACTGGTTGGGCGAGGACGGTCCTGAGATGCAGCGGGATGATTAAATTTTGTCCCAACACCACGAAAATAACGAGAACAGAAAGTTAATGCTTCATCTGCAACATAACCCTCCGCTATTGAACCCTCCGGCTTAGCTTTATTTTGGACATAGTTTTTAAGCTTCTTCATGTATCTTTCAAATGGATACATCCACCGGAATGAAACAGGACCGCCTTGAATAGCCTCTTTGGGTAAATGCATAACCAAGTGAATCATAATGTCAAAAAAAGCAGGAGGATATATTTGCTCGAGACTGCACAAAATACTGATCAACTGGTCTTTAGCTTTCACCATGTCTTTCACCATCAAAGTTCGGGCGCAAATTTGCTTAAAGAAGAAACAAGGCTCGATCAATGGTGTATAAGTCTGTGCGTCCAAGTATTGCTGAAGTCCATAAGGAAGTAACCGTTGCATCATTATATGACAGTCATGAAACTTCATGCCCGTTATATTGTTATCATCTTTGGTCACTTTTGACTTGAACTTGGATCCGAACCCATCTGGTAGCTTAACTGTTTTGATGTATTGACAGAAGAGTTTTCTTTTATCGGGTGTGAAGGAGTACTTTGCATGAGGCTTCGAGCACTTCCCGTTTTGTTTGTTTCCGAGCCACAACTCCTGTAGAATGCCCAGAGCTTCCAAATCTTGTCTTGCCTTCGCGGTGTCTTTAGATTTGTCATTCATTAACAAGGTGTTCAAGATACTCTCCAACACATTTTTTTCGATATGCATGACATCTAAATTGTGTGGTAGAGAAAGAAAAGACCAATATTCAAGATCGTAGAAGATAGACCGTTTAGTCCAGTTCAGCTCGTCGTCATGATTACGTTTTATCTTCCCACCCCCATAATCCGGATGTTTCCCCGGCACACGTGTGGGCAATTTCGCAAGTTGAGTCAAGATATCAGTCCTGGTATCTTTTCTAGGAGGCTCTCTATGATCGGGTTCACCACTGAATGTAGTATCGTCCCTCCTCCATTTATGGTTTTTTTTTAAGAATCTTCTATGACCAACATAAGCTGTTTTGCTTATCACACGCGTAGCCGGAGTGTCTACTTTGCATGTAGGGCAAGTGTAGTAACCTTGCCCTTGCCAACCAGACAAACTACTTCGAGCAGGAAAATCATTGATGGTCCATAAAAGCATCGCTCTCATGTGGAATTGAGTGCCTGTAGCAACGTCCATAGTCAAGATACCTGGTTTTTTCCATAATTTCACAAGGTCATCAATCAAGGGCTTCAAGTAAACATCGATGTCCTTCGCCGGTGATTTAGGGCCAGGAATCAACAACGTCAACATTAAAGAAGTCTCTTTCATGCATAACCACGGAGGCAAGTTGTATGTTGTTAATATAACCGGCCACATGCTGTAAGTCTGACTAAGGTTTCCGAACGGATTGAAACCATCAGCAGCCAACCCTAATCGAACGTTTCGTGGTTCTATAGCAAAATCCGAATATTTATTGTCAAACTTCTGCCATGCTTTACCATCAACCGGGTGTTGCATCTTACCGTCCGTAGACTTTCCAGTAGCATGCCAAGTCATATGTTTTGCAGTGTGAATAGACTTGTACAAACGTTGTAGTCTAGGAATGATAGGAAAGTAACGCAACACCTTGTTAGGAACTTTCTTCCCCGTTGTTTTATTGTCTTTCCATCTACTCGTTTTGCAAACCGGACAATACTCCAAATCTTCGTCATCCCCACGATAGAAAGCAATCATTTTCACAAGCATGTATCGACTCGTACCCTAACCCGACCTTTTTAAATGTCTTCTTTATATGATAGTATGACGGTGGGAGATTGTAACCTAACCTGGGCGGAAATACCTCCTGGAGAAATTTTAGCGTTTTGTTAAATGAAGTATCACTCCATTTACCGCTGACCTTGAGATGTGTAAACTTTGCCATAAAATCCAATGTTGTCATAAAGTCACAACCCGGGTACAGAGGCTGGTTGGAACTTGCAAGTAACTCTTCATACTCGTTACGCAGAGGAGGTGTCGCTGCTTGAGTAGGCTCGTTACTTGTCTCGCCAATATTTCCGTGAGTCGGCTCATTATTCGAAGGAATATCAAGAATAGCATTTTGATCATTATTCGGAGGAATATCAAGAATATCATTTAGGCACGCACCCATGTCACTCATCTCACGTTGTGTTGTGTTATCAAGAATAGCATTTTGATCATTATTCGGAGGAATATCAAGAATATCATTTAGGCACGCACCCATGTCACTCATCTCACGTTGTGTTGTGTTATCAAGAATAGCATTTTGATCATTATTCGGAGGATCCGGTTCACCGTGATCCTTCCATTGTGTATAAGTTGGGTCCCACCCATTTTGACCTATGTGGTTTTTAAGACCTTCGAGAGATACCCATGGAACATTACAACAACGACGACACGAACATTTTATTTTTCCGGAATTATTCAATAACGGTTTGCAATGATGGAGGAAGGCGGCAAGACCATCAAGAAATTCTTTTGAACCACGATGATCTATACGGGTCCAACTCTTATCAATTATCATAACTGCATTTTTATGATGCAATCGGTTATTATATGCACTTAATTAATGATTACGAGTTGTTTTATTCACCTAGCGCAACTATGGAAGGCAATCCTAACCCACTCTTTGAATGATTCGTCCCATATATGAATATGTATAACTGATTTACTATTTGAGAAAATTTCGGCAGCATTCCCCTCAACTCCCCAAATATGTGCATTAAGATGGACATATTCGTAGGAGTAAAGGAGAAACACTGTCGAAATAATCTCAAATAGTAAATCAGTTATACACATCCATATCCTAAATGAGACAAAACATTCAAAAAGCAGTCCCAAACAGGGGACTTTCCGAAATTAATTTCTAATAAATTAATTCCGGACGGGTTTTCTATAGGATGATTAACTTCGGACGGGGACTTTCTGAAATTAATCACTAAAATCCTAAAACATTCATAAAAGTCTAACAATAGCATATATTTTAAGTTAAACAATTAGAATATAAACAATTATGAAATATAAGCCGAAAACAAAACAATATAAGCCGAAAACCAAACAATTAAAGTTAAACAATTATATAGTTACTAACAAACACACTCTAAAATCACACTATTTTTTTCTTTCTTTTACTAGTTTAATATTTGCAACCTTCGGAATATCCTACTTAATACATACCTTGCTTATTTATATTTTTTTTTTACTTGTTTTGAAACTATTTAAGTTAAAAAGTTTCAAAATAAGCCATAAAAATTAAGCTTGTGAAACATAAGCCGAAAACCAAACAAACCATAAGCCCGTTATATAAGCCGAAAACCAAACTAACCAATATATACTAACCAAACGCCAACTAACATTTAACCAAACCCACCCAATATCCTACGGCTAGTTCAATACCAAGTCTCCCAAGGTGCTATTTGCACCGTGGGTACACAATATCCTACGGCTAGTTCACATTCCGCAACACTATACTAGTAACCAAACTATACATACGGCTGCAATCACTAAACTAGTAACCAAACGCTACAACAAAGCATAAATAAGAAGAAAAAAAAATTAAAAAAAAAGGAATACATACCGTACGTATCAGCTGTGGTCTCGGCTGTGGCTCGGCTGTGGTCTCGGCTTGGGCTCGGGCTATAATAAAAGAGATGCAATATATAATGGTTATATCAAAATTTTTAAAAAAAAAACTGTTGTCATCGACATGTCGTCGGGATACCAAAAGTTAATAAAAAAAATAAAACGAGGCTCTCACCCTTCTGTTACCCTCGGCTCTCACCCTCGGCTCTCACCCTGGGCTCTCACCTGCTGCTACTGTAACAAAAATTAACAAGATTTTAATAACAATTTTATTAACAAAATTTAATACCAATTTTATTAACAATAATAATAACAAATTTTAATAACAACAATAATAATAACAAATTTTATTAACAATTTTATTAACAACAACAATAAACGAGGCTCACCTGCTGTGTCGGAGTGAAGAAGAAGAGAAGTGGCGAAGAAGAAGAATTAAAAAATGGAGGGGTAGAGGAGAGAATTAAATAATGGAAGGGGTAGAGGAGGAGGTGCACAGTGGTGCGAGTGTCGGAGTGGTGGAGTGGTGTGGTGAGCTGTGGAGTATAATGTGGTTGGGGTGGAGGAGTGGTGGAGGAGTGGTCGTGGTGTGGTGGAGGTGTGGTGGAGGAGTGGTGGAGGAGTGGTGGTATAATCGCTGGCGAGACGGGGGGGGGGGGGGGGGGGGGGATGGTTTTTTGATGGTTCGAAGTTATGAGCAATAATTTTGACCAGATCTGATTTTGGTATTGCTTTTTATTATCCCGTCGACATGTCGACGGGAATATTAAGGAAATTTTTTATATTATTACTCATACCGTCGACATATCGACGGTAATATTACAATATTTTGTCGTTTGCGTTTGGCGGGACGTATTAAATTTTCACGAAAATTTTGGCGGTCAAATTCCTATCGACATGTCGACGGGAAAATAGCTTTTATTAATAAAAAATATTTATAATAAATACTTTGTAAAATTACTTTATTATAAATACTTGTATAAAATTACTTTAATATAATTAAAAAAAATTATTGATTATAAATACTTTTATAAAATATTAAAAAATAAGTTTTATAAAATTAATAAACTAAATTTATATAATTGAAAAAAATTATTTATTATAAATACTTTTATAAAATTAAAAAAAAATATATATTTAAAATTAATTACTTATATTATAATTAAAAAAATCATTTATTAAAATATAAAATAAAATAATTAGAATATCACAAACGAGTCGAGATACAATGGTTATACATGAGATGTAAAACGAACGAGTCGAGATGCTATGGTTATACATGAGATGTTAAACGAACGAGTCGAGATACAATGGTTATACATGAGATGTAAAACGAACGAGTCGAGATGCAATGGTTATACATGATATGTAAAACGAACGAGTCGAGATGCAATGGTTATACATGATATGTAAAACGAACGAGTCGAGATGCAATGGTTATACATGAGATGTTAAACGAACGAGTCGAGATGCAATGGTTATACATGATATGTAAAACGAACGAGTCGAGATGCTATGGTTATACATGAGATGTTAAACGAACGAGTCGAGATGCAATGGTTATACATGAGATGTTAAACGAACGAGTCGAGATGCAATGGTTATACATGAGATGTTAAACGAACGAGTCGAGATGCTATGGTTATACATGAGATGTTAAACGAACGTGTCGAGATGCAATGGTTATACATGAGATGTTAAACGAACAAGTCGAGATGCAATGGTTATACATGAGATGTTAAACGAACGAGTCGAGATGCAATGGTTATACATGAGATGTTAAACGAACGAGTCGAGATGCAATGGTTATACATGAGATGTTAAACGAACGAGTCGAGATGCTATGGTTATACATGAGATGTTAAACGAACGAGTCGAGATGCAATGGTTATACATGAGATGTTAAACGAACAAGTCGAGATGCAATGGTTATACATGAGATGTTAAATGAACGAGTCGAGATGCAATGGTTATACATGAGATGTTAAACAAACGAGTCGAGATGCAATGGTTATACATGAGATGTTAAACGAACGAGTCGAGATGCAATGGTTATACATGAGATGTTAAACGAACGAGTCGAGATGCAATGGTTATACATGATATGTCTCATCTCACTATATCTCTCTCTCTACCTAACACCTTATCCTCACAATATAAACACACACACACACACACTCATCTCACTATATCTCTCTCTCTCTATCTCTCTCTAGCAGTTTCTGTTTTCTGGCGACACCAGCATTTTCCGGCCGCCGGAATCTTTTTCTGGCCACCACCTTTTATCACCTCAACTTGTAGATCGGGCCACACCGGTCACGATTCAACCACTCAACCTCACAACCACAAACATACACTGTTATTATGGTGAAGAAGATGGCAGAATTTGAAGCTTTTCCTTGTCCTTGTGAACGAGGAGACGTGGTTCTGCGAGAATCGTGTAAATCTTACTCCCGTGGTAAACTATACTATGCGTGTCCTTTCTCACAGGTGAACAATTACATATTTTTTCTTTAAATAATTTGGTTAGTTGTTAAAAATAATAGTTTTTACTCTTTAACAGCCTGGGACAGACGACCATGGATGTAATTTTTTTTTATGGAAGGAGGAACGACTCGCCAAAATGATGATCGGTTCTCTGGGAGCTTCAACATCAAGCGGTTCTGGATCTGCTCCAAAAAGGTGCTCAAACTGTCATGAAAAAAATCTTAGAATAAACTTGCTGGAGGCACAAAAACAGGTGTTGGAGGCACAAAAACAGGTGTTAGAGACAAAATTAAGGGTGCTGGAGGCAAAACTTGACATGGCAACGTATCCCAACCACGACCACGTATGTCAGTCGGATGCAATACTCCGTGACCTTGTAGGTGACATGGATAAATTTCATATGTAGTACTGTTATCGTTGTTGTTGCTGTTGTTTGCTGTTGATGTTGATGTTTTTGATGTTTAATAAAATGTTGTTGTTGTTGTTGTTGTTTAATAAAATGTTGTTGTTGTGGAGCAATAATTAGAACTGAAGGAGCAATAATTATCAAACACAAAGGCAAACTGTTTATTTAAAACAAGCAAGAGTTCTTAACCACATGCATTTTCATACAGACTCAAACTAAACAACTCGACAACCAAACTAAACAACTCAACAACCAAAGGAAACAACTCAAACTAAACAACTCGACAAACAAACGAAACAACTCAAACTAAACAACTCGACAACCAAACGAAACAACTCAAACTAAACAACTCGACAACTAAAACAACAGATCAAACGAAACAACCCGTTTATTTTTTTTTGCGGCTACTTCCCGCTTTACTCGAACTCGCACCATCTTTTCCCTTCCTTGCTCTCATTTCCTTGATATGTGCAAACGTAGCTTCAAGATTTGTGATCCTATTTCCCAGATTATCAAGTTTTGTTTCCAACGTACTTTCAGCTTCGTCGTCACCTCCAACAGCAACAACTTGAGCTTCAGCAGCAGCTTGAGCTTCAGCAGCATCTAGCTCGTCCATGTACTCTTTGTAGTACAGCTTTTTCCTACACCATTCGATAATCTTGTCTCTCATCCACGGTTCAGCATCCTTAAAATCACCATATTCCTCATAAACTGAATGACCAAAAGTTAACATAACTTCATTAAAGAGGAGCTCGTGTGACAAGATTTTTGAGTACTCCTCTTCAACTGTGCAACCACGCCAAGTCATGTGTGTCTTGTAAGAATTGACGATTGAATTATTTGTGAGATGTGTAAAATGAGACGGAAATAATTTTGTGAGAATGTATATAGGTAAAAAATGAGACGGGAATATATTTGTTAGGTGATATATAGGCTGAATTTTTGGAGAGATATGCCCGTCGACATGTTGACGGGAACAAAACGCGGGAAAATTCCCGCCCAATTATTGGCTATAATGTACACGCGGTTAAAATAAGTGCCGACGTCATGTCGTCGACGTCGTCAAGGCGGGAAAAAACCCCGCCCAATTATTCGCTATAATTCACAAAAGGGAAAAACCAAAATTTTGACTCAAATTGGTACCGACGTCATGTCGTCGGCGTCGTTAAACTAGGAGCTATTAATTATTAATCATTGGTTAATCCCACGCTAACCACAGTTTTTTTGTGTATTTATATATCACCGACTACATGACGTCGGCACGTGTTTTGGCGGTCAAATTCCCGCCTATTTTTTCACCAGGTTTATCAATAGTCAAACATGTTGTTATGATACCGACGACATGACGTCGGTAATATTCTAGATTAAAAATTCAACGCAGCCTTGTCTGGGTCAAGCCAATTTTTTGTCGTTTAGCGTATGGTGCCGACGACATTGAGTCGTCGGCATTGTGCTCGTCGCCTGTTCTCCTGATTCTTGTAGTGCGGATAGGATTAAACCACTCCAACCAATCCGAATAAGAACCAACTGTGATCCAAGACAGATTCCACCAACGACATATAAGCCGATAAATAGATGTGGCCACTTCGCAGCTAAAGAACAAATGAGACGTATCTTCATACGAAATATTACAGACCGGGCAAAGAGTAGAAGGAACCTCAACTCCACGTCTGACAAGATTAGACCGAGTGGGAATGCGGTCAAGGTAAAGTTTCCACGCGAAAATATTTAACTTAATAGGAATAGACTTGATCCATCTCGTAGCAACATTCAATTTTGGAAGAAAAACTTCATCCAAAAGATCACAAGCGTCTTTAACACGAAAAACCCCTTCCCCATTCAAGTCCCAAACCCATCTATCGTCAACATTAAATAACACCTTCGATCGGACCATCTCCTGAACATTTTCAAGCTGAAGAGCTTCTGCTCCTCCCCGAACTGGATGACGAAAAGAAAGAGCTAAATCACCCTGCATTTTTGTAGCGACTGTGCAATCCTTACAATTCTCCAGAGCGTACAACCAAGGAAAAAGCTCACAGAACGGAACATCACCTAACCAAGTATCTTTCCAGAAAATAGTACGAGTACCCGAGCCCACTCGAAGCTTACAATGAGAAAGAAGATCGACTTCTTGAATTTTTAAGCCATAAACTTCCTTGATAATAGACATCCAATTCGAAAAATGAAAGGAAGATCGAGTCTGAATACAATTACCATGTAATGAAGTTTTGAGTTGAGAGAGAAATGTGAAGTGTAGAAATGATTCATTAAGATGAAAGTGAGGGATTACAATGTTTATATACAAGATGAGGTGTTGACTTTCCTAACTAACTTTTGACTTCTTTCACTAACTAACTACAATACATAAACTAGAAGCTATTACAATGTTTCAATACATGTAGCCTACTCCTCTGTTGTTTACTTGTGACTTGTAAGCTTGTGTCCTTGAGACTGCATTTATCTTTGATATGCCATTACTCCCCCCACAAGTTGGCATTGTGTAAGGATCACAGATGCCATACTTGGATAAGCAGTTATAATAAGGAGCCTTGGATAAACCTTTGGTTAGCACATCAGCAAGTTGATTCTTTGTAGGAATGTAAGTAGGAAGTACTTGACCCAGCTTGATCTTGTCTCTGACAAAGTGGTAGTCTATCTCAATGTGTTTTGTTCTTGCATATTGGATTGGATTTAGTGCTAGTGCAATAGCTGAGGCATTATCACAATAGATAGGAGTTGGAGAAGAGATGTTTATACCCAGATCCTTGAGTAGACATTTGAGCTAGGATACTTCACATGTTACATCAGCTAGTGCCCTGTACTCTGCCTCTGTGGAGCTTCTAGAGACAACTGGTTGTTTCTTGGATTGCCATGAGATGAGACAGGAACCCAAGAATATGCAGTAACCTGTTACTGACCTTCTTGAAAAACTGCAGCTTGCCCAATCACTGTCACAGAATGCCTTCAAGGTTAAACTTATGTTTGTTGGGAACATGATTCCTTGTCCTGGACAGCCTTTGAAATACCTCAGAACTTTGACTAGAGCCTTCAAATGAGGTGTTCTTGGTGCTTGTGTGAACTGGCTTAGTGTTTGAGCTGCATATGACACATCTGGTCTTGTGATGGTAAGATATGGTAACTTACCAACAAGAGCTCTGTACTGAGATGTATCCTCAAGAAGTTCACCATCATCAGGATTGAGTTTGACAAGAGGATCAAAAGGGGTGGAAGATGGTTTAGCATTGAGTAACCCTGCACTTTGAAGTAGTTCAAGTGTGTATTTCCTCTGTGTCATGACCAAGCCAGTAGTATTTCTCAAGACCTCTATACCAAGATAATAGTGTAAGGGCCCTAAGTCTTTAATACTGAATTCTTGATGTAGTTGTTGTTTGATGTAAGTTATGTGAGGTAGATTGTTCCCTGTGAGAATTATATCATCTACATACACCAACAAACAGAGAAAGATGTGGTCCTTTCTATATGTGAAAAGGGAATTGTCAGCATAGCTTTGAATGAATCCTAGTTTCTGTAAGAAAGTGGTTAACTTAGTGAACCATTGTCTGTTGGCCTGCTTTAGACCATATAGAGACCTTTGTAGCTTACATACACTTGTCTTTGAGTAAGTACCAGGATACCCTTGTGGTATTTTCATGTACACTTCCTCTGCTAAGTCCCCATGTAGAAAAGCATTATTGACATCTAATTGTACAATGTGCCATTGATTGTGAATGGCTGTTGGCAACAAAGCCCTAACTGTGACCATCTTTGCCACTGGGGCAAAGGTCTCATGATAATCTACCCCTTCTTTCTGTATGTAACCTTTGGCCACTAATCTGGCTTTGTACTTTTCTATAGTGCCATCAGCCCTAAGTTTGATTTTGAATATCCATTTACAATCTATAGGTATCTTACCAGGGGGCAGTTCAATTATGATCCATGTGCCATTGGCTTCTAGGGCTGCTATTTCTAAATCCATTGCTTCTATCCACTTTGGGTTCTTTGCTGCTTGGGTATATGATTGAGGCTCAGTGATTGTGTTTATTGAGTGTATGAGGTGTCTTATTGATGATGATTGTATGTTGGTATAATTAATGAAATTTGTGAAATGATGTTTAGATGTTTTGGGTAAGTTGATATGATAATCTTGTAGTTTTGTGGGCAGTTTGGTTGTTCTGGTTGATGTTCTGTGCTGTTGTTTTGTTTGGGATGGCTGTGTTGGTTGTTGTGTGCTATGTGGTGCTATTGTGGAGTTGTTGTGTTGTTGTGTGTTATGTGGGATGTCTGTTATATGTTGTGTGTCCTCTGTTGTTTGAGTTAAGAAAGATGGTAAAGTTGTGTTTGATTGCTCTGTAGAAGTATCTGTGGATAGTGGTGGTGGAGTAGGGAGTGGTGGTATTGGCGATGATGGTGGTGAAGCTGGTAGTGGTGATGTATCTGATGAAGGTGGTGAGATATCAGATGGATTTGGTGATTGTTGTGATGTTGTGTCAGCTGTGGATGAAGATATAGGAGCTTGTGTAAAGTGTGGAGGATTGAAGTATGGATTTGGTGATTGTTGTGGTACTGTTTTGGGTGGTTTCTGATGAAATGGAAAGATATCTTCATGGAAATTCACATGTCTGCTTATGAAGAGTTTGTGGGTGTCAAGGTTGTACAGAATGTAACCTTTTTGAGATGGTGGGTAGCCAATGAAAATGGATGGAATTGCTCTTGCTTCAAATTTGTCAGTGGTGTGTTGGTGAGCATAGGTTTGGCAGCCAATTACCTTTAAGTGATCTAGAGGGGGTGGTTCACCATAGAGACACTCAAATGGACTTTTGTTGTGAATGGGTTTAGATGGGAGTCTGTTGATTAGGTAAGTGGCAGTGAGGATACAGTGACCCCAGAAGTGAATGGGAAAATTCGCTTGAAATCTAAGTGCTCTGGCCACTTCCAAAAGTTGTTTATGTTTTCTCTCCACCCTGGCATTCTGTTGGGGTGTATATGGACAGCTTGTTTGGTGGATAATGCCATGGTGCTCAAAAAATGATGTTAAAGATGTATTTAAGAATTCCAAGCCATTATCACTTCTGACAGTTTTGATGGGTTTATGAAATTGGTTTTGTACATAGGAATGAAAAGCTTTTATTTGAGATGTAGCATGATCTTTGCTAGGGAGTAAATATGTCCATGTGGCTCTAGAAAAATCATCCACTATTGTCAAGAAATATTTACATTTGTTTATTGTTGGGGATTTGTAAGGACCCCAAATGTCTACATGAACAAGTTCAAAAAGAAACAAAGCATGTGAGGTACTTAAAGTGAATGGTGAAGCATGTTTTTTGGCTAGTGGACAAACAGTATAGTGTGATACATCAGAATTACATGAAGTGGAAAAATATTTGATTTGTTTGAGGACTGGAAGAGATGGATGACCAAGTCTTGAGTGCCAGAGAGAGGTGTTGTCTTTGCTGCTTGTTCCAAGGAATGTAGAACTTGATGGTGTGTGTAGGTCTGGATAGATGATATAGAGCCCTTCACAGAGGTTGCCATGAGCAATCCTCTTGTTGAGGCCCTGAAAATAACATGAAAGTGATGTGAAAACAGCTGTGATGGGCATTTGTTTGGTTAATTGGCTGACAGATAATAGGTTGTATGCAAAGGATGGGATATGAAACACATTTGTGAGGGTGATGTCTGCATTTATTCTAACTTTCCCACAGATTGTTACTTCTACAGTTTGGCCATTAGGTAATGTGACATGAATGGGTGGATTACAAAGGTATGTATCATGCATAATGGATAGGGTGATGCAAATGTGGTCAGTTGCCCCACTATCAACTACCCAAGCAGCTCTAAACATAATCATTATAGAAGCAATGAATTTATATCTTCTAATGGTGTAAGAATTGACTATACCAGTGGGAGGATTCTGCTGACATTGCTGCATCATCAGCATCACTTGGTTCAATTGATTCTGAAGTTGGTCCATTCTCACAAAGACTGCCTCACTGCCATTTCCATTGTTGGAATCTGCTTGTGGAGTTGAACTAGCATCTTGACCCTGAACTGAGTTAACAACCTTAGAACCTTTGACATCATTCACAGTCACATTCCTTGTGATTGGAGGCTTATATTTCCCATGGAGTGGGTGACCAGGAGGATAACCCCTTAATCTGTAGCATTCATCACTAGTATGACCTTCTTTGTAGCAATTTGTGCAGTATACTCCTATTTTGAAATTGCTTTTCCTTCCACTCTGAGGCCTACTTGTGTTGTGATTTGGATTGGGATTGTTCCTGTTTGTGCTATGGTACCTAGTTGTTTGAGAGATCTTACCATGAGCTGACAAAGCTGCTGAACCACTAATTGACTTAGGTAAGATGCCTTCTCTCTGCTTTTCTTCTTGCCTTATCATGCTATAGGCCTTAGTCACTGTGGGTAAAGGTTGTAGCAACAGAATTTGACCTCTTAAGTTGGAATAGCATTCATCTAAGCCCATAAGAAACTGAATCAATCTTTTTCTCTGTTCCCTATCCCTATTGTTTCTTCCATTCTCACAATTACACACACAATTACACAAGTATGGTGCCTCTAAAGCATCATGTTCATCCCATAGACCTTTTAGCTTATGATAGTATACCTCTATGCTACAATTCTGTTGTTTCAAGCTAACAATATCATTCACTAATTGAAAGATTCTGTGCCCATCTAATTGTGCATAATGTTCATGTAATTCAGACCATAGACCAGATGCAGTAGTGATGAAGTTCAAATTGTTACTTATCTGATCTGAGATGGTGTTCAAAATCCAAGAGATGATCATATCATTAGTTCTTTCCCACATAACTCTTTCTTCTGCATCAGTGTTTGGTTCCACAAACTCACCAGTAACAATCTTTAGTTTATTCTTTGCATTCAGAGCAATCATCATACTTCTTTTCCAAGAACTGTAGTTGTCAGACCCTGTAAGCTTCTTGGATATCAAGATTAAACCAGGGTGATCATTTGGATGAAGATACAATGGATGGTGAGGTGAATTGAAATCATTGGTGGTTGTTTCTGGTGATGTATGGTCGTTTGTGGTGTTTTGATGATTGTTTGTGGTGGTTGACGGCACCATTGATTAATTTTGGTGATTCTTGATGTTTCTTGATTGATTTGTGTAGGATTTAGTTGAGAAATTGATGAATTTGTTGAGTTTGGTGGCGGAATAGTGGTGGTTTATGGTGTTGTAACTGAAATGGTCGCCAAAGTTTGTTAGAGTAGTTGTGGGTTTGTTAGAAGCGGTTACAGGCCACCGGAGGTGGTGGCTCTGATACCATAATGAAGTTTTGAGTTGAGAGAGAAATGTGAAGTGTAGAAATGATTCATTAAGATGAAAGTGAGGGATTACAATGTTTATATACAAGATGAGGTGTTGACTTTCCTAACTAACTTTTGACTTCTTTCACTAACTAACTACAATACATAAACTAGAAGCTATTACAATGTTTCAATACATGTAGCCTACTCCTCTGTTGTTTACTTGTGACTTGTGACTTGTGAGCTTGTGTCCTTGAGACTGCATTTATCTTTGATATGCCATTACCATGCATAGCTGATATGAACCGAAACCACAACGAGTTATCTTGAGACAAAAATCTCTACACCCATTTGAAGAGAAGTGCTCGATTTAAAGCGTAGAAGCTAGAGACACCTAACCCTCCATATTTTTTGGACGCGAGCACTTTTGACCACTTAACCCACGAAATCTTCCTATCATCGCCTTGACAAGCGTTGAAAAAATTACGACGAATAGATTCCATCACGTGTAACACAGTCTTCGGCGCCTTATACAAGGACATGGTAAAAATCGGAGTGAAACCTAACACTGACTTGAGTAACGTGAGGCGACCTCCTATGAGTAGTTATATGTGATTACTAATATAATTAATGAGTTTCAGATTTATATACAAACAACAAGTTAGATTAACATCACCGAATTTGATTAATTAGTAGCGTATAAATTGTTTGTACTTCAATCTTCTAAATGTTTCTTTAGTTATAAACTTATAACATTATTTCTTTAAAAATAATGTATAAGGATGCCACCCGAATATTTGATTTTTTCATTAAACCCGTCCATTTATGAAACCTATTTTTAAGGCCACCAAAGTATGTATTTTTTCGTTTATACGAATTCCGACAAAATTTATGTGATAAAACTATAAGCGAACAAAAATGAACTCGATGTCATGAACATAAAATAGTAGGTGAAATATCAATTATAGGTTTCAAATTCAATATGACAGTGATTCATCCAAATGAATTGAAAGGCATAATTGCTACTTGACACTTAATTTTTATTCATATCATTTTAATAATTTATGGGATAATTACCAAAATGACCCGTTACTCTGCGGTCTAGGCATTTTTAGCTCGATTTTGAAGTATTCTTGATTTACCCCGGGTTGCCCTGGGCAACAAGCGTATAGCCAACCACATGATGACACGTGTCCTCCAGTTGTCCAAAAATTACAAAAGTTGCACAAAAAACACAAAAGCTGCCCCCCAAAAAATGACACTTGTCATCGTGCGGGTGACTATACGTTTGTTGCCCAAGGCAACCCAGGCTAAAACGAGAATATTTCAAAATCGGGCTAAATATGCCTAGACCCAGGAAAACCGGGCTATTTTACTATTTATCCCATAGTTTAATATGTCATAGTTTTGCTGATTTTTGCAAATTAGTATTTCTTTCGGCACAATTTTATCAAAATTGGTACAAACATAAACAAACATAACTTTATGTTTCCCATAAATTAATTGTACTGTAATAAATAAGCGGCTTTAATTAAAAAAGTTAAATCATCTGGCAGCCTCTATATACATTATCCCATTTATTTTTGGGTTTTGTTATATGAGTTAAAGTAATTAGCATTCTATAACTGTAAAATCAACATTTGATGAAGTCAAATATATATATATATATATATATATATATATATATATATATATATATATATATATATATATATATATATATATATATATCATAAACTAGACGAGTGCCCGTGCATAGCAACGGGATTTTATAGCGACAAATAGTTTATTGATAAAAAAAAGTTTATATGTTATAAACGAAAAATAATAAAAGTTTGAAGACTTGTGAATTAAGTATAATGTTTTGAAACCTGGTTCGACCCGGGTGGTTTAATTGGTTGAACCGTTCCGGTCAAAAAACGGGTTTGAAGCTTCCCGGGTCAACCCGGTTTGTGTTTTAATTGGTTGTATTTAATTTGGTAGATATGTTTTTAATTGGTTGTACAATGTGAATAAATCATTGTACTTTTAAGTAATGGATAACGTTTTGAAACCCGGTTCGACCTGGTTGGTTCAACCGGTTGAACCGTTCCGCTAGAAAAATGGGTCGATTTAAACCGGGTCAACTTGCTAGGTTGGGTTGAAAACGGGTAAAATTAAATTGGGTCAACCTGCCGGGTTTGAAGTGTCCCGGGTCAACCCGATTTGTGTTTGAATTGGTTGTATTTAAACCGGGTCAACTTGCTAGGTTGGGTTAAAAACGGGTCAAATTAACCTGGGTCAACCCGCCGGGTTTGAAGCATCCTGGGTCAACCCAATTTGTGTTTGAATTGGTTGTGTTTAAACCGGGTCAACTTGCTAGGTTGGGTAAAAACGGGTCAAATTAAACTGGGTCAACCCGCTGGGTTTGAAGCATCACGGGTCAACCCGATTTGTGTTTGAATTGGTTGTATTTAAACCGGGTCAACTTGCTAGGTTGGGTCAACAACGTGTCAAATTAAATTGGGTCAACCCGCCGTGTTTGAAGCGTCCCGGGTCAACCCAATTTGTGTTTGAATTGGTTGTATTTAAACCGGGTCAACTTGCTAGGTTGGGTAAAAAACGGGTCAAATTAAACTGGGTCAACCTGCCGGGTTTGAAGCGTCCCGGGTCAACCCGATTTGTGTTTGAATTGGTTGTATTTAAACCGGGTCAACTTGCTAGGTTGGGTAAAAAACGTGTCAAATTAAACTGGGTCAACCCGCCGGGTTTGAAGCGTCCCCGGTCAACCTGATTTGTGTTTGAATTGGTTGTATTTAATTTGGTGTATATGCTTTAATTTGGTTGTATAATGTGAATAAATAATTGTACTTTTAAGTATTGGGGTGTTCTAATAGGAGGATTAATTACATTTCACTTTCTTTCTCATTTGACCATTGTTGAAACTCAACATTTCACTTTTGACCATTTTTCTATTATAGATAGTATAGATATATACCCTCAAATCGTTTAAAACATCGAATGTGATGTTCAATATGGAACATCTAATGTGATAAAATATATAAGTAATGCTACATCCACAAAGAGTTTATCAAATTATGCTTACAAAATGATTTGGCATGTGTAGTGGTTTAACCATTTTGCATCATAATCTTTCTTCTTTTTTACCCTCTACAATTGGTTACCAAGTCATTATGTGGATATAATTTTATAAGCTAAAAGTGAAGGGATTGCAAATGGTTCGTACAAATAATATCCGAGTAATGCTATATCCACGTAAATCTTTTTTTTTATTTAATTTTAATTTTAATTACACATAATCGAAACTACATATAATAGAGGGAGCTTCCTATGTTAAATATACTAAGATATTAAGCCTAAGCAATACAAATCAACAAGTTTCTACAAACAAATAATCTTTCTTAAAGTCAAGATAAAAACCAAAACATTAATTGAAATTTAATTAAAGCAATTAAAGTATATGACATTTACTTTACCTCCACAATAAATTATTTCAATATAACACATCTACTAAAAAAGTTATATATTATTTTTCTTATAAAAGTAATGCAAAATAACTTCACTATACATTAACAATCAGCAAAATAAATAATGTAAAAAGTACAAATCTTGACATGAAACAAAAAAGTAGAATCATATATGATCAATTATCACTGTATTTATTGAATCGGCATCGGCGAGTACTCTATATTTTTATATAAATTAGTTTATTATTACTTAAAACTTGATATAAAAATATTCTTCGTAATTCATTTATTGTAACGGAAAACAAAAAACGAAAAACATTTATTGCAAAATATTTTACAGGGTACTTTCGGCACTGCAACACGCCGGTACCTTGCTAGTATTAATTAACTAAATCATTTTAAGATTGTTTAGTCGATTGAATTAAGTTGTTTTTTTTGGAAGAGAAAAAAAGTTATAGAATTTATTTCTTTTTGGCTCACACACATATGACCAATAATAAATTGAAAACTTTGCATATTGCTTTTTTACTAGAATAGATTAATGAACCAAGATCATGATAGTAATATAAATAAGATTTTGCTAACCAAATCTGTTTTTTTCTAATCAAAAGATTTGGATCATCCAACATCTAAAGACCATAAACCAACAAACTGACAAGGTATAGCATTCTAATTAGTTGCATCACATTTTGTTCATCATATTATGATCATCATCAGCAAGAACATCATCTTTGATGAAATAATGGTTATCACCATTGTGTCCATCTTTCTTCGCATCACTATGATGATCATGCACACAATCATTCTCTACAAGCTCATCATGAACACACTCCTTCATTTTGGTTGAATCGTTGTTATAACCAGCATGGTCATCATCTTTGATCTCATCCATTAAAGAGTCTCCATAATGCTCATGAAGATCATTTTCATTCTTTATGTGAACATGATGTTTTATATCTAACACATGAACATAAAGATCATCATGAACTTCTCCTTTCTCGGCAACATCATTACTTATGTTAAGTTGTTCAACAAGATCCGTAACTTCCAGTACCTGAGCAGCAAGATCATCATGATCGATTTCATTGTTCATTCTATCATGCTTACAAATGTCATCCAGCATATCCAAATCAGGAACATCAAGATCATCATTAGCTCCATCAACTTTTGTAAGATGATCACGAACTTCAAGAACATGGTTCACTTCATTTTTCAAAACATCATTGTCCACTTTATCAGTTTTTGGAGCATGTTCATGAACTTCGTCATTCTTTGTATGCTGTTGATGATCTTGATCATGAATATGATCTTGGTCCGTCATCATCAATTCGTGAACGTCATCTATATTTGGTAGCTCATGATCACTGTCATGAGCTTTATCATATTCCGGATGTTGCTGATAAAGGTCCCCCATATCCATCACAGGAACTTCATTTTTCTTTGGAAGATCACGATCAATGTTGCAATCCTCTTCACTCTTCGCATGCTTATCAAGATCTTGATCATTCTTCTCTAAATAAATAATTTCGTATTTCTTTAAGAGACCATGATCAGGATAAACTTCAACATTCTTATGATCGTTACCCACCTTTGGTAAATCAAGATCAATAATAACTTGATCATCAGCTTTATGACTTTTTGCATAATCATCTTCAATCATTGTATCGTGTTCACGGACACCAATCTTCATCTTTGGTACACCAACATCAGTATCATTACCAACTCCATTCGTTAGAATTTCAACGTCAACTTCATCCTTTGCTTGCTCTTTAGGTACATGAGCATCAAGATTGTCACAAACTTCAACTTTCTTTGGAACATGAACAACTTCATCATTCTTATCAACAAAAAGAGCATCTTCCACTAATGCATGGATGCTCTTTTGTGTTCGTTCATCACTCTTGGGATGCTGCTGATCATGATTTTGATCCTCCACTTCTAATACATGGACTTCATCACACTACAAAAAAAAAGGGCTATAGTGACGAGAATTTAATGACGACTTATATATTTCGTCACTAATTAGTGACAATATATAATTGTCGTCACTATTTATCGTCACTTGCATACATAGTCACGAAATTTTCGTCACTCATCCTAGTCACGCAAAAAGTTTGTCACTAAATTGACTATTGCAATTAATTCAATAATTTTGTTAGTGTAATCTTATTAATTAATATATTTATCACAATCAAATCAATAATAATATATTTTTCTATTTTTTATCCTTTTCAAGTTTTAAAAGAAAATAAAAAGTCATGTATCTAATAAACAAAAAAACAGTGAGATTCGTTGGAAAAAAAGTCAAGTTTTAAAAAAGCCTGATACAACCCGACCCGAAAGAATTAATAAATATAACTTGAAATTTGGAGCTCATTCGTTCTTCTCCCTCATTCTCCCTGATTTCACACAAAACACACATTTATTAGCTCTAAAAACATAGCTCAAAATCCATTAAATATCCATGGCTAGCATCTACCGAATCTTATCATTCACTATTTTGCCCTAATTTGCTCAGAGGTTTTCTTTAAATCCTAATTATTACGTGTTAATTTCATCTAATTTCGATAATATTATGTTACTTACTTACTTGTATGAATTTGTTGTATAATTCGTATCTGAGTCAACAAGTTTAGTTGAGTTGATTGCCTCTTTGATTCTGACATAATGCCGATAAGGTTTAGGGCTAAAATTGTGGTTATTTGATTGCTGGTTTGAGTTTAGAATGTGTAGGTTTAGCGGATTAGAATTTGATAAGTTTTAGTTGCTCCGAATATAAGATATTTAAGCATTGCATGCCAAGTGTTCGATAAAATGTCTAGCAAAAATTAATAACACTTTACATGCATATTCTGTTTTGCGGACAATAAATGACTCATGGTATTCACTTGTTTTGGGGTAAGAGCTCACTCCTTTTTACAAATGCTTCAAATCGTGAAGAGCATGAGATGATTCTAGATTTAAGTAGTTGGCTATTAATCTGTTAAATAGGTCTAGAAGAGTGTTGTTTCAGATTGCTGAGAATTATATTGCTTTAGCAAATCATTTATGTGTCTTGGTAAATTAGTATTGTCAAAAAACTAATGTGTTAGGTGTAAACGAGCCTTTGAAGTTAATGAGTTAGGTTTTGGCGTTGTGTGAAAAGGAGTTAGGTACAGCAAAAAAAGTCAAGGAAAGTGTTGCATTGAAGGAGTTAAGGTTTATGTCGCGCCTCATTTACAAAGAGATGAGTTTGAGAGTATTTTGAGGTGTGTGAATGTTTTGAGAGATGGTGAGAAAGGGGGAAATCATGCGAGTTGTGTGTGTTAGCAATGAAGGTTGGGTTAGATTTAGGAAACTATGGTGAGGCAGAAAAGGACTTGAAGGTAGAAAACTATGGGTTAGATTTAGCAAACTATGGACATTTGAAAATGTGTTATTTAGTCCCATACCTTAAAAGTCAAAGAAAAAGAACTGGAAATTAAAATAGAACTTATTTTTATCTAGAAATTGACCTTAATTTGTAACTTCTATATGCTAGGTTTGTGAGCTGGACCTGATCTTCAATTTTCACAAGGTACATTATCTTTTCGCCCACTTGGAGGGTGTTATAGACTTATAGACATTTGAATTAGTAGTCAATTTATTTCTTTCTAAATTATGGTCTGAGTGTTGCTACTTAATAAGCCTGTGGTGTGCTTTAAGTATTGAATGTGTTTTGACGCTTGTGGTGTGCTTCAAGTGTTGAATGTGTTTCGACGCTTGTTGCAGGCTTACTGTATACTGGATGAGGTACTTGTAGCTGGGGAACTTCAGGAATCAAGCAAGAAGACTGGCTCGTTTAGTTGCTGCACAGGTAAGAATCACAGAGGGTATGTGAGTATCAGAGTATGTCTGTCCTGGACTCACAGCTGATTGAATTGTTTGTGTTTTTTGTGTTTTGCAGGATTCTTTGGTGGAGGTAACCAAAGAAGAAGCAAATTCAATGAGCAATATAATTGCACAGGCAACCAAGTAAGCTTGTGCTTACTCCTGTCATCGTCCAAGTGATATACAAATGCGACCTAATGATTTTGTATTTATACGGTCATGGCAGGCATGTAGCAGAAGGATCTCAGTGTGATACTCATCAATTTGAGCGTAAGCCTTAGCTCGATCAGTTTACATCAGCTCCTAAAAGCTTGTATAAGCTTGAGCGTTTGGTTGCTTCATATTAATTTTGGTATTAACTTAAGTCTTGGATAAATTACAGGGGACATATATATAGCAAGATAATTACGCGGGTTAGTCGCTTTGGTAATGGGTCAGAACTAGTTTGGGTCAAATTAAGTTGCTACATGTGTGCAATTTAATCGAGATTAGACACATATGCTCTAAGAGTTGTGGTCTCAACATGAAGAGCAGCTGAGACGGATAAGGTATGCATTGTTACTGTCTTTATTGTTTTTAAAGGTTGCCATGTTTTTCTCCTCTTAAGAAATGATATATTGTAACAAGGGGAGGGCAGAAGGCGAAAATGATGAGTGTACAGCCCCAAGAAGATCAAGAAGTGACCCCAAGAAAGGTATGTATCTCTACCTATAGGTGAACATTAGATACTACTAGTTTTGATAGAGGTGGCAACACGTTAGTCACTTGGGTTGGGTAACAGGTCAACACCCTGAGACACATATCTTTGCTAGTGCTACGCTGAAAGCACAAGATGAATAAGTCTTTAAGTTTTCAGGACTTGGTTCATCTTGAATCGTGATTTGGCTGACGTAGTCTAACAAATGAAAGACAAGCGTAGGTGAGCATGCTTCTTAACTTAATGGAACCCATTTAAGTGCCAAATCATGTATCATCAGTTATAAAATGATGACTTATATGCTTAAGGTTCAAGGATCATTAGATTATTGTAGATACTTGCAAAGCTGTTACACGCTTTTCTGAGGTCTGTGTCATATTAACAGTTTAGTATCACTAACACTCGTGATATCAAAGCAGTGTCTTTTCATGTTTAATAGACTATTGGTGAAAATGTTGAAAGAGATTAAATGTGTTAAGTTGGGCTGTTAAATCTCAGGAGGAAACATTAGTTGTTAGTAAATATGTCAAAATATGTTGTTGTTAGTAAAAATGTAGAAATACGTTGATGTTGAAAATACGCTCTGTTGTCAGTATACATATGAAAATACAAGTCGATGTGAAAGTTTGTTGTTATTGGTAAATATGTGAAAGCATGCTGCTATTAATAGTTATCAACTTGTAATGTTATTGTAAATCTGTTAAGGCATGTTGATGTTATTAGTAAAACTACGAAATATGTTGCGATTATTATTGGAACTGGGACTTTGTGAGAGCGTGTTGTGATTATTACTAGAATTCTGACTCGGTGAGAGCGTGTTGTGATTATTACTAGGATTCTGACTCTGTGAGAGCCTGTTGAGATTCGTGGTAAAGAGTGAGCTGAGGTTGTTACGTAGATTAGTAAAAGCTTTTTGCGATCAGGAGTAGAAGCATGAAAATATTTTTTCATAAATTTAATAAAATTTTGAAATTACGTTGATGTAATCTATGATTTTGAATATGTTGCAGGACATTCATTATCAAGGTCGTGAGCTTAAAGACAATCCTGCTCCCATCGGATATCACTAAGGAAGATGGAAAATTACAGGGGACCTATATAATTTTGGTATTAACTTAAGTCTTGGATAAATTACAGGGGACCTATATAAAGAATGTTGAAAAAGACCAGTTTAGATACCAGGATCATGAGAACGTCTTTATTGCAATTCAGATGGTCGGGGTCGTAAAGAATGTTGAAAAAGACCGGTTTAGATACCAGTATCAGATGTCAAGTGACAGTAGGCGCGAGCATCTGAAGGGTTTTCTGTTTTTGTATATTTCATGCCGTTATATGTTTATAGTGAAAATACATTGTTACAATAGTATCGTGCTTGTATTGATTGCATGAACGAAATTTACATTGTACTAATGGAAGTAATATTTTAGACCAGTTGTTACAAAATTTTATTGTATTTTGTTGTAGTAATAAATTATAATATGGATCAGTGGCAACATTTTATTGCACATATTCCAGAGACGGAAGCAACGGTTAGTGATGATGTATTTCGTCACTATTGGACGTTAGGTTCCGTTAGTTTCACCTAAAAATGACGCCTTTCTTTCGTCACTAATTCCAGAAAATAGTGACGACTTTAGCCACTTTAGTGATGAAATTAAGTGACGAAATTGGTTGTCACACACCCATAAGTGACGATTTTAGTTCGTCACTAATTAGTGTCAAATATCAATTTCGTCACTATTAACTTAGTGACGGAGCTATAGTGACGACCCTGATTTTTGTGACTAAACTGGTTTAGTGACGATTTTTCCACCTTTAGTGACGATTTCCCTGTTGTCACTAAGGCCCTTTTTTCTTGTAGTGTCATTCGTACCAAGTTCATCATGAGAATCACTAGCCTTATCATTCTTTGGATGATGATCATCAACTTTTGGTAAATCAAGTGCAAACTTGTAAGTGAAAGCACATACGATAGGAAATGTCTTGTTACCTTGAATATCCCCTCCTCTTTTATTATGATAACCTGGATAGTCGCTTTTTAGAAATTGCTCTTTGCCCTGCAACTTAAGACCAGCTTTACCAGCAAGCTTAACTACATTCCAACTGTCATATGGAGGGTCCTCTCTATGCCTCAAATGAACTTCACCCCCTTCATTCAATATCTTGCTTGCACTTTTAAAATAAGCACCCACTAATTCTTTATGCATCCTGTGACATCCACGAACCTAATATTAATTATATCATTATACGTAATTCATTAATTTATCATTTTGTTGATTGAAAGAGAATAAGCGCTATCCATTGAACAACAAGTAAATATTTATACACAATTTTAACATTCTCAAATTAACACACAAAATTTTAAACTTGATTATATTATCAAAAGTTAGGATGTGGAAAACGATATTTCTTCACATGATTTTTATAAAACTATAAGGTTGAATTTTCAACAAAAATACTAAATTAGAAGTGTTTGATCTAAATTCTAAACTACATAATTTTGGTATAACTAATGAATTGGCTCGATCAACATATTACTTTGGCCTTTAATGAGTTCTTATCTCACTACTAGAAATGTGACTTTCACCGACAGATTTTCCGACAGATATATATCTGTCGGTAATTACCGACGATTTTTTGTCAGATTTGCGACGGATATTGCCGTTAAATTTGACTGGCCTTTTTCTGACTATTTTCCGACGGATTTCCATGGGATAGTATCTTCGTCGGAAATCCGTTAGTAATTTACATAACATATCGTCGAATTTCCGACGCCGTACCGACAACCAAGAATATCCGTCGTTAAGCTGTCGGAAACTTTAGAACTTATTATTATTTTTTTATATTTTTAAATTTTCCGTCGCTAATGTCTCGGAAATAAATGCCATTTCTGACAAATTTCCTACAGAAATATAAAAAAACTCAAAAACCATTAGCAAGTGATCGATTGGTTATATACACATATATATTGGTGATATTAGAAGTCAATTTGTCATACTGAAAGTTGATTAGTTATATGTTGAAATAGATTGGAATGAGTTAACTACACAATTATTATTGTTCAATGTGCTTTATAAAATTATCAAGATCATTATTGTTCACTAATACAATTTATACTACAGTTGAGTTAACAAAAAGGCAAATGTACATTAATAAAAATGATTCAGTTTTTAAAAGATTGTAACTCATTTAAACTTCGACTCATTTAAGTTGTTATTATCTCTAAATTTGATTACTTCGTTGTCACCGCAGACTCAACTAAAGTTTTCGTACATGCTCTAAAATCATTTCATATAAGCAACTCAACTAAATCAACTTATGTGTGAAATTTTATTATATTTTACTATGTGTGAAATTTCATATAAGCATTCTTTTTACAAATATAATTAATCTCTTAGATTTACTTTAATTCCTTCCCAAATAACACTTTCCCTCTGAATATCAAAAAACACTTTCACATTTCCCTCTGGACCACACAAAACTTTTCGCGTCGCCACCGTGCTCCTCCACCGCACCGTCGATCATAAACCGTTACCACCGTCAATCACATCGCCACCGTTCTCCTCCACCGCACCGTCGATCATAAACCGTTCGATCACGTCGCCACCGTGCCCTCCACCGCACCACCGTCGATCACGTCGCAACCGTGCGTCCGCCATCGAACAGTTCCGTCAAGGTTTAATTCTTCTTTTCCCCTATCAATTTACTATCGTTTCAATTGTGTTTGTGATTTTGCTAGAGCTAATTGAGATGAATTGATGTCGGTTTATTTTGCCCCAATTTTGAATGTTGTATTTTGCCCTAATTTACTAATGTCAATTGTATTGAATTATGACGTCATCGATTAGTTATTGTTAGCTTCCTATTGGTTATCGCTGCGATATTTGCATCCTAAGTGTGTTCGCGGAGTACCTACTCGATTGTAAATTCAGATTTTTATTTTTTATTGATACAGAAGAGGACATATTTGATTTAAGCTATATTAGTCGTAAAAGTGAAAAGCAAACGCAATCAATTGTAGGGGGCGTTTGGGATTGCTTATTGAAACCAAGCGTACCTACTGAAATCGTTTATTTTTGAGTCGTAATGATCTATTTTGTTCATGTGAGTTCGTTAATGATATGTTGATTGTTACCAGTTGATGTGAGCTTGAATAATAAAGTTGAGTTTGATTATGTCGGAAAGTAGGGACATAGGATGGATGTACAAAAGAAAAAAAAAATATATTAAGTCTTCTTTGTTCTGATTACCAATCGAAAGTGATTTGAACTTTTGAACTCTGCGTTTTCTATCGAAAGAGTTGTTGAAATTAGAACTTTGGGAAGTGATGTATTTTTCCATATCAAATGTCTGTTCCAAATGCAGAATTCATTTTTCTGTATCAAATGAAGTTAAGAATGACTTGTGATCCAACGGGTTCATCAGGGTATAAATAAATAAATGCATATGTTATTTGAGGTTTTAGTATTTTACTGATTTATTCAAGTGAATTAATGCGATTAAAGCTCGCTTAAGTTGTTTGCCCTTATCTGCATTTATAATACATGTAAACAGTAAGACCAAACCAGAAAAAATATGCTCCCAAACACCCCTTAAGCTAACAATGATTTTGGCCCCCATTATAAATAGTCAAGTTCTACAATGGACTGATATGTGAATGTTCAGAGCTAAGGTTACTGGTATCTATGTGATATCTGATATATTTAAATTTTAGCCAATTATCCCTTCAAGTGCTTTAGTAGTTCTTCAGTTGTACTAGTGCGCCATAGACTTTTTTTTTTGTCGAGGAGTTGATACTTTGCTAATAAAGCACTGCCCAGAACTATTTAGTGACCATCATAATAAAGTACTTATGAAGTTTGTGAACATGAACCAATAGTTCACTTCATTTATATATCCTTTTTCACTAACTTTTTGCATTGCAGGTAGCAGGCGTAAAGAACCTTGTATTTCTGGACCTTTCAGAAATTTAATTCACAAAATTTAATTAGCAACTTAAGTTAATCAGTTGACTAATAAAAATTTAATTTTCTTGCTGCTAATGCTTATAAACATGATGATACCAGGTGGATTTCTATTGGTTCAGACTTGAAATTCGATGCAAGAAGGGATTTGGATGATGTTGGAGCAACGTGTATAGAAGGTATTAAGTCAATTTGCGTGTTTGAATGAGCACCATCTCTGTCTTTGAGTACTCCCTGTATCTTTTATCTCTTTCTTAGTCATGAGTATTAGTTGATATATGTAACACACAAACATTGTTACAATAGTTCATTTCCTTGCAGTGCATGCTTTGAACAAACTCCCCTATTCCAAGCTTGAGTTCTCAAAAGCAAGAGAATAACACAGGTGCCTCAATCAACTCCACATATCTTAACTGATAAACAAAGGAAAAAATAAATTTAGTGAGTCGAGATATAAACGGTATCTAATTGATCTTCTGCTATCAATGATTCGAGTTGTGGAGGAATCTTTCTCTCTTGTAATGCTGTCAATGAAATATTTGGATTTTGCAGGTTCTTACACAATAGCGAGAATGACCAATTTCTCTATGTAACTGCAATGCGAGGTGCATATACCATCTGACATCCTTCTACAGTTTTTCTTCTCCATCTCTTGATTCTATCGTTTAATTGTTAGCGTTGTTGTTAGCTAGCTAAACTTGACTAATTTTGTATTTTTGTATAAGCACTCAACCCACGATTAATGCAACTTTTGATGACCAAGTCACCAAATAAAGGTCCATACTGTAGTTACAAAAGCACATCTCGAACTTGTTACAGCACTGGCATTTTTAAGTGACCTTTATTTTATATTTAATGGGCGGGTAAGAACTAAAGCTCAAGAACAAGATGACACAAATGCTACTTTGGCTCTAAAGGTATATCTAAATGCGTGTATGACTCTTTACAAGTTATGGGCAAAAAAACTTTGTGGCAAAATGGCTAGTCTATTTTCACCCATGATAAAATTGATAGTTTCAACCCAAAGCTAGTCAATGTTTTGACCAGCTACCCACCCGCCCATCTTGCCACCTATAGCTAGTACTTATACACAATAGCCTTGATTATTGGACCTACACAATTTTGTAATATGCAAGTATACATTAGAAACTTTTGTGACTCAGGGCACCTAGCCTCTGCATATGTGTGGCAAGAATTTAACTTGTAATGAATAACAAACTCAATGGGCTGTTTCTGTGCAGGCTCTTGCTGAGAAAATAGGACTTCCTTCCGGTTTCTAGTTCATCTAGAGGTTCCAGTGACCTTATGGGTATGCCAGCAAGACGCTCTTCTGTATCATTTTTACTTGGTTTTACATATGTGCAAACTTGTTCCCTCATAATGCTGTGACATAATTGTTGTTCTCAAAACTGGTTAAAACTGGGCACAGGATTACCACTCTTGAATTTGAGGTCGATAGGAAATCCATGGGGGTATCATGTTCTCAAATTTTGGAAAAAGGTTGCTACTTGTAAAGGTAATAATACATCTCAAGTTTCCATATATACCTCAGTGACCTACATCTATATGGTAGTATACAATAATAGTTATAACATGATATTAAAATACTACTGCAGAGCTGCTAGAATTCAAGTACTGGTTATAACACGAGATAACAAGAATATAGCATAAGCAAGTTTCTGTGAGATAGGTGTGCTAAAGGATGTAGGTGAAGTGGTTGCAATGATTGGCGATGGGGCGAATGATGAACCCGCAAAGGAATTGCAATGGGCATTGTTGCTGCAAGCTCAAGACAGGGAGTGGCAATGGCTAATGAACGACATTAACTCGATGTTAAAGAAGTGTTACAATCCGTGTCCCCCCCTCAGTAGTTGAGTATTTGTCATATCATTATTAATATTTGGATTAGATTTCATCTTGTATGTTTAATATGAATGATGACATTTCGTAATAGATATGTTTAATTTCAATGATCCTTTGTATTTACGGGTTTCATTTAAGCTATTTGATATAAAGGATTGCTTAAATGTGGGCTTTAATCTGTCCAGCTATTTACCTTTCTTCCCATGATGCTCTGAATACCATCTCCGACAGAAATGTGACCCTTTACCGTCTACAGTTACCGACGGATTTCTGATGGATTTATTACTGACGAATTTCCGACAGAAAATACACTGACAGATTTCCGACAGAAATATTACCGACAGTATTCCGACATATACTATCTGTCGCTATTTCTGACAGATTTCTGGCAGATTTCTGGCAGATACTAATTAGCGACCATAGATTCTGCGACAAACAATTTCCGTCACAAATCCGTCGGAAACCACCTATACTGACGGATTTCCGACAGAACCGGCCGTCGCTAAAGACCAGCTGTGTAGTAGTGTCTTAGGTCGAAAATATATACTGTAATACCAGGAAACATGGTTAGTCGGATTTTGATTAGCATGTCTACGCACCTAATTATCAAGGTCTAATAAGAACTGTGAGTACAATCACAAAGAGTTTTTATGTAGTGTATATATCTTTACTCGATTAATTCCAAATCACGTTCGCATAAGTGATCATAATGTCCAGCATGAGGGAAGTTGTACACGATCACGTCAAACTTCATATTCTTGAGGATTGTATGTTTGTGCATGTTGTAAACATCAACTTCATACAACAACAAGCAGCCTAGTCTACCCAGTTCATCGAGGTGTGGTACGCTTGTCCAATGCTGTTGAACTAGCCAATCTATGAACAATGTGAAAGCATTATGATTAGTTAACTATATATATGGACATGTACATTCTATAAAAATGAATGATATGATAAATTATGCTGACAGACAAATTTAATTCTAACTTGGACACATGATATACGCGGATGTATAATAGCAGAAAACATACAACAATCGGGAAACAATTATATATAAATCTATACGAAAGGCATACGAATATCACCCAGAAGAACATAAGTTCCCAAACTTATTCACATGTACCCCAGTATCTTTATAATCAAATTAAATTTCGATAAGTCCGAATAGTGACAGGCATATCTGATATGATTGTCATTGTATCTAGGTCTACTGAAACTTTTTTCTAACAACTACATAATTTGCTAGAAAACATATATAACTTCTTCCTTTCCTATCTTATAAGAAAAATATATATCTCATTAATTAACAACAAAATATGAGTTATCATGTAATTCTGATTGATTAGTTCAAAAGCATATATATTAACATCAAGCTTATAGTCCTATGTACTTTATACCAATGCATATCAATACAAGATCAATACAATCATACTTACCTTCATCGAGGTACGAAGTAGCAACCATGTTTTCAGCATTTCGAAATCTTCGAGCCAAACATGCAGAGAACGAGAAATCACCCTCACCAACAAGTAAGATCTTTTGACTACTCTTGTAGCAATGGATCCATCTTTCCCTTGTGTTCATGCCTCTCTCAAATACACACACACTGAAGCTAGTACACACTTATTGGAATCAAAATGGTGGTTTATATATGTGTAAGAGGAAAATGTAGCATCATGTACAACCTCTCCATCTTCCATAAATAAAAGTTATAAGTTGATTAAATGCATGGATATTATATAGACGTTTAGATTTCATGCATGCCTTATTAAGTTTTTAACATAGAAAATATAGGTTGACCAAAAGTAAATATAGCGTTTGACCTTCTTTAATAGATGCTTGGTTTTTAATAGAAAATTAATATATGGATTCTTAGTTACATATTAAGCAATTGAGAACGGAAATATATAGGATCTGTGGCGCAATGGTAGCGCGTCTGACTCCAGATCAGAAGGTTGCGTGTTCGATTCACGTCAGGTTCATATCTTAGAAACTGTTGATCCATTTTTTTTTTCCTTAAAAAAGAAAAACAAACCGAGTAAGGATAATAAGTTAAACGAGTCAAGAAATGATAGCGTATTCGGCATTAGCCGCTCCGTATTAGGTAAAGAAAGAGTTGTCATTTAAATATACTAGTTTTATGCAAATTACCCATGTTGACCCGTGAGGTCATATTATCATGTTAAGTATTTATGTTAACTCGTGAGGTTATATTATCGTGTTAAGTATTCATGTTAACTCGTGAGTTTAAATTACCATATTAAATATCCATGTTGACCCATGAGGTCATATTATCATGTTAAGTATTCATGTCGACCCATATATGTCATATTATCATGTTAAGTATTCATGTTAACCTGTCAGGTCATATTATCATGTTAAGTATTCATGTTGACCCGTGAGATCATAGTATCATGTTAAGTATTTATGTTGACTCGTGAGGTCATAATATTATGTTAAGTATCCATGTTGACCTTTGAGGTCATATTATCATTCTAAGTATTCGTGCTGACCAGTGAGGTCATATTATCATGTCAAGTATTCATGTTAACCCGTACTGTCATATTACGAAGTCAAGTATTCATGTTGACCCGTGTGGTCATTATATCATGTTTCATTGCGCTTAGGTCATATTTCATGCTATGTGCTTTTTGCACTCATGACGTTCTTTGTGGAGTACACATACTTAAATGGCACTCATGATCTGTAAACGAAAATCATGACATCCTATGTGGAGTACCCGTACTTGAATAACACTCATGATCCTTCGTGGATAATGTGTTTAATACACTTAATTATGACATCCTTTGTGGAATAATGTGTACATGACGTCCTACGTGGAGTAAATGTGCCTAAATAGCACCTATGATCATGCACCCATGTTCAAATGAAGCAATGCTAATACACGTTTACTATTTCATGTTTTTAGTTTATACTTCGTTTAGTTACTAAGCTTTATGTTTTACGTTGCTTCATTTCATGTCCTTATAGGTGAATCAAGTGACGCTAAGCTTTTGGGAAAGGAATTGTCGGGTTAGCTAACGGTGATGTTTGTAGGGTAATTAGCATCCTCTAACCCTCCTCTTAATATGATCTCGCCCAAATCATCTTTTGAGTTGTGTCATGTAAAATGCATAAGTGAAACTTATACTTCATAAACTTGTTATGTGTGTGAAGTAAAGTAGTGTTTGGCATAAGGCCAATGTGTATGAAACACTCATGTATGAGTTTGTTTATATGTTCAAGTTTTACTCAGTTTTTGTTTGCGAAAAATAGTCACGAGTAGTGTTTGCAGAAAATATGCAGGTCGGCATATAGGCCAAGGCTTGTACAGCGTATAGGCATATTCAACAGCATACGACGTATATGCCCTATCCTACACGGCGTGTCGGCGTATGGGTATGTTCATGGGCATACGGCGTATAGATTAAGACCTATATGATGTATGGACCTGTTATAATAATAATAATAATAATAATAATAATAATAATAATAATAATATAGAGTTAGTGGTTAGTAAAACTTATATGGTTGTGGTTAGCAAAACTTATAAAAATGTCATGCTGCATATCAATGAACTTAATTACATGCAATGCAAGGCAATGTGAATTGTGATTATCCTAGACACCTAGTAATGGTTGAAATAAGAATACTTGGATAATATATTTACTTTTACTATGGTACAAAGTAACAACAACATGCATTAGCGATAGTTAAGGTTAAGGTCTGGGCTAATTCTAACAATATTGATGCCCTGAGCGAGATGATAAAAAATACTCCTATCAAATGTTGTAATAAAAACATATTACCTTTTGAGCGTTTGATGTTCAATCAAAAACCACATACTTGTCTTTAAGTATAAAATATGGATAACTATTAATTCACCTTTACTTTATGAATTATTCGCGTACAGTTTACTAGTGATCGATCTACGGGTTCGGCCGATTATAAAACTAGCATGACATCATAATTTGAAGGTGAAAAAAAAACTATATACACATAAATACGAGTATTTAGTAATTTTACTACAAATAGAACATATGCATTATTAACATATAAAAAAGGGCACCAATCCTTATTTAGAAATTACTAGATTTTTTTAAGCTTTAAATTTGCATAGACAAACTTGAAAATTAATAAAGTTTTTAGGAATACGATGGCAAAACAGAAAAGAAACAAGGTTTACGTGTACTATTTCATTTTAAAAGTACTTTTGTTACTCAACAAAGAAAAACTACTTGTATTTTGGATAAAAACAAGTCTGTCTTCTCAACCATTTTCACATCTTATTTCTACTTTTTATTTCTTTGTAACTTCACTAACTTGCAACTTAGCAGTCAACTAAACACCACTTTCGTCACATACCTAAGGATGAAAATGAATCGAGCAGCTTATAAAAAGCTCGAGATCACATCAATAAAAAGCTTGCAGTTCAAAAAAAGATCAATAAAAAGTTCAAACGAGCCGAGCCTAAACGATCTCGAGCTCGAGCCTAAGTTGCGGCTCATTTCTTAATTAAGTTTGACGCCGAGCTTTATATACAAAGCTCATTTAGGCTTGCGATCCTAAATGAGCCTAAACGAAACTAGGATATTTTAAATATTAATCATATATGAAGTGTTATATATTTGTATTATAGGCGAACTTATTAGTGAGCACAATAACAAGCTTATTAACGAGCTCAAAATAGATATAATATGAGCCAAGCTTTAATCTTTTATTGGCGCATCGTAAAAATGAGCCGAGCTCGAGCCGAGCCTCAGCCTATATAATATACCACGAGCCGAGCTCGAGCCTGAAAAATAAGGTTCGACCCGAGCTCGAGCCTTATAAAACTTAAACGAGCCGAGCTCGAGCTCTGCGCTCGGCTCGTTTCCACCCCTAGTACAACCGATTCACCACACCAAAATTATGAAGCCCCTATTTGTTGGATGCCCTGGGCTGTCACCCAGCTCCCTCAACCCAGGGCTGCTGGCTGCGTAAGGCTTGAGCTAAACATGCAGAAAACGAGAAATCGCCTTCACCCACAAGTGAGATCTTTTTGGAACTGTTGTAACAATGGATCGATCCTAGCTTACTCTTCCTTCTGATGTGTCCATGTCTCTCTCTCAAACACAGTAATTGGGATATGATGTTTTTTCATATGTGTGTGTATATATATAGTAGCCGGTAAAAGGAAGATGCAGTACCATGCATAACCTCTTCATCTTCCAAAAAGAAAAGGTACAAGCTTAATGTATGCATGGATAAAATGTTGCAGACATTTAAATTTCAAGGATTTTATTAGTTAGCTAGGTGATTGTTTATACGATTTCCAGTTAGAATATTTACACGCCGTAAGTTTTAAACTATGAAAACATAAGTTGATCAAAAGTATACTGGTACAATACAAGATAGAGTTTAATCATGTTTAATACATGCTTCCACAGGAAATTGAATACTTAAACGAGTAAAATATGATAATTGATCGAGCTATTACTTAAAGAAATAGGTGTATGTTTAAATATGATAATTGATCGAGCTATTACTATCTTAGAAATAAATTACTACATCAACGCACAATGATTCACATGATCACGAATTTTATCTTTTTCCGGATGCTGCTCATCCATATCTTGATCTTTCAACTCTACCACTAGCTTCGACTTGATTATCTTTCTTTTCAAAACTAAAATCATTAACTGCAATATTCTTCGAGTCATCACCACCAACCTCTGGCAAATCGAGAGAAAACATAAATGTAAAAGCACATGAAATAGGAAAAGCTCCGTTGGATCTAACATTCCCTCCTCTTACATTACTATAACCAGGGTAATCAGTCATATGAAACATCACTTTAATTTGTCCTTCAACTTAAGACCAGATTCACCAGCGAGCAAAACCACATTCCATTTGTTATACGGAGAGTCATCTCTATGCCTCAAATGCACCTCACCCCCTTCATTCAACATCTTGCTTGCGCTTTTGAAATAAGCTCCCACCAATTTTCTATGCATCCTGTAACAAGCACATAAGTTACCACAATATCGTATCACTACAGCAAAAAAGTAAAAATTATTTACTCCCTCCATCCCAATTTTATTGTCTGGGATGTCCCAATTTAATTGTCCACTACGAAAAATAAATAGATAAATTTAACCAAATTTACTATATTACCTTTGTTTAAAATTATTATTACATACCTTAGAGAAGACTTTAATTAATTACCTAAGGACAAAATTGTCATTCTGTCAAAAAGTAAGAAAGAGAAAGCTATAATAAATGTACTTTTATTAAACTGTGTGTTTTTTGTCGAGAGAAAATAATTTTAGGACAGAGGGAGTATAACATTAAATACATGGTTTCTGTACATGGACAAAAACAACATCTATATCAATACTATTGATATTATATAACATTTAAAATTTATTCTAAGATCTCTAATTTTGTAACCGGTTGATAATCCTGACAAGCATGTGGTATATGTATATCTAAAAGCATGCATTGGTAAGATTGATAGGGTAAACAGATATGTATCTTACTCAATTAACCACAAGCTAGTTTCGTGTATAGAATAATGGCCAGCATGTGGGAAGTTGTAAATGATAACGTCGGAACTTCATTTCCTTGAGAATGGGATGAGTGTGCATTTTGTTGACATCGACTTCAAAAACCACAAGCAGCCTAGCATCTTCAGTTCTTCAAGGTGAGTTATGCTGGTAGGGTGCTTAACAACCTGTAAATCTTTAATTATACCATACAAAAACTTTATGATTAGCTATCTATTGAAACTTTGTTTGGCATATCTCTTAAAACACTAGAGGATATCGATGCTTTTGCTAAAGCTGTGGAAGCTGGTAACTATATGGACACTTTGGATGAGGATGTTGTTCAAAGGGTTCAGGTTGCGGTCGATGGTTTGTGGAAGGCTTTTAAAGCCTCTCCGTCTGGTCCTTTGGCTGATGAGGATGTTTGTGAAGGAGTTAATGTGTCTATTCCACGTAGAGTAGTAGAAAAGGTTAGTGCACGCCTTGAGCACACTTTATATGGCTACTTTATTGGGAAGAGAATGGCGTTTCCGGTGGTTGATTACTTTGTTAGAAACAATTGGGCTAAGTATGGTCTGAAAAAGATAATGATGAATGCTAAAGGTTTTTTCTTTTTTAAATTTGATACTCAAGCTGGTTTAGAATCTGTTCTGGAAGATGGTCCTTGGATGATTCGTAACTCTCCAATCATCCTTAAGAAATGGTCTATTGGTACTGGCGTATGTAAGGAAAAGCTGACTCGCATTCCGATATGGGTTAAACTGCATGATGTGCCTATCCAAGTTTTTGAAGATGAGGGTATTAACTTGATTGCTTCATTTATTGGCAAACCTATTATGATGGATTCATACACAAGATCTATGTGTAAGGATTCTTGGGGAAGAAGCAGTTTTGCTCGGTGTTTGATTGAAGTGGGTTCAGCTGATGAGCTTGTGGATGTTATCACTATTGGTGTCCCCTCTCTTACAGGGGATGGGTTTTCTAATGAATCTATCCGAGTTGAATATGAATGGAGGCCTCCTAGGTGCATTTCATGTAAGATTTTTGGGCACATCCATGAGAATTGTCCTAAAAAAGAAATTACTCCTCCAGTTGTTACTACTCATAATGTGGTTCCTCCTGCTGCTATGCTTGCTAATGATGGTTTCCAAAAGGTGAGTCGTAAGAAGAAAAAATGTAAAGACCAATCTGGTTTAGGGAGTCAGGTTGGTACGTCTGTTAAGCAGACTGTCAGGTATGAGCCTAAGAAGGCTCTTAGTGAACCCAAGAAGGGAGCTACTTATAATGTGCCTACTTCGTCATCTATGTTGAAGTCTAAAGGTCCCTCCTCTAAGGGAGGTGAAGTGTCTACATCCAATCCTTATGATGCTCTAGCTACTGAAGTAGATGGTGATGATGATTGTGTGGATAACGTGTATGATGAATCAGCTAATTTACTCCCTAACTTTGCAAAAGGTGGAAGTTCATCTTTCACGGATGCTGCTGGTTAGCTTTGATTAGTTTCTGTTTCTTGTTCTAGGTTCTTCTTGATTCTAGAGTTGTCATGAGCTTTTGGCATGTCATAAGCTCTAGGTAGTTGGTTTATCAAGCTGTTTTAGCTTAAGGTTAATGTGGTACTTTAGCCACATTCCATTTGTACTTTAACGTTTTGGTTTTAATACATTTACCAGGGTGCAGGATTACTCCCCTATACCCAAAAAAGAGTACGTAATTTCCTATGAAATATTTCAAAGAAATAAAAATAGCTTTTAGCAGCAAACTGCCCTGCATATCGCAGAACTTTGAGCAATGCAATCCTAGAATTCAAGTAATGGTTAAAGAGATCAAAATAGCTGGATGCTACACTTACTTTGATCATGGTACGAAGTAGCAAAAATGTTATTAGCACTACGTAAGGCTCGAGCCAAACATGCAGAAAACGATAAATTGCCTTCACCCACTAGTAAGATCTTTTGAGAACTATTGTAACAATGGATCCTTTTTTCTTTTGTTTTTGATGTGTTCATGATGTCTCTCTCTCTCTCTCAAGCACACACTAATACACACAATAGTTAAAAATTGTGTTGTATATGTGCGTGTAAATAAGTAGCCGTTAGATTAAGGAAGATGTAGCAATGCCACACCTCTTCATCTTCCATAAAAAAGTTGCTCTACTATAGAAGTTAAATGCATGCATGTATAAAAAGTTGCAGACGTTTATGTTTTCAAGGATTTTAATAACTAGGTAGTTGATTATACGGTTACCAGTAAGATTTTTACCTAGAAAATATGGGTTGACCAAAAGTAGTGGAACAAGATAGTGTTTGACTAAGCTTAATGGATGCTTGTATTAGAAATTGACATAGGATATAGTTAAACGGGTTAAATATATATGGATGTTTAGCTATGAGTTAAAGAAATTAAGCGGTGTTGTTAAAATACTTACTACAAAATGGTTTTGTTTTGCAGATATAAATCAATCTCTTGATAATATAGCTATCATTATTGTTTACAAAACAGTTTAACTACAAGCGTATTTTAATTTATCTTTAGAACGGTAAAAAAGATTTATAAGCGAAAAACTAACAAGAAGGTAGAATAACAAACAGGGCCGGTTATGATGTTTTTGATGCACAGGGCGAGCCGAATAAAACATGCCCCCTTAAAAAATTAATAATATATATATATATATATATATATATATATATATATATATATATATATATATATATATATATATATGATTTTTTAAGGGTTTGGAACCTAGTCAATTAAGCTAGGCGGCTCATCCCCACGCCGAACTTATTTATTAAGTAAACTGTTACGATACAATGAAATAAGCTTTGAATTACACGCTCCACCTATATCACCTAAAATGATGTCTTCGTGCGTTTCTTGAAGCAAATTCATCGATTATCTTGTCATAATCAACATTTGCTAAAAATCTACTTTCTATACTCAATATTGCCAACCCATTGAGTCTCTCTTGACTCATCGTACTCCTTAAATAAGACTTCAATATCTTTAATTTTGAAAAACTTATTTCCGCGGATGCGACCGTGACTGGTATTGTTAATAAATCTTGTATGCAAGTAAAACATTTGGAAACATATCTATCTTCTTTGTAAACTCCATGATTTCAATTGATGACCAATGTCTTTCTCCATCATATGCTCCATTAGACAACATCTTTTGCAAAAATTTTAACTCCATAAACAAGTCTTTACCATCAATATCACAATCTTCATCAATTGTTAATGCAGATTCAAGAATCAAACATGAAACCAAAAATTGATTCAAAATATTTCATTTGTTCAAATCTACTATTTAATTGTACTAGAGCCATACCATCTATAACAAGAAAGTAATTAGTTCTGAATTGTTCTTTAGCAGATTGTTGTTCTCTTTCAGTATCCGGAATCTCATCAAATTGTTTTTTTCCTACATGGAGCACGTTTTATCGTAAACTCAGGCTCAATATCAATGGTTTGTGCAATTTGTTTAGCTTCACTAATAGCATTGTCCAATCCAGTTTACCTATAAATTTCAAAATAGCTAACCAATCCCTTTAAATTTTTTAATGCGACATCAAAAAGCATATCACTAAACTGTAACTTCTTACTCACTAAATTAATTTTATATAAAATATCATACCAAATAATCAAACTTAGAACAAATTCAAAACTTGACAATTCACCATTAACCTATGATTCGGCATTTCTACACACTAGTCCATCATCACTTACTTTAGATAATTTTAATATAGCTTTTTTTTTACTTGGGAAACTTGTGTTTTTATAGCTTTAACACTATCTATATGACTTTCCCATCTAGTGACACACAATGATTTTAATGTCAATTCATCAATATGTTCAAGTAAAACACTCAACCGTTTGGTAGAACTAGAGAAAACAATATATATAGTTTGGCATGTTCCAAAAAAGGCTTTTGCTTTATGACAAGAATTTGCCGTATCACATGATACTAGGTTAAGACAATGATACCCACATGGCATATAGAAAGCTCTTGGGTTTATATCCAGTAATCTTTTTTGAACACCTTGATATTTTCCCTCCATATTAGATCCATTATCGTACCCTTGTCCTCTAACATATTTAATATGTAGATCAAGAGATTTTAAAACATCTTGTAACACATTGAAAATACCTAATCCCGTTGTATCCTCTACGACCAAAAACTCTAAAAAAAACTCCTCTACTTTTATAGGAGAACACGATACATCAACACATCTGATAATTAAATTCATTTATTCTTGGCGACTTACATCAGGAGTGCAATCGAGAATTACTGAATAGTATTTTGCCTCTTTGATTTTTCTAATTATTTCATTCTTTATATTAGATGCAAACATTTCAATTAATTTCATTCTTTATATTAGAAGCCAACATTTCAATTAATTAATTTTGGATTGAATGACTTAGATAATGATAGTGAGTTTCTTTGTCTAAAATTCTACAAAAATGTTCCTTCATGATATGATCGAACTCAACAATCATTTGAATTATGCCCAAAAAGTTTCCATTAGACTTTGCATAAATTTTTCATTTGTTCCACGAAAAGCTATGTCATATTCAGCCAAACATTTAACAACAGCAATTATTCTAATTAAAACTTCTTTCCAATGCTTAGTATCCTTTTTTATAAGTTCTTGTAAATCTTTATCAATTATTTGATTCGTATTTAACCTTATCCGCAACTTAGACCAAGTTATAAAGTTAACCATATGCTCGAAACTATTTTCATGCTACTTCAAAGCTATACTAAGATGTTTCCAATCATTTGTTCCTACATTTGATAATTGACTTTTAGATATCACAGCTTTAAATAACTTACAACAAAAACAAAAAAACCTTATTGATATGTGGGATTGCGCCCTCGCAACAGGTTTTGCCTCTCAATGGATCTTGAGAAGCTTGCAACCCCCACCAGGCAGTGTACCTGATCTTTATAGTATAGTATAGTGACAAGTACCGAGAGATTGATCGTTCAACTCAGGAATAGTGTTCACTAGGATTAGAGAGTATACTAAACTAGGTCTAGAGGTGAGGGAAGATTCTTTTTGTATTTTTATATTTTATGAAAACAAGTAAAAATCTCGGGTTTTGAAGGAGTGAGCGGAATTAGTTGCTAGTCATCTAACCCAATTAACTAAAGATGCAATCAAAATAAAATAAAAGAAATGAAAATTAAACTAATATACTAATGTGGTGGAAAAAATAATGAGAAAAGTTGTGTTTACTTAGATTTCATTACTCCCTAGATATCTTTTACTGGTTGATTAGCTTGTTACAATTGCATGGATGCCGGGTTATGTTCCTTAATACTAGTCGTAGGGCCGTGTACAATATTCCCTAACTCTATAAGCTCCTACTTCACTCCTATGTCGAGCCGGCTAAGAAGCTCCTAACATGGGATCACTAGAATTTGCTTATGCATTAAATACAACCAAAAATCGTAGTACACCTCCGATCATGTTTCTTAAGACGTTCAAGCAAGTTACCAATGGAAGTCTGCCAGTTTTCTTAAGCCTAACATTAAATACAATCATCCAAAATAATTATAAACAAACAATCAACCAATAATCAATATCTAGGTTTCACTACATCTAAGCAAACACAATAAAAACCTAGCCAAGCATATTAAAAGAAAGACAAGCGTAAGATATAATCACACAATACATAGACATATTGAATGATTTGAATGAATACTTATCTTTATTAAAACATGGAAGAAAGAAGGGTTTGAAACCCCTTCAATCAGCAGGAAATTTGACCTAGGGTTTGTAAAAACTTGTTCCACAATGTTCCACCACTTACAATGAAAAATAGCAAAAATATATATAGATATTACAGGCTGACGGCGTCACGTTGTAAATTGTGACGCCGTCAACTCGCCACCAAGATAGAAATCGTATTGCCTACATCCACTTGTGATGCCGTCAAGAAGGAAATGAGCTCTGGGCCGTCACGTGTATTTGGACTCTGACGGCCTAGGTGACGCCGTCAGGTCCATTGCACTAAAAATGTTCTGGGCCGTCACGTTCATTCTCCACTTCCACCTCTTTTGCCAAGCTTGACGCCGTCATGTATTAACTCTTGACGCCGTCAGGTACTATTCCCAGCAAGGATTTTGAGACTTTGTCGTTTTCTTCACTTTTACGCTCCAAAAACATCCAAAATGCCTTCTTTTCTGAATTTCCTCACAAAAGTACCTAAAATGACAAAAGGAACGATTTAGGGCAATAATTGATCAAATAATTACAAATTCGGGCTTAAATGACCCCTTAAAAGCGGTACCCTTTTCGCCTCATCACTTATCGAGCTCTTTGGAGTAAACCAACCATTTTCTATCAATAGAATCGCCATTTCGTAGCTTACATTCATAAAATTCATTAGAAAAAATTCTACCTATTTTATATTGTTGGGGACAAACCCATGTTACGAGTATCAAAGTGGTAACCTAACCCATTTTGGACTTCGACATGAGAGGATTGTTTGCTTGTTGCGTATTGGTTGTTTTCTTGTGTAGCTAGGCCACCGCAAAGGAGAGACCCTTGACCCATGGATCCCCGTCTTAGAACAAGGGGGAGAAACGATCTAGGGGGAGCTAGGTTCAAGGGGGAGCATGTTATCAAAGAGGCATTGCTCAAGTCATGTTCAACAATAAAGTCCAAGTGAGATCCCACCTTTTTGATTCGACAAAAGGGGGAGAAAGAAAGCAAACAATACAAGCTCGGTGAAGACCATTCAAGATAAAGTTCAAGGCTTCACATAATTACAAAGGCAAGGTCAAGATGCAAGCTACACCAAAGGTGTTCTTAATCTTCGCTACGTTTTGTAATTTTATTTGCTTTCGAAATTTGTTTGTCATCATAAAAAAATGGGAGATTGTTGAGGCAACATTGACTAGGTCTCCTTATGTTTTAATGATGACAAATAAAACCTCGAAACACATAAAATAACAAATGTTAGCAAAAATTCTCCCGATCCATATCTGCTCCTGGCGCGCTGTCAGCGCTCCAATGCGCTAGCAGCGCGCCAGCATTCTATATGGTTTGGGACGAATTTTGAAAGTTGGCTTTCCCCTTACCCACCAAACGTGGATCTTTTAATACAGGTATGAATATGTTATGTGTTTAATTGGGAACACTCGAAACGGGTTTTAGAATTAGAGAGATCTAAGTATTCAAATACCCGTTTTCGGCAAAACGCCAACTCAAGTATTTTTGACAAATGCCTCTAGCCAAGGCTTTTCCAAACCTAGGGAACTTATATACTTCACGTAACATCAATTGAAAGTATTCATATGGCCATAACCCGTGCTTACGTCTTCTATAATCATGTAACGAGTTTACTCCCTTATTGGTCAAACTAAGTCAAAGGTCCCTTTGCGTAAACGCATCCTTTCCCGTATGGGATATGCTTTACAATGATGCAAAGCACTTAGCTTTTTTGCATCAAGGTTATTATTGAGTACGTTGAGTTATAAGTAACCTTTTATTTTCTCAATCCATAATCATAATTGTCAACTATTTTCTTTCTTAATGACATTATTATTAACTCCTTAATCAATCCTTTGATTATTCCTCACATAAAACAAAGCATCCAACCCTTCCAAAATCCTCCCAAATCTTATCCCCAACATTCTCTTATTATTCCCTTACACCTATGTACTTTTATGTACTTCTTGTCTCCCATATTCCCACACCAAATCTTCCAAACATTCCATTTACAACATTCCTAACCAACCACTAAGATTTCTCTACCTCTTCATCTTCCTCATCTAACCATCCATTTTAAACACAAATAAACCTTCCTCACATACACTCACACACACCCTCTGGATTCAAAATTCACACACACCCTCTCACAAACCTTCTCCCACACACACTACAATACTCATAACATTTCAAATTTGAATCCAAGCCAAAGGCTCCCCATCACTTCACAATCCAACTCATCTCTTACACTCCAACATCTATAATTTCAAATTACACACACGATGAGGCGAAAAGTGTTATGCTTTTAGGGGGTCATTTAAGCCCTAAGTCGTGATTATTTGATCAAATATTTCCTCAAATTGTTCCTTTAGTCATTTTAGGTACTTTGGAGAAGAAATCTAGAAAAATGAAGCATTTTGGACGTTTTTGGAGCGTAAAGTGAAGAAAACGACAAAGTCTCAAAAATCAAGCTGGAAGCAGTACCTAACGGCGTCACGTTCTATAGGTGACGGCGTCACGTGTTGGCAAAGAGGTGGATATGAAATTTACACGAGACGCGCCAGAAGGATTTTTTGGATTTAAAGAGTGACGGCGTCACTCTTTGTGACGCCTAGGCCGTCACGTACAATTTATAAGGTGATGGCCAGTGAAGAATAAAAGGGGACGGCGTCAGATCTGGATCTAGGCAATCCGAGGAAAGTATTGGTGGCGAGTTGACGGCGTCACATGTATAACGTGACGCCGTCAGAATGTAATCTCTATATATAGTTTTCTAATTTTCTTTCATTAGAGAGAGAACTTTTGGAGGAACTTCACCATAAACCCTAGGACGAATTTTAGCCTTTTTGTAAGGGTTTCAAACCCTTCTTTCATCCATGATTAATTAAAGATAAGTCTTCCGATAATCATTCAATATGTCTATGTATTATTTGATTCTGTCTTATGCTTGTCTTTACATTAACATGCTAGGCTAGGTTTATTTGTGTGTTGCTTAGATGTAATGAAACCTAGCTATTGATTGTTGATTGATTGTTTGTTATTAATTGTTGTTGGATGAATGATTTTGATGTTAGGCTTAAGAAAACTGGCTAATCTCCAATTGTTAACATACTTAAATGTCTTAAGAAACATGAATTGGATGTGTACTACGATTTTAATGGTTATATTTAATGCATAAGTGACTACTAAGCAGGCCATGTTAGGAGCTAGTTGTCAGCTCGACATAGGAAGAGGTAGAATCTTATAAAGCTGGGGAAGATCGTACACGGCCCCATGAATGGTATTAAGGAATATAACCCGTCATCCACGCAATTGTAACAAACTAATCAATTAATGAAAGATAGCTAGGGAGTAGTGAAATCTAAGTAAACACGTTTCTCTCCATATAAGGTTTTTCTCACATTTTATTTTCTTGTTATTTTATTTTTATTGCATTTGTAGTTATTTGAGTTAGTTGACTAGCAACTAATTCCGCCCACTCTTCCAATACCCGAGATTTTACTTGCTTTTCATAAACCATAAAAATACAAAAAGAATCATCCCTCACCTCTAGACCTAGTTAGATTAAGTTTCAATCCTAACGAACACTATTTCCCAAGCAGAACGATCAATCCCCCGGTACTTGCCACTACACTATACTACATCGGTCAGTTCTACTGCCTGGTGGGGATTACAAGCTTCTCGAGATCCCTCGAGAGGTAAAACTTTTTTCAAGGTTGCGAAACCACGCATCAAGTTTTTTGCGCCATTGCCGGGGAATAGTTATTGCTTAGGTTGAAATTTATTTTTATTAGGTATACTTGCTAGATTCTTTTCTAGTAGGATTTTTATTTTATTTTTATAGGTCTTCCTTAGTCTATCTTCCTTCTTGTTTTAGATTGTTTGCACTCTCAATGGATAACCGTAACATTGATCGTTTGATTCCTGTTATTCGTGTTTTTCGTCGTTGGAATTTCCAATTACCCGTTCTGGTTCCCGTTGAGGAAAACGAAAACCCACCAAACCTGTCACCCGACTATCACTTTGGTAATAATTCTGAGATGGATGTGTAACACCCTGCGAAAAACCCCAATTAATAGGAAACACTAATCATGAAATAATTGCATGTTACTGTTCATGCACCCATTTTTAGGCAAAATTTTAAACTTTTGTTTACTCTATGCAACTCTTAATCACTATGTGCTATGTGATCTATACTGTTCTAGAAAGAGCTCACACATAACCCACAACTACCACATATGAGAATTATATCTCAGTGGACTATACAACTACCACATATGAGAATTATATCTCAATGGACTATACAATTACCACATATGAGAATTATATCCCAGTGTACTACACGACTACCACATATGAGAATTATATCTCAGTGGACTATACAACTACCACATATGAGGAGTATATCACAGTGGACTATACAACTCCCACATATGAGATGTGTATCTCAGTGGAACCCCATAATTCCCACATATGAGATGTATATCTCAGTGGAACCCCATAATTCCCACATATGAGATGTATGTCTCAGTGGAACCCCATAACTCCCACATATGAGACTTGTGTCTTAGTGGAACCTCATAACTCCCACATATGAGACTTATGTCTCAGGGAAACCTCACGACTCCCACATATGAGGATTACGCCTCAGTGGACCTCACAATACTAATATGAGCTATAATATACTCTATGGGACCCACATTTCTCCTTGTGGACCCCACACAGCCGATGAGGAACTATTTCACTCAAGTGGGCCCCAAATATGTTGGACCACTTCAAGTAGTCACAAATGGACTCACTGATGTGTGGGAATTGCACTAGGCTTTACCTCTCGAGGGATCTCGAGAAACTTACAACCCCCACCAGGCAGTGTACCTGATCGTTGTAGTATAGTATAGTGACAAGTACCGGGGGATTGATCGTTCAACTCAGGAATAGTGTCGCTAGGATTAGAAAGCCTAAAAACTAGGTCTAGAGGTGAGGGATGATTCTTTTTGTATTTTTTATATTTTAAAAAAGCAAATTAAATCTCGGGTTTTGGAAGAGTGGGCGGAATTAGTTGCTAGTCAACTAACCCAATAACTACAGATGCAATCAAAATAAAATAACAAAAAATGTAAATAAGCTAAATTAAACTAGTGGTGTGAACAATAGATGGGAGAATTGTGTTTACTTAGATTTCACTACTCCCTAGATATCTTTTACAGGTTAATTACTTGTTACAGTTGCATGGATGACGGGTTATATTCCTTAATACCAATCATGGGGTGGCGTACTTACTTCCCCAATTCTATAAGCTCCTACTTCACTCCTATGTCGAGCCTGCAAGAAGCTCCTAACATGGGATCACTAGAATTCGCTCATGCATTAAATACAACCATAAAAACCTAGTACACATCGGTTCATGTTTCTTAAGACGTTCAAGCAAGTTACACAATGGAGATCTGCCAGTTTTCTTAAGCCTAACATTGAAATCATTCATCCATTACAACTATAAACAAGCAATCAACCTATAATCAACATCTAGGTTTCATTCCATCTAAGCAAACACACAATAGATCTAGCCTAGCATGTTAAAATTAAGACAAGTGTAAGATATATTCAAACAACACATAGACATATTGAATGAATTGAAAGGATACTTATCTCAATTGAACATGAAGGGTTTCGATCATGGGGTGAAAACCCTTGAAAATACTGTTACAAACGAACTAGGGTTTATAAAGTTTGACCCTAAAATTTGAAAAGTATATATAGATTTCATGAGGTGACGGCGTCAAGAGGAAAGTTCTGACGCCGTTATCTCGCCGCCAAAAATCTTCTCGGATTGCCTAGATCCAGATCTGACGCCGTCATGTGTATTTCTGCTCTGGGCCGTCACCACTTTTACTCTTGACGCCCTTGTTCTGATGCCGTCACGTTTTCTCTGGGCCGTCATCCATTTTGCTCCTGACACCGTCACAAAAACCTTCTTGACGCCGTCAGGTACTGTTCCCAACAAGGAAAATTAAGACTTTGCCGTTTTCTTCACTTTTATGCTCCAAAAACGTCCAAAATGCTTCCTTTTCCAGAATTCACTCCCAAAGTACCTAAAATCACAAAAGGAACAATTTAGGGCAATATTTGATCAAATAAATTCCAATTCCGGCTTAAATGACCCACAAAAACGGATCATTTTTCGCCTCATCACTCACGGATCACACTACAAACCAAACGAATCCAAATTTACCAAAACCACTTGGGTCGCGGCTTGTAAGCCCATACAAAAGCCCAATCCAAAGCTTAATATGTTATGCCATAACATACAAATGTACAAATGCTTTGGCTCGTTTATTCGAGATTCTTACAAACGACCCATGAAACAAATTGCATGAACTCATTTTTCATCATCAAAAGAATCGAGATCAACATTTATTTGGATATAATACGTACGAATGAACAGTGAAACATAGGCAAAGCTATACGAGTATTCCACGTATCCTAAACGTGCCCAACTTTGGTCTCAATATGTAAAACACATTCCTATTGATTCTAATGAGTTCAAAACTCACTCAAACGACTTCCTAGGTGTTTCTCATCAACTCACAACCCTCATGACTCACCAACGTGCCCTATCTCATTTCTTATGTCCCGATACATACACAAACGTATATATAAAATGGTCACAACTCACTCAATACAACATGAGACCTCCCACAGTGATTAGAGATCCATTATTACTCACATTGAGTCACTTTACCTAGGCTAAAGCTTTGTTGAAACACACAAGACCTTATACCAAATAATTCGACCATATCTATTTATTTTTGGTCACGTATAAACTCGTTTGGACTCCTAAGTGCTTCTTAATCTACAAGTCTCCCAAATGACTTTAAAGGTCACATAACCCTATCACAATTCAAGCACAACTTCCCTAGAAGGCTACTCGACCCTTAACTTATGTTTTGGTCACGTTGTTATACCAAACGGCCCCTATGATATTTTTGCGACCCAAACACCCCTCCAAACCTTTTCATACTAGCTCATATGACCTCACAAGGACCAAGGGACTTCCATACTACTCTTGCTCCCTCGTATACGTGGAACACGAAATAAAAAGAACTTCTAGAAACCCATGCTTAGTCACCACATGAAACCGACCCTCGATGACACTTGGATAACTATGTTGATGGCAAATCAACCTATCCTAAGCCCTCCCCTACTTGTTATCTCCTGCCATATTCCCTTTGTCCCACAAGTTGTCCCTATCTCATGATAATGTACTCCCATGCACTTCATTCTCACGTACAAGCTTCAAAACAAACTCATACGCACTCTTGCTCACTGGTTTTCATACCGAGAAGAAAGCAGGAAGAACTCAGCTATCCCAAGCTCTCATAAGCCAACCATAAGCTTCTTCTAAGACTTTGGTGAGCTAGGAATCAAGTTACAAGAACACAAGCCTTCTCCTTGCTCCCACAGTCATCATACGACCCACCTTTGAAGGTGTAGTAAGCAACTCTCAACACTTAGTCATTTTTACAACTTATATACATGTCTTCTATACGTATAATCCACAAAAGCTATTACCTATTTGATCCTATGTCTCGTTAAGCTCATGCCTCACTAAAACTCTCACTCACATCTCAGAACATGTATAAATGAAGTTATGAACTCCTTATAAGCTTAAACAAACTCTAAGACCCTAAATAAAAATAAAAACTTTTTATAAAATAAATTAACTTGAATTAAAAATATGAAGAACCCTAGATTTGGTTAACCTGAATTTGGTTTGTGTATGTGTTTTGAGTTACACCGAGCATATAAACCAACCAAGAAAATGTGTGAAAATAGGTGTTGCTTTTTTACATAAGCGGGACCAAATAAATCCACTTATTCGGCACACCCATTTACACTTTTCAAAACCTTTCATGCAACATATTCAATATAAAATAAAGTTAGAAAAAAAAAATCAAAATTCATAGCAAATATATACACCAAAATCCGAAATACATCACGAGCGACTCCGAATGATTTACCGACTACTAATCAATGTAAGAATAGAGACGGTCAATTGAAACTCAAAAGGAGATGGGTATCACAGACTGGCCTTCTTGAATACGAGGTATCACAATGGAGACGGTCATGTGAGAACGGGTATCACAGAGATTGTAGAAGGAGTAGCGGTAGTGTTTTTATTAGAAGAATGATAAGGCTGACTTTTTTATGTTAGGGTTTTTTTTCAATTGAAACTCAAAAGAGGGAAAAGTGAAGATGATGTGAGATCTGAGAAAAAAGATAAAGAGGTAGAGGGGCAATTTGATTTTGGGGAAAAATTTAGGCGGGCTTGAGATTTTGGGGAAAAATTAAGGCGCGCTTGTGAAAATTTAGGGTGTGACTATTGTAAAGCCTATAGTCACATGATCGTGCTACAATTAAATGTGACTATATACATTAGGTTTTGGAAAGCAAACACATACTAAACTTTAGACACACATATTAATTACGTGACTATATGTATCAAATTTTGGTTACACTTAATCATGTATGTCTATGGTTTAGTGTGACCATATATGACATTTGGTCACACTGTTTCAAGTGTGACATATATTTTGTCACTTTTAAATGTATATCGTGACTAATTCTTCAAACTTACATTTCATTTGTCACACATCTCAAATTTATATGTGGCTAAATATTCAGCAAAAAATAACAGTCACTTTTAAATAATGTGTGACAAACTTGATTATATGATTTAGCCGCATACACAATTACTTCATGTGACTATATATGGATTTTGGTCACACTACTCAATTGCGTGACATATATTTGTCACATATGTATATATATAGTATGATTAATGTGTCAAACTTATTTGTATCTGTCACACGTCCCAAATTATAAGTGACTAAATAATCAAAAAAAAAAAAAAAAAAAAAAAAAAAAAAAATACCAGTTACCTCTAGTCACATAAATATTCAAATGTGTGACAATGAAATTCCGAAATAGTCACACAAGTCGGATCAAGTGTGAATGTTTATTTTATTCTGGTACATTTAGTCACATAAATATCTGTCTCTGTGGCTGTTCAAAAAACAGCATGTGTGACGAAATCCCAGATTTGTACTAGTGTTTGTATTAGTTCATCACTCTTGGGATGCTGCTGATCATGATTTTGATCCTCCACTTCTAATACATGAACAATTCATCATTCGTACCAAGTTCATCATATCATGAAAATCACTAGCCTTATCTTTCTTTGGATGATGATCATCAACTCTTGGTAAATCAAGTGCAAACTTGTAAGTGAAAGCGCATACGATAGGAAATGTCTTGTTACCTCGAATATCCCCTCCCCTTTTATTATGATAACCCGGATAGTCGCTTTTTAGAAATTGCTCTTTGCCGTGCAACTTAAGACCAGCTTTACCAGCAAGCTTAACTACATTCCAACTGTCATATGGAGGGTCCTCTCTATGCCTCAAATGAACTTCACCCCCTTCATTCAACATTTTGCTTGCACTTATAAAATAAGCACCCACCAATTCTTTATGCATCCTGCGACATCCACGCATCTACTATTAATTATATCCATATTACTACATACTCGGAAACATGGTTAGTCAGATTTTGATTAGCATGTCTACTAAGAACTGTGAATACAATTACAGAGATTTTTTATGTAGTGTATATATCTTACTCGACTAATTCCAAATCACGTTCGCATAAGTGATCATAATGTCCAGCATGAGGAAAGTTGTACACGATTACGTCAAACTTCATTTTCTTGAGGATTGGATGTTTGTGCATGTTGTAAACATCAACTTCATACAACAACAAGCAGCCTAATCTATCCAGTTCATCGAGGTGTGGTACGCTCGTCCAATGCTGTTGAACTAGCCAATCTATGAACAATGTGAAAGCTTTATGATTAGCTAACTATATGGACATGTATACACTATAAAGACGAATGATATGATAAATTATGCTGCAGGCAAATTTAATTCTAACTTGGACACACGTACGATACACGGATATATAACAGCAGAAACATACATCAATCGGGCAACTTGTATATATAAATCCATACAAATATTGCCCAAATTAAAAACCCGGCCATAAGTTCCCAAACTCATTCATATGTAACCCAGTATATATATATATATATTTATAATCAATTTAAATTTCGAAGTGTCATTGTATAAAGAAAATAACACCTCATTAACAACAAAATATCAGTTATCCTGAAATTCTGATTTGCTTCAAAAGTTCTTGTAATCCTATGAACTTTATACCAATGCAAATCAACCATCAATAGTTCAATACAAGATCAATCATGCATACTTACCTTTATCGAGGTACGAAGTTGCAACCATGTTTTCAGCATTTCGAAATGTTCGAGCCAAACATGCAGAAAACGAGAAATCACCCTCACCAACAAGTAAGATCTTTTGACTGCTCTTGTAGCAATGGATCCATCTTTCTCTTGTGTTCATGCCTCTCTCAAACACACACACACACAGAAGCTAGGCAGAGGCGGACCTACAGTATAACTTAGCGATCGAGATCGGTTAGAAGCTCTGTAGAGGAAAAAATTAGGACCTACCTTGGAAATAGAGCAGGAACCACCTTAGATTCAAAATAAGAAGGAAGAAAAACAAATACCGTAAGAAATTAGGAAAGGAAAAACAGAAAACTAGCTCATGTTCTCTCTAATGGAGGGTGGGAGCTGAGGTTGCTTTTCTTTTTTAAAGAAGAAGAAGACCAAAAGCAGATGAATATTATTCTCACTTTTATTCAAAGTTCCATTTAGGCCCTCCAACTTATCCAAAGTTTCATCTTAAGTAAAAAGCCACAAATGAACAAATATTTATGTAACTGTGAAGTAGCACTTTTGAATCCAACTCTCTTGTTTGATAGGTAGTGGCAGCCATATACTAGTATAATTTTGTTAAGAAAAACTCAAAAGATCTCCTTGCAAAAATAGAAGGATGCATTCAATGTTAAATTAAAAAAAAAAAAAAAACACAAGTAGTTACTAATGTGGTCAATCATGGGACTTGTGGTCTAGTGGTAAAGGCTTAAGTAGTTAAGCGAGCCCAAGTGAGAGTAATACCGGTTTGGGTGACCGACCGTGAAGTCCTCATTTGGGAACCACAAGTTCTAATGATATCAGGCGAATCGGGAACAGGAGTGGGGTTATCCCCTAAGGAGAGGCTCGCGGTTGGTATCTCTGCCCGAGGATGCGACACTAACTCGAGCCAACAACTAACAACTAACATCTAACAATTAACCCGCCGTTCAAAAAAAAAAAGTTACTAATGTGGTCAACAGGTCATGTATTCATTTTAACGCCAAAATCATATTAAAATCAATGATTTTTATTTAGTGTCATTTATTGAAAAAAACATGCTAGCTAGTATTTGTAATCTCGTCGTCCAAATTCATTCTTTACATAAATTAATCATTTATTTCTGAAAATAGATAGAAATTTTGGATCGAGTTTACCATTTGTTCTCACTTGATATAAAAGCTCTAATGATGATGATTGTATTAAACTATGTTTTTTGTCACTGCACAAACTTAACTATTCAAGCTATAGTTGAAATCATTTAAACCTTTTTTAGTTAATATATATATATATATATATATATATATATATATATATATATATATATATATATATATATATATATATATATATATATATATGATGTTCTATTATATCAACACAATTACGTCAAATTATACTGACCCGGCGCGGCTATAATTGTACGTCAAGTTAGACCGACCCGAACCCGACTTGATTGGCCAGTTATTTTTTCGTCTTAGCTAAATCAAGGAACCATCTTAGTTTTTCGGCTCGCTCCGCCACCGAAGCTAGCACACACTACTTATTGGAATCAAAATGGTGTTTTATTAAAATGTAGCATCATGTACAAGCTCTTCATCGTCCATAAATCTATACTACATATAATGTAAAAATGGTCAATGTGGAATGTTGAGTTTTCAACAATAGTCAAATGAGAGAGAAAGTGGAATGTAATTAATACTTTTATTAAAACACCCCAATACTTAAAATTACAATTATTTATTCACATTGTACAACTAAATTAAAGCATATCTACCAAATTAAATACAACTAATTCAAACACAAATCGGGTTGACCCGGGACGCTTCAAACCCGGCGGGTTGACCCAGCTTAATTTGACCCGTTTTCGACCCAACCTAGAAAGTTGACCCAGTTTAAATACAATCAATTCAAAGACAAATCGGGTTGACCCGGGACGCTTCAAACCCGGCGGGTTGACCCAGTTTAATTTGACCCCTTTTCGACCCAACCTAGCAAGTTGACCCGGTTTAAATCGACCTACTTTTCGACCGGAACGGTTCAACCAGTTGAACCACCCGGGTCGAACCGGGTTTCAAAACATTATCCATTACTTAAAAGTACAATGATTTATTCACACTGTACAACGAATTAAAAAAATATCTACAAATTAAATACAACCAATTAAAACACAAACCGGGTTGACCCGGGACGCTTCAAACCCGTTTTTCAACCGGAACAGTTCAACCAGTTGAACCACCCGGGTCGAACCAGGTTTCAAAACATTATGTTTAATTCTCAAATCTTCAAACTTTTATTATTTTTCGTATAACCCATAAACTTTTTTTTTATCAATAAACTATATGTCGCTATAAAATCTCGTTGCTTGCGGGTTGCCCCCTCATTGCTTGCGTTTGAAAATAGGATGCCCGATTATTCTTTTAAGGAATATCGATCCGGAAAATAGATTATGTAATGACACGAGGTTGATATGTAAACGTTTTGACCCTAATATCATCGACGCCGAGATTGCTGTCGGGCAACACGCTGGAGTTAGAGTGCTCTTGCCAAGAATTCCTCTTGCTCCATCTGAAGAAGACATATTCCCTTTCAAACTAAAGAGAACACAATTCCCTATTCGCCTTAGCTTTGCGATGACTATTAATAAAGCTCAAGGCCAAACAATTTCAAATGTAGGTGTCTATTTGCCTGACTCTGTTTTCTCCCATGGCCAGCTTTATGTGGCATTGTCTAGAGGGATTTCCCATAGAACAACAAATGTATTGGTTAATCCAGTCAAAGAGTTCTGTCAAGCAGGAATCTACACCTCGAATGTCATTTATCAAGAAGTTTTACGTGAAGAGTAACGTGTGTTGTTAGTTTTTATTTCATAACTGATGTAATGTTTTACTTTCAATTTCATTAAATGTTTTTATATGTTGTTTGATAGATGTTAAGAATTTTTTTTTATATTTTAGTTATCGTGTAGTACAACCGTTTGCAATTACATTCTGATTGGTTCACGCTCTATTTTGAACTCTACACAAAACACTCACCACAATATCAGAAATCGTTAATTATCTGCCGCTAGGAATTCCGTTGCTATGCACGGGTACTCGCCTAGTTTATTAAATGCATGAATATTATAAGAGACGTTTAGATTTCATGCGTGCCTTATTAAGTTTTTAACATAGAAAATATAGGTTGACCAAAAGTAAAGATAGCGTTTGACCTTCTTTAATAGATGCTTTGAATAATAATAAAATAAATAAATAAATAAATAAATAAAATAACTATACTGATACTTATTAGGAAATTAACTGAGGAAATACTTAGGTGGCGTTTAGTTGAAAAACATTTTTTTTCATTTCCTATTTCTTGTTTTGTAGAAAAAGGGATGAGAGTTTTATTTCCACAAAACAATGGAAAATTCAGAAAACGCGTTTAGTTTGAGAAACATGTGTTTGTGTTTTCCATTTTGTACTAGAAAACATGTTTAAGTGTTATTGTTTTCTATCCCAATTCTCTATTTAACTTTTTAATCTTAACTACTTATAATGCATTTTTGGTCAAATGTGAAATGTGGAAAAGTGGAAAACTGATTTTTGGGTCAATCCCCATAATGCCCCTAGAAAACAATTGTTGTTTCATTCAAATCATTCGGTTACAATTCACAATTAATGTTCAAACATATCATCTCTCAAAATATACCACTGATTTGTTATTTGAAATCCTATCTTTGACTTTCTCTTTATTTGAAATCAATCGGTTACAATTCACAATTAATGTTCAAACATATGATCCATGGGGGGTAAGAGCATTCCACAAGAAATCATCTCCAAGAACATACAATGCGTTTCACGTTTCAATTTTTGTTGCTGGCCATACTTTGAAATCGGTAATGATCTTGACACCTAAGTTTTGTTGCTGGCCATGCTTTGTTGCTGGCTACGCGTTTCTCTTTATTTGTTTGTTTTTACGATGCTTTTTGCATTCGTTTATTTTAATTGTTATCATATTTGTTTCAGCAACCCGTCATTGTCATCCTTCCAGATCTCCATCAGCTTTTAATTCTCAATTAAAGGTTAGTTGAATACAAATACATGATTGGTTTTTGTGAAGCCTGATAAGTTTTGTTAAGGAATTGATTATTGTTTTTTTATGCACACCAAGTGTTTGATGACATGTGTGAGAGGCTAATTCATTATCAATTGCATTTCTTTTGGTTTTTAGCTTGTTAAGTTCACTCATTGTCTTGATACTACTCATATTAGATGTTCAATGGGGAAAGTTGTGGGATTAGGCCTCGCCTTTTAATTTTGTATCCGTGTATGTTCCTGCTCATTAGGATTAGGCCTCCTTTTTTGGGATTTCAATTTTTTTTACAAACTGAGGTGTCAACATCTTGGTTTTTTACTCTTGAGTGTATGTCCTGAATGCATTGATTGTATTGGTTAATTGAGTTTTGTCATATTTTTAATGTAGGGCAAGGAGTTATTCAGTTGAAGCATGATGTTTACAAAAGCTCTTCAAGTGGTGTATGTTATATGTGTTAATTATGCTTAGTCGGGCTGCTTTGGAGATTCGTTTATTCGAAAAGGTTCTTTAGTATCTTTAAAACAAAAAGAGTTTAGCAATTTAAAAGTAGTGAATGGGAAGACAGAGCTTAATATGTGCTCCTTTCAAACTCCTAAGATTAGGCGAATAAATGATGATGACTTTTCAACAATATATGCAGACATTGAAAGTCCTGATATTGTTTTTGTTTATATAGGTGTCTGGAAATGTTATGTACGTAATTCTGACTGAATATTCCTGGTTTTCAGCTGGAACCCCATACGAGAATGGTGTCTTTCGCATGAAGTTGATTCTGTCTCGTGACTTTCCGCACTCACCACCTAAAGGTTTGGTCACTATCTTCTGTGCAACGGTCTTGTGATTATTGAATACTGCTTGTTACACGTTAAACTCGTACACAACATCTAAGCATTTAATATTTTTGATGATAATCACATTGTGTATAAAATCTACAAATGCTAAATGTGGCAAATTTGGTGGGCAGGGCAACTAATTCAAATTGGATAATTTTTTGTAGAGTTAAAAAAGGGTTGGTTGACCTGAAACATTTATCCAAGTTTATAATGTTTGTTAAGTAGTTAAGGTGTAAATATGATGAACATCATATTATCACGATATTAGATAAGTTTGTGTATAACCTGAGTTAGGATGTTGTGGCATTAAAAATGCACTCTTGGTAACTTTCAGCCCATTTTCATTGTAACTAAACCTTTTGTCTTTTAATATGGCTCTTCACAGAGATAAAAACAATAAATGGGTCAAAATTGACATCTAATGCTTCATGGAAAAATTTCTTATTTAGTCACCAGAGTTAAATATCTGTAATTAAAATTGCCATCGTTTCTGATAATGATTATTTTGAATAGTTTTGACTGAAATTTATTTAAAACCTGATGTGGCTGAATGGTTGGTATAATAATTTTCACAAGCTGGGATGATTTTTGAAATCCAATGACTAAACTAAAAATGATATGAAAGTGTGTTCCTGTTTATCACAACTTACTTGAGACTAATGTTAAAGCCTTTCTTTTTCATTTTAGAATCAAGTGATGGTATGAGCTATTGCTCTTTTGAATTAATGGTTGTTTAAACTTAGAATGGCTCTTTTTTTTTTTTCTTTTTTTTTTTCTTTTTTTTTTACAATAGTCCTTATGACAATAAAGCTCTTTTACGTGCAAAATAATAACTTTATCATGAGTTATATTATGCGCCAACCATAAAAAAGCTTGGCTGCAAGCAACAACAAAAACTGCTTGAAGGTGGCCAGAAAGTATAAAACATGATGGAAGCAAAATGGAAAAGAGACCTATAAAAGGAAGCATCTCGACATTCATTATTGAATGTATTCAAAACTTTATTCACCTACACCATATATATAACATTTGTATAAAATGGATAGTTGGAATAACATATTTATCTACATGTTTATATTTTCTCTGGTAGCATGTTAAATTGTCAACTACATTTAACCACAAATAATGGGACTTCTTTGCACATCATCCACTTTCTACCATTAAATATATATAATACATGAGTTTTATTATCCATTTGCTAAAATGTCTATTGTCTTTCTCTGTTTATGTTAAGGCATATGAAAGTCGAAATCTTTGTGTCAATGTGGCACAATGCATTGTTTTAAAATGGTTCATAGGTCCATTTGACATGTCTTATGTTTTTTAATTTAGTAATGCAACTAACGTGCTACGATTTATTATGTAGTATAATTTATGACATACAATGCTATATCTTATACGATACAAGAAGATGAGTAAGATAGAATCAACTTGTATTATGTTAGATAAACACAAATTAAAGATTTGTATGGCGTTATGAATAAATCCGTCTCCTATGACTTTTAAGTATCAACTTATACTATGTAACATGATGTGCGGGCTGGCAAACGGGTCAAAGGGGCGTGGTTTGAATAGTACACTTTTTACTATGATTCACGTGGTCGTGTTGTGTTGAGTTGGATTACATGCATCAAAAATATGTTTTAGGTAAATTTAAAGTTTTTATGGTATGTTGTGTACTTAATAAAATTTCCATCTTAATGCTATACTTACCGGTGTAGTAACGGATACCCGTGGACGCCCAAGAGAGCAAATAGAAGCATAACCGAGCCATCAAAGTTTGCATATTGTAGTTGTAGAGATGTTGAAACTGGCCGACGACTGTCAATTGTTGTGTTCTTTACAAACAATATCAAAATATTAAATGTTACTGTCAACTGTTGTGTTCTTTACAAACAATATCAAAATATTAAATGTTAACTGTTAATGAGTACTTAAAACAATAATGGCATTTATTCTTCCTTTTCTTTAGGCGCTTAAAGAAGCATTGAAGTGTTCCGCAACAAGGTTATATGTGTAAGTTCAAGTGCAGAGTTACTTGCCACATTTTCAAAGGTGGAAGTGAGAAATTGAGCAATGACACACTCAAGAAGGTATGATATTAACTAGAGGTGACAAGATGGGTGGGTTCTTAATGGGTCTTAAACAGGTAGTTAGTATATAAAGATTTGTTTGTTGAATTTTATAAGTAAATTACAAATATATCACCTTATTTCATGAATAACAAATTGTAGGTTATTTCATATAAAATGATAGGAAAAATTCAATCATCTATCTAAGAAAACTTACATTATTTTCGAAAAGCATATGAAAAGCCGGAAACTATAAAACCGGGTTGACCCGGGTCGCTTCAAACCGGGTGGGTTAACCGGTTTAATTTGACCTTTTTTTTACCCAACCCGGCGGGTTGACCGGTTTAATTTGACTTATTTTTTTGACTGGAACGGTTTCAACCGGTTGAACCGTCCAGGTCGAAATGGGTTTTAAAACATTATGCTTAATCATAAAATCCTCAAACTTTTATTATTTTGAGTTTATAACACACAAACTTTTTTTTATTAATAAAACTATATGCCGCTATAAAATCCCGTTGCTATGCACGGGTATTCGTCTAGTATTATAAAAACATCTTCAAAACACAAAAACAAATATTATAAACCATCCAACTAAATTATAAAATAACTAAAAATCTCTAATAGGATAAAATAACGAATTAAAAAAGTAAGTATAACATCAAATAACGTTTTCGTCTGTTTTTTTACGTTTTCTTCCGATTTTTTACGTTTTTGTCTGTTGTTTACGTTTTCATCAGATTTTTTACATTGTCCTCCGTTTTTATTACGTTTTCGTCTGTTTTGTACGTTTTCGTCAGATTTTTAGGCTTTTCTCCGTTTTTTTACGCTTTCGTCCAATTTTTTACGTTTCCGTCAGCTTTTTTACGTTTTCGTCAGTTTTTTACGTTTTCGTCCAATTTTTTACGTTTTGTCCGTTTTTTTACGTTATTGTCCGTTTTTTTACGTTTTCGTCAAATTTTTTATGTTTTCGTCCATTTTTTTTATGTTTTCATTAGATTTTTACGTTCTCGTCTGATATTTTACGTTTTCTTCTATTTTTTTAAGTTTTCGTTCGATTTTTTAAGTTTTTTTCTGTTTTACGTTTTTCTTAAATATTTTTATGTTTTCCTCAGATTTTTTATATTTTCGTCTGTTTTTTTACATTTTCGTCAGTTTTTTTTACATTTCCGTCCAGTTTTTTTACGTTTTTTCCTATCTTTTACGTTGTTGTCCGTTTTTTATGCTTCGTCTGATTTTTTACGTTTTCTTCTTATTTTTTACGTTTATGTCCGTTTCCTTACATTGTCGTCTGATTTTTAGGACGTAAAAAAATAGATGAAAACGCAAAAAATTTAACGAAAACGTAAGAAAAAAGACGAAAACGTAAAAAAATGGATGAAAGTGTAAAAAATCCGACGAAAACGTAAAAAAATGTACGAAAACGTAAAAAAATCTAACGAAAACGCAAAAAAAAAGATGAAAACATAAAAAATCTGACGAAAACGTAAAAAATCAGACGAAAACGTAAGAAAATATACGAAAACGTAAAAAATTTAACTAAAACGTAAAAAATCAGACGAAAACGTAAAAAAACAGACGAAAACGTAAAAATTCGGATGAAAACGTAAAAATTCTGACGAAAACGTAAAAAAAATAGACGAAAACGTAAAAAAAGGAACAAAAACGTAAAAAAAACTGACGAAAACGTAAAAAATTGGATGAAAACGTAAACAATCAGACGAAAACGTAAAAATTATGTGTTTTGTAAAGAATTTTACTAGAAAACACTAATTTGAACGCGATCTCTGTTTTTTCTTTGTTTTCCACAAAATATTTTGTGAAAACCAGTGGTGTTTTCCCTCAACTAAACGCACCCATAGGATCTGTGGCGCCATGGTAGCGCGTCTGACTCCATATCAGAAGGTTGCATGTTCGATTCACGTCAGGTTCACATAGAAATAATCGAGTAAGGATAAAGTTTCATGGTGACCCTATGGGTGAACGCACCCTGCCACTTTACGTCATCCCATCTTCTTTCTCGAAATGACCAAATGCCCGTAATGGTATGGTGACTTTATGAGTAACCTATTAATAATTAAAAACCATTATACAATAATTAAAATAAAATAAAAAACATTACAATAAAAATGAAAAACTTAGCATAATAGTCTAAACTATATTTCTCTCTTATTTTTTGCTTCATCGCCAACACCAATGCTAGTTGTTTTCTGGTTAAATGGTCATGGGGTTCATTGTAGAACATGAGGTCTTTGTCCCTCTTTTTTTCTTGCTTAAAAATTGAAATATTTGACGTTGTAGCTCAAGTTTTTCTTTCTGGTGTGCAAGCATGTGTTGTTCTAATTCTTTCTCATGCATAAGCTTTTGCCTCTCCAGTTTCGTTTGATCCCGGACCGCCTGTTCCATTTGGCGCTCCTCTATTCTCAAATACTCAACCGAGGCTTCCTTCCTTTGGGAAAATACACTCGATGCGACGTTTACCTATTTATTGACCAACTGGTCAACAACCAGGTGCACCAGCATCTCAAGATTTCGATCGAGCATGAGAGGATAACGATTTCTTCTTAGACTTGTCTCGGCCCATTGGTATAGCCTTCTGAACCTCTACCTCCTCTGAATTGTTTGCCTTGTCGTTCAGATTAAAACCACTGTGTGCTGGGTCGGAATGTGAGGTGGTTTTCCCATGTCCGCGATTTCTTTGAACCTCTGCCTTTTTTCGATTAATGGTAAAACCTTCCAATTTCGACCGATTTCCATTTTCTATGGCCCTTCAAAATTTTCTAGCATTCAATGCGTGTGAAAGGCATTCTGTAAATAGCACGATACTCAGCTGCCACTTTATCGAAACTTATTTGGTCACCTTCGCCACTCTGGGCCCTCTATTTCACAGTATCATAAACCACACAAAATTTGAATAACCTTATGACAAAGCCTATTTTTACATTTGCACAACAGTGAATTGTATTCTCTTTTCAATTCATTCATTTCCTTCTCAAAGTATGTTAGTACTTCCGTCCAAAACCCTTATGCCTTTTAGCATTTCCTTAAATTTTATTCTCGGACACTTTTCCAAACTTTGCACAAGGCTATATCTTCCTAAGGGATTCATGGTTCAGATGTTTCCTTCTCCATCTTCTTAGATTGTTGACGTCTTTTTGTAGTCTTCCTTTTGATGGGCGCCCCCTCTTTGACGGAAGACTCGTCTTCAACGGGTTCAGATGGACCAACTGAATCTTGTGTCGTAGAATAATATTAACTACCAAAAACTGGATCCATATCATTTAGATTAAGAGTGTTATCGGAGAAATTTGTTGAGAACTTTGACCTTGGTTGATCGGTGGTGACATTCCGGACGAAAATATGGAGACTGTTTTTGTTGTTGATACATCAGTTGGTTGTATGGAGGTTGGATCAAACGAATAATTTTGTTATTGGTTATACGAAGGAGAAAACAAATTATTTACATAAATAGGTTGTTGAGGTTGTGATTGGTATGCGAAACTAGCGGGTCGAAAATTAATAGGTGGTAAGTGCCCGGTTTATTGAAATTTGGGGTCGGTTGTTGTTGGAATATGTTGTTGTCGTCAAATTTTCAGTGTTTTTGGAGTTTTGTGAGACATTTTTTGAGTTGAAGAATAGTTGACGAAGATAATAGTTGTAGAAGAGAAAGTGTGAAAAAATGGAGAAGTGAAGGTGTGGGGGGACACGGCTTCAAAGATAGACCGACCTTGGGTTTGGTGGTTATTACAATCAGCTTTGTAGACGTTTAGATTTCATGCATGCGTTATTAGCTATTTAACACAGAAAATATCTCTGTTCAAAAAAAAAAACACAGAAAATATAGGTTGACCAAAAGTAAAGATAGCGTTTGACCTTCTTTAATAGATGCGTTTTTTAGTAATAAAAAATTAACTGCGGATATCATTCTTACTTAGATAATTAAAACATGATTCTTCAAAAAAAAAAAGATAATTAAAACATATAGGATCTGTGGCGCAATGGTAGCGCGTCTGACTCGATTCACGTCAGGTTCAAATCCTACAAACTGTTGGTCTATTTTTTTCATAAAAAAGAAGAAAAAACCGAGTAAGGAAATTAAGTTAAACGATGTATGAAAGAGGTGTCGTTTAAATATATATTTTTTTTAAAAGCAGTTCGTTTAAATACGTATACTTGCTAAATATAATTTCTCAATAGAAATAAACTTCTTGATAATATAGTTTTTGTTTGCGTTAAGTGATCTTTATTGTTTACAGTGTAAAATACTAATCCAGACTTTCTTTTAACGAGAAACAATTAGTGACTTAATCTCCTAAACACGGCCACGTACAAGATAATAAAAGACTGTTGAGCCATATACTCTCATTTCATTTTGAAGTCAATTTAATATCTTTGACATTTCTAATTTGAGGGTACATAATTCAAACATTTGTATCTAAAACTAGCACAGTGTCAGCGCAAATGCAGCGACATAAAATAGACAGCGAGTAATTGGTTGTCGTTGATACACAGTAATAGTACAGACTAAAGAGGGAGAAGGTTGCCGTAGTTGTTTGCGGTGGTGGTCTAGCGAAAGTACTAGCTACTTAAGCTATGAAAGCAGAGATGTGTGTGTTTTGTTCAGAGATTGATCCTTTTAATTAAGATGGCATTAAGCTTATAAAAATTGTTTTCTTTCATTTTCATTATCATGCATCATTCAGCTTCTATTAAAAATTCACCATACCAACATCAAGAATTTCATCTTTAAAAGCTTTAAACAATGGTAACGTCAATAACCATCATTATATTCAAACCCATCTTTTTGAGCTTCAATATGATGATCATGCATTTTACCATTATCTGCAACTTCACTATGATGATCATCTTGATCTTGATCTATAATATCATGTAAGCTAAGCCCCTTCAGTTCATGAACAACATCGACACCCTTATCAGTCTTTATATGTTCATCTTTAACAGGATTCTTGAGCTCAAGCACAGGAACATAAAGACCGGGATCAAGAAAAACTTAATCTTTCTTCAAAAGATCATTGTCTTCGTCATTCACTGTCTCATTCTCATGCTCATGGCCATCATCCTCATTCTCATTCAAAAGATTATTGTCTTCGTCATTCACTGTCTCATTCTTATCCAAATCAACTTCACCATTTGATTGCTCTTGATCATAAATGTTCATCTCTACTACTCGAGCATCTAGTTCATTGACTTCAGTCTTAGAAACACTATTACTCAGACCAGTTCGACTTATCTCATTTTCATCAGTAATTTCAGCTTTTTTTAGAAGATTTTCATCATTATGATCTTCTCCTTTCTTTGAAACATCACAAGCATGTTCATGATCCTTCGTCTGATTTGATACACGATTGTCATCAGTATCTGAAACAAATTGATCAAGAACCTCGACTTTCTCTGGATGCTTCTCATCAATATCTTGATCCTTTGAGTCTACCACGAGAACGTCAAGATCTTTCTTTCCAAGACCATCATCATTAACTTCATTATTCTTCATCTCATCCCTATCAACTTCCGGAAAATCGAGAGAGAACTTAAATGTAAAAGCACATGAAATAGGAAAAGTTTCGTTGGTTCTAACATCCCCTCCTCTTATATTACTATAACCAGGGTAATAACTCATATGAAACATCACCTTGTCCTTCAACTTAAGACCAGATTCACCAGCGAGCGAAACCACATTCCATTTGTTATACGGAGAGTCATCTCTATGCCTCAAATGCACCTCACCCCTTTCATTCAACATCTTGCTTGCGCTTTTGAAATAAGCTCCCACCAATTCCCTATGCATCCTGTACGTAACAAGCACATCAATTACAACAAACTTACATCACTACAGCAAAAAAGTACAAACAAACTGTAATTGTAGATGGACAAAAACATCTATACCAATACTATTAATATTATACAACATTTAAAATTTATTCCAAGATCTCTAATACGTAATGTCGTAACCTGCTACTCTTGACCTTCCAATTCACCTAATTTTGGCTATTAGCTTATATTAAAAGTGCAATTGGTCTATTAAAATTTAACATTGTATATGCAAATGCATGCATTGGGAAGATTAATAGGGTAAACAGATATGTATCTTACTCAATTAACCACAAGCTAGTTTCGTTTATAGAATAATGGCCAGCATGTGGGAAGTTGTAAATGATAACGTCGAACTTCATTTCCTTGAGAACGGGATGAGTGTGCATTTTTTTGACATCGACTTCAAAAACCAACAAGCAGCCTAGCATCTTCAGTTCTTCAAGGTGAGGTATGCTGCTGGGGTGCTTAAGAACCTGTAAATCTTAAATCATACCATACAAAAACTTTATGATTAGTTAACTATTTAATATTTGTAACGAGTTAATTTTCTATGTACTATTTGAAAGAAATAAAAACAGCTTTTAATTAGCAGCAAAATGCCCTGCGTATCGTAGAACTTTGAGCAATGCAATCCTAGACTTCCAAGTAATATATGGTTAAAGAGATCAAAATAGCTGGATATATGCTACACTTACTTTGATCATGATACGAAGTAGCAACAATGTTATTAGCACTACGTAAGGCTCGAGCCAAACATGCAGAAAACGAGAAATTGCCTTCACCCACTAGTAAGATCTTTTGAGAACTATTGTAACAATGGATCCTTTTTTCTTTTGCTTTTGATGTGCTCATGATGTACGTCCCTCCAAAGAAAGTTAGAAATTAAACACAATTTCTAACTATTGTGTGTATCAGTGTGTGCTTTTGCTTTTTTCTTTTTTTCTTTTTCTTTTTCTTTTGCTTTTTTCTTTTGCTTTTGAGAACTATAAGTGAAATTTTTGCCTCCAAAGAATAACATGAATAGTCCCTATAGGGACCAGGTGTGTTATTTGTTTACATACTTAGAGACTACCAATGCAACCTTAAACTTCGAGGGACGAAAGTTGTTATTTTGGACAAACCACAGAGACCAACCATGTAATTTATTCTTTAATTTATCTTTGGAACGGTAAAAAAGATTTATAAACGAAAAACTAACAAGAAGGTAGAATAACAACCAGGGCCGGTTATGATGTTTTTGATGCTCGGGGTGAGCCGACTAAAACATGCCCCCTTAAAAAAAATAAAAATAAAAACACGATCTTTTAGGGGTTTGGAACCTAGTCAATTAAGCAAGGCGGCTCATCCCCATGCCGAACTTATTTATTAAGTAAACTGTTACGATACAATGAAATATGCTTTGAATTACACGCTCCTCCTATATCACCTAAAACGATGTCTTCGTGCGTTTCTTGAAGAAAATTCATCGATTATCTTGTCATAATCAACATTTGCTAAAAATCTACTTTATATACTCAATATTGCCAACCCATTGAGTCTCTCTTGACTCATCGTACTCCTTAAATAAGACTTCAATATCTTTAATTTTGAAAAACTTATTTCCGCGGATGTGACCGTGACCGGTATTGTTAATAAAATCTTGTATGCAAGTAAAACATTTGGAAACATATCCATCTTCTTTGTAAACTCCATGATTTCAATTGATGACCAAGGTCTTTCTCCATCATATGCTCCATTAGGCAACATCTTCTACAAAATTTGTAACTTTATAAATAAGTCTTTACCATCAATATCACAATCTTCATCATTTGTTAATGCAGATTCAAGAATCAAACAACATTCTTTCAAGTTGGCATCATCCAAATAAGCTAACTTTGATGCATCAAACATGAAACCAAAAATTGATTCAAAATATTTCATTTGTTCAAATCTACTATTTAATTGTACTAGAGCCATATCAACTATAACAAGAAAGTAATCCGTTCTGAAATGTTCTTTAGCAGATTGTTGTTCTCTTTCAGTATCCGGAATCTCATCAAATTGTTTTTCCTACAAGGAGCACGTTTTATAGTAAATTCAGGCTCAATATCAATGGTTTGTGCAATTTGTTTAGCTTCATTAATAGCATTGTCTAATCCAGTTTCCCTATAATTTTCAAAATAGCTAACCAATCTGATGCGGGATTGCGGACTCGCAAAAGTTTTACTTCTCAAGGGATCTTGAGAAGCTTGCAATTCTCCAGGCAGTCTACCTGACCGGTGTAGTATAGTGAGTGGCAAGTACTGGAGGATTGATCGTTCTCTAGGGGAATAGTGTCGTTAGGATTGAAAGCTATTTCAACTAGATCTAAAGGTGAGGGATGATTCTTTTTATATTTTTATATTTTATGAAAGCAATTAAAATCTCGGGTATTTGGAAGATTGGGCGGAATTAATTGCTAGTCAACTAACCCAAAAAGTACTAATAAACAAAATAAAATAAAATAAATGCGGTGGATTACTTATAGGAGACAATTGTGTTTACTTAGATTTCACTACTCACTAGTTATCTTTTACTGATTTATTAGTTTGTTACAATTGTTTGATTGAAGGATTGCATTCCTTAATACTAGTCATGGGGGCGTATACGTCCTTCCCGAACTCTATGAGTATTTATTTCTTCTTATGATAACACATTTAGTATCCTACCATAGAATCATCAACAACTACCCATGCATTAAATACAATCAATAAAAACGTAGTACACATCCGATTACGTTTCTTAAGATGTTCAAGTATGTTACCGTATAGGAGATAAGCCAATTTTTTTATGCCTAACGTTAGTCAATCAATCAAAGCAATCAATAACAAACCAACAATCAATAATCATTAACTAGGTTTCATTGGATCTAAGCAAACACTAAAAAATCTAAGCTAGCATGTTAATGAAAAGAAAAGATAAACAATTAATCAAACAACACATATACATATTGAATGATTAAAGGAGAACTTATCTTTCAATTAAACATGGAAAAAAATAGGGTTTGAAACCCTAAAGTTGCTAAGAAAATCGTGCTAGGTTTTTTCTCCAAAGTTACACACAAAGTTCCACCCCTTAATGAATGAAAATACCAAAACTATATATAGATTTACAATTCTGACGGCGTCATGTTAGAACTTCTGACGCCGTCAGATCGCCGTGTCTTAAGGTTTCGTATCGCCCAAGAGACCTCTGACGCCGTCCCTTTATAATACTTCTAGGCCGTCTTGTTATAGCACAAAGCCAGGCGGCCTTGCACTTTTTGTGCCTGACGCCGTCCCGTAGTAATTTCCAAATTCTTTTCTGGGGCGCCTAGTGTAAAAATCCATCGCATCACTTCATAAGGCAACGGCGTCAGCCTCTAAAGTGTGATGTCGTTAGGTGTTAATTCCAGACTTTTCTTGGCTTTCTTGTTTTCTTCATTTTTTAGCATAAAAACGTCCGAAAAGCTCCAAAATGCTCCATTTTCTAGAATTCACGTCCTAAGTACCTAAAATGACAAAAGAAACGATTTAAGGTAATATTTGACCATAAAAACACAATTTAGGGCTTAAATGACCCCCTGAAAGTGTATCAAACAAATCTTTATCAAATACCCTTACACTTGGGATTTGTTTGTCTTCAAGCAAATGAACTTTTATACCAATCAAAATACAAGTTAGGGGTCATTTAACATTAATATAAAAGTAATTACAACAAATGATTATTCCACCTTAGTCAAAACAAGCACAGAAATTATACAGTAGCACCTCACATATAGTGTTTGGATACTCTCATCTCTCGGGTGTTATAAATTTATATATTACAAATGGAAATGGAAAAATATCTCTCACTACCTGCCATAGCAAATAGATTACCAAAGGCTTGGGAAAGGATCAAAAACCTTCAACACTTTGGCGTAAGCACCTAGGATAAACTATCAAAGAGGTCTTTCAAAGGGTTATAACATTAGGTGTAGGGATATGAAAAAGCACGGTTTGTTGGATAAGGGATATTTTACTGGTGGCAAGTCAATTGTCTTGGTCAATTACATATACAATGCGGCGTTGCTAAGCCAAGACTCAACTCAACTAAAGCTAATTATGACCAACATAAATATAAAAGAAACAGAATGGTAGTCCGTATGTTTTTTTTCTACTTTTCTTTTTCTATATATGTATATATTTTTTTTTCATTTTTTTCTTACGCTCTTGCCCTACCATCCAAAATAATACATTAAGGGGGCTCGTTCCCTCCCCTTACACTTGAACTTTTACATAATTAAAAATAAAGGCTCGAATCAAGATAATCGAAACACTTGGAGTACTTTAAGACATTAACGCATATATAGAGGTAATAAATGATGTTCTTCCCCATTATTCCATTACACTAGTACCTTACCCATGAGTCCTAATCATCCCAAAACAATATGTACAAGATATGACTCGACTTAGAAATCATGTAATCAATTAGACAATTAACTAAGGGTTTAGACAAATAATAATAACGCACTAAAGATGAGTGAATACAAGGTAGGCTAAGGCGATTTGGGTGTACATTTGGGGGTGGATTGTAAACAAATTCTTCATTTAAGTAAGATGCTTAAAGTTAGAAATGAAAAAGATAGGCTCTGAGGGGTGTACTAGGGGTATCGTGTACTAAAAATGAGTACATCGCAAAGGTGTGGGAGAATTACTTGACCAATGAAGTCAATGTAGTTATAATACAGGTTTAAAACAAGGGTTATCCTAATGCCTCTTATCATATAGTAAATCCTAACTACACGAATTTATTCTCACTAGCGGTCTCGAAATGCATCGCTAACACAAGTTCTAGAATCTAAATACTATCGGTACACCCACAAGCACTAAAGATAAATGCTTTTTCCTAATAATCTAAAGGCGAACCTCACATATTTGGGGTGGAATTTTTTGAGTGGTACGGTTTTTGTGCTAGTCATATAACTCATATCCACGAGACGCTTATTAAGACTAAAGTTTCACTCCTATATGTTGGAAAAAAATTAAATTTGGTGCCAAATTTACCATAACACGTATTTCTTTCAGTTTTATTACACATTCACAATTAAACAAAACAAAAATCAAGTGAAGTTGTAGTTTCTAAGGTATCTCAATTTACCCCCTTACACTTAAATCGAACATTGTCCCTAATGTTCAATTAAAAGATGTAAAAGTAAAAATAAATGAGAATGAAAGAAAACTAATACTCCCCTGATGCGCTCGGTATGGACAATATGCTACCATGGTTAAATATTCCTCCAAGAAAAATGTAAAGCTTCACTCCTGGAATATAATCATCTTCTTGTCCAATATAACCTGTTAAACAACAAAGAAAACAAACACGAAACCTCGCGTAAAATCGACGGTAAACTCTATATAAAAGTAAATTCTAGAAAGCGAGTAAAGATATAATGCTTGCAAAATAAATGTTTGCAGATTCCTGGAGTTTAAAAATTTGTTATTTTACGAAACTTTACAATTCCGGCAGAAAAACAAAATTTGGAAAAATTTTCAGAAAATAAAAGCTGACTTCGTTAGGTTTTAACCTGACGCCGTCGGAATTGACCTGACAGGATTTTATATTTTGTTTCCAGAAAATTTCTAGAAAAATCTATGTTTTAAGACCTGGAATCCCTAAAAAACATTTATTGTGACTCGATACAAGCATTTGACTCAAACAAATACTAATATGTATGTTCATATCTTATTGTTATTGTTCATGTTCAATCCGTTCTTTAAAACAAATATGAGCTTCCCTTACACTTATCTTTCGCAAAATACCTTTATATGTAATTAAAACGATGTTAAAAAGAAAATAAAGCATTTTACAAATTTATTTGAGAAATGAACAATAAACAATATGAATGAAAAATACATACGGAAACAGATAAAAACAAATAAGCAAACAAACAAACAAAATAAAATAAAGCTTGGGTTGCCTCCTAAGAAGCGTTTTTCTTTATTAGACTCAAGGTCATACCCTATCTTGTGTCACTTATGCTCACATACCCAAGTGTGAACCATCTAATTGTCGCTTCATTTATCTTATATTCATTATTCAGCTCAAGACATCCACGATAGTATCTCTTATTCTTCTCATAGGAATATTTGAGTTCGTTCCTTCTGTCGTTCTCACTCAACAATTCGATAGGGGGAAGTCTATTGCATGCCTCAATTGAATGATTCTTAAATCTAGGGTGCGAGAGGGGCATTTGGTAAACAAAATCTTCATCTCCATCCGAGAATGTAATCAACCCATCCATAAGTTTTTCATCAAGATTGGTTAACCGTTTAAAAGGTTCTCCAAGTATGATTTTGGTCAATTTATCATCAATGAATTCTCTTAAGTTCTCCATAACCATAAAATCAACCAAATATACAAAACTTCCTACAAACACGTGCAATGGCTCAATCCTAGCAACAATATTATTTCCTTGTTATTCTAACTCATTCAGCATGATTTTATTATAGTTAGCACGCAAAATTATGTTCATAGGCAAAGATGAGTTAAGGTAGGCATCAAAACTCCTATATCCGATCTTACAAGGTAACTGCATGTTAAAGAGGCCATCCTTCTCAATCCTTGTTCTAGGATCAACATACTCAAGAGGATTCACTTCCTCCTATTTCCTACCATCATTGAATATATCACCATCACCTAGGTCTTCGTCGGAATCTGATTAGTAAAAAGGGCTAATGCTATGGTTGTTGTCGTGGTTAGATTCCTCCATTTCAAAATTATTGCCAAAGTGATGGTCAGGTGAAAGGTTAGGTGGGTTCTCGTTTTCCACTACGGGGACCGGAATGGGTAGTTGGAAAATCATTCGACGAAAGACACGGATAACAGGGATCAAACGATCAATGTTATTGTTATTCATCGAGAAGGTTTACAAACAAAGGAAACAAAGAAAAATATAGGCTAAAGAAAACCTAATAAAATAAAAATCACACTAGATAGGAATCTAATGAGTAGACCTAATTAAAATAAAAATCAACCTAAACAATAACTATTCCCCGGCAGCGGCGACAAAAACTTTGATGCGAGATTGCAGACTCGCAAAAGTTTTACTTCTCAAGGGATCTTGAGAAGATTGCAATCCTCCAGGCAGTGTACCTGACCAGTGTAGTATAGTGAGTGGCAAGTACCGGGGGATTGATCGTTCTTTAGGGGAATAGTGTCGTTAGGATTGAAAGCTATGACAACTAGATCTAAAGGTGAGGGATGATTCTTTTTGTATTTTTATATTTTATAAAAGCAATTAAAATCTCGGGTATTTTGAAGATTTGGCATAATTAATTGCTAGTAAACTAATCAAAAAACTACTAATAAAATAAAATAACAATAAAATAAATGCGGTGGTTACTTATAGAAGACAATTGTGTTTACTTAGATTTCACTACTCCCTAGTTATCTTTTACTGATTTATTAGTTTGTTACAATTGTTTGCTTGAAGAAGGGGCGTGTATGTCCTTCCCCAACTCTATGAGTATTTGATGAGACGAAAAGTGTACCGCTTTTAGGGGGTCATTTAAGCCCAAAGTCAAAATTATTTGATCAAATATTGCCCTAAATCGATCCTTTTGTCATTTTAGGTACTTTTCAGAAGAAATTTCGAAAAGGAAGCATTTTGGACATTTTGGAGCGAAAAAGTGAAGAAAACGACAAAGTCTCCAAAATCATGCTGAAGATTGTACCTGACGGCGTCAAAGATTGTAAGTGACGGCGTCAAGGCTTGGCAAAAGAGGTGGATATGAAAAATACACGTAACGCGCCAGAACATTTTCCAAAGGAGTCGTGATGACGTCACCCTTTAGGGTCACCAAGGCCGTCACGTGTTATCACAAAGAGAGACGGCCCAGAGAATTCATAGAGTGACGGCGTCAGATCTGGATCTAGGCGTACGATTGTTATTTTGGCAGTGAGTTGACGGCGTCAGAACTTACTCTTGACGCCATCAGAATGCAAAATCTATAAATAATTTTCTAATTTTCATTCATTAGTGTGGAACTTTGTGTGCAACTTTGAGAGGAGAAACCCTAGACGATTTTACTGTATTTTCAAGGGTTCAAACCCTTGTTCCATCCATGCTTAATTGAAGATAAGTTTTCCAATAATCATTCAATATGTCTATGTGTTGTTTGATTCTATCTTATGCTTGTCTTCTCTTTAACAAGCTAAGCTAGGTTTTCTTTGTGTTTACTTAGATGTAATGAAACTTAGATATTGATTATTGGTTGGTTGTTTGTTTATAATTGATGTGGATGAATGATTTCGATGTTAGGCTTAAGAAAACTGGAAGACTTCCAATTGGTAACTTGCTTGAACGTCTTAAGAAACATGATCGGAGGTGTACTACGATAAATTGGTTATATTTAATGCATATGTAACTACTAATGAGGCCATGTTAGGAGCTAGTAGTCGGCTCGACATAGGAAGAGGTAGAAGCTTATAGAGTTAGGGAAGATCGTACACGGCCCTACGAATGGTATTAAGGAATATAGCCCGTCATCCATGCAATTGTAACAAACTAATCAACCGGTAAAAGATATCTAGGGAGTAGTGAAATCTAAGTAAACACATTTTCTCTTATTATTGTTTCCACCAAATTTATTTTAGTTTCATTTTATTTTATTTTGTTTGCATTTGTAGTAATTTGGGTTAGTTACTAGCAACTAATTCCGCCCATCCTTCCAAAACCCGAAATTTTTACTTGCTTTCTATAAAATACAAAAAGAATCATCCCTCACCTCTAGACCTAGTTTAATTGAGTTTTAACCCTAGCAAACACTATTCTTTGAGTTGAACGATCAATCCCCCGGTACTTGTCACTATACTATACTACAACGATCAGGTATACTGCCTGGTGGGGATTGCAAGCTTCTCAAGATCCCTTGAGAGGTAAAACCTTTTGCAAGGTTGCAAAACCACGGATCAAGTTTTTGGCGCCACAGCCCGGGTAATAGTTATTATCTAGGTTGAAATTTCTTTTTATTAGGTCTACTTGCTAGATTCCTTTCTAGTAAGATTTTTATTTTTATTTTTATAGGTCTTCTTTAGTCTATCTTTTCTTTGTGTGTTTGTTCGTACAATCCTCATTGACTATTCTGTTGGCCACTATGAAAAACGCGAATCCACCCCTTTCACCTAGCGAGGTTGCTTTGTTGCGTGAACAGATTGAGAATGAGATTAGGGAACTTAGAGAACTCAATAGATTGGTTGATATTGAGCTTGATTATGCGCTTAATGACCTAGCAATAGCCATGGACTTAGATATGGAAATTGAACCTAATGACTTGGCAATTGTAGAAGATGTTAAGAAAGAAGAATGATGCGTGGTTTTGCAACCTTGCAAAATGTTTTACCTCTCAAGGGATTTCGAGAAGCTTGCAACCCCCTCCAGGCAGTGTACTTGATCGTTGTAGTATAGTATAGTGACAATTACTGGGGGATTGATCGTTCAACTCAAAAAATAGTGTTTGCGAGGGTTAAAACTCAATTAAACTAGGTCTAGAGGTGAGGGATGATTCTTTTTGTATTATTGTATTTTAAGGAAAGCAAGTAAAAATCTCGGTTTTGGAAGGATGGGCGGAATTAGTTGCTAGTAAACTAACCCAAATTACTACAAATGCAAATAAAATAAAATAAAATGAAACTAAAGTAAATTTGTGGTGGAAACAATAATAAGAGAAAATGTGTTTACTTAGATTTCACTACTCCCTATATATCTTTTACCGGTTGATTAGTTTGATACAATTGAATGGATGACGGGTTATATTCCTTAATACTATTCGTAGGCCCGTGTACGATCCTCCCTAACTCTATAAGCTTCTACTTCTTCCTATGTTGAGCCGACTACTAGCTCCTAACATAGCATCATTAGTAGTTACCTACGCATTAAATATAACCAATTTATCGTAGTACACATCCGATCATGTTTCTTAAGACATTCAAGCAAGTTACCAATTGGAAGTCTGCCAGTTTTCTTAAGCCTAACATCGAAATCATTCATCCACAACAATTATAAACAAACAATCAACCAATAATCAACATCTAGGTTTCATTACATCTAAGCAAACACAAAGAAAACCTAGCCTAACATGTTAAAAAGAAGACAAGCATAAGATAGAATCAAACAACACCTAGACATATTGAATAATTATTGGAAAACTTATCTTCAATTAAGTATGGATGAAACAAGGGTTTGAACCATTGAAAATACAGTAAAAACGTCTATGGTTTTTGCACACAAAGCTCCACAAAAAGTTCCACACTAATGAATGAAAATTAGAAAAGTATTTATAGATTTTGCACTCCGACGGCGTCACGTTATGCTTGTGACGCCGTCAACTCGCCGCCAAAATAATAATCGTATTGCCTAGATCCACTTCTGACGCCGTCACTCTTGGTGATCTTTGGGCCGTCTCTCTTTGTAATAATACGTGATGGCCTTGGCGACCTTAAAGGGTGACGCTGTCACGCCTCCTTTGGAAAATGTTCTGGCGCATCACGTGTATTTGTCATATCCACCTATTTTGCCAACCCTTGACGCCGTCACTAGTAATCTTTGACGCCGTCAGGTACAATCTTGAGCATGATTTTGGAGACTTTGTCATTTTCTTCACTTTTTCGCTCCAAAAACGTCCAAAATGCCTCCTTTTCCAGATTTCTCCTCAAAAGTACCTAAAATGACAAAAGGAAAGATTTAGGGCAATATTTGATCAAATAATCTCGAATTTGGGCTTAAATGACCCCCTAAAAGCTGTACACTTTTCGTCTCATCAAAGAAGAGGAGGATTTAGATGATGACTATTTCAATTTATATCCCACCAAGAAGGAAATTGCTTATTATAACAATCTCAATGATAATCCTCGGCCTCCTTTTGTTAAGATTGACCCTAAGATTAAGAAAAGTGACCTTAGGAATGTGAAGATACCATGTATGATTGGGTATAAATGTATTGATCAAGCCTACATCGATTTTGAATCCCCAATCAACGTTATGTCTTCAAGTGTTTATAATGATATAGTAAATACAAGACTCGGGGCCTAGGAAAGATCTCAAATACCCCGGTGGAGTTTGTAATTTTGTCAGGAGAGTTAAAAGTTTACATGTCTTTGTTAGTAACTTTACTTATATCGTTGACTTTATGGTTGTTGAAGACTTGGCTAATGTTATACATTATCGCTTATCCCATGTTGTGTTAGGTAAGCCATTTATTGAGGAGTTCAAGTTAAAACACGATCAAATAGAAGGAACGGTCCAATTTTCTAATGGAATCGATAGGATCCCCTATAGGATGCCTAATAAAATGAAGGAATTTCTTTATGTGCCGCAACTTGATATGTTAAGAGGCGAAAAATGAACCATTTTTAGGGGGTCATTTTAGCCCGGATTCGAATTTATTTGATCAAATATTGCCCTAAATCGTTCCTTTTGTTATTTTAGGTACTTTTGGAGTGAATTCTGGAAAAGGAAGCATTTTGGACGTTTTTGGAGCATAAAAGTGAAGAAAACGGCAAAGTCTTAATTTTCCTTGCTGGGAACAGTACCTGACGGCGTCAAGAGTCTTCAAGTGACAGCGTCAAGAGTAATACAAGAGGTGCAAGTGGATAAAGTCCATGACGATCCAGAAGAGTTTTACACTAGGGACATGACGGCGTCATCATAGGCCGTCATGGTCCAAATAAGAGTGACAGCCCAGAGCAGAAGTGCACATGACGGCGTCAAAAGTGGATCTAGGCAATCCGATTTCATTATGGGCGGCGAGTTGACGGTGTCAGAATTTCTTCTTGACGCCGTCATCCTGTACAATCTATATATAGTTTTGCAATTTTCATTCATTAGAGAGGAACAATTAGGGTGTGACTTTGGAGAGAAACCCTAGTCCGAATATTACAGCTTTTTCAAGGGTTTTTACCCTTTGAAACCTTTCATGTTCAATTGAGATAAGTACTTTTTCAATTCATTCAATATGTCTATGTGTTGTTTGAATATATCTTACACTTGTCTTGAATTTAACATGCTTGGCTAGATCTCTTATGTGTTTGCTTAGATGTAGTGAAACCTAGATGTTAATTATGGGTTGATTGTTTGTTTATAGTTGTTATGGATGATTGTATTCGATGTTAGGCTTAAGAAAACTGGCAGTCTTCCATTGGTGACATGCTTGAACGTCTTAAGAAACATGATCATAGGTGTACTATGATATTTTGTTGTATTTAATGCGTAGGAGAATTCTAATGATCCCATGTTAGGAGCTTCTAACGGCTAGACATAGGAGTGAAGTAGGATCCTATAGAGTTAGGGAATATTGTACATGGCCCTACGACTAGTATTAAGGAATACGACCCGTCATCCATGCAATTGTAACAAACTATCAACCTGTAAAAGATATCTAGGGAGTAATGAAACCTAAGTAAACACAAGTCTCCCTATTATTGTTCACACCACTAGTTTAATTAGGTTTATTTTCATTTCTGTTATTTTATTTTGATTGCATCTTTAGTTATTGGGTTAGTTGACTAGCAACTAATTCCGCCTACTCTTCCAAAACCGAGATTTTTAATTGCTTTTATAAAAACATAAAAAAGTACAAAAAGAATCATCCCTCACCTCTAGACCTAGTTTTTAGGCTTTCTAATCCTAGTGACACTATTCCTGAGTTGAACGATCAATTCCCCAGTACTTGTCACTATACTATACTACAACGATCAGATACACTGCCTGCTAGGGGTTGTAAGCTTCTCGAGATCCCTCGAGAGGTAAAACCAGGTGCAATTCCCACGCATCAAGTTCTTGGCGCTGCTACCGGGGAAATAGTTATTGTCTAGGTTAGGATTTGTTTTTATTAGGTCTACTTGCTAGATTCCTTTCTAGTAAGATTTTATTTTTATTTCTAGGTTTTCTTTAGTCTATCTTATTTCTTCGTGTCTTTGTTTGTAATCTTTACCATCCGACATCATGGAAGGGGGTAACATCTTGGAACCCATCAACCTACCACAGCAAAACCACCCACAAAACCCACCATTAGCAAACCAACCTCTTAGGCCCCGAACCCTAGGAGAGTATTCCCGTCCTAGCCACCAAGGCTATCGAAACACTATTGAGCTCACTCAATGAGCCAATGTGTCCCCCATGCGATCCGACACCATCCAGTTGGTGCAAAGCGGATGTGCATTCCATGGACTTCGTTCCGAAGATCCTAACCAACATCTCAAGGATTTCCTTAAAATCGTAGATTCTATAGACCTTGATGTTACAACTAGAGAGTCGACCCGATTACGCCTATTCCAATTCTCTCTATGTGATCAAGCTATTCAACGGCTTGAACGTTTACCCGCGGGATCCATCACCTCATGGGATGATCTCACCACTCGTTTGCTTGCTCAATTTTTCCTACCGGGGAGAACTACCAAGCTTAGAAATGATATCTTGATGTTCCAACAACGTCAAGGTGAAACTCTATATGAAGCATGGACTCGTTTCAAGGACTTACTCCAAAAAGTCCCTCATCATGGCATAGATCTTTGGCTCCAAGTCCAAATTCTATGACCATATCGATCTCTCCACAAGGCGAACCATTGACCAATCGGCCGGTGGCAAGCTACATGATCTAAGTGCGGAAGAATCATGGGAACTCATAGAAGATCTTGCTCTCTATGACAACGAAAGTTGGAATGATCCCCGTGATTTGAACAAAACGGTCAAGGCAATATCTTTGCCTTCGAACAATTCTAGCACTCCCGACCGTAGGATCATGGAACTTGAGGACCAAGTCAAGTTTCTCATGAAATCTTACAAAGCTCCTAAGCCTTCAAGCCAAGTGAACAAAATCACTTCTTCATGTGAATTATGTAGTGGTCCCCATGACACTCGTGATTGCGTGGAACTCCCTGGAACAGCTTTTGCGGATTACGCATCCTCGTGTACCGACGAAGCGGGAGACAAGTGGTACACTTTCAAACCCGAGCCAAACCCTTACGGTGATTCCTACAACCCTTCTTGGAAAAATCACCCGAACCTTAGGTGGAAACACCTTCCAACCGTACTTTTAACAACAATCCTTCTAATAACTATGGTAGTACCAATAATCTTGAAAGATTGATGTCCAAGTTTATGGCATCTCAAGAAGCTCACATATCTAAGTTTGAAACCGAATTCAATCAACAACAAACAGAGATGACCAATAAGATTGACAACTCGTTGAAAGCCCTCAACAACCAAGCGCTAACTACACCTAGAAAGGACACTAGGGACGCCAATAGCGGAATCCAAATTAAGGACCCCTCGTCATCCAAACACGTCCACTTTGTCAATGTTGTCACTATTTAGCCAAAAGATAAGGATATAGAAGAAAGTGACAAGGATGAAGTTGGAATAGAAACCGAGATTAGGGATGAAATTAAGGAAGTTGAGGTTAATAAGGGAGAAAAGTTAGAAGAGTACTTTGATAAGTTGCCCACCAAGGAAGAACGGGAATATCACAAGGATTTATTTGATGATCCCGAGACACCATATATCCTTGGTTCACCCCTTATTAAAGTAGGTGACCCCTCTAACATCAACATTGGGCATATGCATGTATGGAAAGCTTATATCGATCCTAGGTCTCCTATAAATATCATGACTAGGACTTATTATAATTGGGTAATAAAGAAGCAACTTGGTTATAGGATGATGCCCAACAAGAATTTGATAAGTAATTTTGTTGGGAGAGTGAAAGGATTGCATGTATTTGTAGGAAACTTCACTTTTGTTACCGACTTTGTGATAGTGGGGGGGATACTCGTCCGGTGATAGACGATTGCCTAAGTCAAGTAGTGTTCGGAAAACCGTTTGTTGAGGTCTCTAAGATGAGTTATGACCCGACCCTAGGGATAGTTAGATTCAAGGAAGAGAATGATGAGATTGCTTACCAAATGCCCTATAAGATTGAACAATACCGCCTCTTATCAAACATAGAAAAGGAACCCAAACAAGCGGTTTACTATAGGAATGATGAGGATAGACGTAGAGGAGTAGAATATGTTATGAATAGAATACTTGGTTTCTACAAAGAATGTTTGCAACTAGGTCCGAAATACAAAACTAATATTGGAGATGACCTAGAGAATGAGACCAACGAAGAGGTCACGTAATTGCCCATGACCTTGTGTCTAGCTACAAGACTCGTAAATAAAGAAAAGCGCTTCTTGGGAGGCAACCCATGTTTTGTGTGATTTTAATTTGTTTGATTGTTATTTGTTTCCGTATGCATGCTTTATTTTATTGTTGGTAGATCATGTTTCAAAATAAAATTGTGAAAATGCTTTATTTTGTTGTTTAACTTCGTCTTAACTTCATATAAAGGTATTTTGCAAAAGATAAGTGTAAGGGGAAACCCCAAATTTGTTTCTAAGAATGAAATTGATCATGATTCTCCACAATAATAAATGAACATGTGTATTAGTAATTGTTAGAGTTAAATGCTTGTATCGAGTCATAATGATGTTTTGCAGGATTTTCCAGGAAGTAGGACATAAGTTTTTCCAGAAATTTTCTGGAAACTTAACGTAAAGATTTCTGCAGGTCACTTCTGACGGCGTCAGGAGTTAACTCCTGACGGCGTCATGTGTAAAATTCTGGAAATTTTGCTAGTTTTGTTTTTCTGACGGAGTCTTGAAGTTTTTGTTAAATCTTTAGTTTTATAAACTCCAGGAAATCAGCAAACATTCATTCCACAAGCATTATATCTTACATTGTTTTCTAGGATTTGTTAGTATATATAGATTGCCGCCGATTTTACGCGAGGTTGCCTTGTTTGTTTTCTCAGGTTTAACAGGTTATATATGACAAGAAGATGATTTATTTTTCTGGAAGGGAAGCTTTGATTGTTCATTTTCTGGGAGGAAGATCTAACCTTGTTACCACACTATCCACACCGAACGAATCAGGGGAGTATTTGATATCATTCTTTTACCTGTTTCACTTTTACATTCTTTAATTGAACATTGGGGACAATTTTCATCCTAAGTGTAAGGGGGGGGGGGGGGGTAAATGATGATACCTTATAGGATACAATTGCACTTGAGTTTGTTTGTTTGATGGTAGGTGCGTAATAAAACTATGAGAAATACTTGTTAGTGTAATTTTAGCGCCAAATTTAAATTTTTTTACAACATTTAGGAATGAAACTTTAGCCTTAGCAAACGTCTCATGGATAGGAGTTGTATGACTAGCACAAAACCGTACCATTCAAAAAAATTTTCCACCCAAATATGTGAGGTTCGCCTTTAGATTTGATAGGAAAAGCATTTACTATTAGTGCTTATGAGTGTACCGGTAGCATTTAAATTCTAGAACTTGCATTAGTGATGCATCCCGAGACCGCTAGTGAGACTACATTCATGTGGTAGGATTTACTACATGATAAGAGGCATTAGGATCACCCTTGTGTTAAACCCGTATCATAATTACTTGACCATTTAAGTCATATTACTTGGCTAGTAAAGTCAATTAATTTTTCCCACACTATTAGTGTTGTACTCATTTTTAGTACACGAAACCCCTAGTACACCCCTCCGAGCCTATCTTTTCGTTTCTAACTTTAAGTATCTTACTTAAAGGAAGAATTTGTTACAACCCACCCAATTGTGCAACCAAATCGCCTTAGCCTTCCGTGTATGCACTCATCTTTAGTGCATTAGTGTTATTTGTTTAAACCCTTAGTTAATTATCTAATTGATTACATGGTTGCTAAGTCAAGTCATATCTTGTACATATTGTTTTGGGACGATTGGGACTCATGGGTAAAGTACTAATGTTATGGACTAATGGGGAAGAACATCAAATTATTACCCCCATATGTGCGTTAATCTTAAAAGTACTCCAAGTGTTTTGGTTATCTTGATTCGAGTCATTAGATTAGTTTATTGTAAAGTATGTAAAGATTCAAGTGTAAGGGGAATGTTCATTCCCTATGATGTATTATTTTGGATGGTAGGGTAAGAGTGTATGCAAAAAAAAAAAAAAAAAAAAAAAAAAAAAAAAAAAAAAAAAAAAAACGGACTGCCATCCCGTTTCATTCTATGTTTGTTTTATGTTCTGGTTATTTTTTATTTATTAGCTTAAGTCGATTCGAGTCTTGGCTTAGCAACGCCATATAATACATGTAATTAATCAAGATGATTAACTCGGCACCAGTAAATATTGCCTATATCCAACAAAACCGTGTGTTCCATATCCCTACACCTAACGTTATAACCCTTTAAAAGAACTCTTTGATAGTTTATCCTAGGTGCTTACGCCAAGTGGTGGAGGTTTGATCCTTTCCCAAGCCTATGGTAATCTATTTTGCTATGACAGGTAGTGAGAGATGTTTTCCATTTCCATATTGTGATATATACTTTATTACACCCGAGAGATGTGAGTATCTAAACACTATTTGTGAGGTGCTACTATATGACCTCCGTGCTTGTCTTTGGTCTTTAGTGGAACGATTATTTGTTGTAATTACTTTTATATTAGTGTTAAATGACCCCTAGCTTGTATTTTTATTAGAATAAAAGCGCATTTGCTTGAGGACAAGCAAATCTCAAGTGTAAGGGTATTTGATTAGGCGAAAAATGAACTGTTTTTAGGGGGTCATTTTAGCCAGGATTCGAATTTATTTGATCAAATATTTCCCTAAATCGTTCCTTTTATCATTTTAGGTACTTTTGGAGTGAATTCTGGAAAAGGAAGCATTTTGGACGTTTTGGAGCATAAAAGTGAAGAAAACGGCAAAGTCTTAATTTTCCTTGCTGGGAACAGTACCTGACGGCGTCAAGAGTCTTCAAGTGACGGCGTCAAGAGAAATACAAGAGGTTGAAGTGGATAAAGTTCGTAACGATCTAGAAGAGTTTTACACTAGGGACATGATGGTGTCACCATAGGCCGTCATGGTCCAAATAAGAGTGACGGCCCAGAGCAGAAGTGCACATGATTGTTTTCTGCAAACATTCATTCCACAAGCATTATATCCTTATATATATAGATTGCCGCCGATTTTACGCGAGGTTTGCCATGATTGTTTTCTCAGGCTTAACAGGTTATATTGGACAAGAAGATAATTTATATTTCTGGAGGGAAGCTTTCAACGTTCATTTTCTTGGAGGAAGATCTAACCTGGTTACCATATTATCCACACCGAACGAATTTGGGGAGTATTTGTTTTTATTATTTTACCTTCATTACTTTTACATCCTTTTTTATTGAACATTGGGGAAAATGTTCTGCCTAAGTGTAAGGGGAGGGTAAATGATGATACCTTAGAGAATACAATTGCACTTGAGTTTGTTTGTTTGATAGTAGGTGTGTAATAAAAGTAAGAGAAATACTTGTTAGGGCAATTTTAGTGCCAAATTTAATTTTTTTATAGCATTTAGGAGTGAAGCTTAAGCCTTAATGAGCGTCTCATGGATATGAGTTGTATTACTAGCACAAAAACCGTACCACTCAAAAATTTCCACCCCAAATATGTGAGGTTCGCCTTTAGATCTTTAGGAAAAAGCATTCATTATTGGTGCTTATGAGTGTACCGGTAGCATTTAGATTCCAGAATTTGCTGATGAGGCGAAAAATGATCCGTTTTTAGGGGGTCAGTTAAGCCCGAATTCGAATTTATTTGATCAAATATTTCCCTAAATCGTTCCTTTTGTGATTTTAGGTACTTTGGGAGTGAAATCAGGAAAAGGAAGCAATTCGGACGTTTTTGGAGCATAAAAGTGAAGAAAACGCCAAAGTCTTAATTTTCCATGCTGGGAACAGTAGGTGACGGCGTCAAGAGTAACTCCTTGACGGCGTCAAGAGCAAAATTCCATGACGATCCAGTACAGATTTGAAGGCTTCACGAAGTAGGGCGTCAAGAGTAAAAGTCATGACGGCCTGGAAATGATTATCACTTGACGGCGTCAAAAGTAGATCAAGGCAGTCCGAGAAGAGTTTTGGCGGCGAGGTGACGGCGTCACAAGCTTGGTCTTGACGCCGTCAGACCCCTTTTCCTATATATAGTTTTCTAATTTTCACATTAAAAGGAGAGAGGTTTTGGAGAAACCCTAAGTATGAACTTGGTGCGAATTTTACAGGTTTTTCAAGGGTTCCAAGCCCTTGATACCTTTCATGTGTAATTGAGATAAGTGTTCTTTTAATTCAATCAGTATGTCTATGTGTTGGTTGTCTATATCTTGTTCTTGTCTTAATTCTATCATGCTAGGCTAGATCTATCTTGTGTTTGCTTAGATCTAATGAAACCTAGATGTTAATTATGTGTTGATTACTTGTTTATACTTGTCTTGGATGAATGATTTATATGTTAGGCTTAAGAAAACTGGCAAATCTCCAATTGGTAACATGCTTGAACGTCTTAAGAAACATGAACCGACGCGCACTAGGTCTTTATTGGTTGTATTTAATGCATGAGCCACTGTTTATAATCCCTATAGTTGTGCTGGGCATGGTATATGAGGAGATAAGAGCTCATAGAATTGGGGAGTTAAGTGTGCCACCCCATGAATGGTATTAAGGAATACGATCCGTCATCCATGCAATTATAACAAGTAATTAACGTGTAAAAGATGTCTAGGGAGTAGTGAAGTCTAAGTAAACACATTTTCTCCACTTATTGCTCACAACTTTAGTATAATTCAGTTTATTTCTATTTCTAGTATTTTATTTTGATTGCATCTTTAGTATTGGGTTAGTTGACTAGCAACTAATTCCGCCCAAATCCTTTAAACCCGAGATTTTTAATTGCTTTCTAAAAAATATAAAAATACAAAAATAATCATCCCTCATCTTTAGAACTAGTATTTAGGTTTTCTAATTCTAGCGACACTATTCCTAAACTGAACGATCAATCCCCCGGTACTTGTCACTATACTATACTACAACGATCAGGTACACTGCCTGGTGGGGGTTGTAAGCTTCTCAAGATCCCTTGAGAGGTAAAGCCTGGTGCGATTCCCACGTATCACTTGTGTTAGTGATTCATCCCGAGACCGCTAGTGAAACTACATTCGTGTAGTTAGGATTTACTACAAGATAAGAGGCATTAGGATCACCCTTGTGTTTAAACCCGTATCATAATTACTTGACCAATAAAGTCATAATTACTTGACTAGTAAAGTCAATTAATTTTTCCCACACCTTTGCGTTGTATTCATTTTTAGTACACGATACCCCTAGTATACCCCTCCGAGCCTATCTTTTTCATTTCTAACTTTAAGCATTTTAGTTAAAGGAAGAACTTGTTACAATCCACCCCAAATGTACAACCAAATCGACTTAGCCTTTCTTGTATTCACTCATCTTTTGTGCATTATTGTTATTTAATTAAACCGTTAGTTAGTTGTCTAATTGATTACATGTTGCTAAGTCGAGTCATATCTTGTACATATTGTTTCGGGACGATTGGGACTCATGGGTAAAGTACTATTATTATGGAGTAATGGGGAAGACGTCATTTATTACCCCCATATGTGCGTTAATCTTAAAAAGTACTCCAAGTGTCTTGATTATCTTGATTCGAGTCATTAGAATAGTTGATTTTAAAGTATGTAAAAGTTCAAGTGTAAGGGGGACGCAAATCTCCTACGATGTATTATTTTGGATGATAGGGCAAGAGTGTATGCAAAAAAAAAAAAAAAAAAAAAAAAAAAAAAAAAAAAAAAAACATACGGACTACCATCTCATTTCATTTTATGTTTATTTTATGTTTGTGTTAGTTTATGATTAGCTTAAGTCTAGTCGAGTCTTGGCTTAGCAACACCACATTGTACATGTAATTAACCAAGATGATTAACTCGCCACCAGTAAATATTGCCTTTATCCAACAAAATCGTGTTTATCATATCCTTAAACCTCACGTTATAACCCTTTTAAAAGACTTCTTTGATAGTTTATCCTAGGTGCTTATGCCAAGTGGTGGAGATTTGATCCTTTCCCAAGCCTATGGTAATCTATTTGCTATGACAGGTAGTGAGAGATTTTTCCATTTCCATATTGTGATATATACTTTATTACATGATAAGGCGAAAAGTGTACCGCTTTTAGGTGGTCATTTAAGCCCAAATTCGAGATTATTTGATCAATTATTACCCTAAATCATTCCCTTTGTCATTTTAGGTACTTTTGAGGAGAAATCTGGAAAAGAAAGCATTTTGGATATTTTTGGAGCGAAAAAGTGAAGAAAACGACAAAGTCTCAAATTCTTGCTGAAAACAGTACCTGACGGCGTCAAGCATTTCTATGTGACGGCGTCACCCTTTGACAAAGAGGTGGATAATTCAAGTTACACGTGACGGCCAAGAACAATTTCAAGGCAATTTGGCCTGACCGCGTCACCAAGGCCGTTAGAGTCAGAATACATGTGACGGCCCAGAGTAAAATTACACATGCCGGCGTCAGAAGTGGATCTAGGCAATACGAATTTTATCTTGGCGGCGAGTTGACGGCGTCACAAGCTATAACGTGACGCCATCAGGATGTAAAATCTATATATATACTTTTCTAATTTTCATTCATTAGGGTGGAACTTTTGGAGAACCTTTGTGCGCAAACCCTTGACGAATTTTCTGTAACAACAAGGGTTTTAACCCTTGTTCCATCCATGCTTAATTGAAGATAAGTTTTCCAATAATCATTCAATATGTCTATATTTTGTTTGATTCTATCTTATGCTTGTCTTCTTTTTAACATGCTAGGCTAGGTTTTCCTTGTGTTTGCTTAGATGTAATGAAACATAGATGTTAATTATTGGTTGATGGTTTGTTTATAGTTGTTGTGGATGATTAATTTCGATGTTAGGATTAAGAAAACTGTCAGACTTCCATTTGGTAACTTGCTTGAACGTCTTAAGAAACATGATCGAAGGTGTACTACGATTTATTGGTTGTATTTAATGCGTAAGTAACTACTAGTGATACTATGTTAGGAGCTAATAGTCGGCTCGACATAGAATGAAGTAGAAGTTTATAGAGTTAGTGAATATCGTACACGGCCCTACGACTAATATTAAGGAATATAACCCGTCATCCACGCAATTGTAGCAAACTAATTAACCGGTAAAAGATATCTAGGGAGTAGTGAAATCTAAGTAAACACATTTTCTATTATTATTGTTTCCACCACACATTTATCTAAGTTTCGTTTTATTTTATTTTGTTTGCATTTGTAGTAATTTGGGTTAGTTGACTAGCAACTAATTCCGCCCACTCTTTCCAAACCCGAGATTTTTACCTGCTTTCCTATAAAATATAAAAAAATACAAAAAGAATCATCCCTCACCTTTAGACCTAGTTTAGTAGAATTTTAATCCTAGCGAACACTATTCCTAGAGTTGAACGTTCAATCCCCCGGTACTTGTCACTATTGTATACTACAACGATCAGGTACACTGCCTGGTGGGGGTTGCAAGCTTCTCAAGATCCCTTGAGAGGTTGCAAAACCACGCATCAAGTTTTTGGCGCCCCAGCCCGGGGAATAGTTATTGTCTAGGTTGAAATTTCTTTTTATTAGGTCTACTTCCTAGATTCCTTTCTAGTAAGATTTTTTTATTTTATAGGTTTTCTTTTGTCTATCTTATTTCTTTGTTCTTTTGTTCGTAACCTTTACCATCCGCCATCATAGAAGGTGGTAATCTCTTTGACCCTATCAATCCACCACAACAAAACCATCCACAAAACACACCACAACCAAACAATCCTCCTAGACCCCGAACTTTAAGAGAGTATTGATGCGTGGGAATTGCACCAGGTTTTACCTCTCGAGGGATCTCGAGAAGCTTACAACCCCCACCAGGCAGTGTACCTGATTGCTGTAGTATAGTATAATGACAAGTATCGGGGGATTGATCGTTCAACTTAGGAATAGTGTCGCTAGGATTAGAAAGCCTAAAAAATAGGTCTAGAGGTGAGGGATGATTCTTTTTGTATTTTTTTATGTTTTTATAAAAGCAATTAAAAATCTCGGTTTTGGAAGAGTGGGCGGAATTACTTGCTAGTCAGCTAACCCATTAACTAAAGATGCAATCAAAATAAAATAACAGAAATGAAAATAAACCTAATTAAACTAGTGGTGTGAACAATAATAGGGAGAGTTGTGTTTACTTAGATTTCATTAATCCCTAGATATCTATTACAGGTTGATAGTTTTTTACAATTGCATGGATGACGGGTCGTATTCCTTAATACTAGTCGTAGGGCCGTGTACAATATTTCCTAACTCTATAGGATCCTACTTCACTCCTATGTCGAGCCATCAGAAGCTCCTAACATGGGATCATTAGAATTCTCCTACGCATTAAATACAACCAAAAATCATAGTACACCTCTGATCATGTTTCTTAAGACGTTCAAGCATGTCACCAATGGAAGTCTGCCAGTTTTCTTAAGCCTAACATCGAATACAATCATCCATAACAACTATAAACAAACAATCAACCCATAATTAACATCTAGGTTTCACTACATCTAAGCAAACACATAAGAGATTTAGCCAAACATGTTAAATTCAAGACAAGTGTAACATATATTCAAACAACACATAGACGTATTGAATGAATTGAAAAAGTACTTATCTCAATTGAACATGAAAGGTTTCAAAGGGTAAAAACCATTGAAAAAGCTGTAATATTCGGACTAGGGTTTCTCTCCAAAGTTACACCCTAATTGTTCCTCTCTAATGAATGAAAATTGAAAAACTATATATAGATTTTACAGGGTGACGGCATCAAGATGAAAATTCTGACGCCGTCAACTCACCGCCCATAATGAAATCGGATTGCTTAGATCCACTTTTGACGCCGTCATGTGCACTTCTGCTCTGGGTCGTCAGGTACTGTTCCCAGCAAGGAAAATTAAGACGTTGCCGTTTTCTTCATTTTTATGCTCCAAAAATGTTCAAAATGCTTCCTTTTCCAGAATTCTCTCCAAAAGTACCTAAAATGACAAAAGAAACGATTTAGGGCAATATTTGATCAAATAAATTCGAATCCGGGCTAAAATGACCCACTAAAAACGGTTCATTTTTTGCCTCATCAAGTATTCCCGTCCTAGCCATCAAGGCTATCGAAACACCATTGAGCTCATTCAAGGAGCCAATGTGTCTCCTTTGCGATCCGACACCATCCGGTTGGTGCCAAGCGGATGTGCATTCCATGGACTTCGTTCCAAAGATCCTAATCAACATCTCAAGGATTTCCTCAAAATCGTAGATTCCATAGACCTTTATGTTGAAACTCGAGAGACGACCCGATTGCGTCTATTTCAATTCTCTCTACGTGACCAAGCTAGTCAATGGCTTGAGCGTTTACCCGCGGGATCCATCACCTCTTGGGATGATCTCACCACTCGTTTCCTTGCTCAATTTTTCCCACCGGGGAGAACTACCAAGCTTAGAAATGACATGTTGATGTTCCAACAACGTCAAGGTGAAACTCTCTATGAAGCATGGACTCGTTTCAAGGACTTACTACAAAAAGTCCCTCATCACGACATAGATCTTTGGCTCCAAGTCCAAATTTTCTATGCCCATATCGATTTCTCTACAAGGCGAACCATTGACCAATCGGCCGGTGGCAAGCTACGTGATCTAAGAGCGGAAGAATCATGGGAACTCATAGAAGATCTTGCTCTCTATGACAACGAAAGTTGGAATGATCCCCGTGATTTGAACAAAACGGTCAAGGCAATATCTTTGCCTTCGCACAATTCAAGCACTCCCGACCGTAGGATCATGGAACTTGAAGACCAAGTCAAGTTTCTTATGAAATCCTACGAAGCTCCTAAGCCTTCAAGCCAAGTGAACAAAATCACTTCTTCATGCAAATTATGTAGTGGTCCCCACGACACTCGTGATTGCATGGAACTCCCCGAACAAGCTTTTGCGGATTACGCATCCTCGCGTACCGACGGAGCGGGAGACAAGTGGTACACTTTCAAACCCGAGCCAAACCCTTACGGTGATTCATACAATCCCTCTTGAAAAAATCACCCGAACCTTAGGTGGAAGCAAAACCAAAACATGCCTCAAAACAACTCTTCCACTCCACCTAATCATTACCAACCAAACAGTCCACCTTCTAACCGTACTTTCAACAACAATCCTTCCAATAACTATGGTAGTACCAATAATCTTGAATGATTTATGTCCAAATTTATGGCATCTCAAGAAGCTCGTATAGCTAAGTTTGAATCTGAATTCAATCAACAACAAGCGGAGATGACCAATAAAATAGACAACTTGTTGAAAGCCCTCAACAACCAAGTGTTAACTACACCAAAGAAGGACACTTGGGACACTAGTTGCGGAACCCAAATTAAGGACCCCTTATCATCCAAACATGTCCACTTTGCCAATGTTGTCACTATTAAGCCAATCGATAAAAATATTGCAGGAAGTGATAACGATGAAGTTAGAATAGAAATTGAACCTAAGGATGAGATTGAGGAAGTAAAGGATAATGAGGAAGAAAAGGTAGAGGAAATAGAAAGTGTAGAGGATTATTTCGATAGGTTACCTACCAAAGAAGAATGGGAATACCATAAGGATCTATTCAATGACCCCGAAACACCATACGTCCTTGGTTCACCAACCATCAAGACGGGTGATCCTTCCAACATCAACATACCATGCAACATTGGGCATGTGTATGTGTGGAAAGACTACATCGATCTTAGATCTCCCATAAATATTATGACTAGGATCCATTACAATTGGGTGATGAAAAAGCAACTTGGACCTAGGATATTTCCCAACACCGGTTGGATGAGTAACTTTGTGGGAAGAGTAAAAGGATTGTACGTTTTTGTAGGAAACTTTACATACGTTACCGACATTGTGATTGTAGAAGATATTCGTCCGGTAATAGATGGATGCTTAAGTCAAGTAGTGTTTGGAAGGCCGTTTGTTGAAACCTATAAAATGAATTATGACCCATCTCTAGGGATAGTTAGGTTCAAGGATGAGAACGATGAGATAGCTTACCAAATGCCCTATAAGATTGAACAGTTTCGCCTTTTATCAAACATAGAAAAGGAACACAAGCAAGTGGTCTATTATAGGAATGATGTGGATAGACGTAGAGGAGTAGACTATGTTATGAGTCGGATATTTGGTTTCTACAAGGAATGCTTGCAACTAGGTCCGGAATAGAAAACTAAGATCGAGGATGACCTAGAGAATGTGACCAATGACGAGGTTACGTAATAGCCCGTGACCTTGAGTCTAGCTACAAGACTCGTAAATAAAGAAAAGTGCTTCTTGGGAGGCAACCCAAGTTTTATTTGTTTGATAGCTTGTTTGTTTGATTTTATTTGTTTCCGTATGCATGTTTTATTTTTATTGTTTGTGGCTCATGTTTCAAAATAAATTGTGAAAATGCTTTACTTTGTTGTTGACTTCGTCTTAACCACATATAAATGTATTTTGCAAAAGCTAAGTGTAAGGGAGACCCAAATTTGTTTATAAGAACGAAATTGAGCATGACCACAACAATATTAAATGAACATGTTTTATTTTTATTGTTTGTGGCTCATGTTTCAAAATAAATTATGAAAATGCTTTACTTTGTTGTTGACTTCGTCTTAACCACATATAAATGTATTTTGCAAAAGCTAAGTGTAAGGGAGACCCAAATTTGTTTATAAGAACAAAATTAAGCATGAACCACAACAATATTAAATGAACATGTATATTAGTATTTGTTTGAGTCAAATGCTTGTATCGAGTCATAATGATGTTTTGCAGGATTTTCCAGGAATTAAGGCATAAGTTTTTCCAGAAACTTAACATGAGATTTCTGTCAGAGCATTCTGACAGCGTCAGGAGTTATAACCTGACGGCGTCAGGTACAAAAATTCTGAAAATTTTTACAAGTTTTGTTTATACCGGAGTCTTAAAGTTTTTGTTAATTCTTTAGTTTTATAAACTCCAGGAAATCTGCCAATATTCATTCCACAAGCATTATATATTTAGTATTTATAGACTGCCGCGGATTTTACGTGAGGTTTGCCTTGATTGTTTTCTCAGGTTTAACAGGTTATATTGGACAAGAAGATGATTTATATTTCTGGAGGGAAGCTTTCTACGTTCATTTTCTTGGAAGAAGATCTAACCATGTTACCTTACTATCCACACCGAACGAATCAAGGGAGTATTTGCTTTCATTCTTTAACCTTTATTACTTTTACATCCTTTTTTATTGAACATTGGGGACAATGTTCAGCCTAAGTGTAAGGGGAGGGTAAATAATGATACCTTAGAGAATATAATTGCACTTGAGTTTGTTTGTTTGATAGTAGGTGTGTAATAAAACTAAGAGAAATACTTGTTAGGGCAATTTAAGCGCCAAATTTAATTTTTTTTACAACATTTAGGAGTGAAACTTTAGCCTTAATTTGTATGACTAGCACAAAAACCGTACCACTCGGAAAAAATTTTCACCCCAAATATGTGAGGTTCGCCTTTAGATTTGTTACGAAAAGCATTCATTGTTGGTGCTTATGAGTGTACCGGTAGTATTTAAATTCTAGAACTTGCGTTAGTGATGCATCCCGAGACCGCTAGTGAGACTACATTCGTGTAGTTAGGATTTACTACATGATAAGAGGCATTAGGATCATCCTTGTGTTAAACCCGTATCATAAATTACTTGACCAATAAAGTCATAATTATTTGACTATTAAGTCAATTAATCTCTCCACACCTTTGCGTTGTACTCATTTTTAGTACACGATACCCCTAGTACACCCCTCAGAGCCTATCTCTTTCATTTCTAACTTTAAGCATCTTACTTAAAGGAAGAATTTGTTACAATCCACCCCAAATGTGCAACCAAATCGCCTTAGCCTTCCTTGTATGCACTCATCTTTAGTGCATTATTGTTACATGTTTAAACCCTTAGTTAATTGTCTAATTGGTTACATGGTTGCTAAGTCGAGTCATATCTTGTAAATATTGTTTTGGGACGATTGGGACTCATAGGTAAAGTACTATTGTTATGGAGTAATGGGGAAGAACATCAATTATTACCCCATATGTGCGTTAATATTTAAAAGTACTCCAAGTGTTTTGATTATCTTAATTCGAGTCATTAGAATAGTTGATTATAAAGTATGTAAAAGTTCAACTGTAAGGGGGACGTAAATCCCCTATGATGTATTATTTTAGATGGTAGGACAAGAGTGTATGCAAAAAAATAATAAAAAAAAATCAAAAAATCAAGAAAAAGAAAAAAAATAGAAAGAGAAAAAGAAAAACATACGGACTACCATCACGTTTCCTTCTATGTTTATTTTATGTTTTGTAGTTTTGATTAGCTTAAGGCGAGTCGAGTCTTGGCTTAGCAACGCCACATTGTACATGTAATTAACCAAGATGATTAACTCGCCACCAGTAAATATTACCTTTATCCAACAAAAACCGTGTTTATCATATCCCTACACCTAACGTTATAACCCCTTTAAAAGACCTCTTTGATAGTTTATCCTAGGTATTTACGCCAAGTGGTGGAGGTTGGATCATTTCCCAAGCCTATGGTAATCTATTTGCTATGACAGGTAGTGAGAGATGTTTTCCAATGTTGCAAAAAACGGCCTACTCGGCCTTGTAATCGCCGATTACAAGGTAAATGGCCCTGGAACTTGGAGAGATTTACAAGGAAATCGGCCAATTAATCGGCGATTACAAGGTTTAGAGCCGATTAATCGGCTAAAAAATGCTACTTGGCCCTCGACCGCCTCAGGACCGATTCACGATTTTTGCAACATTGATGTTTTCCATTTCCATATTGTGATATATACTTTATTACACCCGAGAGATGTGAGTATCTAAACAATATTTGTGAGGTGCTAGTGTATAATTTCCATGCTTGTTTTTGGTTGAAGTGGAACGATTATTTGTTGCAAATTACTTTTATATTAGTGTTAAATGACCCCTAACTTGTATTTCGATTAGAATAAAAGTGCATTTTCTTGAGGACAAGCAAATCTCAAGTGTAAGGGTATTTTTTAAGGCGAAAGTGTACCGCTTTTAGGGGGTCATTTAAGCCCAAATTCGAGATTATTTGATCAATTATTGCCCTAAATCGTTCCTTTTGTTATTTTAGGTACTTCTGAGGAGAAATCTGGAAAAGGAAGCATTTTGGACGTTTTTGGAGTGAAAAAGTTAAGAAAACGACAAAGTCTCAAATTTTTGCTGAAAACAGTACCTGACGGCGTCAAGCATTTCTATGTAACGGCGTCACCCTTTGACAAAGAGGTGGATAATTCAAGTTACACGTGACGGCCCAGAACAATTTCAAGGCAATTTGGCCTGACGGCGTCACCAAGGCCGTCAGGGTCAGAATACATGTGACGGCCCAGAGTAAAATTACACATGACGGTGTCAGAAGTGGATCTAGGCAGTACGAAATTTATCTTGGCGGCGAGTTGACGGCATCACAAGCTATAACGTGACGCCGTCAGGATGTAAAATCTGTATATACTTTTCTAATTTTCATTCATTAGGGTGGAACTTTTGGAGAACTTTTGTGTGCAAACCATAGACGAATTTTCTGTAACAACAAGGGTTTTAACCCTTGTTCCATCCATGCTTAATTGAAGATAAGTTTTCCAATAATCATTCAATATGTCTATGTGTTGTTTGATTCTATCTTATGCTTGTCTTCTTTTTAACATGCTAGGCTAGGTTTTCCTTGTGTTTGCTTAGATGTAATGAAACCTAGATGTTAATTATTGGTTGATGGTTTGTTTATAGTTGTTGTGGATGATTGATTTCGATGTTAGGCTTAAGAAAACTGGCAGACTTCCATTTGGTAACTTGCTTGAACGTCTTAAGAAACATGATCGGAGGTGTACTACGATTTATTGGTTGTATTTAATGCGTAGGTAACTACTACTGATACTATGTTAGGAGCTAGTAGTCGGCTCGACATAGAATGAAGTAGAAGCTTATAGAGTTAGGGAATATCGTACACGGCCCTACGACTAGTATTAAGGAATATAACCCGTCATCCACGCAATTGTAGTAAACTAATCAACCGGTAAAAGATATCTAGGGAGTAGTGAAATCTAAGTAAACACATTTTCTCTTATTATTGTTTCCACCACACATTTATCTTAGTTTCATTTTATTTTATTTTGTTTGTATTTGTAGTAATTTGGGTTAGTTGACTAGCAAATAATTCTGCCCACTCCTTCCAAACCCGAGATTTTTACCTGCTTTCCTATAAAATATAAAAAAATAAAAAAAGAATGATCCCTCACCTTTAGACCTAGTTTAGTAGAATTTTAATCCTAGCGAACACTATTCCTAGAGTTGAACGATCAATCCCCCGGTACCTGTCACTATAGTATACTACAACGATCAGGTACACTGCCTGGTGGGGGTTGCAAGCTTCTCAAGACGCATGAAGTTTTTGGCGCCCCAGCCCGGGGAATAGTTATTGTCTAGGTTGAAATTTCTTTTTATTAGGTCTACTTGTTAGATTCCTTTCTAGTAAGATTTTTTATTTTATAGGTTTTCTTTAGTCTATCTTATTTCTTTGTTCTTTTGTTCGTAACCTTACCATCCGTCATCATGGAAGGTGGTAATCTCTTTGACCCTATCAACCCACCACAACAAAACCATCTACAAAACCCACCACAACCAAACCAACCTCCTAGACCACGAACTTTAGGAGAGTATTCCCGTCCTAGCTATCAAGGCTATCGAAACACCATTGAGCTCATTCAAGGAGCCAATATGTCTCATTTGCTATCCGACACCATCCTGTTGGTCCAAAGCGGATGTGCATTCCATGGACTTCGTTCCGAATATCCTAATCAACATCTCAAGGATTTCCTCAAAATAGTAGATCCCATAGACCTTGATGTTGAAACTCGAGAGACGACCCGATTGCGTCTATTCCAATTCTCTCTACGTGACCAAGCTAGTCAATGGCTTGAGCATTTACCCGCGGGATCCATCACCTCTTGGGATGATCTCACCACTCGTTTCCTTGCTCAATTTTTCCCACCGGGGAGAACTACCAAGCTTAGAAATGACATCTTGATGTTCCAACAACGTCAAGGTGAAACTCTTTATGAAGCATGGACTCGTTTCAAGGACTTACTCCAAAAAGTCCCTCATCACGGCATAGATAACAAACCAACAATCAATAATCAATAACTAGGTTTCATTAGATCTAAGCAAACACTAAAAAGTCTAAGCTAGCATGTTAATGAAAAGAATAGATAAACAATTAATCAAACAACACATAGACATATTGAATGATTAAAGAAGAACTTATATTTCAATTAAACATGGAAGAAAATAGGGTTTGAAACCCTAAATTTGCTGAGAAAATCATGCTAGGGTTTTTCTCCAAAGTTACACACAAAATTCCACTTCTTAATGAATGAAAATACCAAAACTATATATAGATTTACAATTCTGACGGCGCCAGGTTATAACTTCTGACGCCGTCAGATCGCCGTGTCTTAGGGTTTCGTATCGCCCAAGAGACCTCTGACGCCGTCCCTTTATAATACTTCTGGGCCGTCACGTTATAGCACAAAGCTAGGCAGCCTTGCACTTTTTGTGCCTAACGCCGTCCCGTAGTAATTACCAAATTTTTTTCTGGGGCGCCTAGTTTAAAAATCCATCGCATCACTTCATAAGGTGACGGCACCAGCCTCTAAAGTGTGGCGCCGTCAGGTGTTAATTCCATAATTTTCTTGTTTTCTTGTTTTCTTCATTCTTGAACATAAAAACGTCTGAAAAGCTCCAAAATGATCCATTTTCCAGAATTCACGTCCCAAGTACCATAAATGACAAAAGAAACGATTTATGATAATATTTGACCATAAAACATGATTTACGGCTTAACTGACCCCCTAAAAAGCGTATCAAATAAATCCTTATCACAATCCCTTAAATTTTTTTAATGCGACATCAAGAAGCGTATCACTAGACTGTAACTTCTTACTAACTTAATTAATTTTGTATAAAATATCATACCAAATAACTAAACTTAGAACAAATTCAAAACTTGACAATTCACCATTAACCAATGATTCGGCATTTCTACACACTAATCTATCATCACTTACTTTAGAGAATTTAATATAGTTTTTTTTACTTGGGAAATTTGTGTTGTTAGAGCTTTAACACTATCTATATGACTTTCCCATCAAGTGACACACAATGATTTTAATGTCAATTCATGAATATGTTCATGTAAAACACTCCACCGTTTGGTAGAACTAGAGAAAACAGTAAATATAGTTTGGCATGTTCCAAAAAAGGCTTTTGCTTTATGACAAGAATTTGCCATATCACATAATACTAGATTAAGACAATGACACCCACATGGCATATAGAAAACTCTTGGGTTTATATCAAGTAATCTTTTTTGAACACCTTGATGTTTTCCCTTCATACTAGATCCATTATCGTACCCTTGTCCTCTAACATATTTAATATCTAGATCAAGAGATTTTAAAACATCTTGTAACACATTGAAAATACCTAATCCCGTTGTATCCTCTACGACCAAAAACTCTAAAAAAAAAAAAAAAAAAAAAAAAAACTCTTCTACTTTTATAGGAGAACACGACACATCAACACATCTGATAATTAAATTCATATGTTCTTGGCGACTTACATCAGGAGTGCAATCGAGAATTACTAAATAGTACTTTGCCTCTTTGATTTTTCTAATTATTTCATTCTTTATATTAGATGCCAACATTTCAATTAATTCATTTTCGATTGAATGACTTAGATAATGGTAGTGAGTTTCTTTGTCTAAAATTCTACGAAAGTGTTCTTTCATGATAGGATCGAACTCAACAATCATTTAAATTATGCCCAAAAAGTTTCCATTAGACTTTGCATAAAGTTTTTCATTTGTTCCACGAAAAGCTATGTCATATTCAGCCAAACATTTAACAACAACAACTATTCTAATTAAAACTTATTTCCATTTGTTCCGCCAACTCAAGTATTTTTGACAAATGCCTCTAGCCAAGGCTTTTCCAAACCTAGGGAACTTACATACTTCACGTAACATCAAGTGAAAGTATTCATATAGCCATAACCCGTGCATACGTCTTCTCTAATCATTTAACGGGTTTACTCCTTTATTGGTCAAACTAAGTCAAAGGTCCCTTTGTGTAAACGCATCCTTTCCCATATGGGATATGCTTTACAATGATGCAAAGCACTTAGCTTGTTTGCATCAAGGTGATTATTGAGTATGTCGAGTCGTGGAAATTTATGAGTTATGAGATTATGAATACTCGACATTGAGTTATTTAAGATTATAAGTAACCTTTGATTTTCTCAATCCATAATCATAATTGTCAAATCTTTTCTTTCTTAATGACATTATTATTAACTCCTTAATCAATCCTTTGATTATTCCTCACATAAAACAAAGCATCCAACCCTTTCAAAATCCTCTCAAATCTTATCCCCAACATTCTCTTATTATTCCCTTACACCTATGTACTTCTATGTACTTCTTGTCTCCCATATTCCCACACCAAATCTTCCAAACATTCCATTTACAACATTCCCATCCAACCACTAAGATTTCTCCACCTCTTCATCTTCCTCATCCAACCATCCATTTTAAACACAAATAAACTTCTCACATACACTCACACACACCCTCTGGATTCAAAATTCACACACACCCTCTTGTTAATACAAATATCGCCTAAAAACGTTATTTATACTTTACGATCTTTGCTAAGTTTTGTTAATGAAAAAGTATGAACTCTAGCTAAGAGTAAATCATCACTTTAAGTGTTTAAGTCTTGTTTAAACTAATGTTTACATTTCCTTTTAAACAAAACATTGTTTTTATTTCCTAAATTAGAAAGTGTCTTGTCACATCACATTTATTTCTTAAATTAGTAATGTCACATCACATTTAGGGCAAGCTTTGTCAATATTCATTTATGATAAGAATGTGTGTGTTGACTAACCATATGTTTGCTTGCAATTTTGTGTTTGACTAGGTGTAATGAGATGTGACCTTGTTTGCTTTGGAAGATTTATTACAAAACCAACTGCAACCCTGACGGAACCCTGGGGGTACACGGGCGGAACCCATCTGAGGGTTTCGCCTGATCCGCCAGACCTGCAGAATGGTTTGCTATAAATACCAAACCATTTGTTAGTTTTGAGTGTTGGGATCATACTTTTATATTTAGTCAAGTCTCGGTCATTACATTTTGTAATAAGATAATCACAACTACATCAACTAAGAACAAAGAACGATGAATGATTTAGAAGACATCTAGAGCTTTGAAAGTCAAAGATCAAGACGAAGACGTCAAGCAACCTTGATGACCGACCCTTAGGGGGAGATTGTTGGGATCATAGTTTTCACTATTTTATCAAGTCTCGGTCATTTGTAATAATGTTAGGTTGCTTAACTATTATTTACTTTCATTTACTAAATGTATTAAGTTTACTAGGCTTAAGGTATGTAACCCATGGGCCTCAAAGCCCACGAAATGATGAAAGGAAGGAGAGGGAGTGTTGCCCTAGCTCCTTCCCTATATATAGAAGCCTTAGGTCATTTGTAAACTTGGTTGGTTATGTGAATTATTAAGGAAACTCTTGCAATTCTAATTCTCTCATTCTCATAATCATCCCATTCTCATTCTCATCTCTTTTCTATCATTCTTATACTTGTGTTTACATAAAGTGTGACCTAACAAGTGGTATCATTCGCAAAATAGAGATTGATGTGTGGTTCTTGGTTTGTACGTGGGTATTTGGTGCTTATTCTTCATCTTTTTGCATTTCTCTTGGTTTCTTTCACTCAAATCTTGAAGCTTGGATAAGTTTCAAGGTTGATATAGTGATTTGAAGCTTAGTTTTTGCATAAAGTTGTGATTTTTAAGGTTTTTTTTAAGGTTTTATAGCTTCTTTGATATTGGAAAACTAGTTTTTGGTAGCAAAATCTTCAATAGTTAGTGTTTTCTAAGTATTGGTGAAGTTATTTGATCAAAAGTACCTTATTTTTAAGTATTTTTTCTTCAAAAATTTGAGATTTTTCAAGTTTCTGACCTGTTTACGCGTAACTCTAGTGAACAGTACGACTCAAAAGCTGTGAATAGTACCTTTTGTCCTTTCTACGCGTAAATCTTGGCCTAAAACCCTTTTCTTACGCGTAACTAAGGTCAAAACCCTTTTCTTACGCGTAACTGTGGTCAAAACCCTGTTTTTACGCGTTACTTGGAAGTCTACGCCTTAAACCTACGAGTAACTTCAATTTCTACGCGTAAGTGGGAATTTCTACGCAAAAGTTCATTCTTACGCCTAAGTTTCTACACCTAAGTTTCTACGCGTAAGTTGGGGATCCTACGCCTAAATTTCTACGCGTAAGTTTAAATCTTACGCGTAAGTTTCAGAATTCTACTCGTAAGTTTCTTCAACGGTCTTCTCTTCGTGCAACGGTGACTCAGTCCTTCCCTAGCTTGGATAAGTTAGTGGAATACTTCGACTACGGATATCTTTCAAGCTTGGATAAGTTTGAAAGATTTGTTTGGTCTTTGAACCTTACGCATAAAATCTTACGCATAACTTTATAGTTTACACATAAGATCAACCTTACGCGTAACTTTGCAGTCTACGCATACGTTTCAGTTTTACGCGTAAGATTTCAACTTACCTCAGGGATTTTGAACTTAACCAAAGGAACGTGCATTTCAATCTTCTACAAGATCCATCTTTAACACAAGTCTCTTTCTGCTATCTTCTAACTTTTTTCAAAAAAAAAAAAAAAAAAAAAAAAAGTTTTTTGGCAGGAAAATTTGAGTAAAATTTAATTTTTACAGGAGACTAAACTTTCAATTTTTACGCGAAATTTAAATTTTGGTATAACGGTGAAAATTTTGGCCCAAAATTCAAATTTTTAGGGCAAAATTCAAATTTTTTCGGTAAAATTTGGCGGCAAAATTTTTTAAACTCAAATTTTTTCTATAACCTTAGAATTGCATTTTATAGTGATTTTCAAAATTTTGGAAAAGAAAAATGTTTCAAATTATTTTGGAGGGAAAACCAGAAATCACTATTTCGACCTCGAGTGTGACATTTTGTTTGATTATTTCGATTACATCGCAACAATCAAGGGGGAGAGCAATGTCATCTACAACGTCTCAATCACCTTCTTCCAACTACCTTCCTCACCAATATTCTCATCAGCATCAGTATCATCAACAACAAAGTCACAGCACCCTCATTCGTCATGTTTTGCTCTTTGGCAATGAATCAAGGCCTCCAATGTTGCTACCAGGAACGTATACTGATTGGAAACGGAGATTTCTACAATGGCTCACAGATCGTCCTGCGGCAGATCTCATGCTTAAATCCATACAAGATGGTCCACACAAAATGATATTTCTTGCTGAGTCAACAGGGATTATCAGACTGCAAACGGATGAAGATTTGAATGCTAATGAACTTGCTCAGTATGATGCTGACCAACAAGCTGCATGGTTCATGACACTAGCCCTTCCCAACTCAATTTACATGTATATGGACTTTGAAGCCAGTGCTTATGAAATGTGGAAATATCTTGAAGCTATGCATCATACAGAAGAACTTCATCACATCAGAATGAAGCAAATTCTTGAATCTTGTTTAAGCATGAATCCTCTAAAGACCATTCTCCCTGCTCCACCATCTCTAGCTGTTGACCATGGATCCTTAATTTACACTCCTAATGGTCTCTTCTTCAATCCTCCGAATGCACCTGAGCCTTTCTTCATTCCACAGTACCATCCTGCAACACTACATAATAATGTGCAATCTCTTCTGCAAAATCTAGTGAAGCTTAGTCATGTATCTTCTGAGAAAGGCAATGGCGCTATGACTTCAACTTCTGAATGCTTAAACACAATGAAAGATTCTGATGATGAAGAAGATCTTATCGAACCGAGCATGGCCTTTTTGGCATATACAGAAAATATTGCAGATGTGGAAGATCAAGATTATGATTCAACTCCACTCTTTGACGATAAAGTTGAATACAATGCCACACTTAGTCAAATGGAAGTTGAAGGGGGTAATCTCAATGCAGTTTTGCAAAGTGTCATGGGAGATATTCCATCTGATGATGAATATGCAGATTTGGAAGCCAATACAGCAGATGTCATGTTAATGTCACATCATGATTATGTTCAAGAACCTGCTACTTCAAATATCATGATCCAATATGATTCATCTCCGCAGCAGACTTCAACTCAACTTGTTCCATATGACAACGGTGATGCAGTGTACTATTCTAATTCCAATGAAGACAACGATGAGGATTTCAAAATTTTGAATCAAGGACACGAACTTATTGCTCGTGCCTTCAGCAAATTCTCCAACAAGACAAACAACCGTCTTCGTTCTTCTTCTAACACACGGAATCAAGCTGCTGGGCAAGATGAAAGAGTTGATACACAAAGAAGGAATGCTGAAAGGACTGTTGGGAATATTGCAGATGTCGGTAATACAGGCAATAAGGTCAAAGTATTGGATAAACATGATGACAACAGCAGATTGGGGAATGATACAAATGCAGATTGTGCAGAGATCAGACCCCTCTATGACTCAGAGCCCAACTTTGACAAAGGACAGATGGATGAGGAAGATGTCATACCCATCTATGACACAGAACCTAACTTTGACAAAGAGCTAATGGCCGAGGTACAATCTACTGTTGATCGTATTATACCTACAAATGAGAAACAACAATCTGAGCAACCTAACTTCAGTAATGTAGGAGAGGTTGACCAGGATGTTGTACAATGTCTTGACAAACGTTCTGAGTCTGAGTCTTTACATGATAATCTAATGACTGAAACATCAAATCAAACTCTTGAGTCTGAAAACCTTCTTCTCAAAAAGACCATTGCCCAGTGTCATAAAAAATTTTCAAAACTAGAGGCACATTGCATCTCACTTGAACTCCAACTGCAAAACGAATCTCAAAATTCGGGCAACAATGGTCAAGTTTCAAATGAACTTAGTAAACGTGTGGATACATTAGTTAAAGAAAATGAGCTTTTAAAAGGTCAAATTCAAGAAAAGGTGTTTGCACATGCTGCATTACAAAACAAATTAAGAAGACTGACTGGCAATAGTGTGGATACTAAGTTTGCAAATCCATCAATCTTGGGGAAACCGCCTTCTCAAACAAACAGAAAACAATCAGTGGTTAGACAACCAACTGCATTTAAATCTGAACGACCTAAATCTTCAAAACCTCGGTTTGCCTCCCAAGTTGTTGAGAAAAACAATTTGACAGAACCAGTCACTCCACATTCTTGGCCTAAGGAAAATGCATCTGTGTCTACTAAATCTCAACACGTGATTATGCCTGGCTCATCTAGGATTAGTTCGAAAACAGTGTCTAAAACAAGCATTAAAAGTAAAGATTCTTATGGAAAATATGACATGTGCAAGAACTATGATCTAGAAAAGGCTAGGAAAAAGGCGCTACTTCAAAAGGATGGAATTCTAGGTTCAAGACCTCATGTGATGCCTTCCACTGTAGTACAGAACACTGCTTGTAGTAGCACACCAAAACCTAAGAGTAATCAACAAACTAATAGGAATTGGATAGCTTCTAAGAGTAGTTGCATAAATAATCATGTTTGTGCTTTAAAATATCTTCAAAAGGGAAATTCACTTGAAAAGGCTCAATCGACTAAGACAAACAAACCCGTTGAACCAAAAGTCATAAGTCAGAAACCTAAGAAGTGGATCAACATAGGACGTAGGTTTTCTCAAAGAAGTGATGCTTCCACAATTCATTCAACTGCATCTAAAAGGAAAACTTCTCCTAGATCTAACACTAGGTGGGTACCCACGGGTAGAATTTTCAAATCAATTGGTCTTAGGTGGATTCCTACAGGAAAGATTTTAGACATTTGCAACAAAACTAATGTGATCTCCACAACTTCTACCTCTGAGACTAGAATGAAAACCATCGGAATTGTGTGTTCGAGTGTCAAGAAGATAATTGACACTACATCTTTATGCTTCTAACATCTGAAACCCATTTACTCTTGGGAATCCTTGTTCTCTGTTTTTTCTTGTCTCTTCTTTCTTTCTTTACAGATTCTCCAGGAATGGCTTCGAAACAACTCAGTTTCGGACCAGAACTTAATGTTATGGCTTCGAAACAACTCAGTTTCGGACCCGAGCTTAATGTTATGGCTTCGGAACAAATCAGTTTCGGACCCGAGCTTAATGGAATGGCTTCTGAGCACAACAGCTTAGGACCCGTAATCAACCGTTTAAAAGTACTTCAGTAATGGCTTCTGAGCACAACAGCTTAGGACCCACATCCAACCGTCTTAACTTTCCGGTATCTTCGGCTGAACCATTGTCACTTTCTCGTAAAGAAGTGGAAACCTTGTTTGCTCCATTGTTTGATGATACGCCTGTTAACCGTCCATCTGAGGCCACACCAAATTCCGCTGCACAGCTTGATCAACATCAAGTACCTGATACACCTCAACAAACAACAACTACTGTTGGAAGAGACGGTCCTCCAGTCATATCACCTACAACAACAGAACAAACTAGGTCCAACTCATGACAATCAGCTAGAGATTCCATACCTTTATCAGTTCCACAACCCGCAGAGCATGACCCAGAACCATTCATTAACCCATTTGCTAATGCTCAACCTGTCCCCGACATGGCTGAGTCATCTACACGCAATTTGGGTCCTGCTCACTTGCGAGATACTTATCAACTTCACCCTTCGACACATCATTGGAATTAAATGGATTTGGAAAAACATGCTGGATGCAGAAGGCACAGTGTTTCGCAACTAATCTTGTTTAGTTACAAAGGGATACAGTCAATGAAGCAGGATTGCACATCACTGTCATCAACAAAACCTTAGAATATAACCATGTCTGCCTTCTATGCTCACGTCCATTGGATGAGAACTTAGCTCATGGACTACGGCTATGTGTTTGACTAGATCTTAATGTACTGCGACACAAAGTGCTTTTGCAATCTCATGCAACACCATTCATCATTCCAAAGCCCAACAAATTGCTCTCCGCTACCTTTTCATCTAAGAGCATGTCGAAAAGGGTACAATTGAATTGGAGTTTGTGGGTACTAAATACCAGTTGGCGGACTTGTTTACAAAGCCATTACCTTCATCAAGGTTTGTTGATTTAGTTCACCATATTGGTATGCGGTGTTTGACTCCATATGATTTGCAAAACTTTCTTAAAAACTAAGAGAGTCAAACTTCAAATTTTTTTTGTAAATATTCTATCATAAAGAAAATACAAAAAACTACAAAAAGAATCCTCTTTCTCTTGTGTACAAACTTCTAATCTTCAAAACTATGTTCCTCCATTAAAACAAATTTTGCTTTACACTGTCTAAATGGAACATGTTTTGAGGGGGAGGAAATTTTTTACAAAATCATGAAGTTTGCACACCTAACTTTTATTCATCAAGGATAAAATGTTTCTTCATCATTCGGATTAAAACTCATTTTTTCATAAACTTCTATGATCTCTCGAATTAAAATATGCAAAAAGGTTTCACAAAATATATGCTAATTCGAGGGGGAGAAAAGGAATTTTTTTTGCAACGATCCCAAATTAATCTAGTTTGGACTTCAAATGGAAAAGTAATTAACCTTTTAATTAGTAAAGTTCACAAAAGTCTTAAACTTAGGTAAAAGGACCTTGCATGGAAAATAAAACAGGCTCTAATCAATGTTTTCACACATGTTCTCAAAAGTTGCACACATGAGATAAACCTCAACGATTCAGACTAACGATTTTTTTTTCCTCAAAGGTTCCCGATTGTGAGTTTCTAATTTCTTCATGGTTATTGTCTAATCATTCTCTAAATGATTCAAATGTTTTCAACGGTCAAAAAGGCAAAATCAGAAACTAGGGTTTATGTAATTATCGATCAGGGCTTTCAATTTTTATGTGTTTAGTCTAATTAACTAGTTTATATAGCTTTAGAGAACACTAAAGAATGCTCGATTGGTGTAGTTGCTCGATTAGGAACAACATAGGTTTAGAATAACGTGATTTAGGGTCTTAGATGTCGATGTCTTTGCTGCTACCAGGGCGTTTGTTTGTACAATAATCTTGCATTTTGATGCTAACATGCGTGCAAAGTCTCAAATCATAACTCTAAACCATGATAATAATTGGGAAATTTCGAGTGAAAGAATGAATTAATCTGTGATCTTATGCGTAAATTTGAGAATTCTGAGCATTCTTCAAAGATTTGGAATGAGTTTTTGATTCATCCGCATACTAGTTTGTGCCTTATGCATTTTCTCTGTGTGCAAGTACATGTCATCCCATTGAAAGTCAAAATTTCAACATTCGACAAAATGTTTCTTATGGAACATATTTTGAGGTCAAAGGGCAAAATGTGTTTAAAGGTTAAACTGGTAAAAGGATTCAAAATGGTGAGAAACAAATTTTTCCAAACTCTACACTCTCGTTTTACACCGGTAAAGCAAGTGTGGAGACCAAAGCAAAGTCATTCAAAACCTTTCAAATTTTCACAATCTGGAATGCTTTGGCTTCAATAAAAGAATGTCTCTGATCTGAACATCCCAAATACCGGATGTTTTTCATGCATCACAAAAAACGAATCTTCAAAAAGAACCCATGAGGTTCAACTTTAGATGGAAATCTTTTTCAGATTTTAAAACTCAAAAGAGAGACTCCGGGTCTCAAACAACTTTTCAACAGTAAAAGAGTTTTGAATTTCAAGCATTCTTTATTGTATAATACTTGATTGTGCTTTCTAAAACCTTGAGCAGAGTTGTCTCACGAATTTTCAAAAAGTATTTCTTAAATACGATTCTAAATTCTGCTCAAGAAGACTATCTCTCGAATAATGTTCATTATTTGAGGGGGAGTGTTTTGTTTAATAGAAAACTAATTTTGTATTAAAACAACGACTTGTGCACTCATTTCAGTGTACAACTCGGTTTTCAAAGAAAGGAAAGTGCCTTGCTAAACCATTTCTTAAAAACAAAACGTGCACTTTTCCTTGAAAACAAGAAGTTCTCATGCAAAGCTTATCGAAAACTCTCTTAATCTTGAGCAAAATTTATTCAAAATTTTTCAAAAGTTTTTTCAAAACTTTTCAAAATTTTGCTCAAGATTTCTTTCAAATCTTTACTCCCCTATTCGATCCACAGTTTAAAAAATGTCAAAACACATGCTCGTTTTAAGGGGGAGTATTTTGAAATCAAAATGCTTTGTCAAAATCATGTTTTGATGGTTTGTGCACACATAACAGTGTACAACCCGTGCTTGTAATTAAAGGACCCTGAGGTATGCTTCAGTGCCTCAATCCTTAGATAAGGAGCAAAGGCTTTTTACTTTTGAGTAGAATTAATCAAACATTTTCTAATTTTCATAATTCTGCTCAAAAGACAAGTATTTCACCTCAATGAGTATTCACTTGTTGAGGGGGGGCACTTGAAAACTCATCGTTTTGGAAAACAAAAGTTCTTGTTGATATCTCCCCATAAGACTCAAAAGGCATATTTTAATCAAATGTTTGTCAAAAACAACATCTTATATGCTATTTTTGAGGGGGAGAAAAGGAAAGTGATTAAAATATGAAAGTTAAAAGTTGCTAGAATGTCAAATCTCATGCGAGCTAGACTCAGATTCACCCAGGAATTGACGAAACATAAAAGTCAGTAAATTCGAAAAGACTTTTCCTCGACGGGTAATAACATCAAGTTAGTTACTAGAGCTAGTTGTCACCTAAAAGCTGACAATGGAACTCTTTAACTAGCCACGTAAGCGTGTCTCGAAAAGGATTTGTCTGAGTAGAAATGTACCATTTCGAGAAACTTTCTGTGGATTTGACCAGGCCGGGTAATAACTTCAAGCTAGTCTAACTAGTGATGTAAGTGTGTCTCGAATCAGTCAGGTTCACTGAAAGTGGATCAATTCAAAAAGTGCTTGCTCCTCCCGCATGTGCAAATTTATTTAAACACTTATGAGCACATGTGAAGGGGGAGCCCTTCATAAGTAAACACAAAACTCTCAAAGTGTTTAACAAAATGTTTGATAATCACAAAAACACTTTGAGAGATTTTCAATCAAAGGTTTCTTGGCTACTGTCGGATAATCATGGAGTTATAAGGTGACTAAGGATAGGAAATAGCCGTCCTATGATCCGCCAGAGCCGGAGGGATCTACCCAAGGACATCACCAATAGTTAGAATTAGAAGTCCTTAAGTATGATACGAAAAAAGGAGAAAAGAATGAAAGGGGAAAGAAGGAGTTGAAGAATTAAAAAGAAAATTAAAGAAAAGGGTGAAAAGAAATAGCCCTCCATATGTTCAACCTTAGGGCAGACACCGGGTTCAATTCATATGCTACTGGTTGTTGCTAAGGCGACACCGGTATTGAAGATAAAGTCATCATGGACCCAGTGACGCAATGCACTAAACCTTCTTAACCACTCAAGTTCTCTTAAAAGAACTTGTTTCATTCTCACGGGGAACCGATGTAATCTATCGACTTATCTCTTAGGGATGGTTGATATTGATGCAGGAGACCCCTCCCTAGTCTCCGCATAGGAAACCTAAGTGTGCACTTTTCGAGTCTAGAGCCACGAGATACATCAAAGATCTCTTAGGAACACTTAGTATTTCTACAACTGGTGTTCTACATCAATAGACACCAGCTGTAAATTATCGGGTCCTTCGCAGATCTTAGCAATCTGCCGAGAACGTTTATGAGAGAATTTACATAAGTATTTCTCAATGATTGAACAGAAATCCTGCCAGGGTCAACATCAAACAACCCTGACAGCAGGTCACTTCGGTAACTCCTCGTGGGTTACGCTTAGTGTTTGCGGTGGTTTCTTAGCGGTCTACAGTCGTGGAGTGATCCCCAGCGACTCACCCAGTCATTGAGCTACTTAGTAGGTCTCGTAAGCTCCTTCGAGAGTATCTGATATGGGAACGGCCTTGATAAGGATTAGAAGGAGTCTTCACACTATGCTGTCGACAATCTCTAGTTCCTTATCTGTAAGTACCGGATGTTTTATTGCTAACTGTTTACATGCAGGGTTACATCATTTCCATGGAGACGGATTCCACATGCTCATACATGCATCTTGAAGTCATCAAAAGCTCCCTCAAAAGATCAAAGCAACACAAAGTTCAAAGAAAGATTCTACGCCAAAAGGGAAGAATCTACAAAGTATAAAGACTAAAGATCTTAAGTGAAAGAAAAGGACTACGTGCATGTATAAGTCAGAATTCAAAGATATATGAGCATGTTGGAATGGCCGACGACCACCACAGACGCAGAAGTGACGCATGGCAGATAACTTCATAATATGATCACTACCTCATCTACAAAGATCAAAGAACAATGAACGATTTTGAAGATGTCTAAAGCCTTGAAAGTCAAAGATTAAGATGAAGACGTCAAGCAACCGTGATGACCGACCCTTAGGGGGAGATTGTTGGGATCATACTTTTATATTTAGTCAAGTCTCGGTCATTACATTTTGTAATAAGATAATCACAACTACATCAACTAAGAACAAAGAACGATGAATGATTTAGAAGACGTCTAGAGCTTTGAAAGTCAAAGATCAAGACGAAGACGTCAAGCAACCTTGATGACCGACCCTTAGGGGGAGATTGTTGGGATCATAGTTTTCACTATTTTATCAAGTCTCGGTCATTTGTAATAATGTTAGGTTGCTTAACTATTATTTACTTTCATTTACTAAATGTATTAAGTTTACTAGGCTTAAGGTATGTAACCCATGGGCCTCAAAGCCCACGAAATGATGAAAGGAAGGAGAGGGAGTGTTGCCCTAGCTCCTTCCCTATATATAGAAGCCTTAGGTCATTTGTAAACTTGGTTGGTTATGTGAATTATTAAGGAAACTCTTGCAATTCTAATTCTCTCATTCTCATAATCATCCCATTCTCATTCTCATCTCTTTTCTATCATTCTTATACTTGTGTTTACATAAAGTGTGACCTAACATTGAGTAACCCCTTTTAGGACATATTTTCATATACTCTCTAAAACTAACTCAGTAACATTTTGACGTGTATGATTCTCTTATGTAGCAAGGGACTTCACAAGATCATTCAAGAAGTTACAAGCTTTAACTCTTAAGTTGCAAGTCTTGGTAGCTTGGTCATGTATAAGCTTTGGTAGTTTATACTTCATTTGTGTCATGTGTGTAGAAGTGATTGGTTAGTATTTTAGGCTTCAAAATACGTAGTGTGTTAGGAGTTGTTGTACCCTTGGTAAAGAACTCGACATCTAGCTTAGTGTCGGTAAAAGTGTAAGCGACGATGGGAGTGGTTGTACCGGTGTAAAAGAACTCGACATCTAGCTTAGTGTCAGTAAAAGTGTAAGCGACGATGGGAGTGGTTGTACCCGTGTAAAAGAACTCGACATCTAGCTTAGTGTCGGTAAAAGTGTAAGCGACGTTGTAAAGGTTTTCTCCGCCGGTGAAAGGAGCTTGTTGATTAGTTCTTATAACTCTCGAGTTGGAAACTCGGGGCGTGGATGTAGGGCAAGGAAAAAGAGTCCTTGTAGCCGAACCACGATAAACACTCGTGTTGTGGTTTGATCGCTTCTTTCTTTATCTTTGCTTATTACATATTGTCTTTTAGTTAGAATTGCTAATCACATAAAAAGGTTTTCAAAGAATTAAACAAGTAAAGTTGTGTTTATATCTTTAAACAAATGTAAAGCTTTTCAATTAACTAAACAATCAAATATAGGATTATCACATGTAATGCTTTTCAAAGAATGAAACAAGTAATGTTAGAATAGTCATTCACATGTAAAGCTTTTCAAAGAATCAAACATGCAAGGTTGTACTTGCATCTTAGAACAAACGTAAAGTTTTAAAAGGATATTCAAGTTAAAAAGAATATAAAAAGCGGTAAACTATTCAACCCCCCTTCTAGTTTTCCACAATTGGCATCAAGAGCTACGTTACTCAAGATCTTTAAAATAGAATGTATTTTAAAACTTGGATCGATCCATGGATTTTGAAAATCTCAAAGAAGGGCAACCTATTCAAAACCCACCGCTATTTGTATAAGAAAACTTACTTGAGTGGAAAAGTAATTTTGAAAACTATGTGAAATCAATTGATCAAGATCTTTGGCATACTATTTCTTTTGGTAATTTCAAATCAAAGAAAACAAGTTTTTGAAAACCAAAGATAACTATTTTAAACTAAAGTTAAAACAATGATTTATAAAGCTTTAGTACCAAATATGAAAGATGTATTTTTGTCAAATGGCTAATGATATTTGGAAAAATATGTTAAATTTTCATCAAGAAATATGTCAAGCCGAAGATGATTAATTTGATCTCACATATGAATTAGAAGTCTTAGTAATATTAATAGATAGACATTTAGTTGAGATAAATACATGTACTACTAGTTTAAATGTTTTAAATGAAGGTGTAAGTGAAGATGATTACTCATGACGAGCTCTTAGTGGACTTGCTTACGATTCATGGAATAACACGGATGAAGATGAAGCCAACCATCCAGTTTGTGATTCTCAACTAGATAAAATATCAAGCAAGGTACATTTTGAAACCAAACACTTTTGCTTTGACAAATTTATCCTAGAGTTTTCTAAACTAGAAAATGAGTCTAAACGTTTATGCAACATGGATCTAAAAACTATCTTTAACAATGAGTTTTCAAAATCTTCTGAGAATATCTTTGAAAAGGAAATCTTGTTAGAAGATAAAATGTCTAGACTTGAGAGTAATGTTGAAATTGATCTAGACTGTAAATTATGTATAGATTACAAATATGACATTAAAAAGCAAAATGAGAAAGGAAAAATGTTAGCTTAATTTGATGAAAGCTCAAAATCTCTTGAAAGATTATTGAGGAGTCAAAGGTTGTTTAAAGATAAAAACGAATTAGGATTTAACTCAAGAGCACCATCAACTAGTAATACAAAACAAGTAAAATTTGTCAAACCTAGAAGAGAGATTTAGAGATAATTCAATATCTAATAGAAACTCATGATAAAAGGATTAAGATCATCATGCTCTATGCCTTTATATGATTATCTAACCTTCTTGTATACATGAGTAATTGAGTTTCAAAGCGTGTCGTCAAACCAAAATTTTACGCGTAGTGTTTATCCTCTTGATAGCATCTCTATGCAATTTAAAAGGTACGCATTACTTCAACTCGACTTTGATTGTCTCTTGTTTCCAGCATTATGTGTTGGAATATGTGTTATTAGTAATACTCTGAAGTGTTTACCTGCTATTAGTAATAACTAAGATTAGATTCTATGCAACAAGGAATTTCGTCATTAGTACTAATAGGATATGTAAGGTGTTTTGGTTCTTTAACCATCAAGAGATAAACACGAGAAACTCTTGAGTGAGTCTCACTCAACTCTTGCTTACAAGTGAGTTAACTTAGAATTTCCTAAGTGTTAAAATGTCTAACACTTTTGTGATGCTTGCAAAACAAACTTTTGTTAAACAACATTCTCAAATACTATACTTTGAGTCTTAAATTGTGTTTTTCTTCAATCACTCTTTTATGATAATCTCACATAAAACACACAAGGTGAAATAAATCACACAAGCATACATTTGGATGTGTGAAATAAAATGAGTTTTCAAAATCTAGGATTTACACATCAAATGTGACACATAGTCTCATGATGTTGTACCTCTTGGACTTTTTCAAAACAAATAGAGTTCATAGTTTCTTAAGTAAGAAAACCCATAGAGTCGAGGAGTCGTTGAATATAACATTTAATGAGTAATCTCCTCCTTCTAAGATATCATCTTTGGTAGATGATGACTTAGTCGAAAGTCCAACGATGGCAAGACAAGTATATTGTGTAAAACATTAAGAATAAAAGTACAAAATAACATCTTCTCACCTTGAGTCAAACATTGAATCAAGCAAAATTGACATAAGTTATAAAACTTGATTTATAGGTCATAGTTGTGTCTAAACAAATTCAACAAAAACAGTTTTTTGGAATTTAGAGTAAAACAACTAGTGAAACAAAATAGATGTTTCGAAGTAATCATGTGATTATAAGTGTCAATATTTGAAAGTCTTTTTGATAATAAAAGCAAGCTCTAAAAGCAAGAGATTTTAACTAAAAGACATTCCTAGTTACTCTCTTGTTCTCAATGGTTTAGTTATTGATGACTTATCAAGAATGAGATTAGTAAATCCGTAGGTAAAACTAAACGTAGAGAAATGTTCGGAAGACTACTTGTTCTCATAACAATTAGATCCAACATTATGTTTAGTATTTGTCTATGTGTTCGTGTTAAAGAAGATCCTAAAACAACTCTTTAGTTGAGCTTGCTTGGATACATCAGAAGGTACTACACAACTAGGATTATGGTATCCCAAAAGAACGGGAATAGAAACCATAGGGTACAAAATGGAATTATGTCGGTAATAAGTTGATAAGAAAAGCACAAGTGGTACTTGCACTTTTATACTTACTTACCCAATGACTCTCCAAAACAAGTAAGGTTCTCAAATTAGTTTCGGATGGAGAAGCACATCAACAAGCTCCACTTGAACAAGCTAACTCACGTCGACAACGGAATTCATCTCATAAACATTGTTATCCCTTCAACAAAGGACGCATCGACTTCAGCGACAATTCAATCCATTATGTTCTTAATAGACATATTGTGATCCATCATCATCGCCTTGGTAAGATTGTTCATTGAGGAACATCTTAACTAAGAAAGTCTTCTACGTTAACCATTCCATCAACGGTTTCACAAAATCTCTTGAATGTGAAGCGTTCATCATTCCTAGGCTTAGTCAAAGACTCACAAGACCTAAAACCTTAGTTTTGAACATTAGGATAAAAACACAAAAATCAAGACAATACCTTTTGAATTTTTCCCTGCAGCTCCCACGGTACCCTCAGACCATACGGGCGGAACCCACTTTTTGGCTCTGCCTAGTCCGCCAAAGCTACAGATTGTTTTATTTTTAATTTCAAAACCAAACACCCTCTTAACTTTAACATTAACTTTCAAACAGCCATCACCCTCTCAAAAACACATATCCTCACGAAATTTAGGGCTTTCAATCCAATCTCTTCAAGTCCAACTAACTTTGTAAGTATTCTAATCACAATTGCATTTTCGATTCAAGTATAACATTCTTGTTTACAATCATTAACTAGAATCTTAGGGTTTATGCATAAAACTTCTTGATTCATGAAAAACTTGGTGGCTAGCCAATTATGTCTTCCATTAGTTAAGAATTGTATCCTTTTGGTTGTTACTTTGATTTGCCAAACATACCAAGTGCATTGTCTTTCAAAAATCGCATCCAAGACTAGAACATGATTCATCACCACATTGTTAAAACAAATGAAAAACATCATTAAAACATCACTTGCAAACTATCTCTTGAATGCTAAAAGGGGATACATAACTAATATGTATTTTCGGGTACATTCAATCGAAGACACATTCAATTAGGAGAGTGTTGGTTATCTTTTGTTTTTATAACAAAATTTGCATAACAAAACAATTTGGGAATCAAAATGAGTCAAGATAATCAAGTCTCCACATTGTTTGCATATAGGAACACATTAGAACATCCCCATTGTTAAAAGTCATTAACATATAATTTTGTGTTTTCTAGGAATCAACATGCCTCACGCAAATAGATCCGATCACAAGGAAACCCTTAAGTACATGCCCAAACACCATATGACCAAAGGTCTCAACAATGTTCAAGTAGAAACCTTTAAGGCACTAGAAAAACGCTATGTTCACGAAGGTAGAACCATTAATCCATCCTTTCTAGAAGGAACATCCATTCGCCAAAACTTTGCCGCAATCAACTTTGATTGTCTCCTTGATATAGATGAGCCAATTTGTCCTAGGTTCATCTTAGAATTCTATGCAACCGTAAACCTTTCCAAAAATGTTGTTGGTAAGATATCATTAAACTTCACAGCTAATCAAACACCACATTACATAGATTTAAAAGACTTAGCTATCATTCTTGGTGTCCCAAATGAGGGAACTTGTCTCTACACGGATAAGTGGCCCATTTCAAGTCTTGATTCTATTGAGCGTTTTTATCCATACGACAACCCTCTAGTTAGTAAGGAAACAATTAAGTAACATCTCTTCGTTAGAAACTCTACCACAAGAAATAATCGTTCGGGGAATACTGTGGATAAGGATCCTTTTGGTATGGAGCTCAATGAGCTTAAACCACAATTTAAGAAGTGGGAAGAAATTCTTAGAGCTAACGTCATAAGTACCATAGGAAATAGAGATCATATCAACACATGTCTTCGCTACATGCTCTATAGCATTTCCACCGGTCAACCATTCAACTTAGCCTACTACCTAGCCAAAAGAATGGCCGACATATCCTTAGTTGGAACAACCGCTCTTCCGTATGTAATGCTTCTTACTCGCCTCTTTAGAGCAATCTCACCCATTTCTCCCAACGATAATGGAATGCGCCTTGACTATTCTCTCGTTCCTCACATTTTTGTTCCTCTAAGTGATAAACAAGTTTTCAAGGGTAAAGGCAAACGTACTCGCTCACCTACACCATCATCATCATCATCCGACATGAGCGTGGACGTTAAACTTCCTAACTCTAAGTTACCTCCTTTAGAATACCTTCAAGCACTTCCCGTCATTGACAATGCATCCGAAGAGTTCAAGCAAACCAAAGGAATGTTCAAATGCTTTGGAAGGTACCTAAGCAAGCTCAATAAGAAGATAGACCGGTTGTGAGAAGATTGAGGAGTGTTTGGCTTATGAATGTTTTAGAACCTTTTATATGTTAAACTACGTGATTTGCATTGTTTTTCACTTTCATGTTTCAGTATGTTTGTTGGATTATGTTTGTATGAGCTTTTATGCATAATGACAATGTTTGAGGTGTTTGTTAATTTTTTTATGCTTATGGCAATTCTTACTAAGTATAGTGAAATCCTCGACCTCAAGGTCAAAGTCCTATGATATGTATGTTTACGTGTCTAATTTTTGCATTGCCTAACCAGAAATGCATTATCTTTTTGATTTTAGGAGTTTTCGAAAATTTTGAAAATCGTCTCACGGGTAAAAATCGCGGACTGCCTAATTTTTCAGCCCTAGCGGATTTGACGGTACCCAAAATTGGGTTCTGATTCGCCTCAAACGGTCAGACGATTATTAGTCAACCACTTGTGAATGGTCAACCATAAAAGTCAAACATCTAAGACAAATGCTTCCGTGAAATACAGTGTTTTCCCGGATCGTAATGTCCCAACGAGGTGTGCGATGGTTTATTATAAACGAATCTGTGATCAGTGAATGTGACCAGGAAAGGTATAAGTGTGCGTGTGTGTGTGATTACACTAAGGTTTTATAACTTAAATAAACTATTAGAACGATTACGTAAAACCTAAATATCTAAAACGTTTAAACTTACACCAAATTAAAATCAGACGCGACTGCGTACTGAGAAAAAGGTGAGTTTTAAGAAAAATAAACTACAGGGGTTAAAAATGACAATTCTATAAATTTAAACTTAAAAGAAAATTAAATTAAAAAGATAATTATTTTTTAGATTATTTTATTATTTATTATTAATTATTTAATTAAAAACTATTTAACTATTTAATTAAAACTAATTTATATCAAACTAAAAATTATAAATACTACAAATTAAACTAAAAACTTGTAAAAATAATTTCTAAAACTTAAAATGAACTTGAAGAAAGTATAAAAAATAAAAATAAATATTTTTGTCTTTTTATGAATCTTCTATTAATTAAAAACTATTTATATTAATTATACTAATTAAACTATTTTAAATTACAAATAATACTAAAATGACTTAGAAAATTATGAAAAAATTTATAAAACTATTTTATGACTTATAAAAGCTATAAAAAATATAAAAACTAGATGTTGCTTTATAAAAACTAATTATGCTATTTAAAACTTACTTATTAATTAATTACTAATAAAACTATTTTTAATTCTAATAAATACTAAATTACAAAATAAAAATCTGAGAAAATTATTAAAATTACTTTAACCTAAAAGGAAATTAATAAAAATATAAAAACACAACTTACTTAATAAAAATCTAAAAATGAAAATTAAAATTAAATTAAATTAAATAGAAACTATCACTTATTTTTATGTTGTTTTTTCTTGATTTTTATTTTACAAAACTATATTATATATAAAAACAACTAACTTTAATAAAAACAATATTTTTATAACTTAATAATAAGCTAGATATAAGCTACTAACTTAAGCAGTTGACCAAAGTTGACCAACAAAGCAAATAAGCTCTACTGAGCTTGTGTGGGACCCACTATGGTTAATTCAGATCTAAATAAGTTTAGGGAACTTGTTTAAGCCATAAAATGCTAGTGAGGTCCACTGGATAAGCCAATAAGCTCAAATAAGCACTTGGCTTTTAGGAATCTGAGACAGATTAGGGACAACTTTCAATGGCAAATCTAAGTGGGGTCCACTGGGTGCTAGGTCAAACTACTGGTCAACTATTGTTCCCTGGTAGGAGGGGGTTTCAAAGAAACAAGTTTTGAGGTCTGGGGCCCATTGTGGTGGTCACAAATCACCACCAAAGTGGTGGTGATGGGTGAGTCTGCTGGTGTGCAGGGGAGCTTTCTTCCCTGCAAGTAACTTTGAGGGTGAGTGGGGCCCAGGACAAAAATCACAAAAACATAATGATGGTTTGGAATCAAAGTTGAGGTGGTAGGCTATTACTAGGAAAAAGTTTCAATTCCTAAAACCTACTCCTAAATTCAAAACAAATCTTGGAAGTTTTGTAAAAATCTGAGATGTGAACAATTTGACTTTTTCTATAAAACTTAAACTTTGACTAATTTGAGATTTGAGAGCTTCTAATTGACTAAGCTAATTGTAATAAGCTAAACTAAAGCTAATCTAGCATAAAGCTATGACTTATAAGCTAATGTGGGGTGAATCATGGGTTAACTGCCCATACAGTTAACAGATAACCAAGAGTATATGTGATTTTGACTTTTGTCTTAATAAGATACCAGTTTTATGACTTTATGAACCTATCTAGATCTAAACTAACACCTAACAATAACAAATAACACCTAAATGAGTCTGAGACTCAGTGAACACTAATGATCCAAACACCCCCTATGTGGGCTGTTTTGATGAGTTATGCAGCTAAATACCAATTTAATCCACAAACTTGATTAGTCACTATTTAATAAGCTAGAACCAACTCAGATAAGCACAAATAAACAGCCAATTACACAAATTAATCTAAGTACCTAATGTGAGAAAAAGTGAGTACAAAATCTTACTTGAAGTCCAAGCCTTAGACTGATGAACCAGGAACAAGAATCACTTCCTATTGGATTCCCATAAATCCTCTAACCCAGGGCCATCAATAAGCCACCCTGCTCCATGATTTTTGCACCATAACACTGAATTTTTATTTATGATTTAATTATGTCTAGTTTTTTTGTAATTATGAAATACTGGGTGATACTACTTAATAAGCTTTGATAACTTTTAAAAACTTAAGATTGAGTTAAATAAGACTGAAATGAACATAAACAACAACCTATAACAATGATTAAATAAATTTGTTGATTTTACTTAAAAATGCCAAATATTAATCTGATGAACAAGAAAGTAATTCAAGATTAAATAAAGATTCAATTACACTAAAATAACCGAGTACAAGCTGTTTGATTGAAATTACAACTAAAAATAAAAGTTTACACTACCTACGATTATCATTAACTAAAACTAAACTAATACATCTTTACTACTGCTTCTCTTCTGCGTTATAGATACTTTTTAGGTTCCTTGGGTCTTTCTGACATTATCCCATCAATCCCCAGCCGTTGAAATGGTCTAATTAATCCACACCGTTCAAATTCACTTTTTGGCGCGAAAAAGTCTTGGGGCAGATATAGTTTGCGTGGTGATGTTTTCAAGGATTTGGAAGGTTGTGTGACGTGGAGGGATTGCGTGGAGAGGCTAGGGGGTTGAGGTGGAGGCAAAACAGTGGGCTGGTATGGTGGTATTGAGTTGCAGTGGTGGAGGTGGTGGTTTGGGAGGGAAGGAAAGGCTGGGGTGATTTTGGTGGTCAAACGGGGCGTTGACCCGTTTTTATATTAAAGGGTGGGCTGGATAAGGAGTTGGGCCTGGGTAAAAAATATAGGGTGGGCTTGGTAGTAGTGTGGTATGGATTAGGTTTTGGGTTATATAATATAAAGAGTCCGTTTGATTTATTTATGCACAAGGACCAAATTTGTAAATTAGGTAAAGTTGAGGGGCTGGTTTTGTAAGTTTACCAAAGTTCTCACAGGGACCAAACTTGACAAGGATGAATAGTACAAGGGTATTTTTGATGTTTTTCATTTTTTAAATACCGGGGACTATTTTTGCCAAACTGTGAACATTCAGGGACTATTTATGTAATTTTACCAAACTTCACACCCAGGGTCATTCCTGCAAAAGACTATTAGTACAAGGACCAAAATTGCTTTTCTCAAAGTTTTAAACATCCCAGGGACCATTTATGTCAATTTCCAAAGTACAGGGACTAAACTTGTAATTTTGTGAAACTTTGCACCAAAGGACTAAATATGTAACTTTATGATTTAAAAGGACCTTTGGTGACTTTTTCATGTTTTTAGAATAACCAGGGACTAGTTTTGCCAATTTATGAAACTTGAGGGACTGAAACTGCCAATTATGCAAACTTTGTACGTTTTTTATCTGTTTTTGCATATTTTGCATTTGAAACATATAAAACACACCTTTAAGATATTTTAAGTATTTTGATACATATGTGAGTGCTTTTATATGTTTTGGCAGCTCAGATTGGTATAAAATGATGAGTATTTAGACACTCATCAATCCCCCACACTAAACTATTGCTAGTCCCTAGCAATCTTTTGAGAAAAACTTAATGGATTTGAAAAACTCTTTACCAAAAGCCATCACTTCTGGAGTAGCCAGATGTAAGAACTGTGGCACACCTGATAACCGTGTGATTTTGAGCAAACCACCAGCTGTCAACGGATTTGATTTGTCTTTACCAAAAGCCATTTGCTTCTGGACTAGCCAACTCTTGATGGAATAGTCAACATCTTGGTGAGCTGATTACCAATTATGGTTTTTCCACTGCCTTTACCACAAGCCATAATCTTGCGGGCTAGCCAACTCATTCGCTTTATGGGATATGGCGAGTTGAGGTACCATACAATTTTGGGCAAATTGCAAGCCATCAACGGGTTTGAGATATCTTTACCAAGAACCGTTTGCTCCTGGATTAGCCAATCCTTATGTGGGTTAGACATGGTGGACTGATAACCATTTATTGCGTTCTAAGTGAGAAAAAATTTTAAAATTTGGGCTAAAATGGGGGTTCTTGATGGAACATGTGTTTAAATTCGTTAGAATAACGAATCTCCCCCCACACTTAGAACTGAATATTGTCCTCAATATTCAAAATACCGGGTGTTAAACCAACACTTAGAACGTAAAAAGGAAAATACTCTTAGCCTTTATTTAAGTTTATGTACACACTTTTTTTTTTTTTTTTTTTTTTTTTTTTAGAGGATATATACATATATACAACATGTGGGTTAGTATTTCCCCCACACTTAGGGTGAAAACCCTAATGCATGCTACTGTTTTTATTTACCGAGTCGCTAGCTTGACTCGACCCCGAATTCATTTGTCCATGGGGAAGCATGATGTGGAAGAGACAATCTGCATCGGACTTTCATTCAAGATATTTGGATAAACATTTGAAGCACGTGAAAGTTTCACACCGATCAGATAAGTACCCGGCTCATAATTTATAAATGAGAATGCCGGGGTCAAAGATAATGTCTTCATTCCCGAAGGAGTGAAGAACAGGATAAGCCACAGGATATATGAAGAAAAGAAAGAAAGTCATGATGAAAATCATAACTAACTACTCATCTTCAATAGGAGAATTCATTGTTTCATGAATCTCCTCTTTTAAGCTCGTTTGATCAAGACATATTATGGGTATGTTTAGATCAAAATAGAAGTTATCATACTCTGGTGGATATATGATATGAATGAGTTCACATGAGAACTCCTCAAAGGTGAATGATTCGTATTCGGGATTGATTTGAGTGAGTTCACTGGGGAACTCCTCAAAAGTAAATGATTCATAAACGGGAAGAGAATTATAAGAATGAGAAGTGGTGATACCACTTATCTTCTCTCCCGTTTGATCAAAATTGAACGTTTGCAAATCCGGAATAGAATCATTGATCAAAACCTCACTATCCTTGACGGGGATAGGAGATGAAATAGGCTCTTCATTAAAAGCCTCGATTCTAGAAATGAGAAGATTAGCATTTAGTAATGTAAGACGAAGAGCTTCATCTTGGATTATTTCTTCATCATTCTCTTCTTCTGAGTTGAAAAGCTCAGAAGGTAATTCCCCCACATAAATTATGTCTCCACAAGATAAAGAATAGTTCTCATCAGAATCAGAGAACATCTCAATATGATCATTTGGAAAGACAAGAGGGGGAGGGATATCACACATATGATCAAGAATTCCCTGTGACTCACTTGGGATTGAGACAAGGTTCTCAACACTAGACTTTATGGATTCGTCCGATTCCTTTGCAGGAACAGTGTCAAGATGCTCGTCCCCCATGCTCAGAGAGTGAGTGGGAACCTCGGGTGTGATAACAGCAGATTCAGGGAGTTAAGAGGTACTAGCAGTAATGGATTCTACAAGTTCCATTATTTCTACTGCTGGTGATTCAGTTATATTCTTTTCTCCCTGTATATCCATTGAAGGAGTCTCAACTGATGAACTTGATGAGGTATCATCACTTTCATCATCCTCATCAAGAAAAACAGCATTTTGAAATTTGGTACGTGTTATAGCTGCTTGTTCTAAGACTAGTAATTCTTCCATGCTTATTTCGTCTCTAGCAGCATGTTTTTCAACAAGTAATTCCGTGATAGATTTATCACGAGAATATTGAGTGAGTGGAGACTGTGGGGGTGTGGATGTTTCAAAACCGAATGTATAAGAACTAGAACAATGTTCAGGTTTATAATACGGTTGACATTGAAAATCATCATGAGGACCCCCACAATGTACACAAGAAAAACTTGGTGCATTGAGAGACGACATATTAGCCAACTCCTCCTTAAGATCTTTAAGTTTCTCTAGAACCTCTATATAAGGGTCTTGCTGGATATGAGGAGTTGCTTGAATCATTTGGCACTGTGGAGGTGGGTCTTGAAACGAATAGTCGTAATTGTTACAAGGAAATGGATTCCTTGTTTGACAATCAGAGCTAAAGTGTGGACCTCCACAGTACTCACAACAGTAAAACTGTTGAGTCTGGCTTGGTGTATTTTGATACGAAGCATCATTGATATTTGGATAATATGATTCTTGCTCGTATGAATGTGATGGGTAGTTGGAAAAATTTGAGGAGTCGTTGAATGAGTTTTGATTAGGATCATAAGCAAATGAATTACTCGATCCAAAAAACAAACAACTCCCGTCTCGAATATCATTACCACATTGTTCACATGTACACCAACGACATGGAAAACCGAAAAGCGGCTCACCACAACCGACACAAGGAACAAAATCTGGAGGTGGGACAAGTGGTGTGCTCTGAGAGCTAGGAATTTCCACCACTTCCGTTATGGTTTCTGGTTTTTGTTTTTGATAAATGTGAAGATTAGGCAAATCGTTCTTTTCAGTCACTGCCCTAAGCTCTGTACATTTGCTTGACAAACTTTTAACCGTAAACCGTGAAAGGTTAGGATCAATTGTGAGCTTAGATTCTTGGACAACCGTAGGTTGGACGTATTTAGCACTTCCATAGTCAGAGGAAAGTACAGGGTCCTTTGTCACCCCGGTTTCTCGTTCCATTTCCCTCACTGGAGAGGGAATATGAATCGATGGTCCATCATAATCAACACGACATCTCGATATCTTTGACAAGGCAATAAGTTTTTCGATGTTGCTCTCATAGGCCTTTTGTTCAAAGAAATCGTCATCGAGAGATGCCATTAGAATCAAATATGGGACAAGTGGAAGAAGGTAGAATCAAAAGGATAGAGGGTAAAGGGATGAATATTTTTGGTATTTTTGAAATTTTTTGTAGTACTAATAAGAAGGAAAATGTTTTTGGTTTTTTTGTGTTCGTTGAAAACTAATTTTAAAAAGTTTTCGGGAACAGTTTTGTTTTATATGATAATAATATGAACAAGGATGGATAAATATACAATGAGCGTGTATTCAGGTTCACTAATACACAAAATCGTTTAGAATACGCGCACAACCTCCCCGGCAACGGCGCCAAATTTTGATTCGCCTCAAACGGTCAGACGATTATTAGTCAACCACTTGTGAATGGTCAACCGTAAAATTCAAATGTCTAAGACAAATGCTTCCGTGAAATACAGTGTTTTCCCGGGTCGTAATGTCCCAACGAGGTGTGCGATGGTTTATTATAAACGAATCTGTGATCAGTGAATGTGAACAGGAAAGGTATAAGTGTGTGTGTGTGTGTGTGTGATTACACTAAGGTTTTATAACTTAAATAAACTATTAGAACGATTACGTAAAACCTAAATATCTAAAACGTTTAAACTTACACCAAATTAAAATCAGACGCGACTGCGTCCTGAGAAAAAGGTGAGTTTTAAGAAAAATAAACTACAGGGGTTAAAAATGACAATTCTATAAACTTAAACTTAAAAGAAAATTAAATTAAAAAGAAAATTATTTTTTAGATTATTTTATTATTTATTATTAATTATTTAATTACAAACTATTTAACTATTTAATTAAAACTAATTTATATCAAACTAAAAATTATAAATACTACAAATTAAACTAAAAACTTGTAAAAATAATTTCTAAAACTTAAAATGAACTTGAAGAAAGTATAAAAAATAAAAATAAATATTTTTGTCTTTTTATGAATCTTCTATTAATTAAAAACTATTTATATTAATTATACTAATTAAACTATTTTAAATTACAAATAACACTAAAATGACTTAGAAAATTATGAAAAAATTTATAAAACTATTTTATGACTTATAAAAGCTATAAAAAATATAAAAACTAGGTGTTGCTTTATAAAAACTAATTATGCTATTTAAAACTTACTTATTAATTAATTACTAATAAAACTATTTTTAATTCTAATAAATACTAAATTACAAAATAAAAATCTGAGAAAATTATTAAAATTACTTTAACCTAAAAGGAAATTAATAAAAATATAAAAACATAACTTACTTAATAAAAATCTAAAAATGAAAATTAAAATTAAATTAAATTAAATAGAAACTATCACTTATTTTTATGTTGTTTTTTCTTGATTTTTATTTTACAAAACTATATTATATATAAAAACAACTAACTTTAATAAAAACAATATTTTTATAACTTAATAATAAGCTAGATATAAGCTACTAACTTAAGCAGTTGACCAAAGTTGACCAACAAAGCAAATAAGCTCTACTGAGCTTGTGTGGGACCCACTATGGTTAATTCAGATCTAAATAAGTTTAGGGAACTTGTTTAAGCCATAAAATGCTAGTGAGGTCCACTGGATAAGCCAATAAGCACTTGGCTTTTAGGAATCTGAGACAGATTAGGGACAACTTTCAATGACAAATCTAAGTGGGGTCCATTGGGTGCTAGGTCAAACTACTGGTCAACTATTGTTCCCTGGTAGGAGGGGGTTTCAAAGAAACAAGTTTTGAGGTCTGGGGCCCACGGTGGTGGTCACAAATCACCACCAAAGTGGTGGTGATGGGTGAGTCTGCTGGTGTGCAGGGGAGCTTTCTTCCCTGCAAGTAACTTTGAGGGTGAGTGGGGCCCAGGACAAAAATCACAAAAATATAATGATGGTGTGGAATCAAAGTTGAGGTGGTAGGCTATTACTAGGAACAAGTTTCAATTCCTAAAACCTACTCCTAAATTCTAAACAAATCTTGGAAGTTTTGTAAAAATCTGAGATGTGAACAATTTGACTTTTTCTATAAAACCTAAACTTTGACTAATTTGAGATTTGAGAGCTTCTAATTGACTAAGCTAATTGTAAATTTGTAATAAGCTAAACTAAAGCTAATCTAGCATAAAGCTATGACTTATAAGCTAATGTGGGGTGAATCATGGGTTAACTGCCCATACAAATAACAGATAACCAAGAGTATATGTGATTTTGACTTTTGTCTTAATAAGATACCAGTTTTATGACTTTATGAACCTATCTAGACCTAAACTAACACCTAACAATAACAAATAACACCTAAATGGGTCTGAGACTCAGTGAACACTAATGATCCAAACACCCCCTATGTGGGCTGTTTTGATGAGTTATGCAGCTAAATACCAATTTAATCCACAAACTTGACTAGTCACTGTTTAATAAGCTAGAACCAACTCAGATAAGCACAAATAAACAGCCAATTACACAAATTAATCTAAAAACTAATGTGAGAAAAAGTGAGTACAAAATCTTACTCGAAGTCCAAGCCTTAGACTGATGAACCAGGAACAAGAATCACTTCCTATTGGATTCCCATAAATCCTCTAACCCAGGGCCATCAATAAGCCACCCTGCTCCATGATTTTTGCACCATAACACTGAATTTTTATTTATGATTTAATTATGTCTAGTTTTTTTGTAATTATGAAATACTGGGTGATACTACTTAATAAGCTTTGATAACTTTTAAAAACTTAAGATTGAGTTAAATAAGACTGAAATGAACATAAACAACAACCTATAATAATGATTAAGTAAATTTGTCGATTTTACTTAAAAATGCCAAATACTAATCTGATGAACAAGAAAGTGATTTAAGATTAAATAAAGATTCAATTACACTAAAATAACTGAGTACAAGCTGTTTGATTGAAATTACAACTAAAAATAAAAGTTTACACTACCTACGATTATCATTAACTAAAACTAAACTAATACATCTTTACCACTGCTTCTCTTCTGCTTTATAGATACTTTTTAGGTTCCTTGGGTCTTTCTGACATTATCCCATCAATCCCCAGCCGTTGAAATGGTCTAATTAATCCACACCGTTCAAATTCACTTTTTGGCGCGAAAAAGTCTTGGGGCAGATATAGTTTGCGTGGTGATGTTTTCAAGGATTTGGAAGGTTGTGTGAGGTGGAGGGATTGCGTGGAGAGTCTAGGGGGTTGAGGTGGAGGCAAAACAGTGGGCTGGTATGGTGGTATTGAGTTGCAGTGGTGGAGGTGGTGGTTTGGGAGGGAAGGAAAGGCTGGGGTGGTTTTGGTGGTCAAACGGGGCGTTGACCCGTTTTTATATTAAAGGGTGGGCTGGATAAGGAGTTGGGCCTGGGTAAAAAATATAGGGTGGGCTTGGTAGTAGTGTGGTATGGATTAGGTTTTGGGTTATATAATATAAAGAGTCCGTTTGGTTTATTTATGCACAAGGACCAAATTTGTAAATTAGGTAAAGTTGAGGGGCTGGTTTTGTAACTTTACCAAAGTTCTCACAGGGACCAAACTTGACAAGGATGAATAGTACAAGGGTATTTTTGATGTTTTTCATTTTTTAAATATCGGGGACTATTTTTGCCAAACTGTGAAACTTCAGGGACTATTTATGTAATTTTACCAAACTTCACACCCAGGGCCATTCCTGCAAAAGATTATTAGTACAAGGACCAAAATTGCTTTTCTCAAAGTTTTAAACATCCCAGGGACCATTTATGTCAATTTCCAAAGTACAGGGACTAAACTTGTAATTTTGTGAAACTTTGCACCGAAGGACTAAATATGTAACTTTATGATTAAAAAGGACCTTTGGTGACTTTTTCATGTTTTTAGAATAACCAGGGACTAGTTTTGCCAATTTATGAAACTTGAGGGACTGAAACTGCCAATTATGCAAACTTTGTACGTTTTTTATCTGTTTTTGCATATTTTGCATTTGAAACATATAAAACACACCTTTAAGATATTTTAAGTATTTTGATACATATTTGAGTGCTTTTATATGTTTTGGCAGCTCAGATTGATATAAAATGATGAGTATTTAGACACTCATCAGGTTCCGCCAGTGTATTTTCTGGGAAACCCAGAATTGGCCCAACGGACCAGACGGTACCCTCAAATGGGTTCCGCCTGTGTACCGCGAGGGTTCCGCCAGACACCTGCAGAAAATTTGTCATTTTTCTTAAGTCCAAAACTTGTAAAGTGTCAAAACCATTATCCTAAGTGAGAAACACCTTCCATTAACTCCAATAACCATATTAGAACAACTCTCACTCCATAAAACAATTAGGAAGCCACTTCCCTCCAAAAATTTAAATTCAAACATAACTAACCCAAGGAACCCTTTTAAAGGATCCTTCAAACCATTGAAACACTTTCAACCAAATCACATCCCATGATCACAAAGCATTGAGTGCATTTGTTGGTCTTTCACTCCACCTTATTTCATTGGATTGACATGCAATGATTTGACATGTTCATGAAAACTTTGTAAATCATTTGAAACCTCAATCTTTGAGTGGTAGAACATCAAATCCAAACACCCATTTCAACACCTTTTCAACCTTATAAATTTGAAAAGTTTTGCAACAATTCAAATCATACCATAACCATCAAAACTTCTTCTCTCAAAACATCAAAACCACACCTTTGAAATGACTAAATCCAACACATCATCCTAGTCATCAAAATCCTTCTCAAAAACCACTAGGATTAGTGTCAAACCTTGTTGCTTCTACAAAACCGTCAAGTCAAGCTCATTATCTCCAAGTGATGCTTCGCTTAACATTTCTTCACCTATCCAAGATTTTCTTAATCTCACTACCTCAACATTATCCTCAACACATTGCAATACCAATGTAATCACCTTTTAAGATTTGCTTAATCTTGATACTCCAACACCCTCTCCAACACATTGCTACACAAACATAGCCACCATTTCTCCAACAACAAGACCTTCAAGTGATTCAACATCACCTTCTCAACAAGCTCAACCATCAAAAACTCCATCACCTCAATCACCAACACTTACACCAATGGAACTTTTCCATACACCACCAACATCACCACTACCTTATTTGGAAACATTAGAAGACCTATCACCCAAATCATCAAGTCCACCATCCTTATCACTCTTTGACACCATTGCTCAAATGGAAACCCAACAACAATCTAGTGAGCAACTAGATGATGAACCCCATCAACCCTCAATGATAGAACGATTGGCTTACCGATATGCTAGACCATCCATTTTTCCAAATGATCAAGGCCATACCCACTCACAATCATTTGTGTTTCACCCAATTTACAAAGACCTTCATGGCAATCCTTCCGGCGAACCAAGCTTTCGCCATTTTGTTCAAAATCAAAAACAACAACCATCACCACAAGACTCTTCCCAACAATTTGAATCTCTACTTTCTTCTTATAAGAAAATAGAAGCATCCATATGGGAAAAACCTCCAAACCTTAATGATGAGATTGACACTCATTTAAACCACCTTCATGCCTTCAAACGTATGGTTGACTCTCAAATCAACCATATTACGGTTTTACAAACAACGTTACAATCAACTAATGAAGGAAGCAAAAACACCTCTCAACCATCCACCTTTGCTCCTTCAAGTTCAAACCATCCACCACCAACAAACCAAACCACTCTTCCACCAAACTTTCCTCGCCATGGTTGCGGACAATGCGAAAGAACCACTCACATTAGTGAAGGGTGTCGAAGGGAAATTCTTGAGGTATCCGAAGAAATGAGGTTTATACTAAACCACATTTTGGATCTTCTACAATCCTTGTCTCACACACCTCAACCTTAGAGACTCCAAAATGAAACAAAACCGTTTCTTTTGGAAAATATTTCCCATTTAAACCAACAAACCAAAACCGTGTCATCCTTTCAACCTTCAAAATAAAGCCCGCTACAACCCTCCAACCCACATTTTCATCCTTAAACAACCTTAGCCTTGTTTTTGGAAAATGTTTCTCATTAAGGAAAATGATGATTTCCTTGTAGCTTTTTATGTTCTTAGTTTATTTTTAGATTTTCTTTATTTTTAGAAGTAGGATGGTGTAATCCAAATTTCTTGTCTTTGACTTCTTTAAGAGTCAAAATTTTACATGAAATGAATTTCTTTCTACTACAAGGTTTGCATCGTTTGTTGACCATTTAGGTATAATAAGTGAACTATACCTTGCTATGGTACCATACATATATCTTGTGTTTTTGAAACTAACATTTAATTTTGTAGGATCATTATCCATGTTTTCCTTCCTTGATACTCCATTTAGGGGAGTAATATTCAAGGGGGAGCATGAATGGTGTATTATTTCACTTCACAACTCTTAGTTGTGTTTTAAACATGAAATGCTTTCATGACTTGTCTTGTGCGACAACTAACCTTTTTCTTGTAGGTTCAAAATCCATGTCTCCTCTCTTGGCACTCCATTTAGGGGGAGTATCGTCCAAGGGGGAGCAAGTGCTTACTTCCGCTTCGCTACTCTTCTTTTTGTTTCGACAAAAAGGGGGAGAATTTAGATATAATCAAAAAAAAAATTTTGCATATCACATCATCTTAGCAAAAACAAGTTTTTATACTAACTTTATAAGACTTAACACTAAAACTAGTGACTTACTTATAAATAAAGTTTATGTTTTGTCATCAACAAAAAGGGGGAGATTGATAATACAAATATCGCCTAAAAACGTTATTTATATTTTACGATCTTTGCTAAGTTTTGTTAATGACAAAGTATGAACTCTAGCTAAGAGTAAATCATCACTTTAAGTGTTTAAGTCTTGTTTAAACTAATGTTTACATTTCCTTTTAAACAAAATATTATTTTTATTTCCTAAATTAGAAAGTGTCTTGTCACATCACATTTATTTCTTAAAATAGTAATGTCACATCACATTTATGGCAAGCTTTGTCAATATTCATTTATGGTAAGAATGTGTGTTTGACTAACTATATGTTTGCTTGCAAGTTTTGTGTTTGACTAGGTGTAATGAGATGTGACCTTGTTTGGTTTGGAAGATTTATTTCAAAACCAACTGCAACCCTGACGGAACCCTGGGGGTACACGGGCGGAACCCATCTGAGGGTTCCGCCTGATCCGCCAGACCTGCAGAATGGTTTGCTATAAATACCAAACCATTTGTTAGTTTTGAGTAACCCCCTTTAGGACATATTTTCATATACTCTCTAAAACTAACTCAGTAACATTTTGACGTGTGTGATTCTCTTATGTAGCAAGGGACTTCACAAGATCATTCAAGAAGTTACAAGCTTCAACTCTTAAGTTGCAAGTCTTGGTAGCTTGGTCATGTATAAGCTTTGGTAGTTTATATTTCATTTGTGTCATGTATGTAGAAGTGAGTGGTTAGTATTTTAGGCTTACGTAGTGTGTCGGGAGTTGTTGTACCCTTGGTAAAAAACTCGACATCTAGCTTAGTGTCGGTAAAAGTGTAAGCGACGATGGGAGTGGTTGTACCCGTGTAAAAGAACTCGACATCTAGCTTAGTGTCGGTAAAAGTGTAAGCGACGATGGGAGTGGTTGTACCCGTGTAAAAGAACTCGACATCTAGCTTAGTGTCGGTAAAAGTGTAAGCGACGTTGTAAAGGTTTTCTCCGCCGGTGAAAGGAGCTTGTTGATTAGTGCTTATAACTCTCGAGTTGGAAACTCGGGGCGTGGATGTAGGGCAAGGAAAAAGAGTCCTTGTAGCCGAACCACGATAAACACTCGTATTGTGGTTTGATTGGTTCTTTCTTTATCTTTGCTTATTACATATTGTCTATTAGTTAGAATTGCTAATCACATAAAAAGGTTTTCAAACAATTAAACAAGTAAAGTTGTGTTTATATCTTTAAACAAATGTAAAGCTTTTCAATTAACTAAACAAGCAAATATAGGATTATCACATGTAATGCTTTTCAAAGAATGAAACAAGTAATGTTAGAATAGTCATTCACATGTAAAGCTTTTCAAAGAATCAAACATGCAAGGTTGTACTTGCATCTTAGAACAAACGTAAAGTTTTAAAAGGATATTCAAGTTAAAAAGAATTTAAAAAGCGGTAAACTATTCAACCCCCCTTCTAGTTTTCCATACCTCTCACAAACCTTCTCCCACACACACTACAATACACACAACATTTCAAATTTGAATTCAAGCTAAAGGCTCCCCATCATTTCACAATCTAATTCATTTCTTACACTCCAACATCTATAATTTTATATTACACACACCTCCCTCACAACCTTCCTACTCTCACACACACTAGCCAACTCACTTCTTATTTCATCACATGCCTAATTCAAATTTGAATTCTCTTCAAAGGCTCCCCATCATATCTCCAATCTTATCCCTCTTACATAATCCAACTCATCACCTTATTTCTTCACTTCTATTTCAACAGATGGGAAATTCTCTTTCAAATTCAAATTTGAATTTCAAACCAAGGCTCCAAACCGTCACATCCAATCCAACTCACCCAATTTCATTATTTTCATCTCAACAATCTAACTCACAAAAACTCATCTCAACCCTTCATCTCCTCTTTCTCTCCAAGGATGGAATATTCCCTTGGATATCCTCTCTAACTCAACCATGGTTTCTCTTCTAACCCAACCATGGTTTGTTCTCAACACACTCCTTTCTCACCCAACCATGGTTACTCTTCTAACTCAACCATGCTTCAACCTAACCCAACCTTACTCACTCACTTCTCCCTCTCACACCATTTGAATTTCAAATTCAAATTTTTCCCTCTCTAACATTAACACTTCCTTTCGAAGCAAAGGAATATCCTCTTGGCATATTCTTCTCTTCTCTTTATGCCAATTGAGGAATACCCAAACTACCCCTATCCAATTATCCCTTCAACCCTGCTCTCTTTGATAATTGGTTTCTCTTATACACTTCACAAAAAAAATTTACAAATTGGCTATTTGAGTTAGTAGACCTAAAAATGAATAATGATAAGGTCTAAATATGTGAAGTACAATTGGGGGTTTAGCAAGGTTGGTTATTTACAAGACCAAGATCCCACAAGAAATACTTTACCAGATAGCCTGGCGCGCTGCTGGCGCTCCGACGCGCCAGCCTCGATAAAATATTCTCAACTTGGGATCTTGGCCTTTAAATACACACCCTTACCTCTTGTATTCCTCACCCTTGCCATTATTCCTCTCTCTATATTATCTCTCTAATCCTCTAATTCTATCTTGTGTTCTTAATCTTTCACACTAACATCATTTGAAAGAACATATCACCCTTGCAAGGGAAGAATCACAAGAACTTAATCCACTCTTGTGATTGTGTCGAGGGTCTTCTTATCTATACCATTTCTACTAGAATCGAGTCTCTAGGTTAGGTTAGGACTTGATTAAACAATCAAACATTATTTAATTCGATTTGGTTGTAAGAGGAGTCTTGTGTCTTGGTAACCAAGCCTAGATCATTGGGGATCTAGTTGGGGTTTGATATTTCCGATGGGAAGTCTTGGTGGTCTTAGTGACACTGGTGTGAAGTCGAATCACGAGGTTCTTTTGGGTGGTTTCCGAGGGCTGAATACCGTTGGGGAGTAGCTCTTTCTTAGTGAGCACCGATCTTAGTGTATATCGGTGAAGTGAAGTTGTAACGGTTTGTAGTCCACCGAAAGGATTATATTTAGTAAATAGTATAGTGTCGTGGATTCGCAGCTGGACGTACGGATAATATAAACCCCCATCCCGAACTAGTATATATTGGTGTCATTTACTCGCTTTATATACTTGTGTTGTGATTGTTAAAGTGGTTGTTGGTGTTTAAATCACTTGTTGCTTTATATACTTGCTTTGAGGCTTGAAATCTTTAAACTTTGAAGAAGCTAAAAAGACCGTATTCAACCCCCCCCCCCCCCCCTCTACGGTTCTACAAAATGGATCCATATAATTAAGATTAAGAGTGTTAATTGTAGAAAATCGTTGAGAACTTTGACCTTGGTCCATCGGTGGTGACATTTCTAGACGAAAATATTGAGATTATTGTTGCTGGTACATCGGTTGGTCACGGAGGTTGGAACGAATAATTTTTTTGTTGTTGGCTATACGGAGGAGAAAACGGATTATTTACTTAAATAGGTTGTTGAGGTTGTGATTTGTATGCGAAACTAACGGGTCGAAAATTAATATGTGGTCATGAGTGCTCAGTTAATTAAAAATTGGGGTCGGTTTGTTGGAACGTTTTGTTGTTTTCGAATTTTTGGTGTTTTGATTCTGGGAGTTTTTTGAAACATTTTTTGAGTTTGAGAATAGTTGAAGAAGATAATAGTTGTTGAAGAGAAAGTGTAAAAAAAATGGAGAAGTGAAGCTGTAGGGGGAGTGGGGGATGGCTCCAAAGATAGACCGACCTCGGGTTTGGTGGTTATTACAATCAGCTTTGTAGACGTTTAGATTTCATGCATGCCTTATTAAGTTTTTAGTGTAAACTTCAAAATACATCCATGTGGTTTACCCAATTTCGCACCATACATCCCTCTCGAAAAAGTTGCAACAAATACATCCTTCCGTTAGTAAAAGTGAACCAATATACATCCCTCAGTTAAGATAAGGACTAACGGTGCAAATTTTTTCTCCGTTATCTCCTAACGAGATAGAACACATTTGCACCGTTAGTCCTCTGGGTTAACGGTATTTGCACCGTTAGTCCTTTTTTGCGTTTTCTTCCGTTTTTTTCTTTTTCGTCCGTTTTCTTTATGTTTACGCCCGTTTTTTTTATGTTTTCACCCGATTTTTTACGTTTTCTTCCCTCTTTTACGTTTTCGCCTATTTTTTTTACATTTTTTTACATTTTCGCGTGTTTTTTTTACGTTTTCGTCTATTTTTTTTACGTTTTCGTCCGTTTTTTACGTTTTCGCCCGTTTTTTTTCATTTTCGTCCGTTTTTTTTAAGTTTACGCCCTTTTTTTACGTTTTCACCTGTTTTTTTACGTCTTCTTCCATTTTTTTACGTTTACCCCCGTTTTTTTACGTTTTCACCCGTTTTTACGTTTTCACTCAGCTTTTTTACGTTTTCTTCCGTTTTTTACGTTTTTTTTCCGTTTACGCCCGTTTTTTTATGTTTTCATCCGGTTTTTTTACGTTTTCTTCCGTTTTTACTCGGTTTTTTTCCTGTTTTTTAAGTTTTCGTCTGTTTTTTTTACGTTTTCGTCCGTGTTTTTACGTTTTCACCCAGTTTTTTATGTTTTCTTCCGCTTTTTTTTGTTTTCACCCGGTTTTTTTACGTTTTCCTCCGTTTTTTTACCTTTTCGCCCGTTTTTTTACGTTTATGCCCCTTTTTTTACGTTTTTACCCGGTTTTATACGTTTTCTTCCATTTTTTTATGTTTATTTACGTTTTCGCGTGTTTTTTTTACGTTTTCGTCCATTTTTTTACGGTTTTGTTCATTTTTTACGTTTTTGCTCTTTTTTTACGTTTTCGTCTGTTTTTTTACGTTTACGCCCGTTTTTTTATGTTTTCAACCGGCTTTTCACGTTTTCGCCTGTTTTTTACGTTTTTGTCCTTTTTTTTCTGTTTTATCCATTTTTTACGCTTTCGCCTGATTTTTTACATTTTTGCGTGTTTTTTTAGGTTTTCGTATGTTTTTTCATGTTTACACCTGTTTTTTAAAGTTTTCGTATGTTGTTTAGGTTTTTTTGATTTGTGTATGTTTTTTCATGTTTACACCTGTTTACGGACATAAAAAAACGGGTGAAAACATAAAAAACCGGGTGAAAACGTAAAAAAAACGGGTGTAAACGAAAAAAAACAGACGAAAACATAAAAAGAGGGCAAAAACGTAAAAAACGAAGAAAACGTAAACAAAATGGACGAAAACTTAAAAAACACGCGAAAACGTAAATAAACGGGAAAAAAACGTAAAAAGTAGGCGAAAACGTAAAAAGACGGAGGAAAACGTAAAAAAAACCGGGTAAAAACATAAAAAACCAGGTGTAAACGTAAAAAACGGACGAAAAGGTAAAAAAACGGAAGAAAACGTAAAAAACCGGGTGGAAATGTAAAAAACGGGCGTAAACGTAAAAAAAACGGACGAAAAGGTAAAAAAAACATAAGAAAACCTAAAAAACCGGGTGAAAACGTAAAAAAAATGAAAGAAAACATAAAAACCGGGTGTAAACGTAAAAAAAAACGGACGAAAACGTTAAAAAGGGAAAGAAAAACGTAAAAAAAAAAGAGTGAAAGCATAAAAAACGGAAGAAAACGTAAAAAAAACAGGGTGAAAACGTAAAAAAAATGGCGTAAACGTAAAAAAACGGATGAAAACGTAAAAAACGAAAGAAAACGTAAAAAACCGGGTGAAAGCGTAAAAAAACGGGCGTAAACTTAAAAAACGGAAGAAAACGTAAAAACGGAAGAAAGCGTAAAAAATCGGGTGAAAACGTAAAAAACGGAAGAAAACATAAAAAAACCAGGTGAAAACGTAAAAAAACAGACAAAGACTTAAAAAATGGACGGAAAGGTAAAAAAAATGGAAGAAAACGTAAAAAAAACCAAGTGAAAACGTAAAAACAGAAGAAAACGTAAAAAACCGGATGAAAACGTAAAAAACGGGCGTAAACGTAAAAAACGGGTGAAAACGTAAAAAAAACAGGCACAAACGTAAATAAAACGGACGAAAACGAAAAAAACTGGCAAAAACGCAAAAAATGAACGAAAACGTAAAAAAAATAGGCGAAAACGTAGAAAAACGGAAGAAAACATAAAAAAATGGGGTTAAAACGTAAAAAAAACGGGCGTAAACGTAAAAAAACGGACGAAAACGAAAAAGCGAAAGAAAACGTAAAAAATGACTAACGGTGGAAATACCGTTAACCCAGAGGAGTAACGGTGCAAATGTGTTCTGTCTCGTTAGGAGATAGCGGAGAAAAAATTTGCACCGTTAGTCCTTATCTTAACTGAGAGATGTATATTGGTTCACTTTTACTAACGAAGGGATGTATTTATTGCAACTTTTTCGAGAAAGATGTATGGTGCGAAAAGTTTTTAACATAGAAAATATAGGTTGACCAAAAGTAAAGATAGCGTTTGACCATCTTTAAATCTTTAATAGATGCTTGGTTTTTAATAGAAAAATAATATATGGATTCCTAGTTAAATATTTAGCAATTGAGTTATAGGAATGTATAGGATCTGTGGCGCAATGGTAGCGCGTCTGACTCCAGATCAGAAGGTTGCGTGTTCGATTCACGTCAGGTTCAAATCCTACAAACTGTTGATTCAATTTTTTTTTCATAAAAAAAAATTAAAATCGAGCAAGGATAATTTAAACGAGTAAAAAAAATGATGGTGTATTATTAAGGTATATAAAGTCATAAAGAGATGTTTAAATATATATATTACTAAAAGTAATTTCTCTATGGAAATAAACTTCTTGATAAATATAGTTTTTGTTTCTGATAAGTGATCTAATTGTTTACAGTGTAAAATAATAATCCAAACTTTCTTTGAACGAGAAAGATTGTTGAGCCATATACTCTCATTTCATTTTAAAGTCAACTTAATATATCTCACATTTCTAATTTGAGGGTATACATAACACAAACATTTGTATTTAAAACTAACATAGTGTCAGCGCAATGCAGCGACATAAAATAGATAGCAAGTAATGTTGGTTGACGTTGATATACGGTAATAGTAAAGAGGAGGAAGGTTGCCGTAGTTGTTTGCACGCGGTGGTGGTCTTGGAAAGTACTAAGCTAGCTAATTAGCCATGAAAGCAGAAATGTATGTGTTTTGTTCAGAGATTGGTCCTTATGAATTATGATTAAGATGGCATTAAGCATATAAATTAAAACTGTTTTCTTTCATTTTCATTGCCATGCAATCATTCAGCTTCTATTACAAATTCACCATACCAAAATCATGAATTTCATCTTTTAGAAGCATTAAACGATGGTAATGTCAATAACCACCATTATCTTCAAGCCCATCTTTTTGAGCTTCAATATGATGACCATGCATTTTACCATTATCTGCTACTTCACTATGATCATCTTGATCTTAATATAGATTTATATTATGCTGTAAGCTAAGCTCTTTAAGAAGTTGATGTAACTAGAAAGTCATATTTATTTGGACGCTTCATATCAATATCTTGATCCTTAGATCGTCCACCACGAGAACGTCATGACATCATTATTCTTCAAAGTGAACTGAAATGTAAAAGCACATGAAATAGGAAAAGTATCGTCGGATCTAACATCCCCTCCTCTTACGTTACTATAACCAGGGTAATCACTCATATGAAATATCACTTTGTCCTTCAACTTAAGACCAGATTCACCAGCTAGCGAAACCACATTCCATATGTTATACGGAGAGTCATCTCTATGCCTTAAATGCATCTCACCCCCTTCATTCAACATCTTGCTTGCACTTTTGAAATAAGCTCCCACCAATTCCCTATGCCTCCTGTAACAAGCACATAAAATTACAACAAAATCATATCACTACATAAAAGAAGTACAAATAAATTATATCATTAAGCATAACAACATCTATATCAATACTATTAATATCTTATACTCCCTCCGTCTCATATTTATTGTCCATATTTACGTTTTTGTCCTTTTTTTTCTGTTTTATCCATTTTTTACGCTTTCGCCTGATTTTTTACATTTTTGCGTGTTTTTTTAGGTTTTCGTATGTTTTTTCATGTTTACACCTGTTTTTTAAAGTTTTCGTATGTTGTTTAGGTTTTTTTGATTTGTGTATGTTTTTTCATGTTTACACCTGTTTACGGACATAAAAAAAACGGGTGAAAACATAAAAAAAACCGGGTGAAAACGTAAAAAAAACGGGTGTAAACGAAAAAAAACAAACGAAAACGTAAAAAGAGGGCAAAAACGTAAAAAACGAAGAAAACGTAAACAAAATGGACGAAAACTTAAAAAACACGCGAAAACGTAAATAAACGGGAAAAAACGTAAAAAGTAGGCGAAAACGTAAAAAGACGGAGGAAAACGTAAAAAAAACCGGGTAAAAACATAAAAAACCAGGTGTAAACGTAAAAAACGGACGAAAAGGTAAAAAAAACGGAAGAAAACGTAAAAAACCGGGTGGAAATGTAAAAAACGGGCGTAAACGTAAAAAAAACGGACGAAAAAGTAAAAAAAAATAAGAAAACCTAAAAAACCGGGTGAAAACGTAAAAAAAATGAAAGAAAACATAAAAACCGGGTGTAAACGTAAAAAAACGGACGAAAACGTTAAAAAGGGGAAGAAAAACGTAAAAAAAAAAAAGAGTGAAAGCATAAAAAACGGAAGAAAACGTAAAAAAAAACAGGGTGAAAACGTAAAAAAAATGGCGTAAACGTAAAAAAACGGATGAAAACGTAAAAAACGAAAGAAAACGTAAAAAACCGGGTGAAAGCGTAAAAAAACGGGCGTAAACTTAAAAAACGGAAGAAAACGTAAAAACGGAAGAAAGCGTAAAAAATCGGGTGAAAACGTAAAAAACGGAAGAAAGCATAAAAAAAACCAGGTGAAAACGTAAAAAAACAGACAAAGACTTAAAAAATGGACGGAAAGGTAAAAAAAATGGAAGAAAACGTAAAAAAAACCAAGTGAAAACGTAAAAACAGAAGAAAACGTAAAAAACCGGATGAAAACGTAAAAAACGGGCGTAAACGTAAAAAACGGGTGAAAACGTAAAAAAAACAGGCACAAACGTAAATAAAACGGACGAAAACGAAAAAAACTGGCAAAAACGCAAAAAATGGACGAAAACGTAAAAAAAATAGGCGAAAACGTAGAAAAACGGAAGAAAACATAAAAAAATGGGGTTAAAACGTAAAAAAAACGGGCGTAAACGTAAAAAAAACGGACGAAAACGAAAAAGCGAAAGAAAACGTAAAAAATGACTAACGGTGGAAATACCGTTAACCCAGAGGAGTAACGGTGCAAATGTGTTCTGTCTCGTTAGGAGATAACGGAGAAAAAATTTGCACCGTTAGTCCTTATCTTAACTGAGAGATGTATATTGGTTCACTTTTACTAACGAAGGGATGTATTTATTGCAACTTTTTCGAGAAAGATGTATGGTGCGAAAAGTTTTTAACATAGAAAATATAGGTTGACCAAAAGTAAAGATAGCGTTTGACCATCTTTAAATCTTTAATAGATGCTTGGTTTTTAATAGAAAAATAATATATGGATTCCTAGTTAAATATTTAGCAATTGAGTTATAGGAATGTATAGGATCTGTGGCGCAATGGTAGCGCGTCTGACTCCAGATCAGAAGGTTGCGTGTTCGATTCACGTCAGGTTCAAATCCTACAAACTGTTGATTCAATTTTTTTTTCATAAAAAAAAATTAAAATCGAGCAAGGATAATTTAAACGAGTAAAAAAAATGATAGTGTATTATTAAGGTATATAAAGTCATAAAGAGATGTTTAAATATATATATTACTAAAAGTAATTTCTCTATGGAAATAAACTTCTTGATAAATATAGTTTTTGTTTCTGATAAGTGATCTAATTGTTTACAGTGTAAAATAATAATCCAAACTTTCTTTGAACGAGAAAGATTGTTGAGCCATATACTCTCATTTCATTTTAAAGTCAACTTAATATATCTCACATTTCTAATTTGAGGGTATACATAACACAAACATTTGTATTTAAAACTAACATAGTGTCAGCGCAATGCAGCGACATAAAATAGATAGCAAGTAATGTTGGTTGACGTTGATATACGGTAATAGTAAAGAGGAGGAAGGTTGCCGTAGTTGTTTGCGCGCGGTGGTGGTCTTGGAAAGTACTAAGCTAGCTAATTAGCCATGAAAGCAGAAATGTATGTGTTTTGTTCAGAGATTGGTCCTTATGAATTATGATTAAGATGGCATTAAGCATATAAATTAAAACTGTTTTCTTTCATTTTCATTGCCATGCAATCATTCAGCTTCTATTACAAATTCACCATACCAAAATCATGAATTTCATCTTTTAGAAGCATTAAACGATGGTAATGTCAATAACCACCATTATCTTCAAGCCCATCTTTTTGAGCTTCAATATGATGACCATGCATTTTACCATTATCTGCTACTTCACTATGATCATCTTGATCTTAATATAGATTTATATTATGCTGTAAGCTAAGCTCTTTAAGAAGTTGATGTAACTAGAAAGTCATATTTATTTGGACGCTTCATATCAATATCTTGATCCTTAGATCGTCCACCACGAGAACGTCATGACATCATTATTCTTCAAAGTGAACTGAAATGTAAAAGCACATGAAATAGGAAAAGTATCGTCGGATCTAACATCCCCTCCTCTTACGTTACTATAACCAGGGTAATCACTCATATGAAATATCACTTTGTCCTTCAACTTAAGACCAGATTCACCAGCTAGCGAAACCACATTCCATATGTTATACGGAGAGTCATCTCTATGCCTTAAATGCATCTCACCCCCTTCATTCAACATCTTGCTTGCACTTTTGAAATAAGCTCCCACCAATTCCCTATGCCTCCTGTAACAAGCACATAAAATTACAACAAAATCATATCACTACATAAAAGAAGTACAAATAAATTATATCATTAAGCATAACAACATCTATATCAATATTATTAATATCTTATACTCCCTCCGTCTCATATTTATTGTCCATATTTCCTATTATGGATGTCTCAAAATAATTGTCTTATTTCCTTTTTAAGTAAAAACTAGAGAGTTTAGTGGGGGAATATTCTATTTGAGTGGATGAAAATTAATATGGCCCCACTTTTATTAAACTATGTGATTCTTGTTTCCTGACAATAATTTCGAGACGGAGGGAGTATCATTATTTAAATTTATTCTAAGATGTCTAATTTTGTAACCTGCTGATAAACTTGACCTTCCAAACCAACTGATATTGGGTATTAGCTTACAATATCAAAAGTGCAATTGGTCTTTTTAGATTTAATATATTGTAAATCTAAAAGCATGCAATGGTAAGAATAATAAGTCGGGTAAACATATATGTATCTTACTCAATTAACCACGAGCGATTTTCTTTTGCAAACAAATAATGGCCAGCATGTGGGAAGTTGTAGATGATAACGTCGAACTTCATTTTCATAAGAACAGGATGAGTGTGCATTTTGTTGACATCGACTTCAAAAACCAACAAGCAGCCTAGCATCTTCAGTTCTTCAAGGTGAGGTATGCTGCTGGGGTGCTTAAGAACCTGTAAATCTTAGATCATACAATATAAAGACTTTATGATTAGTTAACTGTTTAATATTTGTAGAAGGGATGCCATTTCTTGTGTAATTGTTTTTGGTTGGTTCCTTTAATAAATGTTTGCCTTTCTAAAAAAAAAAAAAAAAAAAAAAAAAAAACTGTTTGATATTTGTAAAGAGTTAATTTTTTATGAACTATATATATATTTGAAAGAAATAAAAATACTAGCAGCTTTTAGCAGCAAAATGCCCTGTGTGTCGCAGAACTTTGAGCAATGCGCTAACGATTAAAGAGATCAAAATAGCTGGATCGATGTTACACTTACTTTGATCATGGTACGAAGTAGCAACAATGTTATTAGCACTACCTAAGGCTCGAGCCAAACATGCAGAAAACGAGAAATTGCCTTCACCCACTAGTAAGATCTTTTGAGAACTATTGTAACAATGGATCCTTTTTTCTTTTGCTTCTGATGTGCTCATGATGTACGTCTCTCTCTCTCTCTCTCTCTCAAGCACACACTGATACACACAATAGTCAGAAATTGTGTTTAATTTATGTGTGCGTGTGAATAAGTAGCCGTTAGATTAAGGAAGATGTAGAAATCTCACACCTCTTCATCTTCCATGAAAAGGTACTCTACAACATGCATGCATGCATAAAAAAGTTGCAACGTTTGTGTTTTCAAGGATTTTTACCTAGAAAATATGGGTTGACCAAAAGTAGTGGTACAATATAGTGTTTAACTAAACTTAATGGATGCTTGTATAGGAAATTGACATAGGATATGAGTTAAACGGGTAAACTATATATGGATGTTTAGCTATGAATTAAAGAAAGCGGTGTTGTTAAAATACTTACTACAAAATATATGGTTTTGTTTTCTAGAAATAAATCAATCTCTTGATAATATAGCTATCATTATTGTTTACAAAACAGTTTAACTACAACTGTATTTTTATTTATCCTTAAAACGGTAAAAAAAGATTTATAAACGAAAAACTAACAAAGTAGAATAACAACCAGGGCCGGTTATGATGTTTATGATGCCCAGGGCGAGCCAACTAAAACATGCCCCCTTTAAAAAAAAAACGACGATCTTTTAGGGGTTTGAAACCTAGTCAATTAAGCTAGGCGGCTCATCCCCACGCCAAACTTATTTATTAAGTAAATTGTTACTATACAATAAAATAAGCTTTGAATTACACGCTCCACCTATATCACCTAAAACGATGTTTTCGTGCGTTTCTTGAAGCAATTTCATCGATTAACTTGTCATAATCAACATTTGCTAAAAATCTACTTCCTATACTCAATATTGCCAACCCATTGAGTCTCTCTTGACTCATCGTACTCCTTAAATAAGACTTCAATTTCTTTAATTTTGAAAAACTTATTTACGCGTATGCGACCGTGACCGATATTGTTAATAAAATCTTGTATGCAAGTAAAACATTTGAAAACATATCCATCTTCTTTGTAAACTGCATGATTTCAATTGATGACCATGGTCTTTCTCCATTATATGCTCCATTAGGCAACATCTCCTTCAAAATTTGTAACTCCATAAACTAGTCTTTACCATCAATATCACAATCTTCATCATTTGTTAATGCAAATTCAAGATTCAAACAACATTCTTTCAAGTTGGCAACATCCAAATAAGCTAACTTTGATGCATCAAACATGAAACCAAAAAATGATTCAAATATTTCATTTGTTCAAATCTACTATTTAATTGTACTAGAGCCATATCAACTATAACAAGAAAGTAATCAGTTCTGAATTGTTCTTTAGCAGATTGTTGTTCTTTTTCAGTATCCGGAATCTCATCAAATTGTTTTTTCCTACAAGGAGCACGTTTTATAGCAAACTCAGGCTCAATATCAATGGTTTGTGCAATTTGTTTAGCTTCACTAATAGCATTGTCTAATCCAATTTCCTATAAATTTCAAAATAGCTAACAAATCCTTTTAAATTTTTTAATGCGACATCAAGAAGCATATCACTAGACTGCAACTTCTTACTAACTAAATTAATTTTATATAAAATATCATACCAAATTACCAAACATAGAACAAATTCAAAACTTGACAATTCACCATTAATAAATGACTCGGCATTTCTACACACTAGTCCATCATCACTTACTTTACACAATTTTAATAAAGCTTTTTCTACTTGGAAAATTTGTGTTTTTATAGCTTTAACACTATCTATATGATTTTTCCATCTAGTGATACACAATGATTTTAATGTCAATTCATTAATATGTTCAAGTAAAGGACTCCACCGTTTGGTAGAACTAGAGAAAACAGTATATATAGTTTGGCATGTTCCAAAAATGGTTTTTGCTTTATGACAAGAATTTGCCATATCACATAATACTAGGTTAAGACAATGACACCCACATGGCATATAGAAAGCTCTTGGGTTTATATCGAGTAATCTTTTTTGAACACCTTGATGTTTTCCCTTCATATTAGATCCATTATCGTACCCTTGTCCTCTAACATATTTAATATCTAGATCAAGAGATTTTAAAACATCTTGTAACAAATTGAAAAGACCTAATCCCGTTGTATCCTCTACGACCAAACACTCTAAAAAAACTCTTCTACTTTTAACACATCTAATAATTAAAGTCATTTGTTCTTGGCGACTTACATCAGGAGTGCAATCGAGAATTACTGAATAATACTTTGCCTCTTTGATTTTTCTAATTATGTCATTCTTTATATTAGATGCCAATATTTCAATTAATTCATTTTGGATTGAATGACTTAGATAATGATAGTGAGTTTCTTTGTCTAAAATTCTACGTAAATGTTCTTTCATGATAGGATCGAACTCAGCAATCATTTGGATTATGCCCAAAAAGTTTCCATTAGACTTTGCATAAAATTTTTCATTTGTTCCACGAAAAGTTATGTCATATTCAGCCAAATATTTAATAACAACGATTATTCTAATTAAAACTTCTTTCCAATGTTTAGTATCTTTTTTATAAGTTTTTGTAAATCTTTATCATTTGTTTGATTTGTATTTAACCTTATCCGCAACTCAGACCAAGTTCTAAAGTTAACCATATGCTCGGAACTATTTTCATGCTTCTTCAAAGCTATACTAAGATGTTTCCAATCATTTGTTCCTACATTTGATAATTGACTTTTAGATATCGCAGTTTTAAATAACTTACAACAAAAACAAAAAACCTTATCGAGCTCTTTGGAGTAAACCAACCATTTTTTATCAATAGAATCACCATTTCGTATCTTACGTTCATAAAATTCATTAGAAAAGTGTCTACCTATTTTATATTGTTGGCGACTAACCCATGTTGCGAGTATTCAAGTGGTAACCTAACCCATTTTGGACTTCGACATGTGAGGATTGTTTGTTTGTTGCGTGTTGGTTGTTTTCTTGTGTAGCTAGGACACCGCAAAGGTGAGAGACTCTTGACCCATGGATCCCCGCCTTAGAACAAGGGGAGCAATGATATAGGGGGAGCTAGGTTCAAGGGGGAGCATGTTATCATAGAGGCATTGCTCAAGTCATGTTCAACAATAAAGTCCAAGTGATATCTCACCTTTTTTATTCAACAAAAGGGGGAGAAAGAAAGCAAAGAGCACAAGCTAGGTGAAGAGCATTCAAGATAAAAAGTTCAAGGCTTCACCTAATTACAAAGTCAAGGTCAAGACGCAAGCTACACCAATGGCATTCTTACTCTTCGCTACGTTTTGTAATTTTATTTGCTTTCGGAATTTATTTTCATCATAAAAAAGGGGGAGATTGTTGGGGCAACATTGACTAGGTCTCCTTATGTTTTAATGATGACAAATAAACCTTTGAAACACATAAAATAACAAACGTTAGCCAAAATTCTCCCGATCCATATCTGCTCCTAGCGCACTGCCAACGCTCCGACGAGGCAGCAGAGCGCCAACATTTTTTATTGTTCTGGACGAATTTTGAAAGCCGGATTTCCTCTTACCCGACAAATGTGGATCTTTCAATACAGGTATGAATATGTTATGTGCTTAATTGGGAACACTCGAAATGAGTTTTGGAATTAGAGAGATCCAAGTTTTCAAATACCTATTTTGGCACAACGCCAACTCAAGTATTTTGACAGATGCCTCTAGCCAAGGCTTTTCCAAACCAAGGGAACTTGTATACTTCACGTAACATCAAGTGAAAATATTCATATGGTCATAACCCGTGCTTACGTCTTCTCTAAACATGTAACGGGTTTACTCCCTTATTGGTCAAACTAAGTCAAAGGTCCATTTGCATAAACGCATCCTTTCCCATATGGAATATGCTTTACAATGATGCAAAGCACTTAGCTTGTTTGCATCAAGGTGATTATTTAGTATGTCGAGTCGTGGAAATTTACGAGTTATGAGATTATGAATACTCGACGTTGAGTTACTTGAGATTATAATTAACCTTTGATTTTCTCAATCCATAATAATAATTGTCAACTCTTTTCTTTCTTAATAACGTTATGATCAACTCCTTAATAAATCCTTTGATTATTCCTCACATAAAACAAATCCTCCAACCCTTTCAAAATCCTTCCAAATCTTATCCCCAACATTCTCTTATTATTCCCTTACACCTATGTACTTCTTGTCTCCCACATCCTGACACCAAATGTTCCAAACATTCCCTTTACAACGTTCCCATCCAACTACTAAGATTTCTTCACCTCTTCATCTTCCTCATCCAACCATCTATTTCAAACACAAATAAACCTTCCTCACATGAACTCACACACACCCTCTTGGATTCAAAATTCACACACACCCTCTCACAAACCTTCTCCCACACACACTACCTTGAAATAACACATCTCCTTACAAGGGAAGAATCACAAGAACCTAATCCACTCTTGTGATTGTGTCGAGGGTCTTCTTATATACCCTGTCTACTAGAATCGAGTCTCTAGGTTAGGTTAGGACTTGATTACACAATCAAACATTATTTAATTCGATTTGGTTGTAAGGGAAGTCTTGTGTCTTGGTGACCAAGCCTAGATCATGTGGATCTGGTTTGAAGTCTTGTGTCTTGGTGACCAAACCCATTGGGGATCTAGTTGGGGTTTGATACTTCCGGTGGGAAGTCTTGGTGGTCTTAGTGACCTTAGTAGTGGTCTTAGTGACACTAATGTGAAGTCGAATCACGAGGTTCTTTTGGGTGGTTTCCGAGATCGGAATACCGTTGGGGAGTAGCTCTTTCTTAGTGAGCATTGATCTTAGTGTATATCGGTGGAGTGAAGTTGCAACGGTTTGTAGTACACCGAAAGGATTATACTTAATAAATAGTATAGTGTCATGGATTCGCAAGTGGACATACGGATGGTATAAACCCCCCATCCCGAACCAGTATATATCGTGGTGTCATTTACTCGCTTTATATACTTGTGTTGTGATTGTTAAAGTGGTTGTTGGTGTTTAAACCACTTGGTGTGCTTTGAGGCTTGAAATCTTTAAACTTCGAAGAAGCCGAAAAGACCGTATTCACCCCCCCCCCCTTTACGGTTCTACAAAATGGATCCTAAGATTAAGAGTGTTAATTATAGAAAATCGTTGAGAACTTTGACCTTGGTCCATCGGTGGTGACATTTCTAGACGAAAATATTGAGGGTCCGCTTGGTTCAAAGTGAGGAAAGGGAAAGGGAAAGGGAATGCAAAGGAATAAGTTAGGTGGGTAATCAATCCCTTACCTCTCAATTTACTCTATAATGGTTGATTACCCACTACGGGGTAATCAATCCCTTTGCACCCCCTTACCAAGCATAAAACAATGAGTGGAGTGGGTCCTTTTGAATACCTTACCCATTCCCCACCCCCTTAACCTCCCCACCAAGCACCCCTGAGATTATTGTTGATGGTACATCGGTTGGTTACAGAGGTTGGAACGAATAATTTTGTTGTTTGTTATACAAAGGAGAAAACGGATTATTTACTTAAATAGGTTGCTGAGGTTGTGATTGGTATGCGAAACTAACGGGTCGACAATTAATAGGTGGTCATGAGTGCTTAGTTAATTAAAAATTGGGGTCGGTTGTTGTTGGAACGTTTTGTTGTTTTCAAATTATTGGTGTTTTGATTCTGAGAGTTTTGTGAAACATTTTTTGAGTTTGAGAATAATTGAAGAAGATAATAGTTGTCGAAGAGAAAGTATAAAGAAAATGGAGAAGTGAAGGTGTAGGGGGAGTGGGGCACGGCTCCAAACATAGAGCGACCTCGGGTTTGGTGGTTATTACAATCAGTTTTGTAGACGTTTAGATTTCATGCATGCCTTATTAAGTTTTTAACATATAAAATATAGGTTGACCAAAAGTAAATATAGCGTTTGACCTTCTTTAATAGATGCTTGGTTTTTAATAGAAAATTAATATATGGATGCTTGGTTACATATTAAACAATTGACAAAAGAGATATATAGGATCTGTGACGCAATGGTAGCGCGTCAGACTCCAGATCAGAAGGTTGCGTGTTCGATTCACGTCAGGTTCAAATCCTGCCAACTGTTTTTTTTTTTCATTAAAAAAAAATAAATAAATAAATAATTAAAATCGAGCAAGGATAATTTAAACGAGTAAAAAAAATGATAGTGTATGCTATTAAGGTATATAAAGAGATGTTTAAATATATATGTTACTAAAAATAATTTCTCTATGGAAATAAACTTCTTGATAATATAGTTTTTGTTTCTGATAAGTGATCTTTATTGTTTACAGTGTAAACTAATAATCCAAACTTTCTTTGAACGAGAAAGATTGTTGAGCCATATACTCCCATTTCATTTTAAAGACAATTTAATATATTTCACATTGTTGGTTGTTATTTGTAAAACAGTTTCCCAGATTAGGGTTAAGATAATCAATAAAGGTATCGGATATTCACTTGAAATCGTGGTATCACTTTTCAATAGAAACTATTCGACCCTATGCCTGGGTTACACGAATATCTCTATGGGATAAGACCAAGTGATGTTCTTGCTTTAGGCACAAACCAAGAACCAGATGCGTATTTAAGTGTTTAGGGTTTCGTATTATCTCTATGCATGCAGAATGATGTGACCTCTATTTATAATAGAGAATACTCAAACCCTAGCCCATGGTATTATGTATAATTAACGGCCCATTAATTATAACATAATAATTTCCATAATAATAAGGATCAGTGGTTAAAACCTAGCAGCAGAATTGCTGATGCTATCAGCAGATTCTCACTAGGAGCAGAATGCTATCAGCAGCAGAATCAGCTAGCAGCAGAATCAGCTGTCAGCAGAATCCTATCAGCAGGATCAGCTAGCAGCAGAATCCTAGCAGCAGATTCACAATACTAGCAGCAGAGTCTGCTAGCAGTACTTTGATCAATACATAACCACTATTGAGTCAGGGGATTCAGTGACCAAATGGGTGTATACTCCATACCTCCAAACCCATTACCAGGTGTAAATTGATCCCTCAAGTGCACTAAATTTTCCAACAATCCTCCCCAAATTTAGTTCACTTCCTTTGCATGAAAAATCAAACACAAAACAAAACAAGTGCATAAATGAAAATATCCTGATGATTGAATTTCCACATTAGTACATATACTTTCAAATATTCGAGAATCAGGGTGTTCTAAGAATTGAACCCTTCAACCCATTTGAATACCTGATGATAAATACACACAAGTTTTCAAACACTAAAATACTCCTGACACTATATAAGCCATGTGTCCATATCCAATTCATAAATGTCGTAAAAGCTAAAAGTCCAAAGCTTCCTGAAGCGGCAAAACTTCAACATTCACATAGGTGGTTCATCTTTAATTCATGCTCCTGCTTAGCACTTTTTCAAAGAAAATTAACCATTAAGAAGTGAAGACTTCATCCTCCTTTCAGCAGGTAACAAGCACAACCTTGGGATGTTTGTAATACATGTGCTTCAGTCCACTAAATGATCAGCTTTCCACATTGAACTCAGCTTCCAAGTTTCCTTAGAAGGGAGTTGGGTGTCCTTGCATTCAGTGACTAAGTTGGACTTAAACCCATCCCTTTAGCAGACTTCAAAACCAAGTCTCTAGCCAAACCCTTCATCAAGTGATTAGCTAAGTTTTGTTGAGATTTAACAAACACTATAGATACCACCCCATTCATGATAAGCTCACGAATCATGCTATGCCTAACACCTAAGTGTCTAGACTTCCCATTGTACATCTGGCTATAAGCCTTTGCCAATGTAGCAGCACTATCACAACGGATAGAAATAGGTGCTATAGGTTTAGACCACAATGGAATCTCAAGAAGCAAGTTTTTCAACCATTCAGCTTCTTTGCCAGCAGCAGCTAAAACCACAAATTCATATTCCATGGTTGAACTGGTAATGCAAGTTTGTTTCTTGGATGCCCAAGAAATTGCACCTCCACCAAGTAGGAATACCCAGCCACTAGTAGAAGAATTGTCTTCAGTGTTATTGATCCAACTTGCATCAGTGTATCCTTCTAATACTGAAGGATAACCAGTATATGAGAGACTATAATCCATAGTTCTCTTCAAATACTTAAAGACTCTCTGAATTGCTTGCCAATGATGAGCACTAGGATTACTAGTATACCTGCTCAGTTTACCCACAGCAAAAGCAATATCAGGTCTCGTACAAGTCATGGCATACATCAAGCAGCCAATCACCCTAGAATACTCAAGTTGAGATACAGCCTTGCCAGTATTAGGCATTAGCTTCTCACTTGTATCCATAGGAGTACTCACTGGAGTACAATCAAAGTAATTAAATTTCTTTAACACCTTCTCAATGTAATGAGACTGAGATATAGAAATTTTGTTACTTTCATGTTTAATCCTTATGCCAAGGATAACATCTGCCTCCCCCATATCCTTCATGGAGAACTTTGATGACAAAAATTCTTTTGTAAGATCAACTTGATTTTGGTTAGTGCCAAAGATCAACATGTCATCAACATATAGACAAATAATGACTCCTTTACCAGATTCATCAAATTTGCTATATACACATTTGTCAGCTTGATTAAGTAAATAACCACTAGACAAAACCACTTCATCAAACTTTTGATGCCATTGCTTAGGTGCCTGTTTTAGTCCATAAAGAGACTTAATCAGTTTACACACCTTGTTTTCATTGCCAGGCATGATGAAGCCCTGAGGTTGGTTCATGTAAACCTCCTCATCCAAATCACCATTCAAGAAAGCTGTCTTCACATCCATCTGATGAATAATCAAATTGTGAATTGATGTCAAAGCAATTAGCAATCTTATGGTACTGATACGTGCCACTAGAGCATAAGTATCAAAGTAGTCTATTCCTGACTTTTGTTTAAAGCCTTGAATAACTAATCTTGCCTTGAACTTTTCAACAGTTCCATCTACCTTCATTTTCTTTTTGAAAATCCATTTGCTACCTAAATGTTTGCAACCAGGTGGTAGATCAGTCAACACATAAGTGTTATTGCCCATGATAGAGTCCATCTCATCATTAATTGCTTCTTTCCAGAAAGCAACATCCTGGGACTTCATTGCTTCTTCAAATGTTTTGGGATCATCCTCCACAACGAAGCAATAAGAGTATTGGTCAGAGACCTCACTCCTTGTACCTTCAATTAAGTATAATTGAAACTCAGGTCCAAATGACTTTGGAGTCCTGACCCTATTGCTCCTTCTGAGCTCAGGTTCAGGTTGTTGTTCTACAACCTCAGCAGGAACCTCATCAACAGGAACCTCATCAGCAGGAACCTCATCAGTAGGAACCTCTGAAACACCATTGTCATTGGTTCCATTTGGAATCCTTTGACTTGGTCTAGGGATAGAAGAGAATCTGTTCTCATCAAATAGTGCATCCCTTGATTCAATTATTGAGTTAATTGAAACAGACTCATTAGGTTCTATAACATAAAACCTATATGCCTTGGAATGCTCAGCATATCCAACAAAGATGCATTCAATGCCTCTTTCACCCAAAGTTTTCTGCTTTGGATCAGGGAGTCTTACAACAGCCCTACAACCCCATATCCTAAGATAATTAAGGTTAGGTTTCTTTTTAGTCCACAGTTCATAAGGGGTAATTTTGTTCCTTTTGTTGGGAACCCTATTTAATAAATAGCAGGCTGTTAACATAGCTTCACCCCAGAACCCTTGACTCAGCCCTGAATAGGACAACATGAAATTAACCATCTCCTTCAGCACCCTGTTTTTCCTTTCAGAAATACCATTTTGCTGAGGAGTATAAGGGGCAGTCGTTTCATGGATTATACCAACAGACTGAAAATACAGAGTATCCATGTACTCACCTCCCCTATCAGTCCTTAATCTTTTGATCAGGGAACTTTGTTGCAATTCAACTTCAGTTTTAAATACTTTAAATTTATCTAATGTTTCATCTTTAGAATGTAATAAATAAACATGACAAAACCTAGAAGCATCATCAATAAAAGTCACAAAGTATTTCTTATTCCCCAAAGAGGGAGTAGCATGTAAATCACAAAGGTCACTGTGAATTAACTCCAAAACTTTAGTTTCACGTTTTACTTCTTGAAAAGGTTTCTTAGTTATCTTGTTCAACATACAAGTTTTACACTTTTCAGTGTTCACATCAAAGGCTGGAATTAACCCATCCTTAGACATATCTTGCATTCTTTTAAAATGTACATGGCCAAGTCTTGCATGCCATAAGTTTGAATCATAAAGTTTAGAAGTAGATATAAAAGCTGAATCAATATTATCATGAACAATATTAAGTCTGAACATTTGATTACATAAATAACCAAAACCAATAAACACACCATTTTTAGATAAAACAAACTTATCAGATTCAATAACTTGTTTGTAACCACAATTATTCAAAACATTACTAGAAACCAAATTCTTTCTAATATCAGGAACATGCAAAACATTAAATAAAGAAACAATCTTTCCAGAACTAAACTTCAAATCAACACATCCTTTTCCATGCACCAGGGCAGTTGACTCGTTTCCCATGTGAAGAATAGAACCATCATTCATTGACTTATAGGTCTTGAACCAGCTTCTATCTTTACACACATGAATTGTTGCTCCAGAGTCAACCCACCACGCAACATCATCATCCTGCACAAAGTAAATATCAGATATATATGTAACATAATAAATCTTAAAAGACTTATTAAGCACATTCTGACCTTTCAGAGAATTGGTGTTACCATTCCCTCCACTTGTGCCTGATCCATTGGATTTGTTTCCAACTTTACCACCCTTGCAATCTTTCCTGAAGTGTCCAGGTTTCCCACACTTCCAACAAGTCACCTTGGGTTTCTTGTTAAGATCAGATTTGGTGTTATCTTTATGCTTACGCTTGCCCTTGTTGTCATTGTACTTGGTGGAGTTGTTATGCTCCACCATATTGACAACTGATGGACCAGTAGCAGTGCTACTCTTTGGCTTGTCAATGTCTTGAGCTTTGAGTGAATCCTCAATGCGCAAGTGACTGCCCAACTCAACAAGAGTTAACTCCTCCTTCTTATGCTTAAGCATATGCTTGAATTCTTTCCAAGAAGGAGGCAGTTTATCGATGATACAAGAGACTGAAATAGCCTCATCCATGTTCATCTTGTGTTGTGTGAAACGACCAAGTATACTAAGAAGTTCATTGTATTGTTCCATGACAGGTCTAGAATCAACCATTTTGTAATTGTTAAAATTACTTACAAGGAACTTCTTACTTGATGCATCCTCAGCCATATATTTGGCTTCCAAGGAATCCCATAGTTCTTGAGAAGTTTCAACACTCTGATAAATATCAAATAGAGAATCAGACATACCATTGAGAATTAAACCCCTGCATATGTAGTCATCATTCTCCCACTTGCTTCTTGCCCTCATCTGATCCATACTAGCATCATCTCCATGATCTTCTGGAATCTCAGTTGTGAGAACATACACCACATTCATGCTTGACAACAAGAAGTGCATCTTCTTTTGCCATCTTCTGAAATCAACACCTTCAAACTTTTCCAACTTGGAAAAGTTAGCAGCTATTTGTCTCATAGCAGCAGCCATTGATTATCACTGATAGTTTCTATTGATTGTTGATTGTTATTTGTAAAACAGTTTTCCAGATTAGGGTTAAGATAATCAATAAAGGTACCGGATATTCACTTGAAATCGTGGTATCACTTTCCAATAGAAACTATTCGACCCTATGCCTGGGTTACACGAATATCTCTATGGGATAAGACCAAGTGATGTTCTTGCTTTAGGCACAAACCAAGAACCAGATGCGTATTTAAGTGTTTAGGGTTTCGTATTATCTCTATGCATGCAGAATGATGTGACCTCTATTTATAATAGAGAATACTCAAACCCTTGCCCATGGTATTATGTATAATTAACGGCCCATTAATTATAACATAATAATTTCCATAATAATAGGGATCAGTGGTTAAAACCTAGCAGCAGAATTGCTGATGCTATCAGCAGATTCTCACTAGCAGCATAATCAGCTAGCAGCAGAATCAGCTGTCAGCAGAATCCTATCAGCAGGATCAGCTAGCAGCAGAATCCTAGCAGCAGATTCACAATACTAGCAGCAGAGTCTGCTAGCAGTACTTTGATCAATACATAACCACTATTGAGTCAGGGGATTCAGTGACCAAATGGGTGTATACTCCATACCTCCAAACCCATTACCAGGTGTAAATTGATCCCTCAAGTACACTAAATTTTCCAACACACATTTCTAATTTGAGGGTATACATAACTCAAACATTTGTATTTAAAACTAGCATAGTGTCAGCGCAATGCAGCGACATAAAATAGATAGCAAACAAAGTTGGTTGACGGTGACATATGGTAATAGTAAAGAGGGGGGAGGTTGCTGTAGTAGTTTGCACACGGTGGAGGTCTTGGAAAGTACTAAGCTAGCTAATTAGCTATGAAAGCAGAAATGTATGTGTTTTATTCAAAGATTGGTCCTTATGATTAAGATGGCATTAAGCTTATAAAAACTGTTTCTTTCATTTTCATTACCATGCAATCATTCAGCTTCTATTACAAATTCACCATACAAAAATCATGAATTTCATCTTTTAGAAGCATTAAACAATGGTAATTTCTATAACCATCATTATCTTCAAACCCATCTTTTTGAGCTTCAATATGATGACCATGCATTTTACCATTATCTGCTACTTCACTATGATCATCTTGATCTTAATATCGATTTATATTATGCTGTAAGCTAAGCTCTTTAACAAGTTGATGAATTACAAAGTCATATTTATTTGGACGCTTCATAACAATATCTTGATCCTTAGAGTCTACCACGAGAACGTCAAGATCTTTCTTCAAAGTGAACTGAAATGTAAAAGCACATGAAATAGGAAAAGTATCGTCGGATCTAACATCCCCTCCTCTTACGTTACTATAACCAGGGTAATCACTCATATGAAACATCACTTTGTCCTTCAACTTAAGACCAGATTCACCAGCGAGCGAAACCACATTCCATTCGTTATACGGAGAGTCATCTCTATGCCTTAAATGCACCTCACCCCCTTCATTCAACATCTTGCTTGCACTTTTGAAATAAGCTCCCACCAATTCCCTATGCCTCCTGTAATAAGCACATAAAATTACAACAAAATCATATCACTACATAAAAGAAGTACAAATAAATTATATCATTAAGCATAACAACATCCATATCAATACTATTAATATCTTATATCATTATTTAAATTTATTCTAAGATGTCTAATTTTGTAACCTGCTGATAAACTTGACCTTCCAAATCAACTGATATTGGGTATTAGCTTACTATATCAAAAGTGCAATTAGTCTTTTTAGATTTAATATTGTAAATCTAAAAGCATGCAACGGTAAGAATAACAGGTCGGGTACGTATATGTATCTTACTCAATTAACCACGAGGTATTCTCTTTTGCAAGCAAATAATGGCCAGCATGTGGGAAGTTGTAGATGATAACGTCGAACTTCATTTCCTTGAGAACGGGATGAGTGTGCATTTTGTTGACGTCGACTTCAAAAACCAACAAGCAGCCTAGCATCTTCAATTCTTCAAGGTAAGGTATGCTGCTGGAGTGCTTAATAGCCTGTAAATCTTAATATATAGAATATTAAGAGTTTAAAACTTTCAAATTAGTTAACAAGATTTAAAAAAAAATGAAAAAAATGAAAATTAGTCCGTACTTTTTGTGAACAAACCAAAATAGCTTTTTAGCAACATAATGTACTTCTTACAGCAAATTTATATAAAAAATATGTGTAACAAGCCAAATTATAAACCAAAAAAAAAAAACAAAAAAAAAAAAAAACAAAACAAAACAAAACCCCCACACACACCCCGGAGAAGCCTAAACCTTAAAAATAGCGCGCCCACGATAACTTAAAGAATACCTAAAGGATACCAAGTCACGACTTCAAAATCAAAACAAACTACATTGCCAAAACCATAGCAACTTCTTTGGATGACCTTAATCTGGGAAAAGTATTTTTTTTAATTCCTTAATCAATTTTTTAACAATATTTTATTTGGACTAGCAACAAAATGTCGTGTACGCTGATGTTGAACAATACAATGTGATTATGTTCCTAGATTCCTAGACTCCTAGTTATGGTTAAAGAAACAAAAAGACTAGTTGCAGGTAATTAATAGACTTACTTTGACCATGGTACGAAGTAGCAACAATGTTATTAGCACTACGTAAGGCTCGAGCCAAACATGCAGAAAACGAGAAATTGCCTTCACCCACTAGTAAGATCTTTTGGGAACTATTGTAGCAATGGATCCTTTTCTCTTTTGCTTTTGATGTGCTCATGATGTACGTCTCTCTCTCTAGCAAGCACACACTGATACTATACACACTACAATCAATAGTTAGAAATTGTGTTTAATTTATATATGCGTGTAAATAAGTAGCCGTTAGATTAAGGAAGATGTAGCAATCTCACACCTCTTCATCTTCCACTAAAAAGGTACACTCTACAACAGAAGTTAAATGCATGCATGCAAAATAAGTTACAGACGTTTAAATTTTCAAGGAGTGTATTAACTAACTAGGTAGTTGATTATACGGTTACCAGTAAAATTATATACACGCCTTATGCCCTTTTCAAGTTTTTTACCTAGAAAATATGGGTTGACCAAAAGTATTGGTGCAAAAGATAGTCTTTAACAAAACTCATGCGTATTGGAAATTGAGTTAGGATATGAGTTAAACGAGTAAATCAGTTCCTTTTTTCTTTTTCTTTTTCTTTTTTTTTCTAGAAATAAATCAGTTCCTTTATTTTTTTTATTTTTTTTTCTTTTCTTTTTTTCTTTTTTTTTTCTTTTTTTTTTTTTTGTGCAAAAGGTGAATGTATTATATTAACTTCCAACAAATTTACAACATAAGAATAGAGACAAGATTGGACAACACCCAATCTTGGATATAGAATCTGTAGCTATACTAAACTTTCACATACATTTCCACACTAACAACAGATATCGAATACCACTAACTTCAAATATATCTGATCATGCTAATTCTGAACCAGTCACATTCACCATTGTTGCACCTACCATCTAGCTACATTTCCCCATCTCTAATCTACTACACCACTCATCCTGCCACCATAGTAGCATAGCAGAATTGGAGTGAGGCTTCACTAGGCACCCATAACCCATCCATGAGGGGCTCTTCCAAACAGCCTACATTTCTCTCTCAAATTGAAGGCTTCAACTGTTTGGAAACACTCACCCTCTATGATGACGACCATTACCTCCTTTAGTGGTATATTGGGTGGACCAAGAAGGTTCATCTTTCACACCTCTCTATTCCACCCATCATACACCACCCACCCAAGCTACTTACCCTTCACAGTGACCATTTCTTTATTATGGTACATCTACTATGAATTAGACCGCATTTCCTCAACATAAGCTTTCCTATTCCCTCCCAAGGCCAAATAGAAGAAGCTTATGCATATTGGAAAGGTACAGTCACACCATTGAGACTCCAAGTACAAGAAATAGCCCACTGTAGTAGCCTGCATAAATGTCTTGTGCTTAGGATAAGACTTATCCCAAACACTCCTTAAAGAACTGCACTATACCAAGAAACTAATCCAATGCCACAACTGAGAAATGCATACCATACTTAAGAAATCAGTACACCTTCATCATTCTAAATCCCACCATTTTGTGAAATAATGTTGAGATGTATATCCCAAATCCTCTTAATCTTGCATGTTGCCTTTGACATTTTTACCTTTAATCTCAGAAGTCTCAACTTCACAGTTTCACATATCAAATTGTACACTTCATCCTCACTTCTTTTTTCCTCACTGAATAGTCTCTTGTTTCTTTCTTGTTTCTTTTTTTTTAGAAAAGCAACAAAATATAAAAACCTCAAAACGGGCAAGGATTACAATACGAGGCGTCTCTCCTCAATTAATCAAGATAATTAAAAAGGAAGGACCCAAAAGACACAAATACAACCCAATACTTGAGCTAAAGTTCAAACAAAAGCACTATCGATGATACACTAACTTATTATTTTGTACATATCTCACAAGTTCACACAAAAGCACTATCGATGATACACTAACTTATTATTTTGAACATATCTCACTAAGCTAAAACAAACTCACTACAGTCATGAATGGATAGGCCCACAAAAGAATATATCTCATGCAACCTAAGCAACTCATATTGCATAGACAAGAGGGAGATAATCAACCATAGCTAACCATCATAAGTCAAAACTGTAGGCTCCTCAGAAGTAGAATATGCAGACCACACCATACCAGAATGACTGTCAACACACAAATATAATGTACCAGAATGAGCAGAACACTGAAACAAATAATATACTCGAATATTAATGGGTCCCGTAACCATTGTTGCCGATCTATCTCTTCATACTTTTCGACCTTTCGCACAATCTACTTGTAACTTTTTAATTGAATGTCTTGAACAATTTTGTTAGTACTTGAGATCTTGTTACCAAAAACACGCATATTTCTTTCTCTCCAAATGAAGTAACCGGAAGTCCAAATAATGCTTGCCAAACACGAACAATATTACTAGGAACATTAACGTTTCCACATGATGAAAAGAATTCACCAATGGATAAATCAATTCCTTGATAATATAGCTATCATTATTGTTTACAAAACAATTTAACTACTCTTGTTCCAATAATATCACGTCTACTTTAATTTACTAATCTAAAAGAGATAAAGTGAGTGTGTACACTTTAGAGTAGAGAGAGAAACGAGAGAAACATATAAAGTCTCGCATTAGATGAAAGGAGACCACACACGAGGCACCAGCGAGATTTTTTTCATGATCTCCACCATAGAATTAAACTATGTCTGTTCAATACCACTCCTCGCATTTCTTCTGAAGGTAGTAACTAAGCTTGGCGCCTTTAACTTTGAACTCACTGAAATATTTTTGTCAAGTTCCAAGGCATAAACACGAGGAAACAACCTCTTTAGCACTCCACCTTCGTACCATTTATCAAGCCAAAAACGAGAATCCTCACCATTTCCCAGCTTTAATTTGATAAAATCGTGAAATTTATTCCTTGTGCTTGTATCACCCTCACCTCTTGGACGATTGTAGTCCAACAGGTCCGAGCAGCCGAAGCACCAATTTTATCTAAACTCCCGTCCTCCCGATATAAAGCCTTTATCACTTTGGTCCATAACGAATCTTTTTGAAAATAAAACCGCCACAGCCACTTGAACATCAACCCTCTATTGAGAGCAAATAAACTATCCGTCCACTTCCAACCAATATTTATAAAATCGAAAAGAAATAGGGCCATAGTCGAATGATGTTTCACGTAAAAGAATAGGCCGATGATCCGAAATAAACCGCTCCAAGGTTATAGCAGAAATAATGGGACATGAGGTCAAAAGATTTTCAGAAACGAAAAATCGATCCAATTTGCTCATTTTGGAAGCTGATCTATGACACCAAGTGAAAGCACTTCCTCCTAAAGAAACTTCATCCATCCCCGCGTTATAAATGAAGGAATTAAATTTTTCCGCTTCGTGAACATTAAAGTTAGAACCGAATCTATCCGATTTAAATCTCACCTCATTAAAATCGCCCATCATAACAATTTTACCATCCCAAGAATTTGAAATATGAGTCAAATATTCCCACAGCATATGTTTTTCTTTAGCTTCTTGAGGAGCATAAACGACCACTATCAAAAGATCAATACCAGATTTAAGCCACACTCCTCTAATAATGACAAAATAATCCGAAAAGAATTTGGATCCCAAATACACAAAATTCCTCCAGAATAACCAACTGAATCACTTTGAACATATTCGAATCTAGAATTACCCAACATGATCTCACAGTATTCAAGTCCATAGTCCCCATTTTAGTTTCCTGCAAACCAACAAAATTCACTTTATTTTTTATACACAACTCCTTAACCCCAAACTCTCCTTTGAATTCGATTATATCGTTAATATCTTTAATGAACCCTTCCATAAAATTTAAAATGGACCCACCTGATCGCAGTAATTTAGAACGATCCAAATCAGTTGGTTCAACATTATTATTAACCGAATTCGAGTCATTATTTCCTATGTCTTTATTCACAAATGAGTTTACATCATTTTCCTTTTCTGTATATACCTTCTTTGCGATATCCCCCATAGCATTACTTTGCAATATGTTGTTTAGTTGACGGTGATGATTGCAATCACAACTACATCCAGCTTAGAGTAAAAGATACTCCCTCCGTCCCAAAATATAAGTCAATTTTAACTTTTTGAATTCAACTTTAATCTTAAATATTTTTGTTTGTCTTATATAATAATTGATAAAAATTATATCAATAAAAATACATTTAAAACTTAATATATTTATATATTTTACATCGATTATTATATATAATACAAAGAAATTATATAAAGTTAGATTCAGTCAAAATAGACTTATATTTAAAGACGGAGAGAGTACATTTTATCTGGGCTGCTAAAAAAAGATTCACATTAAAGTAAATACATTTAAGGTTTAGGATCACTAATCTCAAATCATTTTACTTTTGATACAACAAAAAAGAAATATCACATTAAACATTAACAACTTAATACTGCAACACGTGATTAGTTTTAAAAGTTAAAATCACACACACTTTTGAAAAAGAAAATGATGTGGCAGTTGACAAAAAATGAAGAACAAAAAGGACAAAAGAACCGTGACACCAAGGTTGTGTATAACTGTCATTGGTGTTTTGGCGGGAAACTGTTTATAGATTGCCACGTGTAAACCAACACCCCATAGTCACACACTCCACGTACACTAGTTAGTTTATTCGTTCATCCACTTTTTTTCTTGCTTTTTTCAAAACAATTCATAAACAAAGTAAAGCATGGTTCATTCGAACCCATGCTAATTTGGTTTAAATAGTTTTATATTATGCTTTTTACCTATAAATCCTAAAGAGATAGTCTTGTTAAATATAATTATATAAAAAAAAAGAAAAAAGAATGAAGGTACCAATAGGGTTTATAGCTAAGTTATGGAGCTTCATCTCATTTTTACCTTTCTTCATTCTTCTACTATGCCTTGGCATACTTAAAGGTATTTTCTCTTATGTTTTAGTCTTTTGTGTTTATTGAAATAATTGTGACAAAAATGGGTGTATGAGATAGTGTTTAATGTTTTTTGTTTGTTGTTTAAAGGGTTAAGAGGGTGTTTTGAGATAGTGATTTAGTATGTTTTAATTTTTGTTTAAAGATTTGCTAATTAATCGTTATTTAAGGGTGTTATGAAGGAGATTACGTGATTACTATATGTTTGCAAAGTGCAAATATTCATGTTTGGCAAACCTTTTAAAAGTGACGACTTTTCAAAAGGTTTATATTAGGATTTAGGAGAGAACCCTCTTTGTGGGGTGCCAATTGACCATTCCCCAAGGACTTGCCATGAGATGTTGAGATGTCGCATGTTTCGCTATTGCAATGACCTTTTGGCAAAAGTTATGATTGAATCCAGACCTTTTCTCCATGTGAGCCTTCTCGCCCATTGCGTTGAATCTAGCATGAGATCAGTTTCGGACTAGGCCCCTTGCCAAATGGGTCAACTGTGTGTTTGTGTTGCGGAATGATACCGCACTAGGGTGATGCTCCTTTGGTTACGTAACATTTTGCAAATTTGTTTTGAAAACGCAATTACAATTACCCCCAAGTGTTTGATAAGTCCTGATTTTCTGAAGAGTTGATTGTATCAAAACATAACATATTTTGTTCTTTTCTTACTGCTTTGGACGACCCACTTGAACGACCCAACGATTTCTTGTAGTTGTTGCGCATAACATATTCCTACTTTTTGTTATTTTTACTATTGGAACAACTTATTCTTTATTCTTCAGTTGTAATCAGGGACGGGGCCAGGAATTAGGATTAAGGGGGGCCTAAATTTTTTTCTCAAATGTTAGGGGGTCATTTGCCTATAGTTGCGTCATATGCTTAAATTTTACAAGGTAAATAGCAAAGTGATTGGGCGTGTTGGAGGGGGCCGAGCACACCCCGGCTCCCCCACTGTCTCCGTTTCTGGTTGTAATCCATAACATGTTCCTATTTATGTGCAAATCGTGATTGTAGCAACTACCAAATGCCGCATACATCTATTTTGTTGCCACTTACTATATCGGTTGTTTACATGTTAAATGACTAAATAGCTAAACATATTGGTTTTAACAAAATGCCAAACACTATCAATATAAATCTTTCCAATCAGACGCTTAATAGCTTGAAAATCTTTGGGTACAGGGGTAATAATTGGCCCAGTTGTGGTAGTGATAATGGTGGTTGGAAATTCATCGGTGGCAATTGGACTTTGGCCGGCGCATATCTTATGGACTTACTATTGCGTCCTCAAGTAAACACGTCTTTGTGCATATGAATCTTAGTTGCTTATTTGTTTGTTTTTCTAGATTTTAACCTGTTTTGCAATTTGTTTTGAAGGACTAAAAGGGTTGGATGGGTTTTGAAAATGGTTACCGTTCTGTTATTACCTCTGCCACTTGTTTTATGGCCAGCTGTCGCCATAATCGGCAGCCTCCTTGGTGGCATAGGTTTTGGGTTTTTTGCTCCGTTGATTGCAACATTTGAAGTTATAGGCACCGACCAAAAAGACAAGTGCTTTCATTGCTTTGTTGTAAGTATTATAAGGGTGCATTTGGATTGCTTATATAACCTTTATGAGGATGTTTGAGATAAAAATATCGTATTGCTTATCTCATTATGTGTGACAATAAAAATAAGCAGCTTAAAATTGCTTTTCCCAAACTGCTTATTCACAGATGAACAGTTATAATAAGCAATCCTAAATAATCAAATTATTTTATCTCAACTGTAGGATGGTTGTTATTCCACACTCGAAACAAGTTGCACGGTGGTTCGAGATTTTACAGATATTTGCTTCCATTCTTACTTCTCATTCATGGATGATCTCAGTGAAGAAATGCCTGCCGATGAGAAGCCAATCGACATCAGGTTTCAAAAAAATCCAACCTTTCTTAATTTTCTAGACACCCTCTTCGATAAAGAACAAAACCTATATTATAAAATTTCACTAATTTAAGAACTTTGTGACTACAGTTTGTTCAAGTTGCCGAAGTGTTTATTTGTCATTCCAATTGCCATTGTGGTTGATGTGCCTCTCATAGCCACTGTGGCTATATGCAAGAGTCCATATATGTTGATCATTGGATGGAAGAGACTATTGGAAGACTTGATTGGGCGAGAAGGCCCATTTCTTGAAACGGTTTGTGTGCCTTTTGCTGGACTTGCAATCCTTTTATGGCCTTTGGCGGTTAGTGGTGCAGTGATTGCTTCTGTGATCTCTAGCTTCGGTCTTGCTTTATACAGTGCCATGGTTGTCCACCAGGTTTGATTCAATCAGAAATTTTGGCCATTAGATAAGAGGTTGGAAATTGATTTTTTTAGAAATTGTATGTGCTAAATCTGTACTACACTTCTGTTTTTGAAGGAAGATTCGGTCAAGTCTGGGCTTGCATACATTGTGGCTGTGATTTCGTTGTTTGATGAATACACAAATGACATTCTTTATTTAAGGGAGGGATCATGCTTTCCAAGGTACCATACTGGTTTTTCATACAATATGTTAGAAGTGGAGAAATGGGCATGTTAGACAGGTTGAGTAACGGGTCAACCCGCAACACTTTGTCCATTCTACAAATGTTATTTTTAGTAAGAAAAAAGTGTTCTTCTTTGTTAGTCCTGTTTTGCTCATTGTATTTATCTGGGTGGTCGTGAAAAATACGATGACTAAAAGGGGACAAACGAAATAGTAAGTTTGTATTTTATGCAACCAATTAGAATTCCTGTAGTTGCAAAACTTAGTCATCATCTTTGCAGAAAATAATTTCACTCTTAATAGAGGTGTACTTTAAGTGCTAATAAGGCAGCCTTTAATATACAACATGTGCAGCGTGAATTTATTTGAACTCTTAGCTAAAAAATATTATTTGACCATTTTGACCCTTCAAGGATCGACCTTAACCCAGAATCCGAACTGTTCATAAGAAAGTGTATCTAAAGTTCCGCAGTTGCTTTAATCCTGTATAGATTGTCTGCTTTAATTGCTCATTTTGATGTTTTCATATGGATTGTTACAATACCAGACCGAGATACAGGGAGAACATGAAAACTTCTGATGTGCTGGACAGAATGGCTTCAATCGGTAATGATTTCAAGAACGTGGCGGAAAACATAAGAGGTTCTAGGTTAGTTTCACAACGGTCAAAAACGTTGAAACAGGCTATCCAGCAGTACACGCCTGTACAAGTAAGCCAATCGTCAATTCGTCATATTGTGCAATCGAGCTTTTGATCAATGAAATTGGTGTTTTTTTTATGATTGACTGGTTGATGAGACAGGTCTGGGATTGGCTGTTCAAATCGTGTCAGGTGAATGGAAGAATTCTTTTTCGTGATGGTTTGATAGATGTTAAAGACATCGAGGAATGCATCGTGAAGGGAAGATGTAAGAAGTTGGCAATTAAATTACCAGCGTGGTCTATATTGCAGTGTCTCTTTGCTTCGGCAAAATCTGAATCCTCCGGATTAGTTATATGTGAGTCATCTTTCCTAGCCTATTGATAATGTAAGAAAACCCTCATTTGCAACGCCCACGGTCATAATGGATAATCTTTTAGTACGGCTGGGTCCAACCAACCCACAAAATCTTTTGTGTTACCAGAAACTGTCAACCGAGTGTACTGTCAACTAAGTTTACGAAAACTAGATTTTTACATGATAATCCAAGTATTAATAATAATACAATTTAGTTGACTTTATACATTGTAATTAATCGCTCTCACCTGTTAGAAACCACATAAAGTTTCAATATAATGATTGAACAATTATAAAATTTGGACTAGTTAGTGACTTTTGTCATAAACTGGTACAATGGGTCACTAAATAGGAGTAACAAAATTCTCAATTAGAACACTCAACATGAAAATATACACAATAACAATATTGTAACATCGAGTCATTTTTTAAGTTGAATAAACTTAAAGAGTGACTTAATGGAAACATGGTACTATTGAGTGACATTTTTCTGAAACAGTTGGTAACTCTCTTCTCATTTTATCTTAGTTTTAATTTTGCCCGGTTGACCCCAATGAGTAAAAATTTCCACCTCTAGTATTGCTTTGCCACCGACTTTTTATTAACATTTATCTTTCAACATAGTATCAGTATCGATATTAAACAACTGAATCATTAAAATAGATTATCTGTTTTGGTTATGCATTGACTCTAATCAAGTGAATATGGGTATTGTTGTTTAAGCGGACGAGGTGGAACTAACAAGGACAAACTTGCCACGGGATAAAGTTTTTGAATGGTTCATAGGGCCACTCTTGGTCATGAAGGAGCAAATCAAAGGTCTTCAAGTGAGTGAAGAAGAAGAATTATGTTTTCGAAAGCTCGTTATGAAGTACCAAAACGTGAAACCCGATGATTGGGATGACAGCGGTTTCCCATCCAAAGATCACGTCAGACGGGCTCAACTACAAGCCATTATACGAAGGTACATAATTTAATTTTCCCGCCGCCCAAAACAATAGTCCAAAAGACTAAAATACACGGATAAATAAAATATATAATAATTTCAACTCTTTAGTATAATGAGGGGTTAAGTTTACCCTTTTTTTTTTAATAGTTTCTGAGTTTTGTGATGGTAATTTTTAGTGGAGGAACATCACAAATGTAATCAGATAATACACGTTCCTCTTTAGAACTCAGAAATAATTAGGACATAGTAAAATAGTAAGATCGACAATAAATTTGGGACGGATGGAGTATCTCATTTACGAATAGGAAGAAGTGGTAGACAGGATTTGACTTATTCAGAAAATCAACCTTTAAAGTATTATCGTGAATGAGAATTGAGAACCAAGTGTTTTTTTTATAGGTTGCAGGGGATAGTGGGTTCGATGTCTAGGATGCCGACGTTCAGGAGGAAGTTTAAGAACTTGGTGAAGGTTTTGTATCTTGAGGCACTTCAGGCGGGGATTATAGCAACACCACCAGAAGGGGGAGGCCTGAAAAGAAGGCTTAGTGGTCAGGGATCAATTGGAAAAGCGGGCGTGAATCATCTAGCTGTGAACAAAGAAGAGATACTGAACGATACTCAGGTTCCCGAGGACGTGGTATAATTTGTTGGTTTTCTAAGTTTGTGGATTTTAGTATTTGACGATTGACATGCGGGACGTCATGCTAGTGGGCAAGTTTGTCAGAGATGCATGAGACTTGCGATTCATCTTGCAACATGTAGTCCATTTGAACCATTTGAGCTGCGCGTAGGCCTGACTGCACTGAGGTTGGCTCATTGCCAGTGTGTGCACGAGGCAGCTCGAGTAATAGTCATGGTTCTTGCACATGTGTCATGTTTTGTACTTTTGTATATGCTGTTTATAGTATCAAATCAGTTCCAAATTATGTGTAACTAGTATAGTTTCTTTTTGCTCTGTATCTATTGTCGCACGGTTTTGTTCTTACTTGTATCAGAGTTTTAATAGATCTTTATAATGTATGTGAACCAGAAGTTGTTTGATGCAGCTTATGATTAACAAAAAAGTCGTCATCTTACAGTTGAGCTGTAGAGGAAATGGACATCCATCACATGATCATCTAAGCAAAAGCAGCCTCATTAATTTTCCGAGCTTCGACTCTTAGCAGAACAGATTTTGTTTCTGCAAGAGTTAAATTTTGTAGCGAGACTGTATAGTTGGTTTTCCCATGTGTTAAAACTGGTTTTCAGTTTTAGACGCCCTAGTAAACAAACATTTTTGGTCCAGATGGACAATTTAAGAAGTTCTAAGTTAGAATTTTGTAAGCTGCAACTCGTTTGGAGCCACCGGGGCCTAACTATATAATCCATGATTGTGGAAGAGGCAAGCGATTTTCCAGGCTCCGGCTCTATACATCTTGCAAGGTGGCGTACGAAGTCCGATGTATGCGCGCCTTGTCATAAAAAATAACTCGAGTGGGATTTCCCTCGTACCCACTAAAAGAGAAAAAAAATAAATAAATAAATAGCAAGTATTCAGGATTTCGATCCACCACAACCTGATACAATTTCAACATGAGCATATCTAAATTTTTAACTACAAATAAACGGTGATACAGATACACAATCTATTTTTCTCAATCGATCCTAATGGTTTTCTCATCAGTTAATGATTCAAGTTGATATTGAATTAGTCCTCAAACTTGTCTTATCGATACGACCTAATTCTCCTAGCATTAGAGATGGTTAAGTTTCACATATCTATAAATAAATCTTTTCACGAATCTTTCAAATAGTTGTAAGAAATTTCCAACATATTTTTTTTTTAATTTAATTTTCTCATAATTTAACTAGCACCTACAACAAGTTTTGTAAAAAAGGGGTAACGGAAAATATCATCCGAGAAAAGTCAAAGTTCTATTTTCTCAAAATTAAGGCGGTGTAGTCGTAGTGTAATCTTCCTAAACTATCACACTTTTAGCTAAATTTTTAAAATAAACATTTTATTTTAAAATCAACTAAATCACTTTTTTTTCAGTGTTTTTTATTTTCTTTTTCTCTTGCGATACTCGAAAACTAGTGTTTTAAAACCTGGGTTAACCCGGCCGGTTGATCCAGTTGACCGTAAACCGGTTGGGTATCTAAAATCCGGTTTTGAGAAAAAAAACCTGTTTAACCGCAAACCGGTTATTTGACCGGGTCAATAAAAAACTAATTTTTTAAACATTGTCAGAAACACAACTTTTTTTTTTTTTTTTTTTTTTTTTTTTTTAAATTTCCATTTACTTCTTTTAAGTGATACTCGAAATAGTCACGGCCTCAAAGGCTCAAAGTACACCTCTTATTTGGGCTGGACCTGAGCCCAAATCCCACCAACTGAACCACTACTTAAGTACTTAACCACCAAACAAAGAAAGAAACAAAGAGTGAGTTAACCGAAACCCCAAGCAACCGGAATGAAAACATCTCCGACGGTAATTCTCATTCTCAACGACGGCGACGACAGCTTCGCCATCGCTATCACCACCGGTCTACAAACCTCAAATCTCAAACAATCGTTAGTCGCTCATTATTTTTTAATTAATTAATTACTGCTGTGATTAAATTAGTAATTAATTATTTTTTAACTAATTAATTTATATGTTTGTGTAGAAATGAGGTGTTTGAATTATCGCTGGAGCGATACGGGATAAAAGATGTAAAAGCTTCGGGGAATGTAACAAACTTTGTTGATTCTAGTGGTGCTCAACAAGTAAGTATAATAAGTGTTCACTTTTGGACATGACACACAGTTTTAACAAAGTACAGTTATTACTTTTACTTATTATATAGTCTCCGTCACTAGTGGTAAGGTCATTGACTTTCAAACAAGAGGTCAAGGGTTCAAACCTCACTAGGTGTGTACATTTTGGGGTGGCCACCAGGGGTAACCTTGGGGGTTGTTTTCCTTGGAGGTCTTGGGTTCAAGGCTTGCCAACGGGTTTTCCTCCTAGGCGAAGCGGAAAAAAAAAGGAGTGGGGTTTATTCCCCTGGGGCGAAGCTTCGAGGAAGGCATTCTGCCCGCTTGGATGTCACTGAATGACTAACTACTAACTAGCCGTTCTGAAAAAATAAGTGTCCACTTTTGACATGACATACGCTTTTTCAATTGTATATCATCACTACCTAACAATTGTTACTAGGAATGTCATCCACAGTATTCATGTATTTTTTTGCAATTGATTGAGCGATATGATAGCATTACTAAGGGGCTGGTTGGGTTAAAAAAAACTGTTCATTGATATTTTGTTATTGGTTTCGTTAGTTTTGGTGTTTAATACCGGTTGTACCAGTAAGTTTAAAGGTAAAACAAGGACACCGATACTGATTCGTTTGGTATGAGACCAGTTCGATAATACGGGGGATATGATCATCCCTATCTATACCCGTAGATGTATTTGACGTGTAAAAACTTTCATACGTGCTAATATGAAAACATGTAAAGAGAGATTAGTTAGTTGTATAGTTGGAGCCGAGTTGTAGCTTATATTAGTTTGAAATCAAATTATGGGTATTTTAGTTTGTGATGTAAAACCAAATTAAGGATTACTATTAGTTATAAAGAGTGTCCATTCGTTAGATACCCGGACCCAAAAACTTAGTATTCTAGAATCACTGCCGAAAGGACCCAAAAACTTGTTTGTTTTGTTTCCTCTTTAGTTTTGTTTTTACGTATGGCCTTTAGTAAAAATTAAATTGATTATTTAGGCAAACAAGGATAACTACTATTAGCTGCATTTTTAGTTTATAGATTACCAGCAAAGTATGGAATGAAATTGTATTCATAGAGAATCTTCATAGATCCCTAACTAATGATTATAGAAGCGAAGGGAGGTTTCATAGAAAGGTAACATCATTTCCGACTGAAAACTACATTGATAACATTCCTACTAGAACTGAATAGTACTTAAACACCCAAATCTATGGATTTCATCGTTTCATGAATGCTTAATTATTTAATTGTGGCTTCTACATCAACCTTGTGACACTCTGAACCTGGAAGGTTGACATAAAATCTGTAAACTAATCAAAATTTGATTGTTAGATTGATACCTTAATATTAATGAGCAAAAAGTTTATAGTCGTCCAATAGTAATACTGGAGCTTACTAGGCTGTAGAATTCCCATTTTTTCAACGTCAGTTACATAATTGGTTTGATTTAGGCTAGTGGCCACATTGCATTATCAACTCGGGTACGAGCATAACAGATTAACAGGCACATATTGACACGCATATTAGTTGAGTACCTTATAAGTGTTTGTGCACCATTTCATGGGGATGACAAAATGCTATGATCTCTCATCAGGTATCCATCTTGGTTTTGCAAAAGTATGAGTCTCCGGTGTTGGCATGTGCAATCAGTGAAGTATTATCATCATTAGCAGAAGACACGTCAACCATGCCTTCCTTGCTTATTCCATTCATTCTGGACTCATCAAAGATTAAGCTAGAAAGAAAAAGTTCAACGAGTGAGAACATCTATGGCATTCAAATAGGTCCACAAACTGATATGATGCAAACATTGTCCAGCAGACACGTAAAGGCACCCTCATCGATGCAGATTCATCATGAACCTCTGGCTTGTGCTCTTCAATTGGTCCGTGTCCTCAAGACATCGGCATTTATTCTCATTGGGCAAACTGGTCAACAGCAAACTTCCACCGATGAACTTGAGGTATGTATGCTGTTTTAAATGTAATGAATATAATAAATACAAAGAAGGTGGGGTATTAGTTATAGCGCAATGTACAAAAAATTGCAATACAGTATTCACTTCTTTTAATCATATAATGTAGCATATTTACAATTAAAAAAAACAATTCAAATTTGTAAATATTTTATGACATAGTTATCATTTTTACTGCCAAATAAAGCGTACTTTCCCTTTAAGGGTGTGTTTTTGAGATTGCTTATTTGAAAGTGCTTATGTGTTTTGCAAATAAGCAAGTACCAACCATTTTAAACTGCTGAATAAAGTGTACTTGTGCTTTGAAAGTGTGTTTGGGATTGCTTATTTCAAAGTGCTTATGTGACCAGTTTGCTATCAAGCATTTTGGATTGTTTACCTTTTGACCTTTATTTTTTCTTTTGCAGGTTGTATGTAAGATAGGAGAAACATTGGCTAGTGCCTCGTCCCTGCAATTTGCCAAGGAAAAAGTAACGTGGAACCCCATGAAGGCATCGAAAGAACTCGAGAAAGAACCATGGCGTGCACTATATGGTTGAAGCCAGATTTCTTGTGACACCAAAACGTTCGTTTGCCTTCTTCTTAGTTTACATTTTACGCTAAGGTTAGAGAAGTAGCAACGCTTATAGGCTTTATGTTGTACGTTAATAACGGTATTTATGCAGTTACTTGCACACTTTGAGTTGTATATTTTGTTGATTGGAAGAAACATGGAAAAAAAAATTACTAGGGAAACTACACCTGGACCATTGATTTACAAGGCAATTTGTTTTGGTTAATTGAATACTCGTCTTACATCACATTGTATAAGTGCACCATATTTGTAAGTGAAAAAAAATACCATTTTTTTTTCTCTTATTAACTGTTCCGAATTCAATCTGCATACTTGGAACCGTAAAAATTTGTTACACTAACGTTTTCACTTTAAAAGATAAATAAAATGTTAAATTTAAATAATGATAAAAATATACGTGCTATAATTCCACAAAAAGGTGTAAATTAGCGGTAACACTCTGACCCCGGGTATATTTTGGCACCAGCCATTGTTCACCCCACAAGGAATAGCTTCAGCAACTCTCCCCTGAGCTCTTATTCCACAAAGTCTCTCCAGTCTGCTCATAGGTTTTGCGGAGGTGGGTACTTATATGAAGCAAATGGATGGGACTTGAACCTGAGCCTATTGACTTAAGTGAATTAACTTTTTTGTTGTGCAGATATACCTTAAATCTAAAATTATTAAAAAAAAAAAAAAGTTAGAATGAAAACTGCACAAGGATCAATTTTGCGAAACAAACCACAGGAACCATTTTCGCTGAAACAAACCCGCTAGGGACCAATTTCACAAAGAAAAACCGCAAAGGGCTAATTTTGCAACAAAACCTTGCAAGAAAATAACTTTTTGCAAGGGATTCGCAAGACTTACAAGGAAATAAGTATATTAACTACTAAACGATTGAAATGAATAAAAATATGTCTAATTTTATGTCTAATAAAACGTATTAATATCTTGGTGATTGCAACGCAGAGACTAATTTTTTTACAAACCAATAAATTATTGTCACATAGTGTATACAGTTAAACATGTATTTAATCAAGCCAATCACTTCTCATTTAGATTTTATAGTTGAATTGGGCCTTTTTAAATATCTTACCCACTTCCCACCCCCTTTAACCCCCTACCAAGCACCCCCTTAGTGTTGTAAAAGGTCATTTGTAGGTACTCGGACAGAGAAAGCTAATGTGACAGACAAAATGAAAGTCGTTGGATGTTTAAAGCTCATGTATATTTTAATGTGTCATAAATACTTATTTTCATGCGATACTTATTTTTCAACAACAAAGTAAAATGACAAATTATCGATTTTCAAGGAGGAAAAAAATTACTTTAAAATCAATTAAATTACTTTTTTCTTTTTTTTTCGTTTTTTCTTTTTTCATACTTGAAAACACAAAATAAATATTGCATTTTATTTCTTTTTCATTTCTAATGATATTCCATACGATAATGTTAGGTGATGTTTGTTTTTTAAAAAGTGTCTCTTAATAGGCTTTTAATCTGACTTGTTCAGATGCGGTCAACATTTGGGTCATTAAGTGTGTTGTTTTTTTCTTCTCGTTCAGAAATAGTTAGAGGCTCAAACCTCTTAACCAACAAGATGTGTAGGGGTGTCTTGTTGCCTCTTAATGTTTTTTAATATTTATGTGTTGTAATATTCATATCATTTGGATATTTAAAAAAAATATATTTCATTCAGATTCAGACATTTACGCTTGAAATTCAAATTCATATGTGCGAATCAGATTTAGGTGTTGTTTGTTTATTAAGAGGCTCTGATTTTGAATCTGAATCGCACATTTGAATGTGATGCTTAAATGTCTGAATCTCAATGAAATAATATTGTTTGTTTTTTTGTAAAAAAATATCTAAATGATATGAATATGATGCAATTTTATTTTTAGGACACACAAACATTAAAAGACATTAAGATGCAACAAGACATTCCCTACATCTTGTTGGTGAGGAGGTTTGAGCCTCTAACTGTCTTTGAAGGAAAATAAAAAAATAAACGAACTTAATGACCCAAATGTTTGACCGCGTCAGATTAAGAGGCACTATTTAAAAAATAAACACGATTCACAGCCTATTAATAAATAATAAATAGACAAATACCCCTGCATAGCAACGGGATTTTATAACGACAGATCGTTTAGTTATAAAAGAAAGTTTATGGGTTATAAATGAAAAATAATAAAAGTTAGGGGTGGCAAATCTTGCCCAATTTGTAATTTTTGGGCGATTTTTGACACTTTTTTTTAAAAGTTTGGGGCATTTTTTGCCCCTTGCATTTATTTGATGGGCTCTTATAGGCAAAAGATAAAAACATATATTATTAGATGAGCTTTCGAATCACTGGTAACTATAAAACATTCCAACTATTTTAATTTTAATTTATCTCATTTATTAACTATTTTATGCATAATTATTTAATACTCTAATTAATTGATAGATATATTTAATTAGTTGCATTTTTATTCATTTGTCCCAGCAGATTTTTTTAAATTTGCAGCCAGATTTATTTATTTATTTATTTATTTATTTTTTAAGAAAAAATAATTAAATATAGTTAAGACTTAGATGCTTGATCTTTTTTTACAAGATGAATTAAAGGGGTTTTTAGGACTGTTCCGAATGTTTTTAATAGTTGAATTATAATTTGCTCGTTTTAGCCCGTGCCCGTTTGGCCCGATTTATAATTTGTCCGTTTAGCCCGTGCCCATTTTAACCCGTGCCATTTTAGCCCGTGCCCGTGCCCGCCCTTTTTGCCACCTCTAATAGAAGTTTGAAGATTTAAGGATTTAACATATGACATGAGCTTAAGTATCAAAGTCAATAAGTTAACAAAGTCAACAAAGTCAATAAGTCAACACATTTAGTAACTGATTTTCCCGCCCAAATTGATATGAAAATCACTTACTAAATGTGTTGACTTATTGACTTTGATACTTAAGCTCATGTCACCATAATGTTTTGAAACCCGGTTGAACCGTTCCGGTCGAAAAACGGGTCGATTTAAACCGAGTCATGCTTTTAATAACTGAACCCGTCATGTCCAGTTTTCAAAACTATATGTTTTTCCCACTTGAACCCGTTGGTCCGGTCCAGTTTTCAAAACTATATGCAACATCAACTTGTTAGCTTGTATAAAGTTTTGTGTGTTTTATTAATTTGTATAATGTGTATAATAACATATACTTTTCATTTTAGGGTGTTTTAAAAATAACATTAATTAGTGTGTTTAATTAATTTATATTTTATATTATGTTGTAACTTGTTTAAATTGTATATTGTGAAAATTTTATTGTACTTTTTTAGTAAGAGGTGTTTTAATTGATTGTTTTTAATTTGATATAGATGCTTTTAATTAGTTGTACCATATGAATAAATTATTGTAATTTTAAGTTATGGGGTGTTTTAATAAAAACATTAATCACACAATTCATTTTCTCTCACCCTTGACTTTCAAGATTTCATTTTCAAAAGCATTAATTAGAAGGACAAAATGAAGATTGACTGAAAATTCAGTTTTCCACCTTTCCTTTTTGACTAAATCTAAATTATAAGTAGTTAACATAAAGAGTCTGACTCTTGGTTGACAATCAAATTCAAAAAAGTTTAACTCACCTTTCCCCCCAAAACCATTAAATAATCATTTCTTCATTCCCCAAAACCAAACCCTAACCCCAAAATCCCCAAAGTTCCCCAAAATTAAACCACAATGTCCTCACCACCACCCCCCGAAGACAACTCCAACACCAAAACATCCTCCGCAACAACCTCCGCCTTCCAAAAGAAGCGATCGCGCCGCGTCAGCTTCGCCGAGAACACTATTCACATATTCGAACGCGACGAAGAGTCCGGATCGATTCCGGATGAAGACGGAGGCGCTTCTGATCGAGACAGTGACTCAGTAAAGTTTTTTAGGAGTGAGGATGAGGCGGATGATGATGAGGAGGAGGAAGAGGAGGAGGAGGGGAGTCCGTTTTTTCGACTGGTGCGGTCGCCGTCGTCTGGTGGGAGTACTGTTGGTTCTGCTACTTCTAATGATGGTAAAAAAACAAAAATGTTTATGATTTTAGTGAATGTGTTTTGTTTGATTGGTTGTGTTTTTTGCGATTTTATGAGTTTGCTAGTGTAAGTAGTTAGGTATGATTCTAATGCCGTAGAATGATACCGTTATACATTTTTTTTATAATTTATAAGTTTTTGACTATTTATTGTAGATTTACCTCCGTAGAATAGCACTATTGGAAATTAGGTGGTGTTTGTTTGAGCTTATGTGACTTTGGCTTATATTTTCATAAGCTCGAATTTTCAAGCTTATTTTTAGACCTATGGGCTTATGTAAGCTGTATAAGCCCATAAGTATCAAAATAAGCCAAAAAATTTGGGCTTATGAAGTATAGCCAAAATCAATTAAGCTCATAAGCCCACAATTAAGCTTATACAAATACCTCATTCGAAAAATTATGGGGGACAATTTAACTTAGTGAAAGTGTTTCATTTTCGTCTTTTTGACGTCTAGAAGTATCCACGTTGGTCACTGGCTCATTGGAAAATTAATAAAAAAAATGACAAAAACGGAACATTTTAAAAAGCTCTGTGAATAAATTGAGCGAAAACTTGTACAATGATCAATTTGGAACACCGAGAGAAGTGCGTTTTCTTTTATGATGTTGGCTTCTCATAATATGATGATTTAAGGATGATGCTTCGTGTGTCCCTTGTGAATTTCCCAAAAGATGTAAGATCATTCATTTCCTCGTAGGATCAGACAGGCGTATAAGGTGACCTTTTAGTAGAATCAGATACCTTGAGAACCAAAGTAGAATCACTTGAGCTTGGTTTGGGGTCACACATAGTAATAAGCACTAAGCAACAGAAGGTACGAAATTATGTAATGGATGTTTACCGAGGGAAGTAATATATCTAAACTTTCTCCATTTTATTTATATATATGAACAACATGATTGTTATCAGAGACATAGTAATAAGCACTAAGCAACAGAAGGTACGAAATTATGTAATGGATGTTTACCGAGGGAAGTAATATATCTAAACTTTCTCCATTTTATTTATATATATGAACAACATGATTGTTATCAGAGATTTCTGATTTCACTCCCACCTGTATCCTTCTCCTACTGAGTACCTAAGATGGTTCTTTGGGAAAGTTCTTCTCATTATTCGGATAGCTACCTAGTTTGATGCATTCTCCTAAGATAACCTTGCTTAATGCATATGATAGATAACTAGACTTTGTTTTATATCCTTTGGAGGATAAAAACTTGGTTTGACTGTTTATACCTTCTTCTGTTTAGCTTCCTACCCCATGGGGGGTATGACTTAGCTTTTGTCACCCCCCTCAGCCTTGGATTTTGCAGGATCCTATATTATATGGTCGAACTCTTATAAAAATTTAACTCAGCCGAAAATATGATATCATAACATGAGCTAAAGTGTACACTCCATCTTGCATTCACTCTTAAGTTGGCACAGTCATATGCGCACTAAACCATGTGCAGCTACATCTGAAATCATCACATACATGTTTCTTTTGCCCATAATACAATTCTTGGTATAATTACCATCACCGAAAAGATTATCATCTTGGTCGTGTGTTCAAAATTCGAACGCTTTTCACCTATTTAATTCTTGATAATCGATTTTTTCCAAATAACTTTTTGCTTGCAGATGATAATTTTTTTGGTCCTGTATCGGCAAGTTTTATTAGGCGAAATTTGTCCGACTCTGCTGCTTCTGATGACAATCATGATCAGACCATGGATTCAACAGCATTTTCGATGCATTTCCGTAGCATTGCTAGATCAGTGTCAGACGGAGAATTGGTAACTTCAACTGGGGTCCACCTTTCCTTTGATGAGAAAACTCCAACGGGCCCAACCCCAAGTTCTGTTCCCTCCGATAAAGGAAGCTCCATGCTACTGACACTACAAAACAAGCCAAATGATCAACGTGATGTTTCTTCCTCTAAATTGAGCTCTGGTTCGAATTCGAATGATATGAGTCTTGTTGGAGAATATCACAATAAGTATAACTATGGGAATTTATCGCCTGCATTGAATGCACTCTTGACAGAGGACCATAATGATCTCCCTGCGGTTTCTTGTGATTCTATGCTAAAGTCACCAACAAATGCTCGAGCACAAGTTTTAGAAAACAAGGAAAATGTGCCTGATCTTATGGATTTCAGTTATGGTCCAGATAACAAAATGGAAGGCATTATGAATCATGAGGAGCTCAATAAAGATGTTCCTGCTAATAATCGAAATGCATCTGGTCCTTTATCTCCTATCGAGGCTTCTAAAGTTATGTCCCCTAATCAATCTATTACGGTAAGTACCCAAAACTAAATAAACTGTTATTGCCGTTATCTTTGCTATTTTTAGTTTGTTTCTAGTTATTGCCTTGTTAATTATTCATGCAGTGTGACAGTTTATTTATTTATCCCTGATTTCCTGATAATGAATGCATGTCACGTTGATCTGTTACTTGTACTTCAGATTTCTTTCCAGGCCTTCTTCACCCAAAGTTCATATTTCCTAGATATGAGTATAAAATTACAATGTGTGATTTGACTTTTGTTGAATGTATCAAACTTTGGTTGCCATTTGCTTAGTTAGTGGTTATCTGATCTGTTTACATTTGATACCACTTTAAATTTTAAAATCCTAATGATAATGGCTTATTCTTATGTCAGTTGTGTGAGGCTTGCATCTCGTGATGTCTAAGTAGGTTTTGTGAAATTAATTTTTTAACTTTCAAATTTGTGACTAACTATTATGTATAGAATAACCATTCCTTGGAATGCATTGGTAGGAAAGTTTTATCCTTGTAGTTCCTTTTACATAAATATATTACATTTCTTATAATTTACTTCCGATTTATAGGGAGCTCTTACTGTTAAGATGAAGGAGCCTGTCGAAGATGCATTTGTTATCAACTCAAGTTTGGAATCATTGGCTACTAGTCAAAGTACTCCTTTAAATCCTAGAAATGTGAATAATCGATTAGATGATCGCATGGAAAAGGAAAATGAATCACCTTTTGTAGGGCCAGTAAACCATGTATTTGACGGGCCAAGTCACTTGCTTTTAAATGGTGTTAGCTATTATAAATCTCCAAGAATTGTGACTCCTTCCAATAATCAAGCAAGTTTGTTTCCAAGAACTGAAAGCCTACAACATGGCGGCAGTATTTCATCCTTACAAAAAAGCATGTCTAAACTAAGAATTTTAAAGGATTCTCCCTTTTCGGCTGCTTTGATCCTTAAACTTGAAAATTCAAGTTCCAGATCTTTGTTTGTCCCCACCAAGATGGCCCCTGTCAGTAGTTTGTTGGAGAAAAGCGACAAATCTCCAAACATAAATAATAAGACCGAGATACCAAAGAATCTCGTGCCTATAACTCGTGAGGAAAATTCTGGTGAAGCTGAATCACAGTTAGTTTTACGTTCTGAAAATATATGGCCTGGAGAACATATGCAGCCAACTTTTTTGACATCTTCAGATATCGGATATGGTCATAAAGGTGATGATAATAATATTGGTTCCTTACCACCTTCTAATCGTTCTTCAAAGAAGTTAAAGAAGGCAACAACTGCAAAGTTCAGAGTCAGTCCTTATGTAACTGAAAAGCAGTCTACTCAGCATCACGAGTCATTAAATTTTGGGCCGGGCCATGTTGGGGGGTTAGAGGAAAGTATATCTAACAGAAGACTTTTAACTCCATTAAATGTTGCAGGCTCCAGTCTAGAAGAAATTGTGCATGAGAAGACAGATACTCTTGATGATGTCCGTTGTAACTCAGAAACAAAGATGATATCAGACGATATAGAACATGAAACCGTTCGATCAATTTCTAGAGGAAGTGACATTACCCTGGGACGCATGAATACTTCTCTTGTATTGAATGGGAGAATGGTTGACAATTCTTGTCAGAAGGTCATTGCTTTACTTCTTTAATTCTTTTTATTTTGTTGCTAAAAGCTCCATTTTAAAATGGTATTATATTTGTCATTCCATCCACCTCAACCTTAAAATTATATACACAGTTTGGTCTTGTTATGAGAGCTTGCGTGGGGCTTTTACAGCACTCAAGTGCATCATTAAATGTTTAGTATAATATATATGAATTACTTGACTCTTGTATGTTATCCAGAATTTGGCAGATCAGTTTGGTAGAAGTCCCTCAAATCAAGAACTACACCGTGAGTTACACAATAGCAACAGTGATACCTTGCATGTGGAAAATCTAAGTCCAACTGAGAGGAAAAGAAAAGCTGAAGCTGTGACCACTGAAAAAATTGCCAAAATCAAGATGAGTTCAAACTCTGATCTTGAACTCCCAACTGACCATGGAATGTCAAGTATTGGCCCTGATCTGGAACATTTGGCTACGGTACGGTTATCAGCTGCTAATTTGTGCTGTTGTTGCATGGCTTTGTTGGTAGTATATTAGCGTATATATGACATTCTGTTTTTGCAGATTTCTACAAGAATATCTAAAGAAACAAAAATTCTTTCACATTCAGTTGATAAGATGAATTTGCACGCGGTATGGTCTTATATTCACCTGTTGGTCTTTCATTCTTTAGCTTAAAAGTGAAAGTAACAAGTGGCCTCCATTCAATCTTCCTGATTTTTGCTCTGTTTTTTCAGATTGATCGTTGTGCTGATATTATTGAGCAGCTTCATAGGTCAAAAACATATCAGCTTCTCTCTAATGCAATTCAGTCTCAGGTTGGTCTGCTTATAGATGTATCTTGGTTATGTGCTTATAACATACCTGCTAAGACTAAAATCATTCTTCGATTTGTGCAGACCGTTACTAGTAACGTTCAAGATAAAAGGTAATTTATATTGTATCCATCCTGGAATCTTGTATCTCATGTGCCAAGTTCCAATTTTCGCTAAAATGCTTAGACATTTTATGGATGAAAAAATGCAGAGCTGCAGAAACAAAACTGCTCTTGTGCAATATTGTCCATGAGCAAGCAAAATTGCAGCTAATGCATGTCAAGCGAGAGAGGCTACTGGTAACAAATGAACCCACATTTTGTTAATAAAAGACTACCTTTGTTTTTTGTATCTTATCAGTCATGCTTTATTTGTAGAAAAATGTGCAATCAGTTGTGTCTGGAATTCAAGAGTCTGAAGCGTTGAAGTTGAATCATATAGCACAAAAGTCACTAGCTGTTCAACTTATTCATTCAGACACTATCAAGAGCGTTCAAGAGGTACTGAATACAAAATTTACTCCCTTCATCACCTCCAAACATAATTTGTCTTGTACATTGTGTGCGACTGTAGTTATAAATTTACTGATTAACCTTTTTTGTTTGTGCACAAAGTTCCCTCCAATTGCTCACATATAAATCTCTCAAAGCCATCATACAAGTCTTTTAACCTTTCTTTTGTGAAAGATCGGATTTTATATTATAGTTTGAAAACCAAAGGTTAACTTATCTTATTAATTCTCTATATTGAATTTGACCTCAATAATTAAATATTGGATGTTATTGGGTAATAATGATTGTATGTGTAGAAGATAAAGTTATCTACGTATGTTTCTCTAAGTTGATACTGTAACTATTCTATATATCCATCCAAGTCTTCCTTCTGTTCTATGTTTTTCCACAGATACATTCTATGATATAAGTTGCTCTGTATTCGTAAGTTATGTTTTCTCTCGTTAACAAGCAGCTGCCTCATCTCTTGCTCAAAAAACTTTTTGACTATATATATATTTTTTTTTTCCATTTGTATGCTTTGAATTCTTACTGTATATCTGTTTTAGCATACTTATATTGTGAACAGCAAAAAATAATTTAGTAATTGTTTTTTACCTCATCGATTTGTACAGTGTCAAGTGGAGAATGACAAAGTAACTTCAATGATGGAGGAGATTAAAGATATCGATGGAAGAATTTCCAACTTAACAAAATCCTTCCACATATCATCTATGATGAAAGGAGAACACACCCCTGCTGACACTATTGCATTAGTCAATGATCATTTGATGAAAAAAGCACGTCATCAGATCATACGGAAGGATCTGCAGGTTCTGCATATACTTTACTTGCTACTCTTTTCTATCATACGAAATAATATTGTTTGGTCAATGATATTTATGCTTGCTACCTTTTCATTTATTCCAGCTTTGGGTTGTAGAAGATCTGAAGAGTAGCAAAGATCATCACAATGTTGTTCTTAACTACCTTGACCTAGTTAATCAAAGGTTTGTTATCTTTTAAGTTATTAAATATTATTGATTGTCGTTCATGTTTTAGTAATCTTGTTTCATATCCATTGATGTTATTACAGGTTGACGGTCACTGCTGGTATAGTCCCAAGCATTTCCGTTTCAAATATATTAAATGAAACCAATATAAACAAGGTGAAGCATTTTGAAATTATGTTGAACTCCCTTATGGATTGTAGTCTATATTATTTCATCAGCGTCCTTGTTGCCTTGCAGATTTTCAAAGATATGAATGCTTCGACTGCATTTGGCTTTGTCTTTGATGCTGGCGTAATACAAAAGCATGTCAATGCTACAAGCTTGGCACAAGAAACTCAAGTAAGCTTCTTTAGATGTAAAGTTCTCTTTTTGAATTCAAAACTATGAAAATATGTATCAGCTTCAAACCTCTTATATGTTTTATTTTTTTAATTTGCTGTTTTCTCAATAGACAACTAGTCATATTTTGGGCAATTTGGTTGACGTGATGGAGGAGATACAACTTGCAAGAATAGAGCTGAAGACCTTGATTTATGCAAGATTTCACACATCATTGGGTAATCCCATTTAATTTTCAATCATTTACGGCATGCATGAAGCTGTACATAAACATGTTGCTTGTGTAATAAAGTTTGGTTAGACAGTTTTATAACATTGGTTGATTTGCAGGCGAGCGTCTTGATCTGGAGCTATATTTCTTTGATTCAAACAGCCGAAAGAAGGCGACTGTAACTCTAAACACTTCATGTCTAAAGAGGTACCTAACATTTTTCTCAATTGACATCAAACTCTATGCACTTTAACAGGGAAATTATGTACCGATTGTGTTTGGGTTTCTTGGAGTACTTTTCCATCTGTCCCGTTTTCGTTATTGTACATATGAATCATTAAAAGATAGTCTTGTATCCCATCTGATTCATTTTTGGCTTGAATACAAAATATTTCTGTTATGATTGAATGATAAGCAAGTCCTCATGCATGATTTATTTTTTGCTGACATACGTAATATCATTCAAACAGGGGTATCTACCCGTCGGAGATTGTTGCATGCCAGATTGACGTCCCAGTGGATGAATCACAAAAATCATCCACGCAAACACTCTCAGCTGAGATTTCAGCAGCAGTTAAAAATCTCAGAGTGGGATTTTCAAGGATTATACGGTTATGTAGGTGTGTATCACAGTTAGTCTCGAGGTAAACACAAAACAATAGCTTGAGAAAGATAATAACATTAACTGCCGAATATAAAATGTTCATGTCTTTGTCAACCACTTGTTGAACCGTCTTTCCTTTTTGTATTCGAGGCTTTAGAATCACAAAAGAAAGTTTGTATGATTGACACAGCTAAGAATCCTTAAACTGGTCCAATTTCTTCAAGAAAGGTTAGTTCCATTTGTGAGGTAGTAGATCTATTCATTTTGATACTTTTGCATACTTTTCTGTCACAGGTATTTTGTTTGAAATCTCAACAAACTTGTCATGCTAAATATATGCATCTTAAATGTACTACTAATTGAAAAGTGCATTCACACTCTAGTATTGAAAATATCGAATGATGACAGCTCAGCTCCCCTCAATCGTGGGACTTAGAACATGTGAATTTATTTCGATTAGGCTGATAGGGACCGAGGTTTTACCATTTCTAGTAGAAATATACGAATGAGTAAATCTGCATTGAATTATATGATTAACACCTTTTACTAGATTCTTTAATTCAGTACTGTCATGTAGTTGGACTTGCCTTTCCTTATTTACACCTGCAGCATAATGTCAAGTGCCCCTACTTGTGGGGAAATGCTTGTAGTGGGACTATAAAGTCATAAATATCTCGCTGTTATCCATAGTGAAAGTGTCGTGCCGTACTCGGTAGAATCATGACCAACTAGGCGAAAATGATCTTCAGTTTTATTTTACGCTAACTCTCAACTTGGCTCATAATCCTTTTACACAAAGTTAATCTTCAGGTTGACTTGTAGTGGTTGATAAGCTTTTTGCGGAAACAGAAAGGGACTGCACATGGATCATTTGTGAGTAAAGGTGGCAAGTGGGCATGTAGGGTAACATGTTTTACCCCCACAATTGTGGAACTTTATGAATACCTGTGTTAACAATTTATTATTACAAAACTATAATTTACTTTGTAAGAAAGTAAAATCGAATTGCTGGATTTCAGATAACCCGTTAGACCCGTTTCTCCTTTCGCCAAATCTTTTAACTTAGCTCATGGATAAAGCTACACACAAATCACTTTTAACCACAGCTAAACTGACCAAACTGTAAAAACTCGATTAATCTTGATATATCTTTGACCTCTTGTTAAGAATTTTGGCAGGACAACTATAAGTATATTGCTAATACCTTGTTAGTTTTGGACAAAATCATGTTCTTACTGTTTTTTTCTAGGGTTTTTAGCCATTGGCATAAGTCATAAACGGCTGCAAGCTAGAAATAGATATTTTGCTAATTTGAGTGATGGTGATAGACTAATACTCGTAACATTTTGTAGATACATTTGGAAAGAAATACCCAACTGATCAATAATTAGTGCACAGCTCAATTTGTTGACCTACTAAACTTCTTCCAGTTGGCTCATTATTTAAAGAGAAATTTCCAAAACTAACACAATTTTCACTTAGGTTCACGTTTTTAGTTAAAAGAAATATTTTTCAAAGTTTAGTTTTGTGCGATTGTTAAACCATGCGACTCAATAAATTTCTCGACACATGTTCAAAAGTTAATTAGATGTTTTTTGCTAAAACGAAGTAACGCCTTGTGTGACAATTTTTTAATTAAACCGGCATGACTTTTTTATCTTATTAGAAAAGTATGACTCACTATTGACATATATTTTTCTTTTTTTTGAATAATGTATTTTGTCTTATTAGAAAAGTGGGTCTCACTTTTTATGCCAAAAGTTCCGTATAGAACCAATTTTTACCATAGAACCAATCAAGCAATCTCAGTCACTAATTTTTTTTATCAAAATAAAAAAAAAAAAAAAAAAAAAAAAAAAAAAAAAAAAAAAAATTCACCCTTTTTTTTAAAATTAAATATCTGGCAAACTGTAAATCGTTACGTGAAAAAAAAAATAACATCACGACGAGAATTAAATTATCTTTCTATAGACATGCATTGTTATATACTTTCGACGAACTTTTTTTTTCGATGAACATTTTTTTTTTAAATTTCCGCCCAGGAAAATCATATATGATTTGTAAAAATCATATGTGATTCGTTAAAATAAAATCATATGTGATTTTTACGAATCATATATTATTTTTACAAATCATATATGATTCGTAAAAATCATATGTGATTTGTAAAAATCAAATCATATATGATTTTTACGAATCATACATGATTTTTCTGGGAGAATTTTTTTTTTAAAAGTTCGTTGAAAGTATATAACAATGCATATCTATAGAAAGATGATTTAATTCTCACCGCGATGGCATTTTTTTGTAGCTTGAAGATTTACCGTTTGCAAGATATGTTGTTTTTTTAAAAAAATGAAAAAAATAAATGAGTGGCTATGATTGGTTGATAGGTTTTATGGCATGTATGAGTTTTTCATGGATCTCAACTCCACTTTTTAATAAGACAAAAATGTCATGTCGATTGAAAAAATAAATTTAATTGCACAAAACGTCACTCGATCTAGCAAAAAACATCCCACTAACTTTTGGATATATGTACAAAGTTATGTAAAGTCGCACGATCTGGCAGTTACACAAAAGTTTGAAAAACACTTTTTTGCAAAAAAGTCAACACAAAAATTTTGCCACTTTTCAAATGTATTATTATTATTATTATTGAAAGGCTAGAATATATTAGAAAAGCTCTAAGAAAGAGTAATTGGAGACTGTACAAAGAAACCAAACAAAGAACAGAAAGCACAAACAAACGAACACCCACAAAGCCAAAAAACTAAGAAACTAAATCTCTAGGATTGGTAATCAGACAACTCCAAGATAAATGCTTCAACGAACATCTAGCTGAAATCCAGACCTTAGACAACCATGGAATAGATGGGAATATATCAATAGATCTCACCGTCTCCACCGACTCCAAAGAAGTATGAACCAAGTTATTCCGTCACTTCCAAATAGACCAGAGAACAAAAAGATAAACCCCATGTAAAACACGATTAAGAATCTCATTTCCAAGATTACCAACATTACCATAGGCAATGTCAGAGATAGATAAATCTGGAATGGACATCGTTGTATCAAAACGCCACCGGCTCCAAACCTTCCTACATAACAAAATTATCCTCGGGCATCTGATGAGACAATGATCCAGTGATTCCTCCTTAGCTTCACAAAACGGGCACAAATAAATGACATCATTTATTTATGGGAAATGATATGCATACTACAAAATCACACATGTAATGCATAAAATACAATATCATATATCCGGTACATATTTGTGATATACAGTTATACACAGTATTTATTGTGATGTATATATCATCTCCCTTTACTTATTTACTATGCTAATGGGGTTAGACATGACAAGTATTCAAAGTGAAGGGGATGTTAAGATAAAAACAGACCGGATAATGTGAACAAGACATGTGAAGTCTTGATTTGAAGACGACAAAATTAGAACCAATGACATCTAGCTAAAAGAATAGAATAGGGTTCGTTGGTCGTATGGCTAGAGTGCTTATGTATTTAAGACTAGAGTTCGGTTTATGTGTAGACACTTGATAGATCATGATCCCCAATCAACAAAGCATATGATATTTAATCCCAATTTACTTTGCTTATTTTTGGACAAACAAGAGGAGACCAAGTACGACTTAGGCGTGGATGTATCACTTAAAAGCAAATTTTGGTGGTTCTCGAGTCCTAAAGTTTTAGTACACTATCGAAGACTTGTAGTACGCTTGTTAGAATTACACGTGTATATTCTTATATTATTACAGGTAAGTTGAATTATTTTAAAACATTATTTTAGTTAGGTATGTTCAAAGATATTATTTAGGATTTTAACGGTAAAGAACATCATTTTGTCAATTTTCCCTTTTGACTCTTCTCGAGTATTCGCCTTTTTGGTGAGTGATTTGGTAAAGCTTTTTATATTGGGTTTTTCTTAGCAATTTTTAAAAACTAGATATTTTTTTAGTTGTTGGTTCAGTAAAATAATAATAACAATAATAAATAAATAAATACATAAATAAATAAAGTTTTATATTTAGTCTTTACGATGCGGCTTCAAATATTTTTCGACACAAGTTCAAAAGTTAATCAGATGCTTTAGCTAGACTAAATTAACATTTTGTGCGATCAATTTTTTTCTTTCCTTAGACCGACATGGTATTTTTGTTTTTATTTAAAAAGTAAAACTCACCTTTTTGACATTTTTTTATCATTTTTGAAAAATGTGTTTGTTTTATTAGAAAAGTCGGTCCTCATAAGATTACACAATCAAGTTCAATAAACAAATGCATCCATTGTTTCCAAAAAAAAAAAAAAAAAATGCATCCAACAACTTTGTTGCAAACCCCAAAAGCAAAACAAATAAAACTTCTAAATAAATATGTCAAAGTTAAGGTTATATCTACTGTCCCATTAACTAATATATCAAATTTATCATCCACCGTCCCACTAACTAATAAACCAAATTCATCATCCAATCAATTTGTACCATTATAACAAAAAAAATATCTTGATCACGTGAGTGTATAATTCCGTCGACGACAACCAAATATAATACTAATAGTTGCGATTGGTTAATTCAAACGATTTCAAATAGCAAAACACCAAGTAATCATTCTAATATCACTTTTAGAAAACATAGCACGAATATGTTGAGATTTTGTTTGGCAAGGAGCTTACACATACTCTTTAACTACTTATTTATGTCAACTAAGATACGTAAGATATGAAGCTTCAATATATTTGTAAAGAACACGTTAGAAACACAATTAACCCACTTACACTCTGTTCCCGAGTATAAAACGGAGAGAAGAGAAATGAAAAGATTAAAAAAGAGAGAAAAGAAGAGGAGTGAAATTTTTTTTTGATTTTTAATCTTGTGTTCCCGAGTTGGAAAGAAAAGAAAAGAGATGTTAGCAAAAAAGGCTTTAAAATCACCTTCTCTCCAAATCATACCAATTTGGGAAGAAGATTATGAGAGAAGTTTTGGCATAATTTCCTCCTCTCTTCTCTTCTCTTCTTTCCAGAAAAAACTCTGGAATGCAATCTTTTCTGAATTTCCTCTCCACTTCATTTCTTTTCTCTCCAAATAAAAACTCGGGAACAGAGTGTTAAGGACTCGCACATATGTATTAGAACTTCTAAATCTATTTTGTTTTTAGATAATATAAGCGAATTCTAAAATAATCTCTAGCAAGGTTTTCAAGATCGGGATCCTACCCATGATCGTTTTCGTTTTTGCAAGATCGTGATCGTAAGATCGAATTGGAATCTTAAGATACTACCCTAATGTTATTTCTTAATAGTTTTTGTAATATTATACAAATCTACAAATTATTATATATTGTAAACACAAAATATTATAAATGTTTCATAGAAATATTGTCTTAAATTATGATTATGAAATATTCAAAAAGATTAACACGTTGTTTTTTCAATTCTAGAAAAAAAAAAAAAAAAAAAAAAAAAAAAAAAAAAAAAAAAACAATTTATAGTTTTTTAGTTTGTAATTCGAGAAAAGTAAGATCGGATCGGATTAGATCTTAAGATCATATGGTTAAGATCGGGATCCTATAAGATCTTAAGCTTGCAAAAATCCTATGTAGGATCTGAATCGTTTTTGCTTTGCAGTATCATAAAATCGTAAGATCATAACATCAGGATCGGAATCCTGACAACTATGATCTCTAGTATAACTTGTTACATGTTTAAAGCTTAATTAAAGCTCACCCATTTTATTGACACTAAACTTGAATGGTTCATTAATAAAATAAAGTGACTCTTTAGAAAAAGTAGTATGTATGTATGTTGAAAATTTATCAAGTACTACTTATATTTATGAGAACTGAGATATCTTATATATGAAACTAGTATATTGAGAAAGAAAACCTTGGAAACACATCAAAACCACTTGAAAACTAACACATATGTTTTAGAAATTGAAAATGTAGTATCTTATAAATAAGTTTTATAAGCGCATTCTAACGGAGTCTAGTTTAAGAACATCGGGTATTGTAACATCAGGCAGCGCATTAAGCCGACATGGCTTCGACGTTGTCGGCATTACTATAACGGCATACCATGGTTTTCAACGGCGTTGGGTGGGACGTTACTTCACCAACGGCCGTTGCTTTCTATATTAAAAAGACATTATTTTTTTCAATTTTTTTCAAATGTAACGGCTATTTAAAAATAAAATACCACTTTACACACTAATTTACATACAAACACCTTACTTCCATTTTAACTTTTACATTTTTACACACAAAATTAAAATGTCACAATACAATAACGAGTTCTTCAACAACCTCCTTAATATTAGGGCTGAGCATCGCAGATTCAGAACCGACCGAGACCGAGAGGACCGAATGGACTGACCGAACCGAAGGACCAGTGGTCCGGTCTCGGTCCGATTTTTTTCCTTATTTCGGTCTCGGTCCGGTCTTACCTAAAACTCGACTATTATGCCTTCTTGGACCGGACCAACCTGGACCGGACTGAACACATTCGGCCCGGTCCTCGGTCTAGGTTTTTGAGTTATTTCGGTCTCGGTCTTAGTCGGTCCGGTCCGGTCCGGTCTTAGACCGATATTCACCCCTACTCAATATGTCGCAACCCAACTCGTCATCTTCGTCAAACACTCTGACACCTTCATCCGCACAATCAATATCATCACATTCTCACTTTCTCACTTTCTCGGGTTCGGTAGCCAATACCAAATGCCGACCTACACATGCGAACAACTTTATCATCATCAACAACAACAACAATTGCTTAACCAACAATTTCAAAATCTACAACAAAACTCATCGACATACACGGCACAACCACAAACACCAACCAAAACAAAAACCCAAAAGTTCAAAAGAAAAGGAAAACGCGCGGTAAAACGAGCAAAAGACTCGAAACCCACAACCGAAAACGAACCCTAAACCGAAATCTTAACTTGTGCTCCTCGTTGGTTATTGTCGGAGGAAAGGTTATTAGCCTCGTGTTACGTTGTCATTTCCAAGGATAACAACGTCGGAGCCGACAACAATGATTCGTTTTGGTACAAGGTTCTCCACGAGTTCAACAAAAGTAATTTCCAAAAATGTAGCATACGTTGAACCATAATTGCCAAAAGTTTAACGCAATTTTTAAACGTTTCCAATGTATGGGTAGTCATAGTTAGAAAAACGAGCTTGATTTTATGAACCTTGTTAAGAACGCATATCGTCAAGAGGTAAAAAGGTTAAAAGGTAAAGGGAGGAAGACCGTTTTCTCAAGAAGACGCTTGAGATATTGGTGAGTGCCTATTCACTCACCTTTTCTTGTCCAAATTAAGACTTAATAATCCAAAAACTAACCTAAATTGCCAAAGAAAATGTATTTTTGTGATTATGAATGTGCAGGAACGGATATTAAAGAAAAAAAGACGAAAAACAATGAGAAAACGAAAAACCGAGCACGAGAATGGAAAAGAGTCAAAAAGTCAAAGTTGGGGATTCAAAAAGTTAAAGTTAAGCTCAGAAAGTCTAAAGAGATCCTTCAAGTTTCAAACATTACAAGATTGACCCTTGTGTGAAAGTTTGAAGAAATTACAAGAATGTCCCCTCTAGTTTCATAATATGTCAGATTTGGCCCCTTGAAGATTATTTTGAAGAAATTGACATCAAGTCCTTCAATTTTCCAAAATTGGCAAGAAGAACCCTTGGGATATAGTTTGAGGAATTACATTTTCAGCCCTTGTATTTTCTAAAACTACACATTTGGTCCTTGTAATTAATCCGGATCCTAAAACTACAAATCATAACAAAGATCAAGTCCACAAGAATAAATCTAATCCTAATCCTAGCCTGCTAATCCAACACCCCACAAAGCCCATTACCTCTAGCCCATTTCCCCTGGTCAAACACCCACACACACGGTCAAACAAATAAAAAAATACTTCTACCCTCCCACCCCCAATTCACTCTTTTACCCAGAAACGAAGAACCCTAATTTTAACCGGTCCAAATTACGGTGAGTAGGGGCAATTTCGTACAATTACATGGCTTCTAGAAGGGTCAGAGTGTGTCAGAAGGTGTAAGAAGCACAAATGAGCAACGTGACAGCATATTAGTGGACAGAACACCTCATCAGGGAATGATCAAATGGTTCTAATGATTTGCAATGATTGGGTAATGATTGTACGGCTTGGATGATCTCAAAAGAAGCACACCACACGGATTGCCAGCGTGGCTTGATACTTCTAGCTCCTTCCTCCCACGGCTATAAATAGGAGCTTAATTCTCCTCATTTGAGTGTGTAGAATTAGAGTAGGGAACCTCTGTCAATTTGTATTCTCATTTCCAATTTTAGTTTTAGTTCAGTTTATTTGTAATCTCCATTTCCTATTAATAAAAATTAGTTTACATTTTTCATTTACCATAGAATTTGTTAATCACTATTAATCTTTTACTGTTTCTAATAAGCTTCTAATAAGCTCTCTTTTACTTAATAACTTAATCTCTCTTTACTGTTTCCTTTTCAAATGTATAAACTCATAAAAAATATAAAATCAGAAAAATATAAAAAAAAATGTTTTAAATCTCTTAAATCAGCTTGCAACAAGCTATTTCAGTAGTATACAAGCTCATATAAGCTCTCTAGCTTCTGTGAGAGTTGATTTTAGCTTAAACAAACTTATGCTCTCATTTCACTCGAAAGTCAACGAAAGTCAATGTTCATGGAAGATGATGATTGTTGGGATAATTTGATAGTTCAATTAAAGCTTTGGAAGTAATTGGCCTATCTTAAAGATAGGCTACTAATACATGGGATTGCGCCCTCGCAACAGGTTTTACCTCTCAAGGGATCTTGAGAAGCTTGCAATCCCCGCCAGGCAGTGTACCTGATCATTGTAGTATAGTATAGTGACAAGTACCGGGGGATTGATCGTTCAACTCAGGAATAGTATTCGCTAGGATTAGAAAGTCTACTAAACTAGGTCTAGAGGTGAGGGATGATTCTTTTTGTATTTTTATATTTTATATGAAAGCATGTAAAATCTCGGGTTTTGAAGGAGTGAGCGGAATTAGTTGCTAGTCAACTAACCCAAATTACTACAAATTCAGATAAAACAAAATAAAATGAAATGAAATAAACTAAGATAAATGTGTGTGGTGGAAACAAAAATAAAGAGAATTGTGTTTACTTAGATTTCATTACTCCCTAGATATCTTTTACCGGTTGATAGCTTGTTACAATTGTATGGATGACGGGTTATATTCCTTAATACTAGTCGTAGGGCCGTGTACGATCTTCCCTAACTCTATAACCTTCTACTTCATTCTAGGTCTAGCTGACTACTAGCTCCTAACGTAGTATCTTAGTAGTTACTTATGCATTAAATATAACCAATAAATCGTACTACACCTCCGATCATGTTTCTTAAGACGTTAAAGCAAGTTACCAATTGGAAGTCTGCCAGTTTTCTTAAGCCTAACATCGAATTCATTCATCCATAACAATTATAAGCAAACAATCAACCAATAATTAACATCTAGGTTTTATTACATCTAAGCAAACACAAGAAAAACCGAGCCTAACATGTTAAAGAGAAGACAAGCATAAGATATAATTAAACAACACATAGACATATTGAATGATTTGATAAAGGACTTATCTTCAATTAAACATGGAAGAAACAAAGGGTAGAAACCCTTGAAATCTCTAGAAATTCATCTAGGGTTTTGCACAAAAAATTCCACACTTTTGAATGAAAATTTGAAAAAATATATATAGACTATACATCCTGACGGCGTCACGTTATGGTGTGTGACGCCATCAACTTGCCACCAAAACAATGGTCATATTGCCTAGATCCAATCTTGACGCCGTCATGTAGAGAATGAGCACTGGGCCGTTACGTGTATGTTGGTCCTGACGGCCTTGGTGATGCCGTCAGGCAATTTTGCCTTGAAATTGTTTTGGGCCGTCATGTGTATTCTCCATATCCACCTCTTTTGCCAAGCTTGACGCCGTCACATGTGTGGCCTTGACGCCGTTAGGTACTGTTCCCAGCAAGGATTTTGAGACTTTGCCATTTTCATCACTTTTACGCTCCAAAAACGTCCAAAATGCATCATTTTCTAGATTTCTCTCTAAAAGTACCTAAAATGACAAAAGGAACGATTTAGGGCGATATTTGATCAAATAATCTCGAATTTGGGCTTAAATGACCCCCTAAAAGCGGTACACTTTTCGTCTCATCAAATACCCTTACACTTGAGATTTGCTTGTCCTTAAGCAAATGCGCTTTTATTCTAATCAAAATACAAGTTAAGGGTCATTTAACACTAACATAAAAGTAATTACGACAAATAATCATTCCACTTCAACAAAAAACAAACATGGAAATCGTACACTAGCACCTCACAAATAGTGTTTAGATACTCACATCTCTCGGGTGCAATAAAGTATATATCACAATATAGAAATGGAAAACATCTCTCACTACCTGTCATAGCAAATAGATTACCATAGGCTTGGGAAAGGATCAAACCTCCACCACTTGGCGTAAGCACCAAGGATAAATTATCAAAGAGGTCTTTTAAAGAGTTATAACGTTAGGTGTATGGATATGGTAAACACGATTTTGTTAGATAAAGGTAATATTTACTGGTGGCGAGTTAATCATCTCGGTTAATTACATGTACAATATGGTGTTGCTAAGCCAAGACTCGACTCGACTTAAGCTAATGAAAATCTAACAAACTATGAAACAAACATAAAATGAAACGGGATGGTAGTCCGTATATATATATATATATATATATATATATATATATATATATATATATATATATATATATATATATTTTGCATACTCTCTTGCCCTACCATCCAAAATAATACATCATAGGGAATTTGCATTCCCCTTACACTTGAATTTTTACATAGTTTACAATAAACTACTCTAATGACTCGAATTAAGATAATCAAAACACTTGGAGTACTTTTAAGATTAATGCACATATGGGGGGTAATAAATTGATGTTCTTCCCCATTACTCCATTATACTAGTACTTTACCCATGAGTCCCAATCGTCTCAAAACAATATGTACAAGATATGACTCGACTTAGCAACCATGTAATCAATTAGACAATTAACTAAGGGTTTAAACATGTAACCATAATACACTAAAGATGAGTGCATACACGGAAGGCTAAGGCGATTTGATTGCATATTTGGGTGGATAGTAAACAAATTCTATCTTTAAGTAAGATGCTTAAAGTTAGAAACGAAAAGATAGGCTCGGAGGGGTGTACTAGGGGTATCGTGTACTAAAAATGAGTACAACGCTAAGGTGTGGGAAAATTAATTGACTTTACTAGTCAAGTAATATGACTTAAATGGTCAAGTAATTATGATACAGGTTCAAACACAAGGGTGATCCTAATGCCTCTTATCATGTAGTAAATCCTAACTACACGAATGTAGTCTCACTAGCGGTCTCGTAATGCATCACTAACGCAAGTTCTAGAATCTAAATACTACCGGTACACTCATAAGCACTAATAATAATTGCTTTTCCTATCAAATCTAAAGGCAAACCTCACATATTTGGGTGGAAATTTTTTTTTTAGTGGTACGGTTTTGTGCTAGTCATACAACTCCTATCCATGAGACGTTTGTTAAGGCTAAAGCTATACTCCTAAATGTTGTAAAAAAAATTAAATTTAGTTCTAAAATTGCCCTAACAAGTATTTCTCTTAGTTTTATTACACACCTACTATCAAACAAACAAACTCAAGTGCAATTGTATTCTCAAAGGTATCATCATTTACCCTCCCCTTACACTTAAGATGAACATTGTCCCCAATGTTCAATTAAAGGATGTAAAAGTAAAACAGGTAAAAGAATGAAAACAAATACTCCCCTGATTTGTTCGGTGTGGATAATGTGCCAACAAGGTTAGATCTTCCTCCAAGAAAATTAATGTTGAAAGCTTCCCTCCAGAAATATAAATCATCGTCTTGTCTAATATAACGTGTTAAACCTGAGAAAACAATCAAGGCAAACCTCGCGTAAAATCGGCGGCAATCAATCTATATATACAAGGATATAATGCTTATGGAATGAATGTTTGCAGATTTCCTGGAGTTTATAAAACTAAAGAATTAACAAAAACTTTTATGACTCTGGCAGAAAAACAAAACTCGCAAAATTTCCAGATTTTTATACGTGACGCCGTCAGGTGTTAATCCTGACGCCGTCAGAAGTGACCTGCAGAAATCTTTATGTTAAGTTTCAGGAAAATTTCTGGAAAAACTTATGCCTTAATTCCTGGAAAATCCTGAAAAACATCATTATGACTCAATACAAGCATTTGACTCTAACAAATACTAGTATACATGTTCATTTAATATTGTAGTGGATCATGCTCAATTTCGTTCTTATAAACAAATTTGGATTTCCCTTACACTTAAATTTTGCAAAATACCTTTATATGTAATTAAGACGAAGTTAAAAACAAAATAAAGCATTTTCACAATTCTCTTTGAAACATGATTCACCAACAATAAAATTAAAGCATGCATACGGAAACAAATAAAATCAAACAAACAAAAATCAAACAAAGAAAAACACACAAAACATGGGTTGCCTCCCAAGAAGCGCTTTTCTTTATTTACGAGTCTTGTAGCTAGACTCAAGGTCACGGGCTATTACGTGACCTCGTCATTGGTCACATTCTCTAGGTCATCCTCAATCTTAGTTTTGTATTCCGGACCTAGTTGCAAGCATTCCTTGTAGAAACCGAATATTTTACTCATACCATAGTCTACTCCTCTACGTCTATCCTCATCATTCCTATAGTAGACAGCTTGCTTGTGTTCCTTCTCTAGGTTTGATAAAAGACGGAATTGTTCAATCTTATAGGGCATTTGGTATGCTATCTCATCGGTCTCATCCTTGAATCTAAATATTCCAAGAGATAGGTCATGATTCATCCTAGAAGCCTCAACAAACGGCTTTCCGAACACTACTTGACTTAAGCAACCATCTATTACCGGACGAATATCTTCTACAATCACAAAGTCTGTAACGTATGTAAAGTTTTCTACAAAAACGTGCAATCCTTTTACTCTTCCCACAAAGTTACTCATCCAACTCGTGTTGGGAAATATCCTAGGTCCAAGTTGCTTTTTCATTACCCAATTGTAATGGATCCTAGTCATGATGTTTATGGGAGATCTAAGATCGAAGTAGGCTTTCCACACATGCACATGCCCAATGTTGCATGGTATGTTGATGTTAGAGGGATCACCCATTTTGATGATTGGTGAACCAAGGATGTAAGGTGTCTCGGGGTCATCAAATAGATTCTTATGATATTCCCGTTCTTCCTTGGTGGGTAACCTATTGAAGTAATCCTCTATATTTTCAAATTCCTCTAACTTCTCCTCCTTTTTATCCTCAACTTCCTTAATTTCATCCTTAGGTTCAATTTCTACTCCAACTTCATCCTTATCACTTTCTTCTATATTCTTATCAATTGGCTTAATGGTGACAACATTGACAAAGTGGACGTGTTTGGATGATGAGGGGTCTTTAATTTGTATTCCGCTACTAGTGTCCCTAGTGTCCTTCCTAGGTGTAGTTAGAACTTGGTTGTTGAGGGCTTTCAACAAGTTGTCAATTTTATTGGTCATCTCCGTTTGTTGTTGATTGAATTCGGATTCAAACTTAGCTATGCAAGCTTCTTGAGATGCCATAAACTTGGACATCAATCCTTCAAGATTATTGGTACTACCATAGTTATTGGAAGGATTTTTGTTGAAAGTACAGTTAAAGGGTGGACCGTTTGGTTGGTAACGATTAGGTGGATTGGAAGAATTGTTTTGGGGCATGTTTTGGTTTTGTTTCCACCTAAGGTTCGGGTAATTTTTCCAAGAAGGGTTGTATGAATCACCGTAAGGGTTTGGCTCGGGTTTGAAAGTGTACCACTTGTCTCCTGCTTCGTTGGTACGTGAGGATGCGTAATCCGCAAAAGCTTGTCCGGGGAGTTCCACGCAATCACGAGTGTCATGGGGACCACTACATAATTCGCATGAAGAAGTGATTTTGTTCACTTGGCTTGAAGGCTTAGGAGCTTCGTAGGATTTCATGGGAAACTTGACTTGGTCTTCAAGTTCCATGATCCTACGGTCGGGGGTGCTAGAATTTTTCGAAGGTAAAGATATTGCCTTGACCGTTTTGTTCAAATCACGGGGATCATTCCAACTTTCGTTGTCATAGAGAGCAAGATCTTCTATGAGTTCTGATTGGTCCTGGAAGGTCCACTAAATTGACCAGGTGAATGGTCAACCAAGTCAAACGTCTCAGACCAACTAACCAAGGAGTATAGTGAATCCCCGGGTTGTTATGTCCCGACGAGGCGTGCAATTGTATTTGTGAACGTTTTAAATGATCGGGTGATTTAACAGAAGGGTTGGGAATTTGATTATTATGATTATACTACGAGATTATGATTGAAAATAACTTAGAAACACCTTATTAACAATTACTGATGATCAGATATCCTAAAACGTGAGCTAAACCTAAAAACACGCGTTTGAATTCAAAATAAACGCGAACGCGCGAAATAAAAAGTGAAACGTGAGCAAATAAAGTCCTATGAATATGAAAATTATATTTTTACAATCCTAATGTTATAAGAAAATTTTTGGGAAATTAAAATTATTTTTACAACTATTTAATTAATTACTATTAATTAATTACTAATTATTAATTACTTTTTAATTAACTAAATTATACTAAATTACAAATAATTATGAAATTTAACTAGAAAAATGAAAATTAAATTTAGAAAAATCTAAAATATTATAAAACTAATTTTGAAAGAGAAATTCTATTTTTCCTACTTTTTAATTAATTACGAATAATTAAAAACTAATTATTTAATTAATTTAAACTAAACTGAATTATAAAAAATACTAAAAGAGATGAGAAAAATCTGAAAAAATTACTAAAAATCCTATAGGTTATTAGAAGCCTAGGAAAAATTTAAAATCAGATGTTGCTTATAAATAAGCAAAAAATAAGCCAAAATGACTTAAATAGAAGCTATCACTTTAATTATTTTTTATTTTTCTTAATTTTTCTTTTACAAACCTAATTTACAACTAAAAACATGAAACTTTTATGAAGGGACTTTTTATGGAGCTTATAAATAAGCTCTGTGCACTCAAATAAGTACAACAGCCAAGCTTATGAAGATAAAATTGGACTTTTCATATACAATAAGCAACCAAATAAGCTATGGACTGAATCAAAGGGTAACAAAATAAGTAAAGGGTACTGAGAGTAACACAAATAAGCTATAATGAACTGAAAATCACAATGGAATAAGCCAACAAGCAGACTTAAGCTAATCCAAATTTCTGAAAACCAAGCAGGCCAAAATGGGGTCTTTTGGACCTCTGTGGGGTCCACAGAGGTGAAAGGCAGTCCAATTTGGAACTAGACCTACAGTCCTGGGTTGGCAAGCTTCAAAATAAGCCAGTAAGCAAGGCTTATGGCTTATTTATGAGCGCTGTGTGAGCTTTGGAAGGTTGGGTCAAAATCTGAAAACTCAGTATGGATCCTGAGACAGGTCTCAAATGTGGGTCCAAATAAGCTAATCCCACTAAGCCAGGGTCCAAAACAAAAGCTGATCTAAAAAGATTGACTGACTGGCTTTCCAATAAGCCAATAAGCAGTCTGAGGGCCCCATTAAGGAACACAAGAGGGCTGAGAAAATGGGTGATTGGTCAGACCATGTGGAGCAGGGCATGTCCTTGCCCTGCAGGGTACTTTAAGCCCACAAATAAGCACTAAAAAAATCAGAAAAATAAAATGATGGTGAATTTCAGTAATTAAGGTGGGTCACTACAACTTGTGTAAGTTTCAAGTCTTAAGTCTCAACACAAAAATCACATTAATTCTTGGGATTTTAGTGATTCTGCCTACATGTGTCAATTTGACTTTCTATTTTTACCACCACATTTGACTTTTGTGACTTATAATCCTGCTCAACTGAATACTTATGACCTTAAGAGCTGAAATGAAACTTAAAGGGGCAGTGATAACAACTAATGAGCTAAGTAACAGGATTTGGTACCCACAAACCCACACAGTTAACTAGATATTGAGATAAATCTAAGATTTTGACTTTTTACTAAAAACCTACCAAGTTTATGTTTGAACTAACCTATATCTGACCTAAGAGTGATGTTATAACAGATTCCAATCAATACAAGTACCCTAATCCTACTCTAAAAGCTTAATCCAAACACCCCTTTAAAACAATTTTTTTACCAAGTTTATGAGATGAAACCTGTTTTTACACCATGACTCTGAGTTTTGACTTACACTAACATGTAGTAAGCATGAGTACACTAAAATAAACAATAAACAATAACTAGACAGTCTAAACTAATCAACACAGATTATCTAAAAATTTTCAGGACAAAGAGTACAATTTCTTACTTGACCTCCATAGCTACTAGCAATCTGAGATTTAGAACCAAGAACATGACCTAATGCTCCCCATGGAGCTCTAAACCATACCCCATATTCATATCTGCCACTGCTTCTTCTTCTTTCTTCTTTATATTTTTATAATTTTTCTTGTGATTTTCCTTTTATTTCCTGTTTTTCTTTTCTTTTCTGATTTTTTGCTTTCTTTTGATTCACATAATTTTTGCAAACTTAAACTAACAATCTGAGATAATTTTAGTAACAATTTAAGGCAATAATGAGAAATTTAAGATTATATAAAACTGAAAATGGAGTACAAGGTTTTCAATGGAAACTGAGATAATATATTAACTTTTAAAAACACATTACAATATTAAAACTAAGCTAAGGAAAATTAAGACATGCCTTCAATGCTTACAATTGATTACTACTTATACTACCACTAGAATTAGGGCTTCCTTTCCTGAGCATCCTTTGTCCTGTTGCTTTCTTGGGGTAAATTTCAGCCATTAGATTGGATTTTGCTCCATCTCAGCCCTTGAATCAGTTTTATCATCATTTGAATGTCCTGGAGTGATGTCCTGTAGGGGACAAAGAGTTGTAAAAACATGGGGGTTGACTTTGGAATAGTGGAGTAGGGTGGCTAGTAGGTGAGTTGGAGAGTGGGGGAGGGGACAAAAGTGTTGGAGATGGCAGGGTGTGGTTTGGTTATGGCGGCAAAAGGTGAGGTAGGGGAAGGGTTGACTGTTGTTGACCCTGGCTTGTGTTTTATTATCAAATCGGGTGGAGTGGGCTGAGAAGGGTATGGGCCAGGAGTTATAAGGGGGTGGGCTTGTGAAAGGGGTTGTGTTGGATTTGGATTAAAGGGATAAAAGGGGTTCATTTGGTTTGTAATAATATTAAGCCCAAGGACCTTTTTTGCGCTTTGCTGAATTTTTAGGGACTGAAATTGTCAAAGTATTACAAAGACCACTTTTGTCACATTAAAATTTCCACAAGGATCTTTGATGTAATTTTCCGTTTTAAAAACTCCTGGGGACTATTTTTGCCATTTTGGAAAGTACAGGGACCAAATGTGTAATTTTCCCAAAGTTTTCACCCAAGGACTATATTTGATAATTTTTGACTTCCAAAGGACCTTTGTTGATTTTTATTTCAAAACAAATGCTCAGGGACTAGTTTTGTCAATTTTTGAAAGTTGGGGGACTGAAACTGCCAATTGTGCAAACTTTGTTCGTTTTTCAATGTTTTTACTCATTTTGCATCTGAAACGTGTAAAACACAATCCCTATGATATTTTTAGTATTTTGATGCATTTCTGAGTGTTTTCGGATATTTGAGCACTCATCAAGTTCCCATGATTCTTCCGCACTTAGATCACGTAACTTGCCACCGACCGATTGGTCAATGGTTCGCCTTGTGGAGAGATCGATATGGTCATAGAAAATTTGGACTTGGAGCCAAAGATCTATGCCATGATGAGGGACTTTTTGGAGTAAGTCCTTGAAACGAGTCCATGCTTCATAAGGAGTTTCACCTTGACGTTGTTGGAACATCAAGATGTCATTTCTAAGCTTGGTAGTTCTCCCCGGTGGGAAAAATTGAGCAAGGAAACGAGAGGTGAGATCATCCCAAGAGGTGATGGATCCCGCGGGTAAACGTTCAAGCCATTGACTAGCTTGGTCACGTAGAGAGAATTGGAAGAGACGCAATCGGGTCGTCTCTCGAGTTTCAACATCAAGGTCTATGGAATCAACGATTTTGAGGAAATCCTTGAGATGTTGATTAGGATCTTCGGAACGAAGTCCATGGAATGCACATCCGCTTTGCACCAACTGGATGGTGTCGGATAACAAGGGAGACACATTGGCTCCTTGAGTGAGCTCAATGGTGTTTCGATAGCCTTGGTGGCTAGGACGGGAATACTCTCCTAAAGTTCGGGGTCTAGGAGGTTGGTTTGGTTGTGGTAGGTTTTGTGGGTGGTTTTGTTGTGGTGGGTTGATGGGATCAAAGATATTACCACCTTCCATGATGTCGGATGGTAATGGTTACGAACAAAGGTACAAAGAAATAAGATAGACTAACGAAACTGTGGAAAACTAGATGGGGGGTTGAATAGTTTTACGTCTTTTTAGTTTTATGAAAACTTAGTTGTTTAAAAGTCTTGTTTACTCTTAAAACTTTGATTCGATCTTATGTGAATTCAAGTCTTGAACAATATGAACAACTATATCTAAGTATGAGCAATAATAATAATGCAAACTAAGTATGTGAAATCAACACATGCATAATATAAACAATTATAGCTATATACGAGAGATAAGTAAGTAAACGTTTATTTTATAATCCTTAGTTATATTTTGTATAAAAACTATACTTGATCGAAATGATCAATGTTACCTTTTTAGTTTGATTGTAAAAACTTTGTTTTGTGGATGAAACTTTTGTTTGATTTTTAAGTAAAATCAATACTAGCACTATATGAGCAACTATACATATACATCTACATCTACAAAAGTAATAACGATATAAGCAAGATAATAAGTAAGATATGGAAAGATCTAACCGCGAGACAAAGGATTTATAGTGGTTCGGCTACAAGGACACCTTCCTTGCCCTACTCCACTCCCCGAGTCACCTACTCGAGAGTTTTCTTCACTATGTCAACAAGCTCCCTTATGGCGGAGAAAACCTTACACACCAATATACACACCACAACTTCATCACAACTTATTCACACCTTCTACACAACTTCTTCACGACTTGGCACACCTTCTTCACAACTTGTACACACCACTACTACTTCACAACTTCACACTACTCCACTACTTCTTCTTCACACCACTACTTATATCTCACTACTTCTATTCACAACTTCTACTCCTAGATCTATCTAGTTACACTACTGTCACACCTTTACAATGAATGTACACAACAACTAGACTATATACACAAATCTACAATACTTCACAACTTGATGCTGAAGGAGTATTCTTCTCTTGCACTTTGAGAGATGAGAGGTGAGGGAATGAATCACTTGAAACAAGGATTAACAATTATATGATCAAAGGGTTTTTAGGAGGATGTTTAGAGAGATTTGGATCTGAAAATTTTCGTGCAATAGGTGGTAAAAATACCAGGTTTGAGGTAGTATTTATAGGGAAAAATTTCTGACAGGGGAGCGTGGCCGGTCCCCTTAAAATTAAGGGGGCCGCCCAGACGAAAACTGCAGTTTTCTTGTCTTTTTATGGGGAAAGTTTATTTGGTGACAAATTAACTGATTTTGGTTAAAATTTTGAATTCATATATTTATTATGAATAAAACATTTTCCTTTATTACCAAAAATGTTTTTCAAAAATATATAATAAGTTTATTTAATTTTATAAACTTTGTATTATTTAAATAAACATCCCTTTGATCATAAAATGTATTAGTCACTTGTTTATTCATACCTTAAGTGATTATGTTGGATGAGATGATATAAACTTGCTTAAAACTTGTTTATGTATTAACTTTGTGTTTAATGTTCTTATATTTTGTGATCGTCAAAACTTAAGGATATCGAAAGATATTAATAACGTTTTTATACATTATTTATATCAACAATCTCCCCCTTTTTGATGATTACAAAATCTAAACTCATTAAACTAAAAATTAATATATATGCAAGTTTTTAGTGTGAGTTTATATCACTTCTCCCCCTTTTTGTTAACATCAAAAAGGTTATCCCGACGAATGTATAGCTCCCCCTTGAAGTATACTCCCTCTCGTTTTGTGGTCATAAGAAATCAAGATATGGAATGCTTGCAAAAATATTTAGAGCACAAGCAATATATATATATATATATATATATATATATATATATATATATATATATATATATATATATATATATATATATATATATATATATATATTTATGCATGGAACAAATATAAGATAACTAACAAGAATAATTTAAATAGATTATGTTGAAAACATAATCATTAATACATAAGCATATATATATATATATATATATATATATATATATATATATATATATATATATATATATATATATATATATATATATATATGCTTTTCTAGCAAATTACACTAGATAATACTAAGTTGCTAACTGGTACGTGGGAATTGCACCAGGCTTTACCTCTCGAGGGATCTCGAGAAGCTTACAACCCCCACCAGGCAGTGTACCTGATCGATGTAGTATAGTATAGTGACAAGTACCGGGGGATTGATCGTTCAGCTAGGAATAGGGTCGCTAGGATTAGAAAACCTAAAGACTAGGTCTAGAGATGAGGGATGATTCTTTTTGTATTTTTTATATTTTATGAAAAGCAAATAAAAATCTCGGGTTTGAAGGAGTTGGGCGGAATTAGTTGCTAGTCAACTAACCCAATAACTAAGATGCAATCAAAATAAAATACTAGAAATGAAAATAAACTAAATTATACTAGAGGTGTGAGCAATATATGGGAGAATTGTGTTTACTTAGGTTTCACTACTCCCTAGATATCTTTTACAGGTTAATTACTTGTTACAGTTGCATGGATGACGGGTTGTATTCCTTAATACCATTCATGGGGTGGCGTACTTACTTCCCCAATCCTATAAGCGCCTACTTCACTCCTATGTCGAGCCGGCTAAGAAGCTCCTAACATGGGATCACTAGAATTTGCTCATGCATTAAATACAACCAATAAAACCTAGTACACATCGGTTCATGTTTCTTAAGACGTTCAAGCATGTTACACAATGGAGATCTGCCAGTTTTCTTAAGCCTAACATTGAAATCATTCATCCATTACAACTATAAACAAGCAATCAACCTATAATTAACCTATACGTTTCATTACATCTAAGCAAACACATGATAGATCTAGCCTAGCATGTTGAAATTAAGACAAGCATAAGATATATTCAAACAACACATAGACATATTGAATGAATTGAAAGAGGACTTATCTCAATTGAATATGAAAGGTTTCAAGGGGTGAAAACCCTTGAAAATACAATTAAAAACGACCTTGGGTTTATTAGGTTCGACCCTAGTATTCTCCACACAAGTTCCTCTCCTTTAATGAATGAAAAATAGAAAAATATATATAGATTCTGAGAGGTGATGGCATCAAGAACAAATTTCTGACGCCGTCATCTCGCCGCCAAATAAATTCTCGGACTGCCTAGATCTGGGTCTGACGCCGTCACGTGTACTCCTTATGCAGGCCGTCACCAAAAATACTCTTGACGCCCTTCTCTTGACGCCTTTAGGTTTTCTCTGGGTCGTCATGGATTTTACTCCTGACGTCGTCATAATTTTCTTTTTGACGCCATCAGGTCCTGTTCTCAGCATGGAAAATTAAGTCTTTGCCGTTTTCTTCACTTTTATGCTCCAAAAACGTCCAAAATGCTTCCTTTTCCAGAATTCACTCCCAAAGTACCTAAAATCACAAAAGGAACGATTTAGGGCAATATTTGATCAAATAAATTCAATTCCGGGCTTAAATGACCCCCTAAAAATAGTTCATTTTTTGCCTCATCACCAACTTGAGGTCTCTTGGACTTGCTTGGAACACAAAAGGTTTGTGGAGAATTAATTTGTAGATGGGAGTCATGGTAGTTGGATTTAGTGGAGATAGATTTTTGTTAGAATGGAGTTTGGAGAGTTTGGTGGTTGTTGATGGGAAGCATGGTAGTTGGCTTCAAGTAAGCTTCATGGGATAGGATTGAAGTTTGGTAGGTTGATTGGGGATGAGGAGAAGTGTGCATTAAGGGATGTTATGGGTGATAATGAAAGGGTGATGTCTACGGATGCATTTTCAATGGTAAGTTGTGGGTTTGGAGCGGTTGATAAATTGTTGGTGTCTTGAGTGAGTGAGGGAGACAATTTGAGTAGGGTGATAAAGGTGGTTGGTCTAAGTTGCATAGAACAAGATGCATGACAAGAAGAGTACTTAGCTCATGAGGTTCTTTGAGCTCTTCAACGAACTTTCATTGTTCAGAGGAAGGTGATGGTGGTGTTGTTGAGTTGTGATTTGGCATGTGATTCATGTTTTGTTGAGGGTAATGGTTGTTGTTTTGAAATTGAGTATGTTCCTCAAAAGGATCATTTGGTAGAAGTGAGTGAGGTGAATGTGGGATTTTATTGGTGAGAGTGATTGTGAGGTTGTCTTGTTGATGTAGAAGGGTGGTTTCATTTGGGTAAGTTGGAGGCTTAGGTGTTGGTTGGTTAGAGACAACATCATTTATTGATGAGGATTTTTTGTTGGGATCAAAGTTTTACTATTTTATCAAGTCTCGGTCATTTACTTGTAATAGGTTGCTAAGGCTTGTATGTTTATTTAATCTTAAGGCTTATGTAGCAAGCCCATGGACCTTAAGCCCATTTCGTTTTACTAAGATAGGGAGGAAGGGAGTGTTGCCCTACTCCTTCCCTATATATACTAGTCATATGTGACTAGTAAACTTGTTGGTTAATTCATAATTCTAAGAAAACTCTTTCATTTCTATTTCTCATATTGTCTTAATCAACCATCTCTCACTCTCATCTCTTTTCTATCATTCTTATACTTGTGTTTACATGAATTGTGACCTAACAAGTGGTATCATTCGCTAGAAGAAGGTGTAGTTTTGTTGTTTTTCATTGAATTCCATCTTAAACTTGTTTTTCAAATCGATTTTTGTTAAAATTTTTGTACTTTCTTGTTTGTTTCTTGGTTTTTAGCACATCTTTGCTTACAAACTTGTTCTACAAACCAAAACAAACAAAAAGTTCCAAACTTTTGTCACAAAAATTGATTTAGGATTGTTGTACTATTTTTCGAAATCTTTTGTAGTTTTGAAAAAGTTTATAAAGTTTTCAACTTTCTTAAAGATCTCATCATTTTATACCTAAAAGTACAAGAATCTTGAAATAAAAACGAGTTTTTGGATTGCTTTCTTTGAAAAACAAAATCTGCCAAAATTTCGAAATCACCAATTTGACCAAGTTTTGAAATCACTAGAATTTGCTTTCTATCGACTTACGGATTGTGAACTCAGTATTTTCTCTCTTGTATAAGAAAGAAAATTACTTCGACTTTTGGATTAATTTCGAAATTGGATAATTTCGAAAGTTTGTTAGTGAGTTTGTGTTTTCGAAAATCTCCAATTTTTCGAAATCACATATTTTTTTCGCAAACCTCAAAAGTTTCGAAAACACTCAACCTTCATAAAAGTTTCGAAATCTCAAATTTCTTAAGTTTTTGAGAACACCTGATTTTTTTTTCGAGAACACATTTTTTTCGAAATCACCAAAGTTTCGCAATCACTACATGTTTTTTTTCGAGAACTGGCTTTAAATCTATACCTTCTATAAGATCCATACTTACACAAGTTTCTTTCTAACATCTTCTTACTATCTTCTTATCATTTCTTACACAAGAACTGGCTTTCTTTCTAACATCTTCTTACTATCTTCTTGGCGGGAAAAGTTGAGTAAAATCTAATTTTTACAGGAGACTAAACGTTCAATTTTTACGCGAAATTCAAATTTTGGTTTAACAGTGAAAATTTTGGCCTAAAATTCAAATTTTTAGGCCAAAATTCAAATTTTTTTCGGTGAAATTTGGCGGCAATTTTTTTTTTAAACTCAAATTTTTCCTGTGACATTAGAATGGCATTTTATAGTGATTTTCAAAATTTTGGAACAGAAAATTTTTCAAATTAATTTTGGAGGGAAAATCTGAAATCACTATTTCGACCTTGAGTGTGACATTTTGGTTTGATTATTTCGATTACGTCGCAACAATCAAGGGGGAGAGAAATGTCATTTACAATGTCTCAATCACCTTCATCCAACTACCTTCCTCACCAATATTCTCATCAGCAACAGTCATCAACTACAGTACCATCTTCCAACTACCTTCCTCACCAATATTCTCATCAACAACAGTATCATCTACAACAAAGCAACAGCTCCCTCATTGATCATATTATGCTCTTTGGCAATGAATCAAGGCCTCCAATACTGCTACCAGGAACATATACTGTTTGAAAACGGAGATTTCTACAATGGCTCACAAATCGTTCTGCTGCAGATCTCATGCTTAAATCCATTCAAGATGGTCCATACAAAATGATATCTCTTGCTGACTTAACAGGGATTATCAGACTACAAACGGGTGAAGATTTGAATGCTACTGAACTTGCTCAGTACGATGCTGATCGACAAGCTGCATGGTTTATGACACTCGCCCTTCCCAACTCAATTTACATGAATATGGACTTTCAAGCCAGTGCTTATGAAATGTGGAAATATCTTGAAGCTTTGCATCGTACCGAAGAACTTCATCACATTAGAATGAAGCAAATTCTTGAATCTTGTTTAAGCATGAATCCACTGAAGACCATTCTCCCTGCTCCACCATCTCCAGATGTTGACCATGGATCACTAATCTACACTCCAAATGGTCTATTCTTCAATCCTCCGAATGCACCTGAGCCTTTCTTCATTCCTCAATACCATCCTGCTACACTACATAATAATGTGCAATCTCTACTGCTAAATCTAGTGAAGCTTAGTCTAGTATCTACTGAGAAAGGCAATGGCGATATGACTTCAACTTTTGAATGCTTAAACACAATGAAAGATACTGATGATGAAGAAGATCTTATCGAACCAAGCATGGCATCTATGGCATATACGGAAAATATGGCAGACGTGGAAGATCATGATTATGATTCAACCTCACTCTCTGACGATAATGTTGAATACAATGCCACACTTAGTCAAATGGAAGTTGAAGGGGGTAATCTCAATGCTATTTTGCAAAGTGTCATGGGAGATATTCCATCTAATGATGTATATGCAGATTTGGAAGCCGATATTGCAGATGTGATGTTAATGGCAAGCATGCAGGAACTTCAAATGGATGATACAGACCCAGTATAAAACACAAATGCTTCTGATGATTCTAAAGACCCATTTGAGAAATGCATGACATCTTTTAGATTACTTCAGTCACACCTTAAACTCCTGTCTAAAAATAACTTTCCTAAATTTAGTTCCGAGCTTGTACAAAATTTCTTATTTGAAGACGTCTTTGGAGATAAAATTGATATTTTCACGAATACTATGTTCAAAAACATGAATCAACTTGAAAAGCAACTTGCAATAGAAGAATTTCACGAGAATGAATCCAAGGCTGCCTTCAGAGTGCTCAAGGAACAGTTTCATCATTTGATCAAATATGGCTGTGATAATGTTAGCAAGCATTTTTTTGAATACACTCGAATCGAGGCTCAAATCTTCAAAGACATATTGCTCCAACACCTAGACGATCTTGAGAAGTCAATTGCTAAAAGAGTACTTCTTAGAGAAGAATATGACAAAAGGGTAAATAAAAGGAAATTGCAGACTCAAGAAGAGCAAGTTCATAAAGTTGATGCATTGAAAGCTAATTTGGTTATCATGAAAAGCAAAGGGATAGAATCAGAAGTGCATGATGACAACAGCAGATTGGGGAATGATACAGATGCAGATTGTGCACAGTTCAGACCCTTCTATGACTCAGTGCCTAACTTTAACAAAGGACAAATGGATGAGGAAGATGTCATACCCATCTATGACAAGGAACCGAACTTTGACAAAGAGCAAATGGTTGAGGTACAATCTACTGTTGATCATATTATGCCTGCAAATGAGAAACAACAATCTGAGCAACCTAACTTCAGTAATGAAGGAAAGGTTGACCAGGATGTTGTACAATGTCTTGGGAAACGTTCTGAGTCTGAGTCCTTACCTGATAATCCAATAACTGATACATCATACAAAACTCTCGAGTCTGAAAACATTCTTCTCAAAAAGGCCATTGCCCAGTTTCATAAAGATTTTTCAAAACTAGAGGCACATTGCATCTCGCTTGAACTTAAATTGCAAAACGAATCTTTAACTTCGGGCAACAATGGTCAAGTTTCAAATAAACTAAGTAAACATGTGGATACATTAGTTAAAGAAAATGAGCTATTAAAAGGTCAAATTCAAGCAAAGGTGTTTACACATGCTGCATTGCAAAACAAATTAAGAAAACTGACTGGCCAGAGCGTAGATACTAAGTTTGCAAAACCATCAATCTTGGGGAAACCGCCTTCTCAAACAAACAAAAAACAATCAGTGGTTAGACAACCAACTGCATTTAAATCTGAACGACCTAAATTTTCAAAACCTCGGTTTGCCTCCCAAGTTGTTGAGAAAAACAATTTGACAAAACCAGTCACTCCACATTCTTGGCCTAAGGAAAATGCATCTGTGTCTGCTAAATCTCAACACGTGATTATACCTGGCTCATCTAGGATTAGTTCGAAAACAGTGTCTAAAACAAGCATTAAAAGTAAAGAGTCTCATGACACATATGACATGTACAAGAACTATGATCTAGAAAAGGCTAGGAAAAAGGCACTACTTCAAAAGGATGGAATTCTAGGTTCAAAACCTCATGTGAGGCCTTCCACTGGAGTGCAAAACACTGCTAGTAGTAGCAAACCAAAACCTAGGAGTACTCAACAAACTAATAGGAATTGGCAAGCATCTAAGAGTAGTTGCGTAAATAATCATGTTGTCTGTGCTTTAAAATATCTTCAAAAGGGAAATTCACTTGAAAAGGCTCAATCGACTAAGATAAGCAAACCCGTTGAACCAAAAGTCATAAGTCAGAAACCGAAGAAGTGGATCAACATAGGACGTAGGTTTTCTCAAAGAAGTGATGCTCCCACATTTCATTCAACTGCATCTAAAAGGAAAACATCTCCTAGATCTAACACTAGGTGGGTACCCACGGGTAGAATTTTCAAATCAATTGGTCTTAGGTGGATTCCTACAGGAAAGATTTTAGACATTTGCACCAAAACTAATGTGATCTCCACAACTTCTACCTCTGAGACTAGAATGAAAACCATCGGTATTGTGTGTTCGAGTGTCAAGAAGATAATTGACACTACATCTTTATGCTTCTAACATCTGGAACCCAGTTACTCTTGGGGATCCTTGTTCTCTGTTTTCTTGTCTCTTCTTTCTTTCTGTGCAGATTCAACAGGAATGGCTTCGGAACAAATTAGTTTCGAACCCGAGCTTAATGTTTATGGCTTCTGAGCACAACAGCTTAGGACCCGTAATCAACCGTTTAAAGCACTTCAGCTATGGCTTCTGAGCACAACAGCTTAGGACCCGTAATCAACCGTTTAAAAGCACTTCAGCAATGGCTTCTGAGCAAAACAGCTTAGGACCCGCATCTAACCGTCTGAACTTTCTAGACTCTTCGGCTGAACGATTGTCTCTCACCCGCAAAGAATTGGAAACCCTGTTTGCTCCACTGTTTGATGATTCAATTGAAAACCGTCCTCAAGAGGTCTCACCAATTTCCGCTGCACACCCTGAGAATATTCAACAACCACTGTTGAGAAAAACGGTCCTCCAAGTGAATCTCCAACAATAGCAGGATTAACCGCTTCCAACTCCAGACAATCAGCTGAAGATCTATCACAACTATCAGTACCACAACCTGCAGATTATGATGGAAATACTTTCTTCAATCCATTTGCACCGACTCCAACCATTCTTGATATAATAAAGTCATCTTCTCGCAATTTGGATCCGTCTAATATGCATACGTTCTAACAACATCACCCTTCGACACATCATTGGAATTAAATGGATTTGGAAAACAAGCTGGACGCAGAAGGCACAGTGATTCGCAACAAATATTCTTTAGTTACAAAGGGATACAGTCAATGAAGCAGGATTGTACATCACTGTCATCAATAAAAGCTTAGTATGTAGCCATGTCTGCTTTTTGTGCTCAAGTCATTCGGATGAGAACTTAGCTCACGGACTACGGCTATGTATTTGACTAGATCTCAATGTACTGCGACTCAAAGTGTGCTATTGCTATCTCGTGCAACACCATTCATCATTCCAAAGCCCAACAAGTTGCTCTCCGCTACCATTTCATCTAAGAGCATGTCGAAAAGGGTACAATTGAATTAGAGTTTGTGGGTACTAATACCAATTGGCGGACCTGTTTACAAAGACATTACCTCCCTCAAGGTTTGTTGATTTAGTTCACCAAATTGGTATGTGATGTTTGACTCCAGGTGATTTGCAAAATTTTCTTAAAACCTAAAAGAGTCAAACATCAAACTCTTTCTGTAAATATTTAATTATCAAAAACAAAAAAAAAAAAAAAAAAAAAAAATTAAAAATTAAAATTTTCAAAAAACTACAAAAAGAATCTTCTTTCTTTGTGTACAAACTTCTAATCTTCAAAACTATGTTCCTCCATTAAAACAAATTTTGCTTCACATTGTCAAAATGGAACATGTTTTGAGGGGGAGAAAATTCTTCACAAAAACATGAAGTTTGCACACCTAATCATTATTCTTCAAGGTTAAAATGTTTCTTCATCATTCGGATTAAAAATTCATTTTCTATAAGCTCTATTATCTCTCGAATTATAATGTGCAAAAAATGTTTCGAGGGGGAGAAAATAAATTTTTCGGAAAGGATTCCAATTTAACCATGTTTAGACTTCAAATGGAAAAGTAATTAACCTTTAATTAGTAAAGTTCACAAAAGTCTTAAACTTAAGTAAAAGGACATTGCATGAAAAAATAAACCGGGCTCTAATAAATATTTCCACAAATGTTCTCAGAAGTTTCACACATAATTAAAAACCTCAATGAATCAGACTAATGATTTTTTATCCTCGATTTCTTTTCGATTGTGAGTTTCTAATTTCTTCATTGTTGTTGTCTAATCGTTCCCTAAATGTTTCAAATATTTTCAACGGTCAAAAAGGCATAATCAGAAACTAGGGTTCAAGTAATTATCGATCGGGGCATTTTCTTTTATGTGTTTAGTCTAATTAATTATTTCATATAGCTTTAGAGAACACTAAAGAATGCTCGATTGGTGTGTTTGCTCGATTAGAAACAACATAAGTTTGAAATCATGTGTTTTAGGGTTTAAGATGTCGATGTCTTTGCTGCTACTACTAGGGCGTTTGTTTGTTTAATATTCAGGCATTTTGATGCTAACATGTGTGCAAAGTCTCAATTCATAACCCCAAACCATGATAATAACTGGGAAATTTCGAGTGAAAGAATGAATTAATCTGTGATTTTGTGTGTTAATCTGAGAATTCTGAGCACCGAGGAAGATTAAGAATGAGTTTTTGATTTATCCGCATACTTGTTTATGCCTGATCCAATTTTCTCTGTGTGCAAGTACATGTCATCCCATTGAAAGTCAAAACTTCATCAATTGTCAAAATGTTTCTTACGGAACATATTTTGAGGACAAAGGGCTAAATGTGTCAAAAGGCTAAACTTATAAAAGGATTCAAAATGGTGAAAACAAGTTTTTCAAACTCTACACTCTCGTTTTACACCAGTAAAGCAAGAATGGAAACCAAAGCAAAGTCGTTCAAAACCTTTCGAATTTTCAAAATCTGGAATGCTTTGGCTACAATAAAAGAATGACTCTGATTTGAACATCCCAAATACCGGAAGTTTTCCATTCATCACAAAAACAAATCTTCAAAAAGAACCCATGTGGTTCAACTTTAGATGGAAATCTTCTTCTTCAGATTTTAAAACTCAAAAGAGAGACTCCGGGTCTCAAACAACTTTCAAAAGTAAAAGAGTTTTAAATTTCTATTGATTCAATGAGTGTTATTTCAAAATGTAACAAAGATTTTTCGATCCTCGTTGGAATTCAACATCTTTTAATCGGATTGACACAACCCACAAATGGATTTCAAATTTTGGTAAACAAAGGCTTTCAGTCCTCAAGGTTGTTGTCTAATCTGATATTCAAGCATTCTTTGTTGTAAAATACTTAATTGTGTTTTCTAAAACCTTGAGCTTCATTTCACGAATTTTCAAAAAGTATTTCTTAAATACGATTCAATATTCTGCTCAAGAAGACTATCTCTCGAATAAACTTCATTATTTGAGGGGGAGTATTTTGTTAAAAGAAAACAAATTTTGTATTAAAACTACGACTTGTGCACACATTTCAGTGTACAACTCGGTTTTCAAAGAAAGGAAAGTGCCTTGCTAAACCATTTCTTAAAACCAAACGTGCACTTATCCTAAAAACAAGAAGCAAGTTCTCACGCTAAGTTTATCTAAAGCTTCTTAATCTTGAGCAAAATTTATTCAAATTTTTTCAAAAGGTTTTTTCAAAATTTTGCTCAAGATTTTTTTCAAATCTTTACTCCCCAATTCGCTTCAAAATTTTAAAATTCTCAAAAAAATATGCGAGTTTTTAGGGGGAGTATTTCCTAAACAAAATGTACTGTCAAAATCATGCTCAATGGCTTGTGCACACATAACAGTGTACAACCCGTTCTTGTAATGAAAGGACCCTGAGGTACGCATCAGTGCCTCAATCCTAATATAAGGAGCGAAGGCTTCTTACTTTTGAGTAGAGTTAATCAAACATTTTCTAATTTTCATAACTCTGCTCAAAAGACAAGTATTTCACCTCAATAAGAATTCACTTGTTGAGGGGGAGCACTTGAAACTAAATCATCGTTCTTGAAAACAAAAGTTCTTGTTGATATCTCCCCATAAGACTCAAAAAGCATATTTTAATCAAAAGTTTAACAAAAACAACATCTCATATGCTATTTTTGAGGGGGAGAAGAAAAAGAAAATGTGATTAAAATATGAAAGTTCTAAGTTGTTTAAAAGTCAAATCTCATGCGAGCTAGACTCAGATTCACCCAAGAATTGATGAAACATAAAAGTTAGTAATCTCGAAGGACTTATCCTCGACGGGTAATAACATCAAGTTAGTTACTAGAGCTAGTTGTCACCTAAAAGCTGACAATGGAACTCTTTAACTAGCCACGTAAGCGTATCTCGAAAAGGATCTGTCTTAGTAGAAATGTACCGTTTCAAAAAACTTTCTGTGGATTTGACCAGGCCGGGTAATAACTTCAAGCTAGTCTAACTAGTGATGTAAGCGTGTCTCGAATCGGTCAGGTTCACTGAAAGTGGATCAATTCAAAAAGTGCTTGTTCCTCCCGCATGTGCAAATTTATTTAAACACTTATGAGCACATGTGAAGGGGGAGCCCTTCAAAAGTAAACACAAAACTGTCAAAGTGTTAAACAAAATGTTTGATAATCAAAGGTTTCTTGGCTATTGTCGGATAATCATGAAGTTATAAGGTGATTAAGATAGGAATTACAGTCCTATGATCCGCCAGAGCCGGAGGGATCTACCCAAGGACATCACCATTAGTTAGAATTAGAAGTCCTTAGGTATGATACGGTAAAAGGAGAAAAGAATGAAAGGGAAAGAAGGAGTTGAAGAATTAAAAAGAAAAGTAAATAAAAGGGTGAAAAGAAATAGCCCTCCATATGTTCAACCTTAGGGCAGACACCGGGTTCAATTCGTATGCTACTGGTTGTTGTTAAGACAACACCGGTATTGAAGATAAAGTCTTCATGGACCCAGTGACGCAATGCACTAAACCTTCTAACCACTCAAGTTCTCTTAAAAGAGCTTGTTTCATTCTCACGGGGAACCGGTGTAATCTATTGACTTATCTCTTAGAGATGGTTGATATTGAAGCAGGAGACCCCTCCCTAGTCTCCGCATAGGAAACCTAAGTGTGCACTTTTCGAGTCTAGAGCCATGAGACACATCAAAGATCTCTTAGGAACACTTTGTATTTCTATAACTGGTGTTCTACATCAATGGACATTAGCTATAATTATCGAGTCCTTCGCAGATCTTAGCAATCTGCCGAGAACGTTTATGAGAGAATTTACATAAGTATTTCTCAATGATTGAACGGTAATCCTGCCAGGGTCAACATCAAACAGCCCTGACAGCAGGTCACTTCGGTAACTCCTTGTGGGTTACGCTTAGTGTTTGCGGTGGTTTCTTAGCGGTCTACAGTCGTGGAGTGATCCCAAGCGACTCACCCAGTCATTGAGCTACTTAGTAGGTCTTGTAAGCTCCCTCGGGAGTATCTGATATGGGAACGGCCTTGATAAGGGTTAGAAGGAGTCTTCACAATATGCTGTTGACAATCTCTAATTCCTTATCTGTAAGTACCGGATGTTTTATCGCTAACTGTTTACATGCAAGGTTACATCATCTCCATGGCGAAGGATTCCACATGCTCATACATGCATCTTGAAGTCATCAAAAGCTCCCTCAAAGATCAAAGCAACACAAAGTTCAAAGAAAGATTCTATGCCAAAAAGAAGAATCTACAAAGTATAAAGACTAAAGATCTCAAGTGAAAGAAAGGGAACTACGTGCATGTATAAGTCAGAATTCAAAGATGTATGAGCATGTTGGAATGGCGGACTACCATCACAGACGCAGAAGTGACAAAAGGCAGACAACTTCATAACATGATCACTATCACAACAACAAAGAACAAAGAACGATGAAAGATTTATCTCATGATTTTTTGAAAGACGTCTAAAGCTATGAAAGTCAAAGATGAAGAAATGACAAAGACGTCAAGCAACCGTGATGACCGACCCTTAGGGGGAGATTGTTGGGATCAAAGTTTTACTATTTTATCAAGTCTCGGTCATTTACTTGTAATAGGTTGCTAAGGTTTGTATGTTTATTTAATCTTAAGGCTTATGTAGCAAGCCCATGGGCCTTAAGCCCATTTCGTTTTACTAAGATAGGGAGGAAGGGAATGTTGCCCTACTCCTTCCCTATATATACTAGTCATATGTGACTAGTAAACTTGTTGGTTAATTCATAATTCTAAGAAAACCTTTCACTTCTATTTCTCATATTGTCTTAATCAACCATCTCTCACTCTCATCTCTTTTCTATCATTCTTATACTTGTGTTTACATAAATTGTGACCTAACATTTTTGACTTTGGTTTGTTGGGAGAAGTCATGATTGGTTAAGTCAATGAAGAGTTATTTAGGAGTGATGATGAGGATCTTTTGTTTCTTTGATATTTTAGAAATGGAAGTTTTTGGTGAATCCATGGTAGATTATGGTGTGGTGTGTTGAAGGTGTATTTGGGTGAAGTGAGATGAAGGTGTATTTTTGGGAGCAAGGGTGAAGGTTTATTTGAGTGAAGTGAGATGAAGGTGTATTTTTGGGAGCAAGGGTAAAGGTGTATTTTGGTGATGAGATGGATGGTTTGTTATTATGATGTATGGTTTGACTTTCATGGGTTAAGTTGTATTGGTAATGACACACTTTGTAGAGTGTAGGGAATGGTTGAATATTTTTGTGAGGATGACTAGATGGAGTTATTGGTGAAGATGGGAAATGAGTATCAAGTGGTGTGATTGGTGAGAGCGATGTTGATGGAAGGGATGACTTGGTTTTTCATTTCACTTTGGTGGTTTGAGTGTGTAAGGGTTATGAGGTTTGGTTTTGGGCAAGTCCAACTCTTTAGGCAACAAGGCAAGTATTATCTTAATGAAATATGCATGAAAAGCATATAGGCAAGCAAGTAAGCACATAAAATAGTCATAACTAAGCATGCATGCATAACCAATAAAACAAATAAGCAATTTAGCAAATCATTCAACCTAAAACTCCTATCTTAGTGTAAGGCAACTAGTTAGTGAGAAACTAGTGATGGAACAAATGTGATAGTGTAATTTTTGATTTTGTTCTAGTGTATGCCTATATGAAACAAATACGGAGTTAAGATCGTTTCGACTCCTATAAAAGAAAAACAAATTTTCCTAAGAAACGATCCTTGATCTCCTTGATTTAGCTTTGCTCACTTCTAAGTGTCATGTATATGTATATATTGGATTATATATATATATATATATATATATATATATATATATATATATATATATATATATATATATATATATATATATATATATAGACAACGAGAGTGAGACTATTGTGCATGGTTTGATAGAAAAACGTTTCTATCATTATTCAACAATGAGTTCTCCTAAACGTGAGAATGATTTTAAAAATTGAATTGGGGTTTCCTTTGAAAACATATTGATGCAATAACAAAATATCCCAATTCCTGATTTCGTGCAAAATAGAATCCTAGACTCAGATTAGTGAAAAAATAGAGAAAATTTGGAAATTTATTTCTTAGATGGCCGTCCCCCTTAAAGTGAGGCCGGTCCCCTTAATGTTTAAGGGGGCCGCCCTTATGAATTTAAGGGGTCCGCCCATCTGACAGAAAAGAATTTTCAGAACTTTGATTTTTCAGAAGATTTTAAGTATTCCAAGAATTTAATCAATTTGCTCCATCATTCCTAATCCTAAACGCAAGTGATTAAATAGTTCATGCTTAAGGGGTTTGGTAAACATATCGGCAATGTTATCTTCCTAAGCTACCTTTTCTACAAAACCTATGATCATAAGTGATTGATTAAGATGTTCTATATGTTTGATGTAAGAGTTTTGAGTAGGGTATATCCTAACTTCTATAGCTCCTTTGCTGTCGCACACTTATCTAACTTAATGCCATAGTCTACGAGAGCTTGTTTCATCCATAGTTTTCTAACACGAGAAATCTAATCTTACTTCTATGTTAATAATTAATCCACTTGACTCATTTCACTTCATCACCATGAGTTTTCTACTAGTGGACATAGAAGATTTCCATTTTCTATGTTGTTCGACAATGAACAATTTTATTATAATCCTAGGAAAGCCAACTAAGAGGGGTTCATAATGCGTGAGTAAGTAAGTATAACTAGCTATATAACTAAGCATAAATCTAACTAGTTGTTAATTTAAGAATATAAATTTTAACGATGAACTTAAAATAAACGCGTACCTTATAGTCTTCAATGGAATATCTTCAAGCACTTCAAGTGACCATGTTGACTTATAGAAGTCATTTGTAGATGATATTCCAACTTCTTCTAAGATTGACAGCTTAGCCACTTGGTCCCCATTGTCTCATTGGTCCAAAGTTGTTTGGTCCAAACATATTCAACATTTGGCTAGGATGCATGTATGGTGGTAATATTCCCCAAGGATTGTAACTTGGTTGATAATTCCACATTTGATGACTAGTATTATTGTAGTTTTGTCTATTTTGGTTTCTTCTAGGTTGAGGTGTTTTAGATCGAGTATGAAGATTATTTGGTTTTCTTGGTGGTGGAGTTTTAGATCTTAATTTAGATTTAGAGGATCCTACTTCGGTCTTTAAGGATGTTTTATAAAAAGTTTTTACTTTTTCATCATTCGCAATGGGTATTTTTCTATCTTTTGTAAGTATATACTTAGGTTTTGATTCTAATGATTTTTGTTTACTAGATTCACATTCAAACTTTATACTTTTATATTCACTAGTTGAAACATTAGTTGAGGTTAATCCTAGACCGGTTTTATCTCTCGAAGTTTCTTGAACACTTATTATTTTCTTAAGTGGGTTACTACTATTTTTAAACTTGTCAAGTTTGAAAATTTCATCTTTAAGTTTTTCGTTTTCATTTTTAACCTCTATGTATGTTTTACATTCTATAAAAACTTCTTTTCCTTTTTCCAAATGTTGTAGTCTAATTTTTAATTCGAGTACTTCATTTTCTAATAGATTATTAATATGTTTTAGTGACTTATTTTTAGCTATAACCTTTTGAACTAATTTGCATAACCTATTATATTCACTATCTAGGTCTTTTTCGTCTAATGATAAATTTTCGTCACTAAAGTATTTGGTTTCGGAACGTACGTCGCTTGATGTCTTAGCCATAAGACACTTCTCCTAATTTGTGATTTCTTTCTCATCGTCATCGCTATCACTCCAAGCTCCTCCAACAAACGCCTTTTGATTTTGATCTCTTGACATCATTGGACATTTTCCGATGAGATGATTTGGATCACCACATTTGAAGCACTTCCTATCACTTTTGCCATTTTTGTCATCTTTATTTCTTTGGTTTGCTTTCCTTTCATCATGCGGTTGTCTAACAAATCTTCCTCGCCTTTTGAAGAATTTCTTGAAGTCTCTTACGGCCATCGCATATTCTTCGTCATCACTTTCGGAGGTTGAGCTATCCTCGTTACTAGATTTCTTCCTAAATTTCAACGCAATTGACTTGCTTTGCTCTCTTTTTCCATTGACCATCTCGGAGTCTTTCTTTATTATTGCTTCGTAGACTTTTAGGTTGCCGATCAATTCATCAAGTTGAAGAGTTGACAAGTTCTTCGATTCTTCAATCGCCGTAACTTTAGCTCGCCATTTTGGATGAAGAGCCCTAACAAACTTCCTAACAAAGTTCTTACTAGAAAAATTCTCATCAAGTGCTTTTAAACTTGTGATGATAGTGTTAAACCTAGCAAAAGCATTATCTATTGATTCCTCCTCCGGAATCGTAAATTGTTCATATTGTTGAACAAGAAGATCTATTTTATTATCTTTAACTTGACTATTACCTTGGTGAGTGATTAGTAAAGAATCCCAAATTTCTTTTGCGGTTTTACACATAAAAATTCGTTCATATTCTTTGCGTGGTAACGCATTATAAATAACCATTTTAGCCTCATTATTTTTTGCTAGTTTCCTTTTTAAATCATTATTTTGTTTTTCAAAAGATACAATTTCATCCATTTTAGTTTCAAAATTATATTGAATAGGGGGGAAATCACCAAAGGTAATGACATGCCAAAGATCAAGATCTTTCAATTTCACATAAGTTTCGAATCTATTTTTCCAATATAAAAATCCATCACTTTCAAAAATGTGATGGTCTTTGCATATATTGCCCTTCTAAATATTTTTCCAATTCCATAGATCGATACAAGTTTTAAAATACAGTATATTTTAAAAATCTTGTTTATCGTAGCTCTGATGCCAATTGTGGAAAACTAGAGGGGGGGTTGAATAGTTTTACGTCTTTTTAGTTTTATGAAAACTTAGTTGTTTAAAAGTCTTGTTTACTCTTAAAACTTTGATTCGATCTTATGTGAATTCAAGTCTTGAACAATATGAACAACTATATCTATGTATGAGCAATAATAATAATGCAAACTAAGTATGTGAAATCAACACATGCATAATATAAACAATTATAGCTATATACGAGAGATAAGTAAGTAAACGTTTATTTTATAATCCTTAGTTATATTTTGTATGAAAACTATACTTGATCGAAATGATCAATTAAATGTATGTTACCTTTTTAGTTTGATTGTAAAAACTTTGTTTTGTGAATGAAACTTTTGTTTGATCTTTAAGTAAAATCAATACTCGCACTATATGAGCAACTATACATATACGTCTACGTCTACAAAAGTAATAACGATATAAGCAAGATAATAAGTAAGATATGGAAAGATCTAACCGCGAGATAAAGGATTTATAGTGGTTCGGCTACAAGGACACCTTCCTTGCCCTACTCCACTTCTCGAGTCACCTACTCGAGAGTTTTCTTCACTATGTCAACAAGCTCCCTTATGGCGTAGAAAACCTTACACACCAATATACACACCACAACTTCGTCACAACTTATTCACACCTTCTACACAACTTCTTCACGACTTGGCACACCTTCTTCACAACTTGTACACACCACTACTACTTCACAACTTCACACTACTCCACTACTTCTTCTTCACACCACTACTTCTATTCACAACTTCTACTCCTAGATCTATCTAGTTACACTACTATCACACCTTTACAATGAATGTACACAACAACTAGACTATATACACAAATCTACAATACTTCACAACTTGATGTTGAAGGAGTATTCTTCTCTTGCACTTTGAGAGATGAGATGTGAGGGAATGAATCACTTGAAACAAGGATTAACAATTATATGATCAAAGGGTTTTTAGGAGGATGTTTAGAGAGATTTGGATCTGAAAATTTTCGTGCAAGAGGTGGTAAAAATACCAGGTTTGAGGTAGTATTTATAGGGAAAAATTTCTGACAGAATCTGACAAGGGAGCGTGGCCGGTCCCCTTAATTGTGTGCCGGCCCCCTTAAAATTAAGGGGGCCGCCCTTATAATTAAGGGGGCCGCCCAGACGAAAACTGCAGTTTTCTTGTCTTTTTCTAGGGAAAGTTTATTTGGTGAAAAACTAACTGATTTTGGTTAAAATTTTGAATTCATATATTTATTATGAATAAAACATTTTCCTTTATTACCAAAAATGTTTTTCAAAAATATATAATAAGTTTATTTAATTTTATAAACTTTGTATTATTTAAATAAACATCCCTTTGATCATAAAATGTATTAGTCACTTGTTTATTCATACCTTAAGTGATTATGTTGGATGAGATGATATAAACTTGCTTAAAACTTGTTTACGTATTAACTTTGCGTTTAATGTTCTTATATTTTGTGATCGTCAAAACTTAAGGATATCGAAAGATATTAATAATGTTTTTATACATTATTTATATCAACAGAAACCTATAAAAATAAAAATAAAAATCTTACTAGAATGGAATCTAGCAAGTAGACCTAATAAAAAGAAATTCTAACCTAGACAATAACTATTCCCCGGGCTGCGGCTCAAAAAACTTGATACGTGGGATTGTACCCTCGCAACAGGTTTTACCTCTCAAGGGATCTTGAGAAGCTTGCAATCCTCGCCAGGCAGTGTACCTGACCGTTGTATTATAGTATAGTGACAAGTAACGGGGGATTGATCGTTCAACTCAGAAATAGTGTTCTCTAGAATTAGAAAGTCTACTAAACTAGGTCTAGAGGTGAGGGATGATTCTTTTTGTATTTTTATATTTTATATGAAAGCAGGTAAAATCTCGGGTTTTGAAAGAGTGGGCGGAATTAGTTGCTAGTCAACTAACTCAAATTACTACAAATTCAGATAAAACAAAATTAAATTAAATTAAATAAACTAAGATAAATGTGTGTGGTGGAAACAATAATTGAGAGAATTATGTTTACTTAGATTTCATTACTCCTTAGATATCTTTTACCGGTTGATAGCTTGTTACAATTGCATGGATGATGGATTATATTCCTTAATACTAGTCGTAGGGCCGTGTACGATCTTCCCTAACTCTATAAGCTTCTACTTCATTCTAGGTCGAGCCGACTACTAGCTCCTAACGTAGTATCATTAGTAGTTACTTACGCATTAAATATAACCAATAAATCGTAGTACACCTCCGATCATGTTTCTTAAGACGTTCAAGCAAGTTACCAATTGGAAGTCTGCCAATTTTCTTAAGCCTAAAATCGAATTTATTCATCCATAACAATTATAAGCAAACAATCAACCAATAATTAAGATCTAGGTTTCATTACATCTAAGCAAACACAAGAAAAACCTAGCCTAACATGTTAAAGAGAAGACAAGCATAAGATATAATCAAACAATACATAGACATATTGAATGATTTGATAAAGGACTTATCTTCACTTAAACATGGAAGAAACAAAGGGTAGAAACCCTTGAAATCTCTAGAAATTCGTCTAGGGTTTTGCATAAAAAATTCCACACTTTTGAATGAAAATTTGGAAAAATATATATAGACTATACATCCTGACGGCGTCACATTATGGTGTGTGACGCCGTCAACTCGCCGCCAAAACAATGGTCGTATTGCCTAGATCCAATCTTGACGCCGTTATGTAGAGAATGAGCTCTGGGCCGTCACGTGTATGTTGGTCCTGACGGCCTTGGTGACGCCGTCAGGCAATTTTGCCTTGAAATTGTTCTGGGCCGTCATGTGTATTCTCCATATCCACCTCTTTTGCCAAGCTTGACGCCGTCACATGTGTGACTTTGACGCCGTCAGGTACTGTTCCCAGCAAGGATTTTGAGACTTTGCCGTTTTCTTCACTTTTACGCTCCAAAAACGTCCAAAATGCATCATTTTACAGATTTCTCTCCAAAAATACCTAAAATGATAAAATGAACGATTTAGGGCGATATTTGAACAAATAATCTCGGATTTGGGCTTAAATGACCCCCTAAAAGTGGCACACTTTTCGTCTCATCAGCTACTGTTCAAGTTTTACCTCTGTTCAGCTGAGGTTGAGATTGTAAGTCTTTCAATTCCATTTTCAACTTGATAAAGTTTTTACAAGTAGCATTAGTTTAGATATATTTTGCTTTGCTTATTAGTAGTATTTTATGTTTGATTCATGCTTATTAGTAATATTGTTGTTCATGTTTTGCTAGTTCATATTCTAGTGTGTCTTAGCATAATCTGTATAGATTATGCTTGATCTATGATTCTGAGCCATTGCTGTTGATTGTTGTTGTTTACTACTGATGTGGCCTCTATTGTTGATATTAAACTAAGTTTGATAATTGGATTGAAGTTTAGAGCTTGATTATGAGTTTTGTAGTGTAATATGCTCTTTAAGGGGTGTTTAGATCAACTCTTTATTAATAATAGTTGTTGCTGCTGTGTTGTGGATTCTACACCATTAGACTGCATTATGGTAGAATAGGTTCATAATAGCATATAATAAGTAGGCTTATACAGAAATAGTCAAACTTAGGATTTAATATTAGTTAACTGCTTGATATAGTGAAATCAGTTAGTTTAATTGTAGTGATAGTTGCTTATTAGTTATAGTTAGCTTAAACTAGGTTAACATTAGCTTATTAGTTCATTTATAATTAGATTTGAGCATTTGAAATTGGATTTGGTCAATTTGCTAGTGCATCAAAAAAGGTCAACAGTTTCAGCTTAGTTTTCTCAACAGGAATCTGATCTAGGTGCAATATAGTGATTCAATTGAAGAATTATGATAGGATTTTTAGAATTTAGTGATCTCAGTAGCGCAATCTCTATTTTGCCCCCTTAAGTCTTTAGTTTGGTGCTTAGTTGAACTGATTAATCAGGACTGCTAAGTAGGAGGTTTGAAACCTGTATGCTAATTTAGATTAGGCCTGAAATCATGCTTGATTGCTTTCAACCTGTACTTATCTAGTTTTCTAGAGTAGTTTTAAGCTTGTGTAAGTGCATAACATGGTCCCTGAGCCTCTGGCTCATTTTGGTGAATTCTGCTTATTAGTTTGGCTTATTATAAACTGCTTATTTGATCATTTGAGTGTTCTGGTATTGTTTATGGTGTAATAATTGCTTGTTTGAGTTTAAGTAAGTATCTTACACATTATGTACAAGTTTTAGAAGGATTGGTGACAAGCGCTTATTAATAAGCACTTGTCCTAAACTGCTTTTTGCACATAAGCACTTTTTCAGCTTATTTTTATTTTCATTTTATTTTTCATAAATCTCAAATATTATTTTAGAATTTTCTTGAAAATTTCATATTTTTCTGACTTCATTTGCTATTTTTCTCATTTTATATTAGTTTTTAATACTTTTTAAATAAATAAAAAAATCAGAAAAAGCTTTAAAAAAATCCAAAAATAGTTTAGAAATTTATTTTTAGTTATTTTAGATTTTTCAGAATTTATTTTGTATTTTTCAAATTTATTATCTCATTTTTTTTATTTTTAATCATTTTTAATAAATCAAAAATCGGAAATAATTCATAGAAAATAAATAAAAAGTCAAAAAAATAAAATTCTTTTTCTCAAAATTATTTTTTGTTGTTTAAGATTTTTAGGAAATTATTTCAAATTTTTAGGAGCATTTTTAGTCAAATTTTACTTTTTATTTTGTAACGTGACGTTTAAATTCGCGTTTGTTAAATCATTTTACGTTTTTAGATACTTGTGCTTTAGTAGCTTGTACCTACTACATAATTTCTTGTTTCTCATTAATATTTTAGTTTAGAAATCAAAAATTTCACTTTTTCACGACACGATTTCACAAATCGTTAACCACGATTCCATTCATCATTCACATGGACTACGACTCGGGTCATCCGTATTTATATATATATATATATATATATATATATATATATATATATATATATATATATATATATATATATATTGACACGAATCAAATTTTGGCGCCGCTACCGAGGAAGGTTTAAAGTGAATTTTGGTTTTCGTTTTTTGAATCGTGTTTCGAAAAATCTTCCAAAATTTGTGAATATTTTCTTAAAAAAAATAATAAAAAAAAGTATAAAATCTAAAACACTTTTCCTAAAGTGTTTTCAAAAATACAAAAATAAAATAACGTCCTCACTCTCGAGAGAGTGTTGTAAACCATTCCCGAATAAACAACAAAAGAAAACGTGAAATTAAACGTTATCGGATTACTTTACTACTACAACCAAATAAACGGGGAATACGGAGGTCTTGACATTAAATTGCAGACCGAAGAGAGATCCATTCTTCTCTCCCGCTCCGCTGCGCGTAGTTTTAAAGGAAACGGTTACGGATAATGTAACCCCCGGTACATTTTCTAAACTCATTTCTAGCCAAAATATTTATTTTCGTACCTGAGACACATTAAAACTTTTATTTGTGATTATTTGGGCTTGAGAAACGTGAGATATATTGGAAACGAGAACTTTATTCCTTGATTGACTCAGCACAACCTATAACACTCGAATTGTGTTGCATTTGCCAAATTATTTGAATTATTTTGAGTTTTGGAAAAACTCTGAAGTTTATGCTTGATTTTATTGGAATAATTATTTCGTGAACAATGGCGCAAGTTTCGTAAATTTTTGAGTCCGTTTGCTATGTCGTTCGAGCCCCGAAGCGTTTATCGTAATAAGTTTGATTCGTTGGCAACTTTGGCCCCTAAACTACTTCCCTACACTTACCTTATACTTTCACTTATTACCAAACAAACCTTATACTTATTCAACCATATAATACCCCACACACCTCACTTTTTCTCATTTTCAGCACAAAAATAAAACACACACTCACATATTCTCTCCCTCTCTCTCCCTTGTTCGCCGGCCGACCCACCACCGCCGACCACCCATCTCCGGCCGCCAGAAAAATATTCCGGCCACCCCATTTTTCTTGTACTACCTTGTAGATCGGGACGTCCTCGTCACACCCGTACCACCCACGCACCTCCAAACACCCCGTAACCACCCCTACGCGCCACCACCTACACGGTAACACCACCACCGCCGCTCCCTTTTGTTTGTTCGACGCTAAAAACACCTCCCCCACCATTCTTTTCTTATTTTTGATTTTATTTTCAAAACCCTAGTTTTTATTTTATTTAAATCCGATTTTTGTTATTAAAAATCTTTTTATAAAAATAGTTTTGATAAGGTTTTAAGCTCAAAACTCGTGTGGTTTGTTTTGTTTTCTCGTTCGACCCACCCTTTGGCCGCGACTCGGTATGAGCTCACCGAGTCAACTCGTGACTCAGTGAGGTTTCATGATTATTGTTGTTGTTGTTTGATCCTAGTGGCGAAGAGGTGTTATATTTGTGTTTGGTTTGGATATTAAGGGTCCGTTTGGGTCTCGTTGGGTTTTGGCAGCCGAGAACCACCACCACCGCGCCACGGGTGGTGGTAGGGAGGGGATGATATTGTTATTGTTGTTGATGTGGTTTGATTTAGGATAGTTAGTTTGGATTTGGTTTTGTTTTGGGTTGAGCCGAGGAGACGGTTAAGGCTCGTATTGGTTTTGGGTTGATTCGGGTTTATTATTTGACTTGAGATTATTTTGAAGTTATTATTATTGTGTGGTGATTAGTTTTGAGTACGGATTAATAGTCTCGGGATATGCTTTATTAGTTAAACGGTAACTAAAATAAATAATAAAACGGATAATATATATATGAAACATAAAAATAAATTGTAATAGTTTAGTGGACTATTTATCGGACATGTTTCCGTATTGTGACATTGTGAGCTTGTATTGGACGTATTGGATTTACGGCCTTGGTTATTTGGATATTATGGACCCTTTGGTACACGAGACGGTAGGGTACGCCCGTAAAGATCTTAACGTACCTGGAACCTGAATAAATACAAAATAGTCGATAAAACCTAAACAACTAACGGACTACACGGATGATATATCCAAGCATATTTATTTATATATTACTATTATTTAAAAATAAAGAGTCGTTGATTCGGGAAATGTTATATAAACGGGCAGGTCATGCCGAAATTTCATAAAAAAATGTTTATAAACTTATATTATTTTACTAAATATTATTATTATTTCAACATTATTTTGGGGAAAACGGGTAAAATCCGAGACTTATTGTTACGTGTTATTATTTATATTTATTTGAGTGAGTTCTTCTATTTTTATTCTTTTCTTTTCATTTCTTTTCGACGACTTTCTTTGAGGAGTTCTCTCGTCTTTTCTTTTGTATTCGGTTGATTCGTCGGCTTATTTCTTTTCTAGTTTTCTTGTCTCCCACACGAGACCTTTACGAAATCTATTTCTTCAAATGCCATTGTGTTTACGAAACTTTTACTCAAGCATTGTTTATGGGAATATTCGAGTTTAGTTCTGAGTTATGCCCTTTATATTGATTAGGTTGTGCTGAGGTCCATTTTGTTGTGACGCATTATTGATTGTTGCTATATCTCGTTTCCTGCTGCTGTTATTAAGGTGTGATTCACAGCCCCGATTTTTATATTTTAATTGTTTATCAACTCATGGGGTGAGACACATGCTTTAAATATTTTCTGAGCACAAGTATTATTTATTTTTGGTATGCTTTTCCTGAATGATGATATATATATATATATATATATATATATATATATATATATATATATATATATATATATATATTCCTGACGATGTGCTAAGTAGCTTGTCTTGCCGGAAAGACCCTCAGATCATGAGCCATTAGTCACCTGCGGGTGAGCGCGAACTTAGTTTATAGCGGGTGTACTATTTGTCGTTTTATTGGGTATTGGCAAGTACTCAGCCTTGGGGGCACTTATTATTATGAAATTCCGCGGTTATTGTTTATGTCAGTACAGCGTACTGTCGATTGGTTTGGTTAACGTTTTGCGTGTCATGAGCTTAGTATCATCAACCATATGTATGCACAGGGATGCCTCTACATATTGGGTGTTATCTTGATTACCCTGGTATTTGCACTTGTTGCTTATATCATATGATTAAAACCCTTGTGCTCAACTTTATTATTTTAAACCTATGGATTACACTCAACCTTTGTGTTGACTTTTAAGCATGTGCTTCTCAGGTACTACTGCTAATTAATTTGTGGAGCTTTATGATTTTGGGTGTGGTGGAGTGGCTGGACGAAGGAAGTTTTCTGTCAATGCAGCTTATCTATTTCTACTATCTTTATTTATCATGTCATTCATAAAACCTTGGTGTGTTTTTAAATATTTTCCGCTGCTAAACTTATTTACTTTACGTTGCTAAACTTTCTAATTCTACTACTATACTTGGATTTCCGCTGCTAAACTTTGTCATTTTTCGCTGCAATCTTTATTTTTATTCTGCTGCTATTTTGTTAAAGACTCTATGTACTCTAAAATGGTTTATAAAACGAATGATGTGTTTTGAGGTACTTTTAAACGTCCCGTGTTGTGGTCGTTTGCTATAAAGATGTCTGGTTTCGATTCGCGTAGTGCCCTCAGCATGTCAGCTGCCGTATTTTGAGTTGGGGGTGCTACAGAATGGTATCAGAGCCATCATTTATAGAGAACGAGCTCGCACTAGACTATAAAATTTTTCCTGGAGTCAAAACGTTTTGAGACAGAAAGCTGACAGCCTTCCATGCCACTTCACGCCCTGGTAATTCTTTCAAACTTTACTTATATATGCGTTTGATATTGAGATTGGGTTGGACTTTTTCCACTATCATGCTTTGGCTTATAAAATGGTTTTTCGCGAAAATTTGGCTAGTATTTTTATGCTTTTTCTTATACTCTTGTAGAGTATCATGTCTGTCCCAGTTCCCCGTGATCAGGTTCCGGTCTCACCCGTTGTTGACCCATTGCCCTTGGGAGAAGATGTTGAGTTGGATGTTGATGTTGGGTTGGATGTTGATGTTGGTTTGGATGATGAGGTAGGTTTAGAGGATGATGTTGATATTGAGGATGATAAAGAGGAGGAGATGGATGCCGATGATGATGACGAGGAGGAGGATGATGAGGAGTTTATGGAAGAGGATCAGGATGTTCCCCCACCGCCTTCGCCTGTTGTGTCGGATGTGACGTATGAGTCGGATACACCTGAGAGTTTGGAGCATGCCATGATTACCGAGGTGACATCGACAGAGGTCATGCCTACAGAGTTAGCGTTCACTTATGAGGTTGGGGAGTCGTCGGCAGACCCACACGTTACGTCTTCAGTGATTGGGGATGAGTTAAGCAGATTGAGGGAGGAGATGACTTGGTGTCAGGGTCGATACATGTCGAGAGCCTGGAGTACGTGTTTTCGACCATCCACTGTCGTGGAATTAATCCAAGAGAAGAGGGAAGGAAAGAAGGTAGCCGGTAAGCTACAGGTTGGACTGTATAGGCAGAGTGCTAGGATGAGCCCTGTGGAGGAGACGTATGCTGAGTTTCAGGGACACTTAGATTCTTTGGATAGGAGGATGATGGAGGTTGGAAGAATGGCGAGGCAGTTGTCTCAGACAGAGTTGTATGCAGGAGATGATAGTCGACATTATCGTACTAGTATCAGCGAGTTATGGAGTGAGTTGCATGAGATGCAGAGACAGGCGTATGCAGAGAGGATGACCTGTCTTAGGTCCGATGATAGCATTGATGTGATGGCTATGTATGGTGGTCGCTCGGGAGATCAGTGATTGGATCATTTTTAGTGTAGTATTTTAATGGTAGTTTACCTAGTATATGTAAACTGAATATTTCAGTTGGAAGATTTTATTTGAAACTTGTACTTGTTTTGCATATCTTGTAAGACCAATGTCAAGTATGAAATCTATGATGTATTATGGTGATGTACTATTATTGATGTTGACCTATGCTATATTATGATTTTATTCATGTGATGATGTTTTATCTTGTGCGATGATTATGACACATTAATCTAATACTTACAAGTGTTGTGCTTTGTATTGATTGATAGAATTATGCCTCCAAAGAAGATGACCCCTGCTGTGATTCAGCAGTTGATTGATGAGGGTGTTGCAGCAGCGCTTGCCAGGCAAGCAGGTGTTCCTCAGAATGTTGGACCGACTAGAGCTCAAGCGGTTCCTAACAACCATTTCTGCACTTTTAAGGAATTTATGGATTGTAAGCCCATTACCTTCAAGGGAACTGAAGGAGGCTGTTGGATTGACTCAATGGTTTGAGAAAGTGGAATCGGTATTTCATAGGAGCAATTATACTGAGAACAATAGGGTGAAGTATGCGAGAGGCACATTGTTGGAGCATGCCTTGTCTTGGTGGAATGCTTATGCTCAGGAGAAGGGAATGGAGGATGCTTATAATACTTCGTGGGAAGATTTCAAGAAGGCTGTGGTTAAGAAGTGTTGTTCTCGTAGTGATTTGAGGAAGTTGGATACTGAGTTCTATTATTTGGCTGTGAAGGGTTCTGATCTTGTTACTTATGTGCGACGTTTCCAAGAGCTGAAGGTGTTTTGTGCTCACATGGTTCCCGATAATGAGAAGTTGCTAGAGAAGTTTATTGGTGGATTGCCTGCGAGTATTCAAGGAAATGTGACGTCGTACAATGCTGAGACTTTAGATGATACTATTAGCATGGCTGAATGCCTTATGGATCAAGTGATTAAGCATTGTGCTGTTCAGAAGAGTAATTACTTTGACAACAAGAGAAGATGGGAGGATAACAGAAGGAACAACAACTATAACAACCCCAACAACCGCTACAACAACAATCAGTATAGTAACAACAATCACCATCACCAGCAGAATAAGAGACAAGAGACTATTAAGGCATTTGTGGCTGCACAAGGAGGAGCGAATGTTGGACAACAAACTCTTGGTGGGAAGTGCCACTAGCATCATACTGGACCGTGTACTGTGAGATGTATGAAGTGTCAGAAGGTTGGTCATGTTGCAAGGTTTTGTAAGAGTAAAGTTGTGGCGACAGGAGCGAATGCTCAGCCTGTGGTTACATGTTTTGGATGTGGAGAGCGTGGACACTACAGGGGGCAATGCCCGAAGAATGCTGGGCAAGGAAATGTAGGTGCTCGAGGAAGAGTGTACGTGATGGGAAATGGAGAGCCGCATCAAGATCCGAATGTTGTCACTGGTACGTTTCTTCTCAACAACCTTCGTGTTAAAGTTTTGTTTGATTCGGGTGCCGATATGAGTTTTGTGTCTTCTAAGATTTCAACGTTACTTCGACTTACCCCTACTTTATTAGACGTTAGCTATAGCATTGAGTTAGCTGATGGTAACCTAGTAGACACCCGCACCGTGATCCGTGGTTGTACCCTTAATCTTTTAGATCACCCGTTTAGTATCGATTTGATGCCCATCGAGCTCGGAAGTTTTGATGTGATAGTTGGAATGGATTGGTTATCCAAGAATCGAGCGAGCATTGTTTGTGGAGAACGAGTTGTTCATATCCCTCTCAAGGATAAGATTTTGATTGTTCAAGGTGATAGGAGTGGAACTCGCCTGAATATCATATCATGTATCAATACCATGAAATATCTTGAGAAAGGATGTCATGCATTCCTAGCACACGTGGCTAAGAAGGAGTCGGGAGAGAAGCGACTCGAGGATGTTCCTGTGGTGCGTGAGTTTCCTGAAGTATTTCCTGAAGATTTTCTGGGATTTCCGCCATCTCGAAAAGTTGAGTTTCGCATCGACTTAGTTCCAGGAGCTGCACCCGTTGTACGTGCACCATATCGTTTCGCGCCATCGAAAATGGAGGAGTTATCTAAGCAATTGCAAGAGCTGCTGGATAAAGGATTTATTCGACCGAGTTCTTCGCCCTGGGGAGCTCCAGTATTGTTTGTGAAGAAGAAGGATGGATCGTTTAGGATGTGCATCGACTACTGAGGATTGAATAAGTTAACTGTGAAGAACCGCTACCCGTTGCCAAGGATTGATGATTTGTTTGATCAGTTACAAGGATCGAGTTACTACTCTAAGATTGATTTGAGGTTTGGTTATCACCAACTCAGGGTTCGGGAAGAGGATATTCCCAAGACGGCGTTTAGAACCCGTTATGGTCATTATGAGTTTCAAGTTATGCCTTTTGGTTTGACCAATGCGCCTGCAGTGTTCATGGACCTCATGAACCGAGTGTGCAAGCCTTACCTAGATAAGTTCGTGATAGTCTTTATCGATGATATTTTGATCTACTCAAAGAGCGAGGAAGAGCACAAACAGCATTTGGCTACGATTCTTAAGTTGCTCAAGGACGAGCAGTTGTACGCTAAGTTCTCTAAGTGTGAGTTTTTGATTCGGAAAGTGCAATTTTTGGGTCATGTAATTGATAGTGAAGGATTACATGTGGATCCCGCTAAGATTGAGGTGATTGAGAAATGGTCAACGCCAGTTAACGCAATAGAAATTCGTCAATTTCTAGGATTGGCTGGGTATTACAGGAGATTCATCGAGGGATTCTCCAAGATATCTAAACCGTTAACTGCATTGACTCACAAGGATAAGAAGTATGAATGGGGAGAGGAAGAAGAGAAGGCCTTTCAGACTTTGAAGCAGAAGCTTTGTAGTGCACCGATATTAGCTTTGCCAGATGAAGAAGAAGATTTTGTGGTTTATTGTGATGCTTCGTATCAAGGGTTAGGAGCAGTTTTGATGCAACGAGGGAAGGTTATGGCATATGCTTCCCGACAGCTTAAGTCTCATGAAGAGAAGTATACCACTCATGATTTGGAGTTTGGAGCCGTGGTTTTTGCCCTCAAGTTATGGAGACATTACCTTTATGGTACTAAGTGTGTTGTCTTTACCGATCACAAGAGTTTGCAGTATATTTTGGATCAGAAGGAGTTGAATATGTGACAACGACGATGGTTGGAGACATTGAGCGATTATGATTGTGAGATACGATACCACCTAGAAAAGGCAAATGTTGTGGCTGATGCTTTGAGTCGCAAGGAACGTTTGAAACCGTTACGCGTTCGAGCTTTAGTCTTGACGATTAACTCGAATTTACCCGCTCAGATTCTGCAAGCACAAAAGGAAGTCGTGAAAAGAGGAGAGCTTAAGGAGGAGAAAGTTGATGGGATGCTTAGAAAGGAGAAACTTGAGAAACGTTCAGATGGAACTTTATGTTACAAAGGAAGAAGTTGGGTGCCCTTGTTTCGAGGACTGAGAGACTTGATTATGCTCGAGTCTCATAAGTCAAAGTATTCCATTCACCCAGGATCTGACAAGATGTATCAAGATGTGAAGAAGTTATATTGGTGACCCAATATGAAAGCTGAGATTGCTGATTATGTCCGTAAGTGTCTTACGTGCGCCAAGGTTAAGGCTGAACATCAGAAACCGTCTGGTTTACTAGAACAACCTGAAATCCCAGAATGGAAATGGGAAAGAATAAGAATGGATTTTGTCACCAAGCTACCAAGGACTTCGACAGGATTCGATGCTATTTGGGTAATAGTCGATCGATTGACTAAATCCGCACACCTTTTGCCAATCAAAGAGAACTACAGTATGGATAAGTTGACCCAGCTCTACGTGAAAGAGATAGTATCTTGACATGGAGCGCCAGTGTCTATTATTTCAGATAGAGACAGCAGGTTTACTTCGAATTTTTGGAAGTCACTTCAAGATTCGTTTGGTACGAACCTCGACATGAGTACCTCTTACCATCCACAGACCGACGGTCAAAGCGAGAGAACCATCCAAACTTTGGAGGATATGTTGCGTGCATGTGCGATTGATTTTGGGAATGGATGGGATGTCCATTTGCCCTTGATTGAGTTTTCTTACAACAACAGTTACCACACGAGTATTAAAGCCGCACCGTTTGAAGCACTCTATGGTCGGAAGTGCCGATCACCTATATGTTGGGATGAAGTAGGAGAAGCCCAGCTTATTGGACCAGAATTAGTTCGTGAAACGACCGAGAAGATTGCTCAGATTAAAGACAGATTGAAAGTTGCTCGTGACCGATAGAAGAGTTACGCAAATGTGAGGCGTAAACCCCTGGAATTTCAGATAGGAGATAGGGTTATGTTGAAAGTATCGCCTTGGAAAGGTATGATCAGGTTTGGTAAGAGAGGAAAGTTGAATCCCCATTATATTGGACCATTTAAGATTATGAAGAGGATTGGTCCTGTGACATATAAGCTAGAATTGCCACCGGAGCTCAGTAGAGTTCACCCTACTTTCCACGTGTCGAATTTGAAGAAGTGTTTGACTGATGAAGCCGCTGTAATTCCGCTTGAGGAGATTGAGATTGATGAGCAATTGCATTTTGTTGAGGAGCCCATTGAGATCATGGATCGCGAGGTTAAGCGATCGAAGAAGAGTCGTATTCCTCTTGTGAAGGTTCGATGGAATTCCAAGAGAGGACCAGAGTATACCTGGGAACGCGAGGACGAGTTTAAACGCAAACACCCAAATCTTTTCAAAACTGGGACTGGCAACTCGAAACTAAATCCGGGACGGATTTCTAAATAAGATGTATGTGATGTAACCCCCGGTACATTTTCTAAACTCATTTCTAGCCAAAATATTTATTTTGTACCTGAGATACATTAAAACTTTTATTTGTGATTATTTGGGCTTGAGAAACGTGAAATATATTGGAAACGATAACTTTATTCCTTGATTGACTCATCACAACCTAGAACACTCGAATTATATTGCATTTGCCAAATTATTTTGAATTTTGGAAAAACTCTGAAGTTTATGCTTGATTTTATTGGAAAAATTATTTCGTGAACAATGGCGCAAGTTTCGTAAATTTTTGAGTCCGTTTGCTATGTCGTTCGAGCCCCGAAGCGTTTATGGTAATAAGTTTGATTCGTTGGCAACTTTGGCCCCTAAACTACTTCCCTACACTTACCTTATACTTTCACTTATTACCAAACAAACCTTATACTTATTCAACCATATAAATACCTCACACACCTCACTTTTTCTCATTTTCATCACAAAAATAAAACACACACTCACATATTCTCTCCCTCTCTCTCCCTCGTTTTCCGGCCGACCCACCACCGCCGGCCACCCATCTCCGGCCGCCAGAAAAATATTCCGGCCACCCCAATTTTCTTGTACCACCTTGTAGATCGGGACGTCCTCGTCACACCCGTACCACCCCACGCACCTCCAAACACCCCGTAACCACCCCTACGCGCCACCACCGTCGCGGTAACACCACCACCGCCGCTCCCTTTTGTTTGTTCGACGGTAAAAACACCTCCCCCACCATTCTTTTCTTATTTTTTATTTTATTTTCAAAACCCTAGTTTTTATTTTATTTAAATCCGATTTTTGTTATTAAAAATCTTTTTATAAAAATAGTTTTGATAAGGTTTTAAGCTCAAAACTCGTGTGGTTTGTTTTGTTTTCTCGTTCGTCCCACCCTTTGGCCGCGACTCGCTATGAGCTCACCGAGTCAACTCGTGACTCGGTGAGGTTTCATGATTATTGTTGTTGTTGTTTGATCCTGGTGGCGAAGAGGTGTTATATTTGTGTTTGGTTTGGATATTAAGGGTCCGTTTGGGTCTCGTTGGGTTTTGGCAGCCGAGAACCACCACCAACGCCCCACGGGTGGTGGTGGGGAGGGGATGATATTGTTATTGTTGTTGATGTTGTTTGATTTAGGATAGTTAGTTTGGATTTGGTTTTGTTTTGGGTTGAGCCGAGGAGACGGTTAAGGCTCGTATTGGTTTTGGTTTGATTCGGGTTTATTATTTGACTTGGGATTATTTTGAAGTTATTATTATTGTGTGGTGATTAGTTTTGAGTACGGATTAATAGTCTCGAGATATGCTTTATTAGTTAAACGGTAACTAAAATAAATAATAAAACGGATAATATATATATGAAACATAAAAATAAATTGTAATAGTTTAGTGGACTATTTATCGGACATGTTTCCGTATTGTGACATTGTGAGCTTGTATTGGACGTATTGGATTTACGGCCTTGGTTATTTGGATATTATGGACCCTTTGGTTCACGAGACGGTAGGGTACGTTAGGCCCGTAAAGATCTTAACGTACCTGGAACCTGAACAAATACAAAATAGTCGATAAAACCTAAACAACTAACGGACTACACGAATGATATATCCAAGCATATTTATTTATATATTACTATTATTTAAAAATAAAGAGTCGTTGATTCGGGAAATGTTATATAAACGGGCAGGTCAACGACTCTTTTTGAGGAATTCTCTCGTCTTTTATTATTTCATAAAAATTCTTTATAAACTTATATTATTTTACTAAATATTATTATTATTTCAAAACCTTTTATTTCAACATTTTTTGGGGAAAACGGGTAAAATCCGAGACTTATTGTTACGTGTTATTATTTATATTTATTTGAGTGAGTTCTTCTATTTTTATTCTTTTCTTTTCATTTCTTTTAGATGACTTTCTTTAAGGAGTTCTCTCGTCTTTTCTTTTGTATTCGGTTGATTCGTCGGCTTATTTCTTTTCTAATTTTCTTGTCTCCCACACGAGACCTTTACGAAATCTATTTCTTCAAATGCCATTGTGTTTACGAAACTTTTACTCAAGCATTGTTTATGGGAATATTCGAGTTTAGTTCTGAGTTATGCCCTTTATATTGATTAGGTTGTGCTGAGGTCCATTTTGCTATGACGCATTATTGATTGTTGTAATATCTCGTTTCCTGCTGCTGTTATTAAGATGTGATTCATAGCCCCGCTTTTTATATTTTAATTGTTTATCAACTCATGGGGTGAGACACATGCTTTAAATATTTTCTGAGCACAAGTATTATTTATTTTTGGTATGATTTTCCTGAATGATGATATATATATTCCTGACGATGTGCTAAGTAGCTTGTCTTGCCGGAAAGACCCTCAGATCATGAGCCATTAGTCACCTTCGGGTGAGCGCGAACTTAGTTTATAGGCCTATAGGATTGACCATCCCACTTGTAGTTGTCAAGGGCTTGACATACGGGTGTACTATTTGTCGTTTTGCTGGGTATTGGCAAGTACTCAGCCTTGGGGGCACTTATTATTATGAAATTCCGCGGTTATTGTTTATGTCAGTACAGCGTACTGTCGATTGGTTTGGTTAATGTTTTGAGTGTCATGAGCTTAGTATCATCAACCATATGTATGCACAGGGATGCCTCTACATATTGGGGGTTATCTTGATTGCCCTGGTATTTGCATTTGTTGCTTATATCGTATGATTAAAACCCCTGTGCTCAACTTTATTATTTTAAACCTATGGATTACACTCAACCTTTGTGTTGACTTTTAAGCATGTGCTTCTCAGGTACTACTGCTAATTAATTTGTGGAGCTTTATGATTTTGGGCGTGGTGGAGTGGCTGGACAAAGGAAGTTTTCTGTCAAGGCAGCTTATCTATTTCTACTATCTTTATTTATTATGTCATTCGTAAAACCTTGGTGTGTTTTTAAATGTTTTCCGTTGCTAAACTTATTTACTTTCCGCTAGTAAACTTTGTAATTCTACTACTATACTTGGATTTCCGCTGCTAAACTTTGTCATTTTCCGCTGCAATCTTTATTTTTATTCCGCTGCTATTTTGTTAAAGAGTCTATGTTCTCTAAAATGGTTTATAAAACGAATGATGTGTTTTGAGGCAGTTTTAAACGTCCCGTGTTGTGGTCGTTTGCTATAAAGATGTCTGGTTTCGATTCGCGTAGTGCCCCCAGCATGTCAGCTGCCATATTTTGAGTTTGGGGTGCTACAGATAATGTAATGGTTACAAAAAGAAAATAAAGTTTTATGATTTGTGTTTTCCAATATTTAAAAAAGAAAAATATATTTCCCAATCAAAAATACAAAAAGATTTTTATTTTCTATTTTGATTTTCTTTTTCTTTTTCATTTTTATTTTTGTGGTGTATGACCATCCGCTCATCTTCTCAAAGTCTTATTTCTCCATTATTTAATCCCGAAAGGGTAATTTGTCACACTCACCGGGTTTATTTCCCAACCGTTGAGGAAATGGACCAAAACAATCAACACCCTCCGATGGGTAATGATCACCAACATGTGCCAGCTCCCGATCTCCGAACGATGGAGGAGCTGTGCTAACCGACAATGCACTGAAGAGGTGGCCCGATTGCCCCTCTTAACATCGAGGCTACAGATTTTGGACTCAAGCATCATATGATCCAACAAGTCCAAAATTCGTGCCAATTTCACAGTTTACTGGGTGACGATGCTAATAAGCATCTTGGCAAATTCTTGACTGATAAGGCGAAAAGTGTACTGCTTTTAAGGGGTCATTTAAGCCCGAATTCCAGATTATTTGATCAAATATTGCCCTAAATCGTTCCTTTTGTCATTTTAGGTACTTTTGGAGAGAAATCTGGAAAAGGAAGCATTTTGGACGTTTTTGGAGCATAAAAGTAAAGAAAACGGAAAATTCTCAAATTTCCTTGTTGGAACAGTACCTGACGGCGTCAAGCTTTTACAAGTAACGGTGTCAAGAGTAACAAAAGAGGTGAATATGGAATTTATAACGTGACGGTCCAGAAAGTTTTCAAGCATTGGACCTGACGTCGTCACCAAGGCCGTCAGGGTCCAATTACACGTGACGGCCCAGAGTAATCTTCTACATGACGGCGTCACAAATGGATCTAGGCAATACGACTTCACTTTGGCGGCGAGTTGACGGCGTCACAATTTACAACGTGACGCCGTCAGCCTGTATTCTCTATATATATTTTTGCAATTTTTCATTCTAAAGTGTGGAATTTTTAGTGCAACTTTGGGGGAATAAACCCTAGTTCGAATTTTATCAGCCTTTCAAGGGTTTCAACCCCTTGATTCTCCCATGTTCAATTGAAGATAAGTATTCATTCAAATCACTCAATATGTCTATGTGTTGTGTGATTATATCTTATGCTTGTTTTCTCTTTAACATGCTAGGCTAGATTTCCATTGTGTTTGCTTAGATGTAGTGAAACCTAGATGTTAATTATGGGTTGATTGTTTGTTTATAATTGTTACGGATGATTGTATTCGATGTTAGGCTTAAGAAAACTGGCAGACTTCCAATGGTAACTTGCTTGAACGTCTTAAGAAACATGATCGAAGGTGTACTACGATTTTTGGTTGTATTTAATGCGTAAGAGAATTCTAATGATCCCATGTTAGGAGCTTCTAACGGCTCGACATGGAGTGAAGTAGGATCTTATAGAGTTAGGGAATATTGTACACAGCCCTACGACTAGTATTAAGGAATATCACCCATCATCCATGCAATTGTAACAAGCTAATCAACCTGTAAAAGATATCTAGGGAGTAATGAAATCTAAGTAAACACAACTTTCCTCATTATTGTTTCCACCACATTAGTATAATAGTTTTATTTTCATTTCTTTTATTTTATTTTGATTGCATCTTTAGATTAATTGGATTAGTTGGCTAGCAACTAATTCCGCCCACTCCTTCAAAACCCGAGATTTTACTTGCTTTCATAAAATATAAAAAATACAAAAAGAATCATCCCTCACCTCTAGACCTAGTTTAGTAGGCTTTCTAATCCTAGCGACACTATTCCTGAGTTGAACGATCAATCCCCCGGTACTTGTCAGTATACTATATTACAACGATCAGGTACACTGCCTGGTAGGGGTTGTAAGCTTCTCGAGATCCCTTGAGAGGTAAAACCTGTTGTGAGGGTGCGATCCCCACGTATCAAGTTTTTGGCGCCGCAGCCCTGGGAATAGTTATTGTCTAGGTTAGAATTTCTTTTTATTAGGTCTACTTGCTAGATTCCTTTCTAGTAAGATTTTATTTTTATTTTTAGGTTTTCCTTAGTCTATCTCATTTCTTCATGTCTTTGTTCGTAACCATTACCATCCGACATCATGGAAGGTGGTAATATCTTTGAACCCGTCAACCTACCACTTCAAAACCACCCACAAAACCCACCACTACCAAACCAACCTCTTAGACCCCGAACTTTAGGATAGTATTCCCGTCCTAGCCACCAAGGCTATCGAAACACCATTGAGCTCACTCAAGGAGCCAATGTGTCTCCCTTGCGATCCAACACCATCCGGTTGGTGCAAAGCGGATGTGCATTCCATGGACTTCGTTCCGAAGATCCTAATCAACATCTCAAGGATTTCCTTAAAATTGTAGATTCCATAGACCTTGATGTTGCAACTAGAGAGACGACCTGATTACGTCTATTTCAATTCTCTCTACGTGATCAAGCTAGTCAATGGCTTGAACGTTTACCCGTGGGATCCATCACCTCTTGGGATGATCTCACTTCTCATTTCCTTGCTCAATTTTTTCCACCGGGGAGAATTACCAAGCTTAGAAATGACATCTTGATGTTCCAACAACGTCAAGGTGAAGCTTTCTATGAAGCATGGAATCGTTTCAAGGACTTACTCCAAAAAGTCCCTCATCATGGCATAGATCTTTGGTTATTAGTTCAAATCTTCTATGACCATGTCGACTTTCACACCAAGCGCATCATTGATCGAGCCGCTGGAGACGGGTTGCGTGATAAAGACGCCGAGGAATCTTGGGAAATTATTGATGAACTTGCCTTTGACAATCGTGAGTTATGGGAAGTTATGCATGTTATAAACTCGGCTGTCAACGCAATCTCGACACCTGGGGAAACCACTCAAATCTCCGAAGAATTCCTTTGCGAACTTGAGAGAAAAATGGATTACCTCACAGAGAAACAAAGGGGACCTTTAAGTCCCAGACGAGCAACGGTCAATTCTATCTTAAATATGAATCCAATACCATTGTCTGAGTCACCTCTTAGAGAGAATGTCGAGACCTTCAAAGACATAATCGACCTTATTCACCTCCTCAAAACCTCAGCCTGGAATTCGAAACTCGAATGAGAGAGTACATGGCAACACATTCCGAGCGGCATGCTAAATTCGAGGAAGCAGTTTATAGACAAAAGGAGGAGATGCAACAGAAAATGACAGAGATGATGAGCCTAGTGGAAGAATACCCGAGCATAAAAACCTCGGAAATGATGTTGTTAAGAAAGGAAAATGTCACCCCTACCACCCAGTTTGTTAACTCTATAACAATTGTCCATGAGGACAATGAAAATAAGGAGACCCCTAGTGCATAAACCATCGAGGAACCACCAAAATCCCAACCATTAGGGTACTACCTAAAACATGATATGAATGAGGAAACCATAACAAATTGGATAAAGGATGGTGGGCATATCCAATCCTCCAAACAGGTTTCAAAAAAGAAAAAAAAGGAGAAGGATGAGTATGATACATTACCTGGGGGGCCGATATTCGAGGGTCTACTTAAGCAAAAAGTAGCCACGAAGCAGATGACCTATGGGAACTTTGAGATTCCAGCCATCATTGGGAAATTGCAATACTTGGATGCTTTCGTAGATCAAGGATCGGAGGTAAACCTGATGCCTCTATCTATTTATACTCAGCTCACTACGGAAATGTCGGCTACCTCCCGTGTTAGGCTATCCTTTGCTGGTCACTCTTATGTCTACCCTTTGGGAATTGCTGAGGATGTGCTGGTTAATGTAGCAGGTTTTATATATCCCATCGACTTCTTGATCATCGATGATAAAGGAGGTGGGTGCATGCCCATAATCTTTGGAGCACCATTCCTCACCACTTCAAGAGCTGTCATTAGGTATGGAAAACAAGAAATTGAACTTAAGTCAGGACAAAGGAAGATTAGCCTTCCTATGACCCCACGATGTGTGCAAGAAAGCCTGATGAAAAGAAAGCTCAAAAACAACATTGACACATCGTATAATCGAGTTCAAGAAAAAATCCTCGCATGGGAAACAAGAATCAAGAATCAAGAGCTACAAAGAAACTGAGCCTGAGAAGGGCAAAAGCAGCGATAAAATTCATGTCAAGTTCAAATGCAGTCAACCAACGGAGAATCATGTACCATTTGTAGAAGGAGACTTGGTACTATTAAGGCATCCTGAGATAAAGGTACCTCCCGATGAACCAAGTCCCTGGTGGTATGGACCATTCACAATCAAAAGCCTACTCCAGGATGGAGTAGTTACATTGAGCAGTAAAAGAGGAGGGGAAGTAACTGCAAGTATCAAGCGATTGAAACACTACCACCCCGATAGCGAGGATCATGCTTTTATGGGATACGTCACCTCAAGAGACGAGGTCACGTAGTAGCTCATGACCTTGAGTCTAGCTACAAGACTAGTAAATATAGAAAAGCGCTTCTTGGGAGGCAACCCAAGTTTTATTTGTTTTATTGTTTGTTTGTTTGTGTGTTTGTTTGTTTGATTGTTATTTGTTTCCGTATGCGTGCCTTATTTTTATTGTTGGTAGATCATGCTTTAAACTAAAATTGTGAAAATGCTTTATTTTGTTTTTAACTTCGTCTTAATTACATATAAAGGTATTTTGCAAAAGATAAGTGTAAGGGAAATCCAAATTTGTTTCTAATAACGAAAATGAGCATGATTTATCACAATATTAAATAAGCATGTATATTAGTATTTGTTAGAGTCAAATGCTTGTATCGAGTCATAATGATATTTTGCAGGATTTTCCAGGAAGTAGGACATAAGTTTTTCCAGAAATTTTCCGGAAACTTAACAAAAAAATTTTCCAGGAGCATCCTAACGGCATCAGGAATTACAACCTAACGGCGTCAGATGCCAGAATTTAAAAAATTTTGCAAGTTTTGTTTAAACCGGAGTTTTAAAGTTTTTGTCGATTCTATAGTTTTATAAACTCCAGGAAATCTGCAAACATTCATTCCACAAGCATTATATCTTAAATTGTTAGTATATATAGATTGCCGGCGATTTTACGCGAGGTTTGCCTTGATTGTTTTCTCAAGTTTAACAGGTTATATATGATAAGAAGATGATTTATATTTCTGGAATGGAAGCTTTGAGCGTTCATTTTCTTGGAGGAAGATCTAACCTTGTTGACACACTATCCACACCGAACGAATCAGGGGAGTATTTGTTTTCATTCTTTTACCTATTTTACTTTTACATTCTTTAATTGAACATTGGGGACAATGTTCATCTTAAGTGTAAGGGGAGGGTAAATGATGATACCTTATAGGATACTATTGCACTTGAGTTTGTTTGTTTGAAAGTCGGTGTGTAATAAAACTAAGAGAAATACTTATTAGTGCAATTTTAGCGCCAAATTTAAAAAATTTTACAACATTTAGGAGTGAAACTTTAGCCTTAACAAGCGTCTCATGGATTCAAGCATCATATGATCCAACAAGTCTAAAATTCGTGCCAATTTCACAGTTTACTGGGTGACGATGCTAATAAGCATATTGGCAAATTCTTGACTGATAAGGCGAAAAGTGTACCGCTTTTAAGGGGTCATTTAAGCCCGAATTCGAGATTATTTGATCAAATATTGCCCTAAATCGTTCCTTTTGTCATTTTAGGTACTTTTGGAGAGAAATCTGGAAAAGGAAGCATTTTGGACGTTTTTGGAGCATAAAAGTGAAGAAAACGGCAAAGTCTCAAATTTCCTTGCTGGAACAGTACCTGACGGCGTCAAACTTTTACAAGTGACGGCGTCAAGAGTAACAAAAGAGGTGGATATGGAATTTATAACGTGACGGTCCAGAAAGTTTTCAAGCATTGGACCTGACGGCGTCACCAAGGCCGTCAGGGTCCAATTACACGTGACGGCCCAGAGTTATCTTCTACATGACGGCGTCACAAATGGATCTAGGCAATACGACTTCACTTTGGCGGCGAGTTGACGGTGTCACAATTTACAACGTGACGCCGTCAGCCTGTATTCTCTATATATATTTTTGCAATTTTTCATTGTAAAGTGTGGAATTTTTAGTGCAACTTTGAGGGAATAAACCCTAGTCCGAATTTTATCAGCCTTTCAAGGGTTTCAACCCCTTGATTCTCCCATGTTCAATTGAAGAGAAGTATTCATTCAAATCACTCAGTATGTCTATGTGTTGTGTGATTATATCTTACGCTTGTTTTCTCTTTAACATGCTAGGCTAGATTTTGATTGTGTTTGCTTAGATGTAGTGAAACCTAGATGTTAATTATGGGTTGATTGTTTGTTTATAATTGTTATAGATGATTGTATTCGATGTTAGGCTTAAGAAAACTAGCAGACTTCCATTGGTAACTTGCTTGAACATCTTAAGAAACTTGATCGGAGGTGTACCACGATTTTTGGTTGTATTTAATGCGTAAGAGAATTCTAATGATCCCATGTTAGGAGCTTCTAACGGCTCGACATGGAGTGAAGTAGGATCTTATAGAGTTAGGGAATATTGTACACGGCCCTACGACTAGTATTAAGGAATATGACCCGTCATCCATGCAATTGTAACAAGCTAATCAACCTGTAAAAGATATCTAGGTAATGAAATCTAAGTAAACATAACTTTCCTCATTATTGTTTCCACCACATTAGTATAATAGTTTTATTTTCATTTCTTTTATTTTATTTTGATTGCATCTTTAAATTAATTGGATTAGTTGGCTAGCAACTAATTCCGCCCACTCCTTCAAAACCCGAGATTTTACTTGCTTTCATAAAATATAAAAAATACAAAAAGAATCATCCCTCACCTCTAGACCTAGTTTAGTAGGCTTTCTAATCCTAGCGACACTATTTCTGAGTTGAACGATCAATCCCCCGGTACTTGTCACTATACTATACTACAACGATCAGGTACACTGCCTGGTGGGGGTTGTAAGCTTCTCGAGATCCCTTGAGAGGTAAAACCTGTTGCGAGGGTGCGATCCCCACGTATCATTGACCGTCACCCAAAGCATGAAACAAAATGGGGTTTCCGATGACTCCCTTCGTCTTTCTCTCTTCCCCTATTCTTTGACGCATCATGCTACCGCTTGGTTTGATCGTCTTCCCAAGAACTCGATTCATACTTTTGAAGAGATGGTTTCGAAGTTCTTGGCGAAATATTTTCCGCCATCGATGGTGACGAAGCTAAGAAACGATATTAGCAATTTCCGGCAACTTCCCGACGAATCTTTATTCGAGGCTTGGGAACGTTATAAGCTTGCTATTGATCGGTGTCCAAATCATAATATGCTTTTTGTTACGATAATTGATACGTTTTACAATGGTTTAACTCTCCGACATCGTGACATGATCAATGGAGCAGCTAGTGGTACTTTTATGAAACGACGTCCTGAAGATTGTTACGAACTTATTGAGAACATGACTGCCCATTACAATTATTGGGATTCCTCAGCCGAGAGGAATGAGTAGACAAGATCGACTACGGCTCATAGTTCTTCTTATAATTCCGAGCTGGCCTCCATTACTTAGAAACTCGATGATTTGTCTACGGCTATGTTACGAATGCATCAATCAAATCAGAATCAAGGCAAAAACCATCAAGTCAAAATGGTTAACCATAGTTGTGAGACTTGTGGTGGTCCACATTCGTATTTTGAGTGTCCAGCCTCCGGTGGCTTCACTCACGAGAATGTGTATGCTACTACGGGAACCTAAAATATGGGAGGTAATGGTTACCAACCACAAGGTGACCGTAATCTTCTTAGCTACCGTTCCAACAATTATCTTGGACCACCCGGTTTCAATCAACCGAACCAAGTGAATCAAGTGAATCATAATAATAATGTGAAAAATCGTAATCATCAAGATAATCAAAATCAAAATCGAGCTAATCATGGTTTTCAAAATCAAAACCAAGGATTTAATCAAAATCGGAATTTTCAAGGGAATCAAAATCTAGGGCCGAATCAAGGGAATTTTAATCAAAATCAAGGGAATTTTCAGGGAAATTTTCAAAATGCTAATCATGGTAACTTTAATCATGGAAATCAGAATCATGGAAATTTTCAGAATCAAAATCAGGGTTTTAATCAAAACAACCGAGGGCAAAATTTTAATCAAAATCAAAATGTGGTTCAAAATCCATCACCCTCGGATGAGATAATCAAGTAATTCATGAAGAATCAAGAGGAAATGAATAAAATGTTGATTAACGAAATGATCGAAATGAATAAGCGTTTAAATGATCGACCCTCGAGCTTGGGAACTCTTCCAAGCAACACGATCGCTAACCCGAGGTGCGATCTTAAAGCGATCACAACTTGAAGTGGTGTTTCATACAATGGACCAACGGCTCCGACTACCTCTTCTTCTCTTCCTCCTAAGGTAGTCGACCGTGAAACTGAGGCTACAAAGGATACGGAACTTCTTATTAATAATGGAAGGGCCAAAGACATCCAACCTCGGGTTGTCCAATCGTCAAAAGGAAAAGAAAAAGTTGTTGGTGAATCTGAGAAAGAAATTCCCATCAAGACCAAATTACCTTATCCGTCCAGACTTAACGATCAAAAGCACCGTGAGAACGTTAATCATCAAATGGAAAAGTTCTATCAGATCTTTCAAGACTTGCATTTTGATATTAGCTTCGCGGATGCTATTCTTTTGATGCCAAAATTTGTGTCTATGATCAAGAATCTTTTTAATAACAAATAAAAATTGTTTGAGATGGCTAAAACCCCATTAAATGAGAAGTGCTCGACGGTTCTCCTGAAAACGCTTCCCAAAAAGCTTGGATATCCCGGCAAGTTTCTTATTCCGTTTAATTTTCCGGGGATGGTTCAGTGCTTCGCCTTGGCCGATCTTGGTGCTAGCATTAACCTAATGCCATTATCCATTTGGAAAAAGTTATCTCTACTCGATTTGACTCCGACTTGCATGACCCTCGAGCTTGCCTACCGAACTACTTCCCAACCAATGGGAATAGCCGAGGATATTTTCGTCAATGTGGGAAAGTTCAATTTCCCTGCCGATTTTGTGGTAGTCGATTTTGATGTCGATCCACGGGGTTCCTCTCATTCTCGGGAGAGGATTCCTAAGGACTGGCCGTGCTTTGATTGATGTTTATGACGAGGAGATTACCCTTCGTGTTGGAAGTGAAGCTGTAACGTTCAATCTTGACCAAACCGCGAGATACTCCTCTAATTATAATCATATCTCCGTTAATCGAATCGATGTTATTGATGCTGCTACGGAGGAGTATTCTCAAAAGCTTCTCGGTTTTACAAACAATGCTTCTAGTGGCAATCCCATTCCTTCTTCAGAACCAATCATCTCCGACTCTTCCCCTTCCCTCACTCCGTTTGAGGGAGGTGAATTTAATTTGGAAGATGTCGATGAATTTCTTGCTGTTGATACGTCTTCTTCATCGAAAGTTGATGATTCCTATCGTGATCCGGAGGGGGAAATTCTTTTACTTGAACAACTTTTAAATGAAGAACTGGCCCTTTTTCCCCCTCTGATGGACCTTAAAATGGCAGATGTTAAAGAAGTTAAGCCGTCTATTGAGAATCCTCCGGAGCTCGAGCTTAAGGATTTACCTCCTCATTTCGAATACGTTTTCTTAGAAGAGACCCATAAATTACCCGTCATCATTTCCAAAGGCCTAAAAGATGAGGAGAAGACCCGACTCTTAGATGTGCTCAAGAAGCATAAAAGTGCCATAACTTGGCAGATCTCCGACATTAAGGGCATTGATGAGTGCTAAAATAGTCATCATTTTATACCTATATTTGACTGTAAAAACACTGAAAACAACCAAATATGCTTAATTATACTGCAAATATCCTTGGATTGTGTTTTTATGTGTTTCAGGTAGAAAAGGATTGGAAACATGAGAGAAATGAGCAAAGTATGCTGAATTGGTAGAATCAGTCCCTAAACTTTCAAAAATTGGTAGAAATGGTCCCTGGTGGAATATTTTGGAAGAAAAGTCATAACAGTCCTTGGAAGTTCACAAAATATCACAAATGACCCTTTGATGGAAAGATTGAAGGATTTACAGAATTAGTCCTTCAACTTTGGAAAATGGCAAAAAATAGTCCCTGGAAATTCAAAATATGGAAAATTGCAATTCTTATCCTTGGATTATTCATATCTGGCATAAATGACCCTTGAATCAACTTTGGGAATATTACAAGTTCAACCCTCCATTTTTAGAAAAATTACACAAATGGTCCTTGTGATAACACTTAACCAAACTGGACACTCTTTATTAATTCGAAAATCCAAATCCAAACAAACCAAACCCAACCCAATCACCAGCCCATTACCCAAGCCCAAAACCCATTTTTAATATAAAAAACACCACCCCAGTCAAACCAGTCAAAACACAACCATCACCACTGTTCACCCATCCTCACCCCCCATTTCCCGCTCCCTGCTCCCCCTCTAATCCCTCACCTTCCACTCTACTTGTCCCCTCCAACACCTTCTCTTAGCCACCCTATAACCAACCCCAGTTGCAATTTTACAATTCCAAGAACCCTGGTCCCATTTCCACATTATACGGTTTTGGCGCCAAAAATAAATAGAGGGCTAGGATCATGGGAAACTTAATCCAACGAATGGGATTTGGTCAAGGGTCTTCAAGAAAGCTTTTGGGACTGCCTTTTCAAACAGGGAACACACATGGAGGCATTGAGTCCTTATTTCCCATTTTAGTATAAGCCATGAAAGGCATGTAATACACATAGTTTTAATCTAGTTAATTAATTTTCAAGTTGTAATCAGTTTTTAAGTTAATGAAAGTTTCCTTTCAGTTAAATCTTTGTATTGCAATTTTCAAGTTTTCCTCAAGTTTTTCAAGTTATCTTTCTAAGTTGATCACTCAATATAAGTTCTGTATAAGCTCTCATAATTTAATGTAGTAGCTTATAATTCATATAGAAAACAGAAAAAGCTATAAAATCAATATCAAAATTACCACAGGGTACCTTTGCATTTTTGGTGGAAAGCTAAGGAAGTTGTCTAAAAGGATTGGCAAGATGGACTTTTACCTAGCTTATCTTTGATAAGCTAGGAGCTTGTTACTGATAAAGAGGCCCTAGTAAAAGCTAGGCCAGGTTTCAAAGTTATTTGTTTCAAAAATTTGATTTTCTAGTGTAATTTTGCATATTCTATGATTATAGTTGCTAGTGCTTATTAGTTGCTTGTTCTTGCTTATTCTGACATATTGTTGCTATTTAGATAAGTTTTAGTTCATAATTCAAGCTGTAGTACAACTTTCAATAGGTTTAGTATAAAATCAGAAGTTTGAGTAGTGTTTGGTTTGGACTGTGTGATTGTGCATTTGTTGAGTTCATTGGTTAAAACTTGTTCAAACACTCTTCTTAGTACCAATATAGCCTAGACTAACCTTCACTTAGGCATTTGTAAGCTCGGAAAGTCAAAATCAACTTTGATCACTCCCTAGTACTTCACTGTGTGGATTTAGGATTAGCATAAGCTTCAAATTAGTTCATAAACAGTTAAGGTAGCCTAAAATAGTCATAATATAGCTTAACATACATAAATCAATAAGTAGGAAGGAATCAAAAGTCATTTTAGTCAAACTAGGATCAAAATTAAAAAGTCAAATTTCAAAGTACTTTCAGAAAACCAAAAATTCAAGGATTTTTCATGATTTTTGTGTTCACTTTCAAGACCTGAGCTTTTTACAAGTTAAACTCCATAACCTAAACTTGCAAAATCCATGCTCAGCTTATTTTTGTGATTTTTTTAGAGTGCTTAATTGACTTGTGAAAAGACCTGCAGGGCAGGTTATCACCCTGCACCAGGGCATCTCAGATTTTTGGTCAAATTTTGAATTGCCCCTCCTAGGTTCATTTGGAAACATTAGGACTTCTAATTTGGCTTTTTAGAAAGCTTATCAGCATGACTTTCTAGATTTCAACTTATTTTGGATCTCAGTTTTCATTTAGATAGCTTATTTTTACCCTAAAAGTTGCTTGATTTCACAATATGTACTGAGTGCTCAGTATAGACCTACCATTTTCAACAGACCATATCTTGTTCATTAGTGGGCCCCACCTAGTGCTTACTGGCTTTTTGGAAACCCCAATAAGCCAACTTGTCAAATCTGAGCTTATTTTGTACTTGTGAACTTATTTGGACCCTTGAATCAGACCCTGCAACTTGGCCAATTCACCCAAGTATCCTGAGACCTTAGTGTTTTTGCCTTATTTCAAATGCTTATTCTGAGCTTATTAGTGGACCATTGGGTCTGCTTATTGGCTCATTTGAAAGGCCCCCGGTCCATCTTGAAGGTTCAAGCCTTAGATTGGACTCCTGACCCCCTAGTGGACCCCACAGAGGGCTGCAGTTGACCATTTTTGCCTATTTTGGCCTGTTGCATAAGCCAAGTGCTTATTAGCCTCTCACTGCTTATTCTGTATGCTTATTTGCTTCCTTGTGTTTATTTTCAGTGTAACTTAAGTTTTTGGTAGCTTATTTTGTTCTGTGGTACAGTAGTTTAGCTTTTTAAGCAACTTAATCAAAATTAAAAGTCCTAATAAGCTACATTCCTATTCTGCCAAACTCATAAGCTCACCAAGTGCTTATTTTTGAGTTCTAGATAGTCCACCTTCACAAAAGTTTCTTATTTCCAGTTGCAAATTAGTTTTGAAAAAGAAAATTAAAAAATATACAAATAGTGATAGCTTCTATTTAAGTCATTTGGCTTATTTTCAGCTTTTTACAAAAACAATTTTCATTTTTATAATTTTCATAGGTTCCTGACATCATAAAATAATTTTAGGAAATGTTTTATATTTTTTATTGTTCATTTGCTATTTTTCTTAATTTAAATTAGTTTCAATTAATTAATAATTAGTTTTTAATTAATAATAATTATTTAAAAAGTCAGAAAAATACAATTTTAATTTTAAAATTAGTTTTAAGTTTATTTAGATTTTTCCAAATTAAATTTTCATTTTTCTAGTGTAAAATCATATTTAGTTATAATTTAGGGTAATTTAAATAATTAAAAGTAATTAGAAAATTAGTAATGAATTAATAACAATTAATTAAATAGTGTAAAAATTTATTTTTATTTTTCTTAAAATTTTCTTTTATCATTAGGATTATAAAAATATCTTTTTCATCTTCGTAGGACTTTTATTGATCTTATTTCACTTTTTCTCACATACGTTCGCGTCTGTTTTTAATTAAAACGTACGTTTTAGGTTTTAGCGCGTTTCTTACTAAACCAATTTCACGTAATTATTCACATAGCTTGTCTAAGCTATTCTCTTTCATAATTCTTGAACTTTATCAATCATAACCCTTTCCTGTGAAAATCACCCAATCACAAGCACGTTTAAAATACTTTCCACACCTCGTCGGGATATAACGACCCGGGGAAACCCTATTCTTTACCGGAGCATTGGTTTAGGCTGTTTGACTATATTGACCACATCCGTGGTTGACTTTAGTTGAATGCTTTTGCATCAATCAATTTTTGGCGCCGCTGCCGGGGAGGTGTGCGCGTATTCACAGCGTCTTAGAGATTAGTGGTTTTTCACCATCGTCACTGTAAAAATTCCACCACTTTTTGTAAATTTTTAAATCAAAACATAAAAAGTCATTAGCACTTTTCCTAAAGTGTTAACAACACCAAAAAAGTCAAAAACAAACAAAACAAATTGTAACGTTTTCTATATCGGATTTCTTCTTAGGTGATTCTTAAAGAAATACGATTTTGGTTTACGGGACGATACCAAAAATAATTCCGAAAGTTTTTTCACATACACACAAAAACCCAAAAACATTCTTCTTTTTCTTGTGAATAAATACATAAAATACAATGTCGCAAACCAAGGCAGAACACCTACCAATTGGGGGTGTGAACATTAATAAGTTCCCAAACAAAAGATTAAAACTTGCCATTGTATCCTTATGAGTGGTGTACCTTTTCCAAAGAAGCCATTCATTTGTGATTATTGGTTTAAGTTCACTGTGGTTTTATCTCGACTTTGTTTTGATTGATTTTGTCTATAGTGCATGCGCACTCGTTCTTCTAGGTCTACGAGCCCATTACGTGAGCTTGTAAGAATCCCTAGAAGACATCATAGACGTTCAGCACGAACAGGCCGATCTGAGATCCGTGCTTTTTCCACATCTACTGTTACCATGGCGGAAGACCGCCCCATGAATGAGCTTCTCCAAGCACCCATCGAGGGTTACGGAGATGCTATTTTTGTTCCAGCCATCGTGGCTGATAATTTTGAGCTCAAAACCGGGTTACTAAATCTTGTAACCTCAAGTCAATTCTATGGTTTTGAGAGGGACGATCCTCATGCTCACATTCGATGGTTTAACAAAATCACGTCAACCATCAAATACAAGAATATCCCGTCTGAAGCAATAAAACTTCTTCTCTTCCCATTCTCCCTCGAGGGACAAGCCCGGATTTGGCTTGAAAAACAACCCCCTCGATCTATTGAGACATGGGAAGATCTTGTCAAGAAATTTGTGAATGAATTCTTCCCACCTTCTAAGACCACGAGTCTTAAAAACGAAATCACCAAATTCACTCAAAAATATGATGAATCATTTGGTGAAGCGTGGGATCGTTTCAAAGAATTACTTCGCAAGTGTCCTCATCATGGTTTCTCTGAGTTGATGCAACTTGATACTGTCTACAATGATTTGAGCCAAGTTGATCAGTATTCTCTCAATGCCTCCGCGGGAGGTAATTTCTTGAGTAGAACCACGAAAGAAGCTTTAGCTATCATCGAGAACAAGTCTAAGGTCCCCTCTACACGAAGCAAACCAGTTGTTTCCCAAGTGAGTGCGGGTCCTTCCACTTCGTCATCTATGAGTCAATCTAGCACCAATGCTAAGATTGACAAGCTCACTGAAGCTATTCAAGCTTTGGTTCTCTCCCAGCAAAAGAAAGTCTCTTTTCAACAAAACCCTCCACATGCTGAGGTTAAAAAAGTGGAAGTCTGTGTTACCTGTGGCGGTCCTCATGCATATTACAATTGCACTGCCACTGATGGTAACCCGTATGAAGCTCATGCTATAGCCGGGTCCTCAAATCAAGGAGGCAATCAATACCACCCCTATGGACCCGAACTATCATCCTAACCACTACCCTGGACCACCCGGTTTTAATCGAAACAAAAATGTCCAAAACCGTAACCAAAACCAAAATAGAATAAACCAAGGTTTTCAAAACCAAGGCAATTTTAATCAAGTTCAAGGTTTTCCGAATCAGGTCTACCAAAATCAAGGTTTCCAGAATCAAGGAAACTTTAACCGAAACCAAGGTCAGGGTAATTTCAACCCCGGATATTTTCATGGAAACAACAACCCAAATAAGGGTAATTTTCAAAATCAAGGTCCCAACCAGAACAACCGTGCTCAAAATTTTCAAAACCAGAATCAAGCCATTGTTCCAACTGGGCCATCATCTAATGAGTTGTTAAAATAATTCATGAAATCCCAGGAAGAAATGAACAAGTTGTTGGTCAGCCAAATTTCTGAGATCAAGAAGTCTTTAAATGATCGACCCTCGGGCTCAGGTAGTACTTTACCTAGCAACACGATCGCTAATCCGAGGGGCGATGCAAAGGCGATCACAACCCGAAGTGGTGCTTCATATAATGAGCCCGCGATTCCTACTACCTCTTCTTCCTCTCCTCCAAGGGTAGTGAAACGTGTACCTGAGGTGACAAAGGACAAGGTGCAATCTACTAGCCAACGAAGTACCGCACACGTCCATCCTCAGGTTGTACCAGAAACCATACCCAGACCTGTAGTTGTCTTTGAACCATCTGAAACTCCAGTTGAAAACCCTAAATCCAAAACTTCTATTCCTTACCCATCACGTTTAAATGAACAAAAGCTCCGCGAAAAAGCTAGTCATCAAATGGACAAATTTTTCCAAATCTTTCAAGATTTGCATTTTGACATAAGCTTCGCGGATGCTATCATCTTGCTACCCAAGTTTGCATCAATAATCAAAAATTTGTTAAGTAATAAGGAAAATCTCTTTGAAATGGCTAGACTCCGTTAAATGAGAACTGCTCATCAGTTCTTTTGAAAAAGCTTCCTAAAAAGCTTGGAGACCCTGGAAAATTTCTCATTCCTTGTGTTTTTCCGGGTATGGTTGAATACTTCGCCTTGGCCGATCTTGGTGCTAGCATTAACCTGATGCCATATGCAGTGTAGAAGAAACTATCTCTTCCCGAACTCACTCCTACGTGCATGACTCTTGAGCTTGCCGACCGTTCAATATCTCGTCCTCTTGGCATTGCTGAGGACGTGTTTTTGAAAGTAGGAAAGTTCTATTTTTCGGCCGATTTTATGATTGTTGACTTTGATGCAGACCCGAGGGTTCCTCTAATTCTTGGAAGAGGATTCCTGAGGACTGGCCGTGCTCTCATTGATGTCTTTGAATAAGAGATCACGTTGCGTGTTAGTACTGAAGCAATCACCTTTAACCTCGATCAAACTTCGAGGTTCTCCTCAAATTAGGACTCTAAATCGGTTAACTGAATATATGTCATTGATGTTGCTGCTGAGGAGTACGCTCAAGAAGTTCTTGGTTTTACCAATGATTCTCTAAGTGGAAATCCCAATCCATCTTCTCATCCTAAAATAGCTAATTCTTCTCCTTCCCTCACTCCGTTTGAGGGAAGTGACTTCGTCTTAGAAGAAATTTTGGCTTTCTCAAAAGTGATTCGATTCCCGATGGAATTGATAACCAAGATATTGACCCAGAGAGGGATATTCTCCTCCTTGAGAAATTATTAAACGAAGATCCCTCTCCTCTTCCTGTTCTACCACAAACACTTCATAATGAGGAAATAAAATATGTTGAGAAAACTGATGATTTTCCTGAGGTCGAGCTTAAGGACTTACCGCCTCATCTCGAATACGCATTTTTGGAGGGTGATGATAAATTACCTGTCATAATTGCTAAAGATTTGAGTGATGAGGAAAAGGATGCTCTCATAAAGGTTCTAAAGTCTCATAAGCAAGCAATTGCTTGGAAACTATCCGACATCAAGGGCATTGACTCAGAATTTTGTACTCACAAGATTTTAATAGAGGATGACTTTAAACCAGCAGTCCAACAACAAAGAAGGGTTAATCCAAAAATCCACGAGGTTATCAAACAAGAGATTCTCAAACTTCTTGATGCCGGATTGATTTACCCTATCTCGGATAGTCCTTGGGTTAGTCCCATTCATTGTATTCCAAAAAAGGGTGGAATTACTGTTGTCACGAATGAAGAAAACGAGTTGATTCCAACTTGATTGGTTACGGGTTGGCGTGTTTGCATTGACTATCATAACTTAAATGACGCCACCCGCAAAGACCACTTGCCTCTACCCTTCATGGACCAGATGCTCGAGAGATTAGCGGGGAATGAGTACTATTGTTTCCTCGACGGTTTCTTGGGTTACTTCCAGATTCCCATTGATCCACAGGATCAAGAAAAGACCACTTTCACGTGCCCCTATGGAACTTTTGCCTACAGACGTATGCCATTTGGTTTATGTAATGCTCCGGGCACATTCCAAAGGTGTATGATGTCCATATTTTCCGACATGATCGGTAAAACTATGGAGGTCTTTATGGATGATTTCTTGGTCATTGGGGATTCGTTCCAATCATGTCTCTCCCATTTAGAAAACATGCTCAAATGTTGTGAAGACACAAAGTTATGTCTAAATAGGAAGAAGAGTCACTTTATGGTCAAAGAGGGCATTGTCCTCGGCCATAAGATTTCAAAAAACAGGATTGAGGTAGACAAAGCGAAAGTCGATGTCATTGCTAAATTACCTCATCCCACAACTGTTAAAGGTGTTCGGAGTTTTCTGGGTCATGCCGGCTTTTACCGTAGATTTATTCAAGACTTTTCAAAAATAGCCCGGCCAATGACCCGACTTCTTGAAAAAGAAACTCCGTTTGTCTTCTCTGATGAGTGCATTGAAGCTTTTCAAATTCTCAAGAAAAAGCTTACAGAAGCACCGATCTTAGTTGCCCCCGACTGGGACCTTCCATTTGAACTTATGTGCGATGCAAGTGATTTTGCCATAGGTGCAGTCTTGGGGCAGCGAAAAACCAAGCATTTACAGCCTATACACTATGCAAGCAAAACATTGACCGAAGCTCAAGCTCATTACACCACAACAGAAAAAGAATTGTTGGCTGTGGTGTATGCATTTGAAAAGTTTCGACCATATTTAATCTTGACAAAATGCATAGTGTATACGGATCACTCGGCTCTAAAATATCTCTTTGCAAAACAAGATGCAAAGCCGAGATTGCTCCGTTGGGTTCTCCTCCTACAAGAATTTGATATCATTATACGTGATAAAAAAGGAGCTGAGAACCTAGCTGCTGATCATCTGTCCCGTCTAGAAAACCCTCACCAAGATGTTTTCGAGAAAAAGGAAATAAATGAAACATTTCCTCTCGAGACCCTAAATGCGGTTTCTATTCGTGGAGATTCTACTACCCCATGGTTTGCAGACTTTGCAAATTATCATGCAGGTAACTTTGTAGTGAAAGGGATGTCGTCCCAACAAAAAAATAAATTCTTTAAGGATGTTAAACATTATTTCTGGGACGACCCCTACTTGTTCAAAATATGTGCGGATCAAGTCATCTGGCGGTGTGTTTATGGTCAGGAAGCCAATGACATTCTCAAGGTTTGCCATGCTGGACACACGGGGGGCCACCATAATCCAAACTACACCGCCAAAAAGGTGTTTGATTCCGGTTTTTACTGACCCACAATTTATAAAGATGCCTAGGAATTAGTCAAATCCTGTGACTCTTGTCAACGTCACGGGAATATTTCACAAAAGAATGAAATGCCTCAAAATGCAATTCAAGTTTGTGAAATCTTTGACGTGTGGGGCCATTCCCGTCATCTCATGGAAACAAGTACATACTCGTAGCTGTTGACAATTTGTCAAAATGGGTTGAAGCGAAAGCTTTACCCACCAACGATGCCCGAGTTGTTGTGAAGTTTTTAAAATCTCTTTTTGCTCGATTTGGAACTCCACGTGCTATAATCAGTGATCGTGGTACACATTTCTACAATGACAAATTTGATAAAGTCATGCAAAAGTATGGTGTAACTCACCGTCTTTCTACTGCGTACCACCCACAAACAAATGGACAAGTAGAATTTTCCAATCGAGGAATTAAAAGAATTTTGGAAAGGAGCGTAGGTGAAAATCGTGCATCTTGGTCGGACAAATTAGATGATGCACTCTGGGCTTTCCGTACAGCTTACAAAACACCCATCAGGTGTACGCCTTACAAGCTTGTGTACGGGAAAGCGTGCCATCTACCGATTGAGCTTAAGCACAAAGCCTATTGGGCCCTCAAGCATGCAAACTTTGACCTTAAAACAGCGGGTGATCATCGGAAAGTTCAAATGAATGAATTGAATGAACTTCGTGAGGGCAATATTCAATTCTAAGTGTTGGCATAATAGCCGGGTACTTTGAATATTGAGGGCAATATTCAATTCTAAGTGTGGGGGGGGGGGGGGATTCTATCAAATTTGTCACATATATTGTACCTGTTAGTGCCCTAGTACCCCCGTTTTGGCTAAATTTTAATATTTTTGCATAAAAAAGAAAAGTGCTTTGCACACAAAAATAAAATAAAAGAAGTGGTTTAGTCTTGATTAGGTTAGAACAAGGGGAATCCTGACTCTGCCAGAGTGTTGATCTGGCTGCTTCCTTAACTTTTTAGACTAAATTCTTAACGAATTGTGCAAATGAAAATGCTAAGCGTAGAGTAGTTGGTTCTCTTTAGAGCTTAGATAAGTAATCTGCGGCTTTTTCTCCCAGTAGCTCCTAATCGAATCTAAATACGTGCTGTTTTCAAACTTTTGACCATTAAAAGTTTTCGTTATGTAACAAGTTTTTATGCAAGGTTAATATAGAGTACTAGTTCAAATTTGTATTTAAATTTTAGAACAAGCAACTTCCCTAAAAATGAATAAAATTGCAAAGTGAAGCAAGTAAAATTGCTGAATGATGTGAAAATAAAAAGTTGGTTAAAAAAAATGATGAAAAAAAAAAGAATGAATAGAAAAAAATGAAAAAATGAAATGAAAAAGATGTGTTGAATAGAATTAGAATAATTAAATAAAAGCTGTTTTTTTCTCAAATTTAAATAAAAAGTTGAGCTAGTATTCGTTGATTTTGTGTAACGACTAAACGGGAATTTATAGATTGTTGATTTCGAAAGACCCCGAAAGCTCCGATACTATTCTCAAGGGTGTAAAAACCTAGCCTCCTAAGCTTCGGCTAAAAAGGATAAGCTGAGAAGAAAGTCATCACATGGAGTGATCTCATCTTTGCGTCTTTAATCTATAGATAATCGTTTGTTGTTATCTATTTAAGTTTTGATTTTAATGTGTCGGGGATATTAAAAATCTTTGAATCGAAATTCCGCCAATTCCGGTACTATTCTATGTGAGGTGTCAAATGCCTGGTCACCTAAAACCAACTGGTTTGGGATGTGCCGAGAGGAAAGCCGCTACATGAAAAAGGCTCTTTTTTATTCTTAAATTTCTAAGGTTCCCGGTGAGTTAGGATCGGGTTTAAATAAATGACAACTATAATGAGCTCCGATTTTTGGTGGTCAAACTTTTGAAAATAAGCACACGCACCTAAACTTGATAAATTGTGGGAGTAAAAAGTTAATTCTCGTCTTACACAGATTATTAATATAAGTAGTGTTAGCATTTTACAAAAACATTTGCGCAAGGGTTTTTGAACTTAGTTGGAAGTATAAAAAAGAGGATGATGATAAAAATTCCCTGGAGACACCCAGTTTGTGTGAATCCCGTTTCATAACACCGTTTTTGGAGAATCAAGCATTATGTATATTTCTGGTTTAAGTTTAAATTTCTCGCATTTTAATAAAAATTCAAAATAGGGTATACTTAATATTCTTTTGGCCTTTCATTACTTCATATGATTGGATTGCTAGGGACTAGCAATAGTTTAGTGTGGGGAATTGATGAGTGCTCAATTACTCATCATTTTATACCCATATTTGACTGTAAAAACACTGAAAACAACCAAATATGCTTAATTATACTGCAAATATCATTGGATTGTGTTTTTATGTGTTTCAGGTACAAAATGATTGGAAACAGGTGAGAAATGAGCAAAGTATACTGAATTGGTAGAATCAGTCCCTGAACTTTCAAAAATTGACAGAAATGGTCCCTGGTGGAATATTTTGTAAGAAACGTCAATATTAGTCCTTGGAAGTTCACAAAATATCACAAATGACCCTTTGATGGAAAGATTGAAGGATTTATAGAATAAGTCCTTCAACTTTGGAAAATGGCAAAAAATAGTCCCTAGAAATTCAAAAAATGGAAAATTGCAATTCTTATCCTTGGATTATTCATATCTGGCAGAAATGACCCTTGAATCAACTTTGGGAATATTACAAGTTCAGCCCTCCTTTTTCAGAAAAATTACACAAATGGTCCTTGTGATAACACTTAACCAAACCGGACCCTTTTTATTAATTCCAAAATCTAAATCCAAACAAACCAAACCCAACCCAATCACCAGCCCATTAGCCAAGCCCAAAACCCATTTTTAATATAAAAAAACACCACCCCAGTCAAACCAGTCAAACCACAACCATCACCACTGTTCACCCATCCTCACCCCCCATTTCCTGCTCCCTGCTCCCCCTCTAATCCCTCACCTTCCACTCTACTTGTCCCCTCCAACACCTTCTCTTAGCCACCCTATAACCAACTCCAGTTGCAATTTTACAATTCCAAGACCCCTGGTCCCAGTTCCACATTATACGGTTTTGGCGCCAAAAATAAATAGAGGGCTAGGATCATGGGAAACTTAATCCAACGAATGGGATTTGGTCAAGGGTCTTCAAGGAAGCTTTTGGGACTGTCTTTTCAAACAGGGAACACACATGGAGGCATTGAGTCCTTATTTCCCATTTTAGTATAAATATAAGCTTTTGTAAGCCATGAAAGGCATGTAATACACATAGTTTTAATCTAGTTAATTAATTTTCAAGTTGTAATCAGTTTTTAAGTTAATGAAAGTTTCCTTTTAGTTAAATCTTTGTATTGCAATTTTCAAGTTTTCCTCAAGTTTTTCAATTTATCTTTCTAAGTTGATCACTCAATATAAGTTATGTATAAGCTCTCATAATTTAATGTAGTAACTTATAATTCATATAGAAAACAGAAAAAGCTATAAAATCAATATCAAAATTACCACAGGGTACCTTTGCATTTTTGGTGGAAAGCTAAGGAAGTTGTCTAAATGGATTGGCAACATGGACTTTTACCTAGCTTATCTTTGATAAGCTAGGAGCTTGTTGCTGATAAAGAGGCCCTAGTAAAAGCTAGGCCAGGTTTCAAAGTTATTTGTTTCAAAATTTTGATTTTCTAGTGTAATTTTGCATATTCTGTGATTATAGTTGCTAGTGCTTATTAGTTGCTTGTTCTTGCTTATTCTGATATATTGTTGCTATTTAGATAAGTTTTAGTTCATAATTCAAGCTGTAGTACAACTTTCAATAGGTTTAGTATAAAATCAGAAGTTTGAGTAGTGTTTGGTTTGGACTGTGTGATTGTGCATTTGTTGAGTTCATTGGTTAAAACTTGTTCAAACACTCTTCTTAGTACCAATATAGCCTAGACTAACCTTCACTTAGGCATTTGTAAGCTCGGAAAGTCAAAATCAACTTTGATCACTCCCTAGTACTTCACTGTGTGGATTTAGGATTAGCATAAGCTTCAAATTAGTTCATAAACAGTTAAGGTAGCCTAAAATAGTCATAATATAGCTTAACATACATAAATCAATAAGTAGGAAGGAATCAAAAGTCATTTTAGACAAACTAGGATCAAAATTAAAAAGTCAAATTTCAAAGTACTTTCAGAAAACCAAAAATTCAAGGATTTTTCATGATTTTTGTGTTCACTTTCAAGACCTGAGCTTTTTAAAAGTTAAACTCCATAACCTAAACTTGCAAAATCCATGCTCAGCTTATTTTTGTGATTTTTTTAGAGTGCTTAATTGACTTGTGAAAAGACCTGCAGGGCAGGTTATCACCCTGCACCAGGGCATCTCAGATTTTTGGTCAAATTTCAATTGCCCCTCCTAGGTTCATTTGGAAACATTAGGACTTCTAATTTGGCTTTTTAGAAAGCTTATCAGCATGACTTTCTAGATTTCAACATATTTTGGATCTCAGTTTTCATTTAGATAGCTTATTTTTACCTTAAAAGTTGCCTGATTTCACAATATGTACTGAGTGCTCAGTATAGACCTACCATTTTCAACAGACCATATCTTGTTCATTAGTGGGCCCCACCTAGTGCTTACTGGCTTTTTGGAAACCCCAATAAGCCAACTTGTCATATATGAGCTTATTTTGTACTTGTGAACTTATTTGGACCTTTGAATCAGACCCTGCAACTTGGCCAATTCACCCAAGTATCCTGAGACCTCAGTGTTTTTGCCTTATTTCAAATGCTTATTCTGAGCTTATTAGCGGACCATTGGGTCTGCTTATTGGCTCATTTGAAAGGCCCCCAGTCCATCTTGAAGGTTCAAGCCATAGATTGGACTCCTGACCCCCTAGTGGACCCCACAGAGGGCTGCAGTTGACCATTTTTGCCTATTTTGGCCTGTTGCATAAGCCAAGTGCTTATTAGCCTGTCACTGCTTATTCTATGTGCTTATTTGCTTCCTTGTGTTTATTTCCAGTGTAACTTAAGTTGTTGTTAGCTTATCTTGTTCTGTGGTACAGTAGTTTAGCTTTTTAAGCAACTTAATCAAAATCAAAAGTCCTAATAAGCTACATTCCTATTCTGCCAAACTCATAAGCTCACAGAGTGCTTATTTTTGAGTTCCACATATTCCACCTTCACAAAAGTTTGTTATTTCCAGTTGCTAATTAGTTTTGAAAAAGAAAATCCAAAAAAAAAAAACCAAAAATACAAATAGTGATAGCTTCTATTTAAGTCATTTGGCTTATTTTCAGCTTTTTACAAAAACAATTTTCATTTTTATAATTTTCATAGGTTCCTGACATCATAAAATAATTTTAGAAAAAGTTTCATATTTTTCACTGTTCATTTGCTATTTTTCTTAATTTAAATTAGTTTCAATTAATTAATAATTAGTTTTTAATTAATAATAATTATTTAAAAAGTCTGAAAAATACAATTTTAATTTTAAAATTAGTTTTAAGTTTATTTAGATTTTTCCAAATTAAATTTTCATTTTTCTAGTGTAAAATCATATTTAGTTATAATTTAGGGTAATTTAAATAATTAAAAGTAATTAGGAAATTAGTAATTAATTAATAACAATTAATTAATTAGTGTAAAAATTATTTTTCTTTTTCTTAAAATTTTCTTTTTTCATTAGGATTATAAAAATATCTTTTTCCTCTTCGTAGGACTTTTATTGATCTTATTTCACTTTTTCTCACGTACGTTCGCATCTGTTTTTAATTAAAACGTACGTTTTTAGGTTTTTGTTCAAATCACGGGGATCATTCCAACTTTCGTTGTCATAGAGAGCAAGATCTTCTATGAGTTCCCATGATTCTTCCGCACTTAGATCACGTAGCTTGCCACCGGCCGATTGGTCAATGGTTCGCCTTTTGGAGAGATCGATATAGTCATAGAAAATTTGGACTTGGAGCCAAAGATCTATGCCATGATGAGGGACTTTTTGGAGTAAGTCCTTGAAACGAGTCCATGCTTCATAAAGAGTTTCACCTTGACGTTGTTGGAACATCAAGATGTCATTTCTAAGGTTGGTAGTTCTCCCCGGTGGGAAAAATTGAGCAAGGAAACAAGAGGTGAGATCATCCCAAGAGGTGATGAATCCCGCGGGTAAACGTTCAAGCCATTGACTAGCTTGGTCACGTAGAGAGAATTGGAAGAGACGAAATCAGGTCGTCTCTCGAGTTTCAACATCAAGGTCTATGGAATCAACGATTTGAGGAAATCCTTGAGATGTTGATTAGGATCTTCGGAACGAAGTCCATGGAATGCACATCCGCTTTGCACCAACTGGATGGTGTCGGATCGCAAGGGAGACACATTGGCTACTTGAGTGAGGTCAATGGTGTTTCGATAGCCTTGGTGGCTAGGACGAGAATACTCTCCTAAAGTTCGGGGTCTAGGAGGTTGGTTTGGTTGTGGTAGGTTTTGTGGGTGGTTTTGTTGTGGTAGGTTGATGGGATCAAAGATATTACCACCTTTCATGATGTCGGATGGTAATGGTTACGAACAAAGGAACAAAGAAATAAGATAGACTAAAGAAACCTATAAAAATAAAAATAAAAATCTTACTAGAAAGGAATCTAGCAAGTAGACCTAATAAAAAGAAATTATAACCTAGACAATAACTATTCCCCGGGCTGCGGCGCAAAAAACTTGATACGTGGGATTGCGCCCTCGCAACAGGTTTTACCTCTCAAGGGATCTTGAGAAGCTTGCAATCCCCGCCAGGCAGTGTACCTGATCGTTGTAGTATAATAATCAACTAACCTAGGCGTTTACATAAGCATACTCAAGCCCTAGGTTTACACACACACACCTTTACTAGATTTACATTACCACATGTTAGAAACTAATAACGCCATAATAAAGTAGTTTCTAGGACCGTTTTGGCTCAAGACTGATTAGGTCTTAATCTAGGAATAATAATGTTCACATGATTAAACATAGCGGAATAAGAACAATATTATAAACAAGGTTTCTCGTCATCATCTCTACTCTAACATACACCAAAGCCCCAATGCTACGTGATCAAGTGTAGCACAGTTACACTCTAACAGCGATCTAAGATAGTTGAGGCTTAACACTAATCAACTAACCTAGGCGTTTACATAAGCATACTCACGCCCTAGGTTTACACACACACACCTTTACTAGATTTACATTGTGACACACATCGTAAAACCTACTCCCTGTATCTCTTTATATAATAGAGATACTAGGGTTACAAAATACTACAAAGGACTAATAAGTAAAATCTTCTTTAGTAAGCAAGTCCCTTGTCTTTTTCATTCTTCACTTTGTCATCATAAGTCCTTCATCTTTCATATTTTGTCAATATCAACTCAAGTATAAATCCCAACATATAGTATAGTGACAAGTACCAGGGGATTGATCGTTTAACTCAGGAATAGTGTTCGCTAGGATTAGAAAGTCTACTAAACTAGGTCTAGAGGTGAGGGATGATTCTTTTTGTATTTTTTATATTTTATATGAAAGCAGGTAAAATCTTGGGTTTTGAAGGAGTGGGCGGAATTAGTTGCTAGTCAACTAACGCAAATTACTACAAATTCAGATAAAACAAAATAAAATGAAATGAAATAAACTAAGATAAATGTGTGTGGTGGAAACAATAATAGAGAGAATTATGTTTACTTAGATTTCATTACTCCCTAGATATCTTTTACCAGTTGATAGCTTGTTACAATTGTATGGATGACGGGTTATATTCCTTAATACTAGTCGTAGGGCCGTGTACGATCTTCCCTAACTCTATAAGCTTCTACTTCATTCTAGGTCGAGCCGACTACTAGCTCCTAACGTAGTATCATTAGTAGTTACTTACGCATTAAATATAACCAATAAATCGTAGTACACCTCCGATCATGTTTCTTAAGACGTTCAAGCAAGTTACCAATTGGAAGTCTGTCAGTTTTCTTAATCCTAACATCGAATTCATTCATCCATAACAATTATAAGCAAACAATCAACCAATAATTAACATCTAGGTTTCATTACATCTAAGCAAACACAAGAAAAACCTAGTCTAACATGTTAAAGAGAAGACAAGCATAAGATATAATCAAACAACACATAGACATATTGAATGATTTGATAAAGGACTTATCTTCAATTAAACATGGAAGAAACAAAGGGTAGAAACCCTTGAAATCTCTAGAAATTCGTCTAGGGTTTTGCACAAAAAATTCCACACTTTTGAATGAAAATTTGGAAAAATATATAGAGACTATACATCCTGACGGCGTCACATTATGGTGTGTGACGCCGTCAACTCGCCGCCAAAACAATGGTCGTATTGCCTAGATCCAATCTTGACACCGTCGTGTAGAGAATGAGCTCTGGGCCGTCATGTGTATGTTGGTCCTGACGGCCTTGGTGACGCCGTCAGGTAATTTTGCCTTGAAATTGTTCTGGGCCGTCATGTGTATTCTCCATATCCACCTCTTTTGCCAAGCTTGACGCCGTCACATGTGTGGCCTTGACGCCGTCAGGTACTGTTCCCAGTAAGGATTTTGAGACTTTGCCGTTTTCTTCACTTTTACGCTCAAAAAATGTCCAAAATGCATCATTTTACAGATTTCTCTCCAAAAGTACCTAAAATGACAAAAGGAACGATTTAGGGCGATATTTGATCAAATAATCTCAGATTTGGGCTTAAATGACCCCCTAAAACCGGTACACTTTTCGTTTCATCAGGTACTGTTCAAGTTTTACCTCTGTTCAGCTGAGGTTGAGCTTGTAAGTCTTTCAATTCCATTTTCAGCTTTATAAAGTTTTTACAAGTAGCATTAGTTTAGATATATCTTGCTTTGCTTATTAGTAGTATTTTCTGTTTGATTCATGCTTATTAGTAATACCGTTGTTCATGTTTTGCTAGTTCATATTATAGTGTGTCTTAGTATAATCTGTATAGATTATGCTTGATCTATGATTCTGAGCCATTGCTGTTGATTGTTGTTGTTTACTACTGATGTGGCCTCTATTGTTGATATTAAACTAAGTTTGATAATTGGATTGAAGTTTAGAGCTTGATTATGAGTTTTGTAGTGTAATCTGCTCTTTAAGGGGTGTTTGGATCAACTCTTTATTAATAATAGTTGTTGCTGTTGTGTTGTGGATTCCGCACCATTAGACTGGATTAGGGTAGAATAGGTTCATAATAGCATATAATAAGTAGGCTTATACAGAAATAGTCAAACTTTGGATTTAATATTAGTTAACTGCGTGATATAGTGAAATCAGTTAGTTTAATTGTAGTGATAGTTGCTTATTAGTTATAGTTAGCTTAAACTAGGTTAACATTAGCTTATTAGTACATTTAGAATTAGATTTGAGCATTTGAAATTGGATTTTGTCAATTTGCTAGTGCATCAAAAAAGGTCAACAATTTCAGCTTAGTTTTCTCGACAGGAATCTGATCTAGGGGCAATTAAGTGATTCAATTGAAGAATTATGATAGGGCTTTTTAGAATTTAGTGATCTCAGTAGCACAATCTCTATTTTGCCCCCTTAATTCTTTAGTTTGATGCTTATTTGAACTGATTAATCAGGACTGCTAAGTAGGAGGTTTGAAACCTGTAAGCTGATTTAGATTAGGCCTGAAATCGTGCTTGATTGCTTTCAAACTGTACTTATCTAGTTTTCTAGAGTAGTTTTAAGCTTGTGTAAGTGCATAACATGGTCCCTGAGCCTCTGGCTCATTTTGGTGAATTCTGCTTATTAGTTTGGCTTATTATAAACTGCTTATTTGATCATTTGAGTGTTCTGGTATTGTTTATGGTGTAATAATTGTTTGTTTAAGTTTAAGTAAGTATCTTACACATTCTGTACAAGTTTTAGAAGGATTGGTGACAAGTGCTTATTAATAAGCACTTGTCCTAAACTGCTTTTTGCCCATAAGCACTTTTTCAGCTTATTTTTATTTTCATTTTATTTTTAATAAATCTCAAATATTATTTTAGAATTTTCCTGAAAATTTCATATTTTTCTGACTTCATTTGCTATTTTTCTTATTTTATATTAGTTTTTAATACTTTTTAAATAAATAAAAATCAATAAAAAATCAGAAAAAGCTTTAAAAAATCCAAAAATAGTTTTTAATACTTTTTTAATCATTTTTAATAAATCAAAAATAGGAAATAATTCATAGAAAATAAATAAAAAGTCAAAAAAATAAAATTCTTTTTCTCAAAATTATTTTTGGTTGTTTAAGATTTTTAAAAAATTATTTCAAATTTTTAGGAGCATTTTTAATCAAATTTCACTTTTTAATTTGTAACGTGACGTTTAAATTGGCGTTTGTTAAATCATTTTACATTTTTAGATACTTGTGCTTTAGTAGCTTGTACCTACTGCATAATTTCTTGTTTCTCATTAATATTTTAGTTTAGAAATCACAAATTTCACTTTTTCACTTTTTCACGACACGATTTCATGAATCGTTAACCACGATTCCATTCATCATTCACACGGACTACGACTCGAGTCATCCGTATTTCATTCGAATTTCCTTGGACTTATATATATATATATATATATATATATATATATATATATATATATATATATATATACACACTATATTGATTTTGACGCGAATCAAATATCTTAACAAAACACTTCAAACGGGACGCTCCCGACCCCGTTGATCTGTTGATCTCACCGGATACGACGAGCTATTCAGAGATGACGTGAGACCTTGTACCCCCGGCAAACCACGTGCCTAAAAAAAAACTAAACTAAAACCTCGTAAAGCACCACGGGAAGTTACTCATTTGAATTTGGTGACGGCATATGAGGCGTCGAGGAAGAAAGAAAAGGGCATACTCAAAATGAAAGAATTGAAGTTTCTCCGGACTCCAACCGACGATTTGCAGACGGACCAAGCCCTTCTCAGCGAAATGCAAATACAAGAAATAATGAACAAATATTGACTTCATCAACAACAAAATCAACAAAATTAGTTATTGTATTTTTTTAGTTTCGTATTGTTTTTTATTTTTTTTATGTTTTTTTTTTTAATTTATCATATGTTTTTTTTAAGTTTAGTATCACATTTTTATTTTAATTAATAAAATTTAGTTTGTTCAAAAAATAGAAAATAAAATAAAATTGTGGATCCCAAAAGAGTGATACTATGAATGTTATTAATGAGATGGTACTTTTAGGTGTCACTGTTAAAAGTGAGGATGATGATGTAATGCTGACGTGACAATATTTTTTGGTGTTATAGGTGTTATTAGACATGACCCTCTCTACTTGTTGTAAGTTTAAAGCTAACTTTTTTGTACTAAAATTCGCTAAACCTCAATTCATAAAGAAGAGAAAAGCGATACAAGCTCGCTTTATTTGCACTTTATACTATTGGTCTCAAGAGATAGCTTAGTTGTAGAAGTTTGCGGTTTTGCAATAAATGCTCAATTAATTTATAAAAACAAATATGCGCTACAAATAACTTATTTAGATACTAGCAAACACTCTTATGAGGATTAAACCAATTAACAATTACCGATTTTAATCCGATTAAACCAATTAACAATTACCGATTTTAATCCAAACTTCAAACCAGTGTTGTAAATATCGGTCTTGGCGGCCGATATATCAGTGATATATCGTTTATCGGCGGTCGACCGATATGATATTTCACTTATCGGTCAAATTTATCGGTTTGGTCAAAATCGGTCAAATATCGGTCAAAATCGGTTATATCGGTCATATCGGTCAAATTTATCAGTCAAATATCGGTCATATCGGTCAAATATCGGTCAAATTTATTGGTCCAGGTTCTTTCCGGTCAAATCGGTCAAATTTATTGGTTCAGGTTCTTTCCAGTCAATCAGTCATATATTGGTGTTTAATTGGAGCACTTTGATAGTATACCAGGTTCTCTCTTATAAGTTACAAATATAATTTATGTTTTGTTTTGTGTTACATTTGTTGCATTTCAAAAATATATATAAATTTCTTTATAATTTATGGTCTCCGATATATCACTGATATATCGCCGCCATATCGATCTTGGCGCTTGGCGGTTGTCGACCACCGAGGTACCGCCGAGCGATATTTACAACACTGCTTCAAACACTCTCTCAATGTTAATGTATAGAAAAAGAGAATTGATTTACATAAATTGAAAGTTCATTAGAACACTCTAATTTATACATTAAGTACTTGTATAATATTGTTAGCATACTTTAACTTTTGTATATTAGAAAGTGTAAATAAAAACTTCAAATGTGCAAATCATGTCTATAATAAAATAAGAGATGATTTGCACACTTTAATGTACAACTAGTTAAAGTAAAATGTATAAACAGTATAACTGTTTAACCAACTGGCTTAGCTCAGTTGGTCACCTGATGTCTCCTAAGTGATAGACATATAATTGATACCACAGTAATTGTCTGTGTTGATTGATTTTATTTGTGCGAATGTTACAATGCATGATACGCTTATATACATGGATGCAGAATATTCTAGATGAGAGGTCGGGCTTGAGCCCGTTACAAAGTACTACACAATACGGGCTAGGCTAACACTCCCCCGCAGTGGAAGCGGGAGGACACCGGACGCTGAGGCTGGAGCGAAATTCTTCAAACAGAGCAGACGGTAAGCCTTTCGTGAAAATATCTGCATATTGGTAACGTGAGGGAACATGGAGAACCCGAACTTGACCAGTGGCAACCAAGTCACGAACAAAATGGATATCAATCTCTATGTGCTTTGTTCGCTGATGTTGAACCGGATTACATGATAAGTAGACTGCACTAACATTGTCACAGTAGACTAGCGTAGCGGAAGATAAAGGTGTGTGCAGCTCACGAAGTAAATTCCGTAACCAACAAATTTCAGCAACAGCATTTGCAACCCCACGGTATTCTGCTTCGGCACTAGAACGAGATAGAGTTGGTTGTCTCTTAGATGACCAAGATAGAAGGTTGTTGCCAAGGAAAACACAGTAGCCGGAAGTTGATCTCCTAGTAGTGGGGCAACCAGCCCAATCCGCATCAGAATATGCTACCAATGATGAAGTAGAAGAAGCAAACAACTGTAACCCATAGTGTAATGTACCCCGGACGTACCGCAAAATCCGTTTAAGAGCTGATAGATGGGGCTCTCGAGGATCATGCATATGAAGGCAGACCTGCTGGACTGCATATGATATATCTGGGCGAGTGAATGTGAGATACTGAAGAGATCCCGCAAGACTCCGATATAAAGTAGGATCAGATACCGGATCACCATCATCCCCCAGTTTAGACTCACTGTCAACAGGAGTCCGACTAGGATTACAATTAACCATATGCGCTCTCTCCAAAATCTCAATAGCATACTTCTTCTGAGATAAGAACAACCCTGAGGAATCACGTGTGACAGAAATACCCAGAAAGTAATTAAGTGGACCTAGATCTGTCATAGCAAACTCCTGATGTAAGGATCCAATAATCCGCTGCAACAAACTCTCAGAAGAAGCTGTGAGTACAATATCATCAACATATAATAACAGGTAAGCAGTATCTGTCCCCTGTCTGTATATAAATAAAGATGAGTCACAACGACTATTAGAAAACCCAACCCGAGTGATATAAGATGCAAATCGCTGAAACCAAGCTCTAGGGGCCTGCTTGAGCCCATACAGAGACCGCTGAAGTAAACATACATGATCAGGATACATAGGGTCCCTAAACCCTGGAGGCTGATGCATATAAACTGTCTCAGATAAATCACCATATAAAAAAGCATTCTTGACATCGAGCTGATGAATCGGCCAATGTCGAGAAGTAGCTAAACTCAGAACAGTTCGAATAGTGCCCGGTTTAACCACCGGGCTAAAGGTCTCATCTACATCAACCCCTTCTAATTGAGTACTGCCATTCGCCACAAGGCGAGCCTTGTAACGACTAAGAGTGCCATCAGCCAAATACTTATGGCGAAAAAGCCACATAGACCTAATAATGTTGGTGTCCATGGGTTTAGGCACTAAAATCCAAGTCTCATTCTTAATAAGTGCAGTGTATTCATCACGCATAGCATTTTTCCAATTTGGATTAGTAAACGCATCACGACAAGTTTTTGGTAATGGTGAAACCGAAGACACATGCATGTTAAGACGCTGAGTGGGACGATTAGTCCCGACACGGAAGCGTGTGACCATGGAGTGAGTTGAGACAGGGTTTGGGTTTTGAGGGGGATCTGGGATAATATGTGGGTTTTGTTCTGCGACTGGAGTTGGTGTTTGTGGTTGAGTTGGTGGTGATGGGTCATGGGCTACCTCATGTTGGGTCGTCTGAGTTATTATGGGTGTGGTTGGTTCATTTGTGGGTTGAGGCTCACTGGGTTGCACACCACGGGCGGATGGAATGAATGGCGGATGTATATCAGGTGAGTCATCTAAGAAATTGTATTTGGGTGCCGATGTTGGTTTGGAAGTGCCATATGGAAAAATAGTTTCATCAAAGGTTACATGGCGAGAAATGATTATTTTATTTATGTTTAATTCGAGACAACGATACCCACGATGATTTGAAGCTTGACCCAAATAGATGGAGGGTGTGGCGCGTGGTTCAAGTTTGTGATTAGGATGTAAGTGGGGGTAACATAAGCAGCCAAATGTGCGTATAAGGCTATAATCCGGGTTTTGGCCAAACAGTCGGGTGTAAGGGATTTCGTTGGCAATAGCAGTTGAGGGCAAGAAATTGAGTAAGTGAACAGCCATATTGAGGGCTTCAACCCAAAATGTTGGTGGAAGGTTGGCTTGAAAAAGCAAGGTCCGAATGAGATTATTGATGGTGCGAATCATCCGTTCAGACTTGCCATTTTGTTGTGATGTTTTGGGGCATGAAAAGCGAAACTGAATGCCCTTGTCGGCAAAAAGTGTATGTAGGTTACGGTTGTCGAATTCACCACCATGATCACACTGAAAGGACCGGATTTCACACTTAAATTGAGTGTGAACATAATTACGAAATATTACAAATTTAGACAAAACATCGGATTTGTTAATTAAAGGATAAACCCAAACAAAATGCGAATAATGATCCAAGAATAATACATAATACTTGAAACCCGAAAGACTCGGAATTGGTGAAGTCCATACATCCGAGTGAACGATGTCAAAACAAGCATCGACGACAGTATTGGAACTAGCGAATGGAAGCCTAACGTGTTTGCCAAGTTGGCAGGCATGACAAAGCACGGGAGGCTTCTCTTTATTACATGAAATGAGATTATTTGAAACTAGACGACGTAACACTTCGCTTCCTGGATGTCCAAGACGCTGATGCCACGTATGTTGACTAACTAGGAGAGCTTGAGGAATGGGAGACGGAGGTGTGACAGGATAAAGGTCCCCCGTGCTATCACATCGGAGAAGCACCCGACGTGTCATGAAATCTTTAACAGAAAATCCAAAAGGATCAAATTCGACAGTACAATTGTTGTCACAAACAAACTGACGGACAGATATAAGATTTTTGACAATATGAGGGGTAATAAGGACGTTATTTAGGTAAAGAGGTCGAGAAGGCGTAGGCAAAATGCTACGACCCGTATTGGTGACAGGAATGTTGTGCCCGTCACCAACCGAGACAGATGGATACATGCAAGTATTAAAAATGTTACTAAGACTATTAACAGATGCATTTAGATGTGAGCTCGCACCTGTATCCATGTTCCAGGCACCGATGGTGGGATCATGAAGAGTCCCGGTAGTGAAAGCATGTGGCAAAATAATTGCTTGTCCCGAAGTAGCTGCGTGTCCTAAATGTCCGATAGGTAGAGCAGTAGGGTCTGATGGGGTCGGTTGCGCCTGTTTAACAATAACTGTTGGGCCAGTGGGAATGTTGGGTTGTGACGCAAGCTGGGTTAGGGCAGCATAAGCAATTGGGCTTGGTGTGGGTTGAGTTGGGTACACATACTGAGTTGGTATTGGATGGTGGGTCGGTATATACCCAAAGCCTGGTGGGGGTCCAACCATGTTAGCTGGGTGAGGGGTGTAGTTTAGTGGGCTCACAGGTGGGCTAAGGGTGTATTGAAACGGATTGGCAGTAGGGTGAGTGTAGGCATGCGGCATAATTCCAACAGGTAAGCAACAGGATTGGAGAATGGAGATTGAATAATAGCGACCCTTTCTTGTCTCAATACACGTTAGCAGTACGCACAAGATTTGCTTATATGATGCATACACGTTGAAGAAAAAGAGAGAACCTCTGCGATCTGGTGATTCAGAAATTATTATTATTATTACTAGGATCAGAAGAACCCTGGGAACTGCTCCAAAGTCCACACCTTCAAATCACCATTTGCGCACATGGCTCCCACTTCATTGTTTGACGGTTTTTACTGTTGACTTTGCTTTACAGGTTTAAAAACAAGAAAAGAAAAATACCGATTTGTGACCTAGTGCACAAATAACATATATAGTCGTGTGAATTGATGACCAAAGCACCAATCACCAACACGATTTTTGTTTCTTTTGTTTGATATTCGTGATTTACAGAGAAGTGTTTAGGGGTAAGGAGAGGAGCGGGGTGGAGAGAAAGCAGGAGGGAGCGTGTTTTATAAGTTTGGAAAGGATCGTGAAAATTTAAAGGCCTGATACCATGATAGACATATAATTGATACCACAGTAATTGTCTGTGTTGATTGATTTTATTTGTGCGAATGTTACAATGCATGATACGCTTATATACATGGATGCAGAATATTCTAGATGAGAGGTCGGGCTTGAGCCCGTTACAAAGTACTACACAATACGGGCTAGGCTAACACTAAGGAGCTTTGAGGGAGATTGTTTTCATAAGGGATTGTCTAACTAGTGCCCTTAGGGCACTGGTTAAGAAGAGAGAAGACCCACAAAATAGTACCAAAATATATTTTAAATACTCCGGGACCCACACCTTTTTCATAATTTTTTTAGGGTAAATTGCAAAAATGGTCTTTAACGTTCCACAAAATTGCAAAAACGTGACCGAGACAAAAAGTAGCGCAAAAAAGACACCAACGTTCCACATTTTCGCAAAATTGCCACTGAGAGCCCTTTTCCGTTAATTTTCCCGTTAAGTGCCACGTATTTGAGGGTAGTATCATCATTTCACTGTTCATACTTATCTCCCGCCAACTTTCGGCTCTGTGCTTGGTATCAATGTGATTAGACTTCCGTGGTTAATTTGCAAAGTTATTTTCAGGTTTCATATTAAATTGTCAACGCCTACACACACATAAACAAGCAGAAAAACACACACACACACACACCCGTAATCAAACAATTATCATTCCCTTTTCCAGAAAAATGTCTCGCTGTCTTGATCTCGTGGTTGCTTGCAACTCGTTTGTCATATCGGAAATGATGCTAACCCATTACCGGCGAGAGGTTGAGGAGGACATTCATCATGCACAAGAGTTGATGTGTAGGTGCCAAAGGCTGTCTAATAGGTTGGGTGTTAGGGGGGACCTGATTGCGGAGCTCCAACTCTTAAGGGGCTCGAGAACTGCAAGGGCCAATGTGAACAAGCTTAGGAGGATTCAGTCAGCTGATATGAGAAAGATGAGGGGGTTGATGAGGATGCTGAGGCAAACAAACGACAGCAATGTTTCCAAGATTGAGTTTGCTGTGAGGCAAACGTACATGTGAAGGGGTGGGTGCTGGAGGCTGTGATGGGTTGTTTTGTTGTGTATGATGAATGTAAGTAGTAGGTGGTAGGTGGTCGGGCATGTTTGGTTTCTTTTGTTCATTTTGGTGCCCTTGTCGTAAGGTTGTAGGTGTAGATAGGGGTTGTGGTTTCCCGTATGTCATGGTTGTAAATGAATGGGTATGAATGGAAGGGGTCGTTTGATCCCAATTTTCTTGGTTTATACTTTATACTCTTCGATTCGTATCACAAACAATGAATTCTAACTATAAGATACAAACATATAACACAAACACAAAAGAAACAAACACAAACAAAGAAACAAAGACAAACATATTATATAGCAGAAACACAAAACAGAGTATTGATAGTAGTCAATATTGACTAAAAATTTAACCCATTTGAAATATTGTTCAAGTTACATAATATTGGTCGACATGTACAAAAACAGATGAACCCATCACAATGCCGCCACACACCCTTTGGTGTATTCGAAAGGGAGGTAAAATAGTTCAAGTTACATTAGCCAAATTACATTAGTAAATACAACCAAATTAAAACTGATATTGTTCTCTACACATTACATAATCTCGAAAGATTAAACCCATATGTCAATCTTCATAAGCTTCTACTGGATAGGTGTGCAACTATACCTGCACAATCAAAATAAACAATGAAATGAGGTTACTATAATAGGCAATGCAATGTATCCACAAAAAATTTGCTAATCAATTCATTAGACTCACCTAGTCAAAATAAAACCACGTTGTTTCCCACTGATCTAGGTGCCCTTAGAGCCAGCACGCAATTAGTGATTTTTACATCACTTCTTAGCCTCACAAGACCCGCACCCGTAGCTCCCACATTCACTGAACCACTTGCACCTGCTGTCTTCTTCATAGAACCACCATCTCTATCCGCAGACCTCTTGACACTCTTTTCTTGCTTCCTGAATTCAGGCTTTGAATCATCAACATCAGCCACAACTCTATAAGGTTTTGAAGTGGTAGTCCTAAAAGAAGTTGAAGTAATAGAGCACCGCAAGCTAGCATCTTCTTCTACCCACCCAACAACCTCCTCACCATCACCCTCTGCATCAATATTGTTTAAATAGTAGGGAGATAACACCTGTTTTGTGTGAGCAACAAACAAATCTACAAAACCGGCACAACAACCTAGCTCAATCATTGTATGCACATCATTGTCTGTGTGAATCAGCTTCAAACCTTCTTATAATGATTTACCAGGCACACAAAAGAACACAACCCATTTTTCTCCCCTAATGCGTGAAAACATATCATCCAGACCTAGGAAAAAGATATGTCTATCACAGACAAAGCCACACATTGTAGAAACATTCCCTTGTACATACCTTAATGGACTAAATTCAAAGACTCCATTATTGTGCATGCGGAACAGAACTTCACCCCCATAACCAAGTAAATCTGCCACAATTTTAAATTCAAACTGTCAAGACATACCAACACCTACGAAACTAATGGTATACATGCTAAAGTCAATGCAGAAGTAGTAAATGAAACAATTATGCAGGCTCAAGTGAAGCAGAGCAATGCAGTGTCGTATATCTTACCACATAGTTGTAGTTTAGGTAATAAGTTAATGTGGTGATATAGAAACCAATCTATTTTGTTCCTGATACACTCAAGATACACAATGTGAAGACTTACTTACAACCAATGTGAAGACTTACTTATAACCAATGTGAACACGCAGTACTTTCGTAATGCAAAACACTCTCTATAGCAGTATTTAGTAATGCCAAACACTCTCACTTATGATATTCTAACACCCTACTTAATGCAAATACTCTGTTTATCCTAAACCTAGGAAAGGGGATGCATATAAAAGTCTATCAAACATAGCATAGCATCCTACGTAAACAATTTCAAAAATGGCACATAAATGAAGTATACCACATTAACATACCAACATCCGTATGCTCTTCCTTCACCTTCCTCTTCTTGCCAGCCTCCTTCTTCTTGCCAGTCCCAACAGGCCTTCCCCTCTTTCTTTTTCCTGTAACTGTACTCGGATTAGGACTCCTCTCCTTCTTTTTCTTGCCACTCCCAACAGGCATTCCCCTCTTTCTTTTTTCTGTGACTGTAGTAGGAATAGGACTCCCAGCCTCCTTCTTCTTGCCACTCCCAACCGGCCTTCCCCTATTCCTTTTTTCTGCGACTGTAGTTGGAATAGGACTCCCCTCCGTCTTCTTCTTGCCACTCCCAACCGGCCTTCCCCTCTTCCTTTTTTTCTCTGCAACTACCTCATTGGAGCAACCGCTAGCACCCACATTTGGTTTGTTGAAGGTTCTATTCCACATCCATCGAAGAATTTCTTCAATCATCTCCTTCCCTATGTTTGCATACGAACCATACTTGGCAATAACTTTTTCACCAAATTCATCCAAAACAACGTCAAAGACTTCATCATTTAATAAAACCTTGCCCCACGACATTTCGGTTGATTCCTCCCCCCCCCCCCCCCCAATCAACAAGCACTTTTCCTTTTCATTCTTATCATTATTCGCCATAGCTGGGTTTAGTTGTTGCGATTTGATTTTTTTTATGCTAGGGTTTGACGGTTGATTATCTACACAATCGTTGGTTGGTTTTGGGGATTTATTGCAGCCTGAAAAAGCACACAACTTTTAATGTACATAGTTTACGTTGTTTGCAAAAATAGTCCCCCGAAAGTTGGCGGGAGATAAGTATGAACAGTGAAATGACGATACTACCCTCAAATATGTGGCACTTAACGGGAAAATTAACGGAAAAGGGCTCTCAGTGGCGATTTTGCGAAAATGTGGAACGTTGGTGTCTTTTTTGCGCTACTTTTTGTCTCGGTCCCGTTTTTGCAATTTTGTGAAACGTTAAGAACCATTTTTGCAATTTACCCTTTTTTTTACTATTTTGTGGGTCCTCCTTTTTCTTAACCAGTGCCCTAATGGCAATAGTTAGACAATCCTTTTTCATAAAGTCTCAAGTTCAAACCTCACTGGATTTTCCTAACTCGCTAACAAATAGATAATATTGTACTAACTTGCCGTTAAAAAAAAATCTCTGATTAAAAAGTTGAGTGTGCAAAATAATTTTGAAAAAAAAAAAAATAAATAAAAAATAAAAAATCCGGCAATTAATTTGTGATAGGAAAGCAAAAAGAGAAGATGAAGAAAAAGGACCAAACTTTTTAATGCAATGAAAATGACAAGGCCCCACTTTCTAAACCAGTCTACACAACACCTCCCTTTGCACTTTTTGCCCTTTTCGTTAGATATTTTATTTTTTGGTATTTTGTCTTGTCATAAAGATATCTTCTTTGCACAACACCTACCTCACATAACATTTTCACACAAAAGATATAAACAAGAAAATCCTGAACCTTCTCATACTTTTCAACAATATTTATCTGGATTCACAAAATTAGTAAGTTTTCTTTCTGGGTTATGTTTGTTTTTGTTATTCCAAATTGGGTTTGTTTAATTTTATCTTAATCAGAAGTTACAGTAGTCTTTTTATATAGTGCTAAAAAACCCTTTTTTTTCTGTAAATTTGATTTTTTTTATGTGTTTTTTTGGATAAATTGTAGGTTTTGCATCTGGGTTATGTTTGTTTTTGTTTTTCCAAAATGGGTTTTAATTGGATTTGCTTAATTTTATCCTAATCAAAAGTTGCAGCAGTCTTTTTATATAGTGGTAAAAATCCCATTTTTTGGTATATTTTAAGTTTTTATATGGTTTTTTTAGTAAATTGGTAAGTTGTCTTTCTGGGTTTTGTTTGTTTTTGTTTTTCCAAAATGGGTCTTAATTGGATTTGCTTATTTTTATCTTAATCAAAAGTTACAGTAGTCTTTTTATATAGTGCTAAAAAACCATTTTTTGGTAAATTTTTGGTCTTTTTCTGGTTTTAGTTCAAATTTCATATTGGATTTACATAAAGTTTACATTTTTTAGTTTTTTTATTTTTATAAAATGCATTTTACACTTTCTTGATGTTTGTGTTGCAGCATATATGTGAATGTGATATATTAGAATCTTTTAAGAATTAAGACATTTTGTGCTGGTATATTGTTCTTAAATTGACCCTTGTGAATAAAGTGTATGCTTTTTGGCCCAAATTGTTAAGATTCCAAATTCCCATTTGTTTTATGCAGATATATTCGATTTTTGGGCTATTTTGATAAGGTTTTGAAAGCAATGGGTTATAATTGTGATTATTGCCGTGAGGCGAGATCAATGGTATATTGTAGATCGGATGAAGCTTATTTATGTTTATCGTGTGACCGAAATATTCATTCTGCAAATGCTTTGTCTAAGCGTCATTCACGAACTTTAGTATGTGATAAGTGTAATTCGCAACCAGCATATGTTAGATGTGTTGATGAAAAACTATCGCTTTGTCAAAATTGTGATTGGGAGTGTCACAATGGGTCTAATTCAAGTTCACATAGTAAACAAACATTGAATTGTTACTCTGGCTGCCCGTCAGCCGACGAGCTGTCTTCCATTTGGTCGTTTATGTCTGAGTCTCCGGCTGGTAATGATTCAAATTGTGAGCAAGAAATGGGGTTAATGAGTATTACTGATAACAAAAATGATCAAGATTTATCGGTAGATGATGTAACTCAACAAGTCAATGCAAAAGATTCGACTATGCAAAAGGTGAATTGAGTTGGCAGTTGGCTTTGTGCATTTTCGCATTTTATGTATGGGGTTTGCAAATTATAACTTCTTTTCGTATTCAGATTGTAGGTACAAAAGGGGGTGACCAGTTCACCAATGACAGGTTTTATGATGACTTCACTATGGATGAAGTTGACTTAAGCATTGAGAATTATGAAGAGCTCTTTGGTGAAGGGCATAACGATCCCAAACATCTTTTTGCAAAAGATGGGATTGATAGCTTGTTTGCTGCTAAAGATACTTCTGTTGCTGAATCCGTTTGTCATGGTGCATATGCTGCCAAGGTATCATAATAGGGTTATTTGCATAAATATCAACATTCTCTTTTTTGCACATGTAAGTCACTAATAAAAGGTTTTGTGTCCTGTCTCGGTCATTTTTAACCCGTAATATTAACCTCTTTTATGGAAGATTAAACATTGTATATAAATATGAAACTTTTATGCATAACATCTAACAATTTTCATGAGAATATTATTTTCAAAGATGGTATCTATAAGGGTTTTATTGGTTACAAAATGACCCAAACGGAAATCAAAGTCATATTTTAATGACCCAAATGAACAAAAAATACATTGACCAAAACCGGAGAAATATAAGCTTATAGATTAAGATATTGCACTGACTGTACTACATGCAGTATCATCATAGCCACTAAGATTAACACGCATACACACTAAATAGCCAATACCATATTACATTATCTTCTCAACACATAATGCTCACTGTTATCCGTTACCTATTCTTAATTTGTAGGAGTCTTCTACTGGAGCTCAACCAGCTTATAGTAATGCAGCATCTGCTGATTCTTTAAGGACCTGTAAAACAGAACCGAATCCTTGTTATGGCAGGCAATACTCTAATATATCATTTTCAAATATCACTGGGGAGAGCACGGCTGCTGATTATCAAGACTGTGGAGCTTCGTCTATGCTTCTAATGGGTGAGCCGCCCTGGTCCACCCCAGCTCATGATAACACCACTCCTTCGGGTATCAGGAATAATGCCGTCCTTCGTTATAAGGAAAAGAAGAAAAACCGCAAGTGAGTACCTTTGAACTTTCAGACTACTTATTTATTAGAAGGGAAAAACGGCTGTTCAGCCAGTGGGACGAGTCAAACTGGATACGGATCAAAATGGTTCTTTTTGTCAAAATTCTAAAACTTAGGATTTTCTACTTATAATTGGTGTCAACTTATACTCCGTATTATTTTAAAAGTAACACGGTTTTTATGATTAATATAATCAGAAGGTTTATGAAATAAAAATACATTTGGGGTGAGTTGGTGACTCTATGCCTGTTTAATGTGTATCCTTCTAAGCGTCTTTTTTTTTTTTTTTTTTTTTTTTCTTCCCCACCCAATTGAGATAAATACTTAAATACGAAAGTAAGGCCTCTCGATTTTTATTGATTAAATCTCATATACTGCTATATCTTTTTATGGTAGATTTGACAAGAGGGTAAGGTATGCTACACGAAAGGCAAGAGCGGATGTAAGAAAGCGCGTGAAAGGGCGTTTTGTGAAAGCTGGTGAAGCGTACGATTACGATCCCATGAGCCAAACCAGAAGCTACTGAGAGTATATACATTTCTTGATCATATGCATGAGGAAAGTTATGATATATAGATATCTAGTCTTATAAAGATTACTTTCCTTAAGCAATGACAAATACTTGTATTGTTGTCTCTCAGGGTTTTTTTTGCGTGTTGTCAGCCAAAACAACGCCGATTCAGTGAATGACCACCGTAAAATTAAGATTCTCATCAAAGATCGAATCTTGACATGATCTGCCAACAAAAAAAGAGTAAAATTTATGAAACCACTTGAGCAAACGCGATGTTAGTCTGTTACCTATTCTTGTAAACCATATTCAATGGTTGGAATCTTATTCCTTGAAGAAGAAACAATCATCTGCATGACTCTCCACGCCTCTTTGAAGCGTATGAGATGACGATCATTGTATTATTGCATGTATTTATTGATGTATCTACATAAGCGAAGAAACATGTGATCAGCTGTTTCGTTTGTTTTTATTGATGTATCTTTGCGATAGGTTTTGTGTTTTTATAGAATAATTTTTGTAAGGGGTTTAGTATGCGTTTCTTCTTATGCTGTGAAAGTTTGTTTCTATGTGTTTGCCTTTTAAGATGCATCTAAAACTTAGCATCGAGACTCATCCAACGAGTGGCAAGAGGATAGTCTAATCCAGTGAAAAGTTAACCGGTTAACCGAGCAATCAACATTCCAACACAGATGAACTTTACCTAAACGAAAGAATATCAGGCTTGGTGACTCGAGCTTTAAGAGTATCCAGGGTTGCTCTAAGGACATAATTAAACTCGTGTTGGTTGGCTTCTATCCGAAATTTTACAGTTAAAGATAAACAAGCCAAAGAGTTTTTTGTCATAAGATAGACAAGCAATAAACGCTACCTTCAATGCTCTCATACATCTTGAAGAACGACTATCTAGGTTAATTAGACGTCCAAAATACCCTTTCGGTTTCGCTTATGACAAACACTAGTCGCGTCTATTGTTGGTGTAGTTGTAGATAATGAGAACACTATGAACTGGTGAGCATGTGGTCTAGCAGTATTCGTGTGATATTTATGTCTTCAACGAAGAGGTTGTGTATTCAAGTCCTGCAGGGGATAATCTCAGTAAGATTGTTATGATTTGTTTGAGAATGTACCTATTATAGTTGTGTGCGACTGTTTGGATTTCTAAAAAAATTAAGAAAATAAAAATAAAAATTATGGTATTAAGACTTATAAGTTATAACTACTAGCTTGTGGAAGAAAACCGTCGATTAGTGTGGTGGTTCTTAATTTGCAACTTTGAGTGACTTTATATAACTGGTATGACATTCTGGATTAGACATAAGTTTAGCATAAATCGGCTACATAAATCATTTCTCGATAACAAGGGGGTTCCGATAACTTTTAAAACAGATATGGCTAATGGCTGTAAATTTTTACAACTACTAAGCATTAATGTAGCTATAGGGCATGGGCCAAATCATATGGGCTGGGCCATGTCACATGATTAGTCCATCTTAGGGTCAAAAATTTGTATTTGTGTTTATTCGGTGTCTATTGAAAGTGTAGTAGACAATTCAAAAGTTTGATTTTAGGGGTGAGTGGACCGGATCGGACCGAAAACCGAATTAGCCAAAAAGTCAAGACCGAAGACCGGGCTGAATGTTGTCGGTCCGGTCCGATCTCGGTCAGTCCATCGGTCGGTCCGGTCCAACAAGGCCAAATAATCGGTTTATGGTCCGGACTGACCGGACCGAAGACCGAATTAGCCAAAAAGCAAAGACCAAGGACCGGATCGGTCGGTCCGGTCCGGTCCGTTCGGGTCATTGCTTTAACATACCTGTGTTGCCCTACTTTACAACCCACTTACTTGCCTCCCACATACCAACATTACAACCCTTTTGTACTATACAACAACACACACTAAACACACACTAGATCTGAACACTTTTCTTTCTCTTATATCGTTCCTAACTCTCTCCTGTCATCTCTCGTTTATCAGTATCCAAACCGAGCAAAGACTCTACTTATGTGTATATAGCATGTAATTGTATGTTACTATTTGAGTTATTTTGTGGATTTTAAAGTATCTTGATTAAAGGATTATAAATATCAGATCGTAAGGTGTTATATGCTGATTTTAACTTTCTTTGTTATGATTCTGAGTGTTTATCTAGTTTTTTTTGTATGTGTAAAGGCTAAAGACTGCATATGTGTCATTAAAGAATTTGAAGTATCTTGATTTAGTTATGTGTAAAGACTAAAGACTGCATATTTGATTATTATGTGTTACATTGAGCCTTAGGTGCTGATTATTTGATGTCATAATAAGTGTTTGGTGTTGATTATTAGATGTACTTATGCCTAAATTTGTTAGCTAGCTTAGTTTAGAATTTACATGTATATATGTTTAACTGCAAGTGTCAACGTAACTCGAGATATTATTGGGTGTTAATTTTGTTAGATCATAATGTTGTTTAGAATCTCATTCTTACTTCTGTTTAAAGTGTTTAGAGCGAGTTCCAAAAATTAAAGAATAAAAGTAAGCGAATAATCAATGTATTTGTGTATATATTATGTGGGGTCAAAACTATTGAAAGGACACTTTTACCTAGGAGTGGAAACGAGTCGAGCCTGCCAGAGCTTGAGCTTAGCTCGTTAATATATATAGAGCTCGGGCTCAAGCTTGTGATATTTTTCACAAGCTCTTTTATGACGTGGTTAAGGACATAGAGCTTAAATGAAGCACGGCTCGCTAATCGCACTAGGCTTGAGCTCGTTTATACATAACTTTGTAATCTGCCTCTAATAGTACAAGAGGATAATATCAATTACAATCAAATAGTAACTAACTGATAAGACTAAATCCTTATCTATAATTGTACACTTAACAATAACAACCAAAAAGAACTCATAGGCATAGTTGTCAAAAGTGATAGCGATTGCAAAGCGATTAGGCCCAAAAATCGCTATAGCGAGAAGCGCAAAAAAAGCGCGGGCTCCAAAAAAAAAAAAAAGTGCACTTCCACAATAATTGCAACGAACAGCAACCCTGTTGCCTTTAAATGCCCAAAGGTTGTAAAACTAGCCAGGGTCATTGGATTTAGGACGTAGAGAATCATTACCATCTACATTCATTGTTCCTAACAAATGATAATGAAGAAAAATTCAGTTACATGCAAAGAATATTAAGAAGAAAATGTAGAAGAAAAATTCAGTTCATGCAAAGAATATTAAGAAGAAAATGTAGAAGAAAAATTCAGTTCATGCAAAGAATATGTAGAAGAAAAAATCAGTTAAATGCAAAGAATATTAAGAAGAAAATGTAGAAGAAAAATTCAGTCCAATGCAAATAATATTAAGAAGAAAATGTAGAAGAAAAAATCAGTTAAATGCAAAGTATATTAAGAAGAAAATGTACCTGGAAGTTTGATGAAGAGATTGATAATTGATGAAGAGATTGATGATATGTAACAGTTTATTAGGGTTTTTTGTTACCAAGAATATTGTCTGACATCTGTGGGAACCTAAGGGTTTAATTTGGATTTTCAACATGTCGCTTTAAATGATTGTGGGCTATTGCCTCGTGGGCTGAGCGATGTGGGCCCGCTCTCGCTACGCTTCTTGCTATAGCGCATGTAGCGCTCGCTTTTGACAACACTGCTCATAGGAAAGAAAAGCTATACTGTCACTAACTAATGACCAAAACTTGGTAGTGCATCAACGTTCATGCTATTCGTTCGAGCCGATAAGGAATAACATCACAACAGGGAAAGGAAGGACATGATAATCGAGGCATTTTTTGATCATTTTCTTGCAATACAAGTTGGGACACCAAAAATCACAGTTGCAAATTCGTCCAGGTATCTTAGGGTACATCCTCCTCGGGCTTCTGAGATTGATGAACCTAAGCTTATAGCTTTATTATCATCACACTTTCTTTTGTTGCAACTTACCACCTTTTTGATAGTTTTAATTTTGTCCATGTTTCAAACAATGTCTTAATAATGGGAACTTGACCACCATTGGTAACTGTCCAAAGGTTGGAAACTACAGCAGAGCAGCCTGCGAGTAGATAATCTAAAAGGGCCCTGTCCGAGACGCACGACGTGCTAGAGGATATGTATCCACTTCGGCACCCTATCAAAAGGACAATACTAACATTTTGTTTTCAGAATCTCTTCACTCGAGATATATTGCCTCCCTATTCATTTAAGAAAAGGGCCATCAAATAATAGAAAGAAGTAGTGGAAAAAAAATATAGTGTGCAGATTTATATTAAGCCATGGTCAATGCTCAATAGTCAATACCATCATTATGCCCAACATATAAGTAAACATGATGGGATTTCAAGGCCTGTCATAGCACTTGAAGACTTCTATTTGTGCTATGACAGGCCTTGAATCCCATGAAGTTTTCTTATATGTCGGGCATAATGATGGTATTGACTATCAAGTCTTGACCGTGTCTAAATATGAATCTGCTCACTATATATTTTTTCCACACCACTTCTTCCTGTTATTTAATTGCCCTTTTCTCAAATGAACAGGGAGGCAATATATCTCAAGTGAAGAGATTTGGAAAACAAAATGTTGTGTTGTCCTTTTGATAGGGTGCCGAAGTGGATACATATCCTCTAGCAGGTCGTGCGTCCCGGACAGGGCCCTTTAGATTATCTACTCGCAGGCTACCCTGCTCTAGTTTCCAACTTTTGGACAGTTATCAATGGTGGTCAAGTTCCCATTATTTGAATCCTGGACAAAAGTAAAACTATCTAGAAAGGTAGGTAACTTGCAACAAGAGAAAGCGTGATGATAATAAAACTATAAGCATAAGTTCATCAATCTCAAAAGCCCGAGGAGGATGTACCCTAAGATACGGGGATAGATCCGCAACTGTGTTTGAGTCCCAACTTGTATTGCAAGAAAATGTTTCAAATAGTGATCAAGAAATGGGGTTAATGAGCATTACTGATAACAAAAATGATCAAGATTTATTGGTAGATGATGTAACTCAACAAGTCAATGCAAAAGATTTGACTACGCAAAAGGTGAATTGAGTTGGCTTTGTGCATTTTCGCATTTTATGTATGGGGTTTGCAAATTATAATTTCTTTTCGTATTCAGAGTACAAAAGGGGGTGACCAGTTCATCAATGACAGGTTTTATGATGACTTCACTATGGATGAAGTTGACTTAAGCATTGAGAATTATGAAGAGCTCTTTGGTGAAAGGGCATAATGATCCCAAACATCTTTTTGCAAAAGATGGGATTGAAAGCTTGTTTGCTGCTGAAGATACTTCTGTTGCTGAATCCGTTTGTCATGGTGCATATGCTGCCAAGGTATCATAATAGGGTTATTTGCATAAATATCAACATTCTCTTTTTTGCACATGTAAGTTGCTAATAAAAGGTTTTGTGTCCTGTCTCGGTCATTTTTAACCCGTAATATTAACCTCTTTTTTATAAGATTAAACATTATATATAAATATGAAACTTTTATGCATAAAATCTACTGTTAACAATTTTCATGAGAATGTTATTTTAAAAGATGGTATCTATACGGGTTTATTGGTACCCAAACGGAACACAAAGTCATGTTTTAATGACCCAAATGTACAAAAAAATACATTGACTAAAACTGGACAAATATAAGCTTATAGATTAAGATATTGCACTGACAGTACTACATGCAGTATCATCATAGTGACTAAGATTAACACGCATACACACTAAATAACCAATACCATATTGCAGTATCTTCTCAGCACATAATGGTCACTGTTATCCGTTACCCTTTCTTAATTTGTAGGAGTCTTCGACCGGAGCTCAACCAGCTTGTAGTAATGCAGCATCTGCTGATTCTTTAAGGAGCTGTAAAGCCGAACCCAACCCTTGTTATGGCAATACTCTAATATATCATTTTCAAATCTCACTGGGGAGAGCACGGCTGGTGATTATCAAGACTGTGGAGCTTCGTCTATGCTTCGAATGGGTGAGCCGCCTTGGTCCACCCCGGCTCACGATAGCACCACTCCTTCGGGTATCAAGAATGATGTTGTCCTCCGTTATAAGGAAAAGAAAAAGAACCGCAAGTGAGTACCTTTGAACTTTCAAACTACTTATTTATTAGAAGGGAAAAATGGAATGTTTAGCCAGTGGGAGAATGAGTCAAACTGGATACGGGTCAAAACGGTTCTTTTTGTCAAAATTCTGAAACTTCTACTTATACTCCGTATTATTTTAAAAGTAACATGGTTTTTATGATTAATATAATTATGAGGTTTATGAAGTAAAAATAGATTTGGGGTGAGTTGGTGACTATGTGCCTGTTTAATGTGTATCCTTCTAAGCAAAGTCTTTTTTTTCCCCACCCAATTGAGATAAATATAACCTGAATACAGAAGTAAGGCCTCACGATTTTTATTGATTAAATCTCATATACTGCTATATCTTTTTATGATAGATTTGACAAGAGAGTAAGGTATGCTACATGAAAGGGCGTTTTGTAAAAAAGCAAGAGTAGATGTAAGAAAGTGCGTGAAAGGGCGTTTTGTGAAAGCTGGTGAAGCGTACGATTACGATCCCATGAGCCAAACCAGAAGCTACTGAGAGTATATACATTTCTTGATCATATGCATGAGGAAAGTTATGATATATAGATATCTAGTCTTATAAAGATTACTTAAGCAATGACAAACACTTGTATTGTTGTCTCAGGGTTTTTTTTGCGTGTTGTCAGCCAAAACAAGAAATGTTAGTCTGTTCTTATTCTGTAAACCATATTCAATGGTTGGAATCTTATTCTTTGAATAAGGGCAAATTCCAAAATCAGTACATTTATTTTTTGAGTTTATTTATGGAGTACAAAACCAACCCCATTTCCCAATTTAGTCAAGTGCGATCGTGCGATCCCTTTAAATTTCTTACACGTGTCCCAGACAAAACAACATTGCCAATCATTGCAGCCTCACCCCACTTGCACTTGTCCCCCAAGTGGCCTTTGACTTTAATTTTAGATCGTGCGATCGTGCGAAAGTCGGCTACCCATGTGCTATATATCTTGGAAAAGACCAAAAATCTTTTGGAAAGATTTTCTTCCATTGATTTGACTTGACATATTTTTATTAAATTATTAGTATTTTAATTTTAGTTATGGTATTTCATTTAAATAAAAACATTTTTATTAATTCTTCAAATTAACACACACACAAAAACATCAACCGGGTAATTTTTTGAATCGCACATTTCGAAGTTTCATAGAAGATAGATGAACCGAGACTGAAATGGTAAGTTTTTCTCTTGATTAAATTTACAGATGCATTTACAGATGCATTTTGTGACTCCGTTAGAGTAACACTCCTTTGGTTTTTTGGATTTTCATAGTTTTAAGTCTAGGGTCGTTGTAATTTTAGGGTCGTTGTAATTTGAGACCAAGGCATTAGTATGTGACGCTGACCAGCAACAAAGGCCCTTTTTGTTATAGTTGGATCATTGAGAGATGTTTGTTTAAGCTTATATGTGGCTTATGAGCTTATTTGCTTTTCGGGTTGTGTTCTATAAGCCCCAATTTCCCGGCTTATTTTGAGGCTTGTGGGCTTAAATGGGGGTTTTCATTTAAGCTTATACATTGCCTTAAACCCTATGGAGTGTGGTATGGAGTATGAGGTATTACGAAACGGGTGAGTTATGTTATTAGAATTCTGATGATAAGATAATTAGCTATGTGAGTGCTTGACAAGTTTTGGTTATATGAGGATTAACGTATAAAATAGCCCCTATGTAATCACATTATAATCCAAAATGGATCTTTTTCACAATGCCCAAACACCAGGAATCAGTTTATGATTTGGTTGTAATCAGGTGAATGAAATGGGCTGTCGCGTGTAATCAGGTGCTTGTATGTGCTGTTAGAAATTGTGCTGATAAGATAAATATCTGTGCGAGTGTTTAGAAATATTCTGATCATCCGAGGATTTGTGTATAAAAGATTCTCTAAATAATCACATAAGTATCCAAAACGGATCAGTTTCGTTATATCAGATCATCAGGACACTAGATCTGTGAATGGAAAATTCTGTTATCTGATAGATTACTTTCATAATGTAATGCCAAACACATCCTTAAAGTTCAGAATCTAGCTTTTAGCATCACCTTTGTTAGGCAAAATGAAATCGTTAAGTGAGAAAGAAATAAACAAGAACAAAAAGATATAATGTGGGGAGGATTAGTATACACGCCTACTTTCTACGGTCTATGTGAATGCAATTTTGTAGTACTTCGTATGCTTCTGTAGTATTTCTTTGTATTGGTAGGAACCTTAGTATTTGTTTGTATTGGTAGGAACCATAATGTCTACTGGTAAACGATTAAACGATTGAAGTTAGAGCATACCCTTGATGACCGGGGTTGGTCATTAATGGTACTTAGAGAGGTCATCTTTCCGAAGATACTTGAGAGGTATGGGCCAAATGCTCCACCAAATATGCAACTTCCAAGTGAAACACTCGAAGAGTTAAGAAGAGAAGTTTACAGTTATGAAGATGTACACCCTTTTAAAACAAATCATAGTGGATTGAACAAAGATGAGGGTGTTAGTACAATATGGCAATACTATAATGATAAACCAAAGCATTTTGGTTTTCTTATGAACAATGTTTAGTTGTTGTTATGTATATCATATAATGATAACTTGGTTTATGTAATGTACAACAGTTTGTTGGTGGCCTATATATCAATTTATGTTCAATTTATCAGTGTCGTAATATGAGTTTGCAGGATAACAGTTACATGTTTACTCCATTGGCACATGGTGTAGTTTGAGACATAGCCATTAGTATGTGACGCTGAACAGCATAGGTATGACCATAGGCGTAATGTTAAGTGCGTTATTAGGTCATTGGTGATTGCAAATGCCCTCCCAGAATAGCTCGTGTTTGAGGATGAATTTTTTTGGTGGCCTATATAGCTCATGGTTCTGGAAAGGAGCCTTTACAAGGTTGTCATTGTGTTTATTTAGCGATAGTACTTGCCATAAAATTTTTACTATAGTTACTCAGTTTTATTATGTGCGGAATGGTTAAATTAACTGAGTTGCTTCTCTTTGTGTTATTCTTTGCTTATATAGGAATATGCTGCCAAGGTTCACATCCGAAGCAAACTGCATTACTTCCAATTGATTAAAGACAGATTATCTGAAAATCGTCGTCAAGTGTTTCGGTCAACATGCTTTGGTCCATGGTTGGATTTAAATTACTTTGAGAACGAAGATAGTCTTATACATTACATGCTTCAAAATCAAATTGAGTCTGATGATCAGCACTATGATTTGCCACTAATTTATGTTGTTAATGGACATCATCTGCATTTTGGACGCCGTCAATTTCACCTCATAACTAGTTTTAAATTTGGATTGCCTAGTTTCCGTAAGTTTAGAAGTGGTGATATCATATTTCGTGACCGTGTATTTCCGAAGAAGGTAGGGGAGAATTTAAAAACCATAGATCTCCTATGTTTGATTGAGGATGAAGAGCTTTTTACAAAAGTATCTGATCAAGACGCGGTACGAATTTGTCTTTTGCTATCACTTCAAGTCATATTTATGGGGCGTGACCTGTTATCTGTGGTGGATGATACATATCTTAGGATGGTTGAGGACTTTCAAAGTTGGAATGACTTTCCTTGGGGGGAACACATTTGGAGACAGTTGTACGATGCCATTCGAAATATCAACTCAAAACGGAAGTTGGAATATTCTTTGGCTGGGTTTGTTTTATTTTTCAAGGTCATAATTATGCACTACAAATTATTCTGTTAAATTATTTTTATATTACTAGTAATTCTTTTAACGTATTATTTTTAATTAACACTTTAGTAAGTAATTATTTTTAAATTATTTTTTCAGATATGGATTTTAGAGATTTCTACCCAGAGCTTGCGTTGGTGGAGTAAGGACATCGATGTTATCCCAAGAGCACTTTCATGGTCTAAGAAGGTGCCTTTCCAAAAACCGGAGTCTTTCGGGCAGCTTTTTCCCCAGGCAAGTGTTCATTTTGTGATATCCATTCCTACTATTTGAGTATGATTTTTTTTTAGGCATTTTGTGATATCCACTTTCTATTTGTATATTTTGTTAGGTGAAAGAAACAAACCATGATCTATATCCTACGAAAGCTGAGGCTCATTCAGAATGGTACACCAAAGGCATTAGGTTTTTTAATTGGTATGCACCGAGAGCTGCGCCTGTTGTCAACAGTGGAGGGCTTTTTGAAGATTGGCTGCGTAAACGATCAGAACTTCGTGCGAAAATACATCGTATAGACAATGAAGTTCCAGCGCAACAGTCTTCTGATACTCTTCAGGATCGTGTTAGGACATTGCAAGGTATATGTAATGGTTTGTTGATGTTACCTGCAGAGGTCAACAGTTTGAGATCACGGGTCTACAAACTTGAAACCATTATTCAGGTTTGTTTATACCCTAACTATATGATTCGTTATCCAAAATGTTTAGTCACTAATTCATGTACTTGATCTTTTGTATTACCCAGTATATTAACAGAAAAATGAAGGTTGGACATATGCAAGACTTTCTGGATGAACTTGATGAGAAAGAGCACAATGAACCGGAAAAAGTAATTCTCGCTTAATTTTTCTTTACATGAATATCACAAGATGTTTATTATATGTTTTTCTTACATTTTACTTAATATATTTACAGGATAAATTCGACAATCATTACAAAGATACTGATCTTGGTGATGAGTATTGCACAAATATAAATCAAAATTTCCTAGAGTTGTTAGAGTCAGCAATCCAGGATGAGTTTCTGAAAGATGAGAAATTATCTGACAAAGATGTCGAAGAGGTTTGTACAATGTTAACAATAATAGATTTTGAGACATATAAATTTAATTCTAAGGTGGTCTGTATTCGTATTTTGTGTTATAGAAGGATTGTGTTTTTTTGGCTACGCAAGAACGCGTAGCAGCTCAAAAGCAGAAGGCTGAGAATCGACGTTTATCTGCACAAAGGGAAGAGAGGATGAGAGTCCTAAAGGAAGAGGAAAAAAATGTGCAGCTTAGAAACCAAAATTTCAAGGCCCCTCACATGCAACGTTCTTTGGAAAAAAAACTTTTGTATCAAAGAAGAGGCAGCATGAATTCGTACTAAGGCCGGAATTTAAGGAAGTAGATGATGATGTGAAAGTTCCTACCCTAGATCAACTTAAAAGAACAAACTCCCAGTTAACTCCTTATATGATCCAAAAATGTAGAGATCTCAAACCTTGGCAAGAGGTAAGGTCTATATTCTTTTCAGATATTAGCAGTGTGAATAAGAACTATGATTCAAGTACGAGTCATTTATTTTACAGTCCATTTCGATTAAGTTTATACATGTCTTCATTTTTATAACGTGTAGGACCTAAAACGGCCATCAGAAAGGATTGATAAGGTTTTTGTTCATCGTGAGTTGGAGGCTTTTATTACAAATAGTGAAAGCTATTTTCGTTGCAAGTTTCCTTGGTGCAATGATATAGTTGTAGATCGTTGTTTCTGGTTATGTTTTGTTGGGATGGATGAGACTCGTGAAGGCTGGTTCCGCGACGAGGTAATTAAAGTAAAGTTAAAATCTATGATTCAAGTACGCGTCATTTAGTTAAAATCTTATAGCTTTATTTTGTTTTTCTTAAAAATCTACAGCACATTGAGATTTGGGTGATGTATTTGTGGCACGTTAGACCATCGTTTGCAGATTGGTCCGTAGTTAGCAGTTACTTCTTGACACTTCTACTTCAAGATTCGGTGCCACTATTTTATGCTAATAACCAAGTTTACAAATTGGCATGGGCTGATGTTGACCGGGTATTTATTTACGACACATCTTTATCATCTTAATTATGTCCAACAAATCTTTATGTCCAACAAATCTTATTTATTTTCTGTATACCTTGCAGGTGTTCATTCCGATAAACGAGCCTAAGAAACATTGGTCTGTTGCCCAGTTTCACATACAGACCGGAAATGTTATATTCTATGACAGTGTTTATCGTTGTGAAGAGGAAGGTCGTGATTGGTATTTGAAAATGAGGAGATGTTTGGAGGTCAATCTTCCCTTGATTCTACGGGAGACAGGTGTGTTTGACAAGAAACGTATTGACCCGGAAAATTACAAGATCAGCTTTCGTCTTGCACATAACGTTCCAAAGCAGGGTGGGGTATTTGGTGATTGCAGAGTCTTTGCCTGCATGTTTCTATACAGGTTATTAATCGACCATGTTTATTTTTTACTATTGCTATTTTGCACCTTAAGCTTCATTAAACATACCACATACATATACATGACATAGACGTTACAACAAGTTAACTTAGAATCTAACTACGTAGCCAAGATCCTTAGCTCCTGAAGTTTCATGTCATCTTTTGTTACAAGTTCATTTGAAAACTCCGCCATTTTCTTAGGTAGAAACATGTCTTGCCATTCAGAAGATTATGTCGCCTCAAAACCCCTTATGCCTGAGTTAGGATGACATGCAAAACCCCTTATGCCTGACTTGTTGACCAACTTTAAAAAAGCCTATAATTGGCACATTTCTCTTAGTTATACTAGCGGATTGTGTACTTCTTGTCTCTAGCACATCTCTCATGTACTAGTGTATATTGTATTTTCTTGGACACAATTTGTTTTAGTTAAGCTAGGCTACGAAATTATGTATTTTTTTTTTTTTTTTTTTTTTTTTTTTTTTTTTTTTTTTTTTGTAAAAGCACAAGGCTGAGATCACTTTTGGATTAAAATTTGTCTATACAGGTTGGCTCATGGAATTCATTTGCATGTCGATAATCCAACCCAGGCAGCACTTGCATATCGAGAGAGCTTGATACGTTATTATTTCGAGAACAAGATAAACTGTATTTGAATCTAATAGTTTTCAAGTCCTGTTATTATACACACTTTGTTTTGAACATAATCTCCTCAGTTTTGAACTCCTGTTATTGTACACACTTAGCTATCAAGTATTGGCCATGTTAGCTTGTAGCTTATCAAATATGTGTGAATGTTGTAAGCATGTTGTTGTGTTATCTGACAACAGAAGTAGGAAAACTGAATTGCATTACGACTGTTGACCTTATCAGGTCTACATAGATAGATGTGTGCATAGATAGATGTCTCAAACTTTAAAGTACATAGATAGAGGTTTTTTCCTAAGACAAACAAAATGTCTTCAATCACGGGTCAGGCATGTTATCTAGATGGTAAGTTTATGACATTGATGGTTGTGATCCTCCTGAGCTTCCTTGTGGGTATCGTGATCCTTGCGAGCTTCCGCGTGGGTATTGTGGTAGTCTTTGGAGGTCAATCGAGGCTCTCATTTTCTTTTTGTTTGCCTATAATTTGTCAATCAAAATAAGTAAGTTAATATCCTTAACAAAAATCTAATACAAAATAATAAAACCATATGTTACACTCATAATTTACCTTTTTGTTCTTTTTTGGCAATGGTACATTACATTCTCCTCGTGTGTGAGCAGCCGAACCGCACCTTTGGCATGAATTCTCTCGTGGTTCCTCACCTTGTGATCTAATCCTATCTTTGTTCTTTGGTCTTCCAGATTGTCGATTAGCCATAATCGGTGGCTTTACAACCTGCAAGTTAGTTGGAAGGTCCCAACTCTCAATTTCACCAAGGGGATATACCAACGCTTGGTATGTAGCTTTTAGTGTAGTTGTTCTAAACCATTTCTTCGCCAAATGATTACAACTTGTCATTCCTTGAAATCTACAAGCAGCTATAGCATGACCACATGGGAGACCAGATAGTTGCCATTTTCGACACGTGCATTTATATTCCTTTAACTTTACAATATGTTTCTTTCTACGATCATCTACCTCATAAATCCTTCTATGGTCGATGGGTTTCACCGACCAATTAGCACTCTTAATCACTCTGTCCTTCACTTTTGCGCTTGCCCAGTCACTAAGTTCACCCGCATGTGCACCTAAATATTGAAATAATAATTATAATAATAATAAACCTAAATAATATAGATATATAACTTATATAACAATATTTAATTATGTATACCTTGGTACGTTACTCGTTTATCACAAAACCATGACTGTACAAGCCCTCTGTAGTATTCCATTAGCATTGAAATTGGAGCATATCGAACGTGTCTTGTTAAATTGTTGATTGACTCTGCACTGTTCGAAGTCATATAATTGTAACGTTTTCCTGGGCAATATGCCCTGGACCAGTACAAAACTCCAGCTTCCAATAGCTTCTGGTGAGCTTCTTAACTTTTTCGCTCAATTTGTGCAAAATAATGAGTAAACTCATCGGTTGTGTAAGCTTTGCATGCCTTCCAATATAAAGCCCTAAGCCTATCACTTTGTCCAAACTTGCAATTCAACTCCAAGTGCCTACAACAAAAACCATGAAATGCATTCGGGTAAACTGTTTGACAAGCTTGTTATATTCCTAGATGTCTATCCGATATTATAGCCAAATCTGGAACTTCGCCGATGCATTCTTTCAAGTGGGTCAAAAACCATGTCCATGATCTCCCAGTCTCGCCCTGAGATACACCGGTCGCAAGTGGAACAATCTGATTATTTCCGTCCATTCCAACGGCGAGCATATTTGTACCAAGGTATGTTCCTTTAAGATGAGCTGCATCAATTATTATTAGTGGGCGTAGATGGTCCAAGAAAGCCCGAATCTAGAACATAAAAAAAAAGTATTAGATTTACAATAACAATATACACTACATATTAAAAAGAAAAAGTTAATTATATAGTCATAAATTTCTACCGCAACGCCAAAGGCTATAAAAACCATCTCAAATTGGTCTTCATCATCTGTCTCAATATGCGTTACCCATCCTGGGTTTTTCAACTTTAGGTTATAACAATAATACGGTAATTGTGAAAATGAATTTTTCGGGCAACCGGACAACATCTCCAATGCTATATTTCTTCCACACCATGCCTTTTTGTACGAAACGTCTATGTTGTACGCAAGGTTGATGTCGTTTACTATGTCCTTTGGCTTATATACCCGACTAGGATCTCCCATCTTCGGTATCAACAAATGACCCAACAATTTAGCGGTTGCATTTCGGTGATCGGGAAATAGTTCTGTTCTGTCACAAGTGTGAACGTCGTTTACTTTTCCTACTACCCATTTCCCAATATCTGGCGCCAAAGATGAAATTATCTTCCACTCGCAATTGTTACCCCTACAAACTACATCATACCTAAACCTATCTGATTTTCTTGGTCTAAATTGAAAACCTTCTAAAAGAGCCTTTTCACCAATTTCTGCCGCGCATAACTCTTTACTATCAAATTCATCACCCGTTTTTATAATTTTTTTGCAATTATTCGCGACGCTTACTTTTGGCAAATGTGATGGATGTTCGGGGGGAGGAGGCATATAGGTAAATGTGTTACTTTTCCATTTATGATCAACTTGGTCGTTTTGGTCGTTTGATAAAACAGGTTCGGTATTTTGGTAAATTTCATTTTCGGTATTTTGGTAAATTTCATTTTCAGGTTCATCAATTTGGTCGTTTGATAAAACAGGTTGATTATATGTGTGGTAAATTTCATTTTCATCCCATCCATCAGGAAGAAGGTTAAGATCGAATTCAAAAGTATTAGATGAAGAAGCATTTACCTTTGAGCTTTTTTCAATCTTCTTAATATATACCGTATGCAAGATGGTGGATTTCCCTTTCGTAACTTGATATGTAAAAAACGCCATATCATCATCGTCAACTATGTGGACGCAATTGTTTCCGACATTGTAAGATAGGACAGTATCATACTCTTGCCCGATGTTGAACTTGTTCCTGGCGACATTAACAAATTCTGCGTACGTAATATTTTTTGGAAGTGAAGCACCAAACGTTAAATCTTCACAAGACAAAAATACTCTAAATATACCATTCATGTTTTATTGTGTAGAAGATGAAAGTTACAGGATACTTTAGAGTAATTGTAAACAATGTAATATATGGATAGAATTCGCACATTTGTCCAATTCGCACATTCGCACATCTGAAATTAAATGCAGTTTCACTTTACAACCACAACGTATTTATTGACATGCTACTTTTCATTAAATTTATAACCACTACGTATTTAATGAAAGGCTACTTTTATGACATGTACATTTAATTAAATTTATTTATGTAATATATGGATTATTTATTTATGGGAAACAATGTACTTCGCACACTCGCACATTCGCACGTACGAAAATTAAATTTTTACGACAACCACATATTTATTGACATGTACATTTAATTAAATTTTAAACCTAAAACATATATTTTTTTACAATATTTTATTCATAACATATATATATATATATATATATATATATATATATATATATATATATATATATGTTTTGGAATTTTTTCTTTAAATGATAAAAATGAGTAATAGATAAAATTGAAAAATGTAATATTTTAATAAAACTAGTAATAAATAAAAGTACAAATAAGATCTTATTCTCGTTTGAAAGATTTTGTGTTCTTTTCCAAGAAATTTGGTCACATGGGCTACATTTCAATAAATTTCGTACCTAACACTTTTCTTTCTTCGATTACTTATGAGAGAGAATATACTTCGCACACTCGCACATTCGCACATCTGAAAATTAAATTTTTACATCAACTACGTATTTATTGACATATACTTTTAACTAAATTTTAAACCTAACACATATATTTTTAAAATATTTTATTCATGATATATATATATATATATATATATATATATATATATATATATATATATATATATATATATATATATATATATATATATATAATTTCAGTTCGACTTTACCTCCAATTTCTCTCCAAAAAATTTCCCGCTCTAATTTACCTCCAAAAAATCTCCCGCTTGAAGTTCCCTCCATATATCTCCCGCTCTAATTTACCTCCAAAATTTCCCGCTTGAATTTCCCTCCAAAATTTCCTGCTTATATTTCCCTCCAAAATTTCCCCCCTTATATTTCCCTCCAAGAATATCCCGCTTAAATTTCCCTCCAAAATTTTCCCTCCTAACACATTCGCACATTCGCACATCTGAAAATTAAACACATTTTTACTTTCACACCATCCGCACATTTATTACAAACACACATTTATTATAGGGCTGTTTGAACATAATTGAATTCAAAAATTATCCCGCTATTGAATTTGAATTTGAAATTCAACCGTTTAACCGCCCATTTACTGCACACGTTTTTTTTTGTTATATATATATATATATATATATATATATATATATGTTTTGGGTTTTTTTCTTCAAATGATAAAAATGAGTAATAGATAAAATTGAAAAATGTAATATTTTAATAAAAATAGTAATAAATAAAAGTACAAATAAGATTTTATTCTCTTTTGAAAGATTTGGTTTCTTTTCCAAGAAATTTGGTCACATGGGGTACTTTTCAATAAATTTCATACCTAATACTTTTTTTCTTGGATTATTTATTTATGGAAAACAATATACTTCGCACACTCGCACGTTCGCACATCTGAAAATTATATTTCTACAACAACCACATATTTATTGACATGTACCTTTAATTAATATATATATATATATATATATATATATATATATATATATATATATATATATATATACACACACACACACATATATGTTTTGGGTTTTTTTCTTTAAATGATAAAAATGAGTAATAGATAAAATTGAAAAATGTAATTTTCTAATAAAAATAGTAATAAATAAAAGTACAAATAAGATCTTATTCTCTTTTGAAAGATTTGGTGTTCTTTTCCAAGAAATTTGGTCACATGGGGTACTTTTCAATAAATTTCGTACCTAACACTTTTCTTTCTTCGATTACTTATTTATGGGAGAGAATATACTTCGCACACTCGCACATCTGAAAATTAAATTTTTACATCAACTACTTATTTATTGACATATACTTTTAACTAAATTTTAAACCTAACACATATATTTTTAAAATATTTTATTCATGATATATATATATATATATATATATATATATATATATATATATATATATATATATATATATATATATATATATATAGAGTGAGGATCACGTGCGGATGTTTATTTTTAGTGCGGACGTGCGGATGGATCTGGACCGCCCATTCCAGATCTGATCTTGACTTTTTGTAAAAAAGTCAAGATCTGACGCTAATATCACGGTACCAATTGATCATGAAAACGATTTTTTTTTTTTATTTTTTTCCTTCTCAGCGATCCTTACTCTAGTTGTGTTCTTTTATTTTTTTATTTTTTCAGATTTTTCTGAGCACTTTTTTCTTTTTTGATTATTAGTGCTAATGTGATATCAACGATATTATGAGTGGTACCGTGATATTAAGTTTTTTTACATGTAAAAATGAACCGTGATATTACGATATTAAGAAAAAGTTAAAGTGATATTAAAAAAAATTAACTTTGATATTAAGAAAGCATGATAGTTACGGCGATATTAACAATTTTTATTAAGAAAAAGATTTTACGATATTAAAAAAGTTATTGTGATATTAAATTTTTTATTAAAAAAAAGTTTTCAGAATCTGATTTTGACTTTTTTACAAAAGTCAAGATCTTTTGTCAAGATCAGATCTTGACTTTTGTAAAAAGGTCAAAATCAGATTCTGATATCACAATACCTTTAACTTTGATATTAAGAAAGCGTGATAGTTACGGCGATATTAACAATTTTTATTAAGAAAATGTTTTTACGATATTAAAAAAGTTATTGTGATATTAATTTTTTTATTAAAAAAAAGTTTTCAGAATCTGATTTCAAGATCTGATCTTGACTTGTCAAAATCAGATCTTGACTTTTGTAAAAAAGTCAAAATCAGATTCTGATATCACAATACCTTTAACGATGAAAACGATTTTTTTTTTGAAATTTTTTTCAGCGATTCTTAATTATTTGTTGTCCTCTTTATTTTTTTAATTTTTTCAGATTTTTTTGAATTTTTTTAAGAAAAAAAGCTAATACGATAGTAACGATCTTAAAAAAAGACGGGATATTTACGATATTGCCACTTTGCCTTTTTCAGATGGTTGACTAGATGGAGGGCTGAGATTCGTCCGTACCATCCGCACTAAAAGACAAAAATGTACCTGATCCTCACCCTATATATATATATATATATATATATAATTTCAGTTCGACTTTACCTCCAATTTCCCTCCAAAAAATTTCCCGCTCTAATTTACCTCCAAAAAATCTCCCGCTTGAAGTTCCCTCCATATATCTCCCGCTCTAATTTACCTCTAAAATTTTCCGCTTGAATTTCCCTCCAAAATTTCCTGCTTATATTTCCCTCCAAAATTTCCCCCCTTATATTTCCCTCCAAGAATATCCCGCTTAAATTTCCCTCCAAAATTTTCCCTCCTAACACATTCGCACATCTGAAAATTAAACACATTTTTACTTTCACACCATCCGCACATTTATTACAAACACACATTTATTATAGGGCTGTTTGAACATAATTGAATTCAAAAATTATCCCGCTATTGAATTTGAATTTGAAATTCAACCGTTTAACCGCCCATTTACTGCACACGTTTTTTTTTGTTTTATATATATATATATATATATATATATATATATATATATATATATATATATATATATATATATATATATATATATATATATATATATATGTTTTGGGTTTTTTTCTTTAAATGATAAAAATGAGTAATAGATAAAATTGAAAAATGTAATATTCTAATTAAAATAGTAATAAATAAAAGTACAAATAAGATCTTATTCTCTTTTGAAAGATTTGGTATTTTTTTCCAAGAAATTTGGTCACATGGGGTACTTTTCAATAAATTTCATACCTAACACTTTTTTTCTTGGATTATTTATTTATGGAAAACAATGTACTTCGCACACTCGCACGTTCGCACATCTGAAAATTATATTTCTACAACAACCACATATTTATTGACATGTACCTTTAATTAATATATATATATATATATATATATATATATATATATATATATATATATATATATATATATATATATATATATATATATAGACACACACATATATGTTTTAGGTTTTTTTCTTTAAATGATATAAATGAGTAATAGATAAAATTGAAAAATGTAATTTTCTAATAAAAATAGTAATAAATAAAAGTACAAATAAGATCTTATTCTCTTTTGAAAGATTTGGTGTTCTTTTCCAAGAAATTTGGTCACATGGGGTACTTTTCAATAAATTTCATACCTAACACTTTTTTTATTGGATTATTTATTTATGGAAAACAACGTACTTCGCACACTCGCACGTTCGCACATCTGAAAATTATATTTCTACAACAACAACATATTTATTGACATGTACCTTTAGTTAATATATATATATATATATATATATATATATATATATATATATATATATATATATATATATATATATATATATACACACACACACACATATATGTTTTGGGTTTTTTTCTTTAAATGATAAAAATGAGTAATAGATAAAATTGAAAAATGTAATTTTCTAATAAAAATAGTAATAAATAAAAGTACAAATAAGATCTTATTCTCTTTTGAAAGATTTGGTGTTTTTTTCCAAGAAATTTGGTCACATGGGGTACTTTTCAATAAATTTTATACCTAACACTTTTTTTCTTGGATTATTTATTTATGGAAAACAATGTACTTCGTACACTCGCACGTTCGCACATCTGAAAATTATATTTCTACAACAACCACATATTTATTGACATGTACCTTTAATTAATATATATATATATATATATATATATATATATATATATATATATATATATATATATATATATATATATATATATATATATATATATCTATATTATATATAACATGAGGCGTTACACGCGTATTGCCACCTCATTGCCCAGTCATTGCCAAATAATTCATTATCAGCCATGTCATCAGCTATGTCGCCATGTAAGCAATTTTTATATAATTTCTGGCCACGTAGTGTGTTTTGTAAAAAAATGGAGCTGGACGGAATGGAACCTGGGTCTGTTACTCCAAAAGCAAGCACCTCAACCAATGGATCGAAGTCATCAGTTGTGATACACATACAAACTAAAATTGATAACTAGGAAACTTACTAACTGCATTAAAAATTTTAAATTTGATTTTTAAAACACAATATTTTCTCTAGAGTTGCGGAATACAAGTTGTAAAACCCTAAAACATTATACGATCTCACACAAAAATACGAAATTCAATATACATTATCAACAGGTTACTAGGTCACAGTTTCTTCATCAAACAATAAAACCACTGATTTTCACCATTCACACCACACAAAGATCCGACTGTATCTTACTAACTGCATTAAAAATTTTATATTTGATTTTTAAAACACAATATTTTCTCTAGAGTTGCGGAATACAAGTTGTAAAACCCTAAAACATTATACGATCTCACACAAAAATACGAAATTCAATATACATTATCAACAGGTTACTAGGTCACAGTTTCTTCATCAAACAATAAAACCACTGATTTTCACCATTCACACCACACAAAGATCCGACTGTATCTTACTAACTGCATTAAAAATTTTATATTTGATTTTTAAAACACAATATTTTCTCTAGAGTTGCGGAATACAAGTTGTAAAACCCTAAAACATTATACGATCTCACACAAAAATACGAAATTCAATATACATTATCAACAGGTTACTAGGTCACAGTTTCTTCATCAAACAATAAACCACTGATTTTCACCATTCACACCACACAAAGATCCGACTGTATCATCACTGAAAAATTCTCACATGGTTCAGAATCATCTTAAGAGGTAATCTTCTATTTAATTTGTTCGAATTGAAATCGAATTAGGTTAGTTGGTCAATTGTGATGTATGATGATATAAGGATTAATTTTGTTGCAATTATGAATTTTAATTATTGATTTTAGTTTTGAAATCAACCATTGCTTGATATAAGGTGACTATATCACCCTGTAACAAAAAACTTTTGATTTAATATAAACCAAGTGCGAAAGCCGAAAAGAGCAGCCGGTTCTCATTGTATTTTTTATGGTGTCCAGCAGTGCAACTACAACTTTGAGAAGATTTTTCCATCTTTAGACGATGGAGAACGACACATATGGTTTGTTTTCATATTATTTTTTGTTTTGTTTTTTATTTGAGTAATCTACTTTTGCGTTTATTAGATATGCGTTGTGTCTTAATGGTTTCATCAGGACCTCCAATAAAAAAGCGTTCAGGTTAGCGGAAGCAGATCGGCATGTTTTCTTTTACGGGTCTGAACAAAGATCAGGTAAATTTCCGTCGCCTCTTTAGTCTTACCTAGAGGTAGCCATTGTAGTCCACTTATGAGTGAGTTCACTTGGGTCATGTTTTCCTTGAATATGATCACCATGCGACTATATTTTTTTTATCTAACTGAAGGTCTCAAAACTCAAATCACCATCTGACTATATTTTTCTCATGCAGCCCGCTAGGAAACTTTTATTGGTTTTATTTATCATTGAATGCTTTTTTTGTGCCTTTTTTTTTGCAAAAACCCTAATATCATCAAAAGATATTCAAATCATGAATTGGGTATGTTGTGAATCATCACCTGCAGGTTTGTCAATACGTCCTTAATTTTATTGTGCATAGGTCGGCATGGTTCTGTTCATATATTGTATTGATATGTGGTTGGGTCGTCGGCACTTCCTAAGTTTGTAGCATTTGCTTTAAATCTTCAGGTTATGCTGCTACTTCACTTCAAGTCCAGGGCTTATGAGCTTAGAACAATTGACAGCATTTGAGTTGTGGCTGGATCATGGGTCTGAATTTAATAAACCGCCTGAGCAGTTACCTATTGTTTTTCAGGTACGTGTTATGTCGTTTCTGTTTTATTTTTGAATTACCGTATATCCCTTTTAAGGTTTCTATTTTAGTTTCACATGTTTCTTGGATTTGTCTATAGCAAGTCCTGGCTATTCTAAACCTTTTTGAGGTTTTTCTTAGTCAATGCCATAGGTTTCGCACCCTTGTGCTTCAGGGAAGATTCCTTGATATGGGTTCATGGGCTGTTGATTTGGTAGGTCAACTTCAGCTTGTGAGTTGTGACACGCCCCTAATTGCATGGGTATTCATAAGCTTCAGGTAAGTGTTTCACGAGTATCATTGGCACAATGACTGTAAGTTATAGAAATATTTATGCACTTGGTATTATAAGAGTTTAATTTAATATAGGTGCAATGTGAAGCTGCCAAAAGTTGTTGAAACTTCGGTATCTATATTGGCAGATGGAGGACTCGGAATGGCAATGTTCAGCATAGGTAACAATTAGACGATAGAATACTTTTACTATTTTAGTAGGTTTTGAAAACATAAAAATAACATAAACAAAAGAGAATAAATATTAGTGATTTTGTATCACTTGACATGTCTGTCCATGGCGTCACAGGCACGCATAGTAGCTTTTGGTACCCGATTAGCATTCATGGCAATGGTTTTAAAGTTCATTATCGGGCCTGGAATTATGGATGCGCCCTCCATTGATATAGGATTAAAGGGTATGCCATTCAAAATTGCAATTATGCCGGTAATAAATGGTTTTATTACTACATGAACAAGATAAATATAAACGGATCAACAGGTATCGCATTATCAGATGATGAAAGGTATGTATGTGAATAACATGCTCTAAATTGATCTTATATATACTTTTGAGTATTTGTGGTTGGATCATGAAAGACTTAAACGTATATAATTAGAGATGTATGTTCCTATGTTTCTATGAATGTGTGTATAGAAAGCGTCGACCCCATGCATCGCACAGGTATAGTTCTTATCTAATGATCTAATCTATGAAAATTTTATTAAAGTATCGTATATGTTGTTATTTATATTGACTTTGGTTATTTGGCTTTACAAATGATTATGCTCCGTCCATATCATCTATGGGTCAATCGACCTCGAATCTATGGTTAAGGGGGTGTTTTGATTAGCTTATTTACTTGGTTTCTGTTCATAGAAAACAACACATCAATAGTATGAGTGATGCACGGCTGACAAAGGTAACGATCCATCGTTCCACAATTAAGATTAGGAAGTAGGATGTTAGACCTCTGATGTTAATTATGATTGGGAAGTAGGATATTAAAATTTTTATTTAGCTCAAATTTTTTGTATGCAACGGTCCATCTGGAAATCTGGAATTCTATGGATTTTTTTATTATTTATTTATTTAATTTTTTTGACACTTCACATGTCTATCTGCTTAACTTACAGGACTACACATCTTTGTTGTGTTGCATGCTTTCATAGATAAAATGAAATAATATTAAAAAAAAAAAAAAAAAAAAAAAAAAAAAAAAAAAAAAAAACGTCAGTAGACGCCCGTGGTTTTCATGTTCTACGTCTGGCATTGGTACTGCATTAGATGTCTCGGAACAAATTGTTGGCTGGGTTGTCGGCATTCTCCTACTTGGTTATGAGTCTGCGTCAGTGGTTGTTGAGGCTGTCAGTGTACCTGAAATCGTGGATGAAAATTCCAAGAGGAAAGTTGTTCACTTACATTGCGCACCTGTAATGTATGACCGGAAGAGGTTGACAAGGGATGGAGATCTGGACGTTGGATGTTCTGGTAAGTTATAGTTTGCAGGTTCAACATTCTTTTCACTGAGGTCGTTTCTTGACGTTTGTTACGCTGCTATTTGCTATTTTTATTTCCTATGCAGGTAATGTCAATGACGTGCAGAACGACGATAAACAATGTTGGCACCTCTGTGAACATCAATAGGTATGATCTTCTAATTGGTCGCGTCGGTTGTTGACCTTCATTGGTTCTCACACTTACCATTGGCCGTTCATGTGCGGAAACCAGTTGGAAACCTACTTACAACATTGTCCACAAACAAGGGAATGCTGACCTCTTCTATTATCCTTCCATGGACACACATGTGGGACGCGCGTTTATGATACCTCATTTGAAGGTTAGAGTTCTAATAGATTTTGCACCATCTTAATTTGCTACTGATGGCTGTGTTGTTTAATTTCTTTTCATTTCTGCACCATGTACACACGCATGATGTGGCCCGGTTGTACTGGATTTTGGGGCTGGAGTCATACGCAAGGACATACCATGTGTAATCCGTAGATAATGGTGCGTCGATGAAAGTATTTTCTGGATTCCCCACTTAATGCATGTATAAATTTAGTATGTTAACTACTAAGTTTGAAAGACAATTTTCTCGAGTTTTGACATATGTGTTTCATTTCATGTTGCAAGTAGTAAAGAGGAGATATTTTCCGATCCCTAAGCACGGTTACACTCCGACTATGAGAGAGATTTTATGAGTAAATGGAGGTAAGATTTTTGTAATATTTAAATGTATACAGTAAATTAAATGATTAATGGTCCTTAAGTTGCTATGTATAGCTGCTATGAAAACATATTCACATGGATTGCCATTATAAGCCTTTTTTTCTCTAATTAACCACAAAAAGTAAGAGTATATATGTTTCAAGCTATGCATACCTTGAAACTTATATTGTAAGTTTTCTAAAAAAATTTAGTAGTAAAATTTCAGTACCAGTAAAAAGTAACACTAAAGTGACGTGATTTCGCCTATAATAAATTATAAAAGATTTTTTCCTTTTTTAATATGCATGGTTATGTTCTCTAGGGGATGGTATTTCGAGGAGGAAGGGACATTGAACATGACAATGGATGTCATGGAGGGATTTCGAAGGTCTCTTCAGACACTAAAGTCACGGGCTTTTAAGAATTGTGATCCTGAAACTAGCCATATTTTCATTTGAAGCTATTCACCCGTACATTATAGCCTTATAGGTGAGTGTTAACAAGAAACATTTTGTATTAGTTTCTTCTGAAAATTTTAACTCATCTAAATGAAAAATATACCAATTTGGGTTATAGCGCAACTCTGATGTATGTATACATTAATTTTTCAAAAATCTTGTGCCATCTTATATCAACATAGATTAAAAATAGCTTTAAGAGATTTTTTAAAAGTTAAAAATATGTAAATATGGTGGTACCTTAAGTGGCCGGTTTGGAGCAGTTATTTGCATTATTATACAATATCGACAAACCCATTTACTTATTGACAAATTCCTACATTTTGTAGTTTATCTGTTACAGTGGAGTTTTGAATTGGGTAAGAAGTTGAACGGGAGAAGAGTGACCCGAAGTGTATGTAATTGCTTACAACCTCTTTAATCACTACTTCAGACCGCAAAGAAAGTAAGAATAGACTTCTCTTGGCATTTGTTGTTGCTGTGAATGGTCGCTATCTTTATGCTCCAACTGGAACATGCTATTCCCTAAAAATCTATCAATGCTCCTTTATTATACCTGAGTCATATATATTTATTATACCATGTACATGTAATTACAACTAATGACCATTATGCATGATAATTAAATCAAACTTGAATATCATCTGATTGCTAAAAAACCCCAGGTCATCAATGAGGTAAAACTCTGTATATATAGCAGTTGCAATACCATCTAATATCAGTGAGGTAAAATGCTTTCGGATGATATGGAGAAAAAAGGTTTGTATGGACCATTTATCAGAGCTTGATTAGTATATTTTCATATTTAATGGCAATACAAAGGAAGGTCTAATGCACACATCACATACTCACAGTGAAAATGACTATTTAGTCCACGCTAACGGAACTGCTTATTATTTATTTTTGAGTATTTTGGCTCATTAGTGTAATTTGTATTTTTGTTTTTGATCAGGCTAACATCTCACAACTTGACTCCCAACAGCCTAAACAACTGTCAATCAGGTTTCTTAGAGTGGAAAAATTATAGTCCTATGTTGGTTTGTCAGACTAATGTCTTACATTCTCCTTTTAATTTAAGTGTGTGTACTTTGGGGAGAGTCCAAGCCAAAATAGTACTGAAGCTATTATTAATGGTAATTATTCATCATGTAGGCGTACATGTTCAATTCAAGTACGATAATGTTCACGACCAACGGAAAAACCATCAACTCAGATCAAGAATGAGAGGACCTAGGTGACGTTTCTTCTTGGATGTTTCTACAGAAAGAAAAGGAAAGATTGCATTTGGATATGTGTAAGGCTTTAGAGGAGTGCTGCCAGCTATACCTTAAATGCAGGTAGAGTTGGACGACTGTGAGGAGACCACCCTGCATGATGTGAAAATTGAAGATGAAATGAGGAGAAAGAAACAAGCTTAACAAGAAGCTTTTAATGAAAGGTAAAAACATGTAACTGATAAATGGTAACTTTAAATTCATCTTGTCCAAATTGCGACCAATGATCCGCAATAATTCATTATATATTATTTACCGATAACTAATACCTTAGCACACCTATATCTTGCTATTCGAAAAGTAATACACTCAAAGAAGGGAAAATTCTTTCAAAACGTACCATACTTGTCAAAAAAATCACTTTTGAGTAACGTACTTTTAATTTTCGTTATTGTGGTGCTAAATTTTCATTTTTGGCCTCTTTTACGCACTCTGGGACGTTTTTATGACATTTTTGCCCCTGGATTTCAAAAAATTTGAGGGGCAAAAACGCCCCAGAGTGCGTAAAAGAGGCCAAAAATGAAACTTTAGTACCACAATAACGAAAATTAAAAGTACGTTACTCAAAAGTAATTTTTTGAACAAGTATGGTACGTTTTAAAAGAATTTTCCCCTCAAAGAATAATCACATTACTTCTGATGAAGTGATTCATGACTACAGCATGGTGGTAGTTGTGGAGGATTTTAGCGAGGAAAAAGGAGTAAAGGTTGCTCCGTTGTTCAAAGTAGTTGGTTTCAAATCTGTGTTTCATCAACATTCTGATGTCAATAAGCCGATAACCTATTTTTTGAGAATGCCAATTAACCTATTTTTTGGCTTACCCATTTTGCCTTATGGCTTAAATAAGCCATAAGGTTAAGTGGATAAGTTAATAAGCCCATAAATAGTGAGCTTATTGGATTTCCTAAATCTCAATAAGTCAATAAGCCCATAAAGTAAGCTAACCCAAACGCCCCCTAACTGTAATTATGGGCTTATGAACTTAGCAAACACAAGAGTTTGCCGCTATGGTCAGTCAATTAATTAACAAGTTACCAGTTTGCCTAACATTAGACTTGTGTACATTGATTGTGTGATAACAGAATCAGGAACAACGGGTTCGTGATACGATCCTGCGTTATTATATTATTATTATTAATTAATTATTTTATTTACTTTCCTTTTATTAGATTTCTTGGTGAGAAAGTTAGGACATTAAGTTAAGTCTATTATAAATAGGGTATTAGGATTGTAATTCTTATTATGTGGAATGAATATGAAGTATTGATTTATTAATCAATTGGGGGGTCGGTTTATCTCATTAATATAAACCATCGGGGGGTCGGTTTATCCCATCAATATAAACTATTTATCTTGTTCCGTTCTTGTTATCTCTATATCGAATTAGTTCGTATCAATTGGTATCAGAGCTGTTCGATTCTAGGGTTTTCAAAAAAAAAAAAAAAAAAAAAAAAAAAAAAAATACTGTTCATCAGAACACTATTCATCCGGATCACTATTCACATTCAGAAAATACTGTTCATCCGAATCACTATTCACTACCAGAAAACACTGTTCAGAAAAGTCGAATCTTCTTTTGATTCCGGTTATCAATGACACACATATGGCGGGCTATAATGGAAGAGCATCGAGCAAGTATGGATGCTTACAAAAAGTTCCATAAGGAGACAGTGAGATCTGAAATGCGGATGGCAATTTTGCAGCAAAGTATGGAGATGGATATATGGGAGATCAAAGAAAAACTTGCTGAGAGACGGGAATTAATAGAGGTGAGATCAAGGGATTACAGTAACCAAAATAACAGCATGGCAGAAATTGAGTTTGTTGAGGAATCAACCAAACCTATGGCTGCAGAAAGTGGTGAAGATGGTAGTAACCTGGAAGAGTTCAAGGTTGCATCAAGTGTGGAAGAGGAGGCTCTTACAACACCAATCATGATGGTGGAAGATTTAGGGCAGACTTTACTCAACAACTTAAGTGAGGTCGCTATGGAGGTGGAAACAGAAGGTAACTCACATGCGCACGGATTCCTTAATGAACCTGATGTTGGACAAATTCATGCTCTGAAAGAGAATATGTTTAGTGGGAGTTCATGGGACAATTATCAAGTTGTTAGACAAAGCCATAACATGTTCAAACTTGTTATGGAGTTGAAGTGCACGTACAATATCTTTCATGGGCAGTCTTGGAGACACTTGTGGGGGCATGCTAAACATGGGCTTAGGACATGGTTAGAACAGAATTCTAGGTTTAAGCCTATTTTGCTATTTCACTGTGAACAGCAAGCTATGCAATTACAAGTCAGAATTTGGGATCCCGGAATTACTCGATGTGACGTTTTGAAGCAACACCTTGAGGACAAGGTGTTTTTGGGGCGGGAGTATGATACGATCCTGCGTTATTATATTATTATTATTAATTAATTATTTTATTTACTTTCCTTTTATTAGATTTCTTGGTGAGAAAGTTAGGACATTAGGTTAAGTCTATTATAAATAGGGTATTAGGATTGTAATTCTTATTATGTGGAATGAATATGAAGTATTGATTTATTAATCAATTGGGGGGTCGGTTTATCTCATTAATATAAACCATCGGGGGGTCGGTTTATCCCATCAATATAAACTATTTATCTTGTTCCGTTCTTGTTATCTCTATATCGAATTAGTTCGTATCAGTTCGCAAACTGAAGCGGCAACTCAATGATGTACTTGAAGAAAGAGACAGGTGAACGTATATTGGCCAGTCTACCCATCTTGCAACATCTCTTATTAATGAATTATAGCTTTGTATGAGCATGTGTAAACGAGTTAATTTTCTAATTTATTGCAGGTGGTATTGATCAGTAGCAATTCAGATGAAGAGATTAAAATAAAGCACATTGTAAATCTAAAACAAGATTCATAAGTTCTGAGAGGCCACCTTTGGGGTATACAATTATGATTTGTGTGCACCAAACGAAAAGCTTCACCAAACATATGGCAACTTATCACCACGAGGTATGCATACTTTTGATGTCGAAGAAATATGCTAATTTATTTGATTTATTCTAATAGTAAGGGAGAGTACCCTTCATCTCTCATCATCAATTCTTTATCCCGAGTACAATTTTTATTATATATCTCTGTAGTGGTGAATAGCAGCGTGAATGAAAGTATATCTACGGTGTGCACTCACTAATCAAGCTAATTATTAATGTGATTCCGAGATAAAATCCCCTTCAGGAAAATTGATGTTTTAAAATAGAACCAACCAAGGCCATATCGACGCTTACATGTGCACATACTACTTGTTGAAGGAGCTTTGGTATGTCACATGTCTTTATATTCTTCTGATTATTTAGTTTTCCCTTATTTTGTTTTTGATTACATTACTGCATTTTCAGGTGGATGCCTGGGTACTGAATGAGAAGATCTGCAAATGGCCATGCCATCTGAAAATGAATTTTCAAAATTAATTTATGCTAGCAAGAACAATAAAAGATCCGGATGGGTACTCTCTTATCGATACCTTTTATAGTTTTATGTTGTATAACCATTAAATGTAGTGATTATTTTATTTTTTCTGTTATATGATACATGAAAACTGCATAAACTGCAAAGTGTATTCCTGATGTGGAGAAGGCATCTGGACGTAAAGTGATTGAGCTTTTAGAAACTCATGTGGTTTTGTCTCTCACCTTTTACAAATACCAGAGGTGCCAAAGTTAAACTAATAGATACTCGACGGATCAATGTTAAAGCAACAAATGTTTTCTAGGAACTATATTCCTATCCAGTATTGGAGAGAGATCAATTTTATAATTATGAGCAAACCCACATGGAGCATTTATGTAAATACTATATTAGATAATGATCAAATATTCTTTGGTAAAGTAATCTAGGAGATAGTAAACGCACACTTTCAATGTGAAAAATAGTTTAGGGGCCAACATGGAAAATATCTATGGGTTGAACAACATGAACCCATTTTGCAATCATTTTAATCATTATGATGAACCTTCTGTAAATTTATTTATGCAGTTGACAGCTCCAAAGAGATGCTTAGGATGTGATAACATAAACTACAATATGTTTTAAGTACAATGTTATGTTCTGTATGAGTTCTTTACCAATTTTTTAGATTATACATATGAATCATTTGTAAAAGAAAAAAAAAATTCCAATACTATCTATGTTTACTCATTTGTTGTATTCTCATGCCTTATCTCTGAAATTTTTTTAACGAGAATTTTAAAGCTAGCACGTCCATTCAGGCCGGCACATTAGCCAAATATGTGGGAACACTGCACAAATATGTCATACAATTTGCACACTACTGCGTATGATCATTAGCCAGCAAGACAGTAAGATGCCATATAAACTTACAACAGGCAATTCCCTTAGTCTATTTTACAATGACAGTAATAAAATTTAAAGAAAGCTTTGCCGAAAGTTGGGTTGTTTTTATAGAAGTCTGTTTTCTCACACGGAAAACTATATATATATATATATATATATATATATATATATATATATATATATATATATATATATATATATATATATATATATATATATATATATATATATATATATATATATATATATATATATATTGCTATTCGTAAAGTAATACATTCAACTAATAATCACAAGTCACTAAATAAAAATATTAACACCATTAAGAATTGTTCAAAATCTCCCATTAACTAATAATATCAAAATAATAATTAAACACCCATCCTTAAGAACTCTTGAGATAATTTGAAGCAAGTTTTTCATAAAGAAACCATGTTATCAAGTTTTTATTAAAAGAAAGATCATATTATTTATAATCATGAAGACATAGCATGTGAACTTATTGTTTAAAGATCCGTATAGCTAAGTATTCTTTGTTCTTGATTATAGGAATCCACGGTTTGGCTTTAAACAGACAACGAACCTTTTAAGGTTACGGAAATCAGGTTACTTTCCAAGTGCGAGCACTGCCACATTGTAGAATTCAAGGTCTATTGTAATAGTTGGAAACCAAAATTTTCTGCTACATCTTGGTAAAATCTATTGATCAAACAACTCTACATACTGCTAATATGTAAATTGATGTAAAAAGTTGATTGATAACATGTAGCTTGAATTCTTTTTTCTCATTAATATTTTCAAATTAAATGCCTTGATAGAGTATTAGACTTTTTTGACTTTGTATAACATCCTAACGCTATTGATTATGTCATAAGTACATGTGCTAAAAAAATGGAATTCTCATGCATGTAAGGCTTTATATATTTGAAACAAATCATATTTAAATATGATGGGATGACTGATCGTTAACTATATTGGTTCAAATTCGGGGTCTGTTGTGTTTCTCACAATACCAATGAGAACAAGTTTGTTGCTATGTTTATATGTGTTAAATACAGTTTAGCAGCTTGTGGATTTCGTAAAATAAAAGAAAAGACAATCACAATTGTCAATTTGAAACTACCTATCCTAACACCCCCTCATAATCTGTAAGTAATATAACACTTTAATTCTTTTGGTTGATATATCATTTTTAGGGATAGTGAAGACACATTCCAGTATGGCAACTATCATAGAGAGACTGATGATTTGCGCTCAGTAATCCAACACTTTCACAAACCTAATCGTGTAACAAGTGAATGATAAAGTTACTTACATTAATGTCATTGGCATTAAAATAATAGAAGTGTGGAAATTTCAAGGCAATAATAGAAACGTTGAAACCATTTATTATATGCACCATTTTCATCCATTATCTACTCTTTTTTCTGCTCTCACATGAAACCAACAATGACTGAAATCCTTTTGATGTTCATCAATGTTGTTTTGGAGAAGCTGGTCACTGCAGTCGTTGAACAATTTACTCCTTCCAAAGAAAAGCTGAAGCAGCTCATGGGACTGTAACCCGTCATTATAAGTTGAATTAAAAAGAAAGAAAAACCAGCACGAACATCATAGGCTCAATCTTTGCTTGGACTCGTGGGCTCACTCACAGGTTAGCATGTATTAATTTGTTATATTTTAACCGTAATCCACTATTTGAATGACATGAAGAATATAAATTGTTTAATTCAAGGAAAAGTTGGATAACAACTCCAGGCTTTTGGATTTCACTAAGAAGAAGCAGCAGGTATTGGTATTGTTGAATCCGGGAAGATGACCAAGGATCTCACGACTGTAATGGTCAATTAAAGACTTCTTACATTGTTCTGGAATTAGGAAAGTCAAAGGAAGACACCGACACTCGCATCATTCATTAGCTCTGGATGAAGGGGAAAGGTCGAAAACAAAAACATCCAAGAGACGCGGTACTCTGAAACTGCTCCACTGAAAAATACATAGTAGTTTGTTTTATTAATAGATCACTCTTCAAGGCACATTGTGGCTCATAGATTTTTAATCTTTTAACAGTTTTTCTTTCCTAAACATTTCAAATAATAGAATTTAATTTTATCACTTCTTATATTATTACTTGGTATCAGATTAGTTGATTTGATTATTGGCTGTAAATTTGATATTAAAAACCACGTTAAAAAAATTAATAGAATAAAAAAAACGGCCATAAACATAATTTTAAGATAACTAAAACTATCCAAATTATAATTAAAATTCATGGTTCAAAATTATAAACAACTTTCTCTAAAAATTTCCCACCCGTAAACCAATATCCTAAGCAAAAAGATAAATAAATAAATAAACATAGTCCTTTTAAATAATACTTAACTTTCTCTTATAATACTATTAAAAAAAATAAAAAACACCCAACGTCTTTAAACATAATTTTATGATAACTAAAACAACCAAATTATAATTACAAGTCATGCCCGCCCATCGGGCGGGCTTTGAAGTCTAGTATATATATATATATATATATATATATATATATATATATATATATATATATATATATATATATATATATATATATAGGGATGAGATCAAATAAAAAGATGATTTTTGGTAAAAAGAATAAGAAGGATTTTGGACCATTGATTTAAAATCAATAGTTGAGATTAATTATAATCCTAACTAATTAGTAAGGGTATGAAAGTAATTTTCACATTCAACTTTAATTGTACCTAACCTATATACTATAACATCGCTTCTTTGATCTCCTACCTACACACACAGAAACCCAGCAAATCTTCAATCCTAAAACTAGCAGTCATAATCAACTATAATCCCTTTCACTGTAATCTTTAATCCTTCACCAATATTCAATGAAATTAGGGTTTGTAACACCAATTGGTTATTAACATAATCGCAATCGTAGATTCTAAGCTCAATTTTGAATTTGTAATGAATTTTATTGATTAATATAGTGATAATCAAGGTATGTATTTTTTGTGTTAAAATTGATTTCGGTTCAACAACAAATTAAGCTTTTTGTTGTAATTTATTTTATTTGATAATAAGTTTGTGCTATTATTGTAATCTGGTATGTAAATTAGTGTTTTTTAGTGTAATTTGCTACAATTATGGATTTGTGGTGGAATTTACTGCATAGATTCGTGTTATTACATACATAATTATTGCTATCTTAACTACATTATAATGCATTTAGGCCCTTCCTAAAAAGGAAGTCTTAAAAAGATAAGACCAAAAACATTTCTTTAATTGGAAGGATTTCAAACTAACACATATATATGAATAGCAGTTAAGTTACATGTTTAATCTCTTTAATTGTAGGAGCCACTAATATTAATGAACCTCATTAACTTGCAATAGTCTATTTAATCAATGTGATATAACAGCCCAATTAACTACCTTTTAATGCATATTTTATATATATAAGGCCTACAAATTAACCCACAAACTAACACAGTTTCATCTCAGCTTCTAAGCACACATTACACTATTAATAATTTAAATGTTATACTTTTAAAAAACATATATCTACTACATTTTAATGTATTTGAGACAATACTAAATAAGAAAGATTTAAAATGAAAAATATTTGCTCGCCACAAACAGTCACCCGGTACCCGCCGCCGCATTAGTGTATTTGTTTTATTAGTGTGATTTGATAAAAGTTTGTATTTGTAGTAGAATCTGATGCACAAATTAGTGTATTTGTGATACAAAATTTTGTTATTAGTGTTTTTTATGGAAATTTGTATTTATAGTAAAGCTTGATGCACAAATTAGTATCATATATTATTTTGTACATAAATTTGCGTTATTAGTGGGTTTTGATCAAAAATTGATCTGTGTGGAATTTGACGCACAAATAACTAGTATTGGTGTATCAAAATTTTGTGTTATTAGTGTTACTGTAAATATGATTATGCTTATTGGTGTAAATTTACGAAACGGATGTTCGAGATATTGTGAAACCACTAAAGGGAAAACTGGTTACAAAAAATTGATTTTGTAGTGAAATTTGATGCAAAAATCAATGTATTTGCAACACAAAAATGGGTTATTAGTTTTTTTTATGCACTGTGTTTGTAGTAAAATTTCATGCACAAGTTAGTATTATTTTTAGTTTATAAATCTCTTATCAACTATCTTTTGAAATAATGCTTGTGGCGCCACTAAACTATTGCAAAAATGGTCTTTTAAGGTGTTAAAGTATCAGAATAAGTTAGGTTCATTTACATCAAATCCTGTCAATATTTCCGAATACGATGATGATACCACTGGTTTAACTTTTGTTGGTGCTTAGAACAGAAAAATGTAAATAAAAAGTATTTGGAATAAAGTTTTTGGGTATCACCTAATTAGCTTATAAAGTTACAACGCTATTGATCATAGAGATTAACTACCATTTTATCATTTTCTAATCAGGTATGGCATCCGGGTCAATGGAAAAGAACCAATCGTGGAGAAGCAGCAATAACAGCATAATACTTCAAGATGTACAGCAGTAGGAATCAGCTTAAAAAGAAATGGTGTCGTCACCTATAAATGAAAAATATATATATATTACAATGGTCTGTGGTTGACTCTTTTCTTTTCGTTATACAAACGAAGTTTTTGGATATGCAATTTGGAAATGATTTTGTGATATGGAATAAACAGAATCTTGTAATCAGCTATAATAAACGAGTTGTTGGACATAGTGTTTGGAATTTCTTCTTGTTTCAAGTTGTGATGATTAGATAATTATTTGTAGCAAATCATTATCATTCACAAAACCTAAAGAAAAAGTATTACAAAAAAATGGCATTTTTATAAGAGAAAGAGATCTTGTGAATAGGAACAGAAATATGTCAAATGATGTTAAGACCCTTAGTAAGAAAAACCTGTTTTAGACCATTACCCAACTCACCTAACCCAACCACTTGGCGAACTCTTGCACCTGAAACAGATTGAAATATCACCTCAATTGGATGAATATTGGAGGCACACCTTAATACCAACATTGTAAGAAAACTGATACACATTTCACAAATTTTCATGCACAAAATAACTTCATTTTAAACACTGAGACCGATCATAGAAACATAACACTTTTACAAACATTATACGAAAACTGATGCACATTTCGCTCAATTTTCATGCACAAAACAAATTTATTTCAAACAACTCATTCGGATAAAAATAAAACATAATACTATTGCCAATGCCATATGGATAATGATGCATATCTAGTCCAATTTTCATGCACAAAATAGTTTTATTTCAAAAAGCTTATGTAGATCAACGATTCAAACATTATAAGCAATGATATTCTCAAAAAGTACATCAAAGCGATACAAAATGTGTTTATTGCCAAAGGTGATCTCATTTCCTTGCACAATTCAACTAAGATATAAGTAATCATGAATAAACATCTCCTTTCTAAAGAAATACAATACAACAGCAGTACAATCGTTTTATTTTAAAACAAAATGAAATCGAACTAATACATGCTATCATGATTCTGGTTGTGCAGATCTTCCACCTCACCATTCAATCCACATTTCCATTTCTAAAGATACGCTAATCTATACAGTGTTTCTTTGCTCTCCAGCTAATTTTAAATCTTACAAAAATGTTCTTCTTCATAGTACAAAGTTTTAGATGTTCCTTGTATGCCAAGTACTCGCTCAAAAAATGGTTTCTGCAAAGAACATAATCAAACATAGGCACCTTTAGCTTATTTCAACACACAAAGTAGTATCTTTTAAACCATAAAGCGTTGAATACCTGGGCATATCACTTTTACTAACTTCCTTTGAAAACTGAAATACATTTAACCCATTTTCAATGAAAAAATGACAAGGTTAAGACTTCGCCTTGTACCATCACCACAAAGTACCACTTCTGCGCGATACTGAAAGCTTGCCCCTAAGAAACATGTTCTTTGAGTTCCTCTCTAGAAGGTTCGAGTCCATAACTATATCCCAATATAGGTTGAAACAAATTGCAACAATTGGTACACAAGGGCCAAAACCATCCAAGTTGTGTCCATCTTCAATTCAAACGCAGTTCTGAGCACTACTACAATGATGGTCAAGAAGTATCTTAAACCATTAAGCAACTGTATCCAGTCATTTTCTTCAAAAAAAAAGGCGAACACACTACAAGAAAATATCTTTTGTTAATTGGTAGTATTTTGTTAAATCACATGGTGAAAAAAAATTAACGGCCTGGATGTATTATATTGCTAAATGCTTGTTTTGAATCTATTCAGTTGGAAACAAGTTCCAACCTGAAAAGCCTGTAAATTACCAGAATATTTAATCTCCTTGAAAGATTGTTTAACTAACTTGAAAGACATAATAGTCAATTTTCTAAATGCATTTATTTAGTGAAAGAATAAAGTGCATAAAGGGACCTGTAAGAATCGAATCCAATATGGTATAACTGCTACAATAATATAGAAGACATTGTGCAGATCCAAAGTATGGCACTTTTGTTCCTTCTGGTACAATGCCAAACCATAGTAGCAAATATAAAAAGTGCTAGTTTAAACCATAACGTGTTACGCACCTAGGGACATCTCTTTTAATAGCTCCGTACAAAAGAGTGATGTCCCACACAACTCATGATTATCCAAATATATCACACTTTTACTTATTTCGTACAAAAACCAATGCTTATTTAGCCAATATTTTAATGCACAAAACAGTTTTATTCCACACAACTCATGATTATCAAAATTTGTTACACTTTTACTAACTTCATACAAAAAAATGCACATTTAGCCCAATTTTTAATGCACATAACAGTGTTATATCACACGACTCATAATTATCTAAACTTATCTCACTTTTACTAACTTTCTACAAAATATATTGTACATTGTCATTTTTTAATGCATAAAACAATGTTATTCCACAAAAGACATGATTATCAAAATGAAACACAATTTTGCTAACTTCCTTTGAAAACTAATGGATAATTAGCCCATTTTTAATGCACAAACTATGTAATTTCACACAACTCATGAATTATCCAACCGTATCGTGCCTTTACTAACTTCCTACTAAAATTAATGCACATTTAGACAACTTTTAGTGCACAAAACAATGTTATTTCACACAACTCATGAATTATCCAACTGTATCGTACCTTTAGTAACTTCCTGAAAATATTAATGCACATTTAGGCCATCTTTTAATGCCCGGAACACTGTTAATTTAAACAACTCATGAATTATCCAACTATGTCGTGCTTTTACTAACTACCTACGATAACAATCACACATTTAGCCCATTTTATACTACACAAAACAATGTTATTTCACACAACACACAAGTATCTAACATATCGTGCTTTTACTAACTACATACGAAAACTATTGCACATTTAGCCCATTTTATAATGCACAAACCAATGTTATTCTACACAAATCATGATTACCTGAATTTATCCCGATTCTACTAACTTCCAGCAAAAACTATCGCACATTTATCCTATTTTGTAATGCACAAACCAATGTCATTTCACACAAATCATGCTTATCCAAACGTATTCCACTTTACTAACTTCCAGCGAAAATTATCGCACATTTAAACCAATTTTCAATGCACACAACAGTATTATTTCACATAACTCACAATACCGAAACATGCTACATTTTTTTATAAACATTGTATGAAAATTGATGCATATTTAGCCATTTTTATGCGCAATACATTTATAATTAAATCTGATCAAAATTTTAACAAAATATGGATCAACATAATGATATCAGTTTATTAACTTTAAATGAATATTAATGCACATTTGGTCCATTTTTATGCCCAAAATAAGGTTATTTCACAATACAGGTACAATTGCCTAAAATTGTTACATTTTTTACTGATATTTTATAAAATCTATTGTATATTTAGCCAATCTGATGCACAAAATAAGTACAATTAAATCTGATGCACAACACAATATAGATTAACACAAGAATGTTAGGTTATACAATAATTATCTAAAGATTTTTAATGAACAATATGAACACAAATCATGCACCAATATGATAATATGAACAAAACCTGGTTTATTTGAGCCACGAACATTCTCGTTGCCACTAAACATCATTGTTCACCATGAAATCACCAATTGGAGCTTCGATTTCATTGAATCGGTGTGGGTATCTTCAGTTTACAAAGATCTGAAATATTAGATCGTGATATTTAGAGGGAGAAGGTAAAGTTAGAGAGAGAGTGTGAAAGAAGTTTCAGTTATGGTGGCTAAGAGAAATTTGATGGTGGAGGGGTTCTTTAAGGGAAAATTACCTGTTTGCCCTTCCAACAATAATTATTACAGTGATTAATCCCATCCATTGATTTTAAATCAAGAGTCAAAAATTCTTCTTATCCTTTTTACCAAAAATTATCTTTTTATTTTAACTCTCCCCTATATATATATATATATATATATATATATATATATATATATATATATATATATATATATATATATATATATCTGTTTTGGGTTTTTTACTTTAAATTATAAAAAAGTGTAATAGATAAAACTGAAAAAGGTAATATTTTAAATATGATCTTATTCTCTTTTGAAAGATTTGGTCATCTTTTCCAAGAAATTTGGTAGCAAAGGGCAGACGAAATTCGCACGATCGCACAATCGCACATCTAATGATCGGTGTAGTATAAATATAAGTGAATAACACTTGTTATTACCACACAAACATTTATATACTTTTTCTTTGTTAAAAGCTCCAATAACTAAACGTGAAAATGAATTCACCACCAAACTGGGAAGAATTACTTGACATAGACGACTCGGATCTCCGACTATCCACCACTACCCAAAACATGGTTTCATATGAAGATTGTGATGAAATGCCGGTTAATATAATACGAGGTCCTGCAGGTATGGTTCGAACAGCAGATATCCACAAAACTACTGATATTCGGGAAGGTGTGAATGAAATGCCGGTTAATATAATACGAGGTCTTGCAGGTATGGTTCGAACAGCGAATATCTGCAAAAGTATGGATATTCAGGAAGGTGTGAATGATGGTGTAATGGAGACACAGGAGTACATTAGGAAAGTAGTTCATGATGTCAGCGAGGATTCTGATTTTAATAGTGGGCCATGGGTTAGGGCGGTTGAGTATATGAAACCCGATGAAGGTATCATGATTGGTTATTTTGCCGATGTCAAAAAATTTATCAATAAAGGAAAACTTGAAAAGGTTATTGGGATAATCAAGTCTTGCACTCCAAATGTGTTGGGTGATCTTACAGTAACATTGAGAGACATGTCAGGTTTAATGTCAGGAACAATACATCACAAAGTGTTTAATGATAAAAGGTTTGAAAAAAAGATGGTGGTCGGATCTGTTTTGATACTTCATAATGTTTCTGTGTTTTCTCCTAAACAATCTGGCAATCACTATCTTAACATTACAATAAAAAATATTGTCAAGGTCTTCTCCCCCGATGATACGGTTCCTAATAATGGAAGTGGTGTCGGAAGCAGTGAAAGTGTAATAGCACCCAACACTTGTTGGTTTTGATGTAATTTTATAATATAGTTTTAATTTTTAGGATTTGTATTGTTTTAATTATTAGGATTTGGAATGTTTTAATTTTTAGGATTTTTAATGTTCTAATTTTTAGGATTTTTAATGTTTTATTTTTTAGTTGGGTTTGTAATGTTTTGAATGAGATTTGTTGTTTATTTCGCATATCTGTACATTAAATACAGTTCCACTTTTACACCATCCATACATTTATTACAAATGGCACTTTTAATTAAATTCTAACGTAAAACATTTTTTTTTAACAATTTATGGGTTTTGTAGTAAAAAAGTAATTTATGGGTTTTTAATTTTTTTTTTTAACAAATTATATTTTCATATGATAAAGCTTTTTCACTAAGGTTTATTGTTATACGTGGACACAACATATTATAAAACAATAATGGTTTATTTCGCACATTCGGAAAAGTCGCACGTTCGCACATCTGAGAATTAATTTTAGTTCCACTTTACCTCCCATTTCCCTCCCAAAAATTTCCCGCTTTAATTTCCCTCCAAAAAATCTCCCGCTTTAATTTCCCTCCATATATTTCCCGCTTTAATTTCCCTCCATTTATTTATGAAAACAATGTACATTCGCACATCTGAAAATTAAACAGTTTTTTTACTTTTACACCATCCGCACATTTATTACAGAGGTACTTTTAATTAATTTTTAAACAAACACACATTTATTACAGTGATACTATTACAATGGTACATTTAATTAAATTCTATAACAAATTTTTTTTAAGGGTTTTGTAGTAATAGCCTTAATTGAGCGGTGTTGCCGTACGATTAAGTTTTTTTAATTTATACAAGAACCAATAGCCTTAATTGACATGTACTTTTTATTTATTGTCAATCCTAAAAGATACAATCCTAAAAGATACAATCCAATTATTAAGTCACACAGTCGCACAAATGCAACATTAATACTTCCCGCCAAAACTTTCCCACAAATACTTCTCTCCATAACTTTCCCGCCCAAATTATTGCGCCCAAAAAAACATTATTTATACCTAAAGTCATTACGTACAATTTAAACAAACAAAAGACACACTATGCCTCAACTTTCTACTGAATTCATCGTATTTGGGATACTAACACGGGTGCCACCAAAGGCGGTTGGTCGCTGCAGATGTGTTTGTAAGGCATGGAATGAATCACTATCAGGAAATGCCTTTGTAAGGGAACATTGTTCTCGCTCGGCAATTCCATCTAATCAGAAATTTCTCGTAATTGAACACCAAACCTCCACAATTCATCCAATCAACTTTGAAACCCATGATTATGAGCCGGGCACTAGTGTCACCATTCCTTTTGATCATCGATCATATGATAATCTATTCAATGTCGTGAAAATTCTATCACATTTGAATGGATTATTGTGTGTTTGCAATGATTTGACATCTGATTTGTTCCTTTGGAACCCACTCACAACCTCTTTCAAACGCTTACCACCCCCATATTCCAACGGCTTCTATATAGATAAACTTGATGCAGTTGGTCTGTACACCGACACGCATGATGACTTCAAAGTCTTGTATATAAGGCGTAGGAATGCTACGCTTGCGGTCAATGTGTATTCTAGGAGGTACGAATCATGGAGAAACATACCTCTCACACTACCAGTTGAGTATCTAACCACCCGTTTCTGTTGGTCATCTGGTACTTTATGTGGTGGTAATCTTTATTTCACTGTTAGCGAGTCAGTTGTTGGAGGTATCAATTTCATGATATCTTTTGATGTAAATACAGAGCAATTTCAGATGATGAACATTCCACCGATTCCTACACATGGAATCGTTTATATTCTTTTAGTGGACGCACAAGATGAGCTAGTGATGTTTGCTGCCACTGGATTTCATGAGATGACAATTGACATGTGGACCCTTCAACAAGGTACATGGTACCACATCCACTCATTTTCTCCAATATCACTCGATACATGGTGCTCGATAACACATTATGTGACAAACGGAAATAAGTGGTTTGTGATGGCAAAATTTCAGAAGATTTTTGAAATCGATACTGGTTTGATGTGGTTTGACCGTTTTTATCCTGTTACTTCTTTTCTGTGTTCTAATGGTGCGTTGTTTACGGAGACCCTCGTTTCACCTAGTATCTAGGATATGTAATGTTTTAATGGAACTCAAGATAAAGCTAGAATGGTATAAGACTCATCAAAAGAAAACAACTCAATCAGCTGGACCTTGCGACGAGATGGGCAATCTTAGTTTGAAGAAATTCAGCTGGACTTTCTAAGTTTTATTAAAGCTTATGTAGTTTAAGGGTTTTATGTTACGGGCGAATTTCGTTTGTTTTTAGCCATTTAGGGATGATGTAATGGCTATGGCCTATTTGGTATGTATTGTTGATGAAATGGAATGGTATTAAGTTAACTTTCATGGAATGGTTTTAAGTTAAATGAAATGGAAGTAGCAGCAATTGGAATTTGTAGTATGCAAATGGAATTTGCAGTCTTGAGTTGAAATGGATGATGCAAGAAAACAAAAGCTACCTGTTAGTGATAGGGATGATGCAAGAAAAAAATAGGAGGGACGAGGGTAGGGATTTTACACAAACCAAACTACATTCATATACATACCCTAATTTAATTGTTTACAAAAGATGTAGGTTGGCTACGCAACCTAAACTGCCTACGCAACATAAACTGTTATGCAACCAAGTTGCATAACCAAATGACCTAGTTCATAGACATACCTGCTGATGCAACGTTATCCAACCATAATTGTTTTACAAAATATTAGAGGTTGGCTAAGCAACCTTAAACAGACTAATTGTTTTTCGTCATACAACACCACATATGCTAGAGCTACTGTTCATGATATCAACGGTTTCGAGTGAGGACTTTCTTGCAACGAGGTGGGGAAGGTAATTCAATTGAAATTACCTTCTTGTATTTCCAATAGTGTGCTATCAACTGTTCACGATATGCTAGAGCAAAGGCAGCAGGATCATCAACCATCAGCGGAAGATTGTGTGTCAAACGGTACAGAAAGACGCAGACCCATATACCACAGTCTCCGTAATAACCACTTTGGATTGGCACATTTTCTTCATACCTAAAGGTAATTGAGTAACCTTTCGGATCAATGTTCTTCTTTGCCATCACATTAGCCTTTTCAAGGTATGGGGGAATAACAGCTGCAAAATGTTCCTTCCACGTATCCCACCAAGATTTGCCTTCATCATCTGGACCATGCAAGCTGTCGTATATGGTAACTACCCCTGAACGAAGATGCAATACTCCCAATGCCCAATGAATCTTGGGCTCGTTGATTGGAAAGTACACCTACAATATTAGAGGAAATGATTGCTATTAGAATTTAACCGAGACATATATGTTTTCCACACACAGTTAATGCAGGGGATATTGCGAGCATCACTAGTGGGTCCGGCTTACTAAGGGGTTAAGGCTTGTTCGAATTTGGACTTCTTACGTGTTTATCAACCTAAGCATCACTAGAACAGCTAAATGACATAATTACAAATTGGTAGAAATGGACTTCTTACCTTTTCAATATTTTCGGCCCACCAAGGCACACCATACGTCTTGCCAGTCGCATAATAAAGGGGGACGTCTCGAGAAAGAACTTTTAAGTCGAAAAATGAGCCGACCATCACCCAATCGGCATCTTGAGGTCTGAAGTGCCACATATACATAAACCATGCATCGATGTGCTGCGATTTAAAAGTAGGAATAAATTAATTACTACAATAGGAAAAATACATATAAATTAAACGGGTAAATTAATTACGTACACAATCAGATAGCCAGCCTCTTTTGCATCTGTCTTTGCCCACTAAACCAACCCAAAACTTGTTATAAAATTCTCCATTAATCCATGGAAGTTGAAATTTCATCTCCTTCTTTGTACGCAGTAACAAGGCTATCTCTGGCGGCGTATTGACTACGCCGGCAAATGAACCTTCTGGACGCGTCAATTCCTGTGAAACATTTCAATGTTAAACAATGATTACTACCCTAAAATACTACATAAGGTTTAAAAAAATAAAAATTGTATACGTACCTCTCTCCACGGTTCAAACTCGATATCATTTCCATCCGTTCCAATCAGATTTTGCATCGCAGATTTATAGACCCTGGATCTAGGACGACCCTTTTTTGACTTTCTTGGCGTGGTGGGTGGGGGAGGTGTGAATGGATCACAAAGATGCTTGCCCTTCTTTCTTGCTCGTTCGAAGGGAACCCTTAAAGTTTTAACAGCATCATCCATTTGCATGTCCTGAAAATGAGATACAAATCAGTGTTATGCAATTAATCATGAAACTCAAGACATATATGTTGAACGTAACACATAAAATTTGCATACCAAATCAATCTCTAAGTGATGGTCACCCGTAATAGGGGACAAAGCGGTTTCCGCGTCAACCTGAAAATGAGGTACAAATCAGTGTTATCGAATTTAATATTACTATTAAGGTACAAATCAACATACGTAATGTTTCTAAGTTTTGTACACCCTAAAAGCTATTAAAAGACAACGCAATTAACAGCGGCATCAATTACTCTTATCAGTACTAGAAAATGACATAGCAACCAACCAAACATAAAACCTACCTCAGTCCCATGTTCGAAATGAAGAGAAAAATGAACATACGCTAATTTATTAAAAAGCTAATTTATTCTGGATTTCAAAGGCTACTGATCACATATATTTTATTATATCTTATTGATTATATTGGGTTGTTATTGTTTGACTTTCGGTTCTTTAACGTCTCATAAACCCTAGTTTTTAATTAGGGTTTTAATGGTTTTTTTGATATATGTGTTTATTGTTGTGGTTTATGGTGGAATAGATCATGAAATCTGTCTTTTTGGATTCTGGTGGAGAGAGGAAGAAAAAGAAAAAAGACAACATCTTAGATTTGCATACCTCATTAATCCCTGAGTTATCCGGAGTAGGGCCCAAATCTTGTTGCGCGTCATTTTGTGTATCCTGAAACTGAGATACAAGTAAACCATTAAAGAATAAATCTAGATAACTATAAAACAATTACTTTAGTACACGACAAACAATAAGCAATAGCCAATGTTATTTAAAGTTTTATCACATGACAATCAGTATTACGAAGACATATGGATATGACAAACGTAAATTAATATCTACTTCCAAAGCTGGAATAAGGCCGTATCTAAAATCATGAACAGTGAACTGTGATGCTTTACCATAAGTTACACTGTCAAGCATTTGTAAATCTATATCAACTTCTAATAAGGAAGAAAGGTCACGTATCAGAATAATAAGGAACTATAGCCCACAAGTGTAATCTAACAGAAATAAATCAGCTGCAATATCATGAAATCGCAGCAAAACCATATATTCACTAATCACTATCCTAAATATACGCTATTACTGCAACATCTAGCTTATACGCAAGTTATCAGACTAAGCTAACTATTCAAAATGCAAATTCACTAACAACACTAAAATCAAATCAAATGATAACTAAAAGCCGTAATAAGTCTAATACAAGTATTCGACGACAACTAGAAGTAATAAATGAGTTACAGTAATAAATAACGTATGGGGTCAATAAGCTAAGGGAAAATAAGCCAGGACCCAAGATAAGCTAAGCCCTCAAAAGTTGAGCTGCTCAGCTCCCTAAAAAGCCAAAGATCTAATGGTGGGGTCCACTAGGCAGCAAGATACAGGCCTGCAAAATATGGCCAATGGCCTGAAGATCCTAGATTAATGATGATGTTGTTTTGAGCTAAGATGAGACTAATTTAGGCTATGTCATTTTACTTGATAGTGGTTTGATCCCACTCTAACTTTGAAGACAACAATATCTGAAGCTGGGATAAGACAACCCATATTCATTTAAATATTCTCAAGCATACTTCTCCTATGTGGTGAATTTTTTCAAATTAAGACTCCCAAATAAGTTGCGCTTTGATATAACAGAATTTTCATTCTAAAGGTTTATGGAATGCAAGTATAGAATTACATAGCTTTTATGAACCAATACGTCAGTTTTCACTAAAAAATGCGTGTAACCAGTTGTCATAATTAGTTATACACATAAGTGGAATTATAACATAATACAAAACAAAATTCCACTGAGTATGCAATTGATGAACTTTAAACTAGATTTTGACTTTATACCAAATTACCTACTGATTTTATGCTATTACTAACCTAAATGGACCTAATGTATGCTAAGTAGACTAAATGTTTTGACCAAAAACAATTTCAAGCACAGGTAAGCTTGCTGAACCAAACAACCCCTAATTTAACTGATATGGAACTTTTATGAATCAAATGCTTGAAACAATCCACTAAACCATTACATCAACTGATGTATTGGACTGATTTAGGTATAAATGATCAGAGTTTAACATCAAAACAAGGGTTTAGCACTAGAATGCAATCTGTGACGGTTGTAAAACAAGCTTACCATATTATCCGGAAGGGAGGAAAAATAATTCAAATCCGTTAACTCATCCTCTTCAATGGGCTCTTTAACACCATCCTTAACACCATCATCTTCCATAGGATCCTTAACAGCATCCTCTTCCATAGAAACATTAACATAATCATCTTCCATAGGCTCATTAACAGCATCCTGGACCATAGGCTCCTTTCCACCATGATCTTCATCATAATCGCCTTTCATCTTCTTATCACCATCCTCTTCCATAGGCTCCTTAACAGATGACTTTAAAAAAAAGTCAAAAAATTAGTAAATACTTAAAAAACAATTCATATATGTTAACAACTATTTTAGTAACACACACCTCTGGCTTCTCAACATCGTAGGATACTTCATCAGCAGACTCTTTAGCAGGTTGGTTAACCACTCGATCTGTAATATCAATGGGAACCTTACATGTTTTGACTAACTTCTCTACTGCAGCTAAACGACCATCCATACTCGCCACACACTTCAAAAGTTCTTTTTTGCTCATGTGCCTGAGGGATTCATCCACTTCCACATCACTAGAATCATTGTCATCAGAACAACCTTCATCCACTACACTTGTATGCACCTCGGTACGGATGCGTAGTGAGGTGCGAATCACTTTTTGATCAAACTTATGACAAACCCTATACTTCATCTTGTCACGTTTAACAGCTTTGTTATTTCGTGAACTTGATACGCATGGGTTGTCAAAATACTCCAAACTTGAGATCCACCACACTGATGCCATCTCGGCAGCTGTTGGAATGATACTTTGTGGTGGTGTGGTTGAATAAAAAAGTTTGTTATATTCTGATTTGTTAAACGCTTTCACATCACCCCAAGCTATCCCCCGTGGAAGAGCATTCTGTTTTTTGTCCCACCATAACTTTGACTCAGGAAAGCTTTCAAGTACAAAAATCTGTATAGTAAATTAAGCATTCAGTTAGATTCAAACAGTGGTTTTTAAGAATAATGAGACCATGTGATCTTCAAAAAAAATAAGTATAAATAAACGTAATAAGCTAAAAGTAATCCAAGTAAGACTAACCTTCAATGCGAAAGCAAATCCCCATAAGTTATACACTGCCTGGTATGCAGACCCCTTCATTGCATACTCTTCCATGTAATCATTTCGTTTGTTAGAAACCGACATGTAATTCCGTTCATGGAATTCTTGCCACATATGCTCTCCCCAGGGAAAAGCATTCCATTCATCTAGATCATCAACTAGAGATACTATCTCTTTGACCATAACATGCCTCAACTCTTGACCCATAAAACAAAAGTCAGCCACTAGTAGAAGGCAAACACGCACAGCATCGGGTTCGGCTATCTGCTTAAACTTTTTGGACTCAAGCAAACTTAACAGATTTTCACCCTTCAAACTGGGAAGACCGGGGAACACACGCTTCATGAAAGCAGACTTAACTTTCTTCAAATGGGCTAAAGAGATGTCACCAAAGCGAAAGCCTGTTATAAGACAAAAGTCTTTCCTACCCATCTGTATTGTGTGTTGGCCAAAGTCAAAAATAAAGGGGGTGTCATAAGTTGAATCTGTAACATTCCTTTGATGCCAAAGAAGGAAATTCAGAACATGGTTGTGATGATCTTCAGTTCTAATTTCAAGCCATGGGCCGAAAACACTATTTTTGAGCATGTTGTAACAATTCCCCCCCCCCCCCCTGTCCTTTAGGCGCGCTCGGATCCTTCCAAGCAGGTAAAGCTTACTTCTTATGGTCACCCGGGCATTAACAACCTAAAAATAATAATAATAATAAAAAAGAATTAAGATTGTGAAGTAAACCATAGTAAAGCTTACACAACATCAGTACAACATTATACTAGCATTAACATTTAGTCCCTTATACTAGCATTAACATAAACAAATTGAGATGAAACGTTACAGATGTTTAGTAAAGAAAATAGTCTAAGAAACATCACTCATCTTGAATGCGATAATGAAGGAGTGTGACATGTCATGAACAGTCCACACTATATCATTCTCGCATTGAAGACGTCTCAATTATAACGGCATATCTATCTAACGGTTTTTGGTTTTTAGCTTTAATGCTTTATTTTCAGGATACCGTTTTATACAGGTTGGTGTTTGATCAAACACCAACCTGTATAAAACGGTATCCTGAAAATAAAGCAATAAAGCTAAAAACCAAAAACCGTTAGATAGATCTTCCGCTATAATTGAGCTTTAAGTCCTTAGAAAACATGTTCTTACTATCATTTTTATCGCTCAAAAAAAATGTCATGAACATACTTATTAATGAAGTAGATTCGGCGACATTAGAGAGCTAATTAAATATACACTAAATAAATAAGGAAAATTTTAGTTTTCTTAAAATGTCATAATGCCCAACGTGACGACAACAAAAACAAGTACAACATTATACAACATTATACTAGCATTAACATTTAGTCCCTTACACACTAACTTTATCTTTTTTAACAAATTGAGATGAAACGTTACAAATGTTTAGTAAAGAAAATAGTCTAAGAAACATCACTCATCTTGAATGCGATAATGAAGGAGTGTGACATGTCATGAACAGTCCACACTATATCATTCTCGCATTGAAGACGTCTCAATTATAACGGCATATCTATCTAACGATTTTTGGTTTTGAGCTTTAATGCTTTATTTTCAGGATACCGTTTTATACAGGTTGGTGTTTGATCAAACACCAACCTGTATAAAACGGTATCCTGAAAATAAAGTATTGAAGCTCAAAACCAAAAATCGTTAGATAGATCTTCCGCTATAATTGAGCTTTAAGTCCTTAGAAAACATGTTCTTACTATCATTTTTATCGCTAAAAAAACATGTCATGAACAGACTTATTAATGAAGTAGATTTAGCGACATTAGAGAGCTAATTAAATATACACTAAATAACTAAGGAAAATTTTAGTTTTCTAAAATAACACTAACTATTTTCAACAAACCCTAAATAAACTTCAAGATACAGTAAATAAACTTCAAGATACAGTAATGGCAACGAACCCTAATCAAATAAGCATTTCTAAAATAACACTAACTATTGTGAACAAACCCTAATCAATAAACTGCTTATGTGCTTAATAAGGGGAACACAACCACTTAAGGCTTCATTTTCTACTTACTAACGGCAACGAACACAACCATCTTACTAAACCCCAATCAAAAAGTCAAAACACTCTAAATAATATTCAATCGATACAGATAAGCATAAAAATATAACAATATTTTTTAACTAAACCCTAGTCAAAATGTCAGATAAACCTATTTCTAAATAGCAATCACTATATATTTAAAAGAAACAAACTTCTTCATTATTCAAGTTGTTCCTTGATTTTTAACTTTATTTTATTTTCGACTGGTACACGAGTGTGGAAGTGGTATGACTTTATAAATATAATCACAGTCAGTTTTGTTGCAGCTACTCCGAAGTTGATCATTTGCCTGTAAGAAAAGTTAATTTTAATCCTCGATCACTAAGCGTTTCGCAAAACAACTTCCTTCTAAATAACGCAAATATATCACCGTAGCTAACATTTCTACCTGGTTACCTAAACGTTTACTTACATACACAAATAATATCAAAACAAAAGCTAATTTTAATCCTCCGTCACTATACATTAACACGAAATAAACTTCTACATTACGCAAATAATATCGATATGCCTACATTTATACTTATTGGCTCATCAGAACAAAAACTAATTTTAATCCTCCGTTTTGCAAATATAATTCTACCTGGCATCAGTGCCGTTTGGTAAAAAAACTTCCTTCTACATTACACAAAAAATATATCGACATAGCAACTATAATCATAAGCTGCTTATCTGGGAATTAGCCCTAATTTTACCCTTATTGTAAAAACACTCAACTAGGGCTTATTAGCCCATAAGCTGCTTATAAACATAAGCTTATAGGAACACCATTAATCCTCAATTAGACTTACGTGAATACTAGGATCCATTGCACAAGCTATTGAACATCGATCCACTAACACCTAATCGTTCAGACCTTTTTTTTTTTTTTTTTTTAATGGTTTAGAAAGATAGAAAAATAAAAATTAGTAATGAGATCAAAACTTTGATAATCTTACTGATCATCGTTTTTGCCCTAATTAAACACTCAACAAGGGCTTATTAGCCCATAAGCTGCTTAGAAACATAAGCTTCAACGGAACACAATTAATCATCAATTAGACTTACCTGAATATTAGGATCCATTGCACAAGATGATGAACACCGATCCACTAACACCTTTGGGGCAAGAGAGAAAAATAATCGTTCATGGTTTTTTTTTGAAAGAAACCTAATCGTCGGTTATGTTTTTTTTTTTTTTTTTTTTTTTTTTTTAAATGTTTTGGAAAGAAGATAAAAATAAAAAAGGGTAATGGGATAAAAGACAAGTACAATGGAAGAAAATCTTTCCAAAAGATTGTGGTCTTTTCCAAGATATATGGCACATGGGTAGCCGACTTTCGCACGATCGCACGATCAGAATTCGCACGATCTAAAATTAAAGTCAAAGGCCACTTGGGGGACAAGTGCAAGTGGGGTGAGGCTGCAATGATTGGCAATGTTGTTTTGTCTGGGACACGTGTAAGAAATTTAAAGGGATCGCACGATCGCACTTGACTAAATTGGGAAATGAGGTTGGTTTTGTACTCCATAAATAAACTCAAAAAATAAATGTACTGATTTTGGAATTTGCCCTTTATTAACAATCATCTGCATGACTCTCTGCGCCTCCTTTGAAGCGTATGAGATGACGACCATTGTATTACTGCATGTATTTATTGATATATCTACATAAGCGAAGAAACATGTGATCAACTGTTTCGTTTGTTTTATTGGTATATGCAAAGTGAGATCTTTCTAAGCTACACTCGGATTTGTGTTTGATTGAAGACATTTCTATAGTTCATCTTTGCGATAGGTTGTGTTTTTATAGAATAATTTTTGTAAGGTTTTAGTATGTGTTTCTTCTTATGCTGTGAAAGTTAGTTTCTGTGTGTTTGCCTTTCAATAGGCATCTAAAAGTTAGCATCGAGACTCATCCAATGAGTGGCTAGAGGCTAGTCTAATCCGGTGAAAGGTTAACCGGTTAACCGAGCATCCAACATTCCAACATATGTGGCTATTAGATTAACTTTACCTAAACAAAAGCATATTAGGCATGGTGATTCAAGCTTTAAGAGTATCCCCAACAGGGTTGCTCTAAGGACCTAATTAAACTCGTGTTGGTTGGCTTCTATCCAAAATTTTGCAGTTAGAGATAAACAAGCCAAAGAGTTTTTCGTTATAAGATAGACAAGCAATAAACGTGTCCTTCAATGCTCTCATACATCTTGAAGAACGACCCTCTAGTTTAATTGAACGTCCAAAATACCCTTTTGGTTTTGCTTATGACAAACACTAGTCGTGTCTACTGTTGGTGTAGTTGTAGATAATGAGAACCAGGGATCATGTGGTGTAACAGTATTCGTGAGATATTTATGTCTTCAACCAAGAGGTTGTGTGTTCAAGTCTTGCAAAGGACAATCTAAGCGAGATTGTTATGATTTGTTTGAGAATGTACGTTGTGTGTGACAGTTTGGATAAAAAATTAAGAAAAAGAAAAACTATGGTATTAAGATTTGTAACTACTAGCTTGTTGAAGAAAACTGCCGATTAGTGTGGTGGTTCTTAATTTGTGACTTTATATAACGAAGAGAAATAATTGGTATGACATGTTGGATTAGACATGAGTTTAGGCATATATCGGCTACGAAAATCATTTCTCGATAACGAGTGGGTTCTGGTAACTTTTAAAACAGATATAGCTAATGGCTGTAAATTTTTACAACTACTAATATAGCTGTAGGCCATGGGCCGAATCATATGGGCTAGGCCATGCCACAAGATTAGTCCATCTTAGGGTCGATATAAGTTTCAAGACCTTAAAATACATACAATGAAATTTGTATTCATCAATTTGTGTTTGTTTAGTGTCTATGAAAGTGTCGTAGACAAATGTTTTGATTTAACATAATTTAAATTTGCCTTTTGGGACATCTAAAAGGTGTCGATATGTTTGTCTTAAGACTTAAATGATTATTTATATCTTTATAACAAGATAATTAACTATAGTCAAGTGTTTGAACATTAAGCAATTTTGACTATTCATGGCCTCAAGGGAAATCGATAGATATATCTCTTCCAATTGGAACAAATCTTTCAAATTCGGTCTTTCTGAATGTAAGTGCATGTCATTTAAACAAAATTTGTTTACACGCACAAAAATCAATATTGTGACATCATGTCGCGGCATGTGACCAGATCGATGACAACTATGAAGAGCGACTAGTGACTTGAATATGGGATCAAAGTTTAAGGGATCAAATGACCTTAATTCAAGCAAATGTGTCACTCACTGTCTCAATCTAGTGCTACAAGAATATTCTTCTAGAAACCAAGAACCTTGTTAATCAAGCTCTTTTTTTATTCAAAGTTCTAAACAATCAGTGATTCAACGTGTAGTGGTGCGCGGGTCAAAGAGATGGCGCGTGAGATGGTTGTCCTTATTACGCCTAGTCTTAGGGTCTCTGGATAGAGTTGGCTAATCAAATAACTCCTAAAATTTATATATTACGAGAGACTCTAAGACTAGGCGTAATAAGAACAACCATTATTTCTAATAACTGTGTTAAATGTTTCGGTTATATTGTTTGGCATGTCAATAAGTTTACCTTTTTGGCCTAATCATCCTTATCATTTTTTCTTTTATCAAAATAATGTCTTTTTTAGGTTGTATTTGAATCATTGAATCTCTCTCCACCTCAAACCTAGGATTCAAAGATCTCTTTCACGAACAAGAAACGCGTAAAGTCATACTTGATTCATTGTATCTAACTTTTTACATGACTATAATTTTTGTCCTTGACACGAATGTCACATGGATAACATGGTGAACGGATATTCAAATGATATAAAAACTATAGATTATATATTTGATACAATGTATTTATGCATTATACGAGGTCACACATAGCGTGTGTTTGGCAAAAATAACAGTAACAATGAATATTAGCAGTACGTAGTAGGAGCGAACAGTAGCAGCTTTTTTCTATAATTGTAGGTGTAATCATAATGTGTAAAACAACTCTTAAATGTTCAATGCTTCTAAATGTTATTTCATGAAACGTTAAAAAATGAGCATCCCATAAAAATAGATAAAACTATAGATTATATTTGATACAATGTGTTTCCGCATTATATGAGGTCACGCGTAGCGTGTGTTTGACAAAAATAGCAGTAGCAATGACCATTAGTAGTACGCAGTAGCAGCGAACATTAGCAGTTTTTTTCTATAAATGTAGGTGTAATTATAATGTGTAAAACAACTTTTAAATAATCAATGTTTTTAAATGCTACTTCATGAAACGTTAAAAAATAAACATCTCATAAAAATAGATAAAACTACTTAGTGCTTGTTAAACGAGTATTAAGATCACAACCCTCAACACTCAATGTTCACTGCTCCTAAATGCTCTTAAATAATCCACGCCAAACACACCCATATTATTTCTACCCAATGCGAAAGTCACGTGGGTGGGTCATGTTAGTTTATTTTCGTACCTAACTAATCAACATGCAATGAACTTGGAAGTGGGCATTGCCAACATAGAGTATTTTTTATGGAAATTATACAATCTAGCTTGTATAAAGAAAAACATCACCGGACCTTGATTAAGGAGTTTGGTATTCGAGTAACATGTGTTGTTACTAAATGAAAGGTTTGACTCATTACATTTTTCTAGACCGGTTGTAACGGAAGTTCAAAGTGGCTCATGAACAGGGACGGAGCCAGAAATTAAGAATAAGGGGGGCCGAAATTTTTTTCTCAAGCTAACAAAGTAATTTAACTAACGGTTAGGGGGGTCATTTGTCTATAGTTGCGTCATATGCTTAAATTTTATAAGGTAAATAGCAAAGCGATTGAGCGTGTTGGAGGGGGCCGAGCACCCCCTGGCTCCCCCACTGTCTCCGTCTCTGCTCATGAATATTCATTGACGCGCAAGAAAAGTTACAGCCTCCCCTTTTCATGTGTGAAGGGAACCTTTGCACTTTTTAATCATCGCGGTAGTTGAACCAAAAATAGGTGAGTGTTTGTGTTTGTGACTTGTGAGTGTCGCGTGTGTGTATTTTAATATACATAAATAAAGATGGATATAAGTAAATGATAAGAGAGAATTAAGTACGCGTGAATAAGTAAATGATAAGTGTTGCTACATAATCTGGCGCGGGCTGGATTTCACGACTCTCCTTGGGTCGTTAATCTTCTTCTCGAGCCCTGAGTAGACCTGTCAACAAAGAGAACCCGTTAGGAGTGGACCCGAGGCCGTAGCCCCGGGATCCACCTTCGACGGTTAAGTTAGTATTGGTGCGATATAGCATATAAGAATTAGGTTTAAGGTAACCTGTTATGTTCTGTCAAGAAGAGAAACCCAACCCTATATTTATAAGGCATGGATTAGGGTTTAGGCGTAGAGTGGGCCGCTGTCTGTCGGGCCTGGCCCATTCCTGGTCCAGTCCAGACTATACGTCCACAATAAGAGAGAAATTAAGTACGCGTGAATGATTAGTGAAAGAGAAGAAAAGAAGATAATGTGATGGTGAAATGAAAGTGAGAGTTTTGATAGATGAGTGCTATTTTATTTTTTATGCTACATCACTAGATATACTTTGAGAGCGTTTATCTTCAAGATATATCAATAGATACACCATAGATTAGCTAATTAGTTCAGTCGACTCGAGTCTTTCTAGTAAAAGACATCCATCATTATAAATTTATGTTCACGCTAAAGATAAGTTGAGTTAACTTTGTAATAGTCAATTTGATTGGATTCTCATATATCATGCGTAACACAGCATGTATTGACAATTAGACCTAATTGTTGCGTGAACAAACTTGTTGACGAATGGAGATTATATATTGTTGCAACTATACATAAGTGCCAAGCTAGTTAATACTTAATACTACTTTGAAATACATTAATCCTCATGTAGCCTAAATCAAAGTTTTTCCATAACCATCAATAAGTCAAGAAATGTCTTCCTGGTAAGAGCACTCGGTGTCATGAGTTATAGGGCTGGCTGGTGCCCTATAATGCCGAACTATAACACCGAACCACACCCCACCTCACGCCAAATCAACCAACCATGCTATACGGCATTTTTGTTTTCTTTTTTTCTTTGTTCCTTTGTGTTGTATTAGTGTTTAGTGTGAGTCAAGGGGTGTCTTATAACTTGAGTGATGGATGGAGGGAGTTTTTAGGTTAAATTATAAGTTCAGAGTTATAGGAGAAAAAGTGCTAATTTGGTAGCACTTGCTATAACACGAGTCTTATAGCTTATGGGCACCTGGTGCTCTAACCGTTATATCTCACATGAGATTTAGGGTTTTAAAACACGTTAGGTACACATTTTAGATGGGCAAAAAAATGGTTAGAAAAAGTTACGAGATATCTTAATCAGACCGTGTACATTTTAGTCAAAACTTCCCTCCCGGATAACTTGACTACCTGGTTAATCCATATCCACAAATAAAAGTAACAACAATTGTCTGAAACAAACTCAAATTATTATATTTCTTATACTCATTATCCAGCATCTCATGACTCATATCGTCTATTTTGGCATCATATCATAATCATCGTATATCATCATCAATGTCGTGTACACTTTTAACGTTTTACTAGCAATACTTTACTTTTTTTCGCTGTTTTCCTATGTTTGTCACAGTGACAAGAAACCAACATACAGTCGAACGTATGACTATTTGTGTGCTATTCAGTTCTAAACCAATCAGAAAATTACACGTGGCCGACAGACATGGCCCAACACGTGAACATGATATGGGCTTTTACGCTTAAGGCCCACTTTGCTACATTCATTGGACTACAGTGTACAGAGTGACAGTTCTTATTTATTTTTATTTTTTTTATTTAATATCTTTGTTTTGTATCGTTATACAATAACATAAAGATTTGAAATTTGGAATCTTGTGTAGTATTTTAAAGGTTTGTTATGATTTTTCAAAACAAATATTTTCCTTGGTCAAATAAACAACATTAAATATTCAAATCATATGAAAAATGCCAAAAGAAAAATAAAGAAATAAATAAAAAATAAAAAAATGATAAACCGTCTGATCCAATATGTTACATGTTTTGTTTTGCATCGAAAGTCTAAACAAATATTTATTTCGATTCACACTTCTTATAGAAATTCAACAGAGAATATAAATCAGTAAAGAATTTTGTTTAATTCTAATATTTGGTAACAAAAAAGACTTGACCCGAGAAATGAAAAAAAATATATATATTTTTTGATTTTTTTTTAAATTTATTTTTTCTAAATAACAATTCTAAAAATATATATTTAAAAAAATATTTTTTATAAATTATATATTTTTTTAAATTTACTTTAAAAAAAACTTATTTTTTTTAAAAATTTATTAAAAAAAAATTAATTTATTTTTTTATAAAAATTATTTAAAAAAAATTATTTTTTCTAAATAACAATTCTAAAAAAATCTATTTTAAAAAAAATATTTTTTTAATTTATTTAAAAAAACTTATTTTTTTAAAAATTTATTTAAAAAAAATTATTTTTTTTAAATAACAATTCCAAAATAAATATACTTTCAAAAAAAGTATATTTTTTATAAAAGAATTATTTTTAAAAGAAAAATATTTTTAAAAAACCTATTTATTTTGATAAAAAAAAAAAAAAAAAAAAAAAAAAAAAAAAAAAAAAACCCCTCAATTCTCCACCAAAATTATGAAAATGAGAGTAACCAAATTACACTATCCAATTCTCTCCAACTCTCCACTAATTTCTCATCAATTTTTCACTTTTTTAATTCTCTCTACCGAACAAGAGAATTTGATCAAATTCTATTTCTTTCATTTCTTTTCTCTCTACCAAACGCACCCTAAGGTGTGTTTGGTATAGAGAAAAGAAAGAGGAGAAATGGAATTTGATTGAATTCTTTTGTTTGGCAGAGAGAAATGAAAAAAGTGGAGAATTGAAGGGTAATTGATGGACAGTTGGAGAGAAATGGTAGTGTAATTTGGTTAACCTCTATTTCCATCCTTTTGGTGGAGAATTTAGATAAATGATTTTTTTTTTTTTTTTTTTTTTTTTAATCGCTTCAAATAATAATTTTTTTTAAATGGTGTATTTTGTTAAAAAAAAATTACAAAAATAATTTAAAAAATATATATTTTTTATAGAATTGTAATTTAGAAAAAAACATTTTTTTAAATTAATTTTATAAAAAATAAATTTAAGAAAATCAAAAATAAATAAATAATTTTTTAAAAAAATAAGTTTTTTTTTAAATAAATTTTAAAAAAAATTATATATATATTTTTTAAAATTGTTATTTAGAAAAAATAAATTCTTTAAAAAAATCAACAAACAAATACAAGTGAGTCTCATATGATAAAATGTTATTTAATTAATTTTTTTTCATTTCCCGGGTTAAGTCTCTGTTGTTACCAAAAATTAGAATTGAACAAAATTCTCTACTGATATCTATTCTCTATTTCATTTCATTTCTCTGAAATTCTCTCTACCAAACTAGCCCTTAATTACAGTAGTAAATTGAAGGATCGTTATAAGAAGTCACATGTATACAAAAAGTTGTATGATAGGGGTAGTGGGGTTTAAGTGGTAAGTAACTAGTATAGAAATGAAAAGTGTTGCTTAGTTAGGGGGAATATAATCCTTCGTTAGTCAATAGTGGGTAATATTTTATTTCTCACCAAATTGAGTAGTATGAGATTTTATTATATTAGCGTTCCCTTTATCTTTCTTTTTTCTTTTCCTTGTTTTGAACCAAGCACCACCTTAGTTCATTTCCGGTTCAAGTATATTAGTAAGGAAAAAATGATATATTCTCCTACTCTTTGTCAATACTTATCTTTCTATCTACAGTATCATGACAACTATAAGTAAGGTTCTAAAAGGCCCATCATGGCGGCACTAAAGCGCGAGGCGGGACCTTTACGTTATGAATTACACCAAGGAGTCGGCTCTAGGCGTGACGTGAGATGAGACTTGGAAAGGCGCGAGGCATGACGTCTTTTCTAAATTCAACTCCGTTAAAAAATATATTTTTTTAAAAGAAATAAAGAAGATTACATGCAAATAATAGTCTCTTAACTTAATTCATTATGTAGAATAGTTTTTGTACACTCGATATATATGAAATATGATATAATATAGAAATCGATAAATACATATTTTATGTCGCTTTAAGTAACGTCTTAAAAAACGCTATAACCTTGTCATAGCTCCTAAGGTATGAGGCTTGACCTAGATTAAATTTGCATATTTTGAGTAGAAACTCGCTTTTTGAATAACCCGAACATGTAAAACCATGTTCAATTACTCTTTACATGTACGCTTGTTCATAACATTTTTGGTGGTTATATGTCCAATCGATTATAGGTCACCTTGTTGAATAACCTTAAACGGTACCTAGAGTCTATTTAGCATTTGTGTAAACTTAGTCGCAACTCTTAATGGGTACTCATTTTTCTCGTTAACATCGTGCCATAGACGAAGCTATGAAGGGGCAAGGAAGGGTGTCTCCTAATGTATTTTTGTTGTGTTTTATATGATGAAAAACATACATTACATTTTTTCCCCTCTTAAATCATGAGAATTACAGTTTTGGACATCTCACAATTTATAGTCTTGCTCCACTATTGATCGTGTCCATTTAGCCCGTTACATCCTTTGGATTCAACAACTCTAGTCCATCATCACATCTATTTGCATAAGAACCATGATAACGCCAACAAGATTCATATATGAAAAAACACCCGTATATCGTCAAATATACTTAAATACGAAACCTCTTAACATGGTTCCGTAAGGATCACTTGTTAGGTCTTTTGGTAGCACAAAGTTATGTCGAAATTTCAAACTTCTTTCTTTCTATATATTGGTATAATTTGGTTTGCTAGCAAATCAATCGTGCCATTTAAGCTCATGGGTTGCTTTCACAATTAACACCCCCACCAATGGTTGTTCATTTCTTGTGGTAAATTCTAACTATTAATAATTACAGTTTTTTAATATGCTTCTATCGTTGTCACATGACATTACGTAAAAAGAAACATCTGGATATGTGGGTAAGTTGTTGTTTGCCAGTTTTATTCATATTCTATTTGAGTATTTGTTTTGGTTTTATTTCATTTTTTCCAAGATGTAAACAAGTTAGTGATTGACAGCGTAATATTTCACATTTGCAATCGATCGTGTTTAATACTTTTCAACGTTTAAGCTCAAAAGTTGGATTATAAAATAATTGATAAGGTATACTAAATTAGTCATCATAAAACAACCAATATCTATAGTACTTCCTCCATTTTAAAAAAAAAATGTTCATCTTACTATTTATGTTTGTCCTAAAATAAATGTTTAGTTTTTAAATATGGATAATAATTATAAATGATTTTTCTAGTTCACTTTAATCAAAATTTGCATTAATTACTTATTTTTTACTTTTGTTCAACTATGATGGTAAATGATTTTTTATCAATCAAAACTATCATTGATTACACATACCATAATTTCTTCTTTTTTTGTTTGTTGACACTTTCTTTGGAATAGAGGGAGTACTATAAAGTAGTTGGGTCATTTCTTAAATAGAAAGACATAAAAATCCACCTTACACATTTGTCAATTACGGAAATTTTAATAGCTTGTAACATACACTCAAATAAACATTACATCTAGAAAATTAAATCTATTAAATTCGTAAACTTGTAACAGCATTCTAAATTAGTACAGCTCATTTAAACCATATATAAACTTCTAACAGCCCATTTAAATAGTCATTTATCTATACATCACACAAATATCAAATGAAAAACTCAAACACCAATATTTACATGCCATCTCATATCACATAACCTCCACAACACACCATCCGACCTCCACCATGAGCTGAGCACCACCAAGAGCCAGCCGCTCAAAAAAGTATGACCAAATAACTACCACCAACATTTTTTTCTTTACTATTACTAAAAAAAGTATGGTGAAATAACATCACATTGCCAGAAATTTTAGTTACAGTATACCCGCTACCGCATCGCACAAATATCCTGCAAGTTAGATAAAAAGTATACTTGTACTAAACAATTAAATATTGAGAGCATAAGATATGTGGCGTTATTGCCGGCATATTTGGCTTAATAGCGTGAGCGAACCATACCAATCCTCGTGTTATAAGGGTTCCTTGTGCGTGGTAATCACATTATCCATTTTTTTTTCAAATGCAACGGCATTCCCGTTATTTAAAAAATGTGCTTTTCAAAATATATTCGTTGGGTTAAAAACAAATACCCACTTTTTCCAATATTTTTACCTTTCACAATGCATAAGTACCATTTATTTCCACCATTTTAACAACATTTATCTCTTCATTGCAATATACTTTTATAACCTCAATAAAACGTTATGAATCCCAACTATGATTATTACGATGTTTACTTTCAAGAGGATCCGAGTAAGTATACCCGGATTTTTCAAGATTATGAACAATTTCAAGTTTTGGGTATCATCAAGTTGAGAGTTCGGATCCTCACAAAGAGACACCGATACCACGTGAACGAGAAGTTGTAGAACAACGACTTTTGGAAGATTATTTTGGCGACGAAAACAAACCCCCTAAATACCTGGAGATAAATTTTAGATGAAAGTATTGTATGAGTTCAAAACTTTTTAAACAAATAGTCAATCATATTACCAATTACAATGTTGAACCTCTTCTCGAATATTTCATATTTTTTAACAACAACCGGATTACAACGTACTTTGGTCGAAAGATGCGACATACATCGAAGGAAAAACAAATAACTTCGTGATAAGAAAGTGCACAACAACCTCCGACAAGATATTGTGGAGCATCCATTGAACCTTAATCACGATACTGTATTTTATTCCATTTCGTATTTTTAATGTTATGTTATTTTTAATTTAATGAAATGTGTTGTTTTATATTAGTTAATAAATAAAAAAAAAAAAAAAGTGAGACCCGATGATGTCCTATAATTAATTTGAGTGATGAAAGAGTCTGTTCTTTGGTTAGATTATAAGTTCTGGGTTATAAAAGCAAAAACCATCGTGATATCATTATTTACTATAACACAAGGCTAGCTATAACACCCCACTATACCCGGTGCTCTAACAATAGCAATTAGCGTAGGTTATATGTAAACACACGCGACATCCGATGGATTTTTAAGGTGTTTCTAGATCATGTAATGAATCATCGTTCGTTGGCATTAAGAAAAGGTTCACATTTCCAATCAGAAATTAACACCCAATCAAAAACAAGTACTTTGAATACTAAAAACATGTCTCATTTTGACCAACAATTTGATTTTAACATAAATCATATAGAAATCATTACTACACTATCAACCAATTGTATTATTGAACTTGATGTTGATATTTTGAGCCAAAGAGATTATGAGAGCTTATGACTTTTCAAACTTATTGGATAAACTTTTCTTAGTATTATTTCTGGTCGAGAGAAAAGCTTTAAATCGGTGTAGTGGTGTCCTCTTTCACGTGTGAAGACAAAATCACCACGTGTTAAAGCCATTATAGGGTTGGAGGAGAGGATCACGTGTGAAGAGCAAATTTGAAAACAAACAAACAAACCAAAAAAAAAAAGGGGGTGGTGCAGACCATCGGTTAAGGGCCAAATTGTGTATGTAATATGTTGCGATATGTGTTTGTGTTTAGGTGGTTGATAGATAGATCGTCAAAATTTTGGTGATTATTACGTACAACGGTAAAGATGATAGGAAGGAGAGATACAATGTCGTTGACGTGAAAGTAATAAATAGGTAACCACTACAATCAGTTTTATAAAAGCTATTTTACAAAACTTCTTGGAGTATAATTTATAAAATACTCAGAGTAGCTTAGAAAATAATTTGAGTTGTGATTTAAAATTTATTATGTGTTTTTATATTGTGGATCAATGTATATGCTATTTTATGTAAACAAAATAATCTTACATTAAAACATCTTATATGTCGTAAGTAAATCAAAGTTGTAGATAAATCACCACACAAGACTAGAATTAAGAAATGGGTTTTGCTAATGTTAAAGCCATTATGGGGTTGGAGGAGAGAATTTTTCCAACATATTATTAATTAAGGATTTTGTTATGGATAACTCTAAAGACTAGAATTAAGAAATGGGTTTTGCTAATGTTGTGGTTAATTTGGTATGGTTACTTACAATTCGCTGTAAATAAATTTATCATTCAATTATTTATTTATTTATTTATTTTTTTGATGAAGTGATATACTTTATTTCATCAAAATAGAATTTATATAGTGGTTAAAGGCAAACGGGCAATAAGCTGCGCCGCTAGCCCTTTTTGGATTGCAAAGCTAACTCGTTTGAAAACTACATTTGTGGATCTATGTGTCATAACATTACTGTTCATAACTCGTTGGACAACAATATTATCAGGATTCCGATCCAGTAAAAACATTCGTATTTGCTTAACAACAATATTTAAGGATTTTGTTAGCAAAACTTTTAAGAAATAAATTATCATTATAGAACCACCAATATAAAATCATAAAATTTGTACGTACAATATAATGGAATGGACCACCTCTCAAAATCTGGTAGGTTTTTTATCTACAGAACTACAGAAGGCACAAGAAGAACGTACACGTATGCAAAACTTATTTTAGTTTAATTCATATTTTTTTTACACCCAAAAGATGTCGACAAGATAAATTCCTTCCATTGTGTACAGAATTTGTACTATGTAGGACTGTAGGAGTACCATATAATGTCACCTCTCATTTTCTTGCCATTTACAGAGTATATACTTAAATTCCTTCCATTGTGCTATCATTTGTTTAGAAGAGTAGAAAAGAAAATTGAGTTTATGACACTCGTTTTGTGCTGCAATACAAAACTATTATCGCAAGAACCATCTTAAGTAATTTACATTAAGGGGGCGTTTGGTTCACTGTAATCTGACGTAATTCGATGTAATTGTAATTTGATTACATTACGTAGGCTGTTTGGTTCGCAGAATAGAGGGAATTGTAATTCAGATTACATTACGTAGGCTGTTTGGTTTGCGTTGTAATTGTAATTCATTCATTACAATTACATCAAATGAGGGAATTCAGATTACATAGGAAGTTGGACGGAAAGTTTTAAATTACGTTGTAATTCAGAACTTTATAATAATAATAATAATAATAATAATAATAATAATAATAATAATAATAATAATAATAATAATAATAATAATAATAATAAATTTATTTATAATAATAATAATAATAATAATAATAATAATAAATAACAATTAATAATAATAATAAATAATATTTATATATTTATTTATTATTATTATTATTATTATTATTATTATTTATAATAATAATAATAATAATAATAAATAAATAATAATAAATAAATAAATATTTATTTATTTAATTATTATTTAATTATTTATAATAATAATAAATAAATATATATATAATTATAAATAAATAATAATAAATAATATTTATTATTATTATTATATAAATATTAAATAATAATAATATTATTATTAAAATAATAATAATAATAATAATAATGGTAATAAATTAATAATAATAATAATAATAATAAATATTATTTATTATTAATATTATTATATAAATATTAAATAATAATATTATAATAATAATAATAATAATAATAATAATAATAATATTATTATTATATAAATATTAAAATAATAATAATAATAATAATAATAATAATAAATATTATTCTTATTATTATTCATATTTTTTTTAATTTATTATTATTATTATTATTATTATTATTATTATTATTATTATTATTATTTTAATATTTATATAATAATAATAAACAATAATAACATTTATTATTTTTATTATTTATTATGTTATTATTATTATTATTATTATTATTATTATTATTATTATTATTTATTAATATTTTTTATTATTATTGTTATTATTATTAATTTTAAGTTTTTATTTTAATTTTTTTTTGAATTATATTACGTGGAGATCCAACCAAACACAGTGACATAATATGTTAATTACAATTCCAACACATTACAATTACAACACATTCCAACTCTTTGAATTACAATTCATTCAAATTACAATTCCTTTGACACATTACAATTCATTTCAAAACATACTGCGAACCAAACGCCCCCAAGTAAAAACTCATGGCCCAACTTTTCAAATATTTAAAGGGTTTTTCTAGAACCGGTTTATAATTTCCTTTTCGAATGGGATATGTGATTTTTTTTTTTTTTCTAAATTATCACCTACTTATCTATACTACAAACTACTCAAGTTGCATCAGCTGTTACCCTGTAATTAAAACATTTAGGGACAAATGTTTTTAATTGTATATTTTTCATGACAATAACTTTATGTGTCAAATAAATAAATAAATAATAAAATAAAAATACACCTCATAATTAGATAGTAAATGGTGTGGTAAACTTAATTACATTTTATACGCTAAACGCCTCATAATTACAAAACATGATATTTTATTTTTGAAATATTTACAACATATCGAATTAAAAAGAATACTTGCATCATCTTAATAAATGAATATACAAATATATATGTTCCAAAATTAATTTTATGTATCTTGATACGTACTATTGGCAACAATATTTTGTATTATATTTGTCCCACATAAGTGTGAAATATAAGTAAAAGAGTGTATAAAAGCTTTATAATAGGTAAAGGTTAAAATAAATATCAATGATAAGATAAGTATGTGTTATTAATATTTAATAATACTCCATAATTAAAAATACACTTTACGCATTTGCATCATTTGCCATTAATAAATTCGTAAAAATATATTTTTTATAGAAAACTTTTTTTTTTCTTTTTCCTTTTATAGTTAAAGATAAAGGAAACACAATTATTTAAATATTTAATTACAATCTAAACCACTAAATATTTAAATATTTAATTACAATCTAAACCATTAAATTTCTTCACTTTCACTTACTCCATACTCATATATACGTAAAAAAGATTACACATTCAAACAAACGCTATTATACATCGTCGCCGTTATACACGGGTAATCGTCTAGTAAAATAAATACATTTTACTAAAAAACCTTATAAAATGAGAAAAATACATTTATATACTTTTATTTAAAAAATTCAATGCAATCTTTATTTATTTAAATAGTTAGCTACAATTTAATCTACAAAATGTCTTCATTGTCACTTCCTCGACAAGTTGTCCCATTTCTTTTACATCACCATCACGGGAAATTGTTCTACGACCAAAATCAAGACAAAACCAAAAATGAAATAAACTCTTTGTTGTTGTTGTTCTGCGAAGGTATTAAACTATTATCTATAAACCCTTACAAAGTGTACATGCAATGAAATTTAGACCAATTTGACAAATAGAGTCGACACGTCAAAAAAAATACAATATTTCAAACGAATCCACAAAATCATCGTTGATATCTTTTTAGAATTATCTCAAGGGAGACAGGCTATAACTAAAACCTATAATAATAACTCAAACAATAAACTTGCAAAGAAAAACATTGTAGATTTGCATTGTAAAAACGTATAACGAATTCATTTAACTATTCAAGTAAATGGAACACAAAATTGAATCACACACATCCATATGCATCTGGACTATCATCACCGAATTGCCGTTGAACCTCCGACAAACCAAACTAGAACCATCAATAATTTGCTTAACCATCGTCAATGAGAAAAAGATGTGTGTGCATACACACACACACACAAATGGCTGTTGCCTTCAAACCACGATCATAGATACACAAAAAAGTAAATAAATACGCACACTAAATTTAGCTACGAGGACTACACTATCGTCATTGCACGTAGATAATTGTCTAGTATTTACTGTTTTATAACCTGTGCACGCACGGGGTTTGGGCAGATAATTTAATGGGTAATATTGTAATAATATTTCAATAACTTTGTTTTGAAGTTAAATATTGTGACAATTTATAAATCCATGGTTTTGTGATGTTTAAGATTATTCTATTAAGTTATGTTAAATTTTTAATACTTATATATGTATAATACTCGTGTATGCACGTGTTTTTATATATTTTTTCATTATGTGTTAATATCAATTAATAATATGGACAATTACATCTATGTCCTTACTAAAGTTTCATATTACATTAATGTCCTTCTTACTTTTGTAATTACGATAATTTCCTTCCCAAACTTTTGTAATTACGTCAATTACCTTCACAAACTTTTGTAATTACGTCAATATCCTTCATAAACTTCTAAATTCTCATATATATTAAAAATAACATATTCTTTCATCACTCGAGGCAAAAAAATTATATATGAACGAATAAATATATATGAACAATATGTTCTTTGATATATATATATATATATATATATATATATATATATATATATATATATATATATATATATATATATCAAACAATATGTTCTTTGATATATATATATATATATATATATATATATATATATATATATATATATATATATATATATATATATATATATATATCAAACAATATGTTCTTTGATATATATATATATATATATATATATATATATATATATATATATATATATATATATATCCAAACTTTTGTAAATACATCATCATGTTGTTTCATCACTCGAGGCCAAAAAGTATACTTTAACAATATAATTATGATTAATATACGAGATAAATAATAGTTTCAGAATTTAAAATCAATATAATTATAATTTAATTGATTTTTGGATATATATTACAATTTAAAAGTTTGAGAATGATATTGATGTAATAATCAAGGTTTGTGAAGGATATTGATATAATTATAAAAGTAAGAAGGATATTTATGTAATATTAAACTTTAATAAGGATATGTATGTAATTCTCCATACTTTGTTTAACTGACATGATAGGTTGATCTTGTCTAAATTTAACTATTGATATTAAGTTCTAGACGTTATGTACGTTTAGTAGCATAATAACACTTGAAATAATATGTGTTGTTGTTATATGTACAATTTCATCTATTTATTTTCATCTCATAGTAACCCGTAAGGCCGTGCCTTCATTATAATTATTTATATTCTTTTTAATCATAATTTAAGCCATATTTAATTTTAAACCCGTGCGCGGTAAACTTATAAAGAGGAATAACATGAATAGTTATTAAATGCGGATTGCTAAAAAATAATACTTTCCGGATATCCTTACTTAATATCGTAAAGAGGAATAATCGTTCGTATCTGTAAAGTCTCGTGTATTCATTTACATGTCATGGTAACTCGCGCTTTTCTTTTTATATTTATGATTATGTGTAAATACATTAATTTAATATATAGTGATAATATGATTTTTAAATAACAACAACATATATGTTGTATTGTTTTTGATAAAATATAAAGTATATGGAGTATAAAGTATAGAAGGTATTTATTTAAATTTTAAACTATTAAAAAAAATATGAAAATTGATAATATACTTAAGTGTATATAATTTATTTAAAATTTAACAACTATAATTTTATTAATTATCTTTTTTTTATCTTTTTTTTTTACAAAATTGACACATGTGTTTTTTATACATATTTATTTTGTTGGATGAAATTTAAACGAGTTTGAAAAAAATTTCAACATTTATTGGTCAATAAAAAGACTAAAGTTTTTCATGCAGAGAGAATTGTGCATTTTCATTGGTCTAATTTTCAGCTTTTTGAAAATCCTTGTTATATAAGAGATAATGCAAAGTTCTTTCACACATTTCCACCATTAAATATTAAATGTGGAACAAAATTTTTGGTTGTAGTGGTTTACAAAAGGTTATAGATAAAAAGTTAATAAAATATGTTTTTCTTTCTTGATTATCAATTAAAAGCATCAATGTGAACATGAGAATATGAGATAGATGGGGTTGGTAAGCACTTGGAATATAACCAACAAAAAATTATTATTTTTTTGTCCAAATCACGGAACTTATGTTTTTACTTTCTAGAAGAAAAAGAAAAATCAATGATCAAGCACATTTAAAATGAATTCTCTTTCTGTCACACATTTAGAATTTGCTATAATTTTAAATTAATATATCTTAGAAATGATGCATTAATGGTACATATTGTTCAATAAATTGTAATTTTTTTTTTTTTTTTTTTTGGCAAAAATTTAACATATATTTTCTAAGATAAATGATAATATGTGCGACTTAACTTAATTGTCGACTTTTTTTTTTTTTTTTTTTTTGGTTGTGTCAAGTTACTATTAAAGATAGAAAAATAACAATTTTGGTCGAATTTACTATGTTTATAACTTACTTGGCTACAAAATTTAATTGTAATCATTAATTAATTAGTTAAAGTAAAAAAAAAAAAAAAAAAAAAAAAAAAAAAACTGTAAAGATTAAAAAGTAAGTAAGCAATACATTAGGTTTCTTTCTAAACTATGTAATTTTTTGGATTTATTTTCGAAAAATGGATTACCGTTAAGGCATCTTTGGTATGTTGTTATTATGTATTCACCTTAGTACTTACCCAAGTTCAACTCATGTTACTTGCTTAATCTCTTTTTTGTTTTTCTTAGTTTTCTCTTTACTTTTTGTTTCGTCTATTTTCTTTTTTGGTGTTTACCTTTTTAGATTTTGGTTTTTTCTTTCTTCAAACTTTCAGTTAGATTTTTATGGCAATAATTCTAGAGACGCAAATAATATTTTTAAGTTTTCTTACTACATACAAAGCATGAAACTCATTATTGAAATTTTCAGTTGTTGAAGTTTTCGACACATGTAAATGACTAATATCACCTTCTATATCTTAATTTGTTTGACAAATTACATTTATACTCCTTCTTTAGTTGCAAGAATCTTTTTCTTATATTTACTTTTAATTGTCTGCGTCTTTCACACTTTCCTTCTTTATAATTTTTGTTTTTCTTTTTACAAAAAGGAAACACACTTGAATCATTTACACAATTACATACTTGTAAATTTCAAACTTCTTTGCTTAATACTTTTGTAAATGAAAAAAGTAGCGTAAAAAGTAAAATTTCAATAATGCTTTTTATCAATTTTTATTTTCCAGTCTCATATTAACTAAGGAATCTTTTGTAATGTTCAACAATTTTTGAGAGTTTTTTTTTTTTTTTTTTTTTTTTTAATAAATTTAATTTCACTGTAAAATGTAATTACTCTTTTTGTTTGATCTATCTCTAATGTTTGGTGAAATTTATGAAATAATAACCAAGTTTCAATATTGTTAACTAAACTGACTAAAGTTACTCAAATTTTGTATTACTTGCAAAAAACCACTCAAGTTTTATTATTGTTTCATCAAAATCACTTTAACTTTATTTTTACTATATAAATCATTCAAGCTAAATATTATTTTAATATTGTAAAAGTTTGAACATTTATTTAACTATAAGGACAAAAACTATTAATTTTGGTTATTATTTCATGGTATATAAAGTTAGTTAGGGAAGTTAAATTCAGAGGGTATACGAGTAATTGTCTCATATCTTAGCACCTTAAAGAAAATTTTAAAGGTTATTTCTATCAATTTCTTAATAAAATTCATTCATATTAAAATATGAGTGTTTTTTGCGGTTGAGAAAAAACCTTTGAGTAACTTTCTTGGAACAGTTTTAAAACTTGAGTGAATATTATAGTTGAAATAAAGTATGAGTGATTTTAATGAAATAATGATATAACTTGATTACTATTAGATGACATTTTCTCTCTAATATTATGTTGGGTTAGGATCAAATGAGAAATAAAGTTAAATAAGAAAGATGATAAGAAAGCATAATCGCACATTTGAGATACATATGTAAAGATGTCAAGATGAACAAATCTCCTTTTAAATTTTCTATATTATCATTTGAAATAGGATTTTGCTATTTGTAGCACTAAGGGTTAAATTTAAGAATTAAATACATGCAATGAAATGTGATACATTTAGTTGGTTGAGAGAAGTTAAATTCCAGGGTGACAAGTTATCCTAAATGTATATACAATTTATGAATAACAGAATTTCGTAAACATGGTCCTAAGGGATATATTTAACATTTTTCTTTGATATATATAACACCCGACATTTTCAATACGTCTTATGAACTTTTGATCTCAAATATAACCAAAGTACTTGAACCTTAATACTTGAGAACTACAAAACATATAATGTATAACCTAAGTTAACTTCAAGTTATCAACTTGGAAGCTACCAAATACTAATCATGTATCTTATAAATATATATAATGCATCACAAATGATTTCCTAGCTATCTATCACACGTCCACAAGTCTCCACATAGACCGAATTTTAAAAGAATACACATTAAATAAATTGTACACTAAATATAACCTATGATATGAGATAAGAATATTTGAATTTGGAAGTAAACTTGGTCAGTTTGACCTCCCCCATAAGCTCGGCAGAAACACCCTATAATCCTCCCTCATCCCTTCATTTATTCAACAAACTTATCACACACACATAACACCTACTAAACCCTAGCACACACAAATAAAAATCCGACTACTAGTTCCTGTTTTTCCTTTTCGTTTTTGGGCTGTGAAAAAGACCGTAGTATCGAGGCTAGAAAGGAGTGCGAGGGCTGTAACAAGAGAGGGTGTTGATCGTGGTTCTTTTGGGCTCAAGGTGGTGGTGTTTCTGGTTCGAGGAGGTGTGGTATTGGTCGTGGTATATTCTGGTTCAAGTGGTGTCAGTTTGTTTGGTTCCGGATTGGCTTGGGTTCTTTGGTTCCTTGTTCTTCTCCATTCGGTCACGCTACGAAGGGTATATTGTATCATCCTTGTTCGTTTCTCTTGTCGTTTTGATCTTTTGGTTCACGTATAATCTGTCACCTGGTAAAACTATTAATTGGCTGAAAACATGCATATGTATATGAGTTATCTGATGAAAGGAAATGATATAAAATAACTTCACGTAATATCATAAAACTTTGTTACATGAAATAACAACCTAAAAGCGATCTATTCGATCCATGCATTCTGATCCGACTTCTGTGTTTCATTTTTGATTTGTCTTTGTAGTCGATCTCTATAACATGTTCTTTAACAAGCTAAAAGAATCAGCTAATATATACATGTTTTGGTTTAGTACGAAATGATAAAAAGTACATATCACATGATATAATGAATTAGAAAGCTAAGTATATCGAGACCTATAATCTGTTTTGGACTCAAATTATATTTGTCTATGTGTTTGACCTATCTAATATAAGACACCAAACTGTTTAACTAAATCAATACGAGATAAAGTAAAAGAAAGGTAGCATGCATGTATACGTTAAGTCTCACATGAAAATTGTAAATGAACCTTATATTTAGTGGATCTATTATCTGCTATGTTGGATCTACTTTAACCTATATATATATAGACTACATAAAACATAACATGAATTGGGTATAATATTGCATGCATGCTTATTTCTCATAAGAGTTGTGTTAAGAATGTCACTTTAATATATTCATGAATCTGCTATAAAGGAACGCATGGAAAGTGACACATGAAACCAGGAATTGTCACCATATAATGCTTTATGAATCGACTTAAATATGCTTGTGTAATTTCGAATAAGAACCGCATGAAATAATGAATCTGAACCTACTCTAAATTCGATCGGTATTTTATTGTTTCGACTCGCGTAAGTTTTTGTTTTGGATTTGCTATTATTTGCACGAGATATATGTTTTACAATCCGTTTTCAAGCTAAATATAAAGGGACGCATACATGCATATAACAGATTCTTGAAACTTTAAATAGAGTGAAGGAAAATGGTATTGTGGTTCGGCTTAATTTTCATGCATAAAAACAAAGTGTGTGTCGCGACTTATTTTTGACAACAAAGAAGGTGTTGTTCGGCTTATTTGAATAATAAGATGTCCTGCCGTCACGGCATAAATATTAATATCGTTGGTACGTTAATAAGTTATATAAAATTTTAACGACGGGGTCCAAAATTATTATCTTAATATTAATTTATTAAAATAAACTTTAAAATAATTTTATTTGACTTTAATAATTAATTTTGATAATTTACATTTTGACCCTAAACTTATAATATTGACATTTTAAATTCTAAACTAATATTAATTGTCATAATTAACTAAAATAAGTAATCTGATTTTAAAATGAGCTTATTAGTAATACTCGATTATTAATTCCTGTAGATCCGTCGAAGAGGGATTAGTTGCCATATTCGTTTGCTTTCTGTGGTTCGAAATTTGCTTTGCATAAGGTACAGATATTCTTCCCTTTTCAGTAGGGACTTCTCATGACTCTCTTGATCCTTGACATTGCTATGATTCCTTTTTGATATGCCATTGCTATGATCCCTTTGTTATGATCTTCTGATATGAGCTTTGATATGATTCGTTTGATATGATTCCTTTGATATGATTCGTTTGATATGATTCCTTTGATATGATTCTATGATTTGATATCCGTCTGCTATTCGTTTGCTATGATATGATTCAGTTCAGTTTGCTATGTTCTGTTGGATATGATATGATGATTCGATATGATATGATATGATTTGTTCTGTTCTGATGCCCGAGTTTTTATTCTACTCATGGAGGTACCATGGGCGTGTCATTGAAGCACCAATGGCATGACACTTTCTGTGGAGGTGTGATTGATCCACGGCGTCCCCATTTGATATGATATGTTATGAGCTCTGGATTATTATGATTTGTATGATTTGCTTTGTAGGGGGGGCGTATGGATGCATCCTAGGTATTCTGTTTTGTGTAGGGTGAATGTGAGTGTGTGCTTACACTTCTTCACGTTTGGAGGCTCGCGACTCCATTTGGGTACTTAGAGGTCTCCCCTCTTTGTGCATGTAGGATTTGTCGGATATATGATTACATGGTAGGAGACCTATTCGAGTATCTCGTTAGGTCGGCTCGTGGCTTTCCTATGTTTCTTATGTCTATTCGAGTATCTCGTTAGACGCGCCTTTGTTGATACGTACTCTATGATTCTGATTATGCTTACATTTGATATCTCTATTATGCTTCATTTGTTTGACTTGTGATACATTATGCTCATTCTTATGATCCTTCTCATTTCGTTTGCTTATTACTACTGCTTTGCATATATATCTGTTCACTGGGCTTTTTATGCTCAGCCGCGTTTTCTTTTCCATGCGGCAGGTAATAAGCGGGAATCTGGGCTCGAGTGTTGAGAGTAGGAGTATAGCGGACCTACCTTATTTAGTTTCCCCATTGTTTGGATGATTATGGAACTTATGTTGGATGTTGGGATTATGTTGGATTATTTACTTCATTTATTTCCTTTAGACTTATGTTGGATTTTGTAATGTTTAAGTCTTGATGTTCATGACTTATGTTATTTATGAAGTCTTCCGCTTGCGTATTATTCTTTGTATGTTCTGATATGTCACCATAATGTGATACTTTAGCCCTTCTCGGGTTGGGGTGTTACAATATATGTGGCTTTAAATATTTCTAGGCATTCTCATTCAAATTTTCTTCTCATTAGATTCACACCCAATACTTCTCACCACTAGATCTACACACTTATTATGTAATGCAATATTATTACGATGTTAAGATGAAATAAAAACATAGCTAACTCAAAGAAATATTTTCATATTGTTTTTGATGGTTTGGTTAAAATTATGGAAAATGGTCGGAAGCCTAAAAGTGTAACTTTTCTTGTTGTCGCATAACTTATTGTTTTATGAATCAATGAAACAATCTCTTATAATGTTGTTATACTCTCTCTGTCTCGAAATAATTGCGAGGAGACAAGAATTACTTAGTTTAATAAAAGTGGGGCTAATTTAATTTTTAACCACTCAAAGAGAATATTCATTTACTTTATTATCTAGTTTTTACTTAAAAAGAAAAGTGAACAATTAATTCCCAACATTTCTGCCCGTATTGCTGAAGAGATGCATCGCAACCACCCAGGTTCTAGTGGAGGTTCGGGTGGTGGTAACCCACCATCTACTATCGCTACATGGTTGGAGAAATTCTCGAAACAGAAACCCAAATCATTCAGTTCCGTTTCTTCTCCTTCTGAGGCGGAGGATTGGCTCGGTCATATTGAAAAGGTGTTTGAGGTGTTAGGATGCGGGGACGAGTTCAAAGCGAGGTTGGCGGCTTACAAGTTTGAGGGCAATGCCCTAAATTGGTGGAAGTCATATAAGGCGGCCAAGGGTGATGACTTTATGACTACTTTGACTTGGGCTGGTTTTCGGGAAATCTTCCTTCTTCATTATTTTCCAGTGTCCGAACAGGAGAAGTTTGAGCGTGAGTACCATAATATCTACCAGTACGAAAGGGAGACTAGTACAGATTTTATGAAGAGGTTCCTTAGGTTGGCTGGTTTTATGGGTGCAAGAGCTGGTACTCAGGCTGAGCAGGCAAAGAAGTTCAAATGGGCGTTAAGGAACGAGATTCTGGAGGGTATTGTCAACACACACTTTGATGATGTCGCCCAAGTGGCGAATGCGGTTCGTAATCTGGAGATTTTGAAAGAAAGGGCCAAGCAGGGAGTGAAGAGGAACTATGAGGGAGAACCAGTGCAGTCAGGACAGGGTAATGGTCAGAGAGGGAACAATACTAGAGGAGGTGATCGTAGGGGACATGATTATCGGGGTTATGGTAGAACAGATCAGGGTAATTACAGATCTGGACGCGATTATCAAAATCGCGATTATCAGCGGGGGGATCAGCAAAACCGTGGTCGACAGGACTATCGTGCTTCAGGTTCATATAGGCAGAAAGGGAATGGTGATCGGGCTACTTCAATTCCCTGCAACTCTTGCGGGAAGACACATCCGGGTAGACTGGTTTTATGGGTGCAAGAGCTGGTACTCAGGCTGAGCAGGCAAAGAAGTTCAAATGGGCGTTAAGGAACGAGATTCTGGAGGGTATTGTCAACACACACTTTGATGATGTCGCCCAAGTGGCGAATGTGGTTCGTAATCTGGAGATTTTGAAAGAAAGGGCCAAGCAGGGAGTGAAGAGGAACTATGAGGGAGAACCAGTGCAGTCAGGACAGGGTAATGGTCAGAGAGGGAACAATACTAGAGGAGGTGATCGTAGGGGACATGATTATCGGGGTTATGGTAGAACAGATCAGGGTAATTACAGATCTGGACGCGATTATCAAAATCGCGATTATCAGCGGGGGGATCAGCAAAACCGTGGTCGACAGGACTATCGTGCTTCAGGTTCATATAGGCAGAAAGGGAATGGTGATCGGGCTACTTCAATTCCCTGCAACTCTTGCGGGAAGACACATCCGGGTAGACAGTGTTACAGGGCTATTGGGGCGTTTTTTTCTATGTGGTGATACCAGACACATGGCCAGAGATTGTCCTCAGAAAAATGGTACCAACAACAACCGGGGATATGGTGGTGATCGTCAACAGAACAACAGGGGTTATGGGAACGATCGTCAGCAAGCTACCCAGGGACGAGTTCATTCCTTGACCAGGCACCAGGCTGCCAGTACTTCAGGTACTATTTCGGGCACTCTTCATTTATTTGGTCGTACAGCATTTACTTTATTTGATACGGGCGCTACACATTCAGTGATTTCTAACTCATTTGCTAAACATACTAATATACCTGCAACACCATTAAAACAAACTCTATCTGTCTCTACTCCTATGAAGAATCGTGTGATTATTGATCGTGAATATCTAAACTGCCTTATTCGTTTTGACGATAAAATCCGTTCTGCCAATTTGCTTCCGCTGGATATGTACGATTTTGATATCATCTTGGGTATGGACTGGTTGTCCGAGCATCGGGCGACAATTGATTGTCATACCAGACGAGTTATATTTGGTAATTTGTATGCTCCAGAATTTGTTTACCAAGGTTCCAAACCTGGTATTTCTGTTAAGATCATTTCTGCTCTAAAAGCTCGTTCACTACTTTCTCATGGTTGTGAGGGTTTTCTGGCTTCAATTAAAGATACTTCTTTAGACGGTCCTAGTATCGATGATCATCCCGTTGTTTGTGAATTCCCTGACGTCTTTCCTGATGAATTGCCGGGTATGCCACCCGAGCGAGAGGTTGAATTTAGCATTGATCTGATTCCGGGTGCCGAACCCATATCTAAAGCTCCTTACCGTATGGCGCCTATTGAGTTGAAGGAATTGAAAGAACAGTTACAGGATCTTCTTAATTCTGGTTTTATCCGTCCGAGTGTTTCTCCTTGGGGTGTTCCGGTATTGTTTGTAAAGAAGAAGGATGGAAGTATGAGATTATGTATTGATTACCGTGAGTTAAACCGTATCACCATTCGAAACCGTTATCCGCTTCCCCACATTGATGATTTGTTTGATCAGCTTCAGGGAGCTAAATTCTTCTCTAAAATCGATTTGAGATCAGGTTACCATCAGTTGCGGGTGAAGGAGCAAGATGTTCCTAAGACTGCGTTCCGTACTAGATATGGTCACTATGAATTCCTCGTAATGCCTTTTGGTTTGACGAATGCTCCAGCTGTTTTCATGGATTTGATGAACCGTGTATTTCATGAGTACCTCGATAAATTTGTTATCGTGTTCATTGATGATATTTTGGTATATTCTAAGACGAAGGAGGAGCATGAACAACATCTTCGCATTGTTTTGGAGACCCTACGGCAGAAGAAGTTGTATGCCAAATTTTCTAAGTGCGAGTTTTGGTTAAGGCAAGTAGCATTTCTGGGCCATGTCGTATCCGCTGATGGTATCAAAATGGATCCGGCAAAGGTTGAGGCTATCACAAAATGGCCAAGACCTACGAATGTGACTGAGGTCAGGAGTTTCTTGGGGCTTGCTGGTTATTATCGGAGGTTTGTAGAGGGATTCTCACGTATAGCTTTGCCTATGACACAGCTGATGAGGAAAAGTGAGAAGTTTGTGTGGACTGATGAGCGGGAACAAAGTTTTGAGGAATTGAAGAAACGATTAGTCTCTGCTCCTATTCTTACCCTTCCTTCGGGTACAGGTGGTTATCAGATATATAGTGATGCATCAAAGAAGGGTTTGGGATGTGTTCTCATGCAGCATGGGAAGGTGATCGCCTATGCATCTCGACAGTTGAAACCGTATGAAGAGAATTACCCGACTCATGATTTAGAGCTAGCGGCGGTAGTTTTTGCTCTGAAGATCTGGAGGCATTATCTATATGGTGAGACATGTGACATCTTCACAGACCATAAGAGCCTCAAGTATATTTTCACGCAGAAGGAGTTGAACATGAGACAGAGGCGTTGGTTGGAACTTTTGAAAGATTACGATGCTAACATTCAGTACCATCCGGGTAAAGCCAATGTGGTGGCGGATGCTCTCAGTAGGAAGTCGGGTATGATTGCTAGTCTTGAGATTGAGCCTAGGATACTAAATGATTTGGAGCTGATGGAAGTGGAGTTATGTATTCGAGGATATGATGGTTACTGGGCTAGTCTGAAGGTTGAGTCTAACCTTATCTTACGGATCAAGGAGGCTCAGAAGGATGATGGTGAATTGTGGTCGATTGTTCAGAATGTGGAGGAAGGGAAGCAGACAGAATTTCAGGTTGATCATGATGGAGTTGTTTGGTTTGGCGATCGTTTATGCGTTCCTAACGATCCTTCTCTTCGTGAAGCTGTGTTGTCCGAAGCACACAGTTCTCCTTTCACTATTCATCCAGGTTCTACCAAAATGTATAGGGATTTGAAGCAACATTTCTGGTGGAATGGTATGAAACAAGATGTGGCAACATATGTAGCTAAGTGTTTGACCTGTCAGTAGGTTAAGATTGAACATCAGCGCACCAGTGGTCTTTTGCAGCCATTAGATATTCCTACCTGGAAGTGGGATCAGATCTCGATGGACTTTGTTACCGGGTTGCCTCGTACTTTTAAGAAGAATGACACTATTTGGGTGATTGTCGACCGTTTAACCAAATCCGCTCACTTCTTGCCTATTCGGAAAGAACATTCGGTTGGTAAGTTGGGAGAAATTTTTCGTCAGGAGATCGTTCGTTTACATGGCACTCCGGCAGCCATCATATCAGATAGAGATCCGTGTTTTACCTCACGTTTCTGGAGGGGGTTACAAAAAGCTTGGGGTACTCAGCTTAAATTCAGTACGGCTTTTCATCCGCAGACCGACGGGCAGTCGGAACGCACCATTCAGACATTGGAGGATATGTTGAGATCTTGTGCTCTAGAGTGGACAGGGCATTGGGATGAGTACTTGTGTTTGGTGGAGTTTGCATATAACAACAGCTGGCATGCGAGTATTAAGGCGGCACCTTTTGAGCTGTTGTATGGTCGGAAGTGTAGGGCTCCTGTTTGTTGGAATGAAGTGGGTGAGCGTCTCATTGAGGGTCCCGAGTTGATTGAGGAGACTAATGAGAAAGTTGCTATTGCTAGGGAAAAACTCAAGGAAGCTCGGGCTAGACAAAAAAGCTATGCAGATCGTCATCGTCGTGCCTTAGAGTTCAGTCCGGGAGATCGTGTTTTCCTTAAGATTTCTCCGTTCCGTAGTGTTAAACGTTTTGGTATTAAGGGGAAACTCAGTCCGCGTTATATTGGTCCGTTTGAGATTTTAGACCGTGTTGGTGAAGTTTCGTATCGTTTGGCATTACCTCCGCAACTTTCCCATGTGCATAATGTATTCCATGTATCACTTCTGAGGGGATATAACTATCATCCTCTCCATGTTGTTTCATATCCGTTTGATCAAATTCGAGAAGACTTATCTTTTGTTGAGGAGCCTGAGGCTATTTTGGAGCGTCAGGATCGAGTCATGAGAAACAAAACTATTCCGTTCGTTAAGATTCTTTGGAGAAACCATCCCGATAGCGAGGCTACTTGGGAGACCGAGGAATCCATGCGTGCTAGCTATCCACATTTATTTTCATGATTCGGTACGTTCGTTTGACCTTCCTATTTCAATTTCGCGGACGAAATTTTCTTTTTAGATGGGAAGAATTATAACACCCGACATTTTCAATACGTCTTATGAACTTTTGATCTCAAATATAACCAAAGTACTTGAACCTTAATACTTGAGAACTACAAAACATATAATGTATAACCTAAGTTAACTTCAAGTTATCAACTTGAAAGCTACCAAATACTAATCATGTATCTTATAAATATATATAATGCATCACAAATGATTTCCTAGCTATCTATCACACGTCCACAAGTCTCCACATAGACCGAATTTTAAAAGAATACACATTAAATAAATTGTACACTAAATATAACCTATGATATGAGATAAGAATATTTGAATTTGGAAGTAAACTTGGTCAGTTTGACCTCCCCCATAAGCTCGGCAGAAACACCCTATAATCCTCCCTCATCCCTTCATTTATTCAACAAACTTATCACACACACATAACACCTACTAAACCCTAGCACACACAAATAAAAATCCGACTACTAGTTCCTGTTTTTCCTTTTCGTTTTTGGGCTGTGAAAAAGACCGTAGTATCGAGGCTAGAAAGGAGTGCGAGGGCTGTAACAAGAGAGGGTGTTGATCGTGGTTCTTTTGGGCTCAAGGTGGTGGTGTTTCTGGTTCGAGGAGGTGTGGTATTGGTCGTGGTATATTCTGGTTCGAGTGGTGTCAGTTTGTTTGGTTCCGGATTGGCTTGGGTTCTTTGGTTCCTTGTTCTTCTCCATTCGGTCACGCTACGAAGGGTATATTGTATCATCCTTGTTCGTTTCTCTTGTCGTTTTGATCTTTTGGTTCACGTATAATCTGTCACCTGGTAAAACTATTAATTGGCTGAAAACATGCATATGTATATGAGTTATCTGATGAAAGGAAATGATATAAAATAACTTCACGTAATATCATAAAACTTTGTTACATGAAATAACAACCTAAAAGCGATCTATTCGATCCATGCATTCTGATCCGACTTCTGTGTTTCATTTTTGATTTGTCTTTGTAGTCGATCTCTATAACATGTTATTTAACAAGCTAAAAGAATCAGCTAATATATACATGTTTTGGTTTAGTACGAAATGATAAAAAGTACATATCACATGATATAATGAATTAGAAAGCTAAGTATATCGAGACCTATAATCTGTTTTGGACTCAAATTATATTTGTCTATGTGTTTGACCTATCTAATATAAGACACCAAACTGTTTAACTAAATCAATACGAGATAAAGTAAAAGAAAGGTAGCATGCATGTATACGTTAAGTCTCACATGAAAATTGTAAATGAACCTTATATTTAGTGGATCTATTATCTGCTATGTTGGATCTACTTTAACCTATATATATATAGACTACATAAAACATAACATGAATTGGGTATAATATTGCATGCATGCTTATTTCTCATAAGAGTTGTGTTAAGAATGTCACTTTAATATATTCATGAATCTGCTATAAAGGAACGCATGGAAAGTGACACATGAAACCAGGAATTGTCACCATATAATGCTTTATGAATCGACTTAAATATGCTTGTGTAATTTCGAATAAGAACCGCATGAAATAATGAATCTGAACCTACTCTAAATTCGATCGGTATTTTATTGTTTCGACTCGCGTAAGTTTTTGTTTTGGATTTGCTATTATTTGCACGAGATATATGTTTTACAATCCGTTTTCAAGCTAAATATAAAGGGACGCATACATGCATATAACAGATTCTTGAAACTTTAAATAGAGTGAAGGAAAATGGTATTGTGGTTCGGCTTAATTTTCATGCATAAAAACAAAGTGTGTGTCGCGACTTATTTTTGACAACAAAGAAGGTGTTGTTCGGCTTATTTGAATAATAAGATGTCCTGCCGTCACGGCATAAATATTAATATCGTTGGTACGTTAATAAGTTATATAAAATTTTAACGACGGGGTCCAAAATTATTATCTTAATATTAATTTATTAAAATAAACTTTAAAATAATTTTATTTGACTTTAATAATTAATTTTGATAATTTACATTTTGACCCTAAACTTATAATATTGACATTTTAAATTCTAAACTAATATTAATTGTCATAATTAACTAAAATAAGTAATCTGATTTTAAAATGAGCTTATTAGTAATACTCGATTATTAATTCCTGTAGATCCGTCGAAGAGGGATTAGTTGCCATATTCGTTTGCTTTCTGTGGTTCGAAATTTGCTTTGCATAAGGTACAGATATTCTTCCCTTTTCAGTAGGGACTTCTCATGACTCTCTTGATCCTTGACATTGCTATGATTCCCTTTTGATATGCCATTGCTATGATCCCTTTGTTATGATCTTCTGATATGAGCTTTGATATGATTCGTTTGATATGATTCCTTTGATATGATTCCTTTGATATGATTCTATGATTTGATATCCATCTGCTATTCGTTTGCTATGATATGATTCAGTTCAGTTTGCTATGTTCTGTTGGATATGATATGATGATTCGATATGATATGATATGATTTGTTCTGTTCTGATGCCCGAGTTTTTATTCTACTCATGGAGGTACCATGGGCGTGTCATTGAAGCACCAATGGCATGACACTTTCTGTGGAGGTGTGATTGATCCACGGTGTCCCCATTTGATATGATATGTTATGAGCTCTGGATTATTATGATTTGTATGATTTGCTTTGTAGGGGGGGCGTATGGATGCATCCTAGGTATTCTGTTTTGTGTAGGGTGAATGTGAGTGTGTGCTTACACTTCTTCACGTTTGGAGGCTCGCGACTCCATTTGGGTACTTAAAGGTCTCCCCTCTTTGTGCATGTAGGATTTGTCGGATATATGATTACATGGTAGGAGACCTATTCGAGTATCTCGTTAGGTCGGCTCGTGGCTTTCCTATGTTTCTTATGTCTATTCGAGTATCTCGTTAGACGCGCCTTTGTTGATACGTACTCTATGATTCTGATTATGCTTACATTTGATATCTCTATTATGCTTCATTTGTTTGACTTGTGATACATTATGCTCATTCTTATGATCCTTCTCATTTCGTTTGCTTATTACTACTGCTTTGCATATATATCTGTTCACTGGGATTTTTATGCTCAGCCGCGTTTTCTTTTCCATGCGGCAGGTAATAAGCGGGAATCTGGGCTCGAGTGTTGAGAGTAGGAGTATAGCGGACCTACCTTATTTAGTTTCCCCATTGTTTGGATGATTATGGAACTTATGTTGGATGTTGGGATTAGGTTGGATTATTTACTTCATTTATTTCCTTTAGACTTATGTTGGATTTTGTAATGTTTAAGTCTTGATGTTCATGACTTATGTTATTTATGAAGTCTTCCGCTTGCGTATTATTCTTTGTATGTTCTGATATGTCACCATAATGTGATACTTTAGCCCTTCTCGGGTTGGGGTGTTACAATATATGTGGCTTTAAATATTTCTAGGCATTCTCATTCAAATTTTCTTCTCATTAGATTCACACCCAATACTTCTCACCACTAGATCTACACACTTATTATGTAATGCAATATTATTACGATGTTAAGATGAAATAAAAACATAGCTAACTCAAAGAAATATTTTCATATTGTTTTTGATGGTTTGGTTAAAATTATGGAAAATGGTCGGAAGCCTAAAAGTGTAACTTTTCTTGTTGTCGCATAACTTATTGTTTTATGAATCAATGAAACAATCTCTTATAATGTTGTTATACTCTCTCCGTCTCGAAATAATTGCGAGGAGACAAGAATCACTTAGTTTAATAAAAGTGGGGCTAATTTAATTTTTAACCACTCAAAGAGAATATTCATTTACTTTATTATCTAGTTTTTACTTAAAAAGAAAAGTGAACAATTAATTTGAGACATCTCTAAAAGGAAATATGAACAATTATTTTGAGACGGAGGTAGTATATTTTTAGACGTGCAGTTACACATATCAACTAAGTAAGACAATAAATGCTTTAAAATTAATTGTGGATGTACGTGGAAAATTACCTACTATATTTATTTGAAAAGATAGAAATTTGGTTTTTTTTTTTTAAAGTTAAACTTCATTAAGCAAAGCCACGAACAGTCCTCAAAACGAGGACCCCCGGGCACACAAACGACATTACATCACGTCTAACGGATATTTACACCAATCAATCCAATCAATACTTTGTATTCTAGATCTATTTCGAAACCAAAAATACGAAGTCATTTTGATGCTTTCCACCACTTCAATAGAAATTTGGTTTAATTTATTTATTTTAATTTAGTTAATTAGGTAGTTGACAACTAAGTCAAAAGTCAAAACAATTTGTGGGATGTCAAAACTCAAGGTTAGTGGGTTTGGCGAGATATTTTTTTGTCAAAGTCATTTATTTACTTAACCAACAAATCCAAAAATGACAACCGTTTATAAAACAAAGTTTTCACTAATATACAGTACTACATAGGATATAAGTATATTTATTGATTGTGTGCACCATTATCTAACTTGTCACTTGTGTTTGGTTAAATAAGCAACTAACAAATCCCTTGGAAGTAAAGTTTTAACATCACTTAACCAACAAATCCTGATGAATCCACTCTTAAAAATGCATTGACTTAAACTACAAGTCAGAAATACTGTGGTCAAATCTTTCCCCAAACACACATCTTCACTCATGATTCATGACTTACTTTTTACTCAAGCTTCCATCATTTTATAGCAATATGACTATACGAGTAATAAGTAATAAATTTGAACACATGAATTTAATATTTACATAGAAGTAAAGTATGAGTTTTATTTGAAGTAAACTATAAGTCTTAAAATTTTTATTTGAATTAAACTATATATTATTATGTTGTTAAATCGAAATAGACCTCGGAATTACATGTTTATGTTTTGTTGCTCGAAGCCATAAGGCTACTGTAATAAGAGAGACCCATGATCGAGATCATCATTTTGACATCAGCGTCAACTCGGCTTTCTCTCTCTACATCTAACTTCACAAACGATTTAGTGTAATAAGGTAACCACGGTCACCACAAAAAACATACCCCACCTAAACACAAATATACTTTACAAAAACCATTTAATGAAAACACCCACACACACAAAAAGTCACACGACTCGGTCGTGCAAACGACCGAGTCTTCTATTTTTCCATGCAAGACGGTCCTTATTGGTGAGTGTAAATGTGTAATAGGAGTGACTGTGGTCATGGTGAGTGAAGACTCGATCATGGTGTCCCTTTTACGAATGGTCTAATAGAGATTTTATTGATATCTCGAGCACAATGCTACGTGGGCTCTCTTTTAAATGTCGAAGCTAAGGCTTTCATATGGGCCCATAATGTTATTTCTTTTATTTTTTATTTTTTATTTTGAAAGGCAATATATATTAGAAGACGCTAAAAGTTACATGGACTCGAACATAAGAAACCAGCGAAACTACACCCGATGATACTGACCCTATAACAAACACTGATTCTAGGATCAAACAGGAAGATCATAAAGTGAATATTCCGACATACTAAGATACAACTCTAGCCTACTAAACTCACCAAACACCGTAACACTATTAGCATCTACCCGATTTAAAGTATGAAATGGGTTTAAAACCGACCACTACCTCACATATGAAACATAACCCGTTAGAACCTTAAAGCAAATAGTTTCAGCATAAGTCTAATCGAGTGGTGGCACTGTGAATAATAGGACGACAAAACGGAGAAAATACCCCAAGATGCATAGATACCACCTAATAGAAACCCATACTAAAAAAAGATTCTTAAACCTTTAGCTTCAACAACCCTTGTCTTACAACAAGACCCGCCATTCAACAACCTTGAACCACGACCTAGCCATCTTCAAGGCAATACCATCTTACGACCGACAACCTTACAACATCACCATCTCCACCTCCTGAACCAGCTAACGATCTTACCATGACCATACCCACAACCCAAAACTTCTCACGATTCTACCAACATACCCATGAACCAAAACTTCTCACGACTTCACCATACCCATCACTCGAACCATCTCATAACCTCACCACACTAACGACCAGAACCATCTCACAACCACAACACCCATGACCCAGCTGTCACAACCTCATCATACCACTCTTCAACCAATCCAATATCATCTCCACTTACTTAATTTTTTTGATTGATTGATGTAAAAAGGAGAATATAATTTTGAGACATCCTAAAATGTAAAAGGGACAATAATTTTGACACGAAACGAATATTTGTTTATCTATATCTAATATATAAAACATGAATAAAATTTCCTTACAACTTAATATTTAAAAATGAGTAAAGTCTTATGCCCAAAATAAGCTTTTAATTTCAATTTTTTTTTACATACTTTTAACTAAAAATGTTAACAACATCTACCACTAATTTAATAGATAAAATATTGTTTAATCCTCAAACTTTTATATTTTTTGTTTTTAACATAAACTTTCTTTATCATAATGATTACAAATTAAACTCGTAAGTATCACATCAAAATCACAAATTTGCAAATATAATTATTTATTGTTATATACCATCAATATATTACAGTAATTATTTGTTGTTATACATCTTCGATTTGTGCGAGTATTCGTCATGTAGCGTAAAACAAAACGAAAATTTGGTATAAATATACACACACTACTTGACCAAGATGAAAGATATACACACAACAAGTTCAAGTTGGCGGTGTACCCACAAAACCATCATCATCATCCATTATCATCAACACTCAAACAAAGGCCCTACCTCCCTTCCCTATCTTCCTAATTTTTTTAACCAAATTCTTTTACTTTAATTCTCCATTTAAATCCCCACAATTCGGTACACCCACTTATTCTTAAAAGCTCACTCTACCTCTAGGTATGTTTTCCCATCATATTATCTTTTAGATCCATTCTAGATCTGAATTTAGCTAAATTTTATGTCTTTTCATGTTTTGAAGATGGATCTGACATGGGTTTTTGATTTTGCATGTGGGTTTTTCTTGGTTTTGCATGAAATTAATGTTTTGGTATTAAAGTTTTGATTTTTTTTAGTTTTAGGGGGTGTTTGGTTCTTGTCTAATTTAACCAGTTTTTTGTGCTAGATTCATTTTGTGTTTTGGATCTATGATTAGTTAATTGATTATAAAATTGATGCAATTATTGAGATTATAAAAGTAAGGTCAAATTATGGTGCTATTTTATTTGTAAAAAAGGAAAGTAAAAGTGGTTCAAGATTAGTTTTTATATTTGCTTTTTTTGGTTCATTTCTTTCTAATTATAAACTTAAGTTGTGGAGGACTTTAATTAAAGTTTTGTTTCTAGTTCTTTATAGGATTTTGATGATTAGTAAGTATTAGGGAATCTAATTCTTGTACAAAGATGTAAGTTTGATGAATATTGTGTTCTAATCATGTGATGTTTTGTGTCTTTTGCAGGGAGTATTTGTTGAGGATCCTGAAAATACATCAAATTTGTAGATTTATTCACGATTTTTGCCTATTAAAAGGTATAATTTGTAGAAAAGTATATTGATATTTTCTATGTTTACTCACCTAAAGATACCATTTTAGTAGCAAAAACCAAAAGAAGCAAACCGATACTGTTAAGCACTTGAAAACTATGCACTTTCTGATACATCCAAATACTTAAGGCATAAGCTAATAAACGTTCGAAATATTTTATGGTGGTTGATCTTGTTTTTGTTGTGTGTTTAGGTTAACAACAACATGGGTCTTTCACCATACCAAAGCCCATCCGACGCGGGTGTCCTATGCGTGATTCTGGTGAACACAGCAATGTCGATATCAATCATGAAAGAAGTAGTCCGGTCCATCCTTCACGTGATCGGGATCCATGTAGCATCATGGGAAGATTTAAACAACCAAACGCTAACCGAGTCAGTTGAACATAGGGGAACTCCTTCAGAAACTTACATGGAAGAGTTCAGAAGCCGGACACCATCAGTTCTTTACAACTCATTATGTCGCCGCACCAAACAAGAATGTTCAGTTTGTTTGGTTGAGTTCAAACCAGATGCAGAGATCAACCGTCTTTCGTGTGGTCATGTTTTTCACAAAAATTGTGTCGAGAAATGGTTGAAGTATTGGAACGTTACTTGTCCGCTTTGTCGAAACGATATGATGATTCCAAAAGAAGCTGAAGAAAACACTTGCCCAATGTGAGGTTTTTTGGTTCTTCGAGTTCAACTCCAGAATCGAGTTTTAGGATGTTTTTGAGTGCTTTTCTGTAAGCACCAGACATGTTATGTTGATGCACAAGTACAGACTTGAAATTTACCCGCTTTGTATATATAAACAACTTTGTAAGGTTTCCGGTGTTCTTTGCACCTGAGAAACTGTTAGTCTTCATCTTTTCAATTTTGGCTCGGTTTGGATAAAAAAGAAGTCATCTGTTGGTGTGTTTGTGGTTTTAGTTCTGCTGAATTTCGGATGGACGTTGATCATGAACAACTAATACGAGATACCTTCGGACAATTATACTCAAATGATTCCTTAACATCATCGCATAATCTAGAGAAGAATATATTCTGTACAAATTATACTCAAATGATTCCTTAACATCATCGCATAATCTAGAGAAGAATATATTCTGTACAAATGGTCCAGAAGCGCATACTTACTACTCGAAAATGAAAAATTTCAGCCTGAAATAAGGATTCGACTTGTTTTAACACGTATTTATAGAATTTTACACGTTGACTCACTCGCATTGCTACTTTAGTCGATGAGTTTCGATATCGAACACGGTTGGAATATGGTATCCTTTTGAGAACATTAACAGTAGGAATGTGTAAAATCCGGAACAGGTAGCAAAAAACAGACGGTAAAATAAAAACTGAAATAATACCATCGATACAATCTATAACCAAAGAAGCTCATTTTTGGTACATTATGCTTGATCGGGTTTCAAACAGCAAATGCATACCTCTTTTTGGTAAACGAATTGGCCCAGAATCACCAAGCAGTTGTAATCCAGCTCCCCAGGGACCAAAATGGTTCGAAACCAGTAACCAGTTTATAGCAAACCGTCATGGTCTGGTATTCAAAACTCATACTCTAAGATTTCAAGTACCTTCATAGTCCGGTTCTGTTTACACCATCTAATTAGCAGCCTAGTTATGCAGATGTCATGAACAATATCGCCATTACCATAACTCAATTGCTTTGTACGTTTATGTGCTTAATTCGGCTTCAATTCAAACTGAAATCTTGATGATATGATAGCTATAGTTAATACTATACATGGTTCACAACAGATTAAATTCGAGTGGAATTTCATATCCTTCGAGAGCGGTTACCATAGGTATGTGCAAATCTCGAGACAAGATAGCAAAAGCAGTAAAATATAATAGAATCCGAAATTGTATCATCATTACAAATCGTAACAAAAGAAACTTGTTTCTGGTACGCAATGATTGATCTGGTTTCAGACAAGAGTCCCAAGACCCTTTTTTTTGGTATATAATTAGGCTAGAATCACCAAAACAACCTGATTGACAAGACCCTTTTTTTGGTATATAATTAGGCTAGAATCACCAAAACAATCATAGTCCTGTTCACATAGAGGTTTAAGGACCTAAATGGGTGACACCATTAACCAATTTACAGCAAACCTTAACAGTCTCGTATTCAAAACTCATATTCTCTCATTATCAGAACCTTTATAGTCAGGTTTTGTACACTTGCACACCCCTAATTAGCAGCATAGGTATGCAAATGTAATTAAAACAAAACCGGCATAACTATTACTCAATTGCTTCATACATCTGTGTGCTAATTTCGCCTTCAAATTCAGAGTAAAGGCTCGAGGTGAAACAATAACTAGAAATTCAATTTCACAACATGAGCAAATTAAAATAGAAGACAAGCATCATATAATCTTAATGAACAACAAATTGCGGTAAATATAGAGGAAAACTTTCTAAACATAAAAGACTTCTGAGTTCTGACGGACTACTTAATGTAACACTATCTGTTTAAAAACAAATCTTCTCGAAAGAAAACACAGTTGTAGAAGACACGAGTGAGGTATTTTCACATACGTTACACAACAAGGTTCTCGAAACCTCGAGTTTGAGATCAGCTGGCTGAGGAAGTGCACGTGTTGATCCCATCCTTACAGTCTCTAGTAAGATCATTAAAAGTTTCAATTTGCTTTTTGCCCCTCAAGAAAACCTCGGTATCAACAGAAGCCCTCATGTATCCATCAAACTCAACTGGCACACCGTTATTCAGCTTAGTCATCTCGCTATACCATTCACTATTCTCATCCCATAGGCTATTGTATTCATCAAGGAAATGAGTGGAATACTTGTCTTTCAATGGGTCAAAGAAAGAAGTGTCGGGTTCATCTGTTGCAATATAAAGATTCCTCCCGTCATCAATCTTATCTTGTAAGGAAGAAAGAAGGGCGTCAGGGGAAGTATCCGATGCAAGGTTCGGCCATTGTTCCGTATTTTTAGCCTTTTCGCCTCTCACAACATGAACAGAGTCGAAATCCCAGTTCAGTTTTGCTGATATTGCTGAGACTATGTCCATCAATCTTTTCGATTTCCATATCAAATGCCATGGTCTTTGAATAACAGACTCCGCTTCACCTTCACAAACTCTGTACCAATAGTTATCAGGCTCGACACTTCCAAACTTCCTCATAATCAACGTATCCTTCACACCAGCCATCTTCATCGGGGTGATTCTAAAATCGTCAATGAGTGATATACTTAGCCCGTCTTTCTGATGCCACTTGTTCCAATCTGACCAGAACTGACCCTGATCCAAAACGGAAGCAGACTCCTTCAAATGCTCGAAATCAAAGTAGAACCTGAAATCTTTCCCTTCTTCATCTTGACCCGATTTAGTATAAACAGACGACAAACAAATGCTTAAGTCCATTACAAGCGTCCTGTTCAAATACTGAGCTTCACCTAAGGCACACATAAAACTCCATAAATAATGATCCATACTCTTACACTTTTCTCCACCGCCATTATACAACAAATACCTCCCTTGATCAAACGACTTCTCTGATTCAACAACAGGCAAAGTATCGTTCACAACTTCACCCACCACTTGCACACCAACGTTCTTATTATCTTCACCCATCGGCGTTTTCTCAAACCCAGGCTTCTGATGCTTCTTCCTCTTCCTAGCATTCCCACCCGAATGATAATCACCAATACTCACAACACTAAGCGAACAATCCGCCGCTCTAGCTATCACAAAACTCCTATAATCCTTATACAACGCCGCAGTCTTCCCTTCCTTAGGCCTAAACCTCCACGCCATATGACACGAACTATCATTGATCCCACGCACCGGCTTCCCAAATCTATAAAAATGTATATCCTTAAACTCCTCAATCGCCTTACTCATCATCAAATGAAACACCTCCGGATCAGTACAATCTATCGCCTTATCAATCTCACCACTACAATCACGTGCCTCCTTCTCCTCCACCTCCCCATCCGTCGTCACACTCTCCTTACTCACAACATCAGACACATTGATCACACTCCCAAACGCCGTCTCATTAACCTTAACAAAATCCTCCCCAGTCTTAACAACCGTACTATCCGAAACAAAAGTGGCATTGGAAGACGACGTAAGGAAACTAGTCATTTTACTAGAGGGATGAAACAAAGGGTCCTCGGGCTCGTAAGTAGCAGCTATAATAGTGAAAACCAACACACCAATAACAAAAAAAGTGAAAAACAAGTTTCCTATGATAGCTAAGGCATTTTGTCCTAAGTTCTCGGGGCGAAAAGAGGCGTTACGGCTCGGTAAGCCTCTACCTAGCATCATTGTGGCTTAAAGGGCTCACGCGCGCGCGTGAGGGCTAAATCTAAACTGGGTAAGCAATGAAATGTATCTATGGATGTATAAAATAAAAAATATATAAAAAGTGGGATTGATGAGTTAGGGTTTTACCTTTAGATCTGAATATGATGATAGTGAGAGTGTTAAAGTCAAAGGTTGTGTGTATAGAGGGTTGAATGTGGTGTAGGTTAGTGGTGGTGAAGGGGGTGTGCTAATGTGTGCGGATTAAGGTTAGTAGATCCACCGACACAGTCACACGGACATTAATTAAGAATAAGTGGGTCCCACACGGTGATTTTTTTTGTGTTTTTTTAAATAAAAAGATTTGTGGAGTATGAGTCTTGAAGAGAACATATAAAATGGGGCATTCCGAGAATCGAACTTGGGACCTCGCGCACCCGAAGCGCGAATCATACCACTAGACTAAATGCGTTTCAAATTTTAATTAAAACATCCAAATTTAAATTAGTGGCTTGTAATCTAATGATACCTCGCATATATGACTGTAAGCATTTTCTTCAAACTAATGATTGTGTGTTCAAGTTCTGCTTGAAACATATTATGTAAATATGTGATGTATATTGTGTGAAATAGTTAGTTTGTTCCTTTTAAGAAAAACATCTAAATTTTTGAGTATATCGGGATGATTTATTAAATGTTTGAAAAATGTCATCACGTCAGTTTTAGCTTTCAATATTGGTCCAATGTTGATGGAATTTTTAAAGAAATTACGCGAACATGAGACCCACTTTTGTGAATGATATCTTTAAGCTATTGAATATCATTGACATCATGTCGAGAAGTTCTTATGTATTTTAGTGATTTAGTAAGATTTAATAGTTTTAAAGCAATTTTGAACCCATGTGACTTTTTTTTTTGTTGGCATAACCCTTTTATTTATGAAGAGTAATTTCAATTTGTTTAGTTGGCAAATTATCGTTTAGTACACAAAAAATAGTATCAATGAATGAATATGTAAAATAGCTTTATGAGCTTAGTGAATAAGCATATAAGCATTATGAGCTTGTGCTAAAAGGAATTATTCAGTCAGTTATTCCTCTGAGTTCACTTTGGACTTAATCTCTGGGCCAAGCTGGGTCAACTGCTTACTTAATCAGGCACCAAAGCATGAACCCATTGTCCTCGTCATTTAGCCATCTTTTTGCCAAATTTCTCTCTTCCAACCATATTAATCATTCACAACTTACTGCATACAATTCTCTATAACCATAAATGACTTGATGAAATTATCTAATTGTCTAGGAATCATATAATCAAGTTTGAACAATTACACAAGATGGAGTATGAATAGATTTTAGTTCATTTTGGTTCAAGAATTTTTAATCATATTTTGAGGAAGTATATAAACACACACACCTTACAAGTTGGTCAATAAATTATGTTTTTGGAGAAACTAGTCTCAAATCCTGCAAGGAACATTTTAGACCATATATATGCCGTCTGCAGACCTCGGGACTACCCTTGTGGATCAAGCCTTACCATCGTGTCGTTTGAATCTGGTGGGTGAAGACATGGTTTGGGATGGATATACAAGATTTCTTGCAGAAGTCTTGGCTAGTGTTGCAAATACAAGATAAAGTCTGCAATTGCTACAATACAGTACTCCATGGTTACATATTACTTAGTTCGTTAAGTATGGTTATTGAACAATCAAAATATACATAATTTTCTTACCATTAATTGTGTGCTTTCAGTTTATCGAACCAATGACTTTTAAAACATATCATCATACATGAAAATAAATATAAAGTTATGTTGCCTATAAGACCAAAACTAAAATTTCCGGTTCTTAGAAGAGTGGATCATCGAGTCAAATTGTATTTTTTGGAACGAAGATCATCGAGTCAAAATTGATGAGATATTTGCATTCATCTTATTCCGATTACAAGCAATTAGTTTCACTTTACAAAAAATTACCTCATATTCAACATGTGCAACTGTGCAAGTTCAAACTCTAGCCATCCTTCTTTGAACCAAATCCTGCATCAATTTCTTTGAAGTTTCCGCCCTCCTTCTTTCTGACTTATTAACCTGTGCCGCAATTTCCTGAACCATCTTCTCCAAAACGGACTGGCTCAGTTTCTTTTCCGAAGGAGAATCCCTAAGTAAGCCGAGTAGCATCTTAGCCTTGCTCTGGCCTTGTTGGGTCCCATCTATAGTTAACCTTAACAGTCCCGGGATAGCACCTTCGTTAAGAATAAGCTCCCTATATTTACTTCTTGAACTTATGCACAACGTGAGCAAAACACTTAGCGCGTGTTCTTTACTAACTAAAGATCCACCTTCAATTGTTTCTACTAAAGTTAATATCCCATCTTCGGCGTTTGTTATGGCATTTATTCCTTCTTGAGATTTAGAAATTATTCTGATTAAAGCGGTTGCTCTTTCTGCGAATTTTGAGTATTTTTTGCATTCTTTGAGGAGGTTGATGAGAGGCGAGGTGGCTGTTGTGTCAAGAATTATTGTTGGTTCTTGTTTGGATGTGGCTAGGTTGTGGAGGGCGTTGACTGCATCGGCTCTTCCTTGAATGGTCCCAGAGCTAATGATTTGGATTAGAAGTGGAATTGCTTCTGAATTAACGATTGCTGCTTTATTGTTTGGCGAGGCAGATAATGTGAGAATTGCGGCGATAGCTAATTCTCCAAGGTTGCTAGTGTTTTGGAACTTGAGGAGGTTCACGAGAGGAGGGATGGCGCCACATGTCACTATTTCTTCCTTGTTTCTGAAATTAATATAAACGAAATCGTTAGATGGTATGTGAAGCAAACAGTCATAGAGGAATTCAGAATATGCGTTTAAGCTAGAATCTGGCTTGCAAAAACCACTCACTAATTTCAACTATTAAGGTTTGGGGTGTGTATGACAAAACTAGCTATTGCTTGAGCTTGAGCTTGATCTTGATCATACTTTTAGCTTATTTAAAAAAGCTAGCCAGTGTTCTTAACTTAGCTGATTAAAAAGTCTCCTACATCTAAAAGTTCTTTTTTTCTCAATTAAGAAAGAAAACTCTCTAAAACTCTAACTCACGACAAGTTCATCATACAATTCAAGATTAACAAACTCAAAGAAAAACAAAGCACTAACCGTTTATTTTTCGAAGCCAAATTTAACAACGCCAAAAGCGCAATTTCAACAGCATCATCATTCTCTAAACAAAGCATACCAACAAGCGGCTTAATAACTCCGGCATCCCCGAACTGACTTCTAATCTTTCCACCAGAATTATTCCTGTTACGTATCATACTTCTTATCTCTCTGGCAGCTTCAATCTTCATCTCAAGATCATCATCATTTTTTAGCTTATCAGATATCAATACAATCAACGTTTGTGTCTTCATATTTGCTCTTGTATCTAGTACTTCTTCCATTGGGTTGACTGGCTTTTGGTGTGTGTAATATGAAGGTGTTTTGGTGTGTGTTTATATACTCCGCATGTAGAAATTGAAGTGGCTATTACTTATTACACGTACTAGTAGTTGACTATGTCACTATGTGTAATGAAATATATATGTCACGTTTTAAAGATAAGCGATGTAAAGCGGAATGCATGCTTTTGGTGTTATATTTGTGTTTTTTATGTCCAGGTTTGTCGACTCAATTTTCACTTTGTGCTTGTTTTTTATAACTTGACAATACTATGCTTGCTTGTATATGTTATTTTCATTTTATACTTTTAACTAAAAAAAAAAAAAAAATCTTCTCAAAATATACTTTTCCATCGATTTTTTCCCTCCCAAATCTTTTATATAATACAAGAATTACATCATTTCGCAGTGTTTTTGTAAAACCCTTCTCATTGAAAAAAAAATTGGACCAATAGGAGAACTCAATTTTGACACGTAAGCGAAATTAATCAATATGATTGGCCAATAAAAAGTCCAAATTGAATTGATTTTGGTCAAACTTTAATAAATTTGGTGGAGAATTTGATTGATAAAAAAAACACATAAAAATATAGGTGTCAAATTTATGAAAATAAAAACTTAAGAAAAAAGGAGGTAATTAATAAAACCTTAGTGGTTGAATTTTAAATATATTAGAGTTAAGTGTAAAATTATAAATCTCCATGTTTTTTAAGAACTTTAGATAATAAACAATTAACCCCTTACACTTTATACCCCTATACTTTATAATATTAACTTTGTTTAAAATTATATGAGTAATAGTATTAGTTAGTTTTGTTTTTTTTTTTTTTTTTTTTTTGTTTTTTTTTTTTTTTTTTTACTTTCATCAATTAAAGTAAATTTAGTAAATATGCGAATTAGTTTTAATATACGTTAAATTTTTTTAAACTAACGTTAGTTTTAAACTTTAATCCATTAGAATATTTTTTTAAATAAGGACTCATGTTACTATATAAAAGTTTAATTTATGCGTACACGGATTTGAAATACGGCTAAATTATTAGTAACGAGAATATAAATATCAAATGGTAAGCATGAGTTACTTTGATATGAAAATAAATATACGCGATTCTACTTATAACAACGACTCATGAAATTGTTATTTAAAACTTATATATGGATATCCATAAAAACATTTTAAAAACTTTACGGAGCATATTTTAACTTCATCAACGCTCATTATGTGCCACTAAATTCGCACATTTTGTACAACATGATATCAATAGTTAAAGTTAAATAACAATATTAACCTCAAACTCAACATCTCTGTCGGTTAAAAACGTTATACAAAGCTAATTATTAAAAAAACAAACAAAAAACACATCGGTTAGATAGTCATTCTTTAATATAGAAGATGTTTTCTTTAAATTATAAAAAAAATGCATGCATCACAATCCTTATTTGATAAGAATCACCTCCTAAATCAAAAAAAGAAAAACTACATAACGAAAATATAAGTAAAAGAAATACCACAATTACAAAACACATCGTAAATTGATAGCACGAGTTTGCAAAACTAAAAGCATATATTACTAATATCTCATGTAAGTCAAGTATTATCTTGTGATTTTGCTTGAATAATAAAATATAATTTTTAATCCAAAAGTATTTTCCTAAAATAATAGGTAGATTATAACATATATACATATGATTTTTTTATCTTTAGTCCATTAAGTAAAACTATTTGAAACATGTTAACTGGTTTATTTTTTAATCGATAATAATACATAATCAAATCAAAATTTTAAAAACTCTGTGCGTGCACAGGTATTATAACTAGTTCTTTTATTATAATTTTATAGTTTATTTATTGTTTAGTTACAACAAAGGGCATTGGCATCATTTCTTTTTCATTCGTTGACTATTTCTACTTTTACCTTCTATATTTTTCATTATCTATCTTTATTTCTTTCATTAAATCATGCCACTTAAAATTCTTAAACAAAATAAAAGGAAAAACATTATTTAATTATAAATATTATTATCATTATAATAACTTCACCTAACAAAATTAACTGCCTCAGTTTGTCTCTATATTCCTCACAACAAGCTTTTATCTTTTTACATTCCTTTCAACTTGTAAAAAAATTATCCATACTAATTAATAATTTCTCATGCAAAATTAAGTGTGGAATATGCCGCCAAAACATGACATGACAGGAGGAATTGTTCAACATCCTAAGCTTGAGACATATTAGTTTTATATGGTGTCTTTTGAAAATTCAAAGTGCAATAATATTTTCGTCAATAATAATAATAATAATAATAATAAAATAAAAAATAAATTGAGTGAATCTATCTATGTATTCTAATAAAATAGAGTTTTGTACCACCCTTCTAATGCAGCACCATTCAATGCCCCATTCAATTCGCTGATGTGTCTCGAAGGATAGGCCATCATTATTTTTGGAGAGTACAACCATGCTTCACCTACGCAACAAAACTTCTTCAATACACTTTTCTCATAAATTTCTCACAATCAATTGCCAGTTACAAATCACTATTAAATGCCGATTCAATTCCAATTCCATTGCAATTTATTCTATACGCTCCCATTCCAATTGAATCTTCCTCAACCGATTAAAAAAACCACACAAAAATAACCTTCGATGTGTTCTCTCTGTCTTTGATTCATGCACTAACATCACAAAATCAGTTTTTACACAATCGATAATCCAATTGGTAAGTATAATTTAATTTAAATATTTAGGGTTTCGAATTATGTGTTGCAAAATAAAATTATTTTGTTTTGATTCAAATATATGATATTTGTGTTTAATGAGAACCCTAAATCTTTTTGGGGGGAATCACCTTGATGTATTTCGATTGATAATGTTATAAGTGGTGATTTTTTTCTATACGAGACCTCACCTTCAATCCACAAGCCAGTCACAAATCATCATTTAATGTTGATTCAAACAATTCAACGCGTTTTGGTGGCCATGCTTAGATTTTGGTCATGATATTGATTTTTTATTTCTATTGTTTGAAAGTTTCTTTGTTTGTTTGTTTGTTTTTTTTTTTTTTTTTAAATATATACCGCTTTGATTTAATTTTTTTTACTTTTGATATCAGTGAAGTTTGGGATGGAGATGGCCTCGGCTCAAGTGTTTTGTATTATTGCGTAACCGAAGGTTTTTTTAATGAATTAAGCTGCAAAAGGCCTTTTCCAATCCTTCGGTGTATAGAATCCTATAATAGTTCTTACCAATAAATAACTTGCATTTCTATCTTATCAGGTGGCAAACCAGGAAACCGAAACAACAATGTCAAAATGTTATTCAAAGCACAATGAGCGGATGAGAAAGTAAGCAAGCAGGTTCCAAACAGCCTCTAAACTATATGATTACTTAAGCTTCAAAATAATGTCTTTTTTTAATCCCTTTTATTATATATTTCTGTTGAATTGTAATTATGTAATTATGCAATTAGTAAGATTGTTATTTGAAGAATTGGGTTGTTAGGGGGTGTTCCGAATTCGTGACAAGAAACTAAAACAAGTAGTCTGAATTAAGCTGTTCACGCTAAAATTTGCGAATGGTGCAAATTATTTTTAACTCATGGAATAAGTATTTATGGTGTGGTGATATAGGCGTATAGACCTCTAAACAAGTAAGCAAGCAGGTTCCAAACAGCCTCTAAACTATATGATTACTTAAGCTTCAAAATAATGTCTTCTTTTAATCCCTTTTATTATATATTTATGTTGAATTGTAATTATGTAATTAGTAAGATTGTTATTTGAAGAATTGGGTTGTTAGGGGGTATTTCGAATTCATGACAAGAAACTAAAACAAGTAATCTGAATTAAGTTGTTCACGCTGAAATTTTCGAATGGTGCAAATTCTTTTAAGTCAGGGAATAAGTATTTATGGTGTGGTGATATAGGCATATAGATTGCTACATTTCGAAATTTTGCATATTTGCATGACCTGAGGTAACTTGGACATAAGTTTATATTGAAGATTTATTACTTTCTACAGATATGTGTCTTGCAATACCCTTTTACGGTCAACCTGCTGTCCCTATGAACTAGAAGAGATGCATGACCAACTGGGCTTGCTCAATTGGCCACCAAGGTAACCTTGGGGAGGTATTCTTGGAGAGGTCTCAAGTTCGAGTCTCACCATGGACCTTCAGGGCCCCGAAAAATAGAAGCAGTAGTGGGGTTTATCCCCTAAGGAGAAAGGTTCGACGCTTGCATACTGCCCAATTGGATGTCACTGTGGGCTCGAATCACTAACTACTAACTCGCCGTTCAAAAAAAAAAAAAAAAAAAAAAAAAAAAAAAAAAAAAAAAAAAAAAGAGAGAGATGCATGACCAAGTACGTATGCAACACTTAATAGATGTTTAAAAAGGCCTAATATGTGATAGAGTTTTAGATTTTGATTCATTTTCTTTCCCATTGTATTTGGATTTCTTTGGTTTGTAGGTTAGAGTGAAACGAGGAACATCTAATGTACGGATCAAATGGTATGGGCTAGGGTCAGAATTTCTTTGCCTTGCAGGTTAGAGTTAAACCTGGAACTTCTCAATTCATTTGCTGTCATCAACCTTCATGTACAATTATATTTCACGGCAATATGTAACGAGGCCAAGAATATATACATCATTTAACCACATTTCCATTGGACATATATGTTGGTGTTTTGATGTGAAAGTTTAATAATTAATACTTGCATTGCTGATTATCAAATTAATGTTCGACAATGGAAGTGGGTGCATTTTACAACTTCTGGAAAGCCTATTTTGGGTTGAAAGAAGTTTACATAAGTTCATCCACACAATAACCTAAATTAACATTCATTTTGGTTTACCTTTTGTTAAATTTTGGTCACTTCTAAATAATAACATAAACAGGTTCCAAAATAACAAGTAAAACATAATACGGTGACATTCAAGTAACTGAATGCAATTAAGAAGGTTTTGTTGAAACAATTATTCAACAAGCTCACGTATTTCTTAGCTTTTGTCGTACTTTTAGAGACTATTTTTTTGTGAGTTTGTGTGGTTTAGGTTATCAGTTTTTATATGACTACATAACTGCATACAATATATTGATGATGGTTTGGGTTACACTTACACTAATTCTTTCTAATATGTTATTACAGAACGCAGACGCTCCATGCCCTAAGGCAAGACAATTATATTAGTACATGTGTAGTCGGGCTCCTACGTTATCACTACATTTTTTTGGCGATTGAATCTGCTCAGGGTTATATAGCTTGCTTCGATTTTGCTTTACGAGTTTTTGTTAATATATGGTTGCATCTTTCCGGGGTATATTTAAATCCGAATCTTTTTACTATGTTGCAGCGCATGCATATGACAACGGGTTGGTTCACGGCTAATCAAGAAGAATGTATCAGGCGGAAGAGCATGTTGAATACGAGGATGGGTCAGTTCAAGACCATGGGTTATGGCTCTGTTCTACTATAGTTATTTGATTTGGCTAATTTTGAAGGTATAAGTTGTAGACAATATATAGTTAAACTTTTGAGTATCGCTTACTTTAATACTAGAGGACCCCTTTGTTGGAGAACCATGTTATTATATTTTGGTAACTTCCATGTATACCTACATGACGCTGATATTCTTCTGGTAAGAGCCACTGGCCAGGGCGCATCTGCTGGTCGGAAAAAGAATATTGAACGATTGTGCACAGGTTGTTTGTGATGTAAAAATGCATACACTTAAAAATAGTCATAAGTTCTGTGTGAAAACCTTATTAAACATCTCATGCTATTAGCATTTTAGGTGACCCTGATTTGACCACACTTGATGCAACAGCGAATAGTGCAGAGTCAACGACAGCAGCGGTTGACCACCAAGGTCAGTCACATAGAGTTACTTAACCCATTACGTCCATTTCATGTGGCTGCCCGTACTGTAATATGACTACTCTTTCGTTCGTCCTTACTTAATGAAAAATAGATAGCCATAAAAAAAAGCTTTCTATTCTTGGAATAACATTTATTTTTAACAGATTTTTGACACTTTTTTCCTTAAAACATTAGTGCCTTCGGCTACTAATATATGTTTCACAATGGTGACCATGTGGCTTATGTTTATTTAATGTCAATTGCATGTACACCTTCAGAGTTACATATGTGATCGAATGCCTCCTTATGCTACCTTTTATGTTACTGTCGTTTTAGGAGCGGCTGATTCCCATATGACATGTCCGACAAGACATACAACCAAGAGAACAAGAAGAGTGCCAACAACGATCCCAAGAACAGTGCCAACAATCGAGAACACTACAAAGGCTGCGCGTGCAGGTTTGCCATATGCACTCACCCTATTGAAATTACTTCTGAGGGCCACCACGGGTGTGTTTGTATGCTAAAATGGGTGTGATCGGGTTCTTAAATAGGGGCTGAAATGAGGTGGTTTAAGGTGATGAAACGAGGGCTTAAATCGTTGCGTGTTGGTGCTGAAATGGGCGGGTTTTGAAGCTGGATTGGATGAGTTTGGGGCCTAAATGGGGTGTGCAGTTGGGGGCTGTAATGGGTTAGTCTGGGAGAAGAAATCGAGGCTCAAAAGGGTATATTTCGGTGCTGAAATGGGTGTAGACGTTTGTGCGGTTAGATGCTGAAATGGGCGGGTTTGGTGGCTCAACTAGGGGCTGAAATGGGTGACTCTTGGATGAGCTCTAATTGTGTAAGTTTTAATATATCTTCTTTTAGATTAGTTCAATGTGTTAATTTGGTGTTGCTCAAATTTACATTGATTATTAATTTTTATAGGTTATTTGGATATGGATGCTCGAATCATGTCTGCAGAAGTTGATCTGATAAAGACGTATGTGGTAAAAGAAAGGAGTATCTCATCTCAAATGGAAATTAAGTATGCACGATTGGAAAAAGAACTCGTGGAAAAAATGAAGGAAGTCAAGGTTAATGCAAATGGTGAATTAAAATTTAAAAGAGGTGAGTTTTCCGACACTATTAGTATTATCATATCTATTCACTTGTCATGGAGTATTATAAATATATCAATGTTATAGTTTCCTATCGATCAGTTTAAGTCTTTTCATCCCAAACTAGCCGGATTCGAACATCCCAAAAATATTATAAAGTTTATTCCAGTAGGAAACATTAACGGGCTGTTTGGTTTTGCGTTTTGTAACTGCCTATTGCGACATGAAGTCACACTAATCAGTTTTCAATGTTTAGATGAACATATTCTGCTCTCAGTTATCAGGTAATATTTGTTTCACACCAGCAGTAGCCGGTTACAAACTAAATTGAGGGACTTTACTTTTACTTAACTAATTGTTAGTGTGCTTCTTTTCTCATACAAAATGTCTATGCTGGTCAATTTGCTCTATACTATTACAACTTAGAAGATACTCTAGAATGGTAAAAGCATATTGAAAAATTGTCTACTTGATTTGTTTCACTATAGTGTCACATCATCCAAATACTTATTTTGGTATCACGGTATCACCTGCAAGTACACATTTGCTTATGAATGGATCAATTTCTTTGGTGGTCGTTAATTAGTTTATAATATATACCCATTTTTTAATTCATTTTCTTTTCCAAGAAATAACTTTTAGTTGGAAACGATGCTTAAGAGCAACAGTAGCTTACCATGGATTCAGACACCGCAAGTGTAACAAGGCTAGAATTGGTATAGAGGTTCATTTCATTGTTTTGTGAAATGTATAAGGTGAGCACCACTGCACATTATTCTTTAAATCCTCCTCCATATTACTTTAAGGGGAGTGCACCCCTTAAAAGTCAAAATTGTTGTCTCAACTTTCGTCTAGAATATGTTGCTGCCATTTTTAGCTTACCTTTAGTATCCCAAACATAAAAACCCTTTATCCCATGACAATTTTACATGGCTCACTCTTTATTTGTCCTATGGTTCTTTTCCCTTTTTAGTAGCTTTCAAGTTTAAAAGAGTTATATAGTCATTGTCAAGTTATGCTACTGAAAGTTTAGTAACTTGAAGTCTTGAAGCTTATTACCACAAGAAAGAGGCAAAATATGAAAACTTATACAAGTTTTTTTGTTGCATGAAAATTAATATATTTCATGTGTAATAAAATTTGAGAACTCATTTTTAGCATCACATACCTAATATTCATGTGCTTTTGTTTAAAAAACAGTATGTATAAGCCTGTCATTGCTACTCGGGTCACCATAAGAGTCTTTTAGAGACAAAATAACTTTGATGTTTCCTGTGTTTAAAAAAGCGCGCATCAGGCGCACCTGATGCGTGATGCGTTGCGATGCGATGCGCGACTCTGTTGCATCAGACACCCTGATGCGTTGCGTTTACGGGATGCAAGGTGATGCGCGCGCATCAGGCATGCATTAGCAGATGCACGCATCGACGCTTTTTTGCGCATCATGTACTTTTGGCCTTGTAACATAAAATTTGACTTAATAATGTGTATTGGGCTTCTTTTCATGGGCTTTACTTTTAATATATGGGTCTAATTTGACCAATTACTTATAAACGATGAGACTTTTGATCTTAGTTTTTGACTATTTACATATTTTAATGAAATATAGAATCGTGAACTATGAACATGCATGGTATCTTTTGACATTAAATGTGGTATAAATGTGTTTTCTGCACTATATATAACTTAAATGTTTTTTTTATAAAATTGTCGCCTCGGGTACGTGATGCGCGCGCATTCGCCTCGGCTTTTTGACCCTTATTGCATCGATGCGCATCACGCTTTTTAAAACCTAGGATGTTTCTGATAATTGCTTCTATATTGTATTGATGATTTGAAATTTTGTATCAAAAATGTGTATATGTAGTTAACTTTGGTGAGGATTTGACTTTGGTTAAACAAGTTTAAGTTGTGTTGATATGGAACACTCTTTTCCAAATGAGCGGGTTAGTTAATGGATGGCTTGCTTGACAGGTGAAGAAATGTAACTTTCTTGGAATGCAACAAGGATACAAGGAGCATAAAGTCATCCAGGTTAGCGTTCTTTTTATCATAAAGTTAGAATAAATATTGACATCACCACATGTGGGGTTGTCAATCGGGTTGGGTTAGGGGTCTTATCCGAGTTCCCAAAAATAAGGAATCGGGTTATTGGGGTTGGCTCTATTGGGTTGGATCTAAATAGAAGCTGTAAGCCAGAAAAAAATAGGAGCAACAAATACAAGCACAGGTAGAATGCATTAAGTTACGGAATCATGTCTCCTTGAATCCTTTACCATATAATTATTGTGAGATGCATTTGCAACCACTTATATGATTTTTAGAAATATGTCTTACTGAAGTAGTTTGTTTGCATAAATTCTTATAGAATGTTAATGTAACAGATAAACCCAAAATGTAGAAAGCTAGTCGAGAGGCTATTGGAAATCAATTCAAGAAAATGGGCTACAATTTGGAAACCTTTGTTTTACAAGCGATTTTTCATGCACGTGATTAGGAAAATACCATTATAACTAAGAAAGTTTGTGTGTAAATTTTACTACCAATCTTTTTAATGGTTCATTGGCTATATGAAAATTACACAATCACACTAAAATACCTTGTGATACTAAATAAGTACTGCGGAACCTGCAATCCTAAACTTTTAGTGAAAAAGATATCTCCTATGCTGACTTTTGATTCCCAAATGTAAATTTTTTTCATTAATATAAAGTTTGATCTACTGTAAAGATGGAAAATAATGTGTATTGCAGGTTAACATTCAACTTATTAGTCCAACGGATTATATAATGGAACAAAACTTCAAGTTGTTAGATTAGTAATAACTTCGATTGAGGCAAAAATAATAAACGGAACACACTTGGAAAGATGGTGAACATTTCAAGGTTGAAAATTACTCAAACGTTTACCCCTAAAGATTGTTTCGAAGAGGTTCTTCACAGTCTATGATCAAGTTTTAAGAGGTATGTACGAATATTCATATGATGTGATTTATGCCATTTTTTTACATGTATTATCAAACACAGAAATGTGTTACTTACACTTTATTTTTATACTTATCAGGTGCTCACTAAATGTTCATTGGCTTATCACTTCAACAACTTCTCCACTACATACATTTGCTTTTCAAGGCGGTCAAGATTGGAGCCCACGTGCATGGATGTTTATTACATTATTAGTTACAAACATTGTACTATATATCATTGACTTATTACTTCATATTCCTTTCGAATATATGATTCAAGCTGTTTACTTTTGTTTTTTTACTTTATTTAGTTTACACACTACTTTTTTTTGCGTGATCTCTTCTAAAAACCCTGTGAATTCCACGGGTCTAAAAGCTATAAGTATGTGATGATGATCAACTACATCTCCATAGTACGTGGCTCTTTCACGCATCAAAAGCAAAAAGGGTTTGAAGGTTGTTATTTCGGATCCGGATGGTAATTTATCGAACACTACTACCAATGTAGTCTACAAAGAGGTTCTTTATGGTGTATGATTACGTATCGAGAGGTATGTACCAGTGGATTATGATGTGATTCAAGCCGTTCTCTTGATTTTACATATATTATCGAATCACACAAAATGTTTTACTTACACTTTCTTCTTATACTTATTAGGTTATCAACAAATGCTCATTGCCTTACCAAGGCTGTCAAGATTTGCTTTTCATCTACATTCTCAAGATTGGAGCACGCGTGCATGGCCGTTTATTACATTCTTAGTTACAAGGATTGCACTTTATACTATCATTAACTTATTAGTTGATATTCCTTTCAAATAAATGATTCATCCTGTTTACTTTGTGGTTTTTCCTTACTTTGTTTACACACACTAACTTTTTTTTTGCACGATCTCATCTAAAAACCCGTGGGTTACCACGGGTCTATAAGCCAGTAAAATATAAATAAGAAGAAAGAGAAACAATTTGTCACAAAGGTGGAGAAAGAGTATAGTATTTTTACTTTTAGTAAACAAGCATATGTTGAGAACACAATTTAAAAACCGGCACATGCTTTAACAATTTTCTAAAAACCAGCACAGTGTAAAAAAAACTCAGGTTTGTTATATGGCATTTTAAATATAAACGTGTTTTAATAGACACTAAAATATATGAAATATTATTGGTGTAATTGATTCCAAACAGCTAATTATCTCTTATATACTAAAAGTGGGAACGTGTTACTGTAGCTATGCTTGCTTCAAAGTATTGTACGAAACAGTTGACTAAACAGTAACCCACGTTCCTCAAAGTTGTACCAAACAGTTGTTTGAACAGTTCTTCAATCTAATTCCCACCACCTCTTTTACATACTAAAATTGATACATACTGTAATAAATTTTACAACAAATTTGATACATAATAAATTTTACAAAATTGATACATAGTAAATTTTACAACAAATTTAAAATTTATTATAATAAATATTCAATAATGTACAAACAAACCAACTAATTATAACAAAACTTAACAACAACTTAGAAAAAAATTACAACAAATTTAAATAACAAAATAACTATTAACCTTGAAACAAATCTGGAAAAAAAAAATTACGCAACAAAGGATACAAATAAAATTACGCAACAAAGGATACTAAAAAAATTACGCATCAAAGGATACAAAAAAAAATTACGCAACAATAGCAGATTCCGATGACGCTAGCGGAGATTCCGGCCAGGCAGTAGTGGCGCGTGAGAGATTCCGACAAAACTTCAACGTTTTTAAGGTTTTTAAAAGTGTTTTATATATTAATCGGTTTTATAAAAAATTTAGAAAAATAGGGTTTCGTTAAGATGTAAAAGGAGGAAAGGGGAAGGTGCGTGATAGGTGTTACCGACGAGAGAAAAAGTGATGGAGTCACGGTGTGGTGGCGGCAGTGGAATGGCAGCGGCGGTGAGGGTGTTTGGTGGCGCGTCGAGGCTCAAGAAGCTCCAGAAAGGCTTACAATAGCCCGATCTACTGATTGGGAGAGTAAAAGGTTTCGCCGGAAAATTTGCAGTGACAGACGGTGGTCGGCGGCCGGCGGCGGCGATGGTTGGCCGGAAATAGGTGACCGATGAGGTTAGAGAGAGAGAGAGTAATAGTGATGTGTGTGTGAGATTTATGAGTGAGGAGAGAAAGAGAGGGGAGTGTTTTATATAATTGGGAGGGACCAAACATGGCCAAAACAAACTACAAGGGTAGGATTAAAAATAAGCAGCGAATATTACAATATTCACTGTAGGACCCATTTGGCGTACCAAATGGACTCGAAAAATTACGAAACTTGCAACATTGTTCACGAAATAGTTTTTCCAACAAAATCAAATATAAATTCGCATAACTTTCTCGAAGTCAATTTATTCGGCAAATTCGGTTCGTTTCGTGTCATTTCGAGTTTAGATTAAACACAACAGTCCCGCAGCAACACGCGGGTATCCCCACTTTTCCTTACAAAATTACACACTTCCATTTTAAAAAAAAAGCAAAAATAATAATAAATAAAGAAAAATAAAAATTCAATAACATAACGAAAACAACCGACAACAAAAATTTATTCAAATTCCAACGTGTATAACAAACCGATATTGCAAAAAAAAAAAAAAAAAAAAAAAAAAAAAAAAAAAAAAAAAAAAACTCTCTCAAACATATATATACATTATATAACGGAAAAAACAAAATGTACAGCAAACACTCATGTAACAAAATTAATGTCGACCAACACATTCCCGCGGCAACGCGCGAGTCTACACACTCGTTAGTTAACTATAGGGGGTGTAAGTGAGTTAAATTGTTTCTAAGTTGCTTGAGTTCAGCTCGGAAAACTTGATTCGTTGTTGAGTCTGAGCTCAAGCTTTACATGAAGTTCGCTAAATAAATTAAATGGGCTTAATCCCCATCAGATATCGTGCTCAATCCGGTTTGTCAGTCTAAATGAGCTTTTACACACACATATATATATAACATACATATATGGTATATACATGTTAAACGAGTTAAGTTGGAGGTCGAATTCTCTAATGTTACATGAACCAAGCTCGGGTATTAAAAATACTTGGCTCGCAAAGCTCGTGAAACTTATCAAGTTTGTGTTCTTTTACATTTTTTACCTTTTAAATAAGGTAATTATGTTGTTTGATCACTTGGTAACTAATACACGAGGCTTAAATACATTGTCCAAATACTAACAGTCTAACACTCTCGTTCGTAAAGGTTGGCTAATTTTTACTTTTCTGTATATGTATATTTACATTTTGTGTGCTATAAAATAAACTGATCAATTGAGTACAACTTGAAAATATCGAGTAAGTATTTTTATTAATTACTGTAAAATTCTTATATCGATAATCAAATTGTTTAATTGGACCGGAGCTTGAGCTTGAAAATTACTGCTTGGTTGAGCTCGATCACGTTTAAGGCTGATTTTTGAGGTTGAATCTAGTTTCAAGCTCGATAGTGCTAGGCTATGCTTAGAAATTAAGTTTTACTTTAATCACCTATGTTATTAGGAGAGGGGGGAAAAAAAATACTGAACATAAATATTGGAAAAGCTCAACTTGCGATACGTGTCTTTATTTGAATTTTATTATTCGCGGTAGCAACTTGATTTGGTTTGGTTGCTTCTTAACAATATGAGTATAGGCTTCAAACAATTGGTTTATAGTTTATAATTATAATAGCAAGGTTTTTGCGCGATTCGTCTGCGGGTACCATGTAATTTAATTTTTTCGGCTAATAATTTATTTTATTTGTACGTTTTTGTCAATATCTTTACTAATTAGTTTGTTCGTTTAAGGACTATAAGCAATGACAAAAGTTTGGTGAAACTTTGCTTAGTTCGTATTATTTTATTTGTTTGTTTTTTGTGTTTAGTAGTTTGCTTGATTTGTACAATGTGTTTTTTTAATTGTATTTTCAATTGAAAAAAGATTTTTAAAGTATCATTCATTACTATGTATTTTAATACTTGTATTTATCATAAATGATTGTTTTAAGAATGTATATTTATTATGCATCAATGAAATTGTAAACATTGCATGAATACGTGTATTGTTAAAAATTAAGTTTTTTTTTTGGTATTTAATGTTAAGAAAGCGTGTTTAAATTAGTTATACATGTAGCTTATACAGGTGTATTGTTGAATTCTAAGACATTAAATAACTAAAAGGACTAAATCTTAGAGCATGCGGTATGTTGCCCTCCCACTTAAGTTATACCTTAACTCTGGCCAAGTTATGAGCAAGTTACCACACCGTGCACTTGAGTTAAGGGGTGAGTTATGCACATAATGCAGCATTAAGGGTTTTTTTTTTTTTTTTTTTTTTTTTTTTTTAAAGTTAAGGTTGAGTTACCAAACCATGTGCTAAGTTAAAGTTGAGTTATGATGAAAGTGAGGCTCAAAATATTGAGTTATGATAGGGGTTTTTTTTTATTATTTATTTATTTTTTAAGATTAAAATATTAAAGCTGATGTAACGCTGACGTAAAATAGAGTTAAGGCTTAACTCGCGGTTATTGCACCGCATGCTCTAAGATATGTTGTTATGGTTAGGTCTTCATTATATTAAGCACTCAATATATAGTCTATTTAAGTAGTCTCTATCTATGGGTCTCCAGGTCTTGTTCTAAAACTAAATGCTTCATTGGTATAATTTTGACTTATAGAGATGACCATCACTTTCAAGTTTTAACAAACCAGTCCGAGTCAACTCTACTTTATTAAATAAAATAAAATAAAAAAAAACAAAAAAAAACAAAAAAACAAAAACAAAAATAAGAATGTTTCATGTTAGAAAAGTCCAATGCTTTAGGTTTTAGTAATTGGAATTGATATGCACACCACAAAAATTAATGTGCACACCACAAAAACATATTAGTGATGCACATAGTACAATATCACATATGCATGATTGTGGTGCCAACATCACTTTTGATGGTGTTGTATATCACCTCCATTTAGTAACCAATCCCTACTAGATCACTTTATCCTAAAGGTAATAGTTAATTTAGTCATTGTTTTTACACTATCTATTAGTCATGACAATTAACCACTCACCACTTTGCTCAATTCTTGAGTTCTTTTTGGGAAAAAAAATAAAAATTAAGTAATAGAAATTAAATATTTTCGACTTAATTTTTGAAGGAAACACTTTTAAAAATCAATCAAATCATACTATTTCTATTTCTTTTCATTTTCATTCCTTGTTTGCCTTAAGTGATATTCGAGAACAAAGTGTTAACGTCTTAATATAGTATACTACTTCCCTCCCAATTTTATTGTTAACATTTTTTAAGTTGTCATAAATTTAATTGTACATTTTTAAAAATAGATAAAAAATTTAGATCAACTTTAAGATATTAACTAATTTAAGTTATTGTTACAAGCGTTAAAGAAGTAATAAATTAATTAGTTCAGTGTAAAACTTTCGTCCGTAAAAAGTATAAAAGACAAACTTGTAATGATTATGTTTTTCTTAAACTATGTATTTTGTGTTGGTGGATAATTGTTTTGAAACTGATTGGAGAAAGTATTACTAACGAAGTTGTATTAAACCATGCGTGTTACGGTGTTAGATCAACAATTTTGTCATATTATTTATATTTACGGACCTATGAAGTTAAAGATATTAATAAAACAAAATATACAATAATTAACTGATTAAGAATTGGTTTATTTGTTAACTTGTTATAATTGTGATATATAACTTTTTTCACATGAAACCCAAGTTGCAGAACTGGTTAAGAGCCATTGATCAAGCAATATGTTTCAAATTTAAATATTAAAAAGTATTTAAAATTATCATTTTAGGCAACTTTAGATGTTTTATAATCTTATTTAAACATGGTCTTCAAAATATATTTAAAAAATAGAACGTGATATATGTAAAATATGAATAAAGTTGAGTACTTGAGTGACATAAAAAAGCAGAATAAGCCACTAAAGATCATCAATGATGGTTGTTTGGTGGTGATTGGTTTCAACATCCATATCAACTAACGAAAGGTGTGCCAAGACACACTATGTCAACTCCTAATCATATAACATTTCGTAGATCTTACATGAAGTATCTAAACAATATCCAATCTAATGATGTCAAGTTCGAGATCCTACTTGAGATTGTTTTGTTTTTACAAGATCAAGATCATAATATCTTATCATTTTGTTATGTTTTGTAAACAGAGGATAAACGAGCTATGTAATGCGTAATGTATGCTTTTTGGTGTTATATTTGTGTTTTTATGTCTAGCTTGGTTATATTGCATTTTAAATGTAAATGTGTTTTAATAGACAACTATAATATATGAAATATTATTGGTGTAATTGAGTTCAAAAAACTACAGTAAAACCTCTATAAATTAATACTCGATAAATTAATAACCTCGATAAAATTAATAATTTGTCCAGTCTCAACTTGGGACCAGTACAAATTTGAACCCTAATCGATAAAATAATAAGATAATAATTTTTTTGAAACTCCAGTGTATATATATTAGTCATAACGAAACTATAAATTAATAATTACTAAAAATTCCATATATATGTATATATGTGTGTGAGAGAGATACACTTCAAAATCCTAAGATTGTTTAATAAAAATGAAATTCATTGTCACTTGTTATTTTTTGTTGAACTTCAAATCTATATTGAGTTTATCTCAAAATATCATTATTGTTGTAAAGTGTTGGTGTGTTGTCTTCTCGTATTGCAACAAAATGTGTTAATTTTATTTTCATAAAGTGTGAATATAAATTTATAAAATTTTAATTGGAACTTGTTTTTCAAACTTATTTTTCATCTCTAAGGAGTATATATTGTAACTAGTATATTATACTTGAAAATTTAAAGGCTATATAAAACTACTTTAAATTAATAAATTATTAATTTATCGATATAATAATATCTCGCTAAATTAATAAAATATCTCGGTCCTAACACTATTAATTTATAGAGGTTTTACTGTAATTAGTTAGCTTTATGGGGTGCAAGTGAGTTAAGATGCTTGGAGTTAATATGTTTGTAAATTGCTTGAGTTCGGCTCGGAAAAACTAAACTCTCGGTTGAGTATGAGCTCAAGCTTTAAATGAAGGTCGTTGCATAAATGGCCTTAATCTCCAACTTCAAATATCAATCATGCTCGATTAGGCTTGTCAGCTTAAACAAGCTCTTACTTATATAACATATATATAGTATATAAGTATGTTAAACAAGCTAAGTTTGAGCTCAAATTCTCCAATATTAAATGAGTCGAGCTCGAGTATCAAAAATACTTGGCTCGCAACTCATGAAACTTATCAAGTTTGTCCTCTTGTACATTCTTATCTTTTAAATTTTATGTTGTTTGATCATTCGGTGACTAATACACGACGCTAAACAGACAGTAACCAGGGGCGGAGCCATGCTGATTGTAGTGGGGGCCGGCGCCCCCATCCAAGTTCTTGCAGAAACACAATATATATAGGAAAAAGAGTCAAATTGTTGGGAAAAATGTGCAGTGCCCTTGCCCACAAAATGTAGTTGCCCTCATCGTTCTCATTTTGCTAAACATGAAGAGTAATTTGGATTTTCTAGTGGTTTATGACGTTTTGTTTTATCGGAAGTTTTGGAGAAAATAGGTGGAGTTTGGACAGTGAAAAAGTTGAGGGGAATGGGAAAGTGAGGGAGATGGGTGAGTGGGTATATTAAATATAGTTTATTTATTATTTTTATTTATTTATTTATTTTTTTCATTCACTTACTAGCAATGTTGCAAAAATCGGCCAAATCGGCCGATTAATCGCCGATTAATCGCTAATCGGTGATGCACCTTGTCGATTTTCGAAAATCGGTCAAAAAATCGGTCTAGGCAAAAAAATCAGAAAAAATCGGTCAAAAATCGGCCGAATCGGTCAAAAATCGGCCGAATCGGCCAAAAATCGGCTGAATCGGCCGAATCGGTCCATTTAAAAAAAATTGAAATTTAGGCATTTTACTTAATTTGGGGATCGTTTATTTCACTTATAACGTACAATGGGCCTCATAATCAGAATTGAAGCCTTTTATTGAGGTTTGTAAACATAGAAGACTTGGAATCAGTTAAGATCTTTAGTTTGCTCTCCAGAAATTCTCAAAACATACAGGAAATACCAAACCGATTAATCACCGATTAATCACCGCCTTGACCGATTACAGGCTGCAGGGTGGTCGACCGCCCGACTACCGATTCACGATTTTTGCAACATTGCTTACTAGCATATAAAGGTGGGTGGTTGTTAGTTGTTACTACTCTCCTTTGGGAATTTTGGCATAATCCGACGTTAGTATTAAATATAGTTTATTTATTATTTTTATTTATTTATTTATTTATTTCCTTCACTTACTAGCATATAAAGGTGGGTGGTTGTTAGTTGTTACTACTCTCCTTTGGGAATTTTGGCATAATCTGACGTTAGTATTTTTATGCTTTACAAATACTTTTTCTATTGTTTACAATTGATAATCACATAGTCTTTACTTCAATTATTCAAAGAAGCATGAGTGGTTTAATAAAATTTTCACGAATCTTATCCATGTTAAGTAAATCATTAAGTACTTTTATTCCATCCTTAAATATGATCACCAGTTAAATTTTATCTTAATGACACTTAAATTTGTAATTATTGTTAATCGCATAGTAATAGAGCATTTTAGTTGCCTTTATATTAAAACCGGTCACATCCCTCACGTGCGCCAAGAGAACATTCGATAGCATGCTCTTAAGGCTTAAAGATCCGACCCGACCCGGATTATTTCAAATTACGCTAAAACATGACATTTTTTGACATTTTATTTAATCCATCTTGTTGTAAAATGCCCCCCGCAATCACTTTTTCTGGCTCCGCCACTGACAGTAACACTCCCATTTGTAAAGGTTGGTTATTTTTTACCTTTTTGTATATGTATATTTATATCTTGTTTGTGTAACACCTCAAAATATAAAGTTTAGTAATATATATTTTAATGGTATGTATGAGGTTTTAGAAAGTTACTTATTTCGTTTGGTATAATAAGGACCAATTTTGCAAATATTAACGGAAATGGACCTTCTATGATTTAACAAAAAGGACTAACAGTGCAAAAGAGGAATTAAGATGTTAAATTACATATTTACCCTTGAGGCTCTATAACCCCAAAAGTCTAGATTTCACCTCATTGTCACACGTGTATTGCTATGTGTTTATCAGAACAATTTGAGGGAAAAGCCTAAGGTGGTGTTTGTTTTTCATTAAGAGGCTCTTAACAGCTTTTTAATCTGAACCGTTAAGAAGCGGTCAGACATTTTGGTCGTTCACACCGTTTGTTTTTTTTTTCCCGCTCAGACGAGTTCAGAGGCAGTAAGCTTAATGGTCAAGACTTGAGAGGGGTGACTGAATGCCTCTTGTTGCCTCTTGCTGCACAAAAGAAAACAAAATAAAAAATAAAAAAATAGTACAAGTAAGCAAATGTGCGGTTCAAACATGAGTTTTTTTTTCATGTTCAGATGCGGTCAGATTCAGACATTTACACCTCAGATTCAAATTCAGATGTGCGGTTCAGATTCAGAGCCTCTAAAAAAACAAACACCACCTAAGTTTCCATACATGAAGAAACATCACAAGAGATTGAAATCCTCTGATGTTTATTTGAACATGAGAGGTAAAGTTGTGCATATTCTGATTGTACATTGCCATTATTGCAAAACATTTAATTTATTTTAATTCAAATGTACAATCATATCATGCACAACTTTAACTCTCATGTTCAAATGAATATTAGAGGATCCTCATCCTTCCAGAATGGTTTTGATGAACTATAGTATTGAAGTTGATTGATAAAGGAGTTTCATCATGTTCTTGGTTTAATTTCCCATAAAAAATAAGTGGAGAAATTTTAGTTTTAGTTTGATGTTCATAGATGAAATTTGGGGGTTTTGAATGATAAGTGTGTTAATGATGATTTTAACCATAAATACCTATGCACATCACTAAAGATCGTAGACAAAGTTATCATGTATTATGATTTAGGGATGATTATGTTACATAATTAGAAAAGTAAATGTTTAGAGATTATGAGTTAGTTGATGATATTGATGACTTTATTATGGTTATGATGTTGAATGAGGCGTTTGGCACAAGGCCTTAAAGGAGGGCAAGTTAGTATAATTAGATGAAGTTTATGTGTTAACGATGTAGTAGCAGATTCTAAAGATGATAGAATGTTTATCAGGTGCTTAAGTGATCTCGAAAGTCCGGTGAATACAAGAGGATCACTTAAACCAAAAAATTGAGTAATGGTTTAGTAGTTTTAGTCATGTATTATGTATGCCTCATGATTAGTGAAAAAGTTTAGCAAGTATATGAGTATGAGTAGATGTAGTGGAACCATATATGTTATTTTGTAGTTTTAGAAGTTCAAGTATAGTCTCAAGTGTTGCGGAATGGTACGCTTCAAAATTTAACAAAGTGCGGGTTTAAGTTTCGATAACCCTATACAGCGTATAGACAAATGCCTATATGGCGTATAAAAGTTTTTTTTTTTTTTTTTTTTTTTTTTTTTTTTTTTTTTTTTTTTTTTTTTGGAAAATTAGAATAGCAATCAAGTATGAACAGGTACACGAATAGATTATTAGTTATGTTCGAACAAGTAGCTAATGATAATAGAACTAGAGCTAGTTAGTCATGTTAACGTTAGTTTCAGAATCACTTTTAGGAGTAGTTTCGTTTCAGAGATCTCTCATATGGAGCAGGTAGTATATTGGGCACATATGACTCAGTTATGACACTTTTCAGTAGTTCAGGACCCGGATTGCATTCGTGCAAGAGGGCATAGGCCGCATATGAGTACTTGTAGTCTTCAGGGGAATTTCTATATTCAGTAGTAAGTCGATTCACAAATATCACATATTTAGTTAAGCATCAGTTCCAGATATAATTAGCATTTTAGTTTTAGTACGGTTCAACAGCTCAGTTTCAGCATAACTCAATTATCAATTTAGTCTTAGTATAGCTCAGTTATCAGTTCAAATTTAGTATAGCTTAGTGATCAACTCAGGTTTAACATAACTTACTCTCAGTTTCAGATTTAGTTATAGATTCAGCTCCAATTTTAGTACAATTATTAGCTCACGTCAGTGTGACAAGGATCCAGTTTCAGTTAGCTCTAGTATCAGTTTAGTAAAGGATTTACAATAAAGGGTTCAACGAGAATATGACCATGTAGCGATAATGATTATAGCATGTCTCAGTTTACTTTTTAGATTCAGTACCGTTTATTCACTAAGTCATTAAGACTTACCATTCTCAGTTATGTTTTTATGTAGGTATTGGATTAAGGAATTGGGGCTTGTAGATAAAAGATAGTGAATTAAGGGAACGATAATGCTCGTGCTCAAAGGTGACGGGCATCTCATCCCTACTTCTTGTTATCAACTTGTATTCGCCTCAAGTTTATGTTTAAATGTCTTTTAAGTCCATAACTCATGTAGTTGATTTTTAGTGTCAGATAGTATGTTTATGATCAAGTTATGTGTAATGGGTCAAAAAGTGGGTGTTTGGGTCAACACCCACATCCCATGTATTTTATGCTTTCGCATATTGTTTTTATGAAACTTTTATTCAGAAATGATATTCAATACAGGTTTTTACGAATTTATGACAAATAGAGATAACATTTCTGGAAAATGATGTTAAATACAGGTTTTCATCTATCAGATAAAACAATACATTAAAATAAATATATTGCATAATTTAAATAAAGCTAACATTACACTTAAACTAGATTTTATACATTTTACGACTAATATTGTAACAAATAAAATTAAAGAACTAACAATGCAAAGCCATTAAGGATTAGCTATGTAAGAAAATAATTTTTTAAGGACTAACTATGTAAACAATTATACTAACAGAGTTCAAAGTGGAAAAAAATATATATATTCTTCTTGCTCCTCTCTTACTACTCTTCTTCCTCCTCTTGCTTGACGCCAACCTAAAAAAAAGGAAAAAAAAAAAAAAAAAAAAAAAAAAAAAAAAAAAAAAAAGGTGTGTGTAAGAAAAACCTATAACTCGCGCCGTGGCCACTGGCCACGACGCCACTACCTATAACGCAAGCCGAGGAATGAGTTTTGGTGCCACAAGGCTATAACATCACGTACCTTAATATATGGTCTTCTTATGTAGTCTATCGATGGGTCTCGAGGTCTTATTCTAAATGCTTCATTGGTGGTAAAACTTTCTGTTGACTTTTAGATGACCACAATTTTCAATCAATGTTTTAAAAATCGGTTTTTTTTTAACCCGGTCAAGTCACCGGGTCACCAGGTTGCCGATTCAACCGGTTCGACCGTCGGGTTGCACCGAGTCACCAGGTTGCCGATTCAACCGGTTCGACCGCCGGGTTGCATCAGTTTTGTGTACATCAAAAAAGTTTAATGAATCATTTTACCAACACTCATAGGATTATCACGAATTAAGAATTATAGTTAGAATGAACTATTTTAAAGTTATTTTAAGTGATTTCTTTAACAATGCATGTAACTGTAAATTTGTAGTATCTTGTTCCCGTCCTCTTAAACGTTTACACTGTACATGATACTTGTATTCGTTGTGTAACTTGTAATTATACATTTAAGATGGAAAATCATGACAGTAATATTATATTAAAAGACAAATAGTCCATGTATACTCGAATATTAAATCTTACAAACAATATTATTATATGTTTCTAAAAGCTTCAAAGAATATTAAATCCTTTGTTGTGGAAACGCAAGAGTTTAATAATCCAAAAGGTGTTGGTGTACTTCAAGGAGTGGCATATACTTAAAAAAAGAAAGGATGGAACAGAAACAATATGTTCGGTTTAGAAAAAATTGATTTTTTTCTTTGATAAATAAAAAAAAAAAAAATGAAATCCGGCCGGTTCCAGTTCATCGGTTCAACCCGGGTTAATTGAAACACGGTGGTTCAATCACGGTCTCTAATCTCCCAAGACCCGATTAGTAACGGACCAGTTTCATCAACGGTAGCCGGTTCAACCGGTTGAACCGGCCGGTCAATCCATGTTTTAAAACATTGATTTCAACCAGTCTTAGTCAGGTTAAAAAAAAAAAAAAAAAAAAAAAAAAAAGTCTTAGTCAGCTCTACTAAAAAAAAAACAAAAATTAGAATGTTTTATGTTAGAAAAGTCCAATGCGTTAGGTTTTAGTTTTAGTAAGGGTGGTGGTAGTGGCAGCGGTATGGGCTGAGGCATGCCCCATACCGGCGGTGTTGTTCACCGCCGTCACCTCCACGGTATGGTTTGCGGTTTGGCTTGGGCGGCATTTCATGATTCAACGGGATGGAGCAAATTGTAACGTTGGAGCATTTATGGATTTGACCGTTTGGAGCAAATTGGAATGTTGGGGTTTAAAACAACAACAACAACAACAACACAAAAAAAAAAAAAAAAAAAAAAAAAAATCCTTTATATACTAGACTTTAACATCACATATGTATCATCGGTGAAGTGAGAATAGTAGGAGGCATTGTTTATGGGGGTGATGGTTCAAGTTGTGTGGCTTTTCATGGTCTGGCCACACAAATTGTGAAGGTATGTTAGTTTATTTTTTAGGATGGAAGCATCAAATACAAAAGGGTTTGTTTCTTTTGGGGATGAAACTATCATCGGTGAAGTGAGAATAGTAGGAGGCATTGTTTATAATCAAGATTCTTCAACACAAATGATCCTATATTATTGAATAGAAGTGGAGTTAACACGTATATATTTGTATATGCATATTAACATGCACACCCGCCACGTTTGTACGTGAAGTGAGTACTTGAAATTAACAGTGTGAGTTATGAGTTGTTAAATTACTACTCGAAGTGACTGATACTAATATTATGTATTTTATTTAATTATTAATCAAATATTATGATTTTATTAAATTGTTTAATATAATTTATGAAAATAAAAAATAAAAAAATAAAATTAGTTGAGGTATGCAATCATGGTTGTCACTAAAAAAGAGTTGAGAGGTATGAAAAAAGTATGAATGAGCTGAAATGATATTATTAATGAATTAAGAGGTATGCGTTTTTTTCAGAAGCATGATTGTCACCACCTTAACATTGGTTTATCTTAAAGATAATAATTAATGTAGTCATGTTTTAACAATCTCTATAGGTCATGATGATTGACCACTTTGCTTTTAAACTGCCATCCAATATATTTAGGGTTTTTCTAACTTGTGTCTTAGGGCACAAGTTAAGCACACAAAAATGTGTACCTTTTACGGATTCATGTGTAATTTTATGTGAGTCTCTGTCACTTTTTAAATAAAAAATAGTTTTTTTTGTACTTTTTGTGAGTCCATTAGTACTTTTTATGTGCTTAACTTATGCCCCCAAAGCACAAGTTAGAAAAACCCATATATTTAAGGGCCCATTTAGTTTGTAGGTGGTTTGAAATTAAATTTAAATTTGGATTTGGTATGAAAAAAAGGGATACGAGAGAAAATTAATAATTGTATAAATTATGTATTAGTTTGAAAAATACAAAAATTAAGACTAAACAATAAATAAATATGTTGTTGAAAATTTAAAAAACATAAAAGATTAAATTTGATTGGTTGATATCACCAAAAGATATTAGTAGAGGTAGGAATGAATCTATCATTCAAAATGGTAGGGCCGAAGAATTAAAATGGTACCAAACAGTTTATTTCATAGAGTTGAGATCCATGAAGAACTCATACATGCCATAAAACCTATCAACCAATCATAGCCACCCATTTATATTTTCTATATTTTTTTTCAAAACAACATATTTTGTAAACGGTAAATCTTCAAGCTACAAAAAAAATACCTTCGCGATGAGAATTAAATTATCTTTCTATAGATATGCATTGTTATATACTTTCGACGATTTTTTTTTTAAATTTTCGCCCAGAATGAATCATATATGATTCGTAAAAATCATATATGATTCGATTCTTGCGAATCATATATGATTCTTACGAATCATATATGATTCGTAAGAATCATATATGATTTGTTAAAATCGAATCATATATGATTCTTAGGAATCATATATGATTTTTCTGGGCGAAAAAAAAAATTCATCGAAAAAAAAATTCGTCGAAAGTATATAACAATGCATGTCTATAGAAAGATAATTTAATTCTCGTCGCGATGGTATTTTTTTTGTAGCTTGATAATTTACGGTTTGCGAAATATTTAAGTTTTAAAAAAAGGATGAAAGTTTATTTTTTTATTTTGATAAAAAAAATGAGTAGCTAAGATTGTTTGATTGATTTTATGGTAAAAGTTGGATTTACAAAGAACTTTTGGCCGTCTATAATAGCGTTTACTATAATATTTATTCCGTCTTAAATTTATCGTTCATTTTTTTTCTTTTTAAGTTACCTTAAATTAATTGTTTATTTTAAAAATTGCATAATTTTTTTTGATCAAATGTACTATATTACCATCGCTCAAACTTTAAATAAGTTATAATTTAATTAGTTAATGTTAAAACTGTCAGTAAGAAAGAGAAACATAAATGATGATTCTTTTCTTAAATTGTGTGTTTTGTGTCGATAGACAATTATTTTAAGACGGGGAGAGTATTATTATAACGATGTTGTATTCAACCATGCGTCCATGTGTGTTAGATCAACAATCGTGTCATATTATTTACGGATCTAAAGTTAAAGATATTAATAAAAAGGATTATGGCCGATAATATATCTTACTTGTCTTCATATCTTTTTATATGTATTGAATTAATTTTTTTGCTAATTTTATGTAACCAACTTGCATTTTGCTTCATTTGTGTGTATTTTGTGACTTTTTTGCTTCTCCCAGGTAATAGGAGTGTTAATAAATTGAAAGGCAAAAAAGTCACAAAACACATAAGTGACCCAAAATGCAAGTTGGGTGCATAAAATAGTAAAAAAATTAATTCAATACATATAAAAGAAAAAGATGACAAGTAAGATAGATTTATATGTCATTACTTCCTAATAAAACAAAATATACAATAATTCAATTAAGAATTGGTTTATTTGTTAAGTAGTTTTAATTGTGATAGAACTTTTTTCATATGAAACCCAAGTTGCAGAATAGGTTAACAGCCGTTCTAGATCAAGCAATATGTTTCAAATTTAAATATGAAAACGTCATTTAAATTATCATTATTTTTGTTGGCAACTTTAGACGGTCATTTATTTAAGAACCATGCTTTAATCTTTTTATAAAAAAAAATAGAACGTGATATACATAACATATGGATAAAGTTAGTGGTAAAAGAGAGAGAGAGAAAAAAAAAAAAAAAAAAAAAAAAAAAAAAAAAAAAAAAAAAAAAAGCTACATACACAAAAAGATTGCAAACTTGTCGAGTGTAGCGGGCAATGCATCATAAGCCACTAAGAAAAGCACAATATATATAAGCCACTAAGAATCATGATTTCAACGTCTATATCATCTAACGAAATATGTGAACTTTTAATCCTATTCCATTTCGTGGGTGATCATACATAAAGTCATAAAGTATCTTTAGATATATAATATCCTATTTCGAGTGACGAGCTGTTTTCGTCACTTCAGTTAGTTAATATTGCATAAAAATATGGTTGCAAGTATCATAATCTGTGTCACAAGCAAATACTTAAATGGCGTATATATACTTTGCCCTTTAGTACGTGATCTGTGATCATACTCATTTTGGTGTGGTGTATTAAGCTGACTTACAAGTACAGTATCAAAAACTAGGTGCGGGACAAGTAAATCACTAAGCGTATGTATTTTTAACTTATACTCTATACGTGCCTCTCTCTCTCTCTCTCTCTCTCTCTCTCAAAAAGTGAAATATATTATTACCTACAACTTGAAGTACATCATAAAACAAAAAGCTCTCTCAAAAAGTGAAATATATTATTACCTACAACTTGAAGTACATCATAAAACAAAACTGTCATGGACATACCCAATGACAGAAACATACCAGACAACAATACAACATTCAGTGTCCAATATCAGACAACTCAAGCCATTATATCAGACAACACTAAACACAGACAAACTCTGTGTTTGAGACAAAACTGAGAAACTAATACCCAACTATCTCCAGCAATAGGCCAAGCATCACCTTAATGCACAATAAACCATCTATCTACATTTCCCTTCCTCTTTTCTCCATGACCACTCAACCCACACCCACAGTGATCAAAGAAAAAAGAAGAAAGACATCACTAGGCACCCATAACCCATCCATGGGGGGGGGGGGGGGGGGGGCTCTACCAAAACAACCTACATTTCTCTCTCAAAGGAAGGCTTCAGTTGCTTGGGAACACTCACCCTCCATGATGACCAACCATTACCTCCTATGGCAGCATATTGGGTGGACCAAGCAGGTTCATCTTTCACTCCTCGGTATTCCACCCATCATACACTGCCCACCCAGTTCATATACCCTTCACAATGAATATCCTCTATTATGGTACATTCCTTTGAATTAGACCTCCCATTTAGCCACAAACCTAACTAGCTTCCTCCCAAGGCCAAGCTGGAATAGGAAATAGTATCCATGCGTATAGTCACACCAAAGGAACTTCAAACACAAGGATAAAAACATTGATATGAACTGCACAAGACCACTAGATATGAGAACCAAACAGGCTAGAGAAGAATACCAGATAGAAATACTGCCATCCAAACACCCCTTTATTTAGAAAAGCCTCCATTCAAATAGAATTTAGTTGAATCTCCCATTCATTGCAGACTTGAACAACAGCTGCAGTCTTTACCACCTTAAGGCTTAACAATTGAAGCTTTAAACTATCAATAATACCCTTTATTAGACATTGCTTTCCACTTTGACTTTGCTTGAAAAGTCTCATATTCCTTTCCTTCTAAAATGAAATACTGATGCGTGGGAATTGCACCAGACTTTACCTCTCAAGGGATCTTGAGAAGCTTACAACCCCCACCATGATCGTTGTAGTATAGTATAGTGACAAGTACCGGAGGATTGATCGTTCAGCTTAGGAATAGTGTCGCTAGGATTAGAAAACCTAAATACTAGTTCTAAAGGTGAGGGATGATTATTTTTTGTATTTTTATATTTTTTAGAAAGCAAGTAAAAATCTCGGGTTTGAAGGATTTGGGCGGAATTAGTTGCTAATCAACTAACCCAATACTAAAGATGCAATCAAAATAAAATACTAGAAATGAAAATAAACTAAATTATACTAAAGTTGTGAGCAATAAGTGGAGAAAATGTGTTTACTTAGATTTCACTACTCCCTAGACATCTTTTACACGTTAATTACTTGTTATAATTGCATGGTTGACGGATCGTATTCCTTAATACCATTCATGGGGTGACACACTTAACTCCCCAATTCTATGAGCTCTTATCTCCTCCTACACCATGCCCAGCACAACTATAGGGATTGTAAACAGTGGCTCATGCATTAAATACAACCAATAAAGACCTAGTGCGCGTCGGTTCATGTTTCTTAAGACGTTCAAGCATGTTACCAATTGGAGATCTGCCAGTTTTCTTAAGCCTAACATATAAATCATTCATCCAAGACAAGTATAAACAAGTAATCAAAACATAATTAACATCTAGGTTTTATTAGATCCAAGCAAACACAAGATAGATCTAGCCTAGCATGATGGAATTAAGACAAGAACACGATATAGACAACCAACACATAGACATATTGATTGAATTAAAAGAATACTTATCTCAATTACACATGAAAGGTATCAAGGGTTTGGAACCCTTGAAAAACCTGTAAAATTCGCACCAAAATCATACTTAGGGTTTCTCCAAAACTTCTCTCTTTTTAATGTGAAAATTAGAAAACTATATATAGGAAAAGGGGTCTGACGGCGTCAAGACCAACATTGTGACGCCGTCACCTCGCCGCCAAAACTCTTCTCGGACTGCCTTGATCTACATTTGACGCCGTCAAGACTTAATCATTTCCAGGCCGTCATGACTTTTACTCTTGACGCCCTACCTTCGTGACGCCGTCAAATCTGTACTGGGTCGTCATGGAATTTTGCTCTTGACGCCGTCAGGGAGTTACTCTTGACGCCGTCACCTACTGTTCCCAGCATGGAAAATTAAGACTTTGGCGTTTTCTTCACTTTTATGCTCCAAAAACGTCCGAATTGCTTCCTTTTCCAGATTTCTCTCCCAAAGTACCTAAAATCACAAAAGGAACGATTTAGGGCAATATTTGATCAAATAAATTCGAATTCGGGCTTAAATGACCCCCTAAAAACGGATCATTTTTCGCCTCATCATATACCCTTACACTTGAGATTTGCTTGTCCTCAAGCAAATGCGCTTTTATTCTACTCAAAAGACAAGTTAGGGGTCATTTAACACTAATATAAATGTAATTACAACAAATAATCGTTCCACTAAAGACCAATAGACAAGCACGGAGGTCATACACTAGCACCTCACAAATAGTGTTTAGATACTCACATCTCTCGGGTGTAATAAAGTGTAAATTTCAATATGGAAACGGAAGATATCTCTCACTACCTGTCATAGCAAAATAGATTACCATAGGCTTGGGAAAGGATCAAACCTCCACCACATGGCGTAAGCACCTAGGATAAACTATCAAAGGGGTCTTTTAAAGGGTTGTAACGTTAGGTGTAGGGATATGAAATACACGGTTTTTTTTTATAAAGGAAGTTTTGCTGGTGGCGAGTTAACAATCTTGGTTAATTACATGTACAATATGGCGTTGCTAAGCTAAGACTAGATTCGACTTAAGCTAATAGATGGAAAATAACAAAAACATAAAATGAACATAGAATAAAAAGGGATGGTAGTCCGTATGTTTTTTCTCTTTTCTTTTTTCTATTTTTTTTTCTTTTTCTTGATTTTTCGATTTTTTTTTTTTTTTTTTTTTTTTTTTTTTTTTTTTTTTTTTTTGCATACACTCTTACCCTACCATCCAAAATAATACATCATAGGGAATGAACATTTCCCTTACACTTGAATTTTTACATACTTTACATTAAACTAATCTAATGACTCGAATTAAGAAAATCAAAACACTTGGAGCACTTTTAAGATTAACGTACATATGGGGGTAATAAATGATGTTCTTCCCCATTACTCCATACAATAAGTACTTTACCCGTGAGTCCCAATCGTCCCAAAACAATATGTACAAGGATATGACTCGACTTAGCAACCATGTAATCAATTAGATAGTTAACTTAGGGTTTAACAAATAACAATAATGCACTAAAAATGAGCGCATACTCGGAAGGCTAAGGCGATTTGGTTGTACATTTAAGTGGGGTGTAACAAATTATTCCTTTAAGTAAAATGCTTAAAGTTAGAAACGAAAAGATAGGCTCGGAGGGGTGTACTAGGGGTTTCGTGTACTAAAAATGAGTACAACGCTAAGGGTGTAGGAAAATTTAGTTGACTTAACTAGCCAAGTAATATGACTTAAATGGTCAAGTAATTATGATACGGGTTTAAAACAAGGGTGATCCTAATACCTCTTATCATGTAGTAAATCCTACTACACGAATGTAGTCTCACTAGCGGTCTCGGGATGCATCATTAACGCAAGTTCTAGAATCTAAATGCTACCGGTACACTTATAAGCACTAATAGTAATTGCTTTTCCTATCAAATCTAAAGGCGAACCTCACATATTTGGGTGGAAAATTTTTCTGAATATACGGTTATGTGCTAGTCATACAATTTCCTATCCATGAGACGCTTGCTATGGCTAAAGTTTACTCCTAAATGTTGTAAAATTTTTTAAATTTGGCGCTAAAATTGCACTAACAAGTATTTTTCATAGTTTTATTACACATCTACCATTGAACAAAACAAACTCAAGCGAAAGTGCATATGTAAGGTATCATCTTTTTACCCTCCCCTTACACTTAAGATGAACATTGTCCCCAATGTTCAAGTAAAGATTGTAAAAGTGAAAAAGTAAGAGAATGAAATCAAATACTCCCCTGATTCGCTCGGTATGGATAATGAGGTGGCCAGGTTAAATCTTCCTCCAAGAAAATGAACAATCAAAGCTACCCTTCCAAAATGTAAATCGTCTTTTTGTCATACATAACCTGTAAAACCTGATGAAATAGACAAGACAACCTCGCGTAAAATCGGCGGCATCCTATATAAGTTACTAAATCCTAGAAAACAAGATAAGATATAATGCTTGTGTAATGAAGTTTGCAGATCTCCTGGAGATTATAAAACTTAATAATTCACAAAAACCATAAGACTCCGTTAGAAAAACAAAACCGGTAAAATTTCCAGATTTTTACACTTGACGCCGTCAGAAGTGACCTGCAGAAATTCTTATGTTAAGTATCCGGAAAATTTCTGGAAAAACTTGGTCCTACTTCCTGAAAAATCCTGCCAAACTTCATTATGACTCAATACAAGCATTTGACTCTAACAAATACGAATATACATGTTCATTTAATATTGTGGAGAATCATGATCGGTTTCTTTCTTGAAAACATATTTGGGGTTTCCCCTTACACTTATCTTTTGCAAAAATACTTTTAGGTGGAGTTAAGATTAGGCCAAAACAACAAAGTAAAGTATTTCTACTATTTAGTTTAGAAACATGATCTACCAACAATAAAAATTAAGCATGCATACGGAAGCAAATAACAAACAAACAAAAATAAAATCACACAAAACATGGGTTGCCTCCCAAGAAGCGCTTTTCTTTATTTACGAGTCTTGTAGCTAGACTCAAGGTCATGGGTTACTACGTGATACGGGTGAGTTCCTCATTGAGGACATCTTTGGGATCAAACTTAGGTTTCAACTTCCTATCGGTTTCCTTAGTATGGTATGACCTTTCAAACTTTTCTCCATCCGGATCATACAAAGTCATCCTCATATGCCATGATCCGTCACCTTCTTTAGGTGGCTTGTCCCACCTCCATTTACACTTATCTCCCTCTCTTTTCCACTTATTCATCTCTATGTTAATAGGCATTACGCTTAAGAACTCAATCATCTTCCTAAAGACCAAGGGGTCCTCAAAGGGGTCTAGCTCTTCATCTCTAGCTATGAGTTGTTCTACCGAATGTGTCTTTTCAACGAAATCTTTCTCTAGATAAAATGGGCATTGAGGTCCTATAAAGTTCCTTTCTATCCAAGGTCCATATCTAGACGGTCTCCTATTCATCTCTACCCAATGCGGTGTCGGTTCATCATCACAATCATAACTATGCTTCTTTACATCGTACACCGACCAAGTATCGCCTTCACCTACCGCTATCTTAGACTCCTTACAATCTATCATGGCGCTAGCGGTTGCTAAAAATCCTCTTCCTACCAATAATGGGCATGTAGTGTCACTAACCATGTCTAGGACGTAAAAATCTGCTAATATAGTTAACTTTCCTACGTGAACAACTACATCCTTAATCATTCCAACCGGGTGGGCAATACTCCCATCCGCTAGCCCTATCAATACCTCCGTTTCCTCTAACTTTCCTAGCTTAAGAGCGGTGAATAAGGATAAGGGAATCAAGTTGAGGCTTGACCCTAAATCGGCTAGTGTGTCGAAAGCTTCGGATCTTCCTATCTTACAAGGCAAAACAAATATACCCGGATCATCAAGCTTTTTAGGCAACTTGTTTTGAACGAAGGCGGTCCCATTTTTACCTAGCTTACACTTCTCATATTTTTCTAGGAGGGCACTATAGTAAGGAGCACGCGCTAAGACATCAATGACGGGGCATTCAAGGTGAAGTTCTTTGAATTCATCGTCAAGGTCTTGCGTAGGAGGTGTTTCAACTATACTTTTGACCGGCTCTATATTGGGTGCCTTATTTGATTGGTCCTTTTGAAGAATTTGGTTTTGTTTGAAACACGTGCTTGTTGATTTAACCGAGTAGTATTATGGACACGAAGTGGGTGACGAAACTGAAGATATGGAATTAACGTTTAGTTTCGGATTCTTGATTGTGTCGCTTGGGAGTGCTCCCATTTCTCGGTCATTGAGAACTTTCAACAATGCGTCGATTCTAGTGGTCATCTCGCTTTGCTTTTGTTTGAAATCGGCTTCAAACTTAGATATGCGAGCTTCTTGAGATGCCATGAACTTAGACATCAACCCTTCAAGATTGTTGGTACTACCATAATTGTTAGAAGGATTGTTGTTGAAAGTACGGTTGGAGGGTGGACCGGTTGGTTGGTAACGATTAGGCGGATTGGAAGAATTGGGTTGATTTTGTTTTCACCTAAGGTTTGGGTGATTTTTCCAAGAGGGGTTGTATGAATCACCGTATGTGTTTGGCTCGGGCTTGAAAGTGTACCACTTATCTCCCGCTTCGTCGGTACGCGTGGATGCGTAGTCCGCAAAAGCTGTTCCGGGGAGTTCCACACAATCACGAGTGTCGTGGGGACCACTACATAATTCGCATGAAGAAGTGATTTTGTTCACTTGGCTTGAAGGCTTAGGATCTTCGTAAGATTTCATGAGAAACTTGACTTGGTCCTCAAGTTCCATGATCCTACGGTCGGGAGTGCTAGAATTGTTCGAAGGCAAAGATATTGCCTTGACCGTTTTTTTCAAGTCACGGGGATCATTCCAACTTTCGTTGTCATAAAGAGCAAGATCTTCTATGAGTTCCCATGATTGTTCCGCACTTAGATCACGTAGCTTACCACCGGCCGATTGGTCAATGGCTCGCCTCGTGGAGATGTCGATATGGTCATAAAAGATTTGGACTTGGAGCCAAAGATCTATGCCATGATGAGGGACTTTTTGGAGTAAGTCCTTGAAACGAGTCCATGCTTCATAAAGAGATTCATTTTGACGTTGTTGGAACATCAAGATGTCATTTCTAAGCTTAGTAGTTCTCCCCGGTGGGAAAAATTGAGCAAGGAAACGAGTGGTAAGATCATCCCATGTGGTGATGGATCCCGCGGGTAAACGCTCAAGCCATTGACTAGCTTGATCCCGTAGAGAGAATTGGAATAGGCGTAATCGGGTTGTCTCTCTAGTTACAACATCTAGGTCTATGGAATCTACGATTTTGAGGAAGTCCTTAAGATGTTGGTTTGGATCTTCGGAACGAAGTCCATGGAATGCACATCCGCTTTGCACCAACCGGATGGTGTCGGATCGCAAGGGGGTCACATTGGCTCCGGTGAGCTCAATGGTGTTTCGGTAGCCTTGGTGGCTAGGTCGGGAATATTCTCCTAAGGTTCGGGGCCTAAGGGGTTCTAGTGGTGGGTTTTGTTGTGGTGGGATGACGGGTTCAAAGATGTTCCCGTTGTCCATGATGTCGGGTGGTTACGAACAAAGGCACAAAGAAATAAGATAGACTAAAGAAAACCTAAAAATAAAAAATAAAATCTTACTAGAAAGGAATCTAGCAAGTAGACCTAATAAAAAGAAATTCTAACCTAGACAATAACTATTCCCCGGGCTGCGGCGCCAAAAACTTGATACGTGGGAATTGCACCAGGCTTTACCTCTCAAGGGATCTTGAGAAGCTTACAACCCCCACCAGGCAGTGTACCTGATCGTTGTAGTATAGTATAGTGATAAGTACCGGGGGATTGATTGTTCAGCTTAGGAATAGTGTCGCTAGGATTAGAAAACCTAAATACTAGTTCTAAAGGTGAGGGATGATTATTTTTTGTATTTTTATATTTTTTAGAATGCAAGTAAAAATCTCGGGTTTAAAGGATTTGGGCGGAATTAGTTGCTAATCAACTAACCCAATACTAAAGATGCAATCAAAATAAAATACTAGAAATGAAAATAAACTAAATTATACTAAAGTTGTGAGCAATAAGTGGAGAAAATGTGTTTACTTAGATTTCACTACTACATAGACATCTTTTACACGTTAATTACTTGTTATAATTGCATGGATGACGGATCGTATTCCTTAATACCATTCATGGGGTGGCACACTTAACTCCCCAATTCTATAAGCTCTTATCTCCTCCTACACCATGCCCAGCACAACTATAGGGATTGTAAACAGTGGCTCATGCATTAAATACAACCAATAAAGACCTAGTGCGCGTCGGTTCATGTTTCTTAAGACGTTCAAGCATGTTACCAATTGGAGATCTGCCAGTTTTCTTAAGCCTAACATATAAATCATTCATCCAAGACAAGTATAAACAAGTAATCAAAACATAATTAACGTCTAGGTTTCATTAGATCCAAGCAAACACAAGATAGATCTAGCCTAACATGATGGAATTAAGACAAGAACACGATATAGACAACCAACACATAGACATATTGATTGAATTAAAAGAATACTTATCTCAATTACACATGAAAGGTATCAAGGGTTTGGAACCCTTGAAAAACCTGTAAAATTCGCACCAAAATCGTACTTAGGGTTTCTCCAAAACTTCTCTCTTTTTAATGTGAAAATTAGAAAACTATTGATGCGTGGGAATCGCAACAGGCTTTACCTCTCGAGAAGCTTACAACCCCCACCAGGCAGTGTACCTGATCGTTGTAGTATAATATAGTGACAAGTACCGGGGGATTGATTGTTCAACTTAGGAATAGTGTCGCTAGGATTAGAAAGCCTAAATTACTAGTTCTAAAGGTGAGGGATGATTATTTTTGTGTTTTTATATTTTTTAGAAAGCAAGTAAAATCTCGGGTTTTGAAAGAGTGGGCGGAATTAGTTGCTATTCAACTAACCCAAAACTAAGATGCAATCAAAATAAAATACTAAAAATGAAATTTAAACTAATTTATACTAAAGTTGTGAGCAGTAATTGGAGAAAATGTGTTTACTTAGATTTCCTTACTCCCTAGATATCTTTTACACGTTAATTACTTGTTATAATTGCATGGATGACGGATCGTATTCCTTAATACCATTCATGGGGTAGCATACATAACTCCCCAATTCTATGAGCTCTTATCTCCTCCTACACCATGCCCAGCACAACTATAGGGATTGTAAACAGTGGCTCATGCATTAAATACAACCAATAAAGACCTATTACGCCTCGGTTCATGTTTCTTAAGACGTTCAAGCATGTTACCATTTGGAGATCTGCCAGTTTTCTTAAGCCTAACATATAAATCATTCATCCACAACAAGAATAAACAAGTAATCAACACATAATCAATATCTAGGTTTCATTAGATCTAAGCAAACACAAGAGAGATCTAGCCTAGCATAATGGAATTGAGACAAGAACAAGATATAGACAACCAACACATAGACATATTGATTGAATTAGAAGAACACTTATCTCAATTACAATGCAAGGTATCAAGGGTTTGGAACCCTTGAAAAACCTGTAAAAGTTGCACCAAATTCGTCTTTAGGGTTTCTCCAAAGCTTCTCTCTTTTAAATGTAAAAAACTAGAAAACTATATATAGGAAAATAGGGCTGACGGCGTCAAGACAACAATGTGACGCCGTCACCTCGCCGCCAAATACTTCCTCGGACGGCCTTGATCTACTTCTGACGCCCTGTGTGACGCCGTCATCAACTACGGTATTTTATTCTTGGGACTTTGACGCCGTCAGGAACACTCTTGACGCCTTCATGAACTACGGATTTTAATTCTTGATGTTTGACGCCGTCATGGCATTACTCTTGACGCCGTCACCTACTGTTTCCAGCATGGAAAATTGAGACTTTGTCGTTTTCTTCACTTTTATGCTCCAAAAACGTCCAAAATGGCTTCTTTTCCAGAATTCACTCTCCAAGTACCTAAAATCACAAAAGGAACGATTTAGGGCAATATTTGATCAAATAAAGTCGGATTCGGGCTTAAATGATCCCCTAAAAATGGATCATTTTTCGCCTCATCAACTATATATAGGAAAAGGGGTCTGACGGCGTCAAGACCAACATTGTGACGCCGTCACCTCGCCGCCAAAACTCTTCTCAGACTGCCTTGATCTACATTTGACGCCGTCAAGACTTAATCATTTCCAGGCCGTCATGACTTTTACTCTTGACGCCCTACCTTCGTGACGCCGTCAAATCTGTACTGGGTCATCATGGAATTTTGCTCTTGACGCCGTCAGGGAGTTACTCTTGACGCCGTCACCTACTGTTCCCAGCAAGAAAAATTAAAACTTTGGCGTTTTCTTCACTTTTATGCTCCAAAAACGTCCGAATTGCTTCCTTTTCCAGATTTCTCTCCCAAAGTACCTAAAATCACAAAAGGAACGATTTAGGGCAATATTTGATCAAATAAATTCGAATTCGGGCTTAAATGACCCCCTAAAAACGGATCATTTTTCGCCTCATCAAATACACAGTAGTAGCTAGAACCAGTCGGTGCAAAACATCGTAAATTGTATTCTCACATCTACCATTAGCAATTTCTTCGACAACTTTTCTCCAATCCAAATCTCCATACTCCATTTTTGCCTTGTCTTTAACTTCATTCCAGACATCTTTATAAAAAGGACAGTTGAAGAAAAGGTGAGCATAAGAATCATTAATAGATGAACATAAAGGACAGAAGAGAGAAGCCTACTTATTTCAGCTCATAATTCTATCTTGTGTAGCAAGTCTACCATGAATTGATAGCCACAAGATAAATGCATGTCTGGGATTACATTGAGAAAACCACACAACCTTATACCAATTCACTTCCTCATTGTCTTCACTAAATTTCTCCCAAACACTCCTTAAAGAAAATTTTCCTATTTACCATTTGCACCCAACCATAAATCAGAATCAGCTCTTCCATTAGTCAAATTAGGAACTCATATACCATCAAGTCTGTCATGATGTTGTCTCCAAATTTCAGGCTAAACCCATTCATTATTAATCACAGCCTCATCAACTGTCATCTGCTCTTTAAATCTTGCTTCATATATTTCTTTAAAAGAAATAAACTCATCCAATTGTCCATTAACATGCCATCTATCATGCCAAACATTAATCTTTTTCCCATCACGAATCTCATACCAAACACTATTCCTGATTTTACCTCTTAACTCCAATACAGCCTTCCAAGTACCACTATCAGATTCATTCACATTGATCTCCCATATGCTATCCTATTTTAGCTTTACTAGATTTACCCATTTCACCCAGAGACTGTCTTTTTGATTCACAATGTTCTATAAATGCTTACACAATAATGCTTTATTCCAAGGTCCAAGCTTTTTAAGCCCCAGACCTCCTTGGCTTTTGATTCACAATTTCCTTAACTGTAGTCTTAGGAATTAGGAAAACAGAAGCCCAATAGATATGCATAGATGCCAGAACTGCTGTAATGAGCTGCAACCTTCCTGCATAGGATAAAGCTTTGTTTTTCCAATCATTAACTCTTGCCTTTACTTTCTCCACCAATTGATTGCATTCAGAAATACCAATGTTTTTAGTGATCAAAGGAACTCCTAAATACTTCATAGGTAGTTCACCAATTGCAAATGGCATGATCTCAAGTATCCTTGTCTTTTCAGTAGGTGATGAGGCGAAAAATGATCCGTTTTTAGGAGGTCATTTAAGCCGGAATTTGAATTTATTTGATCAAATAATGCCCTAAATTGTTCCTTTTGTGATTTTAGGTACTTTTGGAGTGAATTCTGGAAAATGAAGCATTTTTGACGTTTTTGGAGCATAAAAGTGAAGAAAACGGCAAAGTCTTAATTTTTCTTGCTGGGAACAGTACCTGACGGCGTCAAGAGCAATTTGATGACGGCGTCAAGAGCAAAAATGGTGACGGCCCAGTGGAAACGTGACGGCGTCAAATCAAGGCCGTCAATAGTAAAAGTGGTGACGGCCCAGAACAACATTACACATGACGGCGTCAGATTTGGATCTAGGCAGTCCGAGAATATTATGGGCGGCGGGTTGACGGCGTCAGAACTTTCTTCTTGACGCCGTCACCTTAGGAAATCTATATATAGTCTTTGTAATTTTCATTCTAAAAGGAGGACAATATAGAGGACAATTTTAGGGACGAGTTGAATAAACCCTAGCTCAACTTTTACAGTATTTTCAAGGGTTTTCACCCCTTGGAACCCTTCATGTTCAATTAAGATAAGTATCCTTTCAATTCATTCAATATGTCTATGTGTTGTTTGAATATATCTTACGCTTGTCTTAATTTTAACATGCTAGGCTAGATCTCTTGTGTGTTTGCTAGATGTTGATTATAGGTTGATTGCTTGTTTATAGTTGTAATGGATGAATGATTTCGATGTTAGGCTTAAGAAAACTGGCAGACTTCCATAGTGTAACTTGCTTGAACGTCTTAAGAAACATGAACCAATGCGTACTAAGGTTTTTATGGTTGTATTTAATGCATGAGCGAATTCTAGTGATCCCATGTTAGGAGCTTCTTGCAGGCTCGACATAGGAGTGAACTAGGAGCTTATAGAGTTGGGGAAGTACGTACGCCACCCCACGACTAGTATTAAGGAATATAACCCGTCATCCACGCAACTGTAAGAAACTATCAACCTGTAAAAGATATCTAGGGAGTAGTGAAATCTAAGTAAACACATTTTTCCCATTTATTGTTCACTCCACTAGTTAAATTAGTTTTATTTTCATTTTTGTTATTTTATTTTGATTGCATCTTTAGTTATTGGGTTAGTTGATTAGTAACTAATTCCGCCCACTCCTCTAAACCCGAGATTTTTAATTGCTTTTCATAAAATATAAAAATACAAAAAGAATCATCCCTCACCTCTAGACCTAGTTCTTAGGCTTTCTAATCCTAGCGACAATATTCCTGAGTTGAACGATCAATCCCCCGGTACTTGTCACTATATTATACTACAACAATCAGGTACACTGCCTGGTGGGGGTTGTAAGCTTCTCGAGAGGTAAAACCTGGTGCAATTCCCACGCATCAAGTTTTTGGCGCCGTTGCCGGGGAATAGTTATTGTCTAGGTTAGAATTTCTTTTTATTAGGTGTGACAACTGGCAAAATAGGGAGCCATTTATAAAACCCGCATTACATAAAAATTATAATTTTGGAATATTTGAAAAGTTTATTTTGACGAGATGTTTTACGAACGTTGGTACGCGATTTTTAATCGTACGATAATTATGGGAATCGATTATTTATTTATGGTTCGATTTGATTCGTTCGTGATGATTTATTTTGAGATCGTTATTTTTGGCACTACATTGACTCCGGCACTAGGTTAACCTAACAATTTTAATTTCATTTTAATATTTTATTATTGGATCGGATATAATTATTTTTGGAACGGGTTCGGTTTGAAAGACATTTGGTTATTTAAGTTTCGGGTTTGGTCCGTGTATTGGCATCGGGCTACTATAATCGTTTATATACGTATATAGACGTGTTAAACGTATATATATATATATATATATATATATATATATATATATATATATATATATATATATATATATATATATAAATGCGTATGTTAATAATAAAACGATCACGAGTAAACGTTATAACAATATAACGATAGTTATTATGCTATGCAAATAGTGTAATAAATGTCGGACTATTGTTATAAATAATATATATATATATAACGGCGAAATATTAAGTCGGGTAAATAATAATTAAAAACGTGATTTTTATAAATTTAAAGATTTATCGAGTTATACAAGTTGTGGTTCTTTAAAGTCCAAGTGGGCCTTATATTGTGACTTTAGTGTTGTCACGGTAGCGACACTATTCCTGAGTTGAACGATCAATCTCCCGATACTTGTCACTATACTATACTACAACGATCAGGTACACTGCCTGGTGGGGGTTGTAAGCTTCTCGAGATCCCTCGAGAGGTAAAACCTGGTGCAAATCCCACGCATCATTTATATTCACCAGTTTATCCAAACACCCCTTAATTTTGTTTGTGATGATTTTGCTAATACATTTATAGACAATATTGCAACAAGCAATAGGTCTATAGTCAGAAACTTTGTTTGGCTGATGAGTTTTAGGAACAAGAGTAATGAGAGTAGAGTTTACTTCTTTAAACAGCTTATTGGTTTGAAAGAATTCTCTTATAGCTTCACACACATCATGTCCAACAATACTCCAACTCTTCTTGAAAAAAATAGCAGTATAACCATTTGGGCCTGGAGCTTTACCATCATCCATTGCAAAAATAACATCTTTGATTTCTTTATCAGTCACTTCACTTGTCATACTCTCAGCTTCCACAAGGTCCAACTTATTAGTAAACAAATCCTCAGGATTCTTAATAGCCTCAGTATCACCATTGCTACCCAAAAACTACTCAAAATGCCTCACAAACAACTCATTAATGCTTTCTCCTTCAAACTAGTTACCATTGTCATCACATACTCTTCTGATTCTATTATAGTGCTTCCTGATTTTAATAATATTGTGAAAGCACTTAGTACTGTTCTTGTCACCTTCACTTAGCCATTGAATCTTAGCTTGTTGAGCTAGCAACTTTTCTTCATCAATAGAAGCCTCATTATATTCAAGCAGAACTTTAGACAATTTGCTCTTAAACTCTTTATTCTGTGGGTCAGACTCGACTTTCACTTGGGCTATTTTCAACTCCTCTTTTAATCTCTTTACATTTTCAAACATATTCCATTCCTCCAAGCTAGCTTATTTAAATGCTTCTTCATATTTTTCAACTTTTTAACAAGCTTGAACATCTTATAACCTTCCACAGGAATCTCCCATTCCTTGCTTACCACCTCCATGAAATATTTTTATCAGCAATGAAATTGGAGAATCTAAAAGACTTATGATTTTTCATTAGAGAGTATGGTAAGCTTAAAACAGCGGGACTATGATCTGAAGTGAAAAAAGGGTGAAACATAACACTAGCATCCCCATACTTCCCAATTAAATCCATATTAGCCATTACTCTATCAAGCTTTTTCATAATGCTCGTATCAGATTTTAATGGAGATTTAATCCAAGTGAAAAATATCCGTGTCTATCTTGCTCCATCGCATTTTAAGTGTCTATCTTCCTATTTTTAGTTATTCTCAAAATAATGTCCACCTAAAAAAGTATATATATATATATATATATATATATATATATATATATATATATATATATATATATATATATATATATAGAGGTGGGTTCATGAAAAAAGTCCACTTTGGTAGAAAAGTGTACAAATCAACCCCTCCTTTTTTTCACACCAAACTACAGGGACCTAATTGTATTTTCCTTCATTTTTTAAGGAGTTTTTTGCAAATTTGCACCCTACCCCCCCCCCCCCCCCCACCCCCCACCCACCCCCCCCCCCACCCCCACCCCCCCACCCCGCCGAAAAAAGAAAAAAAAATTCCCGCCAAAAAAAAATTTTTTTTTGGGGCCAAAAAAAAAAATTTTTTTTTTTTTTGGGCCAAAAATTTATAACCCAGATGCACCTTTTTTTTTTAGTGCATCTCAGTTATAAAAATTGGTGCATCTCAGTTATAACTGAGATGCACCAATTTTTATAACCCAGATGCACCTTTTTTTTTTAGTGCATCTCAGTTATAACTATGATGCACCAATTTTTATAACCCAGATGCACTAAAAAAAAAAGGTGCATCTGGGTTATAATTTTTGGCGGGAAAATTTTTGGCCCAAAAAAAAAAAAAAAAATTTTTTTTGCCCCAAAAAAAAAATTTTTTTTGGCGGGAAAAAATTTTTTTTTTTCGGGGGGTGGGTGGGGGGTGGGGGGTGGGGGCATGTTTGCAGACATACCCCTGAAGTTTGAGATGTTTCAAATTAAACCCTATAACCTTTTTTTCTCACTTTTCTACCAAAGTGGACTTTTCTCTAGAACCTTACCCTATATATATATATATATATATATATATATATATATATAGTGTAACTTTCAAACGAGAACCATTTTAACTGCAAGAACAGCGAAAACTAATTTTTAACCATTAGATGAATGAATCAATGGTTTAAATGATGTGTGGCATAATTGTAATAAATTAAAATCTAAAATTTAAGCTTTAATTAGCATAAGGGTATTAAAGGAATTTCGCATTTGTGCTTTACAAAAACTGCTGCGGTTAAACAAATATATCTCCAAAATATTAGGTCAAAAGCTCATTCCCTTCTTTATCTCTCTCTCATTCACGCCTCCATCCACAATCATCCCACCATAACTCTTGTCGATCCAGAAAAAAACAATGAAAAAAAGTTTCGATCACCCCTCTTTATCATCTTGTCGATCCATTATCAAAGAAACACAATTTATATAAAAGTTTCATAGTCCGCTGATGTCGACCCTACAACCATATGATGTCCTACTTATCATTAAAAGTCATGTAAGTTATGTTTGGTCCGTTTATATATTTCTTTATGATAATAAAAAATGATTTTTGTTAAGTTTTTTAAATTCCTTATGTCTAAAGATTGAAGGTTGGTTGTTCGTGATGAGATGATCTAGTATTAGTTATATATGATTCTTTGTGCATTCAAAAGAAAGGATTAAAGAAAAGTATAATAACCTTTACGTTATGCATCAAAAGGTTTAATTTTGGCTCTTCAACTATAAACTTTTTTTTGTGAATCTAGATTTTGCTTATTTGTTTCAAAGTGTTAATGGGCTGGAATGAGCAATATGGTTATAAGTGTTATTTAGATGTTAATTTATCTAGTGTTTAAAATTATTTTTTTATTTTATATGTTTTGGTTAACATTATTAAAACAAGTGGTAATGGTCCTCTGGCTCATAACTAGATACACATATGCTTCTTAACTTCTAAAAATGCATATGAAAAGTTTATCTCATGATCTCGTCATTTCATTGTTCAAAACATGATTTTGCTTTCAAAGATATGAAAAAGTTACAGATTTAGGTTAATGATTATTTTATTTGATGTATAAAAACATGTATGTTCAAAAGTCAAAACATACATGTTCAACTTTGTTAATACACAATGAATAACAGTGATGTTTTGAATAGGTGTAACAGGTGTGTTTGTAAAAGTTTAACACATCAACTTTGTTAATACAAAATACAAATATAGATTCAAGGATAAATGGATGCATATATGTTTTAAATTGTGCAAAACATGTATGTTCCAAACATACATCTTCAAAACATATATGTTTTTGGAAGATGTGCACTTATGTTTTATGTGTTTTATAGTTGGTATAAATTTTTTTATGTTTTTTTGAAGGAATACATTTATGTTTTTGAAAGGGGTACATACATGTTTTATAGTTAATATAAAATGAATGAAATGGTATGATGATAATACATTTATGTTTCGTGCATGCTTGTTTCAGATTGATTGATGAAGATGATGATATCATTCAAGACCGGGAAGTGGATGAACACGATTATACATGAAGATACTTTGGGTCTTTGGAGATATATGATTATTTCATGTGTTTTTGTACTTGTAATCAAGTGAAATGTAACATTTAAGTATATCAATCTTGTTTTTCTTTCTATAATGATTTATGTTCTTTAATTTGTGTTTATAAAAATATTGGTAGTTTATTAAAAAAAATGTTAGCTAAAAAAACATGTATGCACGTTGATTATTTAGAAAAAAAAAAGAAAAAAAAACATGCATGCACTTTGACTAATTGAAAACATGTATACACCATAACTATTTGGAAGAAAAAAACATGTATGCACATTTGCGTAAAAAAAACATGTATGCACCACGACTATTTGAAAACTTGCTAGCATTAAAAAAAAAAAAAAAAAAAAAAATCCGAATTTTAAGAATTATGAAAAATGGGAATTAAAAAAAAATGAAAATGTCTTTTACTATTATACCCTTTTGAATTAAATAAAAATAACAAAATGCTATGGAGCATTAAATGATGTACATTGTGTATTATTAGTTGTAAAAGAGTGGTTTTCGCAGTTCTTGCACATAAGATGGTTTTCGCAAGAAAGGGACCCTATATATATATATATATATATATATATATATATATATATATATATATATATATATATATATATATATATATAATTCATTGCTTTACTTATTTTACTCTTAAATAGTTTTCATATCATAAAATATGTATTTGATTGATGCGTAAAGTGCATAGCTAAGACTATTCACAATGAAGGTGAGGCCTCACCCTCACCTCTCCCCCTTATGAGTGACACCCACATTAAAACCTCCCTTTTCTCAAGCGTGATCGAAGGAAAAAGAGGAGTGAGTGGTGAGCGACCTCACCATTTTTTATTTTTGTCCACTCAAGTGTGAGTGGGTTATTTTGTGAGGTATGTTTATATAAAGTGGGATAGTTTTTAGAGGTAGGGGAAGTGGTGGTCATTGTGTCTGAAAGATGAAGTGAGTGGTGATGAGTTGAATGGTAATGTGACGCTCATATGATGGTAAGAGGAATGGTGACCATTGTATCTATCTTAAAAATCACACTTCATTAAATTGAATTTATATTTATTACACATATTATAAAATGCACAAAATTGTTTGTGGACCCTCTTTCCAAAACGGAGGGGGTAATAATTTGGTAAAATAAGAGTGCACGGTGCACTATGGTATACTCACACCATTAGGGTATTTTTGGACCAATGGTGTCGCCATTCACGCCATGTTGCATCGGTCTTGCTCGCTTTGCTCCGCCAGCGGATGCAGTTGGTATCTTTTTATTTATTTTTTTCTCATTTTTCATTTTGTGAGTAAGTGGTATTTTTGGTAATGTGTTATGCGACTCACATGCACAAATAATAGTTATTGGGAGTTATTGTTAGCTAAGTTGTTTTAGATATCGGGGTTTATTAGCCGGATGATGAGGTGACACTGAGGTGACACACCAATAACGGTTATAGGGTGCTTCCTGCACCTAGCTCTCTAATAATAGTCGAATAATGTTGATTAAATTAGAATTATGCAAAACTTACTACCAAAATACAAAATAAATGACCTAGCTAGTTACTCATTCTCATTAACTCCAATTGCTTGGAAGGTTGGATCACTCAATGGATGACATATTTGGATTCATCATATTACCATTACAATATTTCAATTTGATTTTCACTCTACAAAGATCCCTATTAGGTTAAGAGAATATCACCTCATATTTAAGAAGTGCAAGATGAAACCATGGTCATCCTTATTTGAACTATATCCTGCAACAATACTTTTGCACTTTCGACCGTTCTTTTTCTTGACTCGTTAGCCCGATCCGCAATTTTACGCACCATCTTCTCCAGACCGGACTGGGTGAGTTTCTTTTCCAAAGGAGAATCCCTAAGTAACTCTAGTAGCATCTTAGCCTTGCTCCGGGCTTTGTAGGTCCCATATCTAGTTAACCTTAACAAACCTGGGATCGGACCTTCATCTAGAATAAGTTTCCTATATTTACTTCTTGAGCTCATACACAATGTAAGCAATACACTAACCGCGTGTTCTTTACTAAGAACTGATCCATCTTCAACTGTTTCTACTAATGTTAATATCCCATTTTCAGCGTTTGTTATAGCAGTTATTCCTTCTTGAGATTCTGAAATTATTTTAATTAAGCCAGTGGTTATTTCCGCAAATTTTGAGTATTTCTTGCATTCTTTAAGGAGCTTGATGAGAGGTGAGGTGATGGTTGTGTCGAGGATTATCGTTGGTTGTTTTTTGGACGTGGTTAGGTTGTGAAGTGTCGTTACTGCGTCGACTTTCCCTTGACTGGTCCCACATCTTAGGATTTGTACTAGAAGGGGAATTGCTTCCGAATTGACGATTGCTAGTTTGTTTTTTGGTGAGGCGGATAGTGTTAAAATTGTGGTGGTTGCTAAATCTCGAAGGTTGTTTGTGTTTTGAAATTTAAGAAGCTCCACAAGAGGAGGGATGGCACCACATGTCATCATTTGTTCCTTGTTTCTGAAATCAAACACAAATGAACTGGTTAGAAGTATACAAGAAATTGATCTAAGAAATAGTTATTATTTTAATACAAATGTTAGTTTACCTATCTTTCACTAGCCTAATTAGTCATATATAAATCTTAATTCTTAAAGTTGCAAACTTGCAATAGCCACTTTCAGAATGCACATCCATAAACCCCCTTAGCTAAAAGATTGTGATCCAAGAACCAATACTCACTAATTTCAGCAACATAAGAGGAAATAGGAATAACAAAGCTAGTAGGGTAATTTACTTTGTTACCTAACATGCGAAGAGTATGAACTTGAATTTGAGTACTACACACTAGAAATTTTGAGTAATTATTTACTTTGGTACCTAACACTTCACATAAGCTTAACATACTAAGAATCAATGTATTGCTCTTAGTCTTAATGTAGAGATACGCAAGCATAATCACATCGTTACTAGAAAATAATGAATATAACATCCAAACTCACTCTTTTCTTTGATATTATCCTTGCCTCTAGATCCCATAAGTCCATTCACCGAATGAGACATTGCGTTCTTGAAACAGATTATGGGTTCTAAAAAGCATGCATTTTCAAAACTGATTTTTCCCCCTACAGAAAACGCGCAAATAATCATGTTTTTTCTAAGAACACTAGCAAGGTAACGGCTTCATGAGATTCACATTTACTCGTCGTCGCCCTGAAAAGTGAATTTACCGGCCAGACACTTAAACACACACACTTTAAAGTTTAAACACATATACACACATCGTATAGTATATATAAGTACTAGTAGTATTTACCACATTGAGTGGGTGTCATTACTTTGATAGTTTTAATGTAGTAAAAACCACAGTACCATCCCTATGCTCTAATTGTTTGCCCAATACTATATATGCAATAATAATCCAAAACAAAACACTAACCGTTCATTACTAGAAGCCAAATTTAGCAATGCTAAAAGCGATGCCTCAACCGCGTCATGATGATTCTCGTGAAGCATTATAACAAGCGGTTCAATAACTCCGGCACTGGCAAACTTAGCACGTATATTTCCACCAGAATTTCGGCTACGTATCATACTTTTAATCTCTTTAGCAGCTTGTATCTTCATTTCAAGATCACCGTTGATTAATTTGTTAGATATTTGATCGACTAGGGTTTCTTTGTGTTGACTTGATCGTTCGTTTTCGTCTTCCATATTTGTGTGTAAAAAAATGAAGGTGTTTTCATGTGTATAGTGTGCAAATAAAGTTGCATACAATATAGTATATAGCTGGCCGGTGAAATGAAATGTGTCTGCCCGTTTCAATATAATTTGTCAATTTAAATTGTATAATAATATGGATTGAATTATTGATGCAACGCACAATGGTGGATTTGGTATTATTTTCTGTTTTTATATATATAAAGTTTTGTCGATTAACGTTGTAGATGTGTGAAAAGGTTTGGGTTAAATTAAATATCTATTTATCTGTCATCATCACAACAACAACAATATACTTAATCCCATCAGGCAAGGGTATGAGGAGGTAGAATGTAGACAGGTTTTACCCTTTCTCAAGATAAACCGAGAGTAAGAATACTACTTCCTGAAAGACATTCGGCAAATGTATGTGTGCGAGTGAGAGTGCTCAGATATAAGTACGTGATGTGTGCAAGTGTGTAATAACAATGATAAGGAGTCTAAAACACATGAGACAAAAAGAAAACTAACAAGCATACAAAGCAAATAAGCATAATACCATCAAAAGAACAAAGTAGAAAAAAAGACATAAACATATAAAAACATACTCCACAAGATAACACCGAAAATAGAATAGATAAATTGCAAGTATAAATAGAATACCATCAACCGAAAATAGATTAAAATAAAATAAAGGACAAAGATACATGAGCAAAAACATACAAGCATAAAAGCAAAAACGCAAAAGAGGCAAGGGCACCCAGAGGAATGCGCAGGGGCGGACCTACATTGTAGGTTTGGGGTGGCGGTGCCCCCATGGCTAGCCGAAAAAGATAAGTTTTTTTTTTTTTTTTTTTTTTTTTTTTTTTTTTTTTAATTTTGACCTTTTTTTTAAAGTGCTCCCAACAAAATTCAAATTGCCCCCCACCTAAATACTAAAATCCAACATTCAACACTCTAAAACTTTATAAATCATTCATCTCCAAGTAATAATACTCGATTTATCATTTCAATAATACTTTTTTATTCCACATTTTGTTGCTATTGTCGAAAAAAATTTTTGCCTCCTCACATCTTATTTTCCTGGATCCGCCACTGGGAATGCGAGCAAAGAGAATGGGCTAAAGGCAACTAAGACATAAAGATAGCAACTAAGATTTAAGCAAGACAACGATATGGGAGCCTATAGCTAAGGGCAAAGCAAAATATACATGTAAGCTACTAAACGCCTAATAAGCCTGGACAAGTTATTGGACTCTATATTTGTTTATCTGCCATGATCGAAACCAATAAAAGTCTCTTACTATTAGATAGATTTAACCTAAGGTTTCTAAGCTTAATTTACGGAGGTTATGTGTCGCTAAGGAGTGTTGTTTCGATTCACATGTATCCATTATTTTTAGCGAGATTTCAGTTATGTGTTTTCTATAAAAGACAAACACTACTATACCGCATAATCAAGGGCGGACCTATGTAGGGGTAGGGGAGGGTCCCGATCTAGAAGACTCGAATCAACAAGTTATGAGAATAACTTGATGATTTCAAAGTCTCTCTCTAAACAAGCATGAAAGGATATTTTGACATTGATGTGTAGCAAGTTTTACAATCCCTTAAGCAGCATATCTAATTGTTGTGGTAGCGTACATGAAAGTTCAAGAGATTGATCGTTCTCTAAGAGAATAGTGAGGTAGACTTGTAGAGTTTGACGAATTGGTATTAAGAACTAAAGTAGATTATTTTTTTAATTTTTTTGTGTTTTAGTTGAAAGCAACTAAATTATCGGGTTTTTGAGAGATTTGATTGTAGACTAATATTAACCTAAAGACAAGGAACTAAAATGCAAGAAAAGTAATTTGTTGTATCGATATATAGAAAAAAACGTATTTCTCTAGGGTGCACTACTCCTTATTTATAATAAGTTATATCTACTGAGTATATCATGCCTTAACTAGTGGCTATGGAGGATATTTCCAAATTACTGTAGTGTCTTAGGGGGTATTTGATTTCAACTTAATTGACTTAATATGAAAAAAAAAAACTGAATTAATTAAGTCATATGAAAACTGTTTGTTTGTGATTTAATGGAGAAAGATGACTGAAAATATTAAGTAATAAAATTGAGGTTGTCTGCATTAAGTCATCTGTTAATTAACATGATTAATGAAAAAATTTAACAAACAGGCCCTTAGTCCAGCTCCTACATTATATAGTAATTACTCTCGTGCCTTGGTCCGGCTCCTATAATTAATCACTATGCATTAGCTATCCAACCTGTTAACGTCTTGCAAGCCTACACAAATCTACAATCTCAAAATTGTTGCACATAAACAAGCAAAGAACCCTAAGCAACTCAGCAATGCTAATAACCTAAGCAAATTCTAATATTTATGTGTTTCTTAGTCCAACACTAAACAATTATCACACATTATCGCCTTTGGAGACCTAATAAATTCTTCAGTGATAGATAATCACAATTAACAATCAAGAAAACAAGAGATATACCTAATTACTAACAAGTTTCATGCAATTCTAGATAAACATTAAGTGATATAGCCTAGCATAGCATACAAAGAACAACCAAAGTCACAATCAAAGCAAGCAATGATATACATGGTTGGATGATTAATGAATAAACTTATCTTGATATTATACTTTAGTTACAATGAAAAAGTGGTTGAAAAAAGCATTAGAATAGGCTAGAATAATTATGAGGATGACGGGTCAGCTCGTCGTAATCGATTTAGGTTTTTTTTTTCCACCTACTTAGATCTGACGGCGTCAAGCTTTGGAGGTGACGACTTCACGTGCTCGAGGTGACATCGTCAAGAGGGGATGGTGATGGCATTTGGGAGAACTGCTCGAGCACCAAAAAAAAAAAAAAAAAAAAAAAAAAAAAACCTTCACTATCTAGAGTGCTTTTATGACGACGTTAGCTAAAAGTGATCTCAACTTTAAACTTTTATCTTTTTCTTTCAAACTTCTTTCACATGAGCTCAAAACTTGTCCAATTCCATTAAATGTATAAATTTCAACTTAGAAACCAAATATGGAGAATTTTAGACAAATTAAAGATAAAGTAAGGTAAAATGCACAAAATGAAAGGGTAAGTGACTCCTAAAAATATTGTTAAACGTACTACTTTTATTTTTCTCTTCCCACTTGCACATATAATCTTGAAAAAAAAAACAAAAAACAAAAAACCTTGCTCATAGGACTGTAAATGAACCGAACGAACACGAACGGAGCCTTGTTCATGTTCGTTCGTTTAATTTTAACCGGACAAATAAACGGAAATGAACGCTTAAACGAGCGGATTTTCTTGTTCATGTTCGTTTATTAAGAAAATGAGTTGTTCATGTTCGTTTATGTTCGTTCATTAAGATATTAAACGAACGCTAGACGATCGAACATGAATGAACATAAACAAACTAATATAAACTTTATTAAATTATACACAATATATTAATATTATAAGTGTTGTTTTGTTTAAACAAAGCAATTTTAAAATTATACAATGAAAATATATGATATATGAACATAAATAAATAAATGAACATAAGTAAACACATAATCGGACGTTCACGAACATAAATGAACGGACGCGACTTTTGTTCATGTTCGTTCATTTAACTAAACGAACGTAAAATATTGTTCATGTTCGTTCATTTAATAAATAAACGAACATCAACGAACTTTTTACCGAACAGTTAATGAAATGTTCAATGAACGTTCAGTTTGTTTACGACCCATATAAAAGCAAAAGCATACGCACTCTTTTTATTTTCTCTTTACGTTTGCAAACAAAAAAAAATATGTTTTTAGTAAAGTTTTATTTTATCTTTTGGAAATGGGTGTCACTTTCAACATGTCAGTCTTATGCGTTAATTTGTAAGTAGTAACCAACCTCCATCCTTGATCAATCACTATTATCACGTTTAAACATTTTCTATTGGTCTTGACTCTTGACACTTGATGGTCAACCACTTTGGACTCTACTGATTATTCAACCACGTTTCTAACGTATTTTTTAGTTAATAATGGCGTCTTAGTGCCATATTATTATGGCTAACGTGTGAATTGTATCATGTGTGTTAGATCAACACTTGAGTCATATTACAATGGGTTACTGTCATAAAATCTAGAGTAAATTGGTTTGTAATGTGTGCATCGTATCATGTGTGTCAGATTGACACTTATGTCTCATTCAGAGCCGTGTACGAGAGTATGCGAGGTGTGTCATTGGCTCATCACAATGGGCCTCCAAATTATAGAGGCTAAATGGACATGGTGTTAAAGGCATCGAATTGCAATTTTTACCTAACAATGATTAGATGATTAAAATATGGTTTATTCTTTTTATCTTGTTATAATTGTCGAAAGAGCTTTCTTTAAAGAAATGCAAGTTGTAGATAAAGGTTAAGCGTTACTCTGGATCAAGTGCAGGATTTCAGACAGGGTATGTTTGACGAAAGCTTTTGCGTCAGAAACTGGAGATGTAGCTGAAGGCGAAAATAAAACGAGAGCTAAGAAATAAAGATTATTTTTGTAAGTTACATAAAGTAACATTTGATATTAAGTTTTTAAAATCTTTGATAAGTTTTATTTGTCAACAAAACATATATTTGAAGTGCCTTATTTAAAAAATAATAATAAACATAATTTTATTATAATCTTGTGTGTGTCATCTATGCCCATAAAAAAGAAAAAATAAATAAATAAATAAACTAGAGACGGTGAATGATACCTGTGCAACATATATATCAAGCGGCAAAAGCATGGTTTTGACCAACAAAAGACGCGACTGGCTAGAGAAAACTGAATACAGGTACTCACCCCTTAAGGGCCGGACATAGAGCATAGCATATTACACAAAAGCGCTACTTTCTCTATACAAATTGAGAACTGAGCAAGAAATGATCGAAACCAATTTTGAATGCTGCTTTTGCTTATACCAAATAATGATACCAATTACAACAGTTCAAATACATCCTCTCTTGCTATCAAAATTCACTTTACATGTAACACCAGAATAAAGAAACCCTCTAAAAAGCCCAATAATAATACCCCTATAAAACCTCAATCTTAAAGGAAAAAACAAGAAGTCAGAGACAAGAATCATTTAAAGTCAACTCTCACAGTTGTTCTAATACGAAAAACCTCTCGAGGGGAGACACGGGCCTAATCACATACCACAAACAGGGTTCAACTAACTTGAAATTGGTCATTAACAGTTACATGAGGGCTTCGCCTTTTATATCCTCCAAAAAGATAACCAATGGCCTATAATTTAACCTCCTATAAACGATTTACACTCAACTCCAGACACCTTCATATATTTTTTCAAGATTTTTCTACCATTTTCCAATCATTCTATTGGAACTTACCGGAAAGAAGATAAGGAAATTCAAGATTGGGTTATAATGTGCCTAGTTTTTGCTGGTTTCTTTATAAAAAAAATTGGCATTAGTTCAGTAATTATTAGGCCAGTTGAGTTGGGCAGCAGGCGGGGGCGGCTGCTGCTGTTGATACATACTAGATGCGGGTCCCACCATGTCAACGCCAGCCATTGACTGGGGCTGTTGAAGAAGTGGGTGAATGGGTCCGGTGGTCACTGGTTGTGCAGGGTGGTGGTGATACATACCAGCAAAATTTCCATGTGCGGCTTGTGTTGGGGCATATGCTACTTGACCACCTTGTGGGAGATTATAATGCAAACCAGTAATGTCTCGACCAGGTGCAGCTATCCATACGCCTGGACCTTCGCTCTACATAAACATAAATAAAACATTAATATGATTTTGAGGAAGAAACACATACTATGCATTAACATGCACAATACCATCCAAAGAATCATCTCTAATATATAAGCCGTAACAAGACTCATTTCTAACAAAGTCCGTTCATCAGCTGAACTTAGAAAGGCTCAATTTTCTTTTTAAATTAGCATGAATGGAACTAATAGATATCGAGCTTCACATAATTATGAGGTTCTTGGAATTGCCAATTTAAAGTGCTTATCTGCTTTGAAAATAATAGATAACTGCATGCTTATCCTATAAGTGTATTTACTGTAAAACAAATAGGCTAAACAAGTCACATCTAAGCAAAAACTCTGCGTAAAAAATCGCAATAAGCAGATAAGCACTTCAAATAAGCAATCACAAACACGCCCTTTGTGGAATAAAAATCGTTAACAAGACTCGCCAACATCAATAAACCAGAAGATAAACTCAATGCTAACATTACCTAACAAAGATCAAGTAAAAAAAAGAAACAAACCTGCTGCCCTGTAACGTATCCATTACTTTCCTTAAACTGAGATCCGCCTAGGTCTTCGTTAGAAGTTGAATTACCAGCTGTCACTGCTGGGTTTTGATTATAACCAGTTGGGGATGAGCCATATGGTCCATAGGTTCCGGGAATTCCAATGTGAGCTGAGTTCGTTGGATTACCTCCAGGCTTGTATTGTGGATGTGGATATTTAGGAGTTGCCACTGGCGGAGCTGGAAACATTCCGCCGGGTTGAGGTTGTTGGGGGAATGCACCATTGCTCAAAAACTGATGAATGGGAGGAGGAAGGTAAAATGGGGGAAAGTACGGGCCATATGGGATAAAATTTGGAGCGTAATGTGGTAAATGTAACCCCGTTGGCTGCCTGAACACAGGTACTTGTTGCTGAGAGACGGCTATGGGCGTCTGCATTAACCCCCCTGCTTGTGTGGATAACGGTGTTGGAACAGCGGCAGATAACATTAATGGATTCCCAACCTGTGGTCCACATGTAAGAAGTCATTAGAACGAGATTATAAAACTAAATGATTTCCCAAGTATTATAAGAACATTTGATCGTAAAATGCAAACCTCTTGAGAAGATTGAGAAGCCTGTTGAGATACAGCTGGAACGTTCCCGTTGTACTTGGTGACCACCACGGGTGGGTGGAAAGGTGATATGCGCCCATCACTATCAGCACCAGAACGATAAAACTGAGGATAATAACCTGCTGGGTCGAATGGTTGTTGAACCTGTGTGCAAAGAAATACACAAATGATTCACATAAGTGCCCTGTAAAGTTACTCCCAATCGTTCAATAAGAATAGTTTCTGATACTTACAGCAAAGCTTGGGACACGAGAAGCATCAGGTGCTCGAGACTCATTGGTTTCAAAAGGTGCAACATGACTGCCTATTATTGGTGGTATGAAACCAAAATTCAAGTTAGAAGAAGGATGAACCACAGGAAACGGATGACTAGGAAATGGGAGTGAAGTCTCATGTTTCGGCTCTACGTGCTCAGGCGCCACATTAGATGAGACGTCACCTTCAGGTGACAGATTTTGAGGTACGTTAGAAGAAGATGGTGGACGGTCAGAATCATGTCCATCTTCAGCCGTAACCAACACATCTTCGTTCCTGAACCCAATAAAAATAATTGGTCAAAAAATGCTTTAAAAAAATGCAAATATAATCTAATAAGCATGGGAGCATTAGACAAACCTAGCGGTCTGTTCCTCTATATGTTCAGCAATCTCCTCAGAAGCCTCAGAAGGAGACGGACTCTTGTCGCTCGTTGGACCATTCAATGAGCTTGGATTAAAACCAAAACTAGCATCAAAACTTCCAAACTGAAACCCAAGTTTCTCAACTTCAGCAACATGAAGGTGATTTGGAATAATAACATGCTGACCATCAGAAATGTGTGATTTCTCTACTTTCCTCTCAGTTGACTCGAGAATGCTGGATCGTGGCTTTGATGAAGAATGAACTTCAGCTGGAATGACCGGCACCTCAGTCCCAAGTTCTTGAGCAGGAACAAGAGTTGTCGGTTTTGGTTTCCACTCCTTACCAGGAGCCACTGTAGGAAACCAAAAAAATACATAAAACAATTATCAGAATTCAGTTTAACTTCATTTTTGGTACTTCGAGGTTTTAATTTAAAAATTAAATAAATAAATAAATAAATAAATAAATTGTTGAAGATGTCAGTTACCAATAAATTAACTATCAGATAATCAAAACCAGTAAAGAACATGACAGATAATCAAACTATCGTATAAATACGTATCACATGAATTAATACCTTTTTGAGGCCCAATTGCTTGTTGTGGCCTGTTATTGTAGCTTGAAGATGGTCTGCTACTGGAAGAGGAAACATTAGTCGAAGGTGCAGGTTGTGAAGACTCTGAAACCAAATTATTCTCCTCTCCATATAACACCGTTCCTTGCACGAAGGAGCTTCCAACCTCGAGACCAGCTGTCATAGTAAGCATTTCAAAATATAAGTTCCAATAACTACCATCTAAAAAGTCATGACAATATAATGGCACAAAATCGCATAATTTTAATGTGTTTCTATTCAAGACTTTTGAGTAAAAAAAAAATCCTCACATGCAGTTGTAATCTCAGCAGAGGTCTCTTGGGATTGTTCAACAACAGGAGTTCTTCGAGTTCCAACTTCACGACTAATTGTACCAACAGAAGGTCGTGAGTCCTGTGATGGCATAAGAATAGGATCTGAAGCAGACAAAGGAGCAGCCGTGATTTTGTTTGCCTCTGAAGAGACTTTTGGGAGTGAACACTCCAACTTATCACTTGCAGTAGCCGTGCTTACTTCAGATTTATTGGAAGAACTGCAAAAAGTGGAGTGTAACATGTACTTAGAGAGGAATTAACCCTGGAGTTTGTATCTATTTCAAATAAAAAGCTAAAAAGAAAAAAGAAAATAAAAATATAATGAATGTAACACCTTGCAACCAATATCTCTTTATTCTTCTTATCTTGAGGTGTGGGCAAGATTACACCATCACCAGCACCTTTATTAATTTCATTGTCCTTTGCAGAGACAACGTTCCTGCTACCGCCTGCATTTAGTTTTTCAACAAATAAAATAAAATAAATAAGAGTTTGAAGTTTCCGCATACCTATGAGTCTATGACTACCATATTTCAACATTAGAACTTTTGATAACATTAGAACTTACATGGGGGTTTATATGGGTTCAATAAACAACAACTATTACCAAAATAAAAAAAGAAACACACTAATATATCCATGAACACTATAAAGGCATAAAGGCGATGGAATAAATCTTGTATATTACCTTGAGAACTGTGGCGAGCTGAGTAGTTTCCCCGCCCACCCCTGTTCCCACGTCCCTGCATCCCAGGTTTCCATTTAGGCTCTGTAGATTCTTTGATGTTATTCTGCAGAAAAGAAATAGGTTAACTTCTTAGATATAGAAGCGTAAACAATTTTCTAGCACACGAGTGTAAAGGTGTATAAAACTGTGTCGTATAAAAAAATTCAAATTGTTATTTTATTTCAATTTCTAAATAACTGATGTAATAATATACCCTGGTGAAAAAATAGTAGATCGGTCGATAAAATAACCACTAAAAGCCCCTAAAGTGTAGAACTAATGAAAGATGGCTCATAGCTTCCTTAAACATCAGAAACTGATCTTACCTCTTTCTTGCGGTCCCGCTTCCTCCCCCTTACTTCATGAAATGGATCTGCACAAGATTAAAACAAAGATTTTAATTGTGCTTAACTTTTTTTTGAGACAGTATATAAAAACAAAGCTAGGAGAGACATTTCAAGTGATCAGGGCTTGTGAACAATCTACGTTATTTGAAACTAAAAACAAGAGACACGTAAAAATCCGAACTTGATACGAGTACAGTAGCACCAGTTCAGTTAAACGATGCAACAACAGTTACGAACAAGGTATATTAATGAGATACCTAACAGTGACCTTCACTTTGCGCACAATATCCAATCCCAGACATCACTCCACAGCCAAAAAAAACACCATTTCAGCTCCAAAAACCACTCTAACACCTTAACCCTAACTACACATCTTACAAAACTAATAAAAATCAAAACTTTATCACACTATTCAGATTTCTCACACAATATTCAATCCTAGAAATGATTCTAACGCCATAAAAACAACAAATAAACACCAATTCACCAAACTACATCAACAAGACTAACAAAAACCAATACTATATCACAACATCCCCCCAAAAACACAAAATCAACAACAGTTTACAAACTAACCCATCAATAGCACCACACTAACCCTAACGAAAAGTATACAGCCACTTGCAAAACAAATAAACATCAAAACTTTATCACATTTCTCACAACAAATTACATAACCGACAAAACATTGAGTTTCACTCTGCACACGACATTTAATCCCAAACATCAAACCACCCCCAAAGAAACACCAAATCGGCTTCAAAAGCCACTCAAACCCTCACGATAACTACACCACCACTTACAAATCTAATAAAAATCAACACTTTATCAGTGAAACTATCCCTACAAACAACAGTGATACCCATTACCAAGCATCATTCTAACGTGAAAAAAACAGTAACCATAACCAAGACACATCAATTCACCTTTGAAAACCACTATAACCCTAACCAAAACTACACCGCCACTTACAAAACTAATAAAAATCAAAACTTTATTCGCATCCCACAGAATATCCAATCCCACATCTTCCTAACTAGAAAAAAAAAAAAAAAAAAAAAAAAAAAAAAAAAAAAAAGTAATTCAGCTTTGAACACCACTGAACTTTTTTTTTGGGTAAAAGGAACTAAAAGTCCCCAGTTAAATATATTATACCAAAAAACAGATAAGTACAATGGAATGTGGCTGAAATACCACATTAACCTCAAGCATAGCCTGAACACCACTGAACTCTAACGACAACTATACCATTTTTTTCAAAACCAACAAAAATCACAACCTCTATCACATTTGTCAAATAGAAACACACGGTTAACCACATTTTACAAATCAAAACCATCAAAAACACAGCTCTAACCCTAACAATAACTACAGCGCCACTTAAAAAGCTAATAAGCATAAAAACATTATCAAATTCCTCACACAACCAAACAGCACTTTACAAACATAACCAATAAAAAAACACCACTCTAACCATCACAATAAGTACTCTGCCACTTGCAAAACTACCAAAATTCAATTCTTTATCGCATTAATCACATTTCTCACACAGCATTGAATCACAAATATGGTTCTAACACAAAGAAAAATAAGTAGTCACAACAAATAAACAACATATCACCATCAAGCACCACTCTAACCCTAACCCTAACAACACCACCACTTATGAAACTAATAAAGATCAAAACTTTATCGCATCAATCACAAAAACACACAGCTAACAACAGTTAACAATCAAATACCAAAAAAAGGTAAACCAATAAGTACAGTACCACTTGCAAAACTAATAAAAATCCAAACGTCATCACATTTCTCTAACAAAAGAAACAACATCCAATCCCAAATATCATCCTAACGCGAAAAAACCAGCATTTGAGCTTCAAACACCACTCGAACCCTAACGATAACTACACCACCACATACAAAACTAAAAAAATCAAAACTTTATCACATTTTCCACACAGCCAACTTCACTTTACATAACAAACCCTAAAAGGAGCTACATTACCACTTACAAAACTGCAAAAAGTCTAAACTTTATAGCATTTCTAAATTCTAAAACAGCCAGCAACACTATACAAAACACTGAGCTTCACTCAGTACACCATACCCAATCCAGATATCACCCCGACGCGAAAAACCGCATTTCAGCAACAAAAGGCCACTCGAAACATACCGATAAGTACAGTACCACTTACAAAAGTAATAAAAATCCAAACTTCATCACATTTCTCTCACAAAAGAAAAATATCCAATCCCAAATATCATCCTAACGCCAAAAAACCAATATTTGAGCTTCAAACACCACTCGAACCCTAACGAAACAAACAAAAATAAAAACTTTATCACATTTTTCACACAGCCAACTTTACTTTACAAAACAAACCCAATAAAAAACAACCCTAAAAGGAGCTACATTACCACTTACAAAACTACCAAAAACCAAAACTTTATAACATTTCTCACATAGCCAGCAACACTATACAAAACACTGAGCTTCACTCACACACTATAAAACACTATTCAATCCAGATATCACCCCGACACGAAAAACCGCATTTCAGCAACAAAAGGCCACTCGAAACATACCGATACGTATACCACCACTTACAAAAATAATAAAGATGGAAACTTTATCACATTTTACACACTCAACAACACTATACAAACACCACTCAAACCCAAACTAATAAAAACCCAAACTTTATGACACAGCCAACTTCACTCTACAAAATAAACCCAATCAAAAACACCACTCAAACCCTAAAAGGAGCTACATTACCACTTACAAAACTACCAAAAACCAAAACTTTATAACATTTCTCACAAAGCCAGCAACACTATACAAAACACTGAGCTTCACTCAGTACACCATATCCAATCCAGATATCACACCTACGCGAAAAACCGCATTTCAGCAACAAAAGACCACTCGAAACATAACGATAAGTATACCACCACTTACAAAAACAACAAAGATCAAAACTTTATCACATTTTACACACTCAACAAGACTATACAAACAAAAGCAATCAAAACTAACCACTATAAAAAATCAAAACTTTATAAAAAATAATCAACAAAAGAAAGATGACAGATCTTATATAAAAAAGAATGAATAATACCCTGAGCAAGAAGGTTCTGAGTGGTTTCATTGGGATCCATATTACATTCTTTAAGCATTGCATAAATCTCATCTTCACTGTAATTATTCCCTGTTATCTCTTTTATATTCTGGATCGTTTTCTTTACACCCCTACCTCCACCACTCATCTTTCTTCTTATTATTATTCAAATCCAATATAAGTTACATAAATTGAGGGAAATTAGGGTTTTTAAATTTTGGGTTTTTTTTAGAGAGAGAAAGAAAGAATGTAGAGAGAGAAAGTGAAGAAAGGGGGGAAGAAGAAGAAGAAGTGTTTGTGTGTTTGGAAGTGTAATTAGGGCTTTTGTTTTTTTGTTTTTTTAATGTTTTGTTTTTGTTAATGTTCTGTAACTAGTTATTTTTTGGGAAGTCATTAGCACACTCTAATTTTTTACTGGGAGACTCATGGTACAATCAGTTAAAGCAGAATGTATAAACTGTGCAACTGTTTAATGCATATGTTGAAGTGTCCCAATCAAAAACTTGAGTGTGCAAATCATTTCTCTTATTTTTTGGTCCTTTTTGGTTTTTAATTTTTTTATGTTTAGGGTAGCTATTATTTGTCGCTCGACGGCCTATCACTTGGCATCTGTCGGATTACTAAGGCCGACGTTCGTTCCTGCTTGACAGGTAGGTTTTATAGTTAATCTCCCTTCTACCTTTGCACTCAAGGGCGAATCTCTGTCTGGCGGTCTGTCCTAAGGAAACCTTTGCACGCCTCCGTTACCTATTGGGTGCTTGTTTGAACTAAGACTGCGTTCTTGAGCTTTATTATTGAATAAGAGAAAAGAAGTGGGAATGAAACAAATAAATTCGTGTTCCTGAGTTTTTTCAAAAAATAAGAGAAATGAGGTAGAGTAAATTTGACTAAATTTCTCTCCAAAACTTTCTTTTCAAAGTGGAATAATTTGAAAGAAAGTCATATTAGGGAGCTTTTAATATATACAATTACTTAAATGACTTAATATAAAACATAACTTTTATATATAACAAAAGGTATAATTGTAAAATAATCAATTATCACTTCTTTTCTCTCCTAACTCGGGAACGCGATATACAAAGTCAAAATACCTTTCATTTCCTCTTCTTTTCTGCCAATTTTTCTTCATAGTTAGATTCAAGAAAGGCGCCATGCCTCGCGCCTTTTTACGCCTCATCTCACGTCACGCCTATAGCCGATGCCTTAGCCTATTTCGTAACGTGGAGGTCACGCTTCGCGCCTTAGCGCCACCATGACGCGCCTTTTAGAACCCTGATCTTAATACATGTACTTTAATATAGTCACAAGTGTATTTACCCGCACATTAACTACATATAAATTATTGTAGTAAATGTAGTAACTAGAAAATTTGTGTCATTTTCATTTGCATGCTAATATTACATTGTCACCCTCTTACTTATAGGTATTTTCACACCATTTCTTGTTCTTTTATATCTACTTATAATTTGGTAATCATTCTCAATGATTTTGTATGCATTTACAGTTCGGTTAACAAGTCTAGCTCGTTCGAAGTTGGACTTTGGGATTTTCACTTATGTATTTGTTTATTTTTTTGAACTTTAGACATGTTTCATGTATATAGATTACTTCTTCGCAAAAGAAGAACCAAAATAACCTAATCCACTATTGTGTGTTGCGTCGAGAGTCTTCTTCTACTATCTTCTATTAAGTAGAGTCCGTAGGCTAGGTTATGGTATTTCAAACACTTAAACACATTCATTCATTCATTTGTAAAGTCTTATCCCGTTTTGTGGATAAGCAAAGGGTGTAAAGTCTTATACCTTGGGGGCCAAGCCTAAATTGGGTGAAGGTCTAGTTTGGGGTTTGTTGCTTCCTTGGGAGGAAGTCTTTGTGGTGTTAGTGGTAGGGCGAATAGCGAGATTCTTGTAGGTGGTTCCGAGGGCGAAACTCCATTGGGTTGTAGCTCTTCTGTGTAAGCACCGATATTTGTGCATCTCGGTGGAGTGAAGTTTGTAACGGTTTAATCTACCACAAGGATTGTGTACTAGTGAATAATATAGTTGTCGCGGATTCGCAACTGCACATGATGATCTAAACCCCTCATCCCTTCTTATTGGTTAATTGTTTGCACACCCTTGCATGAAATTGGAGACTTAAAGTATCTAAACTTTAAAATAAGTCAAAAATACCGTATTCACCCCCTACGTTTCTACACCCGCATACCCAAATACCTAATAATTAGGGAACACCACCACCTATCACCAATTGTTAGGTTAACTAGACTATGAGCCTAACCTAAAGAGACACCTTTGGTATTCATACTTAGCGCATCCCCTCAAAGTAACATTTGCCCTACACCATCCCCAACTTAGGCACCCGTTGAAGGGGAAAACCTAATTTGGCTACTCACAAAAGCACTTATTGGGGGAGACATAAACACCACTCTAGCTCATCCACACCTGGTCATCTCATATAAGCTATTTACACGAATACAAAGAAATGTACACATATAAATGGAATTTTAACAATTTTAAAAACATGAGTGTCTTGGGTAACTGAAGAAAAAGGAACAGTTAAGGTAATGGTGATGTGAGTAGTTCTACATGTGCATGACATGTTTCATAGAATGCCTAAAATGATTATTTACTTGAACTTTTTTGGATTTTGAGTGACGTTTACTTATTAAGTTTTCACTTTATTGAATTATAACCATTTACAGGATCTATGATATTAAAGAACCCTTGAGGTTAATGGATGAATACAAATACACCTGGACATGCATATAGTTATTAATTGTTGAGTGTAGCTACAATCAAAGAAGAAGGCTTATGTATTCTTGATTTTGCAACAAGAACAATATTGAACATGCATTTAATTTGTTTTTAGGGGTTTCTTTTTTGTTTATTGGGCTTGAAATTTCATATATTGATCTGTTAGGGTTTGAATAAATAGTATTAGCAGTTTGTATTGATTTTGTTTACTAAAAAAAATATGGTTCGTCTTTGAAAAGAACCGTTCGGTGCTTAATAAAGATTACTATTATTGCACTATCCTAAATAATGAAATATTTAATAGTATTTCTTTGAACCAACTAGTGTAGCCAATCTATTTGTTAGTTTTATTGTTATTAAGGGCTCTATGTCGAGGCATTAGAGTTTATAAACTTGGATATTTTGGAGTATCAGTGTAACACCTTGATTTTTACAAGTTTCAGAAACAGACTTATCTATTGCCTTTAGGAAATTAGAAAAGTCATTATGTTAGTATCTTACAGAGATAAGGACTTAGAATGCAAATAGTTAACGAAAAAGGATAAACGGTGCAAAAGACTTAATGACAGGGTCTAATGGAAGTTAAAATGAAAAATTACATAAATACCCTTTACGCCTTATAAGCTTAATGTTCTAGAAAATTAAACCACAAGGACGCACGTGTGTGTGTGTGTATGAGACGTGGAGTACTAGAAGAAAATAGGAGGGAAATCATGTTTATCACCACCATTTGTGCTAAGATCAATCTCACGAAGATTTATGAAATAGATTGGTGATTGTGGTTTGTTCCTAACTTCATTCAAGTGCTAGAACTATAATCCCCACTAAGGTATGTGATGTTTTAGTCAAGGTTATGATTATGTCAATTAAGGGTTCATGTTAAGGTGATGTTTTATAAAACCTAGCCTTGTTGTTATGATTAGAACATGATACTAGAAATCATGTTATTATGATTTATGTTTAAACCGTATATTGGAATTATGCTTTTATGAAAAATAGAAAATATGTCAAGAATTAAGTGAGTGAATTATCATTAATTGTGTAGTAAAAATCATGTTTATGGTTTTTATGGTATGCTTGGTTTAGTTCATAAAGAGTGTTTGGTACGAGCTTATGAAGTGCTTAAATTAGTGGGATTTTGCTTATAGAATTATTGAAAAATAATCTTAAAATGTTATATAAGCTTAAATATACGTTTGGTAAAGAGTAGAATAGCTTATCATGGGTTTTGGGTCGTTTTGGACACGTTTTAAGGTAAGATAGCATGTTGAATTGGAATTTGTGTAGACTTTAAAGGGGCATAGAAAATAGAACGTTTATTGTATTGACTTTAGGTAAAAGCTCACTTTTAGCCCTCTAAGTCTACTTTCTAATCCAAGTGGTCTCCAGGTTTAAGTGGGTCAAAGTTGCAGATTACAACAGACACCCAGAAATTATGCACAATTTTTTTTTAGTGTGTTTGATGATGAAATAGCACCATAAGTGATCATATTTAAGTTGTTTAGACCTAGTACTTGTTAGTTAAATGGATTGGTGAGTTATAATGGTATTAGAACTCCTGTAGAAGCCTCCTTAGTGGATGACCTATGCTTATTATAAGTGTTCACACTCGATGTGAATAAATCACATATAAAATTAGCATGTCAAGTACTATGATCAAGCATCCTTTGTGATGACCCGAGTATAGATAAGCACGATAACAAGTTAGAACCCCAAAAACAGTCCTAGATGGTTAGGGAAGTTCTTTATCATAGTAAGATGAATATGTATTCGTCTAAACAAGAAGTACGTGCCTAGATATCATGTATCTAATATGAAATTCAGAATCAAACTTATATTTATCCCATGTACAAGTAGCAAGACGATTTCAAGTCGTGCCATTCAAAACATGTTATAGACTATCATGTTTATGTTTAGAATATTCAAGTATTACTTTATAATTGTTCCGTTTACTTACTAAATCGCAAGGACTTACTGTTCTCAGTTCATATCTTATGTAGGTAAAAGAAGATAAGCGTTGAGGGGCTTGAGATTGTAGCTAGAAGTACATTTTGTGAGAAGACAGAAACTTACGGAATATGTGACGAGTGACTCTATTACTCGCACTTTGATATTGCCTGTAACGCCCCTTATATTTTAAGAAGTCTATGTAGCGTCGAAACATGTTTATGTCCGATCAGTTTCTTGTCATTTTAGTAGTGTATGGACAAGTTAACTAAATATGGGTAAAAAACGGGAGTGTTTGGTAAACTCTCTGCTTTTGTAATAGAAAGCTTATGTTGCCAAAGTTATGTATATAAATTATGTTCTATATGTTTGTATTAGAATTCAAGAATTTCATGCATCAAGGAAATGTATAAGTGTCGTTTTGGAAAAATGTAGAAAATTTAGTTCATAAAAGAGAAGGTCAGAGACCATATAGCTGTATGCAATATGTGTATACGGTCGTATACTACAAAAATTGATTTTGGCATATTCTTTGACATGACCATACGGCTGTACGATATTTTCAATACAGCCGTATGGTAGTTTTTCAGATTTTTGTCATTTTATATAAAATCAATTGTGGCTCGTTAGAGGTCGCGCCTGAAGGTCTTTGAGTATACTTAAATTTAAAAATAGTTTCAAAGTATGAATCATATTAAAATTTTAAAAGTGTATATGAGAAGTAACGCAAGGTTAGTTCGGGTCCTTTAAAAAAAAAAATAAATAAATCAGTGCAAGTTACGAGTGTTTCAGTCAGTAGGTTGTTTAGTAATGTGTGAAAATGGATTAAAAGAAACTGTATAGTAAACTCCCTGTATTTGTAGTTATAGACCTTAAACTCCTAGACTATTTAGTAGAGCTAACTTTAGTAGAGTACTACTGTCCATCCTTAGCTTGCTCTTAGGGTGTATTTGTTAAAAGTAGTAGTGAATAGTATTTTTAGGTTGTCGGCAGTAGTTGTGAGTTGTGAGCGGTAGCTACAACTCACCGCTTTCTTATACAAATATTGGAAAATTAGCTTTCCTAAATAATAGCAAAGCTCACCGCTCTTTTGGCAAGCGACCACTAAAAATCAAAATGATCATTGCTCACCGTTCACCACCTCAAAAAGCTCCACACCGCTTCGCGCCAAACATACCATTAGCCAAGTGGGCTATTGATCAGGATGAAGTTCTATGGGTGGTGAGTGTTTAATTTTCTACTATATTTTGGTTACATCTATCGACTTAATAAATTTTAGTATCAACTTAATTGGGTTGTTTTCAAAAATAAAACGGATAACAATAACTAAACTAACATTGATTCATGTTTAAACTTAGGGGTCGTTTGGTGTGTTGCTAGAAATCACAATGGGTATTGGATTTGATATAGGGTATAATGACAATGGATATGAAAAAGTGTATGATTACAATTGTTTATGTTTGGTTGACAAAATATGGTATGAAAAAGTGTATAGATATTTGAATTTTGTAGTGGAAAAGAGAGGGGACCACGGAATGGATTTCACAGACACCAAATTGGTGAGTAATGAGTCTATCCTATGATATACTCATTTCATTCCTGAGCCCACTAAACGAATACCTTTTGTCATAACTCGTAATTTCAGGTCATTTTCCAAACTTCGACAATTTACTATTCATCAGTCACTATTCATCATTTACTATTCATCGTTTTCAGAGTCAGTTTGAGATTCTGAGAAGTATTTCAAAATTTTACTATTCACATGACACTATTCATTTCCGGAGGGAAAACACTATTCACGTGCATTACTCATTTCATCGTAAATTTAGTTTACGGGTAATTTAATTCGCGTAACCGAATTGGTTTAGGTACGAATTCATGTATTATCAGTAGGGACATTTCATGTGGACTAGAAATAGTCTACATATCATCACAATAGCATTTGCATACTATACCACTCGTATGATTTTCAAATTAATATTTTTGGTATATTTAACGTTTTACGTATGGTTATTTTTAAATAAACATTAACGCGATTAATAAATATGACTAACATATCTGACAATCCCCACAATGGTCCCGATATATTTTTAAACCCCTTGCAACATCACAAAGATTATAAAATTCATTTACCCGGTATTTTGGAAATTTATTTAATTTATATCGTAAGTTTATTATAATTACGACGGTTTTCGTGGAAACTAAATAATAATTATCCAAACACTTAATATTTATACCCAACATATTTTTATCATTTTTATGACGTTATTATGTCCCGATTAACTTCGTAATATTTTATTTCAACTCGTCACGATTTATTTTTAGTTAATTCGGTACCCGATAACAAAATAACTAAAACTAAAACACATAATATCTACATTTTAACCCCAAGCTTCCCATACACTCTTCCTTAATTACATGTGCCGCCCCCCCTCCTTTAACTACTAATACATATGGTTATTTCAAATTGATCTATTATTTACCATTATGCCATCAAGATCAAGATACTTACCTAAAACTTCAAGACTTATCACTGTAACAAGCAAAATTCATTTTTTCTTCCTCTTCTCTATTGGTGTTCGGCCATGGATCAAATCACAAGCCAAATCCATTGATTTTCCAAGTTCAAGTCATATTCAAGCTTATTTAGTAATCCTTGTTAGAGTTTTGAAATAAAAACTCAAGGTTTATTAGGTTTTACTCATCCAAGCTCACTAATCTTTCAAAGTAAGTTGTCAAACTCTTTTTCATAATTTCTTCAAGTTATTTTCATGATCATATGATTTCTATACAAGATTACATGCATATGCTAGTTTATACCACTCTTTTTATACATTATTATCTTTTAAACCCTAGAAATGGAAACCCTTGGTAGATTTACTTGGATGATGTTGTTTAGGAACCCATGACACCCTAGGAAGGTGTATGGTAGGAATAAATTAGTTTGGTGGTGATTGAAAGTGATTTGGTTGGATTAGAAACAAGTTTGGAACACTAGAAATGAGTTTAAAACATATATATATATATATATATATATATATATATATATATATATATATATATATATATATATATATATATATATATATATATATACCTACTGTCTCAAATCGCCAAATCCAGAAAACTCAGGAACTCAGGGGTAATTTTTGACCAAAGATTTATAAACTACTTTCAAAAACGAAGCTTTTGGCGAAAGAACGGAGTAAAACGAGCTTATAACGAAGGAGATATGATTTTTGCAAGTTTAACGACGAAAACTATTTTATGCAAATTTCATGCTGTTGGAAGATTTTCGACGGACAAAATGAGGCGTTAGACGTAACCTAGAGGAGCCGAGCTATCAAAAATATATTAGTACATGCTAAGACGAAACCATGGATATAAAGAACGAGGAAAATGAACTTATAACGACAAAGATATACACGTTTCAAAATCGTCAAAACTCTATTTATATTAGTAGCCATTATTAGAAATAATAAACTACGTACTAAATACTATATTTTCTAGATATATTGTTCAAGAGCTATATTTTTAACCATTGAAGTACGTATGACCAAAAGCTTATTTATACGACTACTAGATGTCATTTCAAGGTTTTCAAAGCCAGGAATTTAACACTAACATTTCTATATACGATATATTACAACTAGCTTTTATAAGTCTAGTTAGACTTATATTTTTCCCAAGTATGGAAAATATTTTACTTTGACAATAACTAGTATTTTCAAGTTATGAGTGGTATAGGTATCATATCCATGTATATTCTCTACATCATTTCATGATCTAAAGTAGATCATTATCATTCATATTAGGTTGCGTCTAATATTCGCTCATTGTTGTCCCTATCATTTCACTTCATAGTATCATCACTTCAAGGTGAGTTTTCATAGCCCCGTTTTAATTCAATATTTTGATTTCAAATCCCACGGGGGAGAATACATTGCATCACTTATTTTTATACATGCCAAAGTATAAATTCCTTACATTGCTTAAGTTGCCTTATTACCACGTCATGACAAGTCCCCTTTATTATCATGGACCGTTAATTAATCTACAAGCGAGAGTGAGTGAATAGATCTATTGGGGGTGACTCCCCCATCCGTGTTTGGGTTGCTCCAACAGGAAAACGGATGCATTTCATGTCTAATATATTTAGAGTGCCTGGTAAACACTCATTTTGGGCCAAGTAACGTCTAGCTTCGGGGTCACGAGCTTAAGAGCAAATGTAGCTTTATTTCTGAAATCTTATTACTTTACTTTTTACTTATGGCTATTGTACATCCGATTTAACTCATAAACCTATGATTTCTCACCAACATTCGTGTTGACGTTTTAGTAATGTATTTTCAGGTTATTAAGGTAGCTCATGTTGCATGCATTTGGACCTTCATGGAGTCGCGGAGTCGACGCGTCTCACTATATTTTCTGCACTTATGAAACGTTTGATCTTGTTGAACTTATTTTACCTAAATTGGCAACACCTTTTGGGACCTATGTTTTGTAAACTCTGAATGTTTTAATGATCAAATGCTGTATTTTCTAAACGACACTTTAGGTCGTTCAATATGACTGTAACTGTGATGCTATGGCAGTCACCCCCAGGTATTCCATTCCGCTGCTAAAACAGGTATTTTAGGGGTGTGACAGATTGGCATCAGAGCTAAGGTTATAGCGAACTAGGATGTATCTTGGACCCTAGACTATAACCACATCATCATAGCATCTCATCATTTCATCATAAGTGCATATTCATTATACAGGTCATTTCATGCACACACTGTGCGAGTTATTTATACCCATATTCGTATATATATAATTTTATTGACCCTGTCATCCTTTTATCGGATTCCGACATTGAAGATGCCTTGTCATCTTCCACTACCATTATACCACCAGTTGCACTTACACCACCATTAGCACTATTGATTTGTCATAGGAACAGGGTTTTCCTATCATTCAGCCCATACATAGAATGCCGTTTGGTAGAGTATTCAGACTTAATCTTAATGGACCTATTAGGATGCTTATTGCAAGGAAGATAGTATGTTTTCTTTCCTTCACTAGTAGAGCACCCACTACTCATGTACTACCACCACCATCAGCTACTTATTACACTATTGGTCGTCCCATAGTGCGTACTTCAGTTTTACCTCTTAGATGTCGCGAGATAGCGCGAAAGAGAGTAGTATTCCATTCACTATTATCACCATCATCTCCTAACTCACCACTAGGATCTTATCGTCATCAATTTTATTCTCATCATCTAGAGTACCACCATTGTCATTTTCCTTTTCCATTCCCACTTACCATGAATTAGATAAAACCTTGTGGATAATACCAAGATCATGGACTCAACAGGAACATCCGCAGATTCCTCAAGAATGGTTTGGAACTTACACTATCTAGGATATGATCGATGCACAACTTCAGACCTCACTTCAGGACTATCTCAACCTTATAATGCCACAACCCTGGTTTCACTCAGAGGGACACCAGGAAGTCTCTAGACTAGACTTATATCTTTACTAGCTTTTACTATTATCCTAGCCATGGAAAGTGTGGAACATAGTCTAAAGAACTTGTTGTCTTTTGGTTGTTGTACAAACAAATATATCAAGTGTGACTCTACTATGTAGGAATGGTTGTGCTATCTATGATATCGGTCCACGTAGACCGAAATTTTCATGTATTATATTCATGTGTTGTGAATATGATGATTTTTATTACCTATATATTCTCATGGTCCCTTATGATTTGATGAAGATAGATTTAAGCAAACCACTCCAAGCATGACGCAAGCCGATGTTGGACAAGTCATTGCCAAGAACATAGCTACCGCCCTCACCAAGGAACTTACTCACGTGGAATTTATGGGTTGCAATCCCCCCTCCTTTAGCGGAACTATATACACAAAGGAATTTCTCAAATGGTCATAAGAAATAGAAATAATATTTCAATGTGGTGACTGTCGTAAGGAAGACAAGGTTAAGTTCGCCACATGCACTTTTCAGGATCATGCCCGGGAATGGTGGGCCAAACATGTTAAGATAGTGGGAGTTGATGCTGCTTACTCACACTCTTGGGAGAAACTAAAAAGGATGATGAGTTTAATATTTTGTGTAAGAAGCGAATTACGAGCAATAGAACAGGAAACACTAAACTTTGCCATGGTAGGAGATGATGTTGACAAGTACACTACTCGTTTTTATGAATTAACAAGACTAGGCCCTGCAATGGATGAACCGGAAAACAAGAAACTTGAAAGGTACATCGGGGGACTCTCCCCTGAGATTCGTATGTTGGTCACCTCATTGGAACCCGATGCCATGTCTGAAGCTATCAAAATGGCGATCGAAGCAAAGGAATACATAGCCCGCACCAAGACACCAGGAAACAATAGTGACAATAAAAGGAAGTGGAACAACAATCGAGGTTGCAATGCTGCTCAACAATCACCCAAAGGACAAAAAGTGGTTGGAGCCTATGCTGTAGGACCGCACACAAAGAAAAGGTATACTGGAAATTTACCTTACTGCAATATGTGTAATCTACATCACCGAGGTCATTGCAGTGAACCGTGTGGAGTGTGCAAGAAGCAGGGTCATCAGACTAAGGACTGTAGAAAACTCACAAATCAGAGGATCCCAGGGAGTTGCTTCAATTGTGGAAACTTAGGGCATTTCAGGAAGGACTGCCCGAAGATAAGGAACACGGAAATTGGGAACTTGGGAATCAAGACAGAATTGCTCGAGGAATAGCGTGAGCTGTTAGAAGAGAACCGTCAGGATATTAGCAACATCAAGGATAACAACAATGCTTAAACAGAAGGATTTCCTAGTTTATTATATAAACCTTTAGGGTTGTACATTTCTTTTGTACTTTCCATAGGTACGTTGGTGTAACCTAGTTGTATTAAACACTTTTCTATCCAATATAATATCTATCCTTTGTTATCTCTGTGATAATCGTAACCTTCGTTTATTCCATTTTCTATTCCAATTGCTCAATCCTCAATCTTTTCGCAAAATACATGTTTTAACAGCGGAATGGAATACCTAGGGGTGACTGCTATAACATCACAGTTACAGTCATATTGAACGACCTAAAGTGTCGTTTAGAAAATACAGCGTTTGATCATTAAAACATTCAGAGTTTACAAAACATAGGTCCCAAAAGATGTTGCCAATTTAGGTAAAATAAGTTCAACAAGATCAAACGTATCATAAGTGCATGAAATAATAGTGAGACGCGTCGACTCCGCGACTCCATGAAGGTCCAAATGCATGCAACATGAGCTACCTTAATAACCTGAAAATACATTGCTAAAACGTCAACACGAATGTTGGTGAATAATCATAGGTTTATAAGTTAACTCGAATGTACAATAGCCACAAGTAAAAAGTATATCATGACTTGATGTCAAATTAGTTCTACATTGTCACTTAAGCTCATGACCCCGAAGCTAGACATAATGGAAATGGCCCCACATGAGTGTTTATCAGGCACTCATAATTTATAAGACATGCAATGCATCCGTTCCCTGTTGGAGCAACCCAATCACGGATGAAGGAGTCACCCTCAATAGATCTATTCACTCATTCCCGCTCGTACTTTAATTAACGGTCCATGATAATAAAAGGGGACTTAACTTGATAATAAGGCAACTTAAGCAATGTATGGAAATTTGGATACTTTGGCATGTACAAAAATAATTGATGCAATGTATTCTCCCCCGTGGGATTTGAAATCAAAATATGAATTGAAAACGGGGCTATGAAAACTCACCTTGAAGTGATGATACTATGAGATGAAATGATAGGGACAACAAGGAGCGAATATCAACCGCAACCTAATATGTATGATAATGATCTACTTTAGATCATGAAATGATGTAGAGAATATACATGCACATGATACCTATACCACTCATAACTTGAAAATACTAGTTATTGTCAAAGTTAAATATTTTCCATAACTTGAGAAAAATAAGTCTATCTAGACTTATAAAAACTAGTCGTAATATATCTATTGTACATAGAATTGTTAGTGTTTAATTCCTCGCTTTGAAAGCCTTGAAATGACGTCAATTAGTCGTATAAATAAGCTTTGGGTCATGATGAGGCGAAAAATGATCCGTTTTTAGGGGGTCATTTAAGCCCGAATCCGAATTTATTTGATCAAATATTGCCCTAAATCGTTCCTTTTGTGATTTTAGGTACTTGGAGAATGAATTCTGGAAAAGAAGCCATTTTGGACGTTTTTGGAGCATAAAAGTGAAGAAAACGGCAAAGTCTCAATTTCCCATGCTGGGAACAGTAGGTGACGGCGTCAAGAGTAATTTTCTGACGGCGTCAAACCTCAATAATAAAATCTGAGAGTTCATGAAGGCGTCAAGAGTTTTCCTGACGGCGTCAAAACCCCAAGAATTAAAATCCGTAGTTGATGACGGCGTCACACACAGGGCGTCAAGAGTAATTTGTGTGACGGCCTAGGCCTTGACGGCGTCAGAAGTAGATCAAGGCCATCCGAGGAAGTATTTGGCGGCGAGATGACGGCGTCACACCTTCGTTCTTGACGCCGTCATCCGTATTTTCCTATATATAGTTTTCTAGTTTTTCACATAAAAAGAGTGAAGTTTTGGGAGAAACCCTAAAGACGATTTTGGTGTAACTTTACAGGTTTTTCAAGGGTTCCAACCCCTTGATACCTTGCATGATTAATTAAGATAAGTGTTCTTCTAATTCAATCAATATGTCTATGTGTTGGTTGTCTATATCATGTTCTTGTCTTAATTCTATCATGCTAGGCTAGATCTCTTTTGTGTTTGCTTAGATCTAATGAAACCTAGATATTGATTATGTGTTGATTACTTGTTTATTCTTGTTTTGGATGAATGATTTATATGTTAGGCTTAAGAAAACTGGCAGATCTCCAAATGGTAACATGCTTGAACGTCTTAAGAAACATGAATCGAGGCGTACTAGGTCTTTATTGGTTGTATTTAATGCATGAGCCACTGTTTACAATCCCTATAGTTGTGTTGGGCATGGTGTAGGAGGAGATAAGAGCTCATAGAATTGGGGAGTTATGTATGCCACCCCATGAATGGTATTAAGGAATACAATCCATCATCCATGCAATTATAACAAGTAATTAACGTGTAAAAGATATCTAGGGAGTAGTAAAATCTAAGTAAACACATTTTCTCCAATTACTGCTCACAACCTTAGTATAAATTAGTTTAATTTCATTTTTAGTATTTTATTTTGATTGCATCTTAGTTTTGGGTTAGTTGATTAGCAACTAATTCCGCCCAAATCCTTCAAACCCCGAGATTTTACTTGCTTTCATAAAAATAGAAAAACACAAAAATAATCATCCCTCACCTTTAGAACTAGTATTTAGGCTTTCTAATCCTAGCGACACTATTCCTAAGCTGAACGATCAATCCCCCGGTACTTGTCACTATACTATACTACAACGATCAGGTACACTACCTGGTGAGGGTTGTAAGCTTCTCGAGATCCCTTGAGAGGTAAAGCCTGTTGCGATTCCCACGCATCAAGTTTTTGGTGCCGCAGCCCGGGGAATAGTTATTGTCTAGGTTAGGATTTCTTTTTATTAGGTCTACTTGCTAGATTCCTTTCTAGTAAGATTTTATTTTTATTTTTAGGTCTTCTTTAGTCTATCTTATTTCTTCGTGCTTTGTTCGTAACTCTTTACCATCCGACATCATGGAAGGTGGTAACATCTTTGAACCCGTCATCCCACCACAACAAAACCCACCATTAGAACCCCTTAGGCCCCGAACCTTAGGAGAGTATTCCCGACCTAGCCACCAAGGCTACCGAAACACCATTGAGCTCACCGGAGCCAATGTGCCCCCTTGCGATCCGACACCATCCGGTTGGTGCAAAGCGGATGTGCATTCCATGGACTTCGTTCTGAAGATCCAAACCAACATCTTAAGGACTTTCTCAAAATCGTAGATTCCATAGACCTAGGTGTTGAAACTAGAGAGACTACCCGTTTACGCCTATTCCAATTCTCTCTACGGGATCAAGCTAGTCAATGGCTTGAGCGTTTACCCGCGGGATCCATCACTACATGGGATGATCTCACCACTCATTTCCTTGCTCAATTTTTCCCACCGGGGAGAACTACTAAGCTTAGGAATGACATCTTGATGTTCCAACAACGTCAAAATGAATCTCTTTATGAAGCATGGACTCGTTTCAAGGACTTACTCCAAAAAGTCCCTCATCATGGCATAGATCTTTGGCTCCAAGTCCAAATTTTTTATGACCATATCGACATCTCCACGAGGCGAACCATTGACCAATCGGCCGGTGGTAAGCTACGTGATCTTAGTGCGGAACAATCATGGGAACTCATAGAAGATCTTGCTCTCTATGACAACGAAAGTTGGAATGATCCCGGTGATTTGAACAAAACGGTCAAGGCAATATCTTTGCCTTCGAACAATTCTAGCACTGCCGACCGTAGGATCATGGAACTTGAGGACCAAGTCAAGTTTCTCATGAAATCTTACGAAGCTCCTAAGCCTTCAAGTCAAGTGAACAAAATCACTTCTTCATGCGAATTATGTAGTGGTCCCCATGACACTCGTGATTGTGTGGAACTCCCCGGAACAGCTTTTGCGGACTACGCATCCACGCGTACCGACGAAGCGGGAGATAAGTGGTACACTTTCAAGCCCGAGCCAAACACTTATGGTGATTCATACAACCCCTCTTGGAAAAATCACCCAAACCTTAGGTGGAAACAAAATCAACCCAATTCCTCCAATCCGCCTAATCGCTACCAACCAAACGGTCCACCATCCAACCGTACTTTCAACAACAATCCTTCTAACAACTATGATAGTACCAACAATCTTGAAGGATTGATGTCAAAGTTCATGGCATCTCAAGAAGCCCTCATAGCTAGGTTTGAAACCGAATTCAACCAACAACAAACGGAGATGACCAACAAGATTGACAAATTGTTGAAAGCCCTCAACAACCAAGCATTAATCACACCTAGGAAGGACACTAGGGACACCAATAGTGGAACCCAAATTAAGGACCCCTCATGATCCAAACATGTCCACTTTGTCAATGTTGTCATCATTAAGCCAATAGATAAGGAGATAGAGGAGAGTGACAAGGATGAAGTTAGAGTAGAAGCCGAAAGTAAGGATGAGAGTAGGGAAGTTGAGGTTAATAAGGATGAGGAATTAGAGGAGGTAGATCCTATAGAAGAATACTTTGATAAGTTGCCAACCAAGGAAGAACGGGAATACCATAAGGATTTATTCGATAGTCCCGAGAGAACATATATCTTTGGCAACCCCCTTATCAAAATGGGAGACCCCTCTAACATTAACATCCCATGCAATATCGGGCACATGCATATATGGAAAGCTTACATCGACCTTAGATCCCCCGTGAACATCATGACTAGGACTTGTTACAATTGGGTGATGAAGAAGCAACTCAATTTTAGGATGATGCCCGGTAAGAATCTGATAAGTAATTTTGTAGGGAGAGTTAAGGGATTACATGTGATTATAGGGAATCTCACCTATGAAATCGATTTTATGATAGTGGAAGACATTCGTCCGGTGATAGATGCTTGCCTAAGCCAAATAGTATTCGGAAAACCATTTGTTGAGGCCACTAGGATGAGTTATGATCCGACTTTAGGGATAGTTAGATTCAAGAAAGAGAATGATGAGGTTGCTTATCAAATGCCCTACAAGATCGAACAATACCGCCTTCTCTCTAATTTCGAAAAGGAACATAAGCAAGCGGCTTATTATAGGAATGAGGAGGATAGACGTAGAGGAGTAGAGTATGTTAGAAATAGGATGCTTGGTTTCTACAAAGAATGCTTGCAACTAGGTCCGGAATACAAAACTGGTTTAGAAGACGACCTAGAGAGTGGAACCAATGATGAGATCACGTAGTAACCCATGACTTTGAGTCTAGCTACAAGACTCGTAAATAAAGAAAAGCGCTTCTTGGGAGGTAACCCATGCTTTGTGTGATTTTCATTTTATTTGATTGTTATTTGCTTCCGTATGCATGTTTTATTTTTATTGTTGGTAGATCATGTCTCTAAATTAAAATGTGGAAATACTTTACTATGTTGTTTGGCCTAGTCTTAACTCCAACCTAAAAGTATTTTTGCAAAAGATAAGTGTAAGGGGAAACCCCAAATATGTTTTTAAGAAACAAACCGATCATGATTCTCCACAATATTAAATGAACATGTATATTCGTATTCGTTAGAGTCAAATGCTTGTATTGAGTCATAATGAAGTTTTGTAGGATTTTCCAGGAAGTAAGACCAAGTTTTTCCAGAAATTTTCCGGAAACTTAACATAAGAATTTCAGCAGGTCCATTCTGACGGCGTCAGAGGTTTACTCTTGACGGCGTCAGGAGTTAAAATCTGGAAATTTTACCGGTTTTGTTTTTCTAACAGAGTCTTATGGTTTTTGTGAATTATTAAGTTTTATAATCTCCAGGAGATCTGCAAACTTCATTCCACAAGCATTATATCTTATCTTGTTTTCTAGGATTTAGTAACTTATATAGGATGCCGCCGATTTTACGCGAGGTTGTCTTGTCTATTTTGTCAGGTTTTACAGGTTATGTATGACAAGAAGATGATTTATATTCTGGAAGGGAAGCTTTGATTGTTCATTTTCTTGGAGGAAGATCTAATCTGGCCAACCTATAATCCATACCGAGCGAATCAGGGGAGTATTTGATTTCATTCTCTTTACTTTTTCACTTTTACATTCTTTACTTGAACATTGGGGACAATGTTCATCTTAAGTGTAATGGGAGGGTAAAAAGATGATACCTTACATATGCACTTTCGCTTGAGTTTGTTTTGTTTGATAGTAGATGTGTAATAAAACTATGAGAAATACTTGTTAGTGCAATTTTAGTGCCAAATTTAAAATTTTTTACAACATTTAGGAGTGAAATTTTAGCCATAGCAAGCGTCTCATGGATAGGAGATTGTATGACTAGCACATAACCGTGTATTCAGAAAAAATTTCCACCCAAATATGTGAGGTTCGCCTTTAGATTTGATAGGAAAAGCATTTACTATTAGTGCTTATGAGTGTACCGGTAGCATTTAGATTCTAGAACTTGCGTTAGTGATGAATCCCGAGACCGCTAGTGAGACTACATTCGTGTAGTAGGATTTACTACATGATAAGAGGCATTAGGATCACCCTTGTGTTAAACCCGTATCATAATTACTTGACCATTTAAGTCATATTACTTGGCTAGTTAAGTCAACTAATTTTTCCCACACCCTTAGCGTTGTACTCATTTTTAGTACACGAAACCCCTAGTACACCCCTCCGAGCCTATCTTTTCATTTCTAACTTTAAGCATTTTACTTAAAGGAAGAATTTGTTACACCCCACTTAAATGTACACCCAAATCGCCTTAGCCTTCCGTGTATGCGCTCATTTTTAGTGCATTATTGTTATTTGTTAAACCCTAAGTTAACTTTCTAATTGATAACATGGTTGCTAAGTCGAGTCATATCCTTGTACATATTGTTTTGGGACGATTGGGACTCATGGGTAAGTACTTATTTTATGGAGTAATGGGGAAGAACATCATTTATTACCCCCATATGTACGTTAATCTTAAAAGTGCTCCAAGTGTTTTGATTTTCTTAATTCGAGTCATTAGATTAGTTAATTGTAAAGTATGTAAAAATTCAAGTGTAAGGGGAATGCTCAACCCCCTATGATGTATTATTTTGGATGGTAGGGTAAGAGTGTATGCAAAAAAAAATCGAAAAAAATCAAGAAAAAGAAAAAAAAAAATAGAAAAAGGAAAAAGAAAAAAAAAACATACGGACTACCATCCCTTTTTATTCTATGTTCATTTTATGTTTTTGTTATTTTTCATTTATTAGCTTAAATCGAGTCTAGTCTTGGCTTAGCAACGCCATCTTGTACATGTAATTAACCAAGATTGTTAACTCGCCACCAGTGAAACTTCCTTTATCCAACAAAACCGTGTAATTCATATCCCTATACCTAACGTTACAACCCTTTAAAAGACCTCTTTGATAGTTTATCCTAGGTGCTTACGCCATGTGGTGGAGGTTTGATCCTTTCCCAAGCCTATGGTAATCTATTTTGCTACGACAGGTAGTGAGAGATATCTTCCATTTCCATAATGTTATATTACTTTATTACACCCGAGAGATGTGAGTATCTAAACACTATTTGTGAGGTGCTTGTATATGACCTCCGACTCCGTGCTTATCTATTGGTCTTTAGTGGAACGATTATTTGTTGTAATTACTTTTATATTAGTGTTAAATGACCCCTAACTTGTCTTTTGAGTAGAATAAAAGCGCATTTGCTTGAGGACAAGCAAATCTCAAGTGTAAGGGTATATGATAAGCCCGAATCCGAATTTATTTGATCAAATATTGCCCTAAATCGTTCCTTTTGTGATTTTAGGTACTTGGAGAATGAATTCTGGAAAAGAAGCCATTTTGGACGTCTTTGGAGCATAAAAGTGAAGAAAACGGCAAAGTCTCAATTTTCCATGCTGGGAACAGTAGGTGACGGCGTCAAGAGTAATTTCCTGACGGCGTCAAACCTCAATAATAAAATCCGAGAGTTCATGAAGGCGTCAAGAGTTTTCCTGACGGCGTTAAAACCCCAAGAATTAAAATCCGTAGTTGATGACGGCGTCACACACAGGGCGTCAAGAGTAATTTGTGTGACGGCCTAGGCCTTGACGGCGTCAGAAGTAGATCAAGGCCGTCTGAGGAAGTATTTGGCGGCGAGATGACGGCGTCACACCTTTGTTCTTGACGCCGTCATCCGTATTTTCCTATATATAGTTTTCTAGTTTTTCACATAAAAAGAGAGAAGTTTTGGGAGAAACCCTAAAGACGATTTTGGTGTAACTTTACAGGTTTTTCAAGGGTTCCAACCCCTTGATACCTTGCATGATTAATTAAGATAAGTGTTCTTCTAATTCAATCAATATGTCTATGTGTTGGTTGTCTATATCATGTTCTTGTCTTAATTCTATCATGCTAGGTTAGATCTCTTTTGTGTTTGCTTAGATCTAATGAAACCTAGATATTGATTATGTGTTGATTACTTGTTTATTCTTGTTTTGGATGAATGATTTATATGTTAGGCTTAAGAAAACTGGCAGATCTCCAAATGGTAACATACTTGAACGTCTTAAGAAACATGAACCGAGGCGTACTAGGTCTTTATTGGTTGTATTTAATGCATGAGCCACTGTTTACAATCCCTATAGTTGTGCTGGGCATGGTGTAGGAGGAGATAAGAGCTCATAGAATTGGGGAGTTATGTATGCCACCCCATGAATGGTATTAAGGAATACAATCCGTCATCCTTGCAATTATTACAAGTAATTAACGTGTAAAAGATATCTAGGGAGTAGTGAAATCTAAGTAAACACATTTTCTCCAATTACTGCTCACAACCTTAGTATAAATTAGTTTAATTTCATTTTTAGTATTTTATTTTGATTGCATCTTAGTTTTGGGTTAGTTGATTAGCAACTAATTCCGCCCAAATCCTTCAAACCCCGAGATTTTACTTGCTTTCATAAAAATATAAAAACACAAAAATAATCATCCCTCACCTTTAGAACTAGTATTTAGGCTTTCTAATCCTAGCGACACTATTCCTAAGCTGAACGATCAATCCCCCGGTACTTGTCACTATACTATACTACAACGATCAGGTACACTGCCTGGTGGGGGTTGTAAGCTTCTCGAGATCCCTCGAGAGGTAAAGCCTGTTGCGATTCCCACGCATCAGGTCATACGTACTTCATTGGTTAAGAATATAGCTCTTTAACAATATATCTAGAAAATATAGTACTTAGTACGTAGTTTATTATTTCTATTAGTGACTACTAAAATAAGTAGAGTTTTGACGATTTTGAAACATGTATATCTTTGTCGTTAGAAGTTCATTTTCCTCGTTCTTGATATCTACGGATTCGTTTTAACGTATACTAATACATTTTTGATGATTCGGCTCCTCTAGGTTATGTCTAACGCCTCTTTTTGTCCGTCGAAAATCGTCCAACAGCAAGTATAATTTTCAAAAAATAGTTTTCGTCGTTAAACTTGCAAAAATCATATCTCCTTCGTTATAAGCTTGTTTTTATCCGTTCTTTCGCCCACGGCTTCGTTTTTAAAAGTATTTTCTAAATCTTTGGTCCAAAATTTACCCACTGAGTTCCTGAGTTTTCTGGGTTTGGCGTTTTGGGACAGTAGGTTTCTAGATAGGTTCTAAACTCACTTCTAATGTTCCAAACTAGTTTCTAATCCGACCAAATCACTTTCAATCACCACAAATCTAGTCTATTCCTACCATACACCTTCTTAGGGTGTCATGGGTTCTTAAACAACATCATCCAAGTAAATCAACCAAGGGTTTACATTTCTAGTGTTTAAAAGATATAAATATATAAAATGGAGTGGTATAAACTAGTATATGCATGTAATCTTGTATAGAAATCATATGATCATGAAAATAACTTGAAGAAATTATGAAAATGAGTTTGACAACTTACTTTGAAAGATTAGAGAGCTTGGATTAGTAAAACCTAATAAACCTTGAGTTTTTATTTCAAAACTCTAACAAGGATCACCAAGTGAACTAGAAAATAGCTTGATCTTGGAAAATCTATGGTTTTTGCTTCTTGTTTTTGTCTTGGCCGTGGACTAGGAGAGGAGAAAGGAAGAAAAGATTGCTTTTTGTTACTTGAAATGTGATGAGTATTGTGGAAGTAACTTAGATATTTTTACTAGGGATTTTTGGATAGGATTAGAAGGTAACTAATGCTAGGGGTTAAGCTGTACAAGAGGCCGCGGGGGGGGGGGGGGGGGGGGGGGGCATGTGGCCAGCTCTCAAAAAGGAGGGAAAAGGGGGAGGATGTTGGGTAATTATTTAGAGAGTTAGTGGTAGGATTATGTAGTATTAGTTAGTTTTAGGTGTAATCGGGTACCGGGTTTGCTAGAAATAAATTTTAACGAAGTTAACCGAGACATAATAAAGTTATAAAAATGATAAAAAAATGTTGGGTACAAATATTGAGCGTTTGGATAATTATTGTTTAGTTTCCACAAAAACCGTCGTAATTATAAAAAAACTTACGATATAAATTAAATAAATTTCCAAAATACCGGGTAAATGAATTTTATAATCTTTGTAATGTTGTAAGAGGTTTAAAAATATATCGGGACCATTGTGGGGATTATCAGATATGTTAGTCATATTTATTAATCTCATGTTAACGTTTATTTAAAAATAAATATACGTAAAACGTTAAATATACCAAAAATATTGATTTGAATATCCTACGAGTGGTATAGTACGCAAATGCTATTATGATGATATGTAGACTATTTTTAGTCCGTATGAAATGTCCCTACTGATAATGCATGAATTCGCTCCTAAACCAATTCGGTTACGCGAATTAAAATACCCGTAAACTAAATTTACGATGAAATGAGCAATGTACGTGAATAGTGTTTTTCTTCCAGAAATGAATAGTGTTTTGTGAATAGTAATATTTTTAAACGCTTATCGGAATATCAAACTGACCTAAAAAATGATGAATATTAAAATGATGAATAGTAACGGATGAATAGTAAATTTTCCAAAGTTTGGGAAATGACCCGAAATGGTGAGTTGTGACAGTCGCCCACCGAAAAAGGAATTCAGTCCCTGAATTCAGCTAGTGTTGGTCTCGGTAATAGATTTGGTGAAAAGATGTGGATGTTGGTCACCTCATTGGAACCCGATGCCATGTCTGAAGCTATCAAAATGGCGATCGAAGCAAAGGAATACATAGCCCACACCAAGACATCAGGAAACAATAGTGACAATAAAAGGAAGTGGAACAACAACCGAGGTTGCAATGCTGCTCAACAATCACCCAAAGGACAAGAAGTGGTTGGAGCCTATGTTGCAGGACCGCACACAAAGAAAAGGTATACTGGAAATTTACCTTACTGCAATATGTGTAATCTACATCACCGAGGTCATTGCAGTGAACCGTGTGGAGTGTGCAAGAAGCAGGGTCATCAGACTAAGGAGTGTAGGAAACTCACAAATCAGAGGATCCCAGGGAGTTGCTTCAAATGTGGAAACTTAGGGCATTTCATGAAGGACTGCTCGGAGCTAAGGAACAAGGAAATTGGGAACTTGGGAATCAAGACAGAATCGCTCGAGGAATAGCGTGAGCTGTTAGAAGAGAACCGTCAGGATATTAGCAACATCAAGGATAACGACAATGCTTAAACAGAAGGATTTCCTAGTTTATTATATAAACCGTAGTTCGAGCCCTTTAGGGTTGTACATTTCTTTTGTACTTTCCATAGGTATGTTGGTGTAACCTAGTTGTATTAAACACTTTTCTATCCAATATAATATCTATCCTTTGTTATCTTTGTGATAATCGTAACCTTCGTTTGTTCCATTTTCTATTCCAATTGCTCAATCCTCAATCTTTTCGCAACATTATACCATTATCTTATTAGGTTAGGCCGATTTTGTTTTTGACGGATTAGTAGACTATTACCATTCCATAAGATTCACCCATGTATCCAATAAACTTTACAACGAATTTTACTTCAAGCTATTTTACTACCATATAGGGAAACTATTTTACAGAAGTTTTAAAATAAACTATTTCGTTACCACCCTATAAATTGATTTTCTGTCATTATACCAAGTATTTACTATCCTTACGCGAAACGATTTTCATGTTACTTGAAAGGAAATATCAGGATACCATTTTTAATAACAATGCGTTGAACGCCATCTAAAACTTTTGAGAAAAGTAATGATATTTTGACTAAATCAAGCATCGCATCATTAGTCCTCAATTATACATAGCCTGATCACCTATGTATAATTCAGGAAGGATTATGCCATGAAGAAAATAGTTACCTTTTTAAAGTATTGTTAATAACAATCTTCATTTAAAAGCTTTGTAAACAAATAAACTCTTTCATAAATATCTCTTTCCGACAAATCCTCCCTAGATACTTACCCCACCTGTCACTCACTTAGCCATTAAGTTGGATTTTTCCATTGATTTCCCTAGGAGAGACTTTCTATATCTATTACTAGGAGGATTCCTTGATACAAGAAAAGCAATGAAAGGATTTCAGAACTACTAACCAGGACTAGAAGTATATAGTAAGAAAATTCATAACCCAACAACAATCCTAAGATACCACGAGACCATCCGAATCACCATCTCTGACCTAGTTGTCAAATTTTATTATCCAAAGGTACTAGCTAGACTGAGCTACAGGATCGAACACATTGTGAAGATACGCTAAGCAACACTATAGAAATAATCCGAGTCTCCTAACCGATACTGTAGAACATTTTAATTAAGCATGGCCTCATCCATACGCAAACTTCCCTGCAGAGAGTTTTCGCAAAGGATAATTTATTTGAATTAGGTATATCGATATAGATTCCCCTAAGGCGTTGTGTTCTCTAGAAATTTCAGATAACCTCACTTTCATATCAAGAAAAGGATCAGACCCGAATATATATTTTGCCAACATGATGACAAATTTCAATGATAAACCATTTCAGGACTTAAGTTAGTTTGAATATCTAGACTTGTAGTTTTACCTGATAACCACCAATAGGCATTATCCAATATCAGGAACTAAACGTTAGACATCTATGCATTTTTGCGAACATCACCTATCCTACCATTTTATCCTTGTTAGTGTTTTCACTTTTAAATAAAGTTGATTAAAAAAATGCGTTTACATAAATCACATACCTTGTAGAAAATAATTTCTGAAATTCCTATTTTTGAACAAGTACGATCCTTTTTGGTCAATATTTAGCAAAACCATCGTACAATGAGAAATATATAAAATCAAACTTTGGTAAACCGTCCTATTCACAACATGTTTGGAAACAGTTTCACATTTCATAACTACTGGATTTTGAATCATCAAGAAAGATATTACTTAGTAAATCATTTGCTCCATTTTCTAAATTCGTTTATTCATAAAAAAAAAAAAGATTTCAACCAAAACTCACAATCGCGAGACAAATTTCCAAAACTAATCACCATACTACATCGCTTATGTATTTAGGATTTTGTGACTTGACAATAAAGAATATTGGAATATGTGATGAAGGAAATTAGGAGGGACACCATAAATCAATTAAGAACTTTAGTAATAGAGACCAAGCCCAATAGGCAAAGAGAGACACATGTTTTATCATCCGTTGGAACAAAACATAAGGAATCAAAATTGTTACCCATATTCTATCCCCTTCAAATAACGCTATGTTCGAAAGATATAACGTTTTGGAATTAGTCACAAGATTTATTGTACCCATTTCAATTATTCCTGATAAAGGTAATCGAATCACCTCAGACTTCTAGCAATCATTTTAAGATTTCCTTCGAAACCCCATTTAGATGTAAACATCGCCTATCATCCTCAGACCGATGGTCAGAGCGAGAGAACGATTCAAACATAGGAAGATATGCTCAGAGCATGAGTGATTGACTCTAGAAATGGTTGGACTAACCATTTGCCATTAATCAAATTCAGTTGTAACCATAGTTATCGCGTGAGAGTAGAGACTACACCATTTGATGCACTCTATGGTCAAAGTGCCAATATCCATTGGTGGATCAAAATTTGGAAAAGCTCAACTCACTAGTCCGGTAGGCATTCATGAAATAACCAGGAATTTCCTACAAATCAAGAATCAGTTACAAGTTCGATAAGTTGTAAACCCTTAAAATGTCATGTTGGTGGCAGAGTCATGATTAAAAGGTTCTGCCTAGGAAAAGCATGATATCATTCAGAAAGATTCGGAAAGTTAAACCCGATATACACTAGACCATCTAATATTTCAGACAAAGTAGGCCTAGTGGCCGTCAGACTTGAACCTTATTAGAGAACAGTAGGTTACACAATCATGTTTCACATTTTCAAATCCCAAGAAAAGACCTTCAGATTAGTCACTCATGATTCTATTAGAAGGAATCCAACCCAATGATAAACCGAAACCTTGTAGGAGAGCCAGTTGAAATTATGGACCGTGAGGTCAAACAGTTGAAGCAGAGTCGAATTCCTATCGTGATAGTTCGCTGGAATTCTCGAAGAGGACCCGAGTTTACTTGGGAATGAGAAGACCAAATGCGACTCAAGTATCCACATCTTTTCACCAAGTCTACCTCAGAGACCAACATAAACTGAACTTCGGGACGAAGTTCCTTTTAGAGGGGAAGACTGTCACAACTCGTAATTTCAAGTCATTTTCCAAACTTCGACAATTTACTATTCATCAGTCACTATTTATCATTTACTATTCATCGTTTTCAGAGTCAGTTTGATATTCTGAGAAGTATTTCAAAATTTTACTATTCACATGACACTATTCATTTCCGGAGGGAAAACACTATTCACGTGCATTACTCATTTCATCGTAAATTTAGTTTACGGGTAATTTAATTCGCGTAACCGAATTGATTTAGGTACGAATTCATGTATTATCAGTAGGGACATTTCATGTGGACTATAAATAGTCTACATATCATCACAATAGCATTTGCATACTATACCACTCGTATGATTTTCAAATTAATATTTTTGGTATATTTAACGTTTTACGTATGGTTATTTTTAAATAAACGTTAACGCGATTAATAAATATGACTAACATATCTGACAATCCCCACAATGGTCCCGATATATTTTTAAACCCCTTACAACATCACAAAGATTATAAAATTAATTTACCCGGTATTTTGGAAATTTATTTAATTTATATCGTAAGTTTATTATAATTACGACGGTTTTCGTGGAAACTAAATAATAATTATCCAAACACTTAATATTTATACCCAACATATTTTTATCATTTTTATGACTTTATTATGTCCCGATTAACTTCGTCATATTTTATTTCAACTCGTCACGATTTATTTTTAGTTAACTCGGTACCCGATAACAAAATAACGAAAACTAAAACACATAATATCTACATTTTAACCCCAAGCTTCCCATACACTCTTCCTTAATTACATATGCCCCCCCTTTAACTACTAATACATATGGTTACTTCAAATTGATCTATTATTTACCATTATGCCATCAAGATCAAGATATTTACCTAAAACTTCAAGACTTATCACTTTAACAAGCAAAATTCATTTTTTCTTCCTCTTCTCTCTTGGTGCTTGGCCATGGATCAAATCACAAGCCAAATCCATTGATTTTCCAAGTTCAAGTCATATTCAAGCTTATTTAGTAATCCTTGTTAGAGTTTTGAAATAAAAACTCAAGGTTTATTAGGTTTTACTCATCCAAGCTCACTAATCTTTCAAAGTAAGTTGTCAAACTCTTTTTCATAATTTCTTCAAGTTATTTTCATGATCATATGATTTCTATACAAGATTACATGCATATGCTAGTTTATACCACTCTTTTTATACATTATTATCTTTTAAACCCTAGAAATGGAAACCCTTGGTAGATTTACTTGGATGATGTTGTTTAGGAACCCATGACACCCTAGGAAGGTGTATGGTAGGAATAAATTAGTTTGGTGGTGATTGAAAGTGATTTGGTTGGATTAGAAACAAGTTTGGAACACTAGAAATGAGTTTAAAACACACACGCACACACACACACATACACACACACACACAAACACACACATATATATATATATATATATATATATATATATATATATATATATATATATATATATATATATATATATATATATATATATATATATATATATACCTACTGTCCCAAATCGCAAAATCCAGAAAACTCAGGAACTCAGGGGTAATTTTTGACCAAAGATTTAGAAACTACTTTCAAAAACGAAGCTTTTGGCGAAAGAACGGAGTAAAACGAGCTTATAACGAAGGAGATATGAAAAAGTACTCGATGTTGTTAGTTCGAACATCATCGATATCTATAGTAATTATGAAAAAGTTTTCCTTGTTAATAAGCACAACGAGGATGATGTGTCTGAGGTGATCAAGGAATACATATCAAAAGTTGAGAATGAGCTTAACTACTTCTTCGAAAATATGATTAATGTCGCGACTAAGCAGGCGATTAAGGGCTTCATTGTTGACTTTAAACAATGGGATGTTCTTCGCAAACATGCTCACATATCGGTACTTACTTTTACTGTATTTACTTTTTGTTAACTACTACTACTACTTTATTGTTATTATTAATTTTCGCTGTTGATCCTGATTGATGCATTTTGGCAGGAAGATGGTGTAGGAGATGATGCTGATTGTTTTCTCTCTTTCTTTGCCTTTTTTGTTTATAGCAAGCTTAGTATATATGTTGTTTGTTTACCACACTAGCTAGTTATTAGGCATTAGCTTTTTACGCCACGAACAGGGCCGGTCCTGAGTTTTTGTATGCCCTGGGCGAAGTGATAAAATAATGCCCCCTACAAGATGTTACTAGACCATTATTATAGCAGTGACGGTGTATAGTTTTTCTTAACAAAACCTGATTGTGTCAAATTTTGTGTGTGTAGCTTTGGTTGTAAGACGGTATTTTTCTGAACGTGTAAAATAAGGGGAAGTTTTGTGGAGTAATTGGAAGTCTAAAAATTTTGTGGGATAAATTGTATTTAACTATTTAAAAATATAACATATTTCATTGCCTTAAAATTAGAGCATAATAGTAATTTATCATTCCTTATTTCAACAACGAAGACAAACCCAATCTTGTCGGGGCAGGGTATGGGGTATTATTCGTTAAAAAAAATAATAAAATAAAATGAAATAAAATGAAAATCTCGTTACATATAAAGATAAACAAATAACCCAATATTTCTCATAGGTTTAGTGTATGAAAGAACTTTGGATATTAACTTTAAAAAAATCTACTCGACTACTACTTAATTTATTTTTACTTTAAAGGTTAATTCAATTGCTTTAAAACACTAAAAGTTAACTAAAAAAAAGAGGGATTTGCTAACGGGTGCCCACCGAACATATTATAAAATGTAAAAAATGCATTCAATATGTAGCTTCGATACTCTAGAAGTGAGCTAGAGAAAAAGCTACAATTGATATTAATAATAACGTATATATTTCTTAGCTAGCTTATTTTATTTGTTATACAATTGAGAAAATAAATCAAATATTTTATATTTGTTATCATTCAAAGTCAAAGGGGTGTTTCTTTTTCCCTTAGCTAAGGGAATAAGTCCACACAAATATTTAATAATGATTTATTTTAATGCGGAGCCCACATTTTTTCACTAATACCTCTATATCATCAAGGCATATAAATATGATATCCCCCATTAAGAGACTCATATAGAACGTGTGACCCACATGTCTTTAGCTAAAGGAAAAAAAAGAAATACCCCCAAAGACAATATTAAATTAATAGTGTAACTGTTACGAAGTAAAAGTAGTTTAAAAGACATAGATTACATAAATATATAAGAGAAAGAAATAATAAAACAAATATAAGCTAGAAGCCAGTTGTAAATGAAACTTAGTTAAAACTTAAAAGTTGAAGGTGTTCTTTCAAAACTTATCAAAAAGTTGAAGGTGTTCTCTGAAAAATGATCAACTAGTGCATACACGTGCCAACAAAATTTGCACCAATCGATGCTCCTTCTTCCTCACAATTCTCAAAGTCCGGCATCATGTCTAGCAGCAGCATGACTCAACCTTTCATCTTTGTTTCTTTTTTTTTTCTTTTTTTTTCTTTTATTTTTACCTATTTCTTAATTAACGAGGCACACAAAGAAGCCAAGATAGTAGTATCTTTAACAAGTTTTGTTAATATAAAACCGATTCAAAAGACCAAAAACTTGATGCCCCCTATTTTCTTGATGCCTTGGGCCGTCGCCATAGCCAGGGCCGGGCCTGGCCACGAATATTCATTCATTTAGTTTTCTTATCAAAAGTAAGTATATTTGTGCGTGGCGGATAAAGTTTAGCAAAACAAGTTCCATCTCTTATTGATTTTCCAAATGTCAGGCACAGGGATTGGACGCAGGAATAACAAGGATAAGAATAATAATAAGAATAAGAATAAAAAGAAGAAGAAGAAGAAGAAGAAGAAGAAGAAGAAGAAGAAAGCAAAACAACTAACTCTACTCAAGCTGCAACAACAAATTGATGACCAACAGAAACTTAATCAAGAGGCTGATCACTACCTAGAGACGTTATGTTCATGCATAGCTTTGCTCACAACAAAGAAACCACGGCCCAGGAATGCATCACCCTCTACAGAGCTTATGCCAATGTCTTCGGTGTTTATACTGATTTCTATATCCGTAAGGAGGAGTGCCACAACATCTCTTCAATTATCAAGGAACACAGATCAAAGGTTGAGGAGGAGCTTACCTACGTTTGCAACAATGTTTCTGATGTCACTATCAAACAAGCTTTTTCTCAGCTTCTTGCTGATTTTCAATCAGGGCCTAAACCCAAAGACCCCCCTTCTCAGGTTTAACTAACTTATTTTTTTACTTTGAAATTGTTTTATTTTGGCTTTTATGCATATTGATTGAATTTTCTCGTTTAAAACAACCACACTGTAGTTAGGGTCTTTATACTGTACGTATCTGTGATACAAGTAGCTAGCTGATGCATACCTTTCCCCCTCTTCTTTGACTATATAACTATTTGCCATGTATAAGTCCGCTAGGTTGGTTGGGTTATTTATTTATTATTTATTTATTTATTTATTATCATTATTATTTTTTTATGATACGTGTAAAATTCTTAAGATGAGAGATGACATCTCTGATTGAGATCCAAAACTAGGCTCTAGTTTATTGTGAAAGTCCCTAGTTGAGTCGTCGGGTGCCTTGTTGCTGTTGTTTGGTGGGGATTAACCGGATTGGAATTCATTTTAGAAACTTTATGCGAGACTTGAACTTAATGCTTTAAATACTTCAACGTTCAAAACTGCTTTTGAAACCCCAATTTAAAATCAAAGATATTTATGAAACTAATCGAAGGGATTTATGAACATTCTTGTTATTGTATTGTGTAAATCTAAAATTTGTGTTGTATGCACTTAGAACCAACCCTAAAAAAAAAAAAAAAAAAAAAAAAAATAAATAAAAAAAATAAAAAATCCGACTTTAAAGAATAAAAAGGTTGACTGTTGGACACCAGTCTGACCCGACTTTGAAATATTCGACCCTACTTTGACAATATAGCTGTATGAAGTCCATAGCCCCCGTTTTAATAAGAAAAGTAGCTGCAGGGGCGGAATCATGAGGTTGGAAGAGTGGGGCAGGGCCGGCTTTGAGGGTGTGCAAGGTGAGCGACCGCACAGGGTCTCAAAATTTTTTAGGGCCTCAAAATTTGTTCTGTTAATAATTATATGTATATGTACGCATATTTTTCACAAAGAAAAAAGTATTTAAATGAGAAAATATCTTAAATGATTAATATGTTAGAACGTTTAGATAACTAATTGCATTATATCTTATAAATGGTGACACTTTATATATAGCATTTTATATCGAAAGACTTCATTATTTAATTTTGTCCAGAGCCTTATAAAATTTCATAAATTTATGGGACGGCCCTGGAGTGGGGCAGTGTCATGCACTCATGCCCTCAATAGATTTTGTGCGGAAGATATAGTTGTATTTCTTTTTGTCCAAAAAAATGTGAATTGGCTAAATTAATCGGGGTGTCCTTAATGAAAAGTTATGCGTGCACTCAAGCTATCTTGTTTTGTACCTTTTTTCTTCTATCAAGTCCTCAAATTCTTAAAACAACTTATTTAATACATTTACCCAAGGTATAAATGAATGGTATCATTTAAATAGTTGTTTGTGCTTATAATGCGAATGTCCATGATGATTGATCTATATATCTCACTCGCCCTTTTTACTGCAGATACATCATCCACGTCTGCAAGATAAAGATGGTAACATAATGTCAAGCAAACCAAGTATATTCTCTTGGTTTTCAGAAACTATCTATCTCATGCAGAGTGTTATGATTTCACATGTATATTTTCTATGTATTCATCTTTATAGCTATTGTCTTTTTTCCAGATATGAGTTCAGGGGAAGGAAGCTGCAAACCACTACCCATTTGTGATAATTAGTTGTATTATCATGACCACGCCAAGTGTTGTCCACCATTTGTTGATGAACCGAAGCTTATCTATGAAGTAATAGAATGGGTAGAATCAGAGGTACGTTCAGAAATTACTAGTTTTATGGCTTATAACTTTAGTAATGATTAGTTACTTGGATTTTCAAATTACCAGCGTACCCTCCATCATATCACCGCTTCTGTTACTCTTACCAGGAAGATGAATGTTCCGATCTTACGTTTGTTGATGTGGAATCAGAGGTACAGAAATTACTCTTTTTATGGCTTAAAACTTTAATAATGATTAGTTACTTGGATTTTCAAATTACCAGTGTACCCTCCATCATATCTCCTGCTTCTGTTACTCTTACCAGGATGATGAATGTCCTGATATTACGTTTGCTATGTAGAATTTGAGGAATGATGATGTGGAAAACTAGAAGGGGGGTTGAATAGTTTTACGTCTTTTTAGTTTTATGAAAACTTAGTTATTTAAAAGTCTTGTTTACTCTTAAAACTTTGATTCGATCTTATGTGAATTCAAGTCTTGAACAATATGAACAACTATATCTAAGTATGAGCAATAATAATAATGCAAACTAAGTATGTGAAATCAACACATGCATAATATAAACAATTATAGCTATATACAAGAGATAAGTAAGTAAACGTTTATTTTATAATCCTTAGTTATATTTTGTATGAAAACTATACTTGATCGAAATGATCAATTAAATGTATGTTACCTTTTTAGTTTGATTGTAAAAACTTTGTTTTGTGAATGAAACTTTTGTTTGATCTTTAAGTAAAATCAATACTAGCACTATATGAGCAACTATACATATACGTCTATGTCTACAAAAGTAATAACGATATAAGCAAGATAATAAGTAAGATATGGAAAGATCTAACCGCGAGACAAAGGATTTATAGTGGTTCGGCTACAAGGACACCTTCCTTGCCCTAATCCACTCCTCGAGTTACCTACTCGAGAGTTTTCTTCACTATGTCAACAAGCTCCCTTATGGCGGAGAAAACCTTACACACCAATATACACACCACAACTTCGTCACAACTTATTCACACTTTCTACACAACTTCTTCACTACTTGGCACACCTTCTTCACAACTTGTACACACCACTACAACTTCACAACTTCACACTACTCCACTACTTCTTCTTCACACCACTACTTATATCTCACTACTTCTCTTCACAACTTCTACTTCTAGATCTATATAGTTACACTACTATCACACCTTTACAATGAATGTACACAACAACTAGTCTATATACACAAATCTACAATACTTCACAACTTGATGTTGAAGGAGTATTATTCTCTTGCACTTTGAGAGATGAGAGGTGAGGGAATGAATCACTTGAAACAAGGATTAACAATTATATGATCAAAGGGTTTTTAGGAGGATGTTTAGAGAGATTTGGATCTGAAAATTTTCGTGCAAGAGGTAGTGCAAATACCAGGTTTGAGGTAGTATTTATAGGGAAAAATTTCTGACAAAATCTGACAGGGGAGTGTGGCCGATCCCCTTAATTGTGTGCCGGCCCCCTTAAAATTAAGGGGGCCGCCCAGACGAAAACTGCAGTTTTCTTGTATTTTTCTGGGGAAAGTTTATTTGGTGAAAAACTAACTGATTTTGGTTAAAATTTTGAATTCATATATTTATTATGAATAAAACATTTTCCTTTATTACCAAAAATGTTTTTCAAAAATATATAATAAGCTTATTTAATTTTATAAACTTTGTATTATTTAAATAAACATCCCTTTGATCATAAAATGTATTAGTCACTTGTTTATTCATACCTTAAGTGATTATGTTGGATGAGATGATATAAACTTGCTTAAAACTTGTTTACGTATTAACTTTGCGTTTAATGTTCTTATATTTTGCGATCGTCAAAACTTAAGGATATCGAAAGATGTTAACAACGTTTTTATACATTATTTATATCAACAATCTCTCCCTTTTTGATGATTACAAAATCTAAACTCATTAAACTAAAAATTAATATATATGCAAGTTTTTAGTGTGAGTTTATATCACTTCTCCCCTTTTTTGTTAACATCAAAAAGGTTATCCCGACGAATGTATAGCTCCCCCTTGAAGTATACTCCCCCTCGTATTGAGGTCATAAGAAATCGAGATATGGAATGCTTGCAAAAATATTTAGAGCACAAGCAATATATATATATATATATATATATATATATATATATATATATATATATATATATATATATATATATATATATATATATATATATATATATATATATATATATATATGCATGGAACAAATATAAGATAACTAACAAGAATAATTTAAATAGATTATGTTGAAAACATAATCATTAATACATAAGCATATATATATATATATATATATATATATATATATATATATATATATATATATATATATATATATATATATATATATATATATATATATATATATATATGCTTTTCTAGCAAATTACACTAGATAATACTAAGTTGCCAACTTGAGGTCTTTTGGGCTTGCTTGGAACACAAAAGGTTTGTGGAGAATTTATTTGTAGATGGGAATCATGGTAGTTGGATTTAGTGGAGATAGATTTTTGTTGGAATGGTGTTTGGATAGTTTGGTGGTTGTTGTTGGGAAGCATGGTAGTTGGCTTCAAGTAAGCTTCATGGGATAGGATTGAAGTTTGGTAGGTTGATTGGTGATGAGGATGAGCTAGATGAAGGTGGATCCAAATTGCGTTGAGCAAAATGTAAGGCTAAAAGAGCATTAAGCTCATAGGCTTCTTGTAGCTCCTCAACAAACTTCAAGTGTTCGGAGGAAGGTGATGGTGGTGGAGCATGATAGTTGTCTTGGGTGAGTGTTTGAACATGCAACATAGGAATGCCATATGAATTTGTAGGATGTGGTGGTGATACTCTTAGTGGTGGAGACATGTTTAAGCTTGGGTAATCATGAAAACATGATATGAGTGGAAGAGATGCTTCATGAGTGGATGGTGTTTTTGTTGAGTGAGCAACATGTAAAGTGTTGGTAATGAGGTTGGGATTGTGCATGCTCATCATAAGAAGGAGCATTAGTGGAAGCACGAATGGATGATTTGTTGTTAAATGGATCATTAGTGTGAGAGTGAGGTTTAGTTGTTGGTTGATTATGAATAACATTGCTTATGTTGTGAAAGGGTTCATTTGAGTGAACATGAGGTTTGTGTATCATGAAATATGGTTTGACCTTCATGGGTTAAGTTGTAGTGGTGATGACACACTTTGTAGAGTGTAGGGAATGGTTATATGGTTGAATATTTTTGTGAGGATGACTAGGTGGAGTTATTGGTGAAGATGGAAAATGAGTATCAAGTGATGTGATTGGTGAGAGTGAAAGAGCGATGTTCATGGAAGGGATTTCTTGGTAGGAGGGTGTTATAGATGGTGCATTAGGTGCACTAGGAGATGAAATTTAAGGTTGAGGTGAGTAAATGTTATGAGGTTTGAGTGTGTAAAGTAGAAGGATATGAGGTTTGAGTGTAATATAGAAGGATATGGGTGAGTAAAGGTTTTTGATATGTAATGTTGGTGGGAAGGAGAGTGAGGTGTTAGGTATGTAATGTTGAAGACATAGGAGGAATTTGGTGTTGGATGTTTGATAACATCATTTGGTTTGACAGGATTTTAATGAAAGTTAGATTTTCTTCTCCAAACGGGTTTCTTGGTGGTTTTGGTTTTTAATGGAAGAGGACATGATGATATGAGTGCAGATTGAGAGGAATGAGAGTGTATATAATGTAGGATTGGTAGGATCAAGGATGGATAGACTTTGATGGAAGGTTTAGGATAGAATAAGTTTGTGAATTTTGAGAAGTGTAGGATGAAATGGGCTAAAAAGTAGAAAAAGGAAACAACACCTTCGACCATCAGATGGCCGGTCCCCTTAATTGGAGGCCAGTCCCCTTAATAATTAAGGGGGCGCCTTATGATTTAAGGGGGCCGCCCATCTGGTGATTCCCAGATTGCCAGAAATGGGTTTTTGGTAGTGAATTGCAGAAATGTTGTGTTTTTGGTTTCAAACAAGTCCAACTCTTTGAGGCAATTAAGCATATACTAATTTATGTAGGCAATTATGTAGCCAAAACATGTTAATCAAAGAGATTAAGTAAACAAGCAATTTCATCTAGCATGCAAACACACTCATCAAGCAAGTAAAATATAAGTGCTAGGAAACAATAAGAAACATCAAGTATTTCATAACTACATAACTAGGAGGATTAATCCTAATGTGTATCAATGTGCAATAGGTGGGTAGTTATGATAGCATGGATTTCTAGACTTGTTACAAACAAAGTCTTAATAAACAAACCATGGTCTTCTTGATTTGATTTAGTTCACTTATAAGTGTCATTTATATAAATATAGATGACAAATATGAGATCACCATGCATGATTTTAAAAGAGACGTTTTTAGCATTATTCAACAATGTTTGAAAGTAGGTTTTCACTTAGATGTGAGAGTTATTTGAATAAGATAGATTGGGTTTTTACTTCAAAATGTGTGAATGAATGGTAAAGGATATTTTCCCAATCTTTAGTTTTGTTCAAAAAAAAAAAATTGTGGATATTGATAGTGAAAACATGTTACTCCCTCCGTCCCAAATTTATTGTCCACTTTCAATTTTCAAAGTCAAATTAGTTCAACTTTGACCATAAATATATATTTTTTTGTTATATAATACTTGATGAAAAATTGTACCATTAAAAAGTACACTTAAAACCCAATCTATTTATATATTTTGCATCAAATATTATATAACACCCACAAAAATATTTAAGGTCAAAGTTGAAGAATAAAGACTAAAAAAGTCAATAGTGGACAATAAATTTGGGACGGAGGTAGTATTTAAAAGTGGGATAGTTATTTGAAAAACTATTTTCCAAAATGTGAGGTTTTTTGCATATTTTTAGAGAAATTAGATTTTTGACAACAAATATCATAAATCAAATATTTAAAAAAAAAAAAAAAAGTTTATTAAAGATCTCATGCTCAAGAGGATTGGTTAAGCCTATTATTATCTCATGTTATCGTTTCTACATATCCTATGATCCTAAAGGAAATGAAGACGATAATATATATGTTAGATGCGAGAGTGTTGAATGGGGTATAACCTAACATCTATAGTAGTTTCTTTGTATTCGCACGCTTATCTAACTTAATGCCATAGTCTACGAGAGCTTGTTTCATCCATAGTTTTCTTACGCGAGGGATCTAATCCTACTTCTATATTAACGATCGATCCACTTAACTCATTTCACTTCATCACCATGAGTTTGCTAATAGTGGATATAGAAGATTTTCATTTTCTATTTTGTTCGGCAATGAACAATTTTATCTTATTCCTAGGAGAGTCAACCAATGATGTTTCTAGGTTATAAGAATATAAGCTATTATGTACATATATATGTATAGCTAAGCATTAATCTAACTAATCAATTATCTAAGCATGCAAATTATAGCGATGAACTTAAAAGAAACGCGTACCTTTTAGTCTTCAATGGAATATCTTCAAGCACTTCAAGTGACCATGTTGACTTATAGAAGTCATTAGTAGATGATATTCCAACTACTTCCAAGATTGACAGCTTAGCCACTTGGTCCCCATTGTCTCATTGGTCCAAAGTTGTTTGGTCCAAACATATTCAACATTTGGCTAGGATGCATGTATGGTGGTAATATTCCCCAAGGATTGTAACTTGGTTGATAATTCCACATTTGATGACTAGTATTATTGTAGTTTTGTCTATTTTGGTTTCTTCTAGGTTGAGGTGTTTTAGATCAAGTATGAAAATTATTTGGTTTTCTTGGTGGTCGAGTTTTAGATCTTAATTTAGATTTAGAGGATCCTACTTCGGTCTTTAAGGATGGTTTATAAAAAGTTTTTACTTTTTCATCATACGCAATGGGTATTTTTCTATCTTTTGTAAGTATATACTTAGGTTTTGATTCTAATGATTTTTGTTTACTAGATACACATTCAAACTTTATACTTTTATTTTCACTAGTTGAAACATTAGTTGAGGTTAATCCTAGACCGGTTTTAACTCCCGAAGTTTCTTGAACACTTATTATTTTCTTAAGTGGGTTACTACTATTTTTAAACTTGTCAAGTTTGAAAATTTCATATTTAAGTTTTTCGTTTTCATTTTTAACCTCTATGCATGTTTTACATTCTATAAAAACTTCTTTTCCTTTTTCCAAATGTTGTAGTCTAATTTTTAATTCGAGTACTTCATTTTCTAATAGATTATTAATATGTTTTAGTGACTTATTTTTAGTTATAACCTTTTGACCTAATTTGCATAACCTATTATATTCACTATCTAGGTCTTTTTCGTCTAATGATAAATTTTCGTCACTAAAGTATTCGGTTTTGGAACGTATCTCACTTGATGTCTTAGCCATAAGACACTTCTCCTCATTTGTGAATTCTTTCTCATCGTCATCGCTATCACTCCAAGCTCCTCCAACAAACGCCTTTTGATTTTGATCTCTTAACATCATTGGAAATTTTCCGATGAGATGATTTGGATCACCACATTTGAAGCACTTCCTATCACTTTTGCCATTTTTGTCATCTTCATTTCTTTGGTTTGATTTCCTTTCATCATGCGGTTGTTTAACGAATCTTCCTCGCCTTTTGAAGAATTTCTTGAAGTCTCTTACGGCCATCGCATATTCTACATCATCACTTTCGGAGGTTGAGCTATCCTCGTTACTAGATTCCTTCCTAGCTTTCAATGCAATTGACTTGCTTTGCTCTCTTTTTTCATTGACCATCTCGGAGTCTTTCTTTATTATTGCTTCGTAGACTTTCAGGTTGCCGATCAACTCATCAAGTTGAAGAGTTGACAAGTTCTTCGATTCTTCAATCGCCGTAACTTTAGCTTGCCATTTTGGATGAAGAGCCCTAAGAAATTTCCTAACAAAATTCTTACTAGAAAAATTCTCATCAAGTGCTTTTAAACTTGTGATGATAGTGTTAAACCTAGCAAAAGCATTATCTATTGATTCCTCCTCCGGAATCGTAAATTGTTCATATTGTTGAACAAGAAGATCTATTTTGTTATCTTTAACTTGACTATAACCTTGGTGAGTGATTAGTAAAGAATCCCAAATTTCTTTTGCCGTTTTACACATAAATTTTTTTTCATATTCTTTGCGTGATAACGCATTATAAATAACCATTTTAGCCTCATTATTTTTTGCTAGTTTCTTTTTCAAATCATCATTTTATTTTTCAAAAGATACAATTTTATACATTTTAGTTTCAAAATTATATTGAATAGGGGGAAAATCACCAAAGGTAATGACATGCCAAAGATCAAGATTTTTTGATTTCACATAAGTTTCGAATCTATTTTTCCAATAAAGAAAACCATCACTTTCAAATAGTGGTGGTCTTTGCATAGATTGCCCTTCTAAATATTTTTCAGATTCCATAGATCGTTTCAAGTTTTAAAATACAGTTTATTTTAAAAATCTTGTTTAACGTAGCTCTGATACCAATTGTGGAAAACTAGAAGGGGGGGGGGGGGGTTGAATAGTTTTACGTCTTTTTAGTTTTATGAAAACTTAGTTGTTTAAAAGTCTTGTTTACTCTTAAAACTTTGATTCGATCTTATGTGAATTCAAGTCTTGAACAATATGAACAACTATAACTAAGTATGAGCAATAATAATAATGCAAACTAAGTATGTGAAATCAACACATGCATAATATAAACAATTATAGCTATATACGAGAGATAAGTAAGTAAACGTTTATTTTATAATCCTTAGTTATATTTTGTATGAAAACTATACTTGATTGAAATGATCAATTAAATGTATGTTACCTTTTTAGTTTGATTGTAAAAACTTTGTTTTGTGAATGAAACTTTTGTTTGATCTTTAAGTAAAATCAATACTAGCACTATATGAGCAACTATACATATACGTCTATGTCTACAAAAGTAATAACGATATAAGCAAGATAATAAGTAAGATATGGAAAGATCTAACCGCGAGACAAAGGATTTATAGTGGTTCGGCTACAAGGACACCTTCCTTGCCCTACTCCACTCCTCGAGTCACCTACTCGAGAGTTTTCTTCACTATGTCAACAAGCTCCCTTATGGCAGAGAAAACCTTACACACCAATATACACACCACAACTTATTCACACCTTCTACACAACTTCTTCACTACTTGGCACACCTTCTTCACAACTTGTACACACCACTACAACTTCACAACTTCACACTACTCCACTACTTCTTCTTCACACCACTACTTCTATTCACAACTTCTACTCCTAGATCTATCTAGTTACACTACTATCACACCTTTACAATGAATGTACACAACAACTAGGCTATATACACAAATCTACAATACTTCACAACTTGATGTTGAAGGAGTATTCTTCTCTTGCACTTTGAGAGATGAGAGGTGAGGGAATGAATCACTTGAAACAAGGATTAACAATTATATCATCAAAGGGTTTTTAGGAGGATGTTTAGAGAGATTTGGATCTGAAAATTTTCGTGCAAGAGGTAGTGCAAATACCAGGTTTGAGGTAGTATTTATAGGGAAAAATTTCTGACAGAATCTGACAGGGGAGCGTGGCCGGTCCCCTTAGTTGTGTGCCGGCCCCCTTAAAATTAAGGGGGCCGCCCAGACGAAAACTGCAGTTTTCTTCAATGTTGCAAAAAACGGCATACAAGGCCTTGTAATCGCCGATTCCAAGCTACAAGACCCTGGAACTTGGAGACATTTACAAGGAAGTCGGCTGATTAATCGGCGATTACAAGGTTTTGGGCCGATTAATCGGCTAAAAAATGCAACTCGGCCCTCGACCTCCTCAGGACCGATTCACGATTTTTGCAACATTGGTTTTCTTGTATTTTTCTGGGGAAAGTTTATTTGGTGAAAAACTAACCGATTTTGGTTAAAATTTTGAATTCATATATTTATTATGAATAAAACATTTTCCTTTATTACCAAAAATGTTTTTCAAAAATATATAATAAGTTTATTTAATTTTATAAACTTTGTATTATTTAAATAAACATTCCTTTGATCATAAAATGTATTAGTCACTTGTTTATTCATACCTTAAGTGATTATGTTGGAGAGAAGCGATCCCTTGCAAAGGGGAGCAAAAATAAAAAGCATAAAAAGAAATTTGGGTCGTTGGATCCCTAACCAAGACCATCTGACGGTGAAGATGGAACCTTCCTCCCTTTTTTTATTAGTATTCTCACTTAGGGGTATATTAGTCATCTTAACTCGTTTTTAAATTCCACCACAAACTTTAAACGTAAATAACTTTCAAATGATAAATTTTTACAAAAAACCGATTTCACCATAATTTTTAAAATTTAATTCTCTTTAAATTGGTATGCATTTTAATATATGAATCGCAACTTTTTTTTTCAACTTTTTAAGTGGTGTTGATTTTCTTGAAATTTTTGGCATTTTCGGCTCTAATTTCGTCTAGTTAAATGGCCGAATTATGCAAAACTTAAAACACGAAAGTTGTAGATTTTTTGCCATTCTTTACCCAGAAATTTGAATCACTCAAATCCGATATGATATGAGTGAGATATCGTACGTTAAAGATGGCGTCTTAGTCATATTTAGCGCACACAAAGTGTTTGATAAAATGCCTAAAAGAAAATTTTCTTATAAAAATACATTTAAATATACTAATTGATGTACTACAATACATTTTTTGTTATTTTTATTATTTTTAGCATTTTTTAACTGATGAACAAAGATTAAATGATAAACAAACTAACTGATGAACAACAACTAACTGATTAACTGACGAACATTGTGACCTTAACTGATGAACATTTTGATTTCTTTTAGACAATTGATGAACACTATGATAACTGATGAACCTATAATAACTGATGAATAATATAGTTTTTTTGTTAGAAAATTGATGAACTGATTAACATTATGTTATTTTGTGGTTCATCAACTCTTTTTACTGATAAACATCACTTTTAAATTGACGAACATCATTTCTATATTGATGAAAAAAATGAACAACTATCTTTAATGACAGACAAATGAACAACATTTTTATATTGATGGACAATACTTTTATGTTGATGAACAAATGAATAAATCTTTTTATTGATGAACGATACTTCGTATTGATGAATGATACTTTTATATTGATGTACAAAAAAAGGTGAAATAGTAACTAAGTAACTACACAAGTATTCTTTTTAGAAAACTTCGCCTTCATAGCGGCCAACCTCCTTTTTGCTTGCTTTCCTTTATAGCAACTTTATCACTAGCCTTCTTAGCGGAAATTTGAGCTCTGATAGCATTGCACTTCATCTGATGAACCTGTGATAAAAGTAAGTAGATAACAAAAAAATCACTAATTGATGAACCTCTGATAAAAATAAGCAGATAATAAAAAATAGACTAACTGATGAACCTCTAATAAAAAATGCACTAAATGATGAACCTATAATAACTGATGAACCTATAATAACTGATGAACCTGTTATAACTGATGAATCTATAATAACTGATGAACCTATAATAACTGATGAACCTATTATAACTGATGAATCTATAATAACTGATGAACCTATAATAACTGATGAACCTATAGTAACACAGGACAATAACTGATGAACCTAAGATATAACATAATAGCTAAGCTAATATGTTCATCAACTAATAAAAAATAGACTAACTGATGAACCTCTAATAAAAAATGCACTAAATGATGAACCTATAATAACATAATGATGAACCTATGATAACATAATAGCTGAAAATATAACTGATGAACCAAAAAAACTAATGTTAATCAACTAAAAAAGAATAAACTAACTGATGAACCTATTATAAGTGATGAATCTATAATAACTGATGAACCTATAATAACTGATGAACCTATTATAACTGATGAACCTATAATAACTGATGAACCTATAATAACTGATGAACCTATTATAACTGATGAATCTATAATAACTGATGAACCTATAATAACTGATGAACCTATTATAACTGATGAATCTATAATAACTGATGAATCTATAATAACTAATGAACCTATAATAACTGATAAACCTATAGTAACACAGGACAATAACTGATGAACCTAAGATATAACATAATAGCTAAGCTAATAACAAAAAAAGCATAAATTGATGAACCTAACATAAAAAATAAGCATATAACAAGGAATATAATAACTAATGAAGACACACACAAAATCATATAAACTGGTATTTAATATGTTCATCTACTAAAAAAATATAACAAAAAAGCATAAACTGATGAACCTCGGATAAAAGTAAGTATGTAACAAAAAATCCACTAACTGATGAACCTCAGATAAAAGTAAGCAGATAACAAAAAAATCACGAATTGATGAACCTCTGATAAAAATAAGCAGATAACAAAACATAAAACTTATAAAAATAAAATAGAAATTATCAATAATCCCTTGCTTAAACGCCTGAAGATCATCAATCGCCATTAAAACCATATTTCTATCACATTTATGACCTGAATCTGGTTGAAGCATTTCATCGAGCACTTGGTGTGCATCATTATATCGATCACATTTCAACAACAGATATTGTATGTTTACCCGATTATTATGAAGTTGAAAAGTACAAAAAAGAGTTTTATTAGTTGGTACCTGATGGTGACGGCGTCAAGACAGCGATGGTGATGGAGACGACGATGGTGATGAAGACATTGATGTATTAGATCTGATGATGATGATGATGATGGTATGAATGGGGATGAGCACATCGTGAAATCAAAGAAATAATAAAAATGAAAATAGAGAACTGAGAAGAGAAAAAAAAAAGAAGCAAGAAAGAGTATATAGCGGGAGGACACAAAATTACATAACTATCCTTTGGGGGGGAAAAGAGCGGAGACACGTGGCAGCATGTAATTTCTTTTTAGGCTTTTTAAAATTTTGTCACTTTGTAAGGGATCCCACACCTTATGTTGGATGAGATGATATAAACTTGCTTAAAACTTGTTTACGTATTAACTATGCGTTTAATGTTCTTATATTTTGTGATCGTCAAAACTTAAGGATATCGAAAGATATTAATAACGTTTTTATACATTATTTATATCAACAGATGATGATTTCTTTTCCGGAAGAAGAGCTACAGAGCTGGATGCATCGGTGGTTTCATCTATGCGAAATGGACCCAGTTATCACTTTTTAAACCCGGAAAGTAGTTTTCGTCAAGTAAGTAACAACAGCTATAGTCGTGCAAGAAGTAAAAACACAATGTTCGGGGTCACTAAAATCATAAATCACTGCAAGTTAACATGTTTATGTCACACACTAATAGTACTTTGAGCTCTATCATGCAATTTAAAGTCTTTGTCACACGTTAATACTAATTTGCATTATGTTTTTACGAAAAACAGGGCGATGGTTCTTCAACCGCGTTCTGGGATGAGGTATGGATTGGTGATATTGTACATAATATATCGATTTTTAAGGCTTTGTTCTTTGGAGATCTTTATAAATTGTAATGGTGTTTGATTACGAATTTTTGAGTATGATTTTGACTTGTATATCTAAATCTAGATCTACGAACAGAATGTCTGAATCACATAATATTGCTTGGTTTCATAAAAACGTTTGATAATAGATATATTAAACAGTTTCATATTTACGAAAAATAAAGTGCCCATGCAGGATTAGTATTGGGCCAGCCTCTCATACTTGGGCCTGGCGTTATAGTAGGCCTAAAAGAAGTTCAAATTTAAAGATCTCTTAAAACCTCATTCAAGATTTTGTTGCTGCCAACGCTTGAATTTGCCCCAATAAATCCAAACTTCTTCTCTGTTTAACAATTGACGGCTCCAACATAGATTCATGGATTTTTCGGTTGCCTCTCATTATGGAAGCTGATATCGGTTTGGTGGCGCTTCGGTGATCACCCGAAAAGACCTTTTTTTTTTTTTTTTTTTTTTTTTTTTTAAAGGAATGGGTTGACATGGGTCCACACAAGTATTTAATAATATTAATTTTTTGTGTGAAACCCACTTATTTCCACTAATATATCTATATCTATAAGGCATAAAATGTCTTCCTTTCCGCATTAAGAGCATTAGGTATCGTGGTGCCATCCCGCTAGTGCCGTGAAAAAAAGTGTTGACACATCATCACATTTTCCTATAACACCAGAATTCACCATAACACCAAAAACACCCTCCCTAACACAAGTTTCTGTGCCGTCGTACACATTTGGACCCCACATATATCTTTTTCTTTTTTTCATTTATTTAAATAAACTAAAACATTTAATTAAAATTAAAATTTTATTAACTAAAGAATGATTGAATTATAGAGTATTTTAAAGGGTAAAGATTGAGAAAAAAAATGGATAAAATGACAAGAAAAACAAAGAAGGTTTATTATTTTCGACTTACTCCTATTCTGTACACTCATACAAACTATTACTCATCAAACTTTATTTAATACACTTACAAGCTTTTTAAAAATATATATTGATTTAATGTGCCTGTATTTACCTATTCGCTACTATTCCCTTACCTATTCCCTATACAATAGAAATGCACGCCACTTTATTATTCATCACCTACAACTACCTTCTTCATCTTTCCCTTAATTTATTCATCACCCATTCATTATCTTTCTTTGTAAAATCCTCTCTTGTATACATAACCATCCATTCATAACTGTAAATCCGGCCTCTCTTATATACTCAACAAACACGATCAGCAAAAATACTTTGCCTTACTCGAGCTTCACTATCTTTCTTTTATCTCATCTCATAAAACCACAACAAAAAATTCATACAAATTGAAAAAAAACGGGATAACGCCAAAAAAGAAAGGGAAAATGCGAGGCTCGGTACCGTGGTTGCGCCGTCATGTCGCGTTTTCCGGGACCATTTGGGCTGGTCGTGACGGCACAGGACACGATAACGCGAGCCACGGTGTGGAGCTCGGCGCCGTCCGGTCGCGTTTTGCCGGAAAACACAAGCGTTGGCACAGGGTACCCGACCCTCTAAGACACACTTAGAGCCATGGGTCCCATATGGACCTCAACCATCTCTTAGCTAACAAAAAAATAAACACCCCTTTAATCTGCCTGTTGGAGCGATTCTCTCAGCCTAGACAATGTTGTGACAACGTGTATGCTTATTTGAAGATTTAGAAATCTGCTTTGTTTTTATTTGAAGCAACCGCGCAAAGATATATATGCTTGGAACCGAAATGAAATTCCCTCATGGTAGTAACTAATGTTGCTACAAGAGGGCTTGATCCAACTTGATTTTCCGGGTGACATTGATACCTTAATAACAATGATCAAGTACTAATGACTAATAGTGATTTACTTAAGGTAGGACATTATGTTGGACTAATGTTCTGGTCGAGCTAATGATCAGATGGATAGACACCAAGCACATGGGTCAATCACAATTTTAATCTAATTAGGACTCCTTGTTTTTAGCTTTAAGATAACGACTGTCTAGCTTTATTAGAATTGTTATAGGATTAGGAAAGCTTATTCTAAACTCCTATATAAACAAACCGAGCTGTGGTTTGTGATGGTGTACTTCGATTGCAGTTGAATCGAACCAAGCAGGTGGTCGGTCATAATTGTAGTCTGAATAGGATTCCTTTGTTTTAGTCAGGATAAGGATTATCTTATTGAATTAGAGTTGTAGTATGATAAGGATTGGTAAGCATGTTCCAACCCCTATATAAACACAACATACCGAGCCTGTGGTAGTGTGTGAATCATCAAAGTTTTGAGCTTATTTTCTTTGTCAATTGGAGAGTTTTATTCCAGTTATAATCGTGTGTTTGTTTGTGTTCTTTGTTCCAGTATTGTCTGTTATTGTTTCTGTGATTAACCTGTGACTTGAATTGGTATCAGAGCTCAGGTTCACCATAACGGGCTGGAAGGAGATCAAACACCAGATACACCTGTAACTTATACCAGAAGGCGTAAGAAGAAGATGGTGGAAGGAGAGTCCAGTCGACCACCTACTGCTGCTGCAGATTCTAAAGCTGCTCTTCAGTGTCCGATGTTAACAGCCACGAACTATAACATCTGGGCAATAAGAATTAAAGCAGTATTCCGAGTCCATGGAATACTCGATGCATTGGAACCAAAGGAAGGAACACCGGTCGATGATAAGCAAGATCATATGGCAGTGGCGTTACTTTTTCAGGCGATTCCAGAAGAACTTGTTTTTCAAGTGTCACAATTCAACACAGCCAAAGAAATCTGGGGAGCTTTGAAGACCAGGTATGTGGGTGTTGATCGGGTTCGAGAAGCAAGGTTGCAAACCTTGGAGACGGAATTCGAATCCTTAAAGATGAAAGTCAACGAATCAGTCGATGACTTCGCGGCTAGGATGGGCAAAATTGTAACTGAAGTCAACAGCTTGGGAACAGTTTATGAAGACAAGAAACTTGTTAAGAAGCTGCTTGCATCCGTTCCGGATAAGTTTGTTGCAATTGTTGCCTCAATAGAACAATTTGCTGACTTGAATACTATGTCTTTTCAAGAAGCAATTGGAAGGTTGAAAGCTTTTGAAGGAAGAATGAAGGGTGTTGACACCACTTCTGAAGATCAAGGCAAGTTGATGTTCGGAAGGGCTGAAAGATATGATAAGAAAGGTCGAGGAAGGAACTTCTCTGGTGGCAACGGAAAAGGTCAAAACTTTTCCTCTCAAAACAAATCTCGTGGTAGTGGTCAAGCTAATAACCACAACCGAGGAAACCAAAACAACTCCGGGAGCAATACGGATCAAAAGAAGAACAAAAGCCGAGACCTTTCAAAGATTCAATGCTTCAGATGTGATGAATATGGTCACTTTGCTTCTAATTGCCCCGAACGCCGTGAACAAAAGAAAAAGCATGAAGCAAACCTTTTGAAAACAGAGGATGATGATGACCCGACACTTTTTATGATGAAAAGCGTTCAAGAAGTAGTTTTCTTGAATGAAGAAAAGATTATCCTAAACCAATTGAATACTAAGCCAAACGAGGAAGACACTTGGTATTTGGATAATGGAGCAAGTAATCACATGACGGGGATCCGAGAATATTTTTCGGAGTTGAATGAGAATATCTCCGGCAGAGTGAAGTTTGGTGATAACTCCTACATCGAGATAAAAGGGAAGGGTTCGATAATCATTGAAGGGAAAACGGGTGAGCAACGGTTGATCACTGGAGTCTATTACCTACCCGAGCTAAAAAGCAACATAATTAGTCTTGGGCAAGCTACCGAAGGCGGATGTGACATTCGTATGAAAGGTAATCTTCTTACTATGCGTGACTCAGATGGCAAGCTTCTGATGAAGGTTCCTAGAACAAGTAATAGACTTTACAAAATAAAGCTCCAAGTTGGAAGTCCGGTGTGTCTAAAAGCAAAGATGGAAGATAATGCTTGGTTATGGCATGCTAGGATGGGTCACATTAATTTCGAGACAATGGAATTAATGGCAAGGAAGGGCATGGTTGAAAATTTGCCAATAATTCATCAAGAGAACAAGTTGTGTGAATCTTGCTTGGTAGGAAAACAAACCAAGAAGGCGTTTCCTAAAGCAGCAAAATTTAGGGCAACACATTCTCTTCAACTAATACATGCCGACCTATGTGGACCGATTTCTCCACCATCCATAGCAGGAAACAGGTACATATTTGTTCTTATTGATGACTTCTCACGGTTTATGTGGACTTTTACCTTGAAGGAAAAAGGAGAGGCATTTGAATACTTCAAAAAGTTCAAAGCTTTGGTTGAGAAGAAGTCGGGAAAGAAGATTATAACCCTAAGGACCGATAGAGGAGGTGAATTCACTTCAAAAGAATTTACCAACTTTTGTGAAAACGAGGGTATAACAAGACATCTAACCGCTCCCTACACACCGCAACAAAATGGAGTCGTGGAAAGGCGAAACCGTACTCTTATAGGAATGACTAGAAGCATCTTGAAAGCACGAGACGTACCAAACTATATGTGGGCTGAAGGAGTTAGACACGCCACATTTTTGATTAATAGAGTTTCAACTCGAGCTCTAGTTAATCAAACTCCATACGAGGATTTCAAAGGAAAAAAGCCTAACTTGGAGGGTTTGAGGGTATTTGGATGTGTGGCTTATGCAACGGGAACAAGGCCATATTTACATAAGTTAGATGACAGGTCAACACGACTCATTTATATCGAAAACGAGCCAGGTACAAAAGGTTTTCGATTGTTCAATCCAAGACTAAAGAAGATAGTGGTATGTTGTGATGCAGAGTTTAATGAGGAACTTGGCTGGAAGTATGTTGCTGGAAGCGAAACACACGAGCTAAACCCAGGTATGTTTGTCATAGAATGGCACAGTTCTATTGATACGGGTTGTGGATTTGTTAACCCAGGTGTGACCGATGAAGTAGAGGCTGAAGATCAAGAGGCTGAAAATCAGCATGATGCTGATGATAATCAACCGGCGGGTAATGACCCTGATCCTGTTCCTGTGACAGAAACTCAATCAGTTGTGAGGCGTTCTTCGAGGGTTTCAACTAAGCCAACTAGATTTAATGACTTTATTATGGGGTCTAGTTCAAGGACCTCAGTTGTTAATGAAGATCAAAATCTGCTTTTGAGTGAAGATGATGAACCAAGAACGTTCCAAGAAGCAAAAGTTTCAAGCAAGTGGATGTTTTCTATGTACCAAGAGATTGAGTCTATCGAGAAGAATGATTCATGGGAATTAGTTGAAGCTCCGGTTAATGTCAATCCCATTGGATTAAAGTGGGTGTTCAAAATTAAGAGAAATCCGGATGGTTCAATTAATAAGTTTAAAGCTCGTTTAGTAGCAAAGGGTTATGCTCAAAAAGAAGGAATTGACTATGACGAGGTATTTGCGCCCGTAGCACGGATTGAAACGGTGCGTTTATTGATCTCATTGGCCGCAAAAGAAGCATGGGAGCTACATCATCTGGATGTAAAGTCAGCTTTTTTACATGGAGAACTAAAAGAGCAAGTGTTTGTTACACAACCGGAGGGGTTCGTGAAGAAAGGAGAAGAAAGGAAAATCTACAAGTTGAAAAAGGCGCTTTATGGACTTAAACAAGCCCCAAGGGCGTGGAATACAAAACTTGATAGAGAACTCAAGCAAATGTCTTTCAAGCGATGCCAACACGAACAAGCGGTGTATGTGAAGAAGACAAACAAGTCAATCTTGATTATTGCGGTCTATGTAGATGATCTCTTAGTAACCGGTTCGAAGCTTGGCGAAATTGGTGAATTCAAGAAACAAATGCAAGAAAGGTTCGATATGAGTGATTTGGGAAAATTGAGCTATTATCTTGGCATTGAAGTAAAGCAAGAGGATTCGAGTATCTCAATAAGTCAAGTAGGCTATGCAAAGAAGATCTTAAAAGATGCTGGAATGCATGAAGCGAATCCTACTCAATGTCCATTAGAACCTGGAATGAAGTTAAGCTTGGATAAGGAAGGAAAACCAGTTGATGCAACTCTGTATAGACGACGAGTTGGTTGTCTAAGGTATTTACTACACACACGACCTGATTTATCTTATTCGGTTGGTTTGGTTAGTCGTTACATGCAAGAACCAAAAGAATCACATATGGCAGCTGTGAAACAAATACTACGGTATATCCAAGGTAGTTTGAATTTTGGAGTGCGATATAACCAAGAGAAAACCAAGGAGTTAGTGGGGTTTAGTGATAGTAGTTTTGCTATGGACCAAGATGATGGTCGAAGCACAACTGGGCACGTATTTTATCTAGGGAAATCACCTATCACTTGGTGCTCACAAAAGCAAAACACGGTGGCTCTATCGTCTTGTGAAGCCGAGTTCATGGCTGCAACTTCAGCCGCGTGTCAAGGGATATGGTTACGTGGATTGTTGAGTGAAATAACCGGAATGGAAGAGAGAGTGGTGGTCTTATTTGTTGATAACAAATCGGCTATTGCACTTATGAAAAATCCAGTCTTTCACGGGAGAAGCAAGCATATAAACACACGTTATCATTTTATCCGAGAGTGTGTTGAGAGAGGCCAAGTACAAGTTGAGTTTGTAAGAGGTGATTTGCAGCGTGCTGATATTCTGACGAAAGCTCTCGCAAGGATTAAGTTCAAGGAGATGCAAGAGCTACTCGGAGTTGAAGACCTCCCTATCTCGAGTCAGAAATTAGGGGGGTGAATGTTGGGCTAATGGTTTGATCCGAGCTAATGGGCAGTTGAACCGAACCAAGCAGGTGGTCGGTCATAATTGTAGTCTGAATAGGATTCCTTTGTTTTAGTCAGGATAAGGATTATCTTATTGAATTAGAGTTGTAGTATGATAAGGATTGGTAAGCATGTTCCAACCCCTATATAAACACAACATACCGAGCCTGTGGTAGTGTGTGAATCATCAAAGTTTTGAGCTTATTTTCTTTGTCAATTGGAGAGTTTTATTCTAGTTTATACTCGGTGCAAGTTTCTGTTTCGTTCCAGTTGTTTGTTCTTGTTTCTGCCGAATCAGACTTAGTGGTCTTTACATTATGGGATCTGCACACTCACTACAAGAAAAAGTGACAATAGTGACAAGCAATATTCGTCACAAACAGCACCAATTTGGTCACTAAACGTGATTAGTGACCAAATTTGGTTGGTCACTTGTGGTTACTATAGGTCCGTCACTAATTACACTTAGAGACCAGATACAGTTTCGTCACTAAATAGTGACCAAAAAGTCGTCACTGATCGGATGAGGTAGATACAACTTCAAACCAATCAGTGACCAAATATCTGGTCACTAATCTGCCAGAGACGAAATGGTGGTCACTATTTTGGTCCATTAGTGACCAAAAAGTGGTCACTATCCTCAAATTGCCGACAACCAAAAAATGCTCAGTTTCATCGTACCCTTTTACTTTTAGCTAAACAAAAAACTAAACTTATTCTTAACATAACACAAATTAAACCAAACAAAAAAGAGTATAAAGTCTAAAAACATGATTTTCAACATATCCATAACATACCAACAATTGCATCCATTTGTCTACCATGTTATTAAAGAAATACAACATTGAACATGTATGAAGTCTAAAAAGTCAAGTTAATCCATTTGTCTAACATGATTTTCAAGACAGCCAATCTTTGAATATGTTGTTACTGCCCATAATGTATGATAGAAAAAAATGACCCTGCAAATTCTTTCCAGGCTGCAAAATCCTTTCCTACAAAAAAAAGTAAGCCATAAACTCAAGTTAATAAACTTAGACATCCCAAAGTTACAAGCTTATGAGCTTATCTGATTTAACAAGCTAATCCAAACACCCTTTTACATAACTTACAAATTTTTACATGTGTTTATAATACAGTAACATAATAATTCATCTATATCAAGAACTATCAACTAAATATCTCCAAGTTACTATCAAGCTAATTTCAAGAAGATCGACCACACAAACCATACTCGAGATTCTTGCCAGCCTAATTTTGGGACCCAGCTAGTATCTCCAAGTTATCTTGACTAACTTTAACCATGCATAAATGCAATCTTAAACAGTATCAAGGACTTTAATTTCGTCTCTGGCAGATTAGTGAACTTAAAACCAATCAGTTAACCAAAAGATAATATAGAAACCTGAAAAACATAAGATCTTTAGTTGTTACCTCATATGGTCATGTTGCATCGTTATTAGAAACCTGAAAAACATAACACATGAATAAAGTTAATAAACATTTTCATATAACAAAGAAAAAACATGCTTAAACAAATGTGAATGATACTTTTGACCACCTTAAAGCTACTTGCCATCCAGAGTGTGCACAAATGCATAAAACCTCATAATATGCTTCATTTTAATAACTCATATTATAATTGTAAACATTCCGATTCTGTAATCATACCCAACATGTAGTATGTGTAACTGCATTTAGAGGCTACTGTGTGATATCAGTAAAGTTTCATCTCACACAACAGCTTGAGAAAATGTGAAGTAGAATGCTTCTAATATATGATATATACATCTCTCAAAACCTACGATGCTCGGACTCGGGTACGGGTGTCGGACTCGGGTACGTGTCCAAGGGTCGGACCTTTCAAGATATGATTTCAAGGATCCGTGGACTCGTTTTGAAAGAGTTCAAATTTTGAATATGGACTCGGGGACACGGGGAACTCAATATAAATGGGTAACACAACAAGGACTCATTTGCAATTTCTGAAAATTAAATAATACTTTAACACAACAAACACTACAAGGACAAACATCAAAATAGATAACACAATAAGGACTCATTTGCAATTTCTGAAAATTAAACAATACTTTAACCCTACACCTCTATCTCTTCCCCATTTTCATTTAACCAAATCCTAAAAACCAACTCTCTCTCTCTCTCCCTCTCTTTGACATCCGCCGCCGGCACACCTGCCATCACCATCACCGCCACTCTTACCACTACACCGCCACCACAAATCAAACCTCCACCATCTCCTCTTTCGTTTGAGATACCACACGCGCCCACGAATCAAACCTCCAACATCTCCTCTTTTTGTGTATTGTCGAATTAAAATGAGTAAAGATGAAAATGGTATCCATGTTAACTCATCTTCGGGGAACAGCCGCGTCCACTTTCACCTCCCCGCGTCCCGTCCGGATTCCGCACCGGTACCCGCGTCGCACCGGGTCGACACCGGTACGCCGGGGATGTTAGCCGAGTCCGAGCTTCCCAGCTCAAAACAACATTAGCTGCTTGAACAAGAACCCACTTGCGAAGCAAACTAGACCATCCCTAATTCGTAATAAGTTGCAAGCATCATATATTAAAGATGTACAACCGTCAGAACCCCGATTAGCACCAAAGAACGCTTTCATTCAATCTAAATTAGCTCCAGTTACTTGCTAAATGGACACCTGATGGCTAGTATTGACCAGAGATCAGATCAGTATTAAACTGAAGGGGTGCTTTGTGCAGATTAACAAACTAAATAGGCTAAGTGCAGGGCTATAATACAAGTTGAGCTATCAACTGAAAATGGCTTTGAAACAGTGGAATTCTCTAGCCAAGCATATATTTTAGACATTATATATTTCTTATAAATCTCAAAGAATATGGAAACATAAAGTGTTTGTGGTCGGTGCTACCTGACTTGACTGCACATAGAATTTACCCATTTTTAACTGAACCCAATACCCAACCCCTCATTCTGGATTTTCAGTCATATTCTTTTTTCGTGTATTTTCATGGTGCCTTAAACATCACCATTACCTAGATCTAAATAACTCTAGCACAACAAATGAGCAGAAGTTAGCACATCATACATTTCATTCCATATAACTCTGCTACTACTGACCACGAGAGAAGCCATGCTATACTGATAAAAGGAGGAGTTTCAGTAGCTTTAGCATACAAAGTTAGTGTAGTCAGTAAGCTTAAAAAGATAATAGCCAAAACTAAAATTTCTGAACTTACATTTGTTTGGGCGTGGAGTCTAGATAAACGAGTTATCTCTTCCAGGCGTTGGTTTTTATTCATAACCTTCATATCCTCCTCTAAAGCTTTTGATCTTTCCTTTTCTGACTCTAAGTCCAATCTCAACTTTTCATTGCCCAAAAAATTCCTTGTAGATGCAGAACACTCTTTACCATGTCTAGGAATATGTTTTAGTTGTTTTAAACATATCTCTGCTGGTGTCAAAGTTGAATTGGCTTCTTCAATTCGTAATTCATTCTGCATTAAAAAAAAGTTGCTATATCAACAACTTATGTATTAATTATGTAATTTTAAATGTCACGTAGGAAGTAGTAGAAATTACCAGAGTTTTTTCGGCCTTCTCATTGACCATTTTCTCTTTTTTTTCACAATAATGTGCAATTTCAAAGTGTCCAATTGCTGTTACGTGTTCCCATTTTCTCTTTCTCTGTTTCATACATATATCATAATACTATTCCAAAAAGACAAAGTAAGAAATAGATATATTAATGATTCATAAAATAAACTCACCGCGTCAACTCTTCTCACAGTCGAATGGGTGCCAACTGCAGGTGGAATTTCGTTGAAAGATCTTTTTTTCTTGTTTCTAGCACTTATCTCCTGTAAAGTTAAAAGTTTAGACATCATTATAATTTGAAATATGTATTCTTTATCAACAAAATGTTACGTACTTAGAAGAATAAAAAAAGTGAGCTTATAACCCGAAATTCTTCGCTTGCAAATCTCTCACACAAATTTACCCAATCACTGGTTCGCACACCGTTTGGGGGATGCATCATTGCAACCTATTTACTTGGATATTTTTGAAAATGAAGGTGCAATTTGTACTGTTTGTTCTTATGTTGACTTGCTAGTTGTGTTTGCATAGCATGCTCCATCATGTCACATGTTTCATCATAGTTCGAATTTTCCTAGAAGTACAAAAAAGGTTAGCAACTTTATGAGTTTATATACATATGTGCATTCTTTACTATCACACACATTTATAGATATCCAACAGGTTAAATTAATAAAATAGGCTAAATATATATATCCGACTTATTTGTGAGCATTTTAAAAATAACACTTACTACTGATTTTGTGATTATATCCCTCTTCAATGAATCAGGTTGCTTCTTCCATGTTGTACCATCTAGTTTGGCGAACTTTCTCATTACACATCCTCCTTTGGTAATAAAACGTTGAGCATCTTCCCCAACAATCTTTCTTGAACATTCGTCAACCTCAAACACCAAGTTCTTCTTATTGGCGCGGCTCTTTCTAGTTTCACCTAAAGCTCTAGACTATTTCCGAGTGATGGTCATGCCTAAAAAGTAATATTGAACGAAAAAAATCTATTTGGTTAATACAATATCACAGAATGACAACATACTATCTTTATTTTAAAAACATACCATGTGAAGTTGAACCAATGTTCTCTTCATGTTCATGATCACTCGTGTCTGCCTCTGTTTGTGCATAATCTATTTCATGAGTGTCTTCATGCTCATCTTCCACCCCTTGGTTTATAACTGGACTTTGACAAGAAGAGAAAGAATTCCTATTTTCTTCATTTTCCAACCAATAACTTTTTCTCTTTTGAATCTGTTGATGATGTGGAGGATCACTTCTGGTAAAAGACTTCTGTAGATCAGACCTCTTAAAAATGTGGATTAAGATGCTAAGCTACCAAAGTTTATTATCCCCAAATTTCATAAACATTGGTTTGAAAATGAGTAAATTAAAAATCAAAACTAAAATTGGTTTTGAAAACTTTCGGAACCTTTGACTTTTTCTGTTTTACCCTAAGTTGACTATTATGAACTTAAATTGATTCTAAATGATTAATGATGAAGTAATAAGCTGAAATGAGACTGTAACAAGCTCTATTATCAACTATTGCAACTAATTTGAATGATCAGACCTACAACTAATGACATAACTGAACACACAGCAGCTAACCACACCTGAGAAACATCTTCAAATTTGCCAATTCAATTCAACTCACTTTGCTTTTGGGGGTTAGTATATAACTTCCACATCTAAAATAACAGAGCATGTGCATCCTAATCCTAATAGATTGGTGTTAATCTAAATATTGTAGTTTGTCGGTAAAAGGATTGTTTACAGTTATACATGGAAAACTTAAACTGTTAAGTGATCACCATATCCACAAGGATCCCGGCTTACAAAAGCAGAAGATACTGAAGTTTCACATATTACAACATTGACAATCACAGCTTAATCAACTTATTCTAAGCTAGTACAAGTACATGACCATTGTTGACAAAAAAGAGCTAAAGCATGAACTTACCTATGAATGTACATAAGAATGATATTCATACACAGAAAATAGTGTGATGTCTCATCATCTAAAGCTACGTCAAGCAATAACGTCAAATCAACAAACAGTTGCAAATCTCATACTAAGTAAGAGAGTGTTCAGGATTGCTTATTTATTTCTGCTAATCTGCTTAGTTTTAAGCAGATAAGCAAGTAAGAGTGTCCAGAAAACCAATTTCATAATAACTACAAATAACTCATTTCAAACGACGATAGCTCGACAAATCACTAACTTATTTAATAATCCTACAGGTAATGTGTTGCAGGTTCAAAAGTTGGTGTCCCAAATATCTTGTTTTAGCATACAAGTTTGACCATATGCTGTAATTATAACAGTCCTACAAGTAGACAGTGGCAGCCAATGGTATTGACTGAGGTGTCCAGAGCAAAGTCATATTGGGTAATGGGAAGACTGTCAGTAAGTTCATACATGATGCCAAGATTCCTGGTCTAGGTGTCATAAAAGATAGAGCGGGTGGGTTGGATAACAAGTCAAAGTTCGTGTATGTTTTCTTCATCTTAAGCTATTGCCTAAGAAGATATTTACTGATATCACACGGACCTTTTGCGAGGTAACGTTACTAGGAGCAAGAAAAGTTTGTGTACGTTTTCTTCACCTTAAGTTGTTGCCTAAGAAGCTATTGCCCAACTTGTGACACCAATCTAAAATAACTCCAGTTACTTGCTAAATGGACACCTGATGGCTAATATTCACCGGAGATCAGATCAATAACAAACTAATAGGCTATGTGCAGGGCTATAATACAAGTGTTTGGATCAGTGATTAAGCAAGTTGAGCTATCAACTGAAAATGGCTTTGAAACAGTGGCCACTAATCTGAATATTTTTCCTATCAAAACAATTATCATTCTTCCTATCGAAACAGTGGCCACTAATCTGAATATTATTCCTAACAGATTGGTGTTAATCTGAATATTGTAGTTTTTTACACAACTCATAATCCCTCACTAAACCAGGAAAATGGTCAAACACCCCAGCAAGGCTTCACTCTAAGGAATAGTTAGCCATCTACTTATACTAAACAGTCAAAAGAATGGCTTCTTCAAATGGACACCATCCCAGTTGATATACCAGCAGGCCAAAGAGCAATATTAGAAACCAAAGTCAGAAACGTAGTAATCCAAGTCTGCTCAAAAACATAAATACCTCCATACTAATCCAAACACTGACTAGAAATGTACTTTCGAGGCAAAAGCTAGAAACGTACTACCATACGTTCAAAACAATGCTCCAAAATATGCACACTAATTATGTTAGACATTTCATCAAACACCTTTGGCGCAGCAAATTTAACGTTGAGAATTGTTTCAAAACCTAAGGGTATTCATTTTGTTAGACATTTCATCAAACACCTTTGGTGCAACAACTACAACTACGCTACTTACACACGTAAATCAACTATCTATCACGACGCGCAAAACATATACTCCTATTAGCTCCCAAACACTCAATAGCAATCAATTCAAAACCTAACACAAATTAATATAGGTGAAAAGTGCTTTTGTGATGAAACATGATAAGTGATGCACGAATCAACCAAGCGAATCCATGAGGAGCGATTGCATTTTAAGGGATTTAATGGAACAGTAGCGAATCCTGATAAATGAATTTGTTTGGTATTCGGATTTGTATATGGATAAGTTATTGTTTGGTATATGGACTTAAGTGGTATATGGTACAGTAAAACTCCTATCTATACTATCTATAATGGAAAAATGGTCAAAAGTGAAATTTTAAGTTTTTAAGTGAAATGTTGAGTTTTCAACAATGGTCAAATGAGAGAGAAAGTGAAATATAATTAATACTCTTATTAAAACACCCAATACTTAGAAATACAATTATTTATTCACATTGTACAACCAAATTAAAGCATATCTACCAAATTAAATACAACCAATCAAACACAAATCGGGTTGACCCGGGACACTTCAAACCCGGCGGGTTGACCCAGTTTAATTTGACCCGTTTTCGACTCAACCTAGCAAGTTGACCCGGTTTAACTCGACCCATTTTTCGACCAGAACGGTTCAACCGGTTGAACCAACCGGGTCGGTCCAGGTTTCAAAACATTATCCATTACTTAAAAAAGTACAATGATTTATTCACATTGTACAACCAACTAAAAACATATCTACCAAATTAAATACAACCAATTAAAACGCAAACCGGGTTGACCCAGTTTAATTTGACCCGCTTTCGACCCAATCTAGCAAGTTGACCCGGTTTAAATCGACAATGGTCAAATGAGAGAGAAAGTGAAATATAATTAATACTCTTATTAAAACACTCCAATACTTAGAAATACAATTATTTATTCACATTGTACAACCAAATTAAAGCATATCTACCAAATTAAATACAACCAATCAAACACAAATCGGGTTGACCCGGGACGCTTCAAACCCGGCGAGTTGACCCAGTTTAATTTGACCTGTTTTCGACTCAACCTAGCAAGTTGACCCGGTTTAACTCGACCCATTTTTCGACCAGAACGGTTCAACCGGTTGAACCAACCGGGTCGGTCCGGGTTTCAAAACATTATCCATTATTTAAAAAAGTACAATGATTTATTCACATTGTACAACCAATTAAAACATATCTATCAAATTAAATACAATCAATTAAAACGCAAACCGGGTTGACCCAGTTTAATTTGACCCGTTTTCGACCCAACCTAGCAAGTTGACCCGGTTTAAATCGACCCATTTTTCGACCAGAATGGTTCAACCGGTTGAACCACCCTGGTCGAACCGGGTTTCAAAACATTATGTTTAATTCCCAAATCTTCAAATTTTTATTATTTTTCGTTTATAACCTATAAACTTTTTTTTTATCAATAAACTATTTGTCGCTATAAAATTCCGTTGCTATGCACGGATACTCGTCTAGTAAATTAATAGTGTTGGGACCGAGATATTTTATTAATTTAACGAGATATTATTATATCGATAAATTAATAATTTATTAATTTAAAGAGGTTTTATTATGACCGTTAAATTTTCAAGTGTAATATATTAGTTACAATGTCTACTCTTTAAAAATAAAAAATAAATTTGAAAAACAAGTTCCAATTAAAATTTTATAAATTCATATTCACACTTTATGAAAATAAAAAAATTAAGACTAGCTTTTGTTGCAATACTGGAAGATAACACACTAACACTTTCAGCAACAAAGAGATTTTGAGATAAACTCAATATAGATTTGAATTTTAACAAAAAATTACAATTGACAATAAATTTCATTTTTTACTAAACAATCTTATGATTTTGAAATGTATCTCTCACACACACATATATACATATACATATAGAATTTTTAGTAACTATTAATTTATAGTTTTGTTGGGACTAATATATATACACTAGGCTTTCAAAAAAATTATTATTTAATTATTTTATCGATTAATGTCCAAATTTGTATTGGTCCCAAGTTGGGACTGGACAAATTATTAATTTTATCGAGGTTATTAATTTATCGAGTATTAATTTATAGACGTTTTATTGTATTTGGATTTAAGTGGATTTGTAAAAAAGTTATTAGGCCCAATAAAATAAAACTAGTATTTCGTATTTGGATTTAAGTGGTATATGGACTTGTAAGTATTTGGTAAATATCCTATTTAAAGCATGTTACACCATTTTTTTTACTGTATTTTTACATCTATTATATTTATCTTGCCATAATAAAATGTTTCAAAATGTATCTAAATTCATTTTTGCACTACTGATTTTAGTCGGTTATTATTACTATTATGTTAAATCAGTGGCTAATAAACTTATGTATATTATGAATCAAATATATTCGAAATGTAGTTCGGTCAATAATTAGTGACCATCTGGCTCGTCACTAATAATTTACGAATGACCAAAAATCAGTGACGAAGGATTATGTGGTCACTAAATGGCTTAAATAGTGACCAAAATAAAATTGGTCACTAAATTCTCGTCACTAAACACACTTTTTCTTGTAGTGACTGTTTCATACGTTTTTCTAAATAAGCCATGAAATTTGATGATCTGGTGGCTTTTGAATGTACAATTTAGCAAAGAGCTTCCCTTTTCAAATATATTTTTGAGTTTACCTTTTCCCCAATAAGATTTAAGAACTCTAACTATTAACTGATTGTTAATGAGCATAACGGGTAGTTAAATATGATTCCACTGCCCTCTTGTGGCTTTTGAATACACGAAATGATGTTAATTTTCTCTTTTGTTTTGGTTTGGTCGAAATTGTATGAATACAACATTGCTTCAAAGCATGCACCGTACAGAGGTACCGTCACATCGTTTGACTTAGAGGTATTGCTTCCGTTCAAGCAGATTGAGGTTATTCATTATGACATTATCTTAACGATAATATAGTTTTGTGTGTATTTGTTTCGTTCCACATGTCTCCCCATTGTCTGCATCTTCCAAAGATGTCGTGAAGATGTAGAGATATTTGCAATTGTTACCTTTCTGCACATTTTTTCTCTTTACTTCTTCTCTTTTCATGCAGAAGGTGCTATGTGTTTTATCCCTTTTAAGGATGCTAACAAAAGCTTTAATAGTAACTTATGCAGGATCAAAGTGTCTGCTACCTATGTTTTAGCAAAAAAAACTTGATAATGACACAAATATGGAACATGGCTAAATAATAAAACTTCATTTCTTGATACTCAATAAAGTTCTCTAAACTAAAGTTGAATATACAGAAGAAAAAAAAGAAAAAAAACTGCCTAGGATTGAACATGGATTTGGGACAATCCCTATTTTGCTTAAACAATATGAAATAAAATACTAAAAACAACTTCCTAGGATGAAACTTGATTTTTGAATTGCCTTCTGAAGTTTAGTTGTCTCTTCATGTGATTCCCACGTTCCCATATGAACACCTACAAGGAGATGTAGAAGATATATTAGACAAGTTTAGTAAAAATATACTACGTATATAGTTTAAAGAATATGCACCAAAGAAGGGAAATATCACGAGCTGGCAGCTGGCATGCTCGTGACGTATAGGTAATATTAAATTATCAATATATAAATTTGTTGACATTAACTTTGCAAGCAACAACAGAATCACATCATGAGCAGGAAGGTTATACCTAAAAATTTGTATTTGTTGAGTGAGTACTTATCCATATCACTCGATCAAAAAAATTAAAATAGCCATCCTAGATTTTAAATTCTTCCACAAGAAGCTGCAGTAAATGATATGAAAATTTATTCATCAGAGTCATCTCCCAAGTGTCGATAAAAGATTGAGGATGTTAGGTCACCATTTAGTAAACACAAGTATGATATAAAGAGAAATGAGATGAGAATGAGAGTGGGATGATTATGAGAAATTTGAGAAAGTGAAATGCAAGAGTTTCCTTAATGTTTTCAAATAACCAACCAAGTTTACAAGAGGCCTAAGACTAGTATTTATAGGAAAGGAGCTAGGGCAACATCCTACTCCTTCCCTCCTTACAATTCGTATGGGCTTTGAGGCCCATGGATCACATTAAAAGGCCTAGTAAACTTAATACAAAATATAAATAATAACTAAGCAACCTAGCATTATTACAAATGACCGAGACTTGATAAAATAGTAAAACTATGGTTCCAACAATCTCCCCCTAAGGGTCGGTCATCATGGTTGCTTGACGTCTTCGTCTTAATCTTTGACTTTCATAGCTTTAGACGTCTTCAGAAATGATTGGAATAATGATGGATAAACTTTGCTCTTTGTCTTTGTTCATTGACGATGTTGTAGTGATTGTGTTACGAAGTACTCTGCCATTTGTCACTCCTGCGTCTGTGGTGGATGTACGCCATTCCAACATACTCATACATCTTTGGACTTAGACTTTCACGTACAGTGAGTTTGATTTTCAAGCATTGAGATCTTTGTCTTTAAACTTTGTAGATTCAGCTTATTGTTGTAGAATCTTTCTTTGAACTTTGTGTTGCTAAGATCTTTGGGGGAGCTTTCTTTGACTTCAAGATGTATGTATGAGCATGTTGGAATCTACCATCATGGAAGTGAGGTACCTGCGAGTAAACAGTTAGCAATAAAACAACCGGTACTTACGGATAAGGAATTAGAGCTCGTCAACAGCATAGTGTGAAGACTCCTTCTAATCCTTATCCAGGCCGTTCCCATATCAGATACTCCCGAAGGAGCTTACTAGACCTACTAAGTAGCTCAATGACTGGGTGAGTCGCTGGGGATCACTCCACGACTGTAGACCGAGATGGAACCACCGCAAACACTAAGCGTAACCCTTGCGGGGTTACCGAAGTGACCTGCTGTCAGGGCTGTTTGATGTTGACCCTGGCAGGATTTCCGTTCAATCATTGAGAAATACCTAAGTAATCCTCTCATAAACGTTCTCGGCAGATTGCTAAGATCTGCGAAGGACTCGATAGTTTACAACTGATGCTCATTGATGTAGAACACCAGTTGTAGAAATACTAAGTGTTCCTAGGAGATCTTTGATGTATCTCAAGGCTCTAGACACTATAAGTGCACACTTAGGTTTCCTATGCGGAGACTGGGGAGGTGTCTCCTGCTTCAATATCAACCGTCTCTAAGAGATAGGTCGATAGATTATGCGGGTTCCCCGTGAGAATGAAACAAGTTCTTTTAAGAGAACTTGAGTGGTTAAGAAGGTTTAGTGCATTGCGTCACTGGGTCCATGACGACTTAATCTTCAATACCGGTGTTGCCTTAGCAACAACCAGTAGCATACGTATTGAACCCGGTGTCTGCCCTAAGGTTGGACATATGGAGGGCTATTTCTTTTCACCCTTTTCTTTGCTTTTCTTTTTAATTCTTCAACTCCTTCTTTCCCTTTCATTCATTTCTCCTTTTTTTTTCGTATCATACCTAAGGACTTCTAATTCTAACTATGGGAGATGTCCTTGGGTAGATCCCTCCGGCTCTGGCGGATCATAGGACGGATATTCCTATCTTAATCACCTTATAACTCCAACAGTAGCCAGGAAACCTTTGATTGAAAATCTCTCAAAGTGTTTGTGATAATCAAATAATTTGGTTCACACTTTGAGAGTTTTGTGTACACTTTTGAAGGGCTCCCCCTGCACATGTGCTCATAAGTATTTAATAAATTTGCACATGCGGGAGGAGCAAACACTTTTGAATTGATCCACTTTCTGTGAACAGGACCGATTCGAGACACGCTTACATCACTAGTTAGACTAGCTTAAAGTTATTACCCGGCCTGGTCAAGTCCACAGAAGGTTTCTCGAGATGGTACGTTTCTACTGAGACAAATCCTTTTCGAGACACGCTTACGTGGTTAGTTAAAGAGATGCATTGTCAGCTTTTAGGTGACAACTAGCTCTAGTAACTAACTTGATGTTATTACCCGTCGAGGATTTGTCCTTTCGATATAACTAACTTGTATTATCTCGTCAATTCCTGGGTCAGTGCTGAGTCTAGCTCGCTTATGATACAACTTTAAAGCTTTTACTTCGTATGTTTTAATCACTTTTACATTTTCTCCCCCTCAAAAATAGCATACCAAATGGTGTTTTTGACAATCTTTAAGATTAAAATATGCCTTTTGAGTTTTTCGGGGAGATTCACCACGAACATTTGATTTAGAGCAAAGTATTTTGTTTTGACAAGTGCTCCCCCTCAACAAGTGATTAGGTCTTATTGAGGTGAAATACTTGTCCTTTTGAGCAGAATTATGAGAAATCAGAAAAGTTTGATTAATTCTACTCAAAAGTAAGAAGCCTTCGCTCCTTATATTTAGGATTGAGGCACTGACGCGTACCTCAGGGTCCTTTCAATACAAGACCGGGTTGTGCACTGTAATGCGTGCACAAGCCATTATGAAAAATAATCATTCAATCAAAATAAACTTAATCAAATGTACCAAGTTATTCTTTGTCCGGTAGTGGAGCATCAAAGTCAGTGAACTTGGGTTCAGGTCTTTCGAAGTTTCTGACAGGAAATGATGGTCTGACGCCAATGTAACTTTCCAGTCGTCTGATCTGTTCCCGTCGAAATAACCTTTCCTCAATCTTTAAGACAAAATTCCTAACTTGTCTTCTGATGCTGGATTTCCATCTAGGTTGTTCCCCCTTAGCTATCCTTCGCCGATCATCATTCAATCTTTTAACCAGCCCATCACGAACGGATTTGAGGGTAACATCACAGAATTTATGCACCTCATCAAATCTCATGAAACTTTGAAGTTGTTTGCTGTTGATGTAGGTGAAACCAAAAGGGTCTTGGTTGAGAGTAAACTGTGACGTTTGATAAATGCCATCAAACGTGAATTGCGGCTTAGTCAAATTGATCTTCTGCTGATAACTTTCCACACCCAGTTGAAGATCTTCCACCCTTTCTTGAACTATAATTCTTCGGATGTAGAGAAGTAGTGATGCCATAAAGTTGTACTGTACATCTCTGTCGAAACCCCGCATTCTTCCTTTAACCTTTTCGAGATACATATCTTCGATGTCATTCAGATACAGGTCTGGAAAGTCTGCTTCGGAGAACTTGTACTTCTTTTCATCCTGACGTTTAACCACAATTTCACGCATGAATTTGTAGTTAAATCGTTGTGACTCATGAACCTCCAAGATGGCGATGATCTTAGCTTTATGCTTCACATCTACTAAGGATTTCTCTCCCAATCTGCTGGTGTACCCGAGACGACGACGTTCTGGCCAGTGTTGAATACCATGTAGGGCATCTCTGTCGTAAGCTACGATGGAGTTGCTGAATACACGAGTTGTTTCTTCGATGGCAGGGATCTCGTATCTGGCGGCTGGTACGGAGATTGTGAGTGATGAAGCATATTTCTTCTTGTTTTTCTCTTGGGTGAGTTTGATATTCTGAAGATCTTTGTTGAAGAAATAACTGTAGGGTAATTTTGGCTTTTCTGGAAATCCTGTCAGAGGCAATGGTTTTGTCCAGTCGGTGAAGTAAGGTTTTTCATGGTTCTTTGAACTGAAGTCGATATTCATTTCCGGATTTAGCCAGTCAAATTCGGCAGACATTGCACTGGCTATATTCTGCAAATGAAATTCGTATTCGACTTTGTTCCCAGATCTTTTCTTGAGAAAATCTTGTGCGTCCTTGTTGATTCTTCTCAGCTCCGTCTTTGTAAGTTTGTTGATTTGAAGATCCTTCATGATGACTTGGGTAAACTGTAGAGTATTGCCCGGAAGGGGTTCTTCATCTTCTAGAGGAGGTTGTGCTTGAACCATGTCTGTCAACCAGTCATTAAGAGGAGTATCGTCATTGTCGAGCCATGTGTGATGACTTTTCTTCTTGGATTTCTTAGACTTAGATGGAGCATCTTTGTCTTTAGCTTTGGACGGTGACGATGGTCCAGCTCGAGAATCATGAGCACGATAATCGGTGTCAAGTTGATCCTGGAAGTCATCAGTGTGTTCCATGAACATTTCTTCATCTTCGGTTTGACCTTTACCGGTAGTTGAGGGTTGTTGTTGAGTTTCCGGAGGAGTGGATTCCTTTTGAGGATGTAGAGAGGATGAGGGACCTGTTCCAGACTTGGATTTCTTGCCTTTTGAGTTTGGGTCAGGATCGTCATCTTTTCTTGTCCGTTTACGGGTTCCAGCAGCTTCTTTGCATGACTCTTTTGACATGTAAGCCACCATAGCATCATGTAGTGCCTTTTCTTCAGCTGTCTGTGTGGTTTTGGTGGCAATGGTGTCAAATACTTTGACAAGCATGTCGTTGAAGGACATTTCTGGTACGGTTGGAGCCACGGTAGAAGGTTTAGCGGTGTGAAGCGTGAATGGTGTAGTAGACAACATTTTCCTTGTAACACTTCTGATTCTGTGGTCCAAGTTGTCATTGATAGGTTCAAGAAGGTTTGCTACTGTAGGAGTGATCATATCAACCATATTTTCAGTGAGAAAATCATGTGTTGCAGTTCTGATGAATCCCTCGTAGTCAGAGTTCAAGAACTTATCGATCAGCTGCTTCGACTCCTGGAATTCCTCAACTTGTTTGGTGAGATTGGTAACAATGTTGGTGAGTTTGTTCACTTGCTCCTGAAGATCAACTTGTTGTTTTGGTTCATTGATTGAATGTTGTTTAGATTCGGTCTCAGAAGGTGTGGGTGATGAGTGTTCTGGTGATGATTCAGATGATGACTCGTTGTGAGAGTCTGAAGAAGATGCGGGAGGAGTCGGATCCTTTGGTGGAGAGTCTTGTGGAGGTGGAGGTTGTGCAGAGGATGTCTGTTGAGAAGATGACTGAAGAAATATGTTGGTGTCGAATGCGTTCTTCTCTTCGTTTTCCTTTCTACGGCGTTCCTCTACTTCCTCTGCTTCTCGTGCAAGAAACTCTGGAGTGATGAGATATTCATGTTCCTGATCCGTAGCAATGTGTTCTTGTCCGCCAACATTCTCCTCTAAGTTAGCAGTCTCTGTCATGTGGACATCTTTAGCCTTATCAGTATCCTTGACGTTGTCATCAGGTTGTGGAGCTGATTCTGACGTTGTGGGAGGTATGATGCTGCTTGTAGCCCCTTCATGTTCTGACTGGGCAATAGGTGGTGGTGTTGGAGGATGTGATAGAAGTCGGCTTTCAAGACTTGCTTTCCTTTGTTCCTTGAGTAGTCGCTTTTCTTCAGCTCTAGTGTCGACAACTATACTCTTGAGTTTTCGTTTATCGACCAACGGTTCAACGATTGGTTCATCTTCATCATCATTTGGCTCATTGATAGTGACACCTTTTCTTCTCCTTGTCTCTTCTACATAAGTCTCAAGACTTTGTTGTACGGCAATCTCAGTAGCAGGGAATCCTTCTTCAGATGCTCTGTATCTCAGTTCATAGTCTGGTTCTTCATCAGATTCCGTATCAAACTCTGATTCGGTGTCAGAAGGTGGAGGTGTTGGTTCATCACGTAGAGTGTATCCTGAAGTTACCTTCTTCTTTGGCTTGGCAGCAGGTTTGGGTTTGGATGTAGGTTTAGGTGTGGTAGTAGTCTTGGGTTTTGCCAATGAAGCAGACTTAGATCTTGTGTGAGGTGATCCAGTGGTGCTTGTTGTACTCCCAGACTTTGCACCTCCTTTGCTGCGAGTCTTAATTGTTTCTTATTCCTGTACCCCTTTATAGGCGTTGTCATACAGCTTGTAGCTCAGACTCTTCTTGATTTTATCATTCAGTAGGTATTCTGGAAGCCTCATTCCCTTGATCTTTGTTGAGGAAGTGGTCGTTTTGATGAATGAGGTGGTGAAGTCGTCCTCGAAGAGGTGCTTCGGCTCATTAGGATCAGCCATCCTCTTAATGAATTCTGGAGAACTTTTGCAGAGATGTTCAATGATAAGCTTGGTGAATCTCGTGAATGGTATCATAGTCTTCACACGTTCAGTCTGAATACTGTGGACGATATCATTCATGATAGGAATTGCAAAGTCAATCGGTGTCAAAGTCACCATTCCCCAGAATGTTTGCAGGTGTTCGAGCCTAGGATGTTCATGACCACTTTTCCTTCCAGATATAGATCTTACCACCAACAGACAGAATGTTCTCCAAGGCTGAGGAATATGCTTGACATTGAATTTGGAAAGCTTGACAAGAGGTACATCATCATCAACCTCATATCCTAGTTCAATGAAGAAGTCAAGAAGTTCCAGGTCTAGTAGTATGGGAGCAAATTCAGTGTCAGGTTGTGGCATGAGAAGTGCTGTTCGAAGAACGTCATGATCCACAGAGTACTTATGACTATCCAAAGTAACAGTGAAGGACTCATCATCCAAGTTGGCCTGAGCGGTAAGCCAGAACTGGTGAAGATAGAATAGCGGAACTGAGGTAGAGCAGGTGAGCAGTGGTTTGCAAGGATGTGCCAGTAGGATATCTTTCACAATCATGCATGACTTCTCTGTGATATTCAACTTGTTGAAATCAACTCGGGGGTTGTTGTTGCCAAGCGTGACATGGTAGTTCTTGGGAGTGATGTCATCCAAGGTGAGTAATGGAAGAGGTTGTTCTGCGACGTTCTCATTGTGTTCAGCCATGTTTATCTGAAAAGTATCACCATAAACCAAACATCCAAATTTGTTATGTGTTAGCACAGTTTAGAGTTTGGATACAGATATCTACTTGAAACAATTAAGCACAAATGCGTCATTTAGTTATGAGTCAAATAATGCATATGGCAAATAAGCACAACATGACAAGCACAATTCACATTACATCACATTACACAACACTTAATGAATCACACCAAGATAACATTGATAAAGCCAAACACGATTTCGAGAATATAGCATAGTGGTAGATTTCGAAAAAAATGTAATAGTGGAACATTATCGAGAAATTAGACTTCTCGAAAAAAATTCCATATTAATGACTTTTATCGAAATCTAATTCATCTGAAGTTTTTCGAAAAATATATTGAACTTAGAATGATTTTGAAAAAATGCAACATTATCGAGAAAGTGTCATCTCGAGAAGAATTGACTTTTATCGAGAAACAAATTATCGAGATCATTTTTTTTTTTTTTTTTTTTTTTTTTTTTTAAACAGGTGTTGCGACAAAAACTCAAAGTTTTCGAGAAACTGAAGATTTCGAAAAAATAGAGTTCCCAGAAAGATTTTGATAACTGAAAATTTATCGAGAAAGTGATTTCTCGAAAAATTTCCACAGAATATCGAGAAACTTTATTTTATCGAGAAACCATAGTTTGCGATAAAACTTTCCTGAATCTGAGGATTTCGAAAGATTTTAGCTCAAAGAAGGATTTCGACAAAAACAAATTTCGAAACAAACTGAGTAGACCAATTTTATCGAGAACTTGAGTTTCTCGATAATTTTTGAAAGATTTCGATAAAACACAGATTTCTCGAAAACATTCTTATACAAGAATATAATCGAATTATCATGAGATTACACCTACGTATTCTTCACAAATCACGTTTCCACTGATATTGGCCTGTCACCAAGGTAGATTAATCATCCTTTAGGCTAACACAAAGATTTCGATATTTAATCACGAACATGTATTTCGATAACATGAATAATTTTGAGACAACTGAGTATTATGGGTACTAGCAAATCACAACAGCCATTAATGACACATATCACATAATATAACACATGAGTCATGATAATCTCGATAAAATTCACGAACGAGGTAAACAAGGTATATCGAGAATCATGAACAAGGGTGAGAAACATCCTAGCAAGATTAGGTATGCACATATGAGACCTTTGAAGCAAATCCCACCACTAAAAACCACCCAATAATCACAGAAGCACATAAACCCATTTCGACCCATTCATTTGAAATCGAAAACAAAGTATTCTTGATGGAATGAGACACTAAACGATTAGCAGGAATTAGAAACAAGCTTAGTGACTAAACCCCATCAAGAATTAACCTTTACAACAGGTTACTCACGTTTTCGAAATCCTAACCCTAGTTCTCGAATTCATGATAACATGAGATCTAACCATTGAAAAACCAATTAATCAAGAACCTATGTTTGTAATGTCCTAGTGATAACATAGGAACTTACAATTTAAAGATCAAGGTTGTGGATATCTCGATTGATTTAGAACCGTGGGTTTAAGAAAAGGGTTTTAGGGGTTTTTTAATTTTGAAATTGTGGTGTTTTGGTTTGTACGGTTTGTTTGTTTAAGTTATTTTGAAAAACTTTAGATTTTTGTCACTTTTAGTCCTTGGACTTTTATAACAAACAAAACAAGTGTACTAAAGTATTTTTGACACTTTAAGAATTTGACTACATTGGTCCCTTAACTATGAAGTACTTTAACTAGAACCCTAAAGTAACTAGCAAGTCTATGGACATTGAGATGTGACTTCGTTAAGTTAACTTATGAAGAAATAAAACCACCCGCACATTCTCCGAACCGTAAAAAAAACGAGAAATATGCAAGTATACCAATTAATTGGTAAAAGATTTAAGCGTGACTCCCCCTCAACACTTGTAAAGAAGGAACAAGGTGTTGAATGGAAGCGATATACTTGCATTTTTTTTTATTTTTTTTTATTATTATTATTATTTTTTTTTATGAAAAAATAAAATGTGAAAAAATCTTTTTTTGGGTTTTGATTAGTTTATAGTAAAGAAAGAAAGACAAATATTATACAGAGATAGTTTTGATGTCTGACGATCAGTGGTATTTTAAAAACTTTTCCAGATCCTCTGGTGTCAAACATCTCATACCAATCTGGTGAACTAGACTAGCAAACCTTGATGGTGCCAAGGATTTGGTAAGTAAGTCCGCCAATTGGTATTCAGTTCCAACGAAATAAAGTTCAACTGTACCCCTTTCCACATGCTCCTTGATGAAATGATAACGGAGATCGATGTGTTTGGATTTGCAATGATGCACAGTGTTGCAGGAGATAGCAATCGCACTCTTTGAATCACAGTAGATAGGAATCTTGTTGAATAGGTAGCCATAGTCTTTAAGTTGTGATCTCATCCAGATAACTTGAGCACAACAAGCCGACATGGCTACGTATTCCGATTCTGTAGATGACAAAGACGTGCAGTCCTGCTTCTTAGATTGCCATGACACAAGTTTGTCTCCAAGAAACTGTAATCCACCAGATGTACTTTTGCGTGTGTCTAAACATCCTGCATGATCAGCGTCTGAAAAAGCAATTAGTTCAAAACCAGAATCCTTCGGATACCAGATTCCCAAGTTAATGGTTCCCTTTACGTATCGAAGGATTCTTTTGACCTCATTGAGGTGTTTTTCAGTTGGTCTTGACTGATAACGTGAGCACATGAAGACAACAAAAACTATATCAGGTCTACTAGCTGTGAGATACATGAGGGACCCAATCATACTTCGGTATTTGGTAGGGTCAACGGGAGTCCCATGTAAATCAGCATCTAGTTTTGTGGTATAGCCCATTGGTGTATTATAAGTATCACAAGTCATCATTCCATGTTTCTTTAATATTTCAAGAGCATATTTGGACTGATGTACAAAAATTCCACGGGGTGATTGATGAACTTGTAGTCCTAAAAAGAACGTAAGTTCACCCATCATGGACATTTCAAAATTATCTTTCATTAATTTAGCAAAAGCATTAGAATAACTTCGTTTTGTTGAGGCAAAAATGATGTCATCGACATATATCTGAACAACAAGTAAGTCCTCCCCGTAGGTTTTTGTAAATAGTGTGGGATCCACCGATCCTTTGAAAAATTTATTGGCCAGTAAGAAAGTGGACAGTTTATCATACCACGCCCGTGGGGCTTGCTTGAGTCCATAGAGAGCCTTTTTGAGTCGGTAGACGTGATTAGGACGCTCAGGATCAATGAAGCCTTCAGGTTGGCTGACATAAACTTCCTCACGGAGTTCTCCATTCAGAAATGCAGTTTTCACATCCATTTGGTAAACCACCATATTCCTATGAGCAGCATAAGCCAAAAAGATCCGAACAGCTTCATGTCGTGCCACTGGAGCAAAGGATTCAGCAAAGTCGAGACCTTCAAGTTGAGAGTATCCTTTCGCTACCAGACGTGATTTGTTGCGGATGACTGTCCCTTCTGCATCAAGCTTATTCTTCCAGATCCATTTTAACCCGATGACAAAGACTCCGTCAGGTCTTTCAACTAATTCCCAGACTTCTAATCTAATGAATTGCTGAAATTCCTCTTGCATGGATTCAATCCAGTTGTCATAAGTCATTGCTTCTTTGATGTTCTTGGGTTCTTCATGACAAACTGTGAGTGCGTAGATGCAAGTTTCTCCATCTGTGTGAAGTCGTTGTCTTGTCATAACAGGTGCATCTGGATGGCCAATAATGTGAACAAGTGGATGGTCACGAGTCCATTTATGTGTTGAAGGGTGTAGTTGATATGTATCTCGCATGTTGGCAGGATCCAAGTTGCGTGTTGACGACTCAGCTATATCAGGAACTGTAGTAGCTGGTGCAAACGGATTAATGAACGCATCAGTATCATGCTCTGCGGTTTGTGGAACTGATAGTTGTGGTGGATCTTCAGCTGAAAGGCGGGAAGTAGAACCAGTTTGTTCTTTTGTAGATGGTGATACAATTGGAAGACCGTCTCTCTCAACACTTGTGGAAGTTTGTTGAGGTGAGTCTTGTACTTGAATATGATCAGGTTGAGCAGCGGAATTTGGTGAGACCTCAGTAGGACGGTATTCAATTGTGTCATCAAATAATGGAGCAAACAAGGTTTCTAATTCTTTGCGGTTAAGAGGCAAAGGTTCAGCTGAAGATGCCGGTGAGTTGAGACGGTTAAATTCGGGTCCTAAGCTGTGTTGCTCAGAAGCCATTTGAGTGAGTTCATCAAAATTAGCGTGTATTGTTTCTTGAATTTCTCTTGTTCGACGATTCCATATCCGAAAACCTTTGGAATTCTCACAATATCCGACGAACACTCCGATGTCTGCCTTAGCTTTAAGTTTACCTAGATCGTCACGATCATTTTTCGGATAGCAGAGTGCTCCAAAAACGTGAAAGTAATCGATGTTCGGTTTTCGTTTGTGAACAATTTGATATGGTGTTTTGGTATAACATGCGGTTGAAACAGCTTCTGCCCATAAGTAATCAGGTAATTGAGCATTAATCAACATTGTTCTAGCAGCTTCCACTAACGTCCTGTTGCGTCTTTCAACCACACCATTCTGTTCTGGGCTTCTAGGAATAGAAGTCTGATGTTCAATTCCCACTTTCTCATAATAAGACCGTAGTGTCTGATTCTTAAATTCAGTTCCATTGTCAGTTCTGACGATTCGTATTGTGTTGCGAAGCTGAACTTGAATTTTGGTGAGAAAGGTGATGATCATCGACGGAGCTTGATCTTTACTTCGTAGAAAATAAACCCAAGTCCATCTGGAGAAGTCATCCACAATTACTAGTATGTAGCGTTTACCGTTGATACTTTGAACACGCATCGGTCCACATAAATCCATATGTAGCAGTTGTAAGACATGATTCGTACTTTGCTCAGGTTTAGACGGAAAATGAGCACGAGTACTTTTGCCTTGTTCACAGGCTGGACATAAGTGATCTTTGGTGAAACGGAATCTTGGAAATCCATCGACAAGTTTAAAACGAGCGAGGTCAGTCATGGTTCTGAAATTCAAGTGCGAAAGACGTTTGTGCCACAACCAAGATTTAGTCGATTCAGCTTTGGAGAGAAGACATATCGGAGCTGTTGCGATCATATCTGACATTGAGATAGTATAAAGATTGGAGCCGCGTGAGCCAGTCATTAGATCGTTGCCTTGTAAGTCACGAACAAAACAAGTTTTCTCACGAAATGCAACTTCGAGATCCCCATCACAGAATTGACCTACAGAGAAAAGGTTGTGTCCAAGGCCTTCCACGTAGTAAACACGACTAATTTCAATGTTCCCGCTGATGTAGTCACCATATCCCATGATTAGAGCGTAATGATCATTCCCGAATCTGACAGTTCCTATAAACTTTGAGACAAAGTTGTGTAGCAGTTTGAGATTGCCTGTCATATGTCGGGTGCATCCGCTATCAACAATCCAGAGAATGATCTGAACTACCTGCATCACAAGAAGAGGACACAGATGGAACAGAAGTAAGGGTGGAACCCTGTTGGTTAGACACACATGTATTCAACAGTTTAGGAATCCATTGAAATTCAGGTTTGGATTGTAACCAACGTTGCCAGTTCCAGGTAGTTTTTGCCTTCTTAATGTTAAATGCATTAGTCGTTGTCTCATTCCTAGATTTGTTCTCGGCAACTATGGGGGTAACTACAATATCATCAGAAAACGTAGAGGACGGCTTTCCTAAGTTAGACTTAGAGGCAGTAGTGGGCCTAGGGTGAATGCGTGTCCTACGTTTCTTATGACGAGTGAGAATAGAGTTAGCTATACATTTTGTATGATCACCAGATGAAACGCTTTTACGACAAAACACACAAGATGCATTAATATTCAAAACATTTAACGGTTCATCATTTGTTACATTTGGATTTTGATTACAATTTGCCAGACTAGAATCTAAATCTGATGCAACATGATTTTTATTCAAATTCCTAAGTTGGTCTTCTACTTCTCGAGCTTCTAGTTGTCCTCTCTTACGTTGCAAGATCCTATTCTTCTTTTTACTTTTTCGCTTGGGTCTGCTAACGCTATTAGTGGAGACTAGTCCTGTAGAAGTGGAGTTAGCAACATTAGTGGTTTGAACAACGTTCCCTTTAGTTGTTTTGTCTAATTGATACAATCCTGGTGCTATCACCGTGGTGTCAACCATTTTACCTTTTTGAAATAGCTTAACTTTCTCTTTTAAATCGATGATGATGTGATTTTTGTCTTGAATTTCAGACTCAAGTAAACCATTGCAATATTTGATGTCATCACGGTTTTGTTGCCATTCGGCATTTTCAATTTTCAAGTCCGCAATTTCTTTCTCGTATTTGAGACACAAACTTTTGAGAGACTCATTGTTTTTGCAAAGCTGACAAGAGTTAGAAAAATTTTGACTTTGAAATTTCAATTCCTTTTTAAGACTCTGAGCTTGACACCATTCAAGCCTTTGTTTGAGTTGACAAATTTCTTTTGAAAACTGTTTTGTCACATCATCATTCTTTTTCTTCAGATTTTCATTCTCATTTTTAAGTGTCTCTAATTCCACGTTCAACAAATTATTATCAACACAGAGATCATCTACAAGCATAGAAGTACCAGATTTATAGAGATCATTCATGATAACAGACAAAATATCAGCACAGAGAACTTGTTCCAAGAGTCGATCAGCATCATTTTTGAAAACTTTAGTTTGTAGCTTTTGGACCAAAATCTCATTTTCAGCAGTACCAAAAACGTTTATCATATTTTTGACCTCCTTTTGAAGTTCCTGATCCCAACGTGTAGCACATAGACGGAGGTGTTGAACAATTGGTTTCATTTGTTTTTGAAAAATATCTCTCTTTTCACGCTCGTAAGCGGATTGAAAAGTTTCAATTTTTATTTCTGAATTTCGTTCAATTGTTTCCTCCAAAATATCGATGTCTTCCATAAAGGTTTTGAAATAATTTAAGACACGACATTTTGGTAAACGTGTAAGTTCACCGGATGATGGTAAAGGACCATTTATTTGTGCTACAGGTGGGATAGGAGCCGCATTGTGAGATGAAACATATGACTCTTCGATAAACCATGATTTCTCAGGTAATTCCTTTTGAGTGACAAAAGATTTTGAAAGTGGAGGAGCTTTTGAATAGTCATATGGTGTCCAATATTGAACTTGACTCATTTTAGATAGACTCTCGTCTTCAAGTTCTTCTTCCTCCTCAGTATCAAAAACAACAGCACGCACAATCGTATTATCAAGAAGATAATCCATACTGTAAATTTTAGGAATATCTTTGAATGCCGTGTGAAGAAACATTGAATTGTAATCACCTAGTGCATATCCGCAACTGGGTCTCGGTTTTAAAGTAAACTTCTGAATTGTTGTGACAGAGTTCCCGTGTTTGTAAACAATGTGACGAAATTCTTTGAGTTGTTTTTCAAGATCAACAATATCACCGAGTAAGTTATCTATGTACTTCCTTTTCCGTATTTTATGTTCATGAAAATCTTTTTGACAACTTGACAATTTTGTTTCTGTTTTTGAAAGTTCAGTTTGAAGACATTCAACTTTTGTTTTCAATTCACGCTTCTCACTTTCTAGTTTCGAAATCAACTTTCCATGTGACTCAATTAAATCTTGCATTTTGCGTTGAAGATCTTGTTCTTTGTTGTAAGAATCTTGAAAAGCTTTTTCAAAACTTTTGGTGTGTTTAATCTTTTTTTCTTGATTAGAAAGCTGAATTTTATAACACTCGATGTCTTTTGCAAGTGCTGCATTAGTTTCTTTTAAAACTTTGTTTTTCTCGTTGCACTTTGCAATTAGCAATTGTTGAGCATTCAGTTGTTTAGATAACATTATGAGGTCAGGGTCTGGATCAAATGATGGTTCATGTTGTTCTAACTGATCATATTTATCATTCTCAATATGATCATCAAATGAGACAACTGTGTCATCATCAAATATGACAACAGTGCTTATTTGTTCATCTGTTTGAGAGGATGAAGATGATGTAGATGGAACAACTTGCGCCATATCTGATTCAGAAGCAAAGGGTGAAATTAGTTCATTTATAAAGCATGCATTGAGGTCATGTACCTGAGACAAGCCGTCAGTGTCATACACTGGACCTGAATCATTGAGCTTAAGTTCCTGCATGTTGGCCATAAGCATCACAGCTGCATTAGCTTCCAGATCTTCCATGTCACCATCATTGTGTACATTTGCCATGAAATTGTTGTCTTGTTCAGGGAAACGTCCATCCTTTTCATCTTGAAGAGCCATGAGTAATGCCTGCTTGTGAAACTTACTGCCCCGAGTACGCGGTTTAGTACATGCAGTCGCAATATGACCTTGTTCATTGCAGTTATAGCACCACACTGCATTCCCTGAGTTGGAGTTTCTAGTTGCAACCGGTTCAGACCTTTGCCGAGAAGATCCTGAGTTGTTCCTGAACCCTCCATTGTTACTAAACCTCTGACCATTCCTATAGTTTCCTGAAGAGCTTCCTGAACCAGATCGACCATAGCTACGATTCTGAATTTCCACTCTTCCATCATTAACAACAGCTTGATTCCTTGTATTAGAAGATGAACGTTGACGGTTGTTTGTTTTGTTGGAGAATTTGCTGAAAGCACGAGCAATAAGAGCAAGTCCCTGATTCAACGTGTTAAAGTCATCATCGTCATCATCATTGGAGTTAGAGTAGTACATAGCATCATTGTTGTTTGACGGAATAAGTTGAGTAGAAGAATCTTGTGGAGATGAATCATACGGGACCATTTGGTTCGAGGTGGAAGATTGTGGATAACTGAAGTAGTTCTGCTCTTGAACATATGCATGATTTGACATTGGTGGTGGAGCATAGGGAGATTGAGCTACGAGAGCCAAAGAATTTGGTGTTGATGTTGGTGTGTATCCTCCTCGTAGAGCTCTATCTTTATCCATTTCAGGTTCATGGTGTTTCAGAAAATCATACAACAAGCCATATGGAGCATCATGAAGATTCTTTGTTTGACGAACAAATGTCACATATTTATGCCAATCAGGGCCAAGACTACCAACAAATTTTGAGTTCACAGCGATCCTTGGTACAGTGATTTTGTGACGTTCCAGATCATTGACCACATTTGTGAAACGATGATAGTAGGATTCAAGTGACTCTCCAGGTTCAATTGTGATGTCAGTGTATTCCATGTAAAGCTTGGATTCCATGTCATCTTTGTTCAATTGAGTCCCTTCCATGAGGAGATGAACGTGTTCCCACATAGCTTTGGCTGTTTTCTGAGCATCGACACTGCGATAGATCGGATTAGGTATACCTTGAAGTATATAAGCCATTGCATACTGATCAGCTTCACGATGTAGTTTCTGTTCTTCAGTAAGTGCAGTTTCTGGAAGAGGTCTATCACCAGGAGGACGTGGAGGATCAGCATTTGGATCACCAGCTTCAAATCTTGTTGGCCACTCAAATGGTCCTTCAAGTATCACTTGCTTCAAGAATGGCCCATGAGGTTTCTTGAGTTCAAGAAATCGTAGGAATCGACTTGACCATTGCACATAGTTACCAGGTGTAAGCATTGGAGGTGTTTCAAGTGATCCTGCCTCATGTCGGGATTGTTGAGTTGTAATAACTTCACACATTCTGTCAAACCAGTGAGGTTGTTTTGAGGAGAACTGAGTGTTTTGTTGTGGCACTTGATATGGTTGTTGTTGAGGAATGATCTGTTGTTGTTGCATCATTAGGTAATGATGTAGTGGGTTGTATGTTTGTCTTTGAGAAGGTTGTAGATTCATTTGTGTCGGAAGGTAATGTTGTTGCTGATACTGCTGAGGTTGTTGTTGCTGAGGTGGATGTTGTTGAACATGAGGAAAGTAGTGATTCGGTGGCTGAGACATCTTAAAACACTTGTCTAGAAATGGATCTTGTAGAAAGTGTAGAACTAACCAATTATCGAGAAACTTAGCACAACTTCAATAAAGATTTCGATAATATGTTTTCGAAAACTTGGCAGATTTTCGAAAACTTGGATTTTATCGAGAACCTTGGCAGATTATCGAGAACCTTGGCAGATTATCGAGAAAATATTTCGAAACTTTTCAGGTTTATCGAGAAGTAAGATTTCGATACTTAAACAGGTTTATCGAAAAATAAGATTTCGATAGCTTAAACAAATTTCTCGATAAATTTTCTCGAAACTGAGTTTTTCGAAATTATACAATATCGAAAACTTTCCCAAAAGTCGAAGTACTTAACTTTCTTATACAAGAAAGAAAATACCGAGTCCACACAAACGAAGACGAGGTAGTGCACTTTGAGAAGATCTCGAAATAGGCAAGTAGGAAGATCTCGATAACTTGTAGGTTTTGTTTTTCAAAGAAAGCAATCCTTAAATTCGTTTTTCTTTCAAGATACTTGTACTTTTGTGTATAAAATGTGTAAATCTTAAGGAAAGTAGAAAACTTTATGAAAAATTTCAAACTTGTAAAGATCTCGAAAAAAGTACAACTATCTAAAAAATCGAATAATTAGTAAAAAGTTTGGAACTTTTTGGTTTGTTTTGATTTTAAACACAAGTTTGTAAGCAAAGATGTGAGAAAAACCAAGAAACTAACAAAAAATTTAAACTTTTACAAACAATTCGATAATAAAAAACGATTTTAAAGAAAGAAATCAATGAAAAAACAATAACTACACCTTCATCTAGCGAATGATACCACTTGTTAGGTCACCATTTAGTAAACACAAGTATGATATAAAGAGAAATGAGATGAGAATGAGAGTGGGATGATTATGAGAAATTTGAGAAAGTGAAATGCAAGAGTTTCCTTAATTTTTCAAATAACCAACCAAGTTTACAAGAGGCCTAAGACTAGTATTTATAGGAAAGGAGCTAGGGCAACATCCTACTCCTTCCCTCCTTACAATTCGTATGGGCTTTGAGGCCCATGGATCACATTAAAAGGCCTAGTAAACTTAATACAAAATATAAATAATAACTAAACAACCTAGCATTATTACAAATGACCGAGACTTGATAAAATAGTAAAACTATGGTTCCAACACAGGATTAGCTGAATGTATGAACAAAATTCTGGAATACATAATAAAAGTTACATACAGAGAGAAAACAACATTGAAATGTTTATAAACTGTGAATGAAAGGACGTACCATCATGAATTAAACGTCAACTTCAGGGATGTGTGAGATGAGGCGCCGGTAGTCGCCTTTTTTACTACGACACCTTTCTTGCAGTTTCAGACTAGAAAATACTTTCAAACTTGATAAAGAAGGTAGCAGCGTCTCTGGCAGATCTCTAAGATTCGGGCACGACTCAATCACGAGTTGTTCAAGGCTCTTAAGATGTTCTAGGCCCTCTGACAAGGACCCCAAAAGCCTAAATCCAATGATTTCTAGAATAGTTAATGACGGTGGAAGAACGAATTTTGATGGTGTAGTATTCTGCTCGTCAGGTACCCTTGCAAATGAATCCACTCCTGAATTTTCACCAAGTAAACATAGACTAACAAGTGTGTTAGGGAATCCTTGATCTCCCCATTTTGACATAGGCTTTCTTAAGCGTCCTATTCTTAGGATACTTAAATTAGGAGGCCATGAACAACACGGAAAGGAGTCCATATGTGGACAGTTAGTTATCAACAATTCTTTCAATAAAGTAAGACTTGGCAAAAGATCATGAGGAAATGATTTCATATTCTTGCAACTAATGATCTCAAGATGACCAAGGGGAATATCGACAAATACTTTCTTAGGAATGATATCTATGTTATCACAACCCCTGATTATCAGTTTGGTGAGACTTTTGAAAAACTCTTCAGGAAACGAACACAAAGTCGGCAAGTTATGCATCTCGAGAGATTCAACACTTGAAAAATAATTTTCGTCAGCCGAAACATTCTTGAGACTATGACAACGCCGAATATCGAGAATCAATGGGAGATTCTGCCCTGATGGTAATGACAACTCTTCCATTGATCGACAATTATGAATCACCAACCTCTTGATACTTTGTGGACATTTGTAGCTCTGTAGCTTCTCGCAATTAGTGAGCCACACTTCTGTAAGATTTTTTATTGTAATCCCAATGTCGTCTGCTGTTTTTCCCAACGATGCCAACTTTTTACAGGAACTTACTTCCAACTTTTGTAATTTTGCAAGATATTTGAAGGCTTCGGAATTTGATTCCCACAAATATTCCATTGTGTGACACTTTGTGATGCATAGATGTTCAACAAACCCAAGATGCTGTAAAACTTCTCCATGCAGTGGAGTAAGTTCACTAATATTATCCATCTTCAAGCTAATAAGTGAAGATGCATCAACCATACTTGAAGATGCATCAACCATACTTCTTAAAACCGCTTCAGAACATCTCACTATATGTATAACCCGGAGCGATCGCATTTTTCCAACCGACACACGAGCAAGTTTCGGACAATCTACTATAGAAATCTCAGAAAGGAGGGGAAACGATCCGGTGCTTCCATCATTCTCGCCGTTGTTAATTGACCATTCTTCCCAACCTTGCATGTCTTCAAGTTCCAAAACTTCAAGTGATGGAAATAACTCAGAAGCTATAGTCACCACCTTAGGCATGCCTTCAACAAACAACTTCTTAAGTGATTCCGGACACCGTGGTAAACAAGTACAGTTCTGACATCCACGCAAACTTAACTCTGTCAAGCAAGAATATGACGAATCCCCCACCCAACTAGGAAACTGTCTTCCCCCATAAAACAAGATCTTTAGGCCTCTCAGCTTATCATGAGGTTTTAGTTTTTCAAAAACTTCATATTCATTTTCCTCATTCCGATCAACAAAGACATCACTCCATTCCATCACCAAATCTTCAAGATCCTTCTTCTGTTGTAAGTCAGCCTCCTCCGCTTGCCATGCATCTTTCACCTTATGCAACCCTTCAATTGAAATTCGACCTCTTAATTCTAGCATGCCCTTAAGCTTGGATATTTTGAACCCATCTGATCCTCCAATAATGACCTTTGATATAAATTGCAAACTCGTCATCTCACCAATCCCTGACGGTAGTTTCTTTAGCATTGGAGTATCACTGATGTCAAGATGTCGCAAGTTTACCAACTTTGCAAAACTCTTCGGCAACCTAACTAGCTTCTCACAACCATGAAGCAACAAAACTTGCAGATTATAAAGCTCACACACTTGTTCAGGTAAACACGTGATGCTAGTTTTGGAAAAATTCAGGTACCGCATATGCTTGAGACTTCCAACTGAATTTGGTACCATTGTAATTGAATAATTGCTTAGGCTTAGCACTCTTAGGTATTTCAGTTTGGGAAGTAATTCAAGAAGAACCTTTTCGGATATGTGGAAACTTTGGCGATCATCTACATCAGCCGCAATTGCTATGAATGTTCGCAAGCGTCTAGCTTCTCGTAATGCCTCGAACTTGCTATACACTCCAAATTGTTGCCTCACAAATGAAAAGTGACGAAGCCTCTCTAGAAATTCAGTATTTCCATTCACATCCATCCCATCATCTAACATATAAAAATATTGTCTTGCAAGACTCTTGGCCAAGTCATAATGCAAGCCATGTATTTTGTATCGTGATTTCTCGCCAGGTGAATGATAGAAAAGTGACCGTGAATGTAGCTCTTCAAAATATTCGCAACCCAAACTCTCCATTGATGTGTTGCTATCTGATTGTCGTAAAAACCCTTCTGCCATCGATAATAGGAGTAGTTCATCTTTATGAAACACATAATCCCGGGGAAATAAGGAGCAATATACAAACACTTTTCGTATATGTGTAGTGAGATCATTGTAGCTTACTTTCAGAGCCGAGAGAATACCGAAACCTTCGTTATCCCAGATCTCTTTATGAAGAAAGTTCTCCCAATCTCCAACATCCTGTTTTGTCCTCAGCTTGCGCCCAAAAGCTATTAAAGCCAAGGGCACTCCTTGACATTTCTTTGAGATATCTTCTCCAAGCAATTTAAGTGTTGGGTGATTATTAAAGCTATCTTCACCTAGCGCACACTGAGCAAATAAAGATATAGATTCTTCAGTTGACAAACCTTCAAGACTGTAATCTTGAGCAGAGTTCATGATTGCTGCAGTCATGGTGTTCCGAGTAGTGACAATAATTTTACTTCCAGGTGCTACTTTAACAAAGCACCGTTGGAGGCATTCCCACTCATCGTGTGTAAGATTCCAGACATCGTCTAGAACAAGTAGGAATCTTTTCCCTGAAAGTTTGTCGGCAAGGGCTTCTTGAAGCATATCTTGATTGGAAACATTTCTAGAAGATTCCCCATAGGCAGATCGAAAAATTTGTTTGCTAATACTAAATAGATCAAACTTTTCAGAAACAAAAACCCATGCCATGACTTTAAAGTGATCCTCCACCTTCCTATCGTTATACAAAGTTTTGGCAAGTGTGGTTTTGCCAATCCCTCCCATACCAACTATGGACAATACGCTGATGTTTGTAGTACATGTTTCATTACCCAACAACCCCTGGAGCAATACCTCCTTATCGTGTTTCCGACCCACAATTCTGGTCTCATCAACCATAGTATGATTTGCAAATGCCTCGTCCATTCTAACGACGTCTTTAATCATAAGACCATCTTTCCCCCTTTGAAGAAGTTCCAACCCGGTACGAATCACATCTATCTTATAACTCATAATGCGATCATACTTAAAATTATGAGTAGCTTTAGCAATAGCAGTTAGGATGAACTTCAATACCTTCTTCTTGTTGTTGCTGATGCTGGCATAAGATTCTTCTTTCAACTGACGTCCTATAGCCTCGACTTCCACCTCACTCAATAGATTGTCCGCGTCATTAGCCAAATCCTCAAGGTAGCTCATCCAAAGCTTGAAATCCGGTTCATATGTTTTCATTTTATGCTCCGCATCAGCAAACAGATCTTGGATCTCGGATGACATCTTCTCCAAAATTTTCAGCTTCTTAATTATCCCACGAGCTATTACTGCTTCAGTCATTTCGAAAAGAAAAAAGAAAAAATGGTTTATCGGATTTTGATTTCAATGTAACTAAAGCAAGGATGATTTGATTTCAATGTAACTGGATAGAAGCTAGTTAGTGGTGTTGCTATATGCACGCCATCACATCAAAACCATCAAATCATGTCATCAACCTCTCTCTTCAATTATATTAGAAAAAATTACACGTTTACCCCAAATAACAAGTTTAGTCTTTAAGTCGATTGAATTACACCAATATACCTATTGATAAAACAAGTTTGTAAAGTTTTAGACATTTCACCTCTTTTCTTGCCGATTTCTCTATTGATAAATCGATCAAGACCACCTGTGTCTATAGTTCTAATATATGAGTTATGGTCATCCATTAGTTTCTATTATTATAGGATTACAAATGCATTACAAATTTAACCAGATGAAGCATCTATCTAGAACTAAATAAGTGATAGATATTATTTTTAGTAGAATCACAAAGAAGAAAAAGTTAGAAGTTCAAACAAACTATACACAACAACCTATCACTATCAACATTTTATTTTATAATATTTTTTAAAATCGCTCAAAACATTAATACATTTTTGGTCGTGATAAAATAAGAAAACATGTGCTTTAATCTAAATACGAAGACCAAAAGGATTGTGTTCCAATACCTCAGGTTGTGTTTAATTAAATGGTTATGGGTCTAAATACTGTTTAGAATGTGTGACATAAATATGTGATATAAATATAATAAGATAGTTAAAAATTATCGTTTTAGAAAAAATTGAAATACTAAGGATCAAGTAAAATATACGAAGACTATAAATTATATACGACGACTAGAAAAATGAACATGAACGCGTGAGTCACACGATAAGGCGACACGTAGGTGTCTTATAAATAGTGTTGAATGAATGAACGGATACAAATTGAAAGACAATTTTTCCCATGTGACCATTATCGTGTCAGTCTTTTTATATTCAATCATTGCTTTTTTTTTTTTTTTTTTTTTTTTTTTTTTACCTTTTTACTACTAGTTTGTATGAAATAGAATGTTCTATTTTGTAAGATTGATTTTGTTTTTCACATTTTTTTAGGAAAAATTCAATAATATGCGTGTTACATTGAAAATAAATAGTATATTTGATTTTTCTTATTGTATGTGTTTTGTAACAATTTTACCCTTTCTGATTTATCAACACTCCTGTTAATAGGTATGGGCAAAATGATTATAAGATACACACAATAGACGGAATTCAAAATACATCTTTCGTCCCAAAATTTAAGTTCATTTTAACTTTTCAAAGTCTTTTTATTCCGATTTTGACTTTAATTATTTTTTTTCGTGTTATATAATACTTGATAAAAAGTATACCAATGAAAATGCATATAAGACACAAATTCATTTATATATTTTGCATCAAATATTATATAACACGAAAAAAAATAATTAATATAAAATTGGAATAAAAAGACTTTAAAAAAGTCAAAATAAACTTAAATTTTAGAACGAATAGAGTATAATATATATATACAATAAGGAAAATTAAAAATGACTACACAATAAAGAAAAAATGGCAAGTTAATTACATATTTTTGTTTCTTGTGCCCAAATTTATGCTAAACACATCCTAGATATGTATTTTTAATAATAATTCAAATAAACTATGATTTACTAAAAGAGAAATAGATAAAGATTAAAGAATGTTATATGATACTAATACACTAGATTGGAAAATTAGAACGGGATGGAAAGTCTTTCTTCAAAGTTTGTGCAATTCTGAATTCTGTATTACTCGTATTATTTTAATGTGTGAATAGAAGAATTTGGAGCGGCAATAGATTTTCCCGGTAGCCAACTGTTAGGCTGTGTTTGTTTTTTCTTTTTTGCCTCTGAATGGGCATTATGTCTGAATCGGTCAGACATTTTAACATTCAGACCGTTTGTTTTTTTTCTTCCGTTCTGACGCGTTCAGATGTAGTAAGATCTTAATAGTTTAGACTTGAGAGGGGTGTCTGAATGCGTCTTGTTGCCTCTTGCTGACACAAATAAAAACTAAAAAAGAATTATTACTAGCAAGCAAATGTGCGGTTCAAACATGAGTTTTTTTTCCCGTTCAGATGCGGTCAGATTCAGACATTTACGCATCAGATTCAGATTCAGATATGCGGTTCAGATTCAGATTCAGACCCTTTTAACAAACAAACACCACCTTAGGTAGTGTCTGTTTTTCTTGAAAATGTCTTAACAGGGTCTGACTGACCATAACATCTGATTCGGTCAGAGGCAAACACCAAAAAGAGGGTTCGTTTTTTTTCTTCGATCAGATGCGGACAGAGGCCTTAACATCTTGTCCGATCAGACTTGGAGTGGTAGTCTTAATGCCTCTGAACCTTGAGAAAACAATATAACGTTGCAAGCTCCTTGCATAGTTATCTCCAAGCGGCTATTTGCAGGCATCCCGGTAACATACGCATCCTCGACCACCTATCGCGAGGTCGGAAAATCTGAAGACAATGTTTTCTTCTTCTTCTTCTTATTTATTTGAACCATTTTGTCAGGTAATTCTATGTCAGTTATGTGTAACTGTTGCCGGAAATTGAGAGACATGATGTACCGTAGTTTTATGGGTTATTCAGTTGGATCTTATGGAAGTAAACAAGTGGTGTATAGCTTTTAGAGTTTGTAGCAGCAAGTTGTTCAAATAATTCAACTCCTATTACATTATGTTTATAGTTTCAATTAGGGCTGGTATAATAGGTCACACGAACCTGTTAAGACACGAACATGTTAAGGTCAAACACGAACACGACCTGTTAACTAATCGTGTCATTTTTCTCAAACACGAACACGACACGAAAATTAACAGGTGCACCTGTTAAGACTTGTTAAAAAACCTGTTAACATGCATATTATAAAAGTCTTGACTAAAACTTTTAAAAAAATCCTTAACAATACAAAAGCTCTTACAAATCTTAACTAATACATAATGATAATAATCCTTAACATTACAAAAGTTCATAAAACTCTTAATTAAGTGAGTCGGGATTGTAATTTTAAGGATTATATATATTATAATATTAACAGGTCTGACCTGTTAAGACACGAATATTAACAGGTGTTAACAGGTCCAACCTGTTAAGACACGAAACCTGTTAAGGTCAAACACGAAGCCTGTTAAGAACAGGTCGTGTCGTGTCGTGTTAACAGGTTTCGTGTCAAAATTGCCAGCTCTAGTTTCAATATTTTATTATTGTAAATTTGTAAGTGGAATTGTGTCAGCTTGGAATAGTTGGAATCAATTTATAATTGGTTTACGGATGCAAATATGCAATTGTTGTGCAAAATTATAAGCTCGTAACAGTCAGACATTTTCAAATGAAAAACAAACGGTATTATTGTATTCAGATTTAGACATTTATACATCAGGTTTAGATTCAGATATGCAAATAAGATTCAGATTGAGAGTCTCTTAATAAACAAACAGCACTTTAATAAATTGAATTCCAACTCTGTGAGCTGTCATCCACGTTCACATCCTAAATGTCATCAAAAGTCTTTCCAAGACTTTTCACTTTTCTTTTGGCATTATTTGTTAACAATTATGCATAGCTTAAGGGCATTTACATAATATTTTTATAATTGACAGACTATTTGTTCCATGTTTAGCAAGTTTTGTATTGTTCAGGGACTGAAGATGAAATAATGACTAGGGATGTAACCGAGCCAAGCCAAGCTCGAGCTTGACAGGGCTTGAGCTCGGCTCCAAAATTATAAATTAAGCTTGCACTTGGCTTGATAGCTTGACAAGCTTTAATCATCCAGGCTTAAGTTCGGCTCGAAAAGCTTGAATTTATATATAAACATTAAACTCGATAGCCAAACTTATCCATAAATTCAAGAAAAGACACGATGAACTCAAGAGCAAATAACTTATACAAAACATTTGGGAGCAATAGGGTTTAAATAGTCAATCTACAAAAATATTAATTATTATACCAATATTCATGTTACCTTTTAGGTTGTTTATGTAAATATGTATAATAAATAGGTATATTTATTTTCAGAACCCTGTTAAGTGCGGGAACTGCGAGAACTCTAATTTTGCATTAGAAAACATGCATGTTCATATAAAACATGTATATTTTCTTACATACACCTTAATACACATACCTGCGTAACATACATGTTTATATAAAACCTTGTTAAAGTGCAACATATCAATGCAAAATGGTTTTATATGAACATATATGTTACGCAGGTATTTGTATTAAGGTGTATGTAAGAAAACATACATGTTTTATATGAACATGCATGTTTTCTAATGCAAAATTTGAGTTCTCGCAGTTTCCGCACTTAACAGGGTTCTGAAAATAAAGCCCCCCATAATATATATATATATATATATATATATATATATATATATATATATATATATATATATATATATATATATATATATATATATATACTATTTATAAAGAGTAAATGGTCAAAAAGTCAAGAAGTGAAAAGTGAAAAACTTAAATTAATGTTTTGCCTAAATTACCCTTAATTAATGCATTTAACACTCCTTAAACTTCTCATTTAAAACTTAATCAAAACTTAAATGAAAACATGAAAACTTACATTACACATTCAATTTTTTTGTCAACTTAAAAACATGGAAAGTTAAATAAATAATTAATAAATGAAAACATAAAAATGCAATGTTTTGAAAACCGGATTCGAAATCGACCCGGTCGAGTCACCGGGCACCGGGTCAACCGGTTCGACCGGTTGGACCGCCGGGTCAACCCGGTTTTCAATTTATTATTATTTTATTTTTTTGACCGGGTCAACCGGTTCGACCACCGGGTCAACTCGGGTTTTTATTAATTTTTTTTGAAAAAATGAAACCCGGCCGGGTTTCGAGAACCGGGTTGACCCGGGTCACTCAAAACCCGGCGGGTCACACCGGTTAACCCGGTTTTAAAAACCCGGGTTGTTTTGACCCGTTTTTTCGGCCGGAACCGGTTAACCCGGCCGGGTCGACCCGGATTTCAAAAAAATTGTAAAAATGTAAAATTGTTTTGTCAACTTAAAAGTGAATACACACGTATATAAAAATAAACTTTTAAATACTAGATGAGTAGCCGTACATAGAAACGAAATTTTATAGCGGCAGATAGTTATAGTGATATTTTGGTTACACAAACCACTTAACCAAAATATCATTATAATTAAATGCCGCTATAAAATCCCGTTGCTATGCACGGGTATTCGTCTAGTATATATATATATATATATATATATATATATATATATATATATATATATATATATATATATATATATACATGAAAGCTCGAAAAGCTTGATAAAAGCTCGAGCTTGGCTCGTTATGTCTTTCGAGCTGGTTTATTGGGCTCAGGCTTGGGCTTGAGCTCGATAAAAGCTTGACTCGATCGGGCCAAGCTCAAGCACAAACTTGAATTGCCTAATAAAAACATGGCTTGTTTGTAGCCTTAATAATGACTACGTAAGCTCGCAGCTATTTCATTCATTCAACTATGTCTCTTCTCTCATTCTCTCTCATTCGGTTTTTGATCTGTTGAACTTCTTATTACAGTTTATTATAATGGAGTGTTAACAAGTAGAACTTTTAACGAGCTACTCGAGCTCAATCTCGTTTTTGAGTCGAGATTATAAATCTAATATTCAGCTCGGCTCATTTGAAAGCTCGTTTAGTTACTCAAATCAAACAAGCTAAACGAGCTAGTCAAGTTTAACGATTCGAACGAGCTAATCGAACTAAACAACTACTAGTGATTTTTGAGATATTAAGTTTTAGATAGTTTCAAGAAATGCTAATATTATAGTTTAACTAAAGCATAACTCAAATTTTGTCAAACTTCATTAGCATAAAGCTATATACTTCAAGCTCATCTCTGTAGAACCACAAAGGGGGCAAATACGGTCTTTTCGACTTCTTCAAAGTTTATCAACTTTAAGTCTCAAAGATCAACAAGTGGTTATACACAATAACAATCACAACCACAATATATAAAGCGAGTAAAGAGACACCGCGATATATACTTGTTCGGGATGGGGGTTTTATACCATCCGTACATCCAGTTGCGAATCCACGACACTGATACTATTACTAAGTATAATCCTTATGGTGGATTACTGATGTAGGTTTCGTTGTAGGTATTTTATATTCAAGTTTTAAATTTATATTTTTTTGGACTATACTTATAGACACACTTTCACGGGCAGTGTACCCGATCAATATAGCCAGTTGGGTAATTACGAGGTCGTTCTCATGAGCAATGTTGTTTAGAATTAACCTAGTGAATTTTACACATTAATAAAGGGGTTTTGATTTTGAGATTAATTAAACTACTAAACAAGAAAAGTAAATTAAACTAATTAAAGCAATAAAACTTATTATAATATGGTTGTGATCAATTAGAGAAGGAAGTGCTAGTCATGTTACTTCTAATACATATTTTAGTTATCCGTTTATTCATGCAATGATTTAATGTAAAGTAATGGAGACATCAGAAACGCACAGGCAAAAATCTCTATATAAGGTAAACTAGACCAGATGGTCACTGAATCTCGTTATATGCATGCAACCTATTTACCGTTCTATGCATGTAACCTATTTACCGTTCTATGCATGCAACCTATATCTCTGAAGCAAGTTATCGGTCTAATCAGTTACAAGCATGCAATAAGTGGTGTCAACTAATTTATGTGATTTACATGCAATACCCTTTTGGTCCAGGTGATACCTACTCTTCTCACGCGGTCACTGTATTGAATAACACTATACTAACTTAAGTGTTTTTGCATTTTCCATCTAACCTCGGGTTCTTATTCCTCTAGTCGTAAGGAAGGGCACTAATGAAACCAGGTCAAGAGTACTGACCATACTGATACGGATCACCTACATAGCTAAAGAGCTATGATGCGTGGTTTTGCAACCTTGCAAAAGGTTTTACCTCTCAAGAGATCTTGAGAAGCTTGCAATCCCCACCAGGCAGTATACTTGATCGTTGTAGTATAGTATAGTGACAAGTACCGGGGGATTGAACGTTCAACTCAAAGAATAGTGTTCGCTAGGGTTAAAACTCAATTAAACTAGGTCTAGAGGTGAGGAATGATTCTTTTTGTATTTTTGTATTTTATGAAAAGCAAATAAAAATCTCGGTATTTGGAAGGATGGGCGGAATTAGTTGCTAGTCAACTAACCCAAATTACTACAATTGCAAATAAAATAAAATGAAATGAAATGAAATGAAACTAAAGTAAATGTGGTAGAAACAATAATAAGAGAAAATGTGTTTACTTAGATTTCACTACTCCCTAGATATCTTTTACCGGTTGATTAATTTGTTACAATTGCATGGATGACGGGTTATATTCCTTAATACCATTCGTAGGGCCGTGTACGATCTTCCCTAACTCTATAAGCTTCTACCTCTTCCTATGTCGAAACGACCACTAGCTCCTAACATGGCCTCATTAGTAGTTACCTACGCATTAAATATAACCAATTTATCATAGTACACCTCCGATCATGTTTCTTAAGACGTTCAAGCAAGTTACCAATTGGAAGTCTGCTAGTTTTCTTAAGCCTAACATCGAAATCATTCATCCACAACAATTATAAACAAACAACCAACAAATAATCAATATCTAAGTTTCATTACATCTAAGCAAACACAAAGAAAACCTAGCCTAACATGTTAAAGAGAAGACAAGCATAAGATAGAATCAAACAACACATAGACATATTGAATGATTATTGGAAAACTTATCTTCAATTAAGCATGGATGAAACAAGGGTTTGAAACCCTCAAAAATACAATAAAATTTGTCTTGGGTTTTCTCCCTTCAAAGTTGCACATAATGAATGAAAAATCAAAAACTATATATAGAGAATTGAGTCTGACGGCGTCAAGAGTAAGTACTGACGCCATCAACTCGCCGTCATAATTATCATCGTATTGCCTAGATCCAATTCTGACTCCGTCATGTGTAAACTTGTTCTAGGCCGTCACATGTAAATTGCTCTTGACGGCCTTGGTGATGCCGTCATGTACAAAAGCCTTGAAAACTTTCTGGCCCGTCATGTGTAACTTGATTTATCCACCTCTTTGTCAAAGGGTGACGGCGTCATAAGCAAATCCTGACGCCGTCAGGTACAATTTTCAGCATGAATTTGAGACTTTATCGTTTTCTTCACTTTTTCGCTCCAAAAACGTCCAAAATGCTTCCTTTTCTAGATTTCTCCTCAAAGGTACCTAAAATGACAAAATGAACGATTTATGGCAATATTTGATCAAATAATCTCGACTTTGGGCTTAAATGACCCCCCCCCCCAAAGCGGTACACTTTTCGTCTCATCAAGCTACACTATGATGATCTAGCAAATAGATGTCAAATACTTAAACAAATAAACAAGTATGCTATCTGAACGATAAACAAATAAATTATTCAAAACAAAACATCAAATCTTCATAAACGTAATAACATGAATGTAATAGTCATAACATGGATAACGCCTTAGGGTGTTAACCCATAATGTATGTAGAATAACACAAAGTAAATACAAATGATAAACATATAGAAATCATAGTGAAATCGATATGCAAACCAAATGATTAAACTAAATGTGTCGATACGAGACATTCTCTTCTTGATTTCCTAACTCTCGGGATTGATCATAGGGTGTTGGAATGGTGAAATTCGGCTGTGGAATGGTGTGGTTGAAGAATGATATCATGCAAACCCGTATTAGGTTTGTATTTATAGTGTTCTGTCAGGGCTGGAATATGGCATATCCAATAGTGGATATGGCGTATTACAAAAAAGTATATTCCAAGCAGATTCTACGAGTCTTTTATATACGGTGTATTGCACAATAGGAATACACCGTATACCTTTAAATCTTGATAAACTTGGACTGGGGATAAGATCTTCAATACGGCGTATGGCCAGAGTTTCATACGCCGTATACCTTCAGAAGTTGACTTGGGCTTTGACCGCAGAGCTTCCAATACGACATATTCCCAGACTTAAATACGTTGTATCTCTTTATATTCACCTATACTTAGTGAATCCTTTCAGATATCAATACTGTGTTTGGCCAGAGTTGCATACGCCGTATGCTCTTTGCAGATTGCATACATAATTACCAATTAAGCTCCAAAACAAGTCTTTTTCCGTATCTTTTCCAATATTACTACATAAACACTGAAAGTAATAAACTTAAGCAATTAAGTGTCAATTCAGATATAAATATATAATAAATGAGCAATAATCACGGGATAAATGATATATAAATATTGTATACATTTAATGTTATCAATTACAAACTGTTACAACTTCACTACATCGATACGCATAAAGATTGGCGCTCACTTAGAAGAGCTACTCCCAATGGTATTCCGCCCTCGGAAACCACCCATAAGAATCTCGTGATTCAACTTACCCACAAAGACCAGAAAGAACTTCCCCCGAAAGTATAAAACCCTAACACGATTTTCACTCGATCTTGGCTTAACTACAAAGGTACAAGTCTTGTTACACCCGTAAACAAATGAATAAGTTTGTTTTGATATGAACTAAGACTAACCTAACCTAGAGACTTGATTCTAATAGAAAGTGTATAAAGAAGAAGACCCTCGACACAATTCACAAAGGTTCTTGTGAATCTTCCCTTGCGGAGATGTGTTCTGTCAAGAATGATAAGAGAGGAGATTAGAACACAAGAAGATCAGTAGACTTATAGGGATACAAAGAATAAATAAGAGAGAAATAATGAATGGAAATGGGTGAATAATGCCCAAGACAAGAGGTGTTATTTATAGATCAAGCCTTGGACCTCAGTGTCTTGGCACACTGACGCGCCAAACCACTATTTGGTCCAGGCTTGGTTTGAATTCACCCTGTCTTATTAACCCCCAAGTGCACTTCACTTTTGACCTTTTCAATATTCTAACACTCAAAGTGTTATAAGGTCAACCAACTCAAATAGCCATCTGTAACACCCCCAAAATCTGGTTTAGCGAAAGCATACTTGTCTGGGTGCTACTAAATTGGTAATCACAGCATACAGATATAGAGAACGGATTATCAAATCCGTTTTAAAACATTTTACATTACCAAATCCAAATTGTTTTACAACAAGTTTAGTTTAACGAAAATAAGGCCCATAAAACATGTCGGTCCCAATAATAAGGTTTAGTTATTGTGTGAAAACACTTCATAGTGGTTATTACTGTGCCATGCCCTGCCTTCAACAAACTCATAATCAAACACCTGAGAAAAACATGCTAAAAGGTCAGCTAGTGCTGGTGAGTTCATAGGTTTATAGTAAATAAGCATAGATGGACCATAGCAAACAATACTGCAGGTACACACTAACTATATGTTAACAATAAGCTCCTGCAACCGAAGCTACGACAGTTCAGTGTACCAAACTGGCACATATAATAGTAATAGGGCCCAACGAGTGTTTATCCCGATACACTCGGCAATCCGACATGGTATACGCTCGCATTGACTCACCTGGCCAACCAAACGAGGGGGTCACCCCAATAGACCTATTTAGATCATTTGCGCTTCTCGCATGAACTAACGGTTCATAATAGTGGGCATAGTGGGATCATACATACTTAGGTCATCCGTATACTAGTGTCTAAAAACAAGAGTTCAGTTTTAGGTCCATGAGAACAGTTTTGCATGTTTCTTACCCCCAAGGTTTTGATGCAAGGATTGCGGCCTCACAAAAGGTTTTACTTCTTAAAGGATCTTGAGAAGCTTGCAATCCTCCAGGCAGTATACCTGATCGTTTTAGTGTAGTCTAGGTATGTCCGGGGAATTTATCGTTCTCTAGGGGAATAATGTCGTTAGGATTTTAGGTGTATGTCAACTAGGTGATCTAAGGGTGAGGGATGATTCATTTTGTATTTTTATATTTTATAAAAGCAAGTAAAATATCTCGGTTTTGGAAGAGTGGGCGGAATTAGTTGCTAATCAACTAACCCAAAATTACTAATTAAACTAAAAATAAAATAAATAACAATTAAATAAAGGTGGTGGACTTCTTATAGTGAGACAAACGTGTTTACTTAGATTTCATTACTCCTTAGTTATCTCTTGTTGATTTGTTGAATGTCACAATTGTTTAGTTGAAGCGTTGTATTCCTTAATACTAGTCGTGGGGGCGTGCACGTCCTTCCCCAAGTCTATGAATATCTATTTCTTCTTATGACGACACGTTTAGTATTCTATCATAGAATCATTAACATCTACTCATGCATTAAATACAACGAATAAAATCGTAGTGCACATCTGATTACGTTTCTTAAGACGTTCAAGCTTGTTACACAAAGGAGGTTAGCCAGTTTTCTTAAGCCTAACGCGATTCAATCAACTAAACAATAAACAACTCACCAACAATCAATAACTAGGTTTCATTATATCTAAGCAAACACTAAATAATCTAAGCTAGCATGTTAATGTAAAGAAAAGATAAACAATTAATCAAACAACACATAGACATATTAAATGATTAAAGGAAAACTTATCTTCACTTGAACAATTAATCAAACAACACATAAACAACTCACCAACAATCAATAACTAGGTTTCATTATATCTAAGCAAACACTAAATAATCTAAGCTAGCATGTTAATGTAAAGAAAAGATAAACAATTAATCAAACAACACATAGACATATTAAATGATTAAAGGAAAACTTATCTTCACTTGAACATGGAAGAAAGAGGGTTTGAAACTGTTGGGAATTATATTAACAGTTACCACGGCTAGTAAAGATGTTACAACTGCTGAAGAATGCACTAGCAGTGGAAACTCATTACCACTGCTAGTACATATTATTACCACTGCTGTTATGGATAACTGTTAGGAAACGTGTAAAGATAAATATAGAATAGATATTGTGTATATCTTATTCTATTAGATTTATACTTATCTTGTAGAAGAGGACTCCTTGTGCTATAAAAGGAGGTCCTAGGTTAAGATTAGATATACGTTTTTCTAGAGCTTCAAGGCCCTAGTGATACAAAGATCACTCGTATTATTATCATTAATAATATTGGAGCTAACAGTTTGATACATACATTGTTCTCATTCATATACAACTGTTTTTCATTCACAATTAAACTTCTAAGTATTACTAAGCAGATTCCGCATACTTAGTGATATAACTCAAAGTATCATTATAACACAGATCAAGGTGTTTAGATCCATCAGAAACCCTTACAAAAGTTGTAAAATTCGGACTAGGGTTTATGTCTCCAAAGTTGCACACTAATGAATGAAAAATCCAAAACTATATATAGATTTACATAGGTGACGGCGTCTGGTTATGAGTCCTGACACTGTCAGCATGCCTTCTCTAGGGTTTCGTCTTGTGTAAGAATACCTACTGACGTCGTCACATATAAAACTCTTTGGGTCGTCTCTTGTTAATTTAAAGCCAGACATCCTACTTCCAATTGCATCTGACGCCGTCAGGTGTAAATTCTCCAAAAGTTCTCTGGAGCGTCACGTTATGAATTTTCCTTCTTCATAATATTTAAGTGATGACGTCAGCTAGTGATGCCTGACGCCGTCAGGTATACTTTCCTGACATGTTTTCTTGACTTTGTTGTTTTCTTCACTTTTGATCCCAAAAACGTCCAAAATGCTCCATATTCTAGAATTCACGTCCCAAGTACCTAAAATGAGAAAAGAAACGATTTGAGGCAATATTTGACCATATATTTACGATTTAAGGCTTAAATGACCCCTTAAAAGCGTAACAAATAAATCCTTATCAAATATCCCTACACTTGGGATTTGTTTTTCCTCAAGCAATTGAGCTTTTTTCACCAATCAAAATACAAGTTAGAGATTTAACAACAACATAAAAGTAATTACAACATATGATTGTTCTACCTTAGTCAAAACAAGCACGAAAATTATACACTAGCACCTCACATTAAGTGTTTGGATACTCTCATCTCTCAGGTGTTATAAATTTATATATCACAAATGGAAATGGAAAAATATTACTCACTACCTGTCATAGCAAATAGATTACCATAGGCTTGGGAAAGGATCAAAACCTCCACCACTTTGGCGTAAGAACCTAGGATAAACTATCAAAGAGGTCTTTTAAAGGGTTTTAACATTAGGTGTAAGGGTATGGAAAACACAGTTTGTTGGATAAGGGATAGTTTACTGGTTGCGAGTCAATTGTCTTGGTCAATTATATGTACAATGAGGTGTTGCTAAGCCAAGACTCAACTCAACTTAAACTAACTACGACTCTTTTTGGTATTTCTCAAGACACTATATCGACTTAAACATAAATAAAATAAATGGGATGGTAGTCCGTATGTTTTTTTCCACTTTTCTTTTTCTATTTTTTTTTTCATTTTTCATGTTTTTCAATTTTTTTTTCATACACTTTTGACCTACCATCCAAAATAATACATCAAAGGGAGCTTGTTTCCTCCCTACACTTGAACTTTTACATACTTAAAAGTAAAGACTTGAATTAAGATAATGTAAGGAATTGTTGAAGATACTACTGACAGATACTGCTGACAGGTTCCTGCGGAAGGCTTAGTGACTTTCTGCTGATGACTGGTTTCTGCGGACGTATAGAGATCCTACGGATAGAGTTTAACCGTGGATATAACTTATGTATTTTAGGACAAGATATGTAGAATATCTTTTATTGGTTTAGTATTATTCGTTTCTTGTAAGAAAGGTTAGGGTTTCCACTAGTATATAAGGAACCCTAGGTCATTGTAATAGAAACAAGTTTTTAGTACGAGTTTCATTAGTAAAAGTTTATCGATCCATAGAGGATCAAGTTTAGTATACGTTTGTTTTTATATTCCGCATAATTACAAATTCACAGAGATTATCTAACTTAGTCTAGCTAGTGATTACATTAGTTGGCTAACGATCTATTGGCTCGTGATCTATCAAGGAATAGATCCCTACAAGTGGTATCAGAGCCACTAGATACTCTATGTAACCTCTACATAATCACATAACTATTCATTCAGTACCAATGGGAGACAAACCAGGCGGTGATGTTGCTATCTCAGAAGCAGGCTCTCTCACTCAACAACTACAACAGGTGGTCTTCTCCAACAGCAATGCAAAACTTCCTTTTCTTAGGAAGGATGAGTATGAGATCTGGGCCATGAAGATGCAGAACTGGATTGCAAGTGTTGACTATAACCTCTGGAATGTTATACTCAATGGTTGTCGTCCTAAAAAGCAAAGTGTTGATGCTGCTGGTAAAGTTACTATTTTGGAACCTGTTTCTGCTGAAGAAATTCTTGCCATTTAAAGGGAGAACAAAGCAAGAACCATATTGTTGCAGGCAATCCCTGATGACCACATGGGAGATTTTCATTCCATGACTGATCCAAGAGAAATCTGGTGGGCCATAAAAACAAGATTTGGTGGGAATGAAGAATCAAAGAGGATGAGAAAGAGTATGTTGAAGCTGGAATTCCAAGAATTCAAGATTACTAAAGAAGAAGGTCTACACAAAGGTTATGACAGGTTTCAGAAGATTCTGAGTCAATTGAATCAGCTTCTAGCCAGACCTGACAATGAAGAAGTGAATTCCAGGTTTTTAAGAGCCTTACCTCCCTCATGGTCTCAAGTAAGTATATCATTGAAAACCAAAGGTGGCTTGGACTACCTCAGCTTTGATGACTTGTACAACAAACTCAGAGCTTTGGAAGGTGATAGGGATTCTCTCCATATGCATCAACTCCTTCACAATCTGCATTTGTCAGTTCTAACTCAAACTACATGCCACATACCTATGCAAGTCCATCCCCAGCACCACAGGTTTACTCAAGTCCATCCACACCAAGCCAAAGTCTTCCAATGACCACATTGTCTTTTTCAAGTGCTAATCCAATAACTCATCCAAAGATTAGCAATGTGATGGAAGATGTACTTCATTCATTTGTTGCTGAAGTTGATAAACAACAACAAATAGCTTATGAAGATTTTGAGCAGATTGATGACCTTGCTTTGGAAGAATTGGACTTAAAGTGGCAAATGGCTATGCTATCTCTCAAGGTTAGAAGATTTGAGCAAAAGGTTGGTAAAAAGCTCAATGTTGAAGGAAGAGATGCAGCAAGGTTTGATAGAAGAAAGGTGAAGTGTTATGCTTGTGGAGAAATTGGTCACTTTGCAAGAGAATGCTCAGCCAAGAAGGGTGAGGTCAGTACCAGGTATTCAACATACAAGAAGAAAGAACTGGAAGCTGGAGAATCAAAGGCCTTGATCACTGCTATAGACACAAGTGTGGACTGGAATGAGCATGAAGATGCTACAAGCAGCTCTCCTCAAATCTCATGCATGGCTAGTTGTGATGATAGCTTTGGTCTCATGGGAATCTCTCCTCAGGTATCTACTTGTGCTTGTGATTGTGATTCTAAATATACTACTCTAAAAGAAGCTTATGATGATATGAAACCAAAATATAATGCTTGTTTTATTGAAGCTGTAACTTATAAAGAGGCTTTTAAAACTTTAGAACAACAAAAGGTGTGGTTTCAACAGAATCAGTTAGCTTATGAGGAAAAGATTAGAGTTTTAAGTAGAGATTTAGAATGTGCTAGCAATGAATTAAAGTTTTCTGAAAAAGAAAAAGCTAGAATTGAGTCTGAGAAAAGTGTTTTGCAAGAGAAACTGGATAAAGAAGTAGCTAGGCATAAAGAATGGCTAGTTTCAGGTGATAAATTATCTAGGTTACTCTACAGCAGTAAGTCTGTTACCTCTGAGATAGGTCTAGGGTTTAAAAAGTATGTAGGTCCAGAAGCTAATCATTATTTAGATAAGAAGAATCATAATTATTCTATCCCTATAAATTATCTAAAAGAAGATGAGATGCATGCTATACCAGGACCTATTAGAGGTGTATTTATGCCTACTACCAAAACCTCTGACTTTGATGGTTCACACCATCTCTTTGGCAAAAGGTCTAAAGACTTGCCAAATAAGTCTGATGTCCCTCCAAACTTAGGAACACCTAGGCCCACATCCCATAAGATTGACTTACCAGAGTCAAAGGAAACCACTGGCATTAGGATCAATGACTCCCATGACACTAGAAGTATATCTAGTAATGATTCTAACAATTATGTCTCTTGTTCTTCCAGGGACAAGACCTCAGAGACCTCTAGTTATGCCAGCTGTGATTCCAAGACCAAGTCAGACTCACCCAAGTCCTCAATAAAGATTTCTGACAAGTCATCTTACAAGTCTGTGGACTCTGAAGTTGCTGCTGATGAAGTTCTTTCTCAACCAGCCTCTTCTGAAGACTTGTTATTTAATTCTTTTAAAAACAATTCCTTTCAGTGTTTACAAAACAATTCTGTTTCTGATGTTTGTTTGAATAATTCTATGTTTATTAAGACATCTTTTGGATTTAATAAATCTTATAAGAAAAAGAAGTGTTTTGTTTGTGGTAGCAAGTTGCATTTAATTAAGGATTGTAACTTTCATGAAAAGAGGATGGGTGTTTCTGTTGTTAATAATAGACCTAGACAAAAGTGGACTAATACCTGTACCAAATCCTCAGTAGCTCCACAGGCTAAGTATCATGTCAGCAGCATGTACTCCACTCCTGCTGATTGGCCTGTTTATACCAATAGGTCTGTTTTTAATAATAGATATATGAATACCAATAGAAATAGATATGGATCTCAACCATTTAATGGTGTTAATCATTGGTATGAATATACTGACCAAATGTGTATGGGAAGGGGTTTTTGGGATTCTGCTAAAAAGTCCTCAGCAGATTGTTCTTGGACATATAAAAGACCATTTAACTACAAGGAATCCAGGAACAATTGTGGATCTAACTCATCATCTTGGGTTCATCAGAATGATTCACAAGGCAGGCTCAAGTCTTTCATGACTTAAGTCTACTAACATACTTGTTGTTGTTGTACATTAACTTTCTTTGTTGTAGGAACATCCTCTTCTTAATAAAGACTTAGGTATTGTTGATAGTGGCTGTTCAAGAAACATGTCTGGTAATGAAGAGAAGCTGCATGACTTTGTGCCAATTAATGGAGGCATAGTGAGGTTTGGAAGTGGAGTAGGAAGGATCACAGGCAAAGGTACCATTAAAACTCCAAAGGTGGATTTTGAGAATGTCTACTATGTGAAGGAGCTTCAAGGATTCAATTTGTTCTCAGTCTCACAAATTTGTGACAAAAAGCTTCCTGTGCTTTTCACTGAAGATGGTTGTTTCATTCTTTCACCTGATTTCCAAATGCCTGATGACAATCTAGTATTACTTAAGGCTCCAAGAAACCATAATCTATATACCTTTGACTTGAATGATGTCAAGCCAGAAGGTGATCTAACATGCTTGGTGGCTAAAGCATCCTTGGATGAATCTACAAAATGGCATAGAAGGATGGCACATGTTAACTTTAAAGTCATCAACAAACTTGCTAAAGATGGACTCGTTCATGGACTTCCTTCCAAGATCTTCACCAATGAGCATAATTGTGCAGCTTGTAACAAGGGAAAGCAACACAAAGCTTCTTATAAGGCCATTACTACTGTGAGCACTATCTCAGAACCATTGCAGCTGCTTCACATGGATCTCTTTGGTCCTACATCCATCAGGAGTATTGATCATAAGTACTTCTGTTTGGTGATCACTGATGCTTTCAGCAGATTCAGTTGGACATTTTTCTTAGAGACTAAAGATCAAACCTTTCAGGCACTCAAAGAATTTATGGCTCTAGCTGAAAATCAACTTAACAAGAAGATTAAAAGTATAAGGTGTGACAATGGGACAGAGTTCAAAAATGCCAATCTAATTGAACTTTGTGGTTTAAAGGGTATCAAAAGAGATTATAACACTCCTAGGACTCCACAACAGAATGGAGTTGCTGAAAGAAAGAATAGAACCCTTATAGAGGCTGCAAGATCAATGCTTGCTGACTCTAAACTTCCCACCATGTTTTGGACTGAGGCAGTTGGTACTGCTTGTTATGTTTTGAATAGGGTGTTGATCACTAGGCCTCACAATAAGACACCCTATGAACTATTGACAGGGAAGAAGCCTACCATTGAACACTTGAAACCTTTTAGTTGTCAGGTGACCATACTGAATACAAGTGATCTCCTAGGCAAATTTGAAGCTAAAGCTGCTGAAGGATATATAGTTGGTTACTCAGCTCATAGCAAGGCTTATAGGGTCTATAATTTGGCTGCAAGGAAGATAGAAGAGACTCTGAACCTGAAATTTCTGGAGGATAATGTAAATGTTCAGGGAAAGGGTCATGAATGGTATTTTGACCTTGATTACCTTACTGATTATTTGGGGTATGCTAGACACACATCTAACCCATCTGCAGGTATACAAGTGTCATCTTCTAACAATGCAGGTACCCTACATGATGATTCAGACAGTGATTCAGAAGGTGATGAACCCACTATTGTTGTAACAACTCTACCAATCAAGATAGCAGATCCTCCTACCAAAGAAGCCTCTGATGCCAAATCTGCTGATGATGTGGAAAATTCAACATATGCAGAAGATCTTGCTAGACTCAAAAGCAAGAACATGCAGCTGCTGAGGAAGCTAAAAGACTTGGTCTTGAATTTGCTCAAGACACTGAAGCTCTCTTAAAACAAGCTGCTGTTGAAGAAAGCAGAAAACATAGTTCTGCTGATACATCAGCAGATGCAACTATAGATTCTGCTGATGGAGATTCTGCTGAAAATAGTTCAGCTGCAGTTCCTGTTTCCACAAGTTTAGATGAACCTTTTGGCAGGTTTCCTACTCCCTCAGATCTTGCTAATGTTGAGCAAAGTGATGGTATTTTTCAATCAGCTTCTTATGATGAAGACTTTGCTCCTACTTTAACCAATCTTGATACCTCCATTGATGTTAATCCTGTTGCAACTAAAAGGATTAACACCATTCATCCACAAGATAATATACTTGGTGATCCAAATGCTATGGTACTCACCAGGAGTGCCATTAAGAATACCAAGTTTGGGCAATGTGCATTTTTTACCTATGTACCTACTCAGAAGAGAGACAACCACACAGATCAGAAGCATTGTTTATTTGCTTGTTTCTTGTCTCAAGTTGAACCCACAAGCATTAAACAGGCTTTGAGTGAGCCTAGTTGGGTTGAAGCTATGCAGGATGTAACACCCCAACCCGAGAAGGGCTAAAGTATCACATTATGGTGACATATCAGAACATACAAAGAATAATACGCAAGCGGAAGACTTCATAAATAACATAAGTCATGAATATCAAGACTTAAACATTACAAAAACCCAACATATGTCTAAAGGAAATAAAATGAAGTAAATAATCCAACATAAGTTCCATGATCATCCAAACAATGGGGAAACTAAATAAGGTAGGTCCGCTATGCTCCTACTCTCAACACTCGAGCCCAGATTCCCGCTTATTACCTGCCGCATGGAAAAGAAAACGCGGCTGAGCATAAAAAGCCCAGTGAACAGATATATATGAAAAAAGGTAATAAGCAAACGAAATGAGAAAGATCATTAGATTGAGCATAATGTATCACAAGTCAAATGAATGAAGCGTAATAGAGATATCAAATGTAATCATAATCAGATAATAATCAGAATCATAGAGCACGTATCAACAAAGGCTTGTCTACCCGAGCCACTCGAATAGACACAAAGAAATATAGGAAAGCCACGAGCCGACCTACCAGAGCCACTCGAATAGGTCTCAAATCACATAATCACATATCCGTCAATTCATAGGGTGTACATAGAGGGGCGACCTCTAAATACCAGACGTGAAAGGGGTACAAGGCACGTACAGCCAGTCACAAAATCAAATCGTATCATACCATATCAAACATACCTAGGATGCATCCATACGCCCCCCACAAACAAATCATATACCAAGTGGCCAAGTGATCACATATTATATCATAAACAGACGGGGACGCCGGGGACTAATCACACCGCCCCAGATAGTGTCATGCCATTGGTGCCTCAATGATACGCCCATGGTACCTCCATGAGTAGACTAAAAACTCGGGCATCAGAACAGAACATATCAGAACAAACAAAGCAAAGCTATCCATAACAAAATGCTCCCAGAGCTTGACAGAACAGAATGCTCCCAGAGCATAATATAACAGAATCTCGCAATCACATAATCATAATCAAAGTGGATAGCAAATCAGAATCAAATCAGAGGTATCATATCAATCATATCAAATGGGGAACATAACAATGGCTTAGGGAATCTTAATACGAATCAAAGATCAAGATCAAGAGTCATGAGAGAGAAAACCCCTTACTGAAAGAGAATAGAATATCTGTACCTTATTCAAAGCAAGCAAAACAGGAAAAGAAAGACCACAAGATGAATCACTCCCGCTTCACAGAACCTATATGAATATGATAATCACGTGTTACTTATGAACTCATTTTAATCATATTACTTATCTTAAGTTTATTTCTATTTTTAGTAACTTTTTCGAATTAATACTTTAATACTTTAAGGTTATTATTAACGATTAAATAATATATAAGGTTTAAAATGATCAACATAGTTAAGTACGACAATTAGGAAAGTTTAGGGTCAAAATATAATTATCAAAAATTAAATATTAAAATGTCAACAAAAATTATTTTAAGGTTTATACTAAAATTTTATATCAAAATAATAATTTTAGACCGTGACGACCAAAATATAATTTACACATGAATACCCACACAACTCATATGTCAAAAATACAACCGACTCACCTACGTATATATAGTATATGACACACCATGCAATCTATATAACTATTACGTCCCCATGCCATCTTTTATATCCACACGACACACCTATAGAAGCATACACGTATCTCGTATAACATGTTTACTTTATAACTTATATAAACAATTGACCCAATGAATACTCATAAACAACCCTTCATTTGAAAATAATAATAAAAAAATTATATAATATCATGCGTGATTAATCACATACACACGTACACAATATGACCATTCAATATTTTCTATGTATAGCATGTATGCATCCTTCTCATTAGATTAGGTAGATTCCAGATTTTAACATGTATAAACTAGCTAGACTCAACCCCAAGTGCATGTTTCAGTTTCAAAAAAAAAAACAAAAGAATGCAAGATCGCTACATGTTTTATATTATTTCATGCGATTACTGTTTCATCTTTATGTGATCGTATTCTCATTTCATATTTTGAACAAAAAGAACCATTCGTGACACTCTCTTTGTTAATAATAAAAAAAAATAAGCCGAGACAAGCTCCTCTTTAATTATGTCGACCCAAACAAAACTAAGTCTGCGTTTTCCTTTTTATTTCAGCTCGTATAGGATTAGTTCAATATGTTTATGAGTCGAATGTAAAACAGATCATGCAGTAACAAACACAATTCGAATACCAGATTTGTAGTTCGATTAGGATTAGATTTCGAGCTTGTTATTTCATGTGAATCTCTTATCATTTCATGTGATTTATTCAATTCGTATACATGCATGTATATACTATGTCACAACTCGTAAATTCTGGTCTTTTCTCGAACTTTCACATTTACTATTCATCGGTTACTATTCATCGATCACTATTCATCATTTTACTATTCATCATTTTTGAGGTCAGTTTGATATTCTGAGAAGCGTTTAAAATTTTTACTATTCATAAAACACTATTCACCTTCGGAGAAAATTTGTCATTTATACGTGAGTTGCGTCATTTCTGTACACGTACGATTATCAACCTAATAAACGTTATCTTATGAGCTATTACTTTGAATAATTGATCCGACAATCCCAACTATGGTCCTAACATATTTTTATACTCATAATAATAATATAAAAATTATATTATTAATTTACCCGGTGTTTTGGAAATTTATTTAATTTAATCGTACGCCTAATTTATTTACGACGGTTTTCGTAAAAACTAAACAATAATTCATCCAATCACTCAATACTTGTACCCAACATATTTTTACAATTTTTATAACTTTATTATGTCCCGGTTAACTCCGTTAAAATTTATTTTTAGTTAGCTCGGTACCCGGTATCACCTAAACTACACAATATCTACTAATATCTTACCAAAACTCTTACATATCTTACACAAAATCTACCCTCCCCATCCTCATTTCTTACAAACTCTTACATGATTTGAAAATATTACCTTAGCATTAATGAATGCATTATTGATTCAATATATATATAATACATATAACCTAAACTTCACATTTCATTTCATTTCACAATACATCAACTAGCTACTTTCTATTTTTTTTCTCTCTTTCTCTTTTGGTCCACGGCACAACAAGAAGAGGAGGAAGAAACCATGGGTTTTCCAAGATCAAGTTCATTTCCTAGTTCCTTTAGTTGTTCTTGTTAGGGTTTTGTGATAAAACTCTAGTTTTCTTTACATCATCATCTTCAAAACTCATCCAATCATCAAGTAAGCTTCAAGATCACTTGTGGATCTTTCCATACTTTCATTTTTCTAGTTTCGTGTTGTTTATTCAAGATCTATATGCATATGTTAGTTATACCACTCATATATATATATATATATATATATATATATATATATATATATATATATATATATATATATATATATATATATATATATATATATAACTTTTGATCCCTAGAAATAGATTATAGTTAGATCCTTGTTAGATCCACTTGGTTTATGATGTTTAGGAACCCATGACACCCTAAGAAGGTGTATGGTAAGATTAGACTAGATTTGTGGTGATTGAAAGTGGTTTGGTTGGATTAGAAACTAGTTTGAAACACTAGAAATGGATTTTAAACATATAAATGTACCTACTGTCCCAAATCGACCAATCAAGAAAACTCAGGGGTTTCCGGGTAACATTGGGCTAGAGATTTAGAAAATACTTTCAAAAACGAAACTTTTGGCGAAAGAACGGATAAAAACGAGTTTATAACGAAAGAGATACGCTAAAAACGAGTTTAACGACGAAAACTATATTTTCTGAAAATCCTTTGCTGATGAACAGTTGTCACGGGCTGTTTTGGGTATAAAACTTGATCTAGCCATCCCGATTTATCAAAAATATGTTAGTATGTTGTCCCACGATTCCGGGAATGTAAAGAACGAGTAAAATGAACTTAAAACGACCAAGTTATACATGTTTTAAAATCGTCAAAACTATATATATATTTAGTCACTACTAGAAATAATATAACTACGTACTAAATAATGTATTTTCTAGATTTCTTATTCAAGGGGTTTATTTTTAATTAACGAGATACGTACGACTCAAGGTTTATTTATGCGACCACTAGACGATATCTTAAGGTTTTCAAAACGAGGAATATAACACTAACGTTTTTATATACGATATATTACGACAAGTTTTTATAAGCCTAGTTGGACTTATTTTTCCTAAGTATGGAAAATACTTTACTTTGACTATAACAATTATTTCCAAGTTACGAGTGGTATAGGTATCATGTGCATGTGCATTCATTACATCCTTCCATGATCTAAGTAGATCGTTATCATTCATATTAGGTTGCGGTTAGAGATCGTACCTCATTTCTGTGTGTCCACTTTTGTCATCGTAGCTATCGCACCAGGTGAGTCATAGCCCCTATTCTTTTAAATTGTTTTGTTAATGTTTTGGGGGAGAATACATGCTCGTTTTTACATAAATTACTACTTGAATTTTTGAACTCATTTGACCTTATAACTTGTTTTGAACTTTTAAACTTGACTTAAACTTTTGACCCTAATGTACCGTACGTACTATGACCTAAAGTCTCGCCATTTTTGGTGGAGCGTTCTTAACCCTAAAGTCTCGCCTTATTGGTGGAGCGTGCTAAGTCTCCCATGTTCGGAGCGTTCTTAATCTTATATAATAGTTGTATGATGTACTGTTCGTACATTCGCATTGTTCGACGCCTATTAGTAGTATGGATAGCGCTATTAGAGGTCAGCCAACCTCTCGTCCACCATGTTACGGGACGCATATTATTTAATTAGGGGCTTTGCATGGCATACATTATTATATAGGTGGTGCTTATATTGTGACTTATTATGACCGCGGGTACTTGACTACTAAACATGCAACTATATTTTAGCAGTGGGTTGTGAACACACAGGTTACAAGTCTCTTATGGCGGGAATTGTAACTGAGTGGATTTACGATGCCTTTGCTGTGTGATCATTTTCTATATACTTTATTTGTTAAGCAAACTCTATGAACTCACCAACCTCGTGTTGACACTTTAGCATGTATTTTCAGGTTTTAACCTATGGCACGCTACAGGAGGTTTTGGCAGGGCATGGCATGGTCATAGAAGACTCTGATAATTTCTATGGGGACCGTTTTAAACTACTTTTAAGGGCCTACTTCCGCACTACTTTTAACGATGTAAATTCAATATTTTTGGTTAAACGATTTTATTTTAAATAAGTAAAGTGAAAACCATTTTTGAACTTGTGTTGTAATACCAATTGAGTTACACCCCAGCTACACGTATGCTTCCGCTGGACCCGATTTTGGGGGTGTGACAGATTGGTATCAGAGCTTTGGCTATAGCGAACTAAGTGTTTTTAAAACCTAGACTATAGCTACTTTTATGAAAAACTTAACCCTATGACCGTCACGTGCCTGCCTGCCAAGCTGATGCCTCACTTGTGGTTTGTTGCTGACTTAGGTGATGAGATTTGTGTCTCATTATCTGGTATATTATATCCATTTATTCTAGTTGATTTCTATCATTGTCTTTCATATAAGCATGTTCACGTATCATATATGTCACCCTGTTATGTTTTTCCTTGCATAGTTTCACCATTTGACCTCGAGTTTGGTCACCTGCCTTAGTCTTTCTGAATGTTTTGGTATTTGTGAAGGACATAGTATTTAGTATAACTGAGCTGAGTATTTCAAAATTCATGGAACCTCGGTGGAATATAGACTAGTCACCTATATTCATCCCGGGATAGTGGGACATAGGCTGACTACCTATATCCGACTCAGAAATGAATTTTGCAACACTGAGAATGGTTATAATAAAATTCTGTCTGGATTGAATCCTCTACTCAATTTCCGAATGCTTCATTTATGTATGTGTATACCCTCGTTGTCAGAACGCTTATACTTTTCATCACCTCGTGAACCGCCGCCTAGAAGCACGTCAACTGGTCATTTCGTCTCTTGAATCTTCACCTTTATAACACTTCGGAGACCAACGTTAACTGAACTTCGGGACGAAGTTCCCTTAAGGGGTAGAGACTGTCACAACTCGTAAATTCTGGTCTTTTCTCGAACTTTCACATTTACTATTCATCGGTTACTATTCATCGATCACTATTCATCATTTTACTATTCATCATTTTTGAGGTCAGTTTGATATTCTAAGAAGCGTTTAAAAATTTTACTATTCATAAAACACTATTCACCTTCGGAGAAAATTTGTCATTTATACGTGAGTTGCGTCATTTCTGTACACGTACGATTATCAACCTAATAAACGTTATCTTATGAGCTATTACTTTGAATAATTGATCCGACAATCCCAACTATGGTCCTAACATATTTTTATACTCATAATAATAATATAAAAATTATATTATTAATTTACCCGGTGTTTTGGAAATTTATTTAATTTAATCGTACGCCTAATTTATTTACGACGGTTTTCGTAAAAACTAAACAATAATTCATCCAATCACTCAATACTTGTACCCAACATATTTTTACAATTTTTATAACTTTATTATGTCCCGGTTAACTCCGTTAAAATTTATTTTTAGTTAGCTCGGTACCCGGTATCACCTAAACTACACAATATCTACTAATATCTTACCAAAACTCTTACATATCTTACACAAAATCTACCCTCCCCATCCTCATTTCTTACAAACTCTTACATGATTTGAAAATATTACCTTAGCATTAATGAATGCATTATTGATTCAATATATATATAATACATATAACTTAAACTTCACATTTCATTTCATTTCACAATACATCAACTAGCTACTTTCTATTTTTTTTTCTCTCTTTCTCTTTTGGTCCACGGCACAACAAGAAAAGGAGGAAGAAACCATGGGTTTTCAAAGATCAAGTTCATTTCCTAGTTCCTTTAGTTGTTCTTGTTAGGGTTTTGTGATAAAACTCTAGTTTTCTTTACATCATCATCTTCAAAACTCATCCAATCATCAAGTAAGCTTCAAGATCACTTGTGGATCTTTCCATACTTTCATTTTTCTAGTTTCATGTTGTTTATTCAAGATCTATATGCATATGTTAGTTATACCACTCATATATATATATATATATATATATATATATATATATATATATATATATATATATATATATATAACTTTTGATCCCTAGAAATAGATTATAGTTAGATCCTTGTTAGATCCACTTGGTTTATGATGTTTAGGAACCCATGACACCCTAAGAAGGTGTATGGTAAGATTAGACTAGATTTGTGGTGATTGAAAGTGGTTTGGTTGGATTAGAAACTAGTTTGAAACACTAGAAATGGATTTTAAACATATAAATGTACCTACTGTCCCAAATCGACCAATCCAGAAAACTCAGGGGTTTCCGGGTAACATTGGGCTAGAGATTTAGAAAATACTTTCAAAAACGAAACTTTTGGCGAAAGAACGGATAAAAACGAGTTTATAACGAAAGAGATACGCTAAAAACGAGTTTAACGACGAAAACTATATTTTCTGAAAATCCTTTGCTGATGAACAGTTGTCACGGGCTGTTTTGGGTATAAAACTTGATCTAGCCATCCCGATTTATCAAAAATATGTTAGTATGTTGTCCCACGATTCCGGGAATGTAAAGAACGAGTAAAATGAACTTAAAACGACCAAGTTATACATGTTTTAAAATCGTCAAAACTATATATATATTTAGTCACTACTAGAAATAATATAACTACGTACTAAATAATGTATTTTCTAGATTTCTTATTCAAGGGGTTTATTTTTAATTAACGAGATACGTACGACTCAAGGTTTATTTATGCGACCACTAGACGATATCTTAAGGTTTTCAAAACGAGGAATATAACACTAACGTTTTTATATACGATATATTACGACAAGTTTTTATAAGCCTAGTTGGACTTATTTTTCCTAAGTATGGAAAATACTTTACTTTGACTATAACAATTATTTCCAAGTTACGAGTGGTATAGGTATCATGTGCATGTGCATTCATTACATCCTTCCATGATCTAAGTAGATCGTTATCATTCATATTAGGTTGCGGTTAGAGATCGTACCTCATTTCTGTGTGTCCACTTTTGTCATCGTAGCTATCGCACCAGGTGAGTCATAGCCCCTATTCTTTTAAATTGTTTTGTTAACGTTTTGGGGGAGAATACATGCTCGTTTTTACATAAATTACTACTTGACTCTTTGAACTCATTTGACCTTATAACTTGTTTTGAACTTTTGAACTTGACTTAAACTTTTGACCCTAATGTACTGTACGTACTATGACCTAAAGTCTCGCCATTTTTGGTGGAGCGTTCTTAACCCTAAAGTCTCGCCTTATTGGTGGAGCGTGCTAAGTCTCCCATGTTCGGAGCGTTCTTAATCTTATATAATAGTTGTATGATGTACTGTTCGTACATTCGCATTGTTCGACGCCTATTAGTAGTATGGATAGCGCTATTAGAGGTCGGCCAACCTCTCGTCCACCATGTTACGGGACGCATATTATTTAATTAGGGGCTTTGCATGGCATACATTATTATATAGGTGGTGCTTATATTGTGACTTATTATGACCGCGGGTACTTGACTACTAAACATGCAACTATATTTTAGCAGTGGGTTGTGAACACACAGGTTACAAGTCTCTTATGGCGGGACTTGCAACTGAGTGGATTTACGATGCCTTTGCTGTGTGATCATTTTCTATATACTTTATTTGTTAAGCAAACTCTATGAACTCACCAACCTCGTGTTGACACTTTAGCATGTATTTTCAGGTTTTAACCTATGGCACGCTACAGGAGGTTTTGGCAGGGCATGACATGGTCATAGAAGACTCTGATAATTTCTATGGGGACCGTTTTAAACTACTTTTAAGGGCCTACTTCCGCACTACTTTTAACGATGTAAATTCAATATTTTTGGTTAAACGATTTTATTTTAAATAAGTAAAGTGAAAACCATTTTTGAACTTGTGTTGTAATACCAATTGAGTTACACCCCAGCTACACGTATGCTTCCGCTGGACCCGATTTTGGGGGTGTGACATACTATATATGCGATTCATATTGTCATTTAGAAACATGTTTTACGTGTAGAATGAGATCAAAACTGAAAGAATGGAACAAAGGTGAAGATGATATGAATACCCCTTTATGCGAATCGAATGGGTGAGAACAAAGATTCAAAACCAGAACCGAACTCAAGCAACAAGACCCTTGTCGACTTCAACACCACCACGCCCTTTCAAACTAAATAACCCACGATCAAAACACCCTCTCGAACCAGAAATACCACGATCCAAACCACCCTTAACCAGCCTCCTTAAAACCACCTTTGAGTCACCCCTCGTCCACCTTTTACCCACTCGAATGCACCAGAAAACTCAGCTGCCGCCTTGTGTTATACTTTAGGGTTTTGTAGGTGTTTAGAATGTGTGAAAAGTAGTTAGAAAAATGAAAAGAAATGGGGCAGAAATAGGGGTGAATCTGCCGAGTCACAAACCAAAAATAGAATTTGTTTTCAAAACTTCATGTATATCTTTGACTATATTTTGAGTATCTATGTTGTATACATTTTAGAAGAGTGAATTTAGCCTAGGGAGGACTAAAATAACGTATGATTTAACATATGGGCTTGGGCCTATATATCATGAAATCGGCCTACATGATTCTTAGTTAAAGTGTGATATTTCATTTAGTGTACATGTATACAGAATTTACTTAAGAGTAGTTTATACTTTATAGGTTATTTCATGTACTAGGTTAGATTCAAGATTCAAAAGATTAGGACGTGTTAACAAGTCGGGTGTTATAATTCTTCCCCTCTTAAAAAGAAAATTTCGTCCGCGAAATTTGAAATAGGAAAATCAAACGGGACGTACCGAATCACGAAAAGAAGTGCGGATAACTAGTACGCATCGATTCTTCCGTCTCCCAAGTAGCCTCGTTCTCGGAATGGTTTCTCCAAAGAATCTTAACGAACGGAATAGTCTTATTTCTCATGACTCGATCCTGACGCTCCAAAATAGCCTCAGGCTCCTCAACAAAAGATAGATCTTCTCGAATTTGGTCAAATGGATATGAAACAACATGGAGAGGATGATAGTTATATCCCCTCAGAAGTGATACATGGAATACATTATGCACATGGGAAAGTTGCGGAGGTAATGCCAAACGATATGAAACCTCACCAACACGGTCTAAAATCTCAAACGGACCAATATAACGCGGACTGAGTTTACCCCGAATACCAAAACGTTTAACACCACGGAATGGAGAAATCTTAAGGAAAACACGATCTCCCGGACTGAACTCTAAGGCACGACGATGACGATCTGCATAGCTTTTCTGTCTAGCTCGAGCTTCCTTGAGCTTTTCCCTAGCAATAGCAACTTTCTCATTAGTCTCCTCTATCAACTCGGGACCCTCAATGAGACGCTCACCCACTTCATTCCAACAAACAGGAGTCCTACACTTCCGACCATACAACAGCTCAAAAGGTGCCGCCTTAATACTCGCATGCTAGCTGTTGTTATATGCAAACTCCACTAAACACAAGTACTCATCCCAATGCCCTGTCCACTCTAGAGTACAAGACCTCAACATATCCTCTAATGTCTGAATGGTGCGTTCTGATTGCCCGTCGGTCTGCGGATGGAAAGCCGTACTGAACTTGAGCTGAGTACCCCAAGCTTTATGTAGACTCTTCCAGAAACGAGAATTAAAACGAGGATCTCTGTCGGATATAATAGCAGCTGGTGTACTATGTAAACGAACAATCTCATGTTGAAAGATCCGAGCAAGATGACCAACAGAATAATATTTCCGAATAGGTAGAAAATGAGCGGATTTAGTTAAACGATCAACAACCACCCAAATAGTATCATGCTTCTTGAAGGTACGAGGCAAACCGGTAACAAAGTCCATCGAGATCTGATCCCACTTCCAAGTAGGAATATCCAAGGGCTGCAAAAGACCACTGGTGCGCTGATGTTCAATTTTAACCTTCTGACAAGTCATACACTTAGCCACATACATCGCCACATCCTGCTTCATACCATTCCACCAGAAATGTTGCTTCAAATCTCTATACATTTTGGTAGAACCTGGATGAATAGTGAAAGGAGAACTGTGTGCTTCGGATAACACAGCTTCACGAAGAGAAGGATCGTTAGGAACACATAAACGATCGCCAAACCAAACAACCCCATCATGATCAATCCGAAACTCTGTCTGCTTCCCTTCCTCCACATTCTGAACAATCGACCACAATTCACCATCATCCTTCTGAGCCTCCTTGATCCGTAAGATAAGGTTAGACTCAACCTTCAGACTAGCCCAATAACCATCATATCCCCGAATACATAACTCCACCTCCATCAGCTCCAAATCATTTAGTATCCTAGGATCGAGCTCAAGACTAGCAATCATACCCGATTTTCTACTGAGAGCATCCGCCACAACATTGGCTTTACCCGGATGGTACTGAATGTTGGCATCATAATCTTTCAAAAGTTCTAACCACCGCCTTTGTCTCATGTTCAACTCCTTCTGTGTGAAAATATACTTGAGGCTTTTATGGTCTGTGAAGATGTCACACGTCTCACCATATAGATAATGCCTCCAGATCTTTAGAGCAAAAACTACTGCCGCTAGCTCTAAATCATGAGTCGGGTAATTCTCTTCATACGGTTTCAACTGTCGAGATGCATAGGCAATCACCTTCCCATGCTGCATGAGAATACATCCCAAACCCTTCTTTGACGTATCACTGTATATCTGATAACCACCTGTATCCGAAGGAAGAGTAAGGATAGGAGCTGAGACTAATCGTTTCTTCAATTCCTCAAAACTTTGTTCCCGCTCATCAGTCCATACAAACTTCTGACTTTTCCTCATTAGCTGTGTCATAGGCAAAGCTATACGTGAGAATCCCTCTACAAACCTCCGGTAATAACCAGCAAGCCCCAAGAAACTCCTGACCTCAGTCACATTCGTAGGTCTTGGCCATTTTGTGATAGCCTCAACCTTTGCCGGATCCATTTTGATACCATCAGCGGATACGACATGACCCAGAAATGCTACTTGCCTTAACCAAAACTCACATTTAGAAAATTTAGCATACAACTTCTTCTGCCGTAGAATCTCCAAAACAATGCGAAGATGCTGCTCATGCTCCTCCTTCGTCTTAGAATATACCAAAATATCATCAATGAATACAATGACAAACTTATCAAGGTACTCATGGAATACATGATTCATCAAATCCATGAAAACGGCTGGAGCATTCGTCAACCCGAAAGGCATCACGAGAAATTCATAGTGACCATATCTAGTGCGAAATGCAGTCTTAGGAACATCTTGTTCCTTCACTCGCAACTGATGGTAACCTGATCTTAAATCGATTTTAGAGAAGAATTTAGCTCCCTGAAGCTGATCAAACAAATCATCAATACGGGGAAGCGGATAACGGTTTCGAATGGTAATACGGTTCAGCTCACGGTAATCGATACATAACCTCATACTTCCATCCTTCTTTTTCACAAACAAGACCGGAGCACCCCAAGGAGAAACACTTGGACGAATAAAACCAGAATTAAGAAGATCTTGCAACTGTTCTTTCAATTCCTTCAACTCAATAGGAGCCATACGGTAAGGAGCTTTAGATATGGGTTCGACACCCGGAATCAGATCAATGCTAAATTAACCTCTCGCTCGGGTGGCATACCCGGCAATTCATCAGGAAAGACGTCAGGGAATTCACAAACAACGGGATGATTATTAATACAAGGACCGTCTAGGGAAGTATCTTTAATTGAAGCCAGAAAACCCTCACAACCATGAGAAAGTAGTGAACGCGCTTTTAGAGCAGAAATGATCTTAATAGAAATACCAGGTTTGGAACCTTGGTAAACAAATTCCGGAGCATACAAATTACCAAATATAACTCGTCTGGTATGACAATCAATTGTTGCCCGATGCTTGGACAACCAGTCCATACCCAAAATGATATCAAAATCGTACATATCCAGCGGAAGCAAATTGGCAGAACGGATTTTATCGTCAAAACGAATAGGGCAGTTTAGATATTCACGATCAATAATCACACGGTTTTTCATAGGAGTAGAGATAGATAGGGTTTGTTTTAATGGTGTTGCAACTATATTACTATTTTTAGCAAATGAGTTAGAAATCACTGAATGTGTAGCGCCCGTGTCAAATAAAGTAAATGTTGTACGACCAAATAAATGAAGAAGACCCGAGATAGTACCTGAGGAGTTCGCGGCTTGATGCCTAGTCAACGAATGAACACGCCCCTGAAAATTTTCCTGACGGTTTCCACCATTTCCCTTGTCGTTTCTGCCATTTCTATCACCCGCCTTGGGACAATCCCTAGCCATGTGTCCCACTTGGTTACAAATAAAACAAGCTCCCGTAACCCTGTTGCACTGCCCAGAGTGACGCTTCCCACAAGTCTTACACTCCCCCGTTCTGACATAACCATTCTGACCATAAGAACCTGAACCACGAGAATCTTGTCGCCCTCTGTTCTGCCTATCCCTCTGTTGGTGGTCGCGATGCTGATAATCACGTCCAGATCTGTAATTACCCTAATCCGATCTACCATAACCCCGATAGTCATGTCCCCTACGATCACCTCCTTTAGCATTGTTCCCTCTATGACCATTACCCTGACCTAACTGCACTGGCTCTCCCTCATAGTTCCTCTTCACTCCCTGTTTGGCCCTTTCCTTCAGAATCTCCAGATTACGAACCGCATTCGCCACTTGGGCGACATCATCAAAGTGTGTGTTGACAATACCCTCCAGAACCTCGTTCCTTAACGCCCATTTGAACTTTTTCGCCTGTTCAGCCTGAGTGCCAGCTCTTGCACCCATAAAACCAGCCAATCTAAGGAACCTCTTCATAAACTCTGTACTTGTTTCCCTTTCATACTGGTAGATATTATGGTACTCGCGCTCGAACTTCTCTTGCTCGGACACTGGAAAATAATGAAGCAGAAAGATTTCCCGAAAACCAGCCCAAGTCAAAGTAGTCATAAAGTCATCACTCTTGGCCGCCTTGTAGGATTTCCACCAATTCAGGGCATCGCCCTCAAACTTGTAAATCGCCAACCTTGCTTTGAACTCGTCCCCGCATCCTAACACCTCAAACAACTTTTCAATGTGACCAAGCCAATCCTGCGCCTCAGAAGGAGAAGAAACGGAACTGAATGATTTGGGTTTCTGTTTCGAGAATTTCTCCAACCATGTAGCGATAGTAGATGGTGGGTTACCACCACCCGAACCTCCACTAGAACCTGGGTGGTTGCGATGCATCTCTTCAGCAATGCGGGCAGAAATGTTGGGAATCAATGCGTCCACCCGCCGCTGAACTGCTGCTTCAAAGGCAGGGTTGGAAGTGAATTCGTCGGTGAAACGAGTGTTAACCATCTGAAAGATCATAAACGAACCAACGAAAGAAATTAACGGTTAGGAATCAAAATACGAAAGGAAAGATTGAATCAGAAAGAAGCCTAATGTCTACCCAATCCTCACAGGTCATAGTTAAAGTCCTAAAATTTTATATCAAAATAATAATTTTAGACCGTGACGACCAAAATATAATTTACACATGAATACCCACACAACTCATATGTCAAAAATACAACCGACTCACCTACGTATATATAGTATATGACACACCATGCAATCTATATAACTATTACGTCCCCATGCCATCTTTTATATCCACACGACACACCTATACAAGCATACACGTATCTCGTATAACATGTTTACTTTATAACTTATATAAACAATTGACCCAATGAATACTCATAAACAACCCTTCATTTGAAAATAATAATAAAAAAATTATATAATATCATGCGTGATTAATCACATACACACGTACACAATATGACCATTCAATATTTTCTATGTATAGCATGTATGCATCCTTCTCATTAGATTAGGTAGATTCCAGATTTTAACATGTATAAACTAGCTAGACTCAACCCCAAGTGCATGTTTCAGTTTCAAAAAAAAAAACAAAAGAATGCAAGATCGCTACATGTTTTATATTATTTCATGCGATTACTGTTTCATCTTTATGTGATCGTATTCTCATTTCATATTTTGAACAAAAAGAACCATTCGTGACACTCTCTTTGTTAATAATAAAAAAAAATAAGCCGAGACAAGCTCCTCTTTAATTATGTCGACCCAAACAAAACTAAGTCTGCGTTTTCCTTTTTATTTCAGCTCGTATAGGATTAGTTCAATATGTTTATGAGTCGAATGTAAAACAGATCATGCAGTAACAAACACAATTCGAATACCAGATTTGTAGTTCGATTAGGATTAGATTTCGAGCTTGTTATTTCATGTGAATCTCTTATCATTTCATGTGATTTATTCAATTCGTATACATGCATGTATATACTATGTCACAACTCGTAAATTCTGGTCTTTTCTCGAACTTTCACATTTACTATTCATCGGTTACTATTCATCGATCACTATTCATCATTTTACTATTCATCATTTTTGAGGTCAGTTTGATATTCTGAGAAGCGTTTAAAATTTTTACTATTCATAAAACACTATTCACCTTCGGAGAAAATTTGTCATTTATACGTGAGTTGCGTCATTTCTGTACACGTACGATTATCAACCTAATAAACGTTATCTTATGAGCTATTACTTTGAATAATTGATCCGACAATCCCAACTATGGTCCTAACATATTTTTATACTCATAATAATAATATAAAAATTATATTATTAATTTACCCGGTGTTTTGGAAATTTATTTAATTTAATCGTACGCCTAATTTATTTACGACGGTTTTCGTAAAAACTAAACAATAATTCATCCAATCACTCAATACTTGTACCCAACATATTTTTACAATTTTTATAACTTTATTATGTCCCGGTTAACTCCGTTAAAATTTATTTTTAGTTAGCTCGGTACCCGGTATCACCTAAACTACACAATATCTACTAATATCTTACCAAAACTCTTACATATCTTACACAAAATCTACCCTCCCCATCCTCATTTCTTACAAACTCTTACATGATTTGAAAATATTACCTTAGCATTAATGAATGCATTATTGATTCAATATATATATAATACATATAACCATCTCATCTGTCAGAGTCCCTGCTCTCAATATTGCACTCTGAATTGTAGAAGGCTCAGTTGCTTTCACAGTCCCACGAATTTCTGGGACAAGACCATATATGTACCTCTCGATCCTCTTGGACTCAGGGGTAACTAGGTGTGGAACTAGTCTGGCTAATTCATGGAATCGATCTGTATAGGCTGCATGTCCAGCCCCTATCATAGAGTGATGATAAAGTTCATCCTCCAGCTTCTGCATTTCATTGTCCGGGCAGTATTCCTCCTTCAGTAATGCCTTAAAATCATCCCATGTCATACCTACAGTTGCCTCTCTACCCCTAGCTTGAACCTGCGTATTCCACCATGTCAATGCCTTTCCTGACAGCAAGCATGCGGAGTACTTCACCATTTGATGTGCTGCACAGTCACTAATGTCGATCACCGACTCCATCTTTTCAACCCATCGAGTATACACTAACGCACCTCCTACACCATCGAATTCAATTGGCTTACATGACGTAAATTCCTTATACGTACATCCAGTCCTAATGTTGTTGTTGCCATTACCATTCTGACCTATACCATTGGTGTTGTTAATTCCGCTTTCGTGATTTGCCAAGTTATTCATATGATCGCCAACTTGAGTGACAATAGTGGGGAGAAAGTTTTCAAGTTGTCGAGCGATGATGGCTTCAAAATCAGTATTTCCACTGTCGTTGTTATCATTGTTTTCAACGCCGTGACCACCTCCTCTACCTCCACGTCCACCAGTTCTTCCACCATCGTTACTTGGGTTACTAGTGTCATGAGCAGCTCCTCTACCTCCTCTACCTCCACGTCCACCAGTCCTTCCACCCCTTGGTGTTGCGCCTCCTCGACCAGAGCTACGAGTCACTCTCTTTGGTGCCATGATTTCCTGAGAGGAAGGACATTTAGTGAACGTCAGAGTTGAGGGAAAACCGTTGATTAACCAAAGTCTATACTTAACATCCTCATATATAATACCGTGCCACCAATTTGCTCCTAAGTTGTGCCAACACCGATCTACATATGCATAGTCATATGTCCACGTGTGTCGTGAAGCACTTATAATTATGTTGGCCACCACAATTATAAATGTTTCCTTTCACAGGTGTACATATCACCAGGCACACATATCTCAGTGGTAGACGTTGCTTAAATGGGAATCTAGGGAATGTCACGCTCAGTACGAAGGAACAAAGGATTCTCCCTTAAGTGCTAAAGTCACTGGGTAGTCTAGTTTCTAACGGTTTCTAAAGAGTATCTTCAAGAGAACTCCCATCCTCGGGCAAATCATTAAATCTCTACAGCTAAGTACTAACCTTCATTTAACTTAGTCTCATGTCTCATCAAACAAGAACTGTCACAAGATTAAGTTAAATGATCAGTTATTACCGAGCTCCATGTTTCTGATAACTTGCCTAGATTTTGGGACTTCCCCATCGGTACCACAAAATACCTAATAGCGTAGGTCTAAGAAAATTATCAGCAAGCGTACGTGTATGAAAAAAAAAATGCAAGGTGATAGGGAGGAGAGTCTAAATGTATGTAGTTATAGTCTAGACTTTAAAAACAACCTAGTTCTCTATAACCAAGGCTCTGGTACCAATCTGTAACACCCCCAAAATACCGCAGCGGAAGACTGTGTCATAGGGATGCTACTTCAGGGCACAAAGTACAAGATATAGAAAACGAACTCTAAATGAGACGTTTTTTAAAAAGTTACCATTCGAATAGATAAAAGTCATAGTTTACAAACCAAAAGATCCCAAATTAGAATAGTACATAAGTTTTTATTTTTTTGAAAAGTATCGAATGGTAAAAGATAAAAGCGAAAGTCTTCAAAATGCATGCCCTAAGACTCTCCGCTCCATATACCTGCTATCGCCCTTCTAACCTGAGATAAACATGCTTAAAAAGTGTCAACACAAAGGTTGGTGAGTTCATAGAGTTGTTTAACAAATAAAGTATAGAAAATGATCACCCAGCAAAGGCATCGTAAATCCACTCAGTTGCAAGTCCCGCCATAAGAGACTTGCAACCTGTGTGTTCACAACCCACTGCTAAAAGATAGTTTACACAATGCACCAGATTATATTCGCCCAAGGTCAAGAATAGACACAAGGGCGGGGCCTCTTCCCAAATAGTACTACGACATCCAAGGTCAAGTCTAGACACAAGGGTAGGGGGCATCTTCCCATGAGTACTACCAATACCTCTCCGACAGTATAGAGTGTTATGTATGCACGTAAATACGAATCTGGTATTTAAGTTAAGCAAGTATAGTGTAACCAGTATGTATAACACAAACAAGTATAATGCCAATCAAGTATAACACAATCAAGTATAAATGTTTCAAGTATCAAGAAAGTATGTTTTGAGTATTTATACTAGTAAGCAAGTAGTTGAGCATGTATCTCCCCCAAAGAGTTAAAACAAGTATAAAGAGTAAAAGTGGGGCTATGACTCACCTTAGCAAAAGCAATATCCGATAGACAAAGTAGTAGTAAGAAATAAGGTCCGGTTACCCTAAGCGCAACCTAGATAATACATATGTCTTAGGTTCAAAACAAGATCAAGCATGCAAGTCATACACTACATTATCACTTGTACATGTTGTTGAAATTTTTATCGTCAAAAATATAGGTAATCAAAGTAATCTCGTATTTAAGTCATCCACCATTTTAGAAAAACGTAGCTTGTAAATCTCACGACCAAATATTAGTCGTCTTGTAAATATATATTTTGAAAAACTCTAACGCACCTAATAAGTATACACAATGTTCTACCATTTTTATTTACGTCATTTTAGCCAATTTACACTCTAAAATATCCAAAAACTCATTTTAATATTTCCATCAGCTTTTGAGAGTAGAATAAAAAGCTGTCAAAATGTATTGTTTCGTCGCAATTTCTTTGGACTATAACTTTTGCTTCGTAACTCCGTTTTTCAAGTTCTATATATTCCCGCGAAGGTAATCAAGTACACTTTAGGTTTTTCAAGGTCTCGGCTAGCCTAAATGTCATTTAACCTCAGTTTTCCTAGCTCAAAAAAATCGGGACAGAAACCATTTTTTTCAGAAAATATAGTTTTAGTCGTCAATCTTGGAAATAGCATATCTTTTTCGTTATAAGTCCGTTTTAACTCGTTCAAGCGGCTATGTTTTCGTTATTAAGTCTATATTCTATATTTCTAGCCTAATGTGGCCACCAAGGTACTGATTTTTCTGTGAAGGGTCGAATAGGACAGATCCAATATAAATAATGTCAAACTATATTTCCTAGTGTTTTATTTATTATCACCACTTAACAACAACTCCAAATCTAGTCCTAGTCCATCCATCAACTTCTCAACTAGTATATGGTGATCTAAACATAACTTAACAATATTCAAGATCCATGTACAAGATCATCCAAGTATATAAAACTATATATATCTACTAACATATATATAAAAAGTTTTTATTATTTTACTTGTAAAGATTTTTACTAACAATTTTTCTTGAAATAAAATCTTGTTCAAAACATATTTTCTTGCTAAGAGATCAAAGTGGATGTAAAGATTTTTCAACATGTACCAAGTGATAACCAAGTATATATACTAGACAAGCATAAAAATCATGAAAAATCATGAAGTATAAGTAGTGTAAAAATCACTTACAAAAAGGTTTGTGATATGAGATTTGTAACAACACTTGTGTAACCCCAAGATTAGTGTCAAACCCTTGTTAATCTACCCTAAGTACTCTAGATAGTCACCAACAAACTCCTTCTTTTTCCTTTGCTCCTTGGTGTGGCGATTTGAGTGTAAGAGTGGGAGGTGATATATATATATATATATTTTTCTTACTAAAAAGAGGTGCAAGTTTAAGTATGTATATATATAGCAAGAGTGGTAAAAAAAAAGTGGTCAAAGTTTCTTGAAATGGGTCCTTGTGGTCTTGCCGAATTTCAAGGAAAAGAGGGGGACAATTTGGTTGTCTTAGCCTCCAAAATTAAATAGCATGTTTCAAGGATTTATGTCTAAAAAAATAATAATATTGAGTAATGATGGAGCTAGGGGGTGGGCGGCCATATGACAAAATTTGGATGAAAATGTTTTATATTTTATAAAAATGTATATATTGAATGTATTGGGTATTAGTTTAGTAGTTAACGAAAGTTATACGTAATTAAACGTAAGGTGTAAAGAATTTAACTTGGACATCGGAAAATATTTTTGGGACTTTTGTAATAATTTTAGAAGTATAAAAATATCATAAAAATAATTGTTGAGAAAGTCGGGTATGTCGAGTATTAAATTCATGAATAAAAATTAACGTTTGTTGAATTTAAAACCGTAAGTATTTAAAGAATAGAAATTTGTTTTGTTGTATAAAATTGTGAATTGGGGAAGGAGCAAGGTACCGGAGCGTTGTGGACTAAAATTAGCCTAAGTCCTAGCGTACTTAGAATTTAATTAGAAATTCGCGTCGATTCATGTAAAAGGGCTCACGTAAAATGTTTCAAATTAAAAGTCGAGAATTTAAATTCGAGTTTAGAAAATAGTATTGACCTGGGAAATAGCGGGTTGTGACAGTCTCTACCCCTAAAGGGAACTTCGTCCCGAAGTTCAGCTTATTCATTCCACATATGTTCCTAGTGTTCAGCTCATTCCTTCCCAAACTCGTTAGAGTTGCTTACACCAATCAAATCATCTACTATCAATATAACTAGGTTAATGATGCTAGGTCTCAGATTAGTCGGTGTTGTGTATAAGTTCTATACTAAAACTTAAGTGCTACGAAAATAATATAGTTGTTCAAGAGAATGTACCCGTTATGCTATCGTGGACATGTTGGTTGATAGGATTTCCTAGAAAGTAAGCTCTGCCACGCGCGGGTGGAATCTCAACGGTCTCATTTTGTGTCCCTTCAATTGCTGCTGCTAAGTTTGGACGATTGTTTCCTAGGTTAAGATTCCTATTCAACTTAGGACAATTATAACGGAAATGGTTTGGGCTGTTGCACTCATAACAGGTCTTTTGGTTGTTTCCTATATTGCCCGCGCTCATCGATGCTCCACACCTATTTGCAAAATGACCCAACTGTTTGCACTTTGTACACACTCGGCAGGGCTCAGATCTCTGGTGATGATAAGCACATTTAGTACACTTAGGATGCTGGCCTAAATACTCTCTCTGACCAGAACTAGTTGCCGCAAAGGTCCTTGCCCTTTTGTTGTCAGCTATCGCGCCTATCTGCTTGTTCGACTCGCTTGTTACCTTCCTTTTATCACTGTTCCCCAAGCTTCCATTTCTAACCATCTCATCTGTCAGAGTCCCTGCTCTCAATATTGCACTCTGAATTGTAGAAGGCTCAGTTGCTTTCACAGTCCCACGAATTTCTGGGACAAGACCATATATGTACCTCTCGATCCTCTTGGACTCAGGGGTAACTAGGTGTGGAACTAGTCTGGCTAATTCATGGAATCGATCTGTATAGGCTGCATGTCCAGCCCCTATCATAGAGTGATGATAAAGTTCATCCTCCAGCTTCTGCATTTCATTGTCCGGGCAGTATTCCTCCTTCAGTAATGCCTTAAAATCATCCCATGTCATACCTACAGTTGCCTCTCTACCCCTAGCTTGAACCTGCGTATTCCACCATGTCAATGCCTTTCCTGACAGCAAGCATGCGGAGTACTTCACCATTTGATGTGCTGCACAGTCACTAATGTCGATCACCGACTCCATCTTTTCAACCCATCGAGTATACACTAACGCACCTCCTACACCATCGAATTCAATTGGCTTACATGACGTAAATTCCTTATACGTACATCCAGTCCTAATGTTGTTGTTGCCATTACCATTCTGACCTATACCATTGGTGTTGTTAATTCCGCTTTCGTGATTTGCCAAGTTATTCATATGATCGCCAACTTGAGTGACAATAGTGGGGAGAAAGTTTTCAAGTTGTCGAGCGATGATGGCTTCAAAATCAGTATTTCCACTGTCGTTGTTATCATTGTTTTCAACGCCGTGACCACCTCCTCTACCTCCACGTCCACCAGTTCTTCCACCATCGTTACTTGGGTTACTAGTGTCATGAGCAGCTCCTCTACCTCCTCTACCTCCACGTCCACCAGTCCTTCCACCCCTTGGTGTTGCGCCTCCTCGACCAGAGCTACGAGTCACTCTCTTTGGTGCCATGATTTCCTGAGAGGAAGGACATTTAGTGAACGTCAGAGTTGAGGGAAAACCGTTGATTAACCAAAGTCTATACTTAACATCCTCATATATAATACCGTGCCACCAATTTGCTCCTAAGTTGTGCCAACACCGATCTACATATGCATAGTCATATGTCCACGTGTGTCGTGAAGCACTTATAATTATGTTGGCCACCACAATTATAAATGTTTCCTTTCACAGGTGTACATATCACCAGGCACACATATCTCAGTGGTAGACGTTGCTTAAATGGGAATCTAGGGAATGTCACGCTCAGTACGAAGGAACAAAGGATTCTCCCTTAAGTGCTAAAGTCACTGGGTAGTCTAGTTTCTAACGGTTTCTAAAGAGTATCTTCAAGAGAACTCCCATCCTCGGGCAAATCATTAAATCTCTACAGCTAAGTACTAACCTTCATTTAACTTAGTCTCATGTCTCATCAAACAAGAACTGTCACAAGATTAAGTTAAATGATCAGTTATTACCGAGCTCCATGTTTCTGATAACTTGCCTAGATTTTGGGACTTCCCCATCGGTACCACAAAATACCTAATAGCGTAGGTCTAAGAAAATTATCAGCAAGCGTACGTGTATGAAAAAAAAAATGCAAGGTGATAGGGAGGAGAGTCTAAATGTATGTAGTTATAGTCTAGACTTTAAAAACAACCTAGTTCTCTATAACCAAGGCTCTGGTACCAATCTGTAACACCCCCAAAATACCGCAGCGGAAGACTGTGTCATAGGGATGCTACTTCAGGGCACAAAGTACAAGATATAGAAAACGAACTCTAAATGAGACGTTTTTTAAAAAGTTACCATTCGAATAGATAAAAGTCATAGTTTACAAACCAAAAGATCCCAAATTAGAATAGTACATAAGTTTTTATTTTTTTGAAAAGTATCGAATGGTAAAAGATAAAAGCGAAAGTCTTCAAAATGCATGCCCTAAGACTCTCCGCTCCATATACCTGCTATCGCCCTTCTAACCTGAGATAAACATGCTTAAAAAGTGTCAACACAAAGGTTGGTGAGTTCATAGAGTTGTTTAACAAATAAAGTATAGAAAATGATCACCCAGCAAAGGCATCGTAAATCCACTCAGTTGCAAGTCCCGCCATAAGAGACTTGCAACCTGTGTGTTCACAACCCACTGCTAAAAGATAGTTTACACAATGCACCAGATTATATTCGCCCAAGGTCAAGAATAGACACAAGGGCGGGGCCTCTTCCCAAATAGTACTACGACATCCAAGGTCAAGTCTAGACACAAGGGTAGGGGGCATCTTCCCATGAGTACTACCAATACCTCTCCGACAGTATAGAGTGTTATGTATGCACGTAAATACGAATCTGGTATTTAAGTTAAGCAAGTATAGTGTAACCAGTATGTATAACACAAACAAGTATAATGCCAATCAAGTATAACACAATCAAGTATAAATGTTTCAAGTATCAAGAAAGTATGTTTTGAGTATTTATACTAGTAAGCAAGTAGTTGAGCATGTATCTCCCCCAAAGAGTTAAAACAAGTATAAAGAGTAAAAGTGGGGCTATGACTCACCTTAGCAAAAGCAATATCCGATAGACAAAGTAGTAGTAAGAAATAAGGTCCGGTTACCCTAAGCGCAACCTAGATAATACATATGTCTTAGGTTCAAAACAAGATCAAGCATGCAAGTCATACACTACATTATCACTTGTACATGTTGTTGAAATTTTTATCGTCAAAAATATAGGTAATCAAAGTAATCTCGTATTTAAGTCATCCACCATTTTAGAAAAACGTAGCTTGTAAATCTCACGACCAAATATTAGTCGTCTTGTAAATATATATTTTGAAAAACTCTAACGCACCTAATAAGTATACACAATGTTCTACCATTTTTATTTACGTCATTTTAGCCAATTTACACTCTAAAATATCCAAAAACTCATTTTAATATTTCCATCAGCTTTTGAGAGTAGAATAAAAAGCTGTCAAAATGTATTGTTTCGTCGCAATTTCTTTGGACTATAACTTTTGCTTCGTAACTCCGTTTTTCAAGTTCTATATATTCCCGCGAAGGTAATCAAGTACACTTTAGGTTTTTCAAGGTCTCGGCTAGCCTAAATGTCATTTAACCTCAGTTTTCCTAGCTCAAAAAAATCGGGACAGAAACCATTTTTTTCAGAAAATATAGTTTTAGTCGTCAATCTTGGAAATAGCATATCTTTTTCGTTATAAGTCCGTTTTAACTCGTTCAAGCGGCTATGTTTTCGTTATTAAGTCTATATTCTATATTTCTAGCCTAATGTGGCCACCAAGGTACTGATTTTTCTGTGAAGGGTCGAATAGGACAGATCCAATATAAATAATGTCAAACTATATTTCCTAGTGTTTTATTTATTATCACCACTTAACAACAACTCCAAATCTAGTCCTAGTCCATCCATCAACTTCTCAACTAGTATATGGTGATCTAAACATAACTTAACAATATTCAAGATCCATGTACAAGATCATCCAAGTATATAAAACTATATATATCTACTAACATATATATAAAAAGTTTTTATTATTTTACTTGTAAAGATTTTTACTAACAATTTTTCTTGAAATAAAATCTTGTTCAAAACATATTTTCTTGCTAAGAGATCAAAGTGGATGTAAAGATTTTTCAACATGTACCAAGTGATAACCAAGTATATATACTAGACAAGCATAAAAATCATGAAAAATCATGAAGTATAAGTAGTGTAAAAATCACTTACAAAAAGGTTTGTGATATGAGATTTGTAACAACACTTGTGTAACCCCAAGATTAGTGTCAAACCCTTGTTAATCTACCCTAAGTACTCTAGATAGTCACCAACAAACTCCTTCTTTTTCCTTTGCTCCTTGGTGTGGCGATTTGAGTGTAAGAGTGGGAGGTGATATATATATATATTTTTTTCTTACTAAAAAGAGGTGCAAGTTTAAGTATGTATATATATAGCAAGAGTGGTAAAAAAAAAGTGGTCAAAGTTTCTTGAAATGGGTCCTTGTGGTCTTGCCGAATTTCAAGGAAAAGAGGGGGACAATTTGGTTGTCTTAGCCTCCAAAATTAAATAGCATGTTTCAAGGATTTATGTCTAAAAAAATAATAATATTGAGTAATGATGGAGCTAGGGGGTGGGCGGCCATATGACAAAATTTGGATGAAAATGTTTTATATTTTATAAAAATGTATATATTGAATGTATTGGGTATTAGTTTAGTAGTTAACGAAAGTTATACGTAATTAAACGTAAGGTGTAAAGAATTTAACTTGGACTTCGGAAAATATTTTTGGGACTTTTGTAATAATTTTAGAAGTATAAAAATATCATAAAAATAATTGTTGAGAAAGTCGGGTATGTCGAGTATTAAATTCATGAATAAAAATTAACGTTTGTTGAATTTAAAACTGTAAGTATTTAAAGAATAGAAATTTGTTTTGTTGTATAAAATTGTGAATTGGGGAAGGAGCAAGGTACCGGAGCGTTGTGGACTAAAATTAGCCTAAGTCCTAGCGTACTTAGAATTTAATTAGAAATTCGCGTCGATTCATGTAAAAGGGCTCACGTAAAATGTTTCAAATTAAAAGTCGAGAATTTAAATTCGAGTTTAGAAAATAGTATTGACCTGGGAAATAGCGGGTTGTGACACTAGGCCTGACATTACCTTTGCTGTCAGTGCTTGTTCAAGGCATCAAGTCACTCCACTGACTTCCCATCTCAATGCTGTGAAGAAAATTTTCAAGTACATAAAGGGCCAACCCAAACTAGGCCTTTGGTACCCAAGGGAATCACTGATGTATGTCGTTTTAAGTATAGTTTTTTAAACCGAAGAAATGCTTAGGAAAGTATTTCCCCGGGTCGTGTCCCAACGAAGGTGTGAATGGAATTTCGAATTCCCGATTCGTGAAACGTGTCGTGAAAGTGGTAAAAAGTGATGTGAATGAGATTACACTAATGAAATAGTAAATGAAGCGCAAATAATCAACTAAACACGTAAATCAAGTAAGGCAACTAGAAACGTAACGTAGAATCGAAAACGTAAGCTAAAACGGAAAATAAACGTTAACGAACGAAATAAAACGCGACTTTTATGCTACGCTACTCCTACGGACTTGGAAATAATTTTCAAAAATTAAAAATGATAAAAGAAAATTTTGAGAAAAAGAAAAATATTTTTTTGACTTTTTATATATTTTTTATGAATTAAAAACTAATTTAACTAATTAAAAATAAAAAGAAAATGCAAATAATGTGAGAAAAATGAAAAATAAATTTTGAAAATTATAAAATAACTAAAAAGAAATTTTAAAACTAAAAACCAATTTTTTTGGCTTTTTATGTAATTTTTGGAAATTAAAAACTATTAAATCTAATTAAAAATTCAGAATAAATTCAAAATAAATGAGAAAAATGCAAAATAAATTTCTAAAATTCTAAAATAAATGAAAATAATTTTCTAAAATATTTTTGGATTTTTCTTGGCTTTTTCTGATTTTTTTGGATTTTTTAGTAATTAAAAAGTAATTAAAAATGATTAAAAATGAGAATAAAATAGGAAAAATAGCAAATGAGCTCAGAAAAATATGAAAATTTCAGGGAAAATCTAAAATATTATTTTGAAACTAGGAAAAATATAAAATTTGGAAAATAAGCTCTAGAACAGATACTGGGCTTAAAACAGCTTATTAGGAGTGCTTATTTATAAGCACTCCTTGACCCAGTTGACCAAAATTTTGACCAGAAGTGTTTTTGACTATGTAAAGCTTAATGGAACAGATTTGAAACCAATGATCACTCAGAAACATAGATTATGATGCAAACAGGCTCAATAAGCACTTAATACAATAAGCAGTTGGTAAACGGCAAAAGCAAAAGGCTCACAAATGATATTAGCTACTGAAAAAAAACACAAAGTGACTAATATGAACCACCAAACTCAGATTAGAACAACTGAAATCCTCTTGCAGCCCTACTTAATGAAAACAGAACTTGTTTCAACCACCCAACTTGGTAGCTTATTTCAGGCACCCTAATAAGCAAATTAGACAATACCAAAAGGATTTTCTAAAAGTTCACCTAGCAAACTACTCATAAACCTCAGAATACCTAAATTCTAAATCCAATTGCTCCCTTAAAAAGGCCCTAGATCAGCATCTGTTGGAGCAGGTAAAATGCATTAGTTGACTTTTTATATGCACCTAAGCTTTGACTAATTCCAATTTTAACAGCTGAGATTATACCCTAAGTATATACAAATGATGTTTAACCACTAATCAAGCTTATGCAAACACAAAATGCAATTAAAAACCAAGTAAGCAAGAACAGATATGATGTTAAGCAGGAAATAATCAATATTAGGCTAAACTTTGACTAAAATGAAATTTTATTGAGTAAATTTGAACCTAAGTGTTATTTTAAACCAAGTTATAATGTAATTATCCTAAATGTACCCTACTGCCATCAAAATGCAATGATCTCAGATTCCTTACTCAGCTTATGAACACAGAAATGCAAATAGTTTTGAACTTGACTTCTATCAATTAAACCTGTGTGTTTTAAACTATTTATGCCCTGCTTATACCTAATGTAATCTACCTAAATCAAAAGAGAATCAAGGAACCTTCAATTACACAGTACCTTACTCTAATCCAAACATCCCATATGCGACAGATTTACTCAATACACCACCACAGATGGCAACTAATCCAAGCACCCCTGAATTGTCTAACTGTTAAAACTAAGAAAACATTCTAATGCAAACTAAACCTCAACCTAAGTGCAAACTATAATCCTCTAATACCAAATAACAAAGAAACACCGATCTCAGTCAATCACTATGGTCCAAACACCCTCTGAATCAGATGACTATCAACAAACTGCAGCAAATAAGAAACTCAGATCACCACCCTAATTCATATCAGAAACACATAACCTAGACTATAAAGTAGCAGTACAACAGTAGATCCTTAATTCAATACCAAACACTAATATCAGTTCTAACTATGATCCATTATGCTAAAATGAATTTAAAAACACAAATCCCAGATGAGTAAAGACAGAAAAGAAATGGAACAGTAGTCAAACAAAATTAAGATTCACTTGGAAATAAACTCAAACTATACTTAACTAAAATGCAAATATTAAATCATTACAGGAATAGACAATCAATATTAAATCTACACTACTTAATCTAAATTAGATTCAATAATCAGCTGATGAATATTAAAAATGAAAACGTACCACTCCTCTCAGCCAAACAGAGAGGTCTCCCTCACAGCCTGTCTTTAAGACAGGCCAACGGCTCCAAATGGCTGTCTATAATCTCCAAATAAGCTGAAGCTTATTGAAATAAGCTTTTCAATTGACCACTTTTGACCAAACAGAATTGAAACACAATTTAACCAATCACAAAATAGTATTTAAACTAAAACAAGCTTATGAAATCTAAGAAATGATTTAAGGAAACTTAAAAGAAACAGAATATAAATTTGCAGACTAAAATTAAATGAAAATGAAAATGAAAATTGGATTTATATTAAAATTGAAGAGAGTACAATAGAATTACAATATGAAAAACTAAATTAACATTACTCCTACTCCTAAAATTACCCCTAATCTAACCTAAAAATCTAACAAGTAACAATGATGTGAGGGGGGCTATTTATAGCCTGCTGAGGTGAATATCCCCTAATTCCATGCTGGCAATCCACTCCTTTTTGTGTTTCTTTTGATCCTATCTCAGCCATACGATCAGCCTTGGCCACCAATCTTATAATATTGACCCTTGGATTAGAATTCACCTAATGATTGGCACTCACTTTCACACGGATCCATGACCTGGCACCTATCTGACATGTCAGGTGCCTTCTAGAACGCGTTTGAAATTCCAAATAGACCTTTAATTGTGGTGAAAAAGGATGGGGGTAATTCTAGGGTTCGTGAAACAGTGTAATTTCTGGGTTGTGTTAATTTTTGGGGGCGGGTAAAGAGGGAATTGGGGGTGTTTGTATGTTTTATTATTTTTATTGTGTTGACCGGTTGGGATATGGGTTGACTGGGGTAGGGTAGCAGGCCGGGTCAAGGTAAGTGGGAGTGGGCCTTTGGTTTGTTTTTGGGCTTTAGATATCTTTGGGCTTGAGGGTTGTGGATCCGGTTGTATAGTTTTTATTAAGAGTAGTAAAAATCATAAGGACCAAAGTTGTAATTCTGAAAACGATAGGGACCAATTCTGTAAATTTCCAACTTAGTATTCCAAGTGCTAATATTGTCATTCTTTGAATCGTGAAGGACCTCTTTTGACTTTTCTTCGGATATTTCTTCAAAGGACCACTTTTGTAATTATCTGAAACTTGAGGGACTAAATTCGCCAAATTCTCAAACTTTGATCAGGGACTTTTCTTGTAACTTTAAGTATCTCTGGGGTTGGATTTGACTTTTTGAGCTTTGACTTTGACCATTTGACTTCCTCGGCTTCGGCTTTTAACACTTTCCATTCTCGTGCTCGTTTTTGTCGGTTTTGCCTTGTTTTTGTTCATTTTTCACATATCCGTACCTGCACATACACAAACACAAAAACATGCATTCTCTTGGCATTTTTGGTTAGTATTCAGTATTTTTGGTCTGAAATAAGGCTTAAAAAGGATGAGTGATTGAGCACTCATCAAAATCCCCCAGACTAAGGTATTGCCGTGCCCTCACGCAATGTCATCACCTCACGCTCAAGAGATAAATAATTTCAAAACCTCTTTTTACTGACGTTGTAAAGTAGCAATGATGTTTAAAAGAGATAGCAAAATCATTTATTCTCAAAAACGCTCCGTTTTCCGATTTTCATGAATAACAACTATAACTACTATTTTTGTACTTTTTCATTTATATATGTGACGGTTTGCTTTGACTTTCATTATCAATTCTTATTTGTTGATAACTTTTAGGGTCAACGAGTAGAAACACTTCTCACAGAGAAGAGACCATTCGGATAAAAATCGTCATCCTTGATTTTTCACAAGCTCCCAAACTAAGCGTAAAATCGAGATCATTGTTTATCAGAAGTTAGATGCTAACACTGCCCACAAAAGTTACTTGTGTATTACCTCTTGTCCCAAGGTCCTAAGTTTTGTATCTAAAGATTTTAATTTGTGAGAAATGAATTGCTTCATATTTTCTCGTTTCGATATTTGTTAGTCCGATAAGAGCACAAAATTTGAACGCTAAGTAGTTTCCAAACTTTCCCTCGAAAACCCCTGCATACAGAAATCGGGTCCACATGAAGGTCTCTGATTTAACACGATTTGTGGAGGCTCCCTTTTTATTTACGACCGAGACATACCATGTTTGATACCCGAAACGGAAGCTTTTTATTAGGGAAACCCCCGGAGTCAAAGCTTGGCATTTTTGCATAATCATAAGCACTTTAATAATACTTTGGTCCTTAGTCCTTTATTCTTTTACAGTCAACGGTTTATGAGTCGCCAAGATGTAAGAGCTTTATTATGACTTTGGATTTCTATCCGCTGCTTTTTTGAAGCTTTGGATTCCTCTGCCTTTTTATTTGGCTTTGGACTATTATTATTGATTGAGCCTAAACCGTCTAATTATTATTGACCAAGGTCAACAAGTCAAAGACAGCCTAGAATCAATACTCCGGTGATAGTATAGTGTATTCCCGGGTCGTTAAAGTCCCAGCGAGATTGAAATGGTGCTTTTGGAATCGTTTTTGAGAAAGTGGCACTGAGGACAGTAGCCAGATGATGTGGAGTTGAAATTGCTACTGTTATTTTGGTATTGGCAAACAGATATAATATTCACAATAATCAGATATCAGATATATGCACAAATTCACAATTAAGATCACGTATCGGACTGGAAAAGTGGGTTTTTGGTAATTATCAAACTACAGGGGGTGCTTTTGACACTTTTCAAAACTTAAAATTAAAAATGAAAAAGAAATTATAAAAGTGATTAAAATAATATTAAACTATTATTTAATTAATTAAACTATTTAAAATCTAAATTAAAACCAAATTTAAATAAACTAAAAATGACAAATGATTTAAATTATACTAAAAATTAACAAAAATATTTTCTAAACCTAAATTAGAACTTGAAGAAAGTACAAAAAATTAAAAATAATATTTTTGTCTTTTTGTGGTTTTGTAATTAATTAAAAACTATTTAACTTAATTAAACTAATTAAACTACTTTTAATTTATATTAATACTAAATTAACTTGGAAAATTAAGATAAAATTTATAAAATTACTTAACCATCACTGGAATCCTAAAAAATTATAAAAACTCTAAAAATTATGTTTTAAGATTAAACAACTAATTATTTACCTATTAATTAACTTAAGTCTATTTTAAACAAATAAAATAAGAAAAATAGAAAATGAACAGTAGAATCTCAAAATTTATTTTCTAAAAATTTATTATACTATATTAGAACTAGGAAAATTATAAAAACTAGATTTAACCTTATAAAAACTAATTAAGCTATTTAATACTTGATATTAATTAATAATAAAGAAAATTAAAATTAAATCTAATTAACACTAAATGACAAAATAAAAATCTGAAAAAATTATCAAACTTACTTTACTATATAAGGTATTTAATAAAAATATAAAAACACTAGTGACTTAGTTAAAATATAAAAATGAAAATTAAAATTAACTTGAATTAAATAGAAACTATCACTTAATTTAAAACTAACTTTTTTGGATTTTTCTTTTACAAACTTAATTTACACCTAAAAACAAAGACTTTTTGTGAAAACAACTATTTTAAAACTTAAAAATAAGCTGTGCACACCCCTTTTAGCTTATCAGTTGACTTTGGTTGACTGTTTGGTCAAATAAGGTCAAATGGCCTTGGGTGGGGTCCACAATGGTGAAAACAGATACAAACAAGTTTAACAAACTCAAATAAGCTAGGAACAACAAACAATAAGCACAAATAAGCTGTTTAAGACCAGATAAGCACTTTACAAATCCAAAGATTACTCAGATTAGGGACAAACTTGGTGAGCAAATGCAGGTGGGGTCCACTTGTCCTAAGGTCAAACCAATGGTCAAAGGTGAGACTCTGGTAGGAGGGGGGTTGGAAAAACCTAAAATCTAGGAGTGGGGACCACTGTGGTGGCCACAAATCACCACCAAAGTGATGGTGGTGACTGGGTGTCTGGGTGAGCAGGGCACAACCTTGCCCTGCAGCTCACTTTGAAGGTCTGTGGGACCCACTTAAACTTCTAAACAAATTAAGCAAAAATTTAAGCTGATAGATTAGCTGATAGACTTTAACCACACAAAATTTCAAGACTTAATATCCATTACACAGTTCTCAATTAAAGTTGGAAATTTGATGAAAATCTGAGAAGGTAACTTTTGACTTTTGGCAAGAACTTGAAATTTTGACTTTATTGAGATTCTAAGTGATCTAAACTACTAATTATGATGTTTTAGGCTAAAATAAGTTTACTAAAAACTAAATCACCAACTCCTTATCAGATTATGAGCTTATGGACTCCTAACTCATACACAATTAACTGTGTGGGGAATTAGAGTGTGATTTTGACTTTTGCTTTATATAAGACCAAAGAAAATGATTGGATTGAGCTTGTATGAACCTGAGTTACTAATATCAATCACCAATTCACACTCAAAGTCAGTTGAGCTCACTGAGCAAACCTGAGCCAAACACCCCTATAACTATGACAGTCTATGATTTTCAAAGCTAAACATGAATTTAAGTCACAATACTGATTCCTAACATTAGATTATAACTATATAAGATTAAATGAACAATAATCAAACACAACACAAGCTGAAAACTCAGATTTTGTCACAAGTTAGTCTTAACTGTGAGATTTTTAAATTTTTAGCAATAAGAAAATCTGATTAACAAGCTATCTATATTATGCTATATATTGATTAACTAACACCAAATAAACTCAAAAACACACAGATAAGAAAGATTAAGCTAAGCTACAGTAGGATACTAAAAATTAAAGAACAAGCTTACAAAGTGCATTCCAGCTTATGCCATGAACCAAGAACCATGAAACTTTTCCTAACATCCCCCATGGGATTCTAAACCAAGGCCATCCAAGATTTACCCTGCTCCATGCTTTGATCTTTGAAAACCTGAAATTGTTGACTTTTGTTGACTTTTTTTTTGTGTTTTTGAATTTTTTGATACTAAGCTGACTTTTAAGGTTTCTAAAAGCTTTTACAAGCTTTGTAGGAGCTTAAGTGGGCTTAAGAGTCCATGAATCACAATGATAACAACAATACAGTTAACTAAGACATTTGAAATGAAAGTGAAAAGTGCAACTCTGAGATAGAAACTTAGAATTTGAAATTGATTATGAAAATGATTACAATTACACTAGGAATTACTGATGCAATGCTTAAAAGCTTAAAGATTGATTAACATTACAAGCTACAACTAATTCGACTAATTTTTAAACTAAAAACTAAAACTAAACTCTTTCCTTGCTTCTTGTTCCTTTTATAGCCAGAGATTAGGGTTTCCCTGAGCACTCTGAGCAAATCCCATCATTCATCTTGGCCATTGGATCACTATTGTACAATCTCAGCCTTTGAATCATTTTCGCGCCAAAAATAGAAGTGGGCAATTGGGACTGTTTCAAGCAATTGGGGGGTGGTGCATTAAATGTGATGTGAGGGTAGGTGCAGAGAGGTGTGGGAGGGTGATGATGGTCTGGGGCAAGTGGTGGTGGTGGTTTTGCAGGTTACGGGGTGGTTTGGGGGGAGAAGAGGGTGGTTTGGTGGTTTTGTTGACCGAGGTCAAACATGGGGTCGGGTCAAAGATTGGGTGGACTGGGCTTGGATGGGCTTGGGGTTTATTTTTGGGTGGGCTTAGTTTTGGTTTTGGTTTTATTAACATTTTGGATCCGTTTGGTTTATTTAGGAATTAATCACAAGGACCTAAATTGTAATTAATTGAAAGTTGAGGGCTGTTTGTGGCATATTTCCAAATTAATCACAAGGGTATAAAATGCCATATGATGAATAGTAGAAGGTCCTTTGGTGATTTTTCAATTTATTTTTCACCAGGGACTGAAACCGTCAAACTTTCAAACTTCAGGGACCTTTTGTGTAAATATCACCAAACTTTCCACCAAGGACCAATCTTGTCATAAAAGGTTAGTGCAAGGACAAAATTTGTTTTTCTCAAAGTTTTCCATATCCCAGGGACCATTTTTGACAATTTACAAAGTTCAGGGACTAAACTTGACATTCTGTGAAACTTTTCACCAAAGGACTAATTATGTAACTTTTTGATTTATAAGGGCCTTTGGTGACTTTTTCAAGTTTTTAGAATGACCAGGGACTAGATTTGACAACTTTTGAAAGTTGGGGGACTGAAACTGCCAATTATGCAAACTTTGTGCGTTTTTCATCTGTTTTTGGTATTTTTGCATTTGAAACATGTAAAACACTTTCTCGGGATATTTTTACTATTTTGATTCATTATTGAGTGTTTTTGGATGTTTTGGCAGTTCAGAATTGGTAAAAATGATGAGTATTTACACACTCATCAATTATCGATATTCATAACTATATGCCAAACCCCGAGTCCTACGGTTTTTACTAAGATCACAACATCGGCTGCGAACCGGCAAGATGCAATAGTCTATTTTACCGTAACACTGGCAGTATCCTTATGTGTACCAAACCCCCATATGCAGAGATTTTGTTGGGAACGAGAAAAAACTAAGTATTGCCCAAACCGTATACCCTTAATTAATCCTAGACATCTATTATATATTGGTGTGCAAGCTTGTGGGAACAAGGAGGCCACAAGTACCTCTCGTGGGTTTTTTAAATCCCAGTAATGCGATCCGTGTATAGCATGAAACTTCTAAATAAACTCTATCATTCCTCGATCTCCGCAAATTTAAAATCCCAAATAATGAGATCCGCGGATGCTTAGCCATAATCTTTTGATTATTTTGGTTAAGGGAGACGAGCTAGGGCTCAACACGCCCGGTCATGTCGAAACATTTATTTCTACTCTCGCCAGTAGGAAAGTCAAAACAAGGTGTCAAATCTTATTATTCATATCATATATATATTTTTTTCATTTTTCTCTTTTTTTTTTTTTTTTTTTTTTTTTTTTTTTTTTTTTTTTTTTTTGAAGATTATAAAGCGGTGACAAAAATTAAAATTTTTGGTGGAAAACGGAGTTGCGTAAGTTAACAACTCAGACGATGGTACAGGTCAAATCGAATCGAAGATTCACCCCCCCCAGACTAAAGTGAAACATTGTCCTCAATGTTTTAAGGGTATGGGTAATCCTACGTAAAATTTAAGGCCGTTTATTAAGTATGCCAAGAGATAAACGTTAGTCGATAAGATTTTGGATATGGTGAATTTCCGAATGAGCAGCGGAGAATGAGACTCGAGTGGAGAGAACGACAAACCACGAGCACGAGAGTCCTCAAACTTCGGGGAAATTCCTGAACATTCATAAACAACCACGAAAACACGAGTTTGGAAAGGGTCGCCCCCCTCACGTCACGTTATTAAAGAAAATAGAAAATTAAGAAGATGAAAATGGATAAGCATGGGGTGCCTCCCACGAAGCGCTTGTTTTTGTTCACCGAGTCACATGAGCTTGACTCGATCCCCGAATTAATTCGTCCTTGGGGAGAGCAGATAAAACGGACACTCGGCACCATAAACGGAGATGCCGGGGTCAAAGACGGTATCCTCACTCCCGGTGGAGTGAAGGATAGGAGAAGTCACATTAAATGTCATGAAAGGAAGAAAGATTTTGATAATTATCATGATAAAATCTTCATTTTCAAAAGCATATTTCAATTTATCGTTAATTTGAATTTCATCGTTAAAGCTCATTTGTTTATTTTCAAAAATCTCGGGAGGGAGAGGTGGGGTGCTGTCATCAATAAGTATGTCTCCCCCCAGACTAAAATATTTGTCAAGATCAAAATGGAAGTAATCATACTCAGGAGGAGATATGATGTGAGCGAGTTCACCGGCGAACTCCTCATGACAAGAAGAAGAATCAATAGACGGAAGATCGGATTCAAAATCAAAAGCATCGTCATCATCCCCCGGCGGGATGGAATCAACATGAGAAAGTTCATCGGCGATCTCCTCAATAAGGGAATCACTCTTATGATGTATATCTTTAAGCTCGGGTTCTTTGTCGTACTCATCATTATCTTCATTCTGAAAATCAAAGATCGGATTATCTGGCTGAAGAATAAATTCTGAATCGAGATCGAACAAAGGATTGGTGATATTTGTTTTGAATATTTTTGAATCGAAAGGTTTCTCAGATACCCTTGGGATTGGAACAAGGTCATCAATTTCCTGAAGATGATTGATTTCGACTTCCTTGTCCCCCATTGACAAGGTATCTGATTCCTTAACAACTGAATCGATCTTAGAGTTAAATTCTTCTGACGGCTCGTCATCATCACTCTCACTGTCATCGGAGTATGTATAGTTTTTGGTAAAAGGAAGGCCTGGTCCTGGCTGAAATTGATAATTGTGACTGATATAATTGACTTGCTTGCCAAGGACCTCGATTTGTTCATTCATAACGGAATTATAACCGGAATAATGATCTTTTGGAACTTCGGCGTCCCATTGATAATGATGTTGTGTCATATTCTCGATCAAATCATAAGCTTCTTGTGGAGTTTTCCGCATGAAATTTCCGCCGGCTGCCAACATAATTCTGTCTCGATCATTCGGAGTTATGCCATTATAAAAGGTGAGGATTTGATCAAGAAGCAAAATATTATGGTCTGGACCTTTCCTTAACAACGATTTGAATCTTTCCCATGCGTCGAATACTGTTTCCATGGGCAATTGTCGAAAATTCAGGATGTCTCTCCTAAGCTGCACCATTTTAGAACGTGGAAAGTATTTTGAGAGAAATTTGACAAACATCTCTTCCCATGAATGAATTGAGTGGGTTTTAAGATTGTAAAACCAATTTTCAGCATCGTGGGATAAAGAGAATGGGAAGAGATTCAAACGTATGCTATCAAGAGAAACTCCATTTTGCTTAATGGATTGAGTGACGGATAAGTACTTGTTCAAGTGTTCGTTTGCATCCTCATCTCGAAATCCGTGAAATTGGCAATTTTGCCGGATCAGTCGAACCATATAACTTTTCAAAGTGAAGTCGGTTCCCGGGAATGATGACGGAATAATCGGTCCTCCTCTACCGATCAACGTAGGGCGATAGAAATCCTCCATGGTCCGAGGATCATGGGGATGAGTGGGTAGAAAATTAATCATAGAAAAGAATTAAACGTTATGAGGGTAAAGAAAATAAGAATTAAACGTTTAAGAGGAACGAGAAGAATATTTTTGAGTTTTTATAAAAGAAATGAAAATAAAAGAAATTTTTTTTAAAACAAATTATGAAAAGGAAAATATTTTTGGTTTTTTTTTTTTTTTTTTTTTTTTTTTTTTTTTTTTTTTTTTTTTAATTTTATTATTAATAGAAAAATGGAAAGCAAAATAAATTTTGAGAAGAAAATATTTTTGGTTTTTTTTTTTTTTTTTTTTTTTTTTTTTTTTTTTTGGTTTTTATAGAAAATATATACAAGGAAGGTTTTCAAAACACAATTTCGAAAAACGAAAATCAAAAATTCACTTCAACCTTCCCCGGCAGCGGCGCCAAAATTTTTGATGTATGTCGTTTTAAGTATAGTTTTTTAAACCGAAGAAATGCTTAGGAAAGTATTTCCTCGGGTCGTGTCCCAACGAAGGTGTGAATGGAATTTCGAATTCCCGATTCGTGAAACGTGTCGTGAAAGTGGTAAAAAGTGATGTGAATGAGATTACACTAATGAAATAGTAAATGAAGCGCAAATAATCAACTAAACACGTAAATCAAGTAAGGCAACTAGAAACGTAACGTAGAATCGAAAACGTAAGCTAAAACGGAAAATAAACGTTAACGAACGAAATAAAACGCGACTTTTATGCTACGCTACTCCTACGGACTTGGAAATAATTTTCAAAAATTAAAAATGATAAAAGAAAATTTTGAGAAAAAGAAAAATATTTTTTTGACTTTTTATATATTTTTTATGAATTAAAAACTAATTTAACTAATTAAAAATAAAAAGAAAATGCAAATAATGTGAGAAAAATGAAAAATAAATTTTGAAAATTATAAAATAACTAAAAAGAAATTTTAAAACTAAAAACTAATTTTTTTGGCTTTTTATGTAATTTTTGGAAATTAAAAACTATTAAATCTAATTAAAAATTCAAAATAAATTCAAAATAAATGAGAAAAATGCAAAATAAATTTCTAAAATTCTAAAATAAATGAAAATAATTTTCTAAAATATTTTTGGATTTTTCTTGGCTTTTTCTGATTTTTTTGGATTTTTTAGTAATTAAAAAGTAATTAAAAATGATTAAAAATGAGAATAAAATAGGAAAAATAGCAAATGAGCTCAGAAAAATATGAAAATTTCAGGGAAAATCTAAAATATTATTTTGAAACTAGGAAAAATATAAAATTTGGAAAATAAGCTCTAGAACAGATACTGGGCTTAAAACAGCTTATTAGGAGTGCTTATTTATAAGCACTCCTTGACCCAGTTGACCAAAATTTTGACCAGAAGTGTTTTTGACTATGTAAAGCTTAATGGAACAGATTTGAAACCAATGATCACTCAGAAACATAGATTATGATGCAAACAGGCTCAATAAGCACTTAATACAATAAGCAGTTGGTAAACGGCAAAAGCAAAAGGCTCACAAATGATATTAGCTACTGAAAAAAAACACAAAGTGACTAATATGAACCACCAAACTCAGATTAGAACAACTGAAATCCTCTTGCAGCCCTACTTAATGAAAATAGAACTTGTTTCAACCACCCAACTTGGTAGCTTATTTCAGGCACCCTAATAAGCAAATTAGACAATACCAAAAGGATTTTCTAAAAGTTCACCTAGCAAACTACTCATAAACCTCAGAATACCTAAATTCTAAATCCAATTGCTCCCTTAAAAAGGCCCTAGATCAGCATCTGTTGGAGCAGGTAAAATGCATCAGTTGACTTTTTATATGCACCTAAGCTTTGACTAATTCCAATTTTAACAGCTGAGATTATACCCTAAGTATACACAAATGATGTTTAACCACTAATCAAGCTTATGCAAACACAAAATGCAATTAAAAACCAAGTAAGCAAGAACAGATATGATGTTAAGCAGGAAATAATCAATATTAGGCTAAACTTTGACTAAAATGAAATTTTATTGAGTAAATTTGAACCTAAGTGTTATTTTAAACCAAGTTATGATGTAATTATCCTAAATGTACCCTACTGCCATCAAAATGCAATGATCTCAGATTCCTTACTCAGCTTATGAACACAGAAATGCAAATAGTTTTGAACTTGACTTCTATCAATTAAACCTGTGTGTTTTAAACTATTTATGCCCTGCTTATACCTAATGTAATCTACCTAAATCAAAAGGGAATCAAGGAACCTTCAATTACACAGTACGCTACTCTAATCCAAACATCCCATATGCGACAGATTTACTCAATACACCACCACAGATGGCAACTAATCCAAGCACCCCTGAACTGTCTAACTGTTAAAACTAAAAAAACATTCTAATGCAAACTAAACCTCAACCTAAGTGCAAACTATAATCCTCTAATACCAAATAACAAAGAAACACCGATCTCAGTCAATCACTATGGTCCAAACACCCTCTGAATCAGATGACTATCAACAAACTGCAGCAAATAAGAAACTCAGATCACCACCCTAATTCATATCAGAAACACAGAACCTAGACTATAAAGTAGCAATACAACAGTAGATCCTTAATTCAATACCAAACACTAATATCAGTTCTAACTATGATCCATTATGCTAAAATGAATTTAAAAACACAAATCCCAGATGAGTAAAGACAGAAAAGAAATGGAACAGTAGTCAAACAAAATTAAGATTCACTTGGAAATAAACTCAAACTATACTTAACTAAAATGCAAATATTAAATCATTACAGGAATAGACAATCAATATTAAATCTACACTACTTAATCTAAATTAGATTCAATAATCAGCTGATGAATATTAAAAATGAAAACGTACCACTCCTCTCAGCCAAACAGAGAGGTCTCCCTCACAGCCTGTCTTTAAGACAGGCCAACGGCTCCAAATGGCTGTCTATAATCTCCAAATAAGCTGAAGCTTATTGAAATAAGCTTTTCAATTGACCACTTTTGACCAAACAGAATTGAAACAAAATTTAACCAATCACAAAATAGTATTTAAAATAAAACAAGCTTATGAAATCTAAGAAATGATTTAAGGAAACTTAAAAGAAACAAAATATAAATTTGCAGACTAAAATTAAATGAAAATGAAAATTGGATTTATATTAAAATTGAAGAGAGTACAATAGAATTACAATATGAAAAACTAAATTAACATTACTCCTACTCCTAAAATTACCCCTAATCTAACCTAAAAATCTAACAAGTAACAATGATGTGAGGGGGGCTATTTATAGCCTGCTGAGGTGAATATCCCCTAATTCCATGCTGGCAATCCACTCCTTTTTGTGTTTCTTTTGATCCTATCTCAGCCATACGATCAACCTTGGCCACCAATCTTATAATATTGACCCTTGGATTAGAATTCACCTAATGATTGGCACTCACTTTCACACGGATCCATGACCTGGCACCTATCTGACATGTCAGGTGCCTTCTAGAACGCGTATGAAATTCCAAATAGACCCTTAATTGTGGTGAAAAAGGATGGGGGTAATTCTAGGGTTCGTGAAATAGTGTAATTTCTGGGTTGTGTTAATTTTTGGGGGCGGGTAAAAAGGGAATTGGGGGTGTTTGTATGTTTTATTATTTTTATTGTGTTGACCGGTTGGGATATGGGTTGACTGGGGTAGGGTAGCAGGCCGGGTCAAGGTAAGTGGGAGTGGGCCTTTGGTTTGTTTTAGGGCTTTAGATATCTTTGGGCTTGAGGGTTGTGGATCCGGTTGTATAGTTTTTACTAAGAGTAGTAAAAATCATAAGGACCAAAGTTGTAATTCTGAAAACGATAGGGACCAATTCTGTACATTTCCAACTTAGTATTCCAAGTGCTAATATTGTCATTCTTTGAATCGTGAAGGACCTCTTTTGACTTTTCTTCGGATATTTCTTCAAAGGACCACTTTTGTAATTATCTGAAACTTGAGGGACTAAATTCGCCAAATTCTCAAACTTTGATCAGGGATTTTTCTTGTAACTTTAAGAATATCTGGGGTTGGATTTGACTTTTTGATCTTTGACTTTGACCATTTAACTTCCTCGGCTTCGGCTTTTAACACTTTCCATTCTCGTGCTCGTTTTTGTCGGTTTTGCCTTGTTTTTGTTCATTTTTCACATATCCGTACCTGCACATACACAAACACAAAAACATGCATTCTCTTGGCATTTTTGGTTAGTATTCGGTATTTTTGGTCTGAAATAAGGCTTAAAAAGGATGAGTGATTAAGCACTCATCAATCACGATTTGTGTTGGAGGCTTACAGTGACAGTGATTATGCTGGAGCTAATTTGGATAGGAAATCCACAACAGGAGGTTGTCAATTTCTTGGAAGAAGACTCATCTCTTGGCAATGCAAGAAGCAAACCATTGTGGCTACTTCTACAACTGAAGCAGAATATGTTGCAGCTGCCAACTGTTGTGGTCAGGTACTTTGGATTCAAAATCAGATGTTGGATTATGGGTTTAACTTTATGAATACTAAAATCTACATTGATAATCAGAGTACTATTTCCATTGTTAAAACTCATGTTTTTCATCAGAGAACCAAACACATAGAAATTAGGCACCACTTTATAAGAGATGCAAATGAGAAGCATCTAATTCAAGTGCTTAAAATCCATACTGATGATAATGTGGCTGATTTGTTAACAAAAGCTTTTGATGGACCTAGGTTTAATCACCTAGTTGTCAACATTGGGATGGTTAACCCTTGAATGCTATGTTTGAGGGGAGGCATAAGCCTCAGGGGAGGCATATGCCCCAAGGGAGGATTGTACATGTTGTAATTAAGTAGATTATTATGTTTTCTAGAATTAAGTTTACTAACTTTGTTTTGCAGGTTGTTACTAATCTTGTATATTATTATGTTTTGTTGTGTTTCTGTGTTTTGTGTGAATGTCTGGTTTCAGGTCATGTTTCTGCTGATGTTCAAAGATCTACATTCAGTGGCATTAGATGTAAAGACATTAAAGTAACATATTATTCTTCAGTGGAAAGTTTGGTACAACCATTACAAAGATCTGTCATCAGAAGGAACACAAAATACATCATTCAACAACAACCAACCACCATCTAACCACCACATCCCTAAGCAACAACCTAATCCATCTTCCTCTTTCCTTTCCCCAAGTCCTTTGGGTCTGGCATCTTCTTGTGGATTCCTCTAGATTGCATGTCTTTGTTCCAGAGTTTGGGAGCTGCAAGACCAAGCACCACCTTCAATGGACCCTTCTTTCTACTTGAGGACTGTGGCTCTTCAGGGACAGAGATTCTTCTTATATCAGCACAGACTCTTTCCATCTCACGTGTTAAGAATGCTGTAACAGGGGTGAAATCAGGGACAACCATAGCTAGAGGAGTTGGTGTTTCCTTAGCCTCAGTGGTTTCTTCTGATGAGGTTGGAGATGGACATAACTCTGAAGGACCTTCATTCAAATAGTAATATGATCTTTGTATTTGAGGTATGTCAAAGGTAGAGTCTGATGAATCAGAAGAAATTTCAATGACATTGGGAGATGGCTTCATGGTGTAAATGTGTGAAAGACTTTGGGATATGTTATTTGTGGAATGGTGAGTTGATTATGACTTGAAGACTTCTTTTAAAGAATTGATTTGGGTTAACTGCGAGTTAATGTAAGTTAATGAGAGGTAGTTGAGTCAGTAGCAATTACTAAGTGTGCAAGTTGTCCACTTAATTGGATACTTCGGATGAAAGTCAATGGTTTGACCAACATGCTGCTGATACTAGTTATCTTGTTGTTAAGTGTGTTCCTGCTGATGGATTAGTCAAGTTCAAATTATTCAGGGGAATGCTAATAAGAAGAATTAAAACAACTAATAATAAAACAAGGCAAATTTTATTAATTCTTCAGAGGTACAATACAAGATAATGACAATGAAAGATTAACAACAAAGCTCCTATTCTACTTTGCCCTTGCCCTTGCCTTCAACAGTCTTCTTCTTGCCATTATTGTTGATGTTGAAGAGTCCTTGCCATTGAGGACAGGGCAAACCTAACATAACTTTTCTGGTCTTTGGCAATGGGGAATTCACTTTTCTTTTTCTTGGACGAGATGACTGAGGCTTCTCAGGGGTTGTAGGGGTGTATAGTGCATCATTATCATCATCTTCTTCATCAGAAGAAGTGAAGAAGATGAGAGACTCCTCAGGATTGGGAACTCTGTTTGCCCTCTCCAACTCATTCCACCTTCTCTCCATCTCTCTCTGGTACTCAGGATCATCAATTTCAGAGGGATATGGTGGAAGATCTTCTGAAGATGATGAACTAGGTGCAGGCACATCATGTTTCTTCTTCTTGGCTTGTTCTTTTATGAGACCACGGGGAAGTGTTGGCATTCGGAGTGGTGGTGGAGATCTTAGTGAGTCAGATGTATCTAATAAGTCAGAAGAAAGGTTGATGATGGATTGATTGGAAGCCATGGATGTATTGTTATTTGGAGATATGATAATTAGGGATTTGATTTGAAGTGGAGAGATTTGGGGATAATTGCCTTTATTTATAAGATCACCCAACCGCGTGTCTTTATTACCATTAATGCGAGGCAGTTTGGAGATAATTAAGGGTTCTTTGAAATTTGATTTGAGAGATCTTTTTCAAAGATATTTGGTTTCCACTGACGGGTAGATTCTGCTGGTAGATCCTGCGGATGGTTTCTGTTGACCATAGTCAACGTTTGACTAATTTCTGCGGATTGACCATATGCTTTCAGCCGTTTGATTTGGTTTCTTCGGAAGAGTCAGTTAATTGGGATTTGCCTTAGTTGATTATTGGTCAAAGATTTCTTTCCAATAATTCATATCAGTTTCATTCCACGTTTGGTAACTTCTATAATTAACCAAGACGTGCATATCCCACTCCCAATATAACTGATTCCCTCTCGCTATATAATTTCAAAAACCATTTCAACATTTTTCTGAACACCCAACCCTAATTTTGTATTCACATTCAATGGTTGAACTATATTTCAAAGGAGATCATAACAAACATGCCTTTCTTGGTCGTGGAAAGGGTGATGCAGATTATGTGGGCATGATGGAATTTCTTCAAAGGTCCAAGATTCGGTATGCTCTGCTCCAATACCCAAATGTTATTCATGAGTCTCTTGTTGCACAATTTTGGGAAACGGCACAAACAAGGACTGTTGAAGATGGACCACCAGAGATTGTTGCTGTCATTGATGGGGAAGAATATGTGGTTACTGAGTCTTTGGTCAGGACCAAATTACAGTTGGATGATGAAGGAGGGGTGATTGATTTGCCTAAGAGTGAGATCCTTAGAGGGCTTCAGGCTGCTGGTTATAGTGGTGATGGGAAAATATGGTACAAGAATCTGTTTTGTCCAAAATGGAGGTTCTTGACACACACATTGCTTCAGTGCATGGGTTCTAAGTTTGGTGGATGGGATCAATTCTCTACAGACATTGCTCTTGCCATTGTGTGTCTCTCTCAAGGAAGAACATTTAACTTTTCTAGGTATATCTTTAATGCTATGCTTGAAAATGTTAAGGATACCAAACTTAAATATTTAATGTATCCTAGGTTTCTTCAAATCATTTTAGACATTGAGACCAATGACCCCACTCACTTGCCTGTTAAGGGTTTATCTAAAAAGTTGTTTTCCCAAATGAAATTTAAATTTACTGGTGAAGAAAGACCCTTACTGCCAGCCATGTTGCCTGGTGGCCATGCTCCTGATGGTATAGCTGCTGATGTAGCTGTTGATGCCCCGGTGGGCAATCCCCCTGATGGAGAAGCAGCTGATGTAGCTGGTGGTGGTCAGGATTCTTCTGATGCTCAGGCACCAGAGGATTCTCCTGACAGAACTGAAGATGCTCCTGATGCAAATGCTTCAGTTGCTTCTGATGTTCAGCCACCACCCTCTCCTGTACCTTCACCTATGGATATCAATTCTCCTGAGCATGAGCTCAATGAGAATTTAGACTTTGATCATCCTATACACTCACCACAATTTACAAGACTTCCTTCTCTCAGTCCTTTGAGACCTCAATTTGAGGATCATGTACATGTAGATGTAGATGTAAATTTAGATAATTCTACTCACAGGACCAATGATGCTTCCAATACCACAGATATCCCTGTTGGTGGAGCTGAAGGTCCTGTTACTCTCACTTCTGTATCAGCTTTGTTAAACAGGTATGTATCTAAGGTTGGCAAATTGGAGAATGATCTGAACTTCACCAAAAAGAATCTCAGCAATGTTGTTCTGACTCTAATTGGAAGAGTTAAGAAGTTGGAGGGTAAGCTTAAGCAAAGGAGGAAACAAGGTGTGGTGTATGACTCAGATGAGGATTCTACTAAAGCATCTGACAACATTGACTTGGAAGGCCTTGAACTTCTAGCTGCTACTACTTTGGAGAGTGTTCAGAAGCATGCTGACATTAGGCCTGAACCATCTGTTGCTCACACTGCTGATGTTGCTCATTCTACTGATGCAAGTGTTCCCAAGGACTCCAGAGATAAGAAGTCTGATGATGTTGCTCATTATGTCAGAAGGAAGCATTCTGCTGATAAGAAGTCTGCTGATGCTCCTAGCAAGAAGACTTCTGCTGATGTTGCTAGAAAGGAATCTTTTCCTACTACTTTGCTAGAAGTAGGCACTCATGGTCCATCAGTTGATATTCCAACTGATTTTCCTCATGATTCTCCTGATAAGACTTTTGTTCCTCCTGAGAAGACAGATAAAGGAAAGTCTATATTGATTGATCAAGACATTCCTTCCAGAGTGAAAACCAAGGTGGAACTTGCTAATGAAAAACTTAGTGAGAATGTTGCTGTACATTTGCAAGCTAAAGAGGATGCTGCAGTTACTAAAGTTCAGTTGGATTTGAAAGTCTCAGAAGCATTGGCTAGGAAAATTCAAGATGATTTGGATAAGATGGGACCTCAATACACTACAATCTTTCCTGCTGAAAGAAAGAAGGAGCTTGATGAAATAGCTAAGAATCTTACTGCTGAACAATGGGAAAACTTGGCTGAACAGGCTGCTTCCAAGCCCAATTTGGGTAAATCTGAGCTTGGAGTTGATAATCCTGCTTTTGTTCAGATGATGGTTGAAAGAGGAAGATTGAAGAGACAACAGGAGGCAGAGATTAAAGCTAAGTATCAAAAAGAAAGACCTTGGACAAAGAATGAAATCAAGAAATATATGAGGAATTTTGTGAAGAACCAGGGATGTTCTATGTTTGGGTCAGGCTGGACTCAAAAGAGGGTCTGGGGATTTTCAGATCAGCAGTTGACCTACTACTATGACAAGATCATTTCCAATCATCATTCTTCTGGTATAATGGTTCAAGATGTGTTGGAGTTTAGAGGAAGACTTTTAGATGAGCCTCAAGCTAAGAAAGCAAAGCTTCATGACTCTGCTGCTCAACCTGCTGAGTCTATTGGGTCTTTTCATGGTGGTTAGGAGAATGTGCAATTTCCTTCATTCTTACCTCAAAAAGATGATACTCCTGATGATCAGAAGGATGATACTCCTGATGCTCCTATGGATGATACTCCTGCTGCTTCTCATCATGATACTACTGAAGCTCAAAATGATGTTACCAATGATGCTTCAGAAGATGTAACAATTGCAGTACCTGATGATGATGATTCTGCAGATGTTCCTGCTGATACTTCTCAACAAGTGCCTAAAGAAGAACCTGCTGATGGTCCTTCTATTCCTGTTACTGGTACTAGGAGAAAGACTAAAGCTATCAAGAGGAAGGCTCCAAAAGATATTCCTTTAGAAGATAGTACTACTTTTCTTGATTATGCTTCTGATGATGGTCAAGACCCTGTTGTATGGGAGAAAATTGTGAAGTGGGAACTTGTTGACTCTGAGCTTGGTCAAGGAAAAGTGAATGTCATAACTAGACAAGATGGATCTACCAAGACATTCTAATTTCTGAGTCAGATTTTATATATGGTGGACAAACAAGATCTTCTCTCACTTTATGATTTGGTTACCAAGTATTATCAAACTCATTCCCCTGATGACATTGGAATGTATTTGATGGGTGATTTGCAGATTCTATGTGATTCTTATAAAGGTAATTCTGGCATAAGGTTTCAAGTATGGAAAGGTCAAAAGACATGGGTGGTTGACTATTGGAAGTTCTTTCCTCTACCTAATGTTCACATGATTGTCACAACCACTGGGAAGACCTTATATTGCTGGGCTGATGTTCTTTACCCAATCACAAAAGAAGTCATGAATCTCATGCTGGAGACAAAGTTATCTGTTCCTTTGGATATGACTGAAAATGATCTTCATCTTGCTAAACAATTGGTAAGGTTCATCAGAAGAAGTATTTTAACTAAGAAGGAACTGGCAACCAAGCATGGAATTTAAATGGATTCATATCTGCAATGAGCTGATCTTGGTATTGTATATTATTGTATATTGTTGTATATTTCTTTATTTAAAAAAAAAAAAACTAACATTTTTGTATAGTTTTGTGTATGTTGTATGCAGGTTTGGTGTTGATTCTAATCACACTCTTTCTGGTCATCAACTTGCCTGATGTTGACTATTCCATCAAAAAGTTGGCTAGTCCAAAGGGTACAGCTTTGGTAAAGACTCATCAAATCTGTTGATAGCTGTAATGGTTTGCTCAAAATCATAGGGTTTTTAACTCACCAATGCTTTGTTGCTGAGTAGTTGAAATGGTTGTCAATTGACCATGGATTTTTCCTTTATGGATTCCAAATAATTGGCTAGCCCACATGTATATGGCTTGTGGTAAAGGCAGTGGAAAACCATATTTGGTATTCAATTGACCAAGATGATAATTCATCAATAATTGACTAGTCCTGAGCAAACGGCTACAGGTAAAGACATATCAAATCCGTTTATAGCTGATGATTTGCTAAAAATCATGTGGTTATCAGTGTACCTTTGAACACTTGGCTACTCCAGTAGTGATGGCTATTGGTAAAGAGACATCAAATCCATTATTTTCAATGATTCACCTCTCACAGGAGTTAACACACCTGGATGTGATGAGAATAGTATAAAACTTATATGTTTTGATGTACATTTAGTCTTGTGTTGCTGCAAAGAATGGTGTTTTTCAAATGTTTGCTGATCATAGAGATTTTGCTTATGAAGATTCTTTGCTGCTGATGTTTATTCTCAATCCTCTGGTTTGTACTATTGGCGATCTATCAAGAAATCTTGAACTTAACTGTGTCAAATTCAAGATTAGGGGAGGATTGTAAGGAATTGTTGAAGATACTACTGACAGATACTGCTGACAGGTTCCTGCGGAAGGCTTAGTGACTTTCTGCTAATGACTGGTTTCTGCGGACGTATAGAGATCCTACGGATAGAGTTTAACAGTGGATATAACTTATGTATTTTAGGACAAGATATGTAGAATATCTTTTATTGGTTTAGTATTATTCGTTTCTTTTAAGAAAGGTTAGGGTTTCCACTAGTATATAAGGAACCCTAGGTCATTGTAATAGAAACAAGTTTTTAGTACGAGTTTCATTAGTAAAAGTTTATCGATCCATAGAGGATTAAGTTTAGTATACGTTTGTTTTTATATTCCGCATAATTACAAATTCACAGAGATTATCTAACTTAGTCTAGCTAGTGATTACATTAGTTGGCTAACGATCTATTGGCTCGTGATCTATCAAGGAATAGATCCCTACAGATAATCAAAACACTTGGAGTACTTTAAAACATTAACGCATATATGGGGGTAATAAATGATGTTCTTCCCCATTACTTCTTAAGACTAGTACTTTACCCCCATGAGTCCCAATCATCCCAAAACAATATGTACAAGATATGACTCGACTTAGCAACTATGTAATCAATTAGACAATTAACTAAGGGTTTAAACATGTAACAATAATGCACTAAAGATAAGTGCATACAAGCTAGGCTAAGATGATTTGGGTGTACATTTGGGGGAGGATTGTAAACAAATTCTTCCTTTAAGTAACCGAAATGCATTATTCAGAATTTCTTCCTTTCGGTATTTCCAATCACTTAAAGTTAGAAACGAAAAAGATAGGCTCTGAGGGGTGTACTAGGGGTATCATGTACTAAAAATGAGTACATCGCAAGGGTGTGGGAGAATTACTTTACCAATGAAGTCAATGTAATTATAATACAGGTGTAAAACAAGGCCTCTTATCATATAGCAAATCCTAACTACACGGATGTAGTCTCACTATCGATCTCGGGATGCATCACTAATGCTAGTTCTAGAATCTAAATACTACCGGTACACTCACAAGCATCAAAGATGAATGCTTTTTCCTAAAGATCTAAAGGCGAATCTCACATTTTTTTTGGGTGGAAATTTTTGAGTGGCACGGTTTTTGTGCTAGTCATATAATTCCTATCCATGAGACGCTTATTAAGACTAAAGTTTCACTCCTATGTTACAAAAAATTTTAAAATTGGTGCCAAAATTACCCTAACAAGTATTTCTCTTAGTTTTACTACACATTTACCTTTAAACAAAACAAAAATCAAGTGGAGTTGTAGTTTCTAAGGTATCCAAATTTACCCTCCCCACACTTAAATCGAACATTGTCCCGAATGTTTCAAATAAAAAATGTGAAAGTAAAGATAAATGAAAATGAAAGAAACTAATACTCCCTTGATTCGCTCGGTATGGACGATTGTGGGAACATGGTTAAATCTTCCTCCAAGAAAATGAATATGAAAAGCTTCACTCCTGAAATAAAATCATCTTCTTGTCCAATATAACCTATAAACAACTAAGAAAATAAACACAAAACCTCGTATAAAATCGGCGGTAAATTCTATGTGGAAAACTAGAAGGGGGGGGGGGTTGAATAGTTTTACGTCTTTTTAATTTTATGAAAACTTAGTTGTTTAAAACAAAACTTCGTTTCTAGTTTATGTGAGATCAATACATGTATACTTATAAGTACTTATATCTACGTAAGTAAATAATAACAATATGGATGAGTATGACTTATAAGAATTAATATCTACGCAAGTAAACAATAACAATATAGACAAGTATTTTTACGTCCCTTTTTATTTATGAAAACTTAGTTTAGTTTTAAAGTCTTGTTTACTCTTAAAAACTTTGATTCAATCTTATGTGAATTCAAGTCTTGAACAATATGAACAACTATATCGAGGTATGAAAAGTAATAACGAAGTAAGCTAAATATGTACAATCAACACATGCATAATATAGACAATTATAGCTATATACGAGATGTAAGTAAGTAAGCTAAGTAATAAGTTAGAGTTGGAAAGATCTAACCGCGAGACAAAGGATTTATAGTGGTTCGGCTACAAGGACACCTTCCTTGCCCTACTCCACTCCCCGAGTCACCTACTCGAGAGTTTTCTTCACTATGTCAACAAGCTCCCTTATGGCGGAGAAAACCTTACACAACTTTTGCTTACACCAATTAACGACACTAAGCTAAATGTCGAGTTCTAATCCTAGCTAGAACCAATCTCACAACTTCTTCACGACTTGGCACACCTTCTTCACGACTTGAACACACCACTACTACTTCACAACTGCACACTACTATACTACTTCTTCTTCTTCACACCACTACTTATATCTCACTACTTCTATTCACAACTTCTACTCCTAGATCTATCTAGTTACAATACTATCACACCTTTACAAAGAATGTACACAACAACTAGACTATATACACAAATCTACAATACTTCACATCTTGATGTTGAAGGAGTATTCTTCTCTTGCACTTTGAGAGATGAGAGGTGAGGGAATGAATCACTTGAAACAATGATTAAAAATTATATGATCAAAGGGTTTTTAGGAGGATGTTTAGAGAGATTTGGATCTGAAAATTTTCGTGCAAGAGGTAAGAAAAATACCAGGTTTGATGATTACAAAATCTAAACTCATTAAACTAAAAATTAATATATATGCAAGTTTTTAGTGTGAGTTTATATCACTTCTCCCCCTTTTTGTTAACATCAAAAAGTTTATCCCGACGAATGTATAGCTCCCCCTTGAAGTATACTCCCTCTCGTTTTGAGGTCATAAGAAATCGAGATATGGAATGCTTGCAAAAATATTTAGAGCACAAGCAATATATATATATATATATATATATATATATATATATATATATATATATATATATATATATATATATATATATATATATATGTGTGTGTGTATATATATATATATATATATATATATATATATATATATATATATATTTATGCATGGAACAAATATAAGATAACTAACAAGAATAATTTAAATAGATTATGTTGAAAACATAATCATTAATACATAAGCATATATATATATATATATATATATATATATATATATATATATATATATATATATATATATATATATATATATATATATATATATATATAGAGGTTGGTTCATGAAAAAAGTATCATTTGGTGGAAAAGTGAGAAAAGTGTCTCCTCCTCCCTCTTTTTTTTTTCTCTACGAAGTACAAGGGCCTGTTTGTCACTTTTCTTATTTTTCAGGGTCTGTTTTATAAATCATATCTACTTTTTAATTTTTACTCATCGTATGAATTTGTTGTGAGGCCAGAGTTCGTGCGTTAAGACTTCTTTTATTTCTTAAATTTCTGAACCAATCCATGTTTTTTTTCTTTTTTTTAACTTATTGTTTTCTTGTTTTGACTTTTTTTTCCCTTTATTTCATTTTTTTACGTAAACAACAAATAGCATAACGATTTGGAGGTTACATTACATAAAAAAGGACTATTTCAATGGCAATAATATTCATTACAATGAATGTTAAAGATCATGAGAAATTAAGGTTGTTGACATTTAGCCTAAGCTTGACCTTGTGACTTCAAAAGCTAGAAAGCAAGCAACATTAGTTGGGATACTTCGACCGGTTGCAGGTCCGAAACCTTTATACAAACCTCCGATTCCTTCGGATTTAAGAATCTTTTTGCAAGCATCAATCGACCAGGAATACTTAGGGTTCTTATAATCATCATTCTGTATCACACTCTTGACACATCAGTTGGGTAAGCTGAAACCCAAAATGTACCTCCTGCTAAGCCTCCCGCCTTCATTAGTGAACCACGGCCTAACCTAGAAATGTCGGTTCCACCAGCCATATATTGTTTTATAGCCTCATAGACACCAAACATTTTAGCGTTTCCAGGAACTTCACGAGCTAGTGTGGGAACTAATCCTTCGAAAAGGCCTCTAACACCTCCTTTAGTCCTCAAAACCTGCTTTGCTACGTCCATTGGACCACCATACTTAACCGTAGTTGTGACAGCTGCACCAGCTTCTGCCACCACACCTGAACCTGCACTTGCACATGCACCTTGGGCCTGCAATTTACATCGAATAATAAGTATATGCACCTATATTATGATATCAAACCTGATACTGATCCAATATCATGAACGATTATGATATCAAACCTGACAAGTATCTGCACCAAGATGCACCAAGATTTAAAGCAAAAAAGCCAACTTGACTGATACAATTTAATAGGTTACTAAACCATGGAAGCAAAGATGAATATAAAAACCAAATATTGCTTACTCTTGATGGAAGACCACCAACTCATCAAAATCAAGTGGCTCCACTATATGCGTTTGTAGCACATTCCATTGAGATTCTATCACATCCACCTGGAAGAGGATACAAAAAGATTTCATAGAATCACCAGGGTATCATAGTATTATCATATACTAGCTGGGATAGGCTAAAAAAAATCATATATGCTCCATCAATCATGTAAAAAGGTGCTTGATTTTTACTAATCCTACATCGATATAAAACTAAAGATTTCTAATTAAGAATGCCATATGCTCTCTAACCGCCACATAGGTCTAAAGTATTACCGAGTTTGATGAGATGTGGAACCATTTACACGATCAGTGTGACGTTTGGAAATTTTGAGTGATCCTGCTACATCACAGATTCCCATGATTTCTCTAATTCCATTTGTGTTCGCTTTAGCCCAAGTAAATACTCAAATACCCTACGGTACCTGTCAAATAAACGCTTGTGGTTATCTTGCTGAAAATAAAAGTATACTACATCTCAGAATAGACAAGTTTTTGTCTAAAATGTAAAAGATATAGGAAAACTTTACTAGTTTTGGGGTCACAGTCACAAGCAACTAGTAGCCTACTAGTACAACGTTGTCTCCATACAGTTTTCCACTATCCCGAGTCTATGACTCACTAATAATCTCAGTGTTAGGAAGCTCCCATATTCCAGCAGGGACAACACCTGAAGGTAACTCAAGTTATAAGTAATGGGATGCACTAAAGTAACTCAAACGGATGCACTAAAGGTCCTCAAACGGATGCACTAAAGGTCATCAAACGGATGCACTAAAGTACCTCAAAAGCTTTAAGTACTAAAGTACCTCAAGTATTCAGGTCCAATTCCACCAGGGATGTCTTCATGGGTCAAACTTAGTGTCTTGAAAGTTGGTAATAACATCGTTTTAAGGTGAAATTCCACCTGACTTTACTACAGGTCAGATAAACAACCCAAAATGAATGTTGGTAATGGTTTCACAACTATACCTACCAGAAAGAGAAAATCCCAACAAAAATATTGTTAGTGATGAATAAGTGAGCAAAAATCTTGTAACATAAAAAGAAGGTTATTCACTAAACTCTGATGGTTCAAATGCACTTACAGATTCATAAAATGAATGAATCTGGTGGGGTTCAAGATCTGCAATGGTGCTTGGAAAATTTGTAAGAAGTTCTAACACGAATGGCTCATTCTCCCCAATCTGTAACAGAGAATAGGTTAAATCAGTTATAATCATCATGTATATGCATGAAAGGTAGTGCCAAATTATAAAGATACTAAAGAGGGGTCATAGTATATATTACCTGTACTAGAACAAATTTACGCTTGCACTTCTGAGCAATCTTAAAAAATGTGTCGCAAGCCATGTCCTGAAATGAGAAATTAACCTTCAGTTGAGCTATCATTTTGGGACAAGATGTATTTACGAGAGCAATAACTCCTTTATATAAAAGCCTAAATGATAACCTGAAATCCTGGATGGACCTCATGCATGAACTCAAACAACTTATTTACCACAGTTTTTAAGAACTTCCAATGAGCACGTAAAAAGCGTGCATACTGTCCAACAACATACCTGGCAGGAAACAAACGAATGAAGATTAAAACCAACGTTATAAAGAGAGACCCACCAGATTGTTATAAACTTGACAAAATTAATTAAAACAGTTAAGGACCATACATGATAGTACTGGCAATAACAGCTTTGTTGTCCTTCCCTTTAGATTTTAGATATGTGGATTGTTACCTTTAGAGAAACCACATCCTAGAATATCAATTGCCCAGGTCTCAAAGCCAGCCTACTTGAGAAGTGGCATTGTGTATCTCCATTCTAAACAAGAGATGAAGCATGAATAGATTCAGTAAAATACAAATGGATGCACTAAAATACATACGGATGCACTAAAATAAAAGAGGCTTTGGATGGGTGTGGGACTGTGGGTTTCTACACGTAAAATGAACATATGAGAACTGAGAAGTTATGGACAATAATATAAAAGAACATACAAACATAATGTAGTTTATTTAATAACGACTCTGCAAATCTTAAATTGTCTAAAATCACCACAAGATGACCCCATATCAGTCCCAATACAATAAAACACACGAAAATAGATAATGTGAAGATACATGTACCTCTGAAAATGTACCATTTAACTTATTCAGTAGTGTCGATTTTCCAACTAACTATAACCCCACAAGACCAACCCTCGCATCTCCACTTTTTGTAACATGAAAACCTTCTCCAGCACCACCACCTCCCTTTGTTGTAGGTATGAGAAGCTCTCTTCTAAATTTTGCAAGCTTAGCCTGAGATCACAACCAAAACTAAACCATTTCAGTCTGCTAAAAGGTCAAGTATAGGCCCAAAAGCAGTCTCATTAAAGCAAATAACTTATTTTCCTTCAGCAATCCCAAGTGTTGTGCAGTTGGTTTATTCTTTTGGGTCTTTGCCATCTAAAAGGACAAAAAAGAAAAATAATATTTTCCAACACTTTAGACGCCAAGTAAATTTCCATGTGAAAAGTTAATGCAATATGCATACAGGCCAAGTAAACGAATAGACATGCTAAGAGTATATCCTTTTACTGATGCTCTAAGCATTACTCACTGATGCACTAATCATACTCGCTGATGCACTAATCATACTCACTAATGCTCTAATATAATATTGGTGTTTTTATTCATTACAGATTGATGTTAAAATTCTCATTAACCGAATAGAGTGAAGGAGTATAAATAACCAAAGCCTTCTATCACTACAATACTTTCCTTAATCAGATACTTTGCATAATATAACATGACGTAGACAATAGAGTTTGATTGTGTTTCTGCTGTTTGAGATACTAATGATCAGATACTCACATGATAAGATATTTAAGATTTTAGAAAAATTTAAATATTTATATAACTGAAAAATAAGGTGATCGAAAATGACAATTTGTTTATAAAAAGGGGTGCTTTTTAGTGTAATGGAACTGAAGATGTCACAGAATAGTATACAAGAATGGTAAAAGATGTTATCTTTCTTTAGCTTGGAATAATCATGTTTGTTGCAGTGAGTATGAACTGGTTCCAAAAAAGATTATTTGACCATACATAATCAGCAGCGAAGTTTACGTATCCAAAATTAAAATTAAAACACCCCCTAGAGCATTATAACCTATTGCAGTGAGTATGAACTATGTAACCAAATCTAACCTTTGATCATATTTGTTTTTGGGACCAATACATAATGCAAGTAAGCATAATTTGCTTCACTAAAGATAAACGATCCAAAGTTTCATGTATTTTAACAAGATGTTTGGAACTAAACAAAGGTAAAAAATATATACTTATGCCTTTGATTCATCGGCTCTCCTATAAATACATACTGTTGCACGCTTTGATATATGATAATAAAGACCCGCAATAAATCAAGTTGCTAGTTACACTGTATGGAATAAATTTTCATGTCACCACCTACATCCGAAAATACTCACCTTCAAACTTGAAGAACATAAGCTTGGCACGAAGAAGCAGCTGCAAAAACTCACGAGCTAAAGGAAGCACCTGTGTTAAACAACAAAAATACTTAACCACTAACTCCACAAAACTCACGTCTACATTTTGAGTGCCTATCATTATACGAAGAAAGTAGGACATGCTATAAGATTAGAATAAATGGGAAAAGATATATTGCAGGCCATCTCTAAACTAAGTTTAACCAAAGCCCGCTAATTCTGGATTACCTCATATGAAACGGATGCACTAAATTACCTAAAACAGATGCACTAATCATACATACCAATGCCGTAACATTTTTTTTCAGATGCCTTAGATTAATTCAATCTGATGCTATTTCATGAAACAAACAGATGCCTTAAATTAATTCATGATGCTTTAATCTCACTAACAGATGCACTAATTATCAAAAATAGATTATGCCCTAATTATTTAAATTGATGATTTAATCCATATAACATATTTCAATTTACGGCACTTAAGTGCCTATAATGCTTTAATAAAACAAACAGATGCTCTAATCAATAATCAAATTTTAATCTCGCTAACAAGTATGCCCTAGTTTATTAACATGTTGCTTAAATCCTTATAATAGATTCAAACATATTATATACATAGATGCTCTAATCTATCAAAAAAGATGCTTTAACATATTTATATACATAGATGCCCTAAAATGTAATTTTAAGACCATAATAGTAGTCTGTAATTAAAAACTTACAGTTTTATGATATCTCTGGAGATGATGAAGGTGGATATGATGACAGTGGAGTGGTGGAGATGACGACGGGAATGATGACGGTGACGGTGGAGATGATGACGTAAATGATGACGGTGGAGATGATGATTGTTGATGTTGTGGTGGTGCGGTGGTGATTGGCGGCGATGTGGTGGATGTGTGGTGGTGGCGATGATTGGCGGTGTGGTGGTGATTGGCGAAGAGGTAGCTGTGTGTGTGTATGTGTGTGTCTGATTAAATGATGCGTTCCTCTTTACTTTTGTTTTTTTTTTTTTTTTTTTTTCTACCTTGAAGTTTCAGTTATGTTCGCAATCTACCCTGTAATTTTTTTTCTCACTTTTCTAACGAATTGCACTTTATATATATATATATATATATATATATATATATATATATATATATATATATATATATATATACTAGATTTCGAAGCCCGCCCGATGGGCGGGCATGACTTGTAATTTACATTTTAATTTTGTGATGTAAGTGTATTAGTTATCTTTTATATTAACAATTTATGTATTATGAATCATGTTCTTCATATTTTTTAATTTTTGTGAAGTAACTTTCATATGATCATGCATAATAAGTATTATGACATTTTACTGGAGCGTCTTTAACTACTACTGTACATGATTCCATTAACATATCTCACAAATTGTTACTACAAAAAATAGATCTTACAAATGAATGAGGAATATATTCAGATCATTATTGACCATTCGCCTCGATAACTTGTTTTGAATTATTACTCAACCCATCGACCGGCTTTGAGACCCAAAAGTCTTGATGATGGAAAGAATGTCCGTCATAGATGACATGGCACTCAATTTTCTTACCTACAGAAAGTCTTGAGAACTACCTGGTTTCACAACTGTTCTTACCTATAGAAATTGAGAGAAATGTTAACCACTATGTTAACAAAGAAGTAAAAAATTAAAACTCAAGACAACAATTTTCCCTTTCAATTAATAAATGATATTAGTCTCAAAATGATATGGATCCTTAGTCATCATCAGTCAAGATATCAACATCTATGGCACGGGAATTAGCCGTGGCTTCCTTTAACGCATTATCAGTTTCTTCATGCCCCAACAATATAGAAGTCTTGGAGATAATTCCTTCCTTTCTTGCTAAGTTTTGAATGTTTGACGACCTTTAGGCACGCGAAATACAGAGACCATTGAACGGCGAATGCAACTAATATTGAGTTGTTGATAATCTTATTAATGGTCAAACCGTCAAACCATTAAAATTAAGACCTTAAACAATAATTAGAGGAAGAGCTATATCATCATAAATCCTGTGTAAACATCTTATATATAGAAAACAATTCAATTGGTTTCACATTCATAATAAAAGAACATACTTTTCCAAACCTATATTAGTTACACCAATTTGTAGAAATATGATAATATAGCATATAACTAAGTAAATCATAATGCAACAAACTTGATAAGAAACTGTATAAATGATTGAAAATTTTCTTTCATTAGATATAGCATTTCTTGTTTTTGAGATACTATAATGGGACATTTTACACGTAACTTTTAAATGGCTCAGTCCCATTTTGTAACAAAGAATTATGTAACTGTGACTAATCTATATCAGAATAGATACATTTCAAAATGCAATGTCACGGACAATAAATCCCCGTAGCACTAACGGCTACAAATATCCATTTTATAGTAATTACAATAGTAGATTTCTTACACTTTTCATTTCCTCCGGAAACAAATATTGAGTGGCTAGAGTAATCTGTTGCAAGAACTTCACATAATCCGCCCGACACAACCATTTTGTTGACTTCAATGTATATAGTCAAATTGGATTCACTTATATAATCCCTCAATTGATCGAGCATGTCAAGAGCGGCATGCATATCACCTCCTACTTCATCAGAAAAGTCCATTACTCTCCGCCTACAACACAAACCGACCCAGTTAAAAGTATATGGGCCGAATATGCAACCTCTATTTAAACCAAAGTATACCATGGGCGCTTCAACAATGCAAAGAACTTACCAATTGTCATTAGTTATCTTATCTATACATAAGCCTACATCTATCTTTTAGATGTTAATAATGGAGTACACACCGCAAATATGGACCTGTTCAAGACCGTATAGTTGGTCGGTTGCATATGCTTGATCGAGATCCCCTTAGTTGGATGAAGTACAGTAGCTAGTAATCTATTACAGTTTAATTTTAGTACACTAACTTCTGGATATCTGGATTACCTAACATTGCGACCATATCGGTGAAAAAAGGGCCTGGTATATCGTTTTGACGTTTACGAATAATAATTCGTCATTTGCACCAAGCAAGTTTGTTTCCACGTGGGCAAAGTTACTGTTCTTGAGTGTTTTCTTTGGTCTCCCAACCTGTATACACAATCGGAATGGTTACTAATTTCTGTCTAGCTGCAATGTTGAAGTGTTTGATGTTTTTATATTTGTGTAGCTGTAAAAGAACCTCTGAATGTTAAACAATAGCTCAATTAGAAAGGTGATTATTATCTTGAAAAAAAGATATATTATGTAATATTTAATACAATCAACTCCTCGACTACCTCAAGATTGTGGCCATTTATAGCGTTGAGAAGGGCGGTCTGCCCTTTCTGATAATTCCTCACTGAAATCCCATGTTCCTGCTAGTAAGGATCTTTTGCAAGCTGGATTACCAGTTTTCCTTTCCCTACCATGACATATCAATGATCGTGCAAAATACAAAGTGTAAGCAATAAAAGTGGTACATTTCTGAATTTAATGACTTTATTTTCCAATTATATTGTACCGCTTGACCGTCTTTACTCGAAATGCCATGATATTGTTTAGCATTGACAAATGCATGTTGCCCTTCCATTACTAAACCTACCAAGTATCGAAGCGATTTACAATTATGTAAACAAAGAATAATAGTACTCTTGAGCGACGAATAAGAAGATACTTAAAAATAATAATAATAAAAAAAAAAAAACTAAACAATGCAATTAAATCAATTGGATGGGAATTAATAAGGAGATGGTTTTGATCTGTTAATGCTTTTTCTTTATATATAAATATCTAAACCCAACCCATTTTAACAGGCCAAAATGCTCATTGTTGCCCCAACCGTTTTGACCCGTTAATTAACATGTCCATCTTACCAACTCTAAGTTTCACTGAGCTACATTAGTCACTGAATCCATCATTGTCAAGTTTCTTTTGGTTTATGAATATCGTTAGCATATTTTTCTTTAACAAAATAAGGGTGTTAAATGTCTTTATTGTTGTTTGTAAGTTAATGATATATTTAGAGATACATTAATTGGAAAACGAAGAAGTAATGAGACTTATGAATATTGTTGGTAAAAAGAGCTAATAAAAAAAAGCTATAAACACTTTCACATTAGCTACGCATCAATTTATTTTACCTTCGAAAAAAAAAAAACTATTGCATCAATTCAATCACATATAAACCCTTTCAACTAAATAAAATACTTTTCATTTGTCTTGTTTTAGTCACTGTACGCCTTTTTGTAGCTATGAGATATCTTGGTGTACTTTTTAAGTGTTTTTGTGAAGCGAATTCTGAACATGTTTTATAAAATTTTAAGTTTATGCAACAAAGATAATACAATGACTAAACATTACAAATGAAAAATTACTTTGGTTATTTTTATGCAATTTACCCGTTAATAAGATCTAAGTTTTAGAACTTGATTATATAGACAATTCCTTACCAGTGTGAAATATCCCTGCTTTTCTGCTTGCATTTTCCTGGAGATTCAATAGACCAATTAGTAACTATAACAACATAGTTCACCAGAAACAGAAGGTGATAATGTCGAGTGAATATGGAAGCAACAGACACATACCAAGCGAGCATGAGTATCCGCACATCCGTGTGAGCAACTTGGAGATCAGAACATAGATGCTCAATTCCTTCAGGACTGTTCACAACCCATGATACATATTAAAATTGTGAAATTGAACATGTCAAAAACACATTTTTATTTATGGAATAGGATGGAGATAGATTACACTTACTCAATCATGCCACAAGATTTATTAGCGTAAGTATTATAGCTGATCATAGTATTCCCATTCGTTGTTAACAGCTCTTCCTGAAGCTGAAGTAAAAGATCAATTATACATATTAAACTCAATCATAATGGATACCTCATGTAACAAACATATTTATGATTTTTTAAGTAAAGCAATGAACATATTGACTTGTAGAGCAATACTGATAAATAAACACATTCAACTAAAGAAGAATAAGCTAAGCCGTTTTAGGTCATGGCGTACATGTAGACCTTGAATATTGTTGGTTTTGCATAGATTCCTAATGGATATTGGTAAGGCATTACATATTAGTGGAGGGACTTGTAATTGTTTCAAATTTGCTGCTTCAGTTAGGGGGTGTTTGGGATAGCTTATTAAAATAACATATGCCTATTGTGTTTTCATTAAACAGTGTTTGGGATCACGTTTCCAAATTGCGTATCTCTATATGAGTGAGTATATGACTATAAGCAAGTGTGAGATAAACAGGTGATACTTGGTTTGGGATTTGCTTATTTCAATTGCTCTTTTGGTTCATTTTAAGCAGTTGCAATAAACAATCCTAAGTTCTCAACCATATTGGTGTACATGGCTAAGTTCTCCCAGTCCCACTCAGTAGGCGTATTCAAATTCCAGTCCATTATAGGTCGAAAGCCATACTTATTGCAGACTTTTATGCTAAAATAGTTATTTAGGTATGGATGCATAGTTTCATTCACTTATATATTTGATTCGATGAACAACAATGTGTTTCAAGACACATAGATTTAATAACCTGAAAGTAAGCATATCAATTAAGACTGTCCCCCCGAACTTAGCCAACTAAAACAGGTAAGTACATAACGTAACATTCACAATAACTCAACTCATCTTGTAAACAATTATTTTATTCGCACAAGCTATTGAAGGGATATTTAGGATTGCTCACCAAAACTGATCAAGCATATTTAAATAAGCATAACATATAAATATATAATCAGCTAGGGTGTTTTGGTTACACTATTATAAAGCCATCTTCAAAGGGATTTTGTACAAAACTATTTTGTAGCTTATACGCAGTTACCAAACACCGGTTAAGAAGTATTTGGATAAGGTTGTCATATCTTCAGAAAAAATAAGTCATTAAGTACTTCAAATAAGCTTAGCCAAACACCCCTTAAGTACTATAAGTTTCCAATGCATGAAAATATAATACATTGAAAGGAGCATTTACCTACCAATCATTCTTTCTATGAGACTGACGAAATGTTTCAGTCCAGCTTCCTGATTCGTTGCGTTAACTTGTTCATAATCAAAGTAATCCCTAGGAACCTGTATGAGATCAGGCAAAAGACACACCGAGATAAAATATATTAACACATTAGTACTTAAAAATGCTACAATTCAAGCCTTTCTACAAACAGCAAAGATTATAGAAGTTAAAATCATAAGTTAATAGCAATAACCATGGAGCATGGAGCTACTTCTTACATCATGCTTACTATCGAAAAGCAAAGAGAAATTTTCTTCCATGCATCTCATATTTTGTTGTTGTTGTGAAACTGAACTCAAGACTCTTTCTGCAGGTATTTTAAGTTGTGATCTAGCTGAACAACAAATGACAAAATTAGCCCACTTTGAAGTAGCTTTGCCTCAGGTCAAGTTGGTTCAAAAATGAAAAATAATTTACATAAAAGAGAACCTGGTGAAAGACCGAAAGTCACACAAAGTACTGATTTCTGGGATCAAACCTACGACTATTCAAATCCAAATGTAACAAAAACAAAATGTATTGGGGGTGACACTGAATACAGAATTTTGATTGATGACCCCACATTATAATCAAAGAATACCTGATGAGAATTAAAAGAACCAAACCACATTAACAGTATAATACAATTTAAACTTTGGTCCTGAAGATCTGATATAAGATCAATATAATACAATTGCAGCTTCAATAGAGCTATATGTTTTCATAGAACATAACTGACTAAAGAGATGATATCAGACATAATCGCCAGAACTATTATAAAAGAAGTCACATTGTACTTTTCAATAGCTTAACATGACACCCTTTGGCTTGCCTGTAGTCCCTACAAACACAACACGTGTAAAACGGTCTGTACATGCGAGACAGAAAACCTAAAAAATATTTCAAAATGAGAACACGAAGTGAAGCATACTATTGCTATGCCGTGACTTGTTGAATTGTAATTGAATGATTGTGGTTTTGGAGAAGGAATATGCATTACTAACCTGAGATTTTTGGATACTAATGTTTATAACTAGCACTTTATTCTTAGTTGCACTCCCGTAATCCTCTGTTTCAAATACATATCAGGTTAAACATGTGTACATCTTTGGGCTGCTAGTACAGCTCGAGAAGTTATGTGTGGCTAAACTGGAAATGAAAAATAGGCCCGTTGTTTAGACAATATCACCTGCAAGGTTGGTGGGTCGGTTTTTGCAGGAGAATTTGGAGCTTCGTTAATAATCCTTCATGAGATGAAACTTGGTATAAATACCCATAATAGACTTTGACTATTTAATCAACTCCCTATATACCTATAATAAGTCCAAATCGATACTGCAAGCATAATCTCACCGTTGAGCAACCAATCTGATTGAATCCATTCGCGCATTCACATATACCATTGTTAAGGCACTTTCCAATGCCGTTGCAATTGCCAAGACACGACCCTGAAAACAACGCACCAATCAAGATTTACGACAAATCTAATTTAGGAAATTTAAAGTGCAGATAGATCTTAGTTTACTACAATCATGAACAAAGGTCTAAGAATTCCCTAACTCTTCGGCTATAGCCTTTTCGGTTTGACTTAAAAGTCTGATATGCAAGTATGGCTTGTGTCACTTTATATTAAGCCTTATCAGATCATAAAAATTGCAACTGGTTTTGAGCAAGAATAGTAACAGTTGCACCCGTAGATTCCCTTATCTGATCTATGTTTTGACAGGATACGCCAATTTAACCACCAGATTGGTGATAGTGTGAAAGAAAAAAAAGGGTAAAATTTTGTACGGGATGGATCACGTTTTATAACAAAATGGTCAATCCTGGGAATTAATCTCTAAAAGGTCAACCGGGTCAAATTAAAAACATTAACTTTATATATGTATAGCATATGTAACCATCTTCACCATAAATGGACAAAAACTGTTTATGGTCCAACCCAAACTGACCCAAAGCCGTTTAGACCCCTAAGTTAACTTGCCTAACCTGCCCATTTTTTCCACTTTTAAGATTATAGACAAGCATATTAATTTCATACCTGAAATAGCTAACTCGTTCACCACACCAGTAGCTTCCAACATTTGAGAGATAGATACGGCTGATTTAAGCAAACGAAAGATCATCATCACATAACATTATCTTCTAATCGTATTCTATAGAATAATCACAAATCCAATAAAAACTAAAAAAGTATTTTCATCTAACAATTTTGGGTAATTACAAAAATGAGCTATGGTATTGATCTCAATACCCGTCCAGTGTTTTCAGCAATTCTACCATCTTTTGAAAACAAAGCCATTTTAATGTTATTATCATGCATAATGATCACGATTATGAAAAATATCAGCCTTGGGTCCCTGGTTGGGTGATAATTATTAGAAAGGTGGAAATGAACTTGGTTCATCATCTAGAGGGACAATTTTAATATCTCAACTCGGGTCGTGTTTTTACTCTACAGGTCAACTCAAAAGAATTAGCTAAATGGGCTGAAGGTCGATCAAAGTAAATACAGCCTCCCAAACTGTTTAACGCATTAACTACCGACGGGCTTGTAAACTAATGGTACCAAGATAGTCATCAACCAACAGGTTGTGCGATCAGGTCTCAACAAAATGTGTACCAAGTCTATGTCTTTGCCATTAAAAAAATAATAATAAATAACGCAACAACTATTTTCTGAGAATTCAAAAAAGGACAAACATTGCTTGGTGGTCGACTTGAGTAGGTGTTAACGACAACTTCTGGTCTTGTACTTGCAGCAGTAGTGGAGCTACTTGAGTTCTCCAATCAGTGTTCTGATCCTGCTCTATCTTATGCTTTTCTGCGAGCATAATGTTTACTGCCTGTTCCAAATCGATAATGGATGAGACTTAGCAGCATGTGTAATCATTTAAAAAAACTTCAAACATGTAGCTAGAGTAATATAATATCAAATGTGAATTTAGAAACCTTTAAATCTGATTGCAACGTGAAAGAAACTTTCAAGACCTTTTGAACTCCATAGAATAGTACTACACACTGATCATTTGCAACTTTAAGTTATTGTTTTAGTCCTACAATCTCCTGCTTGAGATCAAGATTTTCAATATATTTTTCATAAAATTCCTTGTGAGTGCCATTTGTTTATATTATTTTTCATATTATTTGTTTATATATAGTGTGGCTATAATGAAAACATAATAACAGGCGGGAAAATAACAAAGAACCCATGATTAGATAACTTTACAATGATCATTATTCAAAATGAAATCACAGAAAACTAATGTATCAAACATGATTACAAATAATATATTTATTGATGAATATTGTTCAAGAACATACCTTTTAATTCTCGTATGTGGCTGATTGGTACACTCTTTGGTTCTATATTTCATAACAATAACAAAACAGGTAACAATGATCTGTGTACACACAAAACTTACCGTTTAATACATAAGCAATACGCAAGCCGGGGCGAGTTAGAATGACACGTACCTAAATCATGCAGACAATGAATCCATAAACAAATGTCTAATGATATCAAGATGGAACTATAATATGTAGGACCACATAAGTTTAGTTAACCTGATTAAACAAAAAACATAAATATACCAATCAAAAATCATTGAAACTAAATAAAACTCACCAAGAAATCATTGTTTTAAGATTCATTAATACCACCTGTGTTTAAAGAAGATGACTAACCTGCAAAGAAGACGTAAAAGAAGATGTTAGATCGTCCTAATATTATGATTAGCAAGAGAAGTTTTCTAGGGTTTTGTGTTTTTTGGAAGGGTAGCGAGATTGATTGACTGAATAGAGGTTTAGTTATGTGGCTGTGTTTTTTCTCTTAATGGCTCCTTATGTGTTTTTCCAAGTTACCTTTATAGATTATAAGTTGCAAATTAAATTCCAAGTAACATGTTGGTGTAACGGTAAGATGTATTTCAAATATATGCACAACCCATGTTCGAATCCCACAATTGTCATTTTTTAAATAATTAATCCGAATTTTAGAATTTGATGGAATTGCTTACGTGGACAAAAAAAATTTCGAAATTAATTATAAAAATACAAAAAAAATTGCAAAGTGATGACATGGCTGATGACATGGCTGATAATGAATTACTGGGCATTGAGGTGGCATTAATGACGTCATACGCCTCCTGTTATATATATATATATATATATATATATATATATATATATATATATATATATATATATATATATATATATATATATATATATATATATATATATATATATATATATATATATATATATATATATATATATATATATATATATATATATATATATATATATGCTTTTCTAGCAAATTACACTAGATAATACTAAGTTGCCAACTTGAGGTCTCTTGGACTTGCTTGGAACACAAAAGGTTTGTGGAGATTTTATGGGAATCATGGTAGTTGGATTTAGTGGAGATAGATTTTTGTTGGAATGGTGTTTGGAGAGTTTGGTGGTTGTTGATGGGAAGCATAGTAGTAGGCTTCAAGTAAGCTCCATGGGATAGGATTTAAAGTTTGGTAGGTTGGTTGGTGATGAGGAGAAGTGTGCATTAAGGGATGTTATGGGTGATAATGAAAGGGTGATGTCTAAGGATGCATTTTCAATGGTAAGTTGTGGGTTTTGAGCGGTTGATGAATTGTTGGTGTCTTGAGTGAGTGATGGGTTTGTGTTTTTCCTAGTGAGGAGGTATTCAATCCAAGTGAGGTGTTCTTCCAAGAGAATGGTTTGTTTTTGGAGGTAAATGAAACAAGGACAATAGTGGGTATGATGCTCAACTTGCTTTAAGTGGAGTGAGTGATGGAGGCAATTTGAGTAGGGTGATAAAGGTGGTTGGTCCAAGTTGCATAGAACAAGATGCATGACAAGAAGAGCTCTCAGCTCATGAGATTCTTTGAGCTCTTCAACGAGCTTTCATTGTTCGGACGAAGGTGATGATGGAAGTGTTGGGTTGTGATTAGGGATGGATGATTGGATATGCAACATGGGAATATCATGTGTGTTGTTAGGAAGTGGTGGTGATACTCTTGGTGGTGGAAACATTTGTGAGTTTAGGTAGTCATTGATGGATGAGGATGCCGGTATTGAAGAATAGGATGTTCCACGAGTAGAGGGTGTTTTGGATGGTGTATTTGGTGCATTAGGAGATGAGCATTGAAGTTGAGGTGATGGGGTTGTGTTGTCATCTTAGGTTAAGTCAATGAAGAGTTGTTTAGGAGTAATGATGAGGATCTTTTGTTTCTTTGATGTTTTGGAAATGGAAGTTTTTGGTGAATCCATGGTGGATTATGGTGATGTGTGTTGGAGGTAAAGGATGAGACAAAGGTGTACTTGGGTGATGAGATGGATGGTTGGTTATTATGATGTGGTTTGTGAAAGGGTTCATTTGAGTGAACATGAGGTTTGTGTATCATGAAGTATGGTTTGACCTTCATGGGTTAAGTTGTAGTGGTGATGACACACTTTGTAGAGTGTAGGGAATGGTTTCAAGGTTGAATCTTTTTGTGAGGATGACTAGATGGAGTTATTGGTGAGGATGGGAAATGAGTATCAAGTGGTGTGATTGGTGAGAGTGAAAGAGCGATGTTCACGGAAGGAATGACTTGGTTTTTCATTTCACTTTGGTGGTTTGAGTGTGTAAAGGTTATGAGGTTTGAGTGTAAGGTAGAAGGGTATGGGTGAGTAAAGGTCATGAGGTTTGAGTGTGTAAAGATTATGAGGTTTGGTTTAGGGCAAGTCCAACTCTTTAGGCAACTATGCATGTATTATCTTAATGGAATATGCATGAAAAGTATATAGGCAAATAAACATGTAATATAATTACAACTAAGCATGCATGCAAACTTAATAAAGTAATAGATCAAGTAATTAAGGCATTCTACCTAACATGAATAACTTAGTGCAAGGACAAAGGCAACTAATGAGTGAGACACTAGTGATGGAACAAATGTGGTAGCGTAATTCTTGATTTTGTTCTAGTGTGTGCCAATATGAAACAAATACGGAGTTAAGATCGTTTCGACTCCTATAAACGAAAAACAAATTTTCCTAAGAAACGATCCTTGATCTCCTTGATTTAGCTTTGCTCACTTCTAAGTGTCATGTATATGTATATATTGGATTATATATATATAGACAACGAGAGTGAGACTATTGTGCATGGTTTGATAGAAAAACGTTTTTATCATTATTCAACAATGAGTTTTCCTAAACGTGAGAATAATTTCAAAATGAATTGAGGTTTTCTTTGAGAATATATTTATGCAAAACAAAATATCTCAATTCTTGATTTTGTGCAAAATAGAATCCTAGACTCAGATTTGAGAAGAAAGAAAATTTAAAATTTTATGCTCAGATGGCCGGCCCCCTTAAAGTGAGGCCGGTCCCCTTAATTTTAAGGGGGCCGCCCTTATAAATTAAGGGGTCCGCCCATCTAACAAAGAAAATTTTTCAGAACTTTTATTTTTCAGAAGATGTAAAGTATTCCAAGAATTTAATCAATTTGCTCCATCATTCCTAATCTTAAACGTAAGTGGTTAAGTAAATCATGCTTAAGAGGCTTAGTGACTATATCGGCAATGTTACCTTCCGAAGCTACCTTTTCTATTGTTATATTTTTCTTTTTGTATAATGTCCCTAAGAAAGTGATGACGTATTTCTATATGTTTAGTCCTAGAGTGTTTAACATGATTCTTACTTAAATCTATAGCACCTTTGTTATTGCACATAATAGGAATATTTTCTAACCTAATGCCATAGTCTTCGAGAGCTTGTTTCATCCATAGTTTTCTTACCCGAGGGATCTAGTCTTACTTCTATATTAACGATTAATCCACTTAACTCATTTCACTTCATCACCATGAGTTTTCTACTTGTGGACATAGAAGATTTCCATTTTCTATGTTGTTCAACAACGAACAATTTTAATTCAAATCCTAGGAAAGCCAACTAAGAGGGGTTCATAATATGTGAGCAAGTAAGTATTACTAGCTATATAATTAAGCATTATTCTAACTAGTTATTAATCTAAGAATATAAATTTTAACGATAAACTTAAAAGCAATGCGTACCTTTTAGTCTTCAATAAATTTTCTTCAAAAAACTTCAAGTTGCCATGTTGACTTATAGAAGCCATTTGTAGATGAGATTCTAATAGTTTCGAAAAGTGACAACTTAGCCACTTGGTTCCCATGGTCTCATTGGTCCAAAGTTGTTTGAACCAAACATGGTTTGCAATTGACTAGGATGCATGTATGGTGAAAGTATTCCCCATGGGTTAAAGCTTGGTTGATGTGGATAATTCCACATTGGGTGACTATTATTAGAAAAGTTTTGTCTACCTTGATTTCTCCTATGTTGAGGGGTTTTAGACCGAGGATGAGGATTATTTGGTCTATTTGGAGGTGGAGTTTTAGATCTTAATTTTAGCTTAGAAAATCTGGTTTTGGCTTTTAATGATGGTTTATAAAAACTTTTTACTTCCTCATCACTCGCAATAGGTATTTTTCTATCTTTTATAGGTATATACTTAAGTTTTGAGTCTAATGGTTTTTTCTTACTAGATTCACATTCAAACTTTTCATTTTTATTTTCACTAGTTGAAACATTAGTTAAGTTGAATCCTAGACCGATTTTATTTCCCAAAGTTTCTTGAACACTTATTATGTTCTTAAGTGAGCTACAACTATTTTTAAACTTGTCAAGTTTGAAAATTTTATCTTTAAGTTTTTCGTTTTCATTTTTGACCTCTAAACATGTTTTACATTCTATAAAAACTCCTTTTTCTTTTTCCAAATCTTGTAGTTTAATTTTTAATTCGAGTACTTCATTTTCTAATCGATTATTAATATGTTTTAGTGACTTATTTTTAGCTATGACCTTTTGACCTAATTTACACAATCTACTATATTCGTTATCTAAGTCTTTTTCATCTAAAGATAAATGTTCATCACTATAGTATTCGGTTTTAGAGCGTACCTCATCGGATGCCTTTGCCATAAGACACTTTTCATTATTTGTTGTCTCTTTTTCATCATTATCACTATCGCTCCATGCTCCTCCTACAAAGGCCTTTTGGTTTTGACTTCTTGACAATTTCGGACATTCTCCAATAAGATGATTTGGATCTCCACACTTAAAACACTTTCTTTCATTATATGGTTGCCTAACGTATCTTCCTTGTCTTTTGAAGAATTTCTTGAAGTCTCGTACGGCCATAGCATACTCTTCATCGTCACTTTTGGAGGTTGAGCGTTCTTCGTCACTAGAGTCCTTTTTAGCCTTCAACGCAATTGATTTGCTTTGCTCCCTTTTTCCTTTGACCATCTCGGAGTCTTTCTTTATTATTTCTTCGTAGACCTTTAAGTTGCCGATCAATTCGTCAAGTTGTAAAGTTGACAAATTCTTTGATTCTTCAATCGCCGTAACTTTAGCTCGCCATTTTGGATGAAGAGCCCTAAGAAATTTCCTAACAAAATTCTTACTAGAAAAATTCTCATCAAGTGCTTTTAAACTTGTGATGATAGTGTTAAATCTAGCAAAAGCATTATCAATTGATTCCTCTTCCGGAATCGTAAATTGTTCATATTGTTGAACAAGAAGATCTATTTTATTATCTTTGACTTGACTATTACCTTGGTGAGTAATTTGTAAAGAGTTCCAAATATCTTTTTCGGTTTTACACATAAAAATTCTTTCATATTCTTTGCGTGGTAATGCATTATTAATTACCATTTTAGCCTCATTGTTTATAGCAAGTTTCTTTTTCAAATCATCGTTTTGTTTTTCAAAAGGTACAATTTCATCCCTTTTAGTTTTGGGATTATTTTGTATAGGAGGAAAATCACCATTAGTAATAACATGCCAAAGATCTAGATCCTTTGATTTCACATAAGTTTCGAATCGGTTTTTCCAATAAAGAAAACCATCACTTTCAAATAGTGGTGGTCTTTGCATAGATTGCCCTTCTAAATATTTTTCAGATTCCATAGATCGTTACAAGTTTTAAAATATAGTTTATTTTAAAAATCTTGTTTAACCTGGCTTTGATGCCAATTGTGGAAAACTAGAAGGGGGGGGGGGGTTGAATAGTTTTACGTCTTTTTAATTTTATGAAAACTTAGTTGTTTAAAACAAAACTTCGTTTCTAGTTTATGTGAGATCAATACATGTATACTTATAAGTACTTATATCTACGCAAGTAAATAATAACAATATGGATGAGTATGACTTATAAGAATTAATATTTACGAAAGTAAACAATAACAATATAGACAAGTATTTTTACGTCCCTTTTTATTTATGAAAACTTAGTTTAGTTTTAAAGTCTTGTTTACTCTTAAAAACTTTGATTCGATCTTATGTGAATTCAAGTCTTAAACAATATGAACAACTATATCGAGGTATGAAAAGTAATAACGAAGTAAGCTAAATATGTACAATCAACACATGCATAATATAGACAATTATAGCTATATACGAGATGTAAGTAAGTAAGCTAAGTAATAAGTTAGAGTTGGAAAGATCTAACCACGAGACAAAGGATTTATAGTGGTTCGGCTACAAGGACACCTTCCTTGCCCTACTCCACTCCCCGAGTCACCTACTCGAGAGTTTTCTTCACTATGTCAACAAGCTCCCTTATGGCGGAGAAAACCTTACACAACTTTTGCTTACACCAATTAACGACACTAAGCTAAATGTCGAGTTCTAATCCTAGCTAGAACCAATCTCACAACTTCTTCACGACTTGGCACACCTTCTTCACAACTTGTACACAACACTACTACTTCACAACTTCACACTACTCCACTACTTCTTCTTCTTCACACCACTACTTATATCTCACTACTTCTATTCACAACTTCTACTCCTAGATCTATCTAGTTACAATACTATCACACCTTTACAATGAATGTACACAGCAACTAGACTATATACACAAATCTACAATACTTCACAACTTGATGTTGAAGGAGTATTCTTCTCTTGCACTTTGAGGGATGAGAGGTGAGGGAATGAATCACTTGAAACAATGATTAACAATTATATGATCAATGGGTTTTTAGGAGGATGTTTAGAGAGATTTGGATCTGAAAATTTTCGTGCAAGAGGTAAGAAAAATACCAGGTTTGAGGTGGTATTTATAGGAGAAAATTTCTGACAGATTCTGACAGAGGAGCGTGGCCGGCCCCCTTAATTAATGGCCGGCCCCCTTAAAATTAAGGGGGCCGCCCAGCTGTAACGGCCAGAATCTTTGTCTTTTTCTGGGGAAAGTTTATTTGGTGAAAAACTAACTGATTTTGGTTAAAAATTTGAATTCATATATTTACTATGAATTAAACATTTTCCTTTATTACCAAAAATGTTTTTCAAAAATATATAATAAGTTTATTTAATTTTATAAACTTTGTATTATTTAAATAAACATCCCTTTGATCATAAAATGTATTAGTCACTTGTTTATTCATACCTTAAGTGATTATGTTGGATGAGATGATATAAACTTGCTTAAAACTTGTTTACGTATTAACTTTGCATTTAATGTTCTTATATTTTGTGATCGTCAAAACTTAAGGATATCGAAAAATATTAATAATGTTTTTATACATTATTTATATCAACATTCTATATAAAAGTAAATCCTAGAATATAATGTAAGATATAATGCTTGCAAAATAAACATTAACAGGTTCCTGGCATTTTAAAATTAAAGATTTTACGAAACCATACAATTCCAGTAGAAAAACAAAACTTGAATTTTTTTTTTCAGAAATAATACCTAACGTCGTCAGGAATGATCTGACAGAATTCTTTATATTTTGTTTTTGGAAAAATCTATGTTTTAACATCTGGAAATTCTGTAAAACATTTATTGTGACTCGATACAAGCATTTGACTCTAACAATTACTAATATATATGCTAATCTTTTATTTGTTATTGTTCATGTTCAATTCGTTCTTAAAAACAAATATTATCTTCCCTACACTTATCTTTTTGTAAAACACCTTTATATACGATTAAGACGAAGTTAAAAATAAAATAAAGCATGTTCACAATTTATTTGATACATAAACAATAAACAATTAAGAGGAACATATATACGGATTCAAATAAAAACAAATAACCAAACAAATAAACAAACAATTAAACTGCTTGGGTTGCCTCCCAAGAAGCGCTTTTCTTTATTTACGAGTCTTGTAGCTAGACTCAAAGTCATGCCCTATTACGTGACTCCATCCTCCGTCACATCCTATAGGTCATCTTCTATCTTAGTTTTGTATTCCGGATCTAGTTGCAAACATTCTTTGTAGAACCCAAATATTTTTTTTCATCACATAGTCTACTTCTCTCCTCTTATCCTCTTCATTCCTATAGTAGATCGATTGCTTAAGTTCTTTCTCCGAGTTTGGCATGAGATGAAATTGTTCTATCTTATATGGCATTTGGTAGGCAATTTCTTCGGTTTCATCCTCAAACTTAACTATTCCTAGTGATGGGTCATAAGTCATCTTGGAGACTTCTATGAACGGTTTACCCAAGACAACATGGGACAAGGAAGGGTCTACAGTGGAACTAATGTCCTCTACTACTACGAAATCCATGACATAGCTAAAATTTCCTACAAACACATGCATCCCTCTAATTCTTCCAATGAAATTACTCCTCTTATTAGGGTCTTGCCTATGTAAGAGTTTCTTTTTCATTATCCAATTGTAGTAGGCCCTAGTCATTATGTTTATAGGGGAGTAGAGGTCAATATAAGCTTTCCATACGTGAAGGTGTCCCATGTTGCAAGGTATGTTGATGTTTCTAGGATTACCATGTGCAATGATGGGAACTCTTCTTATGAAGAACGACCGAAGATCGTGCAAAAGATATATGTGATAAGCTAATTCTTCATTCGTAGTAAACTTGTCAAAATAATTTTCACCTACCTCCCCTACTTTCTCCTCACTAACTTCCTTAATTCCTTCGTTAGAGTCATTATTGCTCTCAACTACACTTTCATTATCCTCTCCATCACTACTCCTATTTGGTGGCATAATGGTGATGGCGTTGACAAAGTGGACGTGTTTGGATGATGAAGGATCCTTGACATTGCTTCCACCACTCGTGTTTCTTATGTCCTTACTTGACAAGGTTATTCCTTGGTTGTTAAGTGCCTTAATCAAATTGTCAATCTTATTGGTCATCTTGTTTTGTTGTTGATTGAAATCGGCTTCAAACTTGGTTAAACGAGCTTCTTGAGATGCCATAAAATTAGAAATTAATCCTTCAAAGTTGTTAGAATTATTGTTGGAAGGATTACTGTTGAAAGTACGGTTCAAGGACAAACCGTTCGGTTGAAAACGATTAGGTGGGTTGGAAGAATTATTTTGGGGTCCGTTTTGGTTTGGTTTCCACCTAAAGTTGTGGTGATTTCTCCAACAGGATGAATCGCCATAAGGGTTTGGCTCGGGTTTAAAAGTGTACCACTTTTCTTTCGCTTCGTCAGTATGCGAGGATGCGTGATGCGTGATGCGTGGTTTTACAACCTTGCAAAATGTTTTACCTCTCAAGGGATATTGAGAAGCTTGCAATCCCCACCAGGCAGTGTACCTGATCGTTGTAGTATAGTATAGTGACAAGTACCGGGGGATTGATCGTTTAACTCAAAGAATAGTGTTCGCTAGGGTTAAAACTCTACTAAACTAGGTCTAGAGGTGAGGGATGATTGTATTTTTATATTTTATGGAAAGCAAGTAAAAATCTCGGGTTTTGGAAGATTGGGCGGAATTAGTTGCTAGTCAACTAACCCAAATTACTACAATTGCAAATAAAATAAAATAAAATGAAACTAAAATAAATTTTGGTGGAAACAATAATAAGAGAAAATGTGTTTACTTAGACTTAACTACTCCCTAGATATCTTTTATCGGTTGATTAGTTTGTTACAATTGCATGGATAACGGGTTATATTCCTTAATACTATTCGTAGGGCCGTGTACGATCTTCCCTAACTCTATAAGCTTCTACTTCATCCTATGTCGAGCCGACTACTAGCTCCTAACATAGCATCATTAGTAGTTACCTACGCATTAAATATAACCAATTTATCATAGTACACCTCCGATCATGTCTCTTAAGACGTTCAAGCAAGTTACCAATTGGAAGTCTGCCACTTTTCTTAAGCCTAACATCGAAATCATTCATCCACAACAATTATAAACAAACAACCAACCAATAATCAATATCTAAGTTTCATTACATCTAAGCAAACACAAAGAAAACCTAGCCTAGCATGTTAAAGAGAAGACAAGCATAAGATAGAATCAAACAACACATAGATATATTGAATGATTATTGGAAAACTTATCTTCAATTAAGCATGGATGAAACAAGGGTTTGAACCCTTGAAAATACAGTAAATTCGTCTAGGGTTTTTGCACATAAAGTTCCACACTAATGAATGAAAAGTAGAAAAGTATTTATAGATTTTGCACTCTGACGGCGTCACGTGTAAGTTCTGACGCCGTCAACTCGCCACCAATATAATAATCGTATTGCCTAGATCCACTTCTGACGCTGTCACTCATTGTGATCTCTGGGCCGTCTCTCTTTGTGATAGAACGTGACGGCCTTGGCGACCCTAAAGGGTGACGCCGTCACGCCTCCTTTGGAAAATTTTCTGGCGCATCACGTGTATTTGCCATATCCACCTCTTTTGCCAAGCCTAACGCCGTCACTAGCAATCTTTGACGCTTTCAGGTACAATCTTCAACATGATTTTGGAGACTTTGTCGTTTTCTTCACTTTTTCGCTCCAAAACGTCCAAAATGCTTCCTTTTCCAAATTTCTTCTCAAAAGTACCTAAAATGACAAAAGGAACGGTTTAGGGCAATATTTGATCAAATAATCTCGAATTTGGGCTTAAATGACCCCCTAAAAGCGGTACACTTTTCGTCCCATCAAATACTCTTACACTTGAGATTTGCTTGTCCTCAAGCAAATGCGCTTTTATTCTAATCAGAATACAAGTTAGGGGTCATTTAACACTAATATAAAAGTAATTACAACAAATATTCGTTCTACTTCAACCAAAAGAAGCACGGAAATTATATACTAGCACCTCACAAATAGTGTTTAGATACTCACATCTCTCGGGTGTAATAAAGTGTATATTACAATATGGAAATGGAAAACATCTCTCACTACCTGTCATAGCACATAGATTACCATAGGCTTGGGAAAGGATCAAAACTCCACCACTTATCATAAGCACCTAGGATAAACTATCAAAGAGGTCTTTTAAAACGGTTATAATGTTAGGTGTAGGGATATGATAAACACGGTTTTGTTGGATAAAGGCAATATTTACTGGTGGCGAGTTAATCATCTTGGTCAATTACATGTACAATGTGGCGTTGCTAAGCCAAGACTCGACTCGACTTAAGCTTATCATAAACTTACAAAAACATAAAATGAAACGGAATGGTAGTCTGTATGTTTTTCTCTTTTCTTTTTCTATTTTTTTTCTATCTTTTTTCTTGATTTTTCGATTTTTTTTCCGCATACACTCTTGCCCTACCATCCAAAATAATACATCATAGGGAATTTACATTCCCCTTACACTTGAACTTTTACATACTTTACAATCAACTATTCTAATGACTCAAATCAAGATAATCAAAACACTTGGAGTACTTTTTAAGATTAACGCACATATGGGGTTAATAATTGACGTCTTCCCCATTACTCCATAACAATAGTACTTTACCCATGAGTCCCAATCGTCCCAAAACAATATGTACAAGATATGACTCGAATTAGCAACCGTGTAATCAATTAGACAATTAACAAAGGGTTTAAACAAATAACAATAATGCACTAAAGATGAGTGCATACACGGAAGGCTAAGGCGATTTGGTTGCACATTTGGGGTGGATTGTTAACAAATTCTATCTTTAAGTAAAATGCTTAAAGTTAGAAACGAAAAGATAGGCTCGAAGGGGTGTACTAGGGGTATCGTGTACTAAAAATGAGTACATCGCAAAGGTGTGGGAAAAATTAGTTGACTTTGCTAGTCAAGTAATTATGACTTCATTGGTCAAGTAATTATGATACGGGTTTAAATACAAGGGTGATCCTAATGCCTCTTATCATGTAGTAAATCCTAAGTACACGAATGTAGTCTCACTAGCGGTCTCGGGATGCATCACTAACGCAAGTTCTAGAATCTAAGTACTAACGGTACACTCATAAGCATTAATGATGAATGCTTTTCCTAATAAATCTAAAGGCGAACCTCACATATTTGGGGTGGAAATTTTTTTGAGTGGTACGGTTTTTTATGCTAGTCATACAACTCCTATCCATGAGATGCTTATTAAGGCTAAAGCTTTACTCCTAAATGTTGTAAAAAAATTTAAATTTGGCGCTAAAATTTCCCTAACAAGTATTTCTTTCAGTTTTATTACACACCTACTATCAAACAAACAAACTCAAGTGCAATTGTATTCTCTAAGGTATCATCATTTACCCTCCCCTTACACTTAGGATGAACATTGTCCCCAATGTTCAATAAAAAGGATGTAAAAGTAATAAAGGTAAAAGAATGAAAACAAATACTCCCTTGATTCGTTCGATGTGGATAATGTGGTAACAAGGTTAGATCCTCCTCCAAGAAAATGAACGTTGAAAGCTTCCCTCCAGAAATATAAATCATCTTCTTGTCCAATATAACCTGTTAAACCTGACAAAACAATCAAGGCAAACCTCGCGTAAAATCGGCGGCAATCTATAAATACAAGGATATAATGCTTGTAGAATGAATGTTTGCAAATTTCCTGGAGTTTATAAAACTAAAGAATTAACAAAAACTTTAAGACTCCGGTAGAAACAATACTTACAAAATTTTTCAGAAATTTTATACCTGAAGCCGTCAGGTTATAACCCTGACGCCGTCAGAATGCTCCTACAGAAATTTCATGTTAAGTTTCCAAAAAATTTCTGGAAAAACTTATGCCTTAATTCCTGGAAAATCCTGCAAAACATCATTATGACTCGATACAAGCATTTGACTCAAACAATTACTAATATACATGTTCGTTTAATATTGTTGTGGTTCATGTTCAATTTCGTTCTTAGAAACAAATTTGGATATCCCTTACACTTATCTTTTGCAAAATACCTTTATATGTAATTAAGACAAAGTTAAAAACAAAATAAAGCATTTTCACAATTTACTTTGAAACATGATCCACAAACAATAAAAATAAAAGCATGCATACGGAAACAAATAAAATTAAACAAACAAACAATCAAACAAATAAAACAAATAAAACTTGGGTTGCCTCCCAAGAAGCACTTTTCTTTATTTACGAGTCTTGTAGCTAGACTCAAGGTCACGGGCTACCTAGTGTCACTAACGCTCACATAACCAAGTGTGAGCAATCAAATTGTTACTTCATCTCTCTTATAATCATCACTTAACTCTAAACATCCGCGATAATATCGTTTATTCTTTTCATGGGGATATTTATGTCCTTTCTTTTTATCATTCTCACTCAACAAATTGATAGGGGGAATTCTATTGCATGCCTCAATTGAGTGGTCCTTAAACCTAGGGTGTGAACATGGCATTTGGTAAACAAAATCTTCATCCCCATCCGAAAAGGTAATCAACCCATCCATAAGTTTCTCATCAAGTTTGGTTAACCGTTTAAAGGATTCTCCAAATATGATTTGGGTTAATTTCTCATCAATGAATTCTCCTAAATTCTCCATAACAATAAAATCAACCAAATACACGAAACTTCCTACAAACACGTGTAATGGTTCATTCCTAGCTACAATATTACTTCCCTGATATGCTAACTCTTTTACCATGATTTTATTATAGTTGGCACGTGAGATTATGTTCATAGGCAAAGATGAGTTAAGGTATGCATCAAAGCTGTTAGGAATACAAATATTCCTGTAAAAGTCTCGGTCACCTAATGATTGTAATAGCATTAAGGTGGCTCGTAGTTAGTTAGTATATTAGTTAATTAGTATTAGATTAAGTAACACCGTGGAAGAAGGAACGGGTCTTCACCCACTGTATGCCTGATCCACAGCCCGGGAGTGGGCGTTATATTGTAACTATAAATACCCCTCTCCACATGTGGAGAGGGTTGGACCTTCATTCTCTTTTCAATCTAATCTTTTCCTTTTTCCTTTCAAGGTTCCTCTCTTTCTCTCCTCTCCTCCCTCCTCCTCATTTCTACGCATCACTCTACACTACTTGAACATGTTTCCAACATATTTAGTATTCTACAATTGGTATCAAGAGCCAAGGTTTCATCTTAGGGCCTTGTAGAATCGAATTTGATGATGTTTTGAGTGGTTTTGTGAGTTTAGTGCCACTTTCTTGGAAAACATCTTGGTTTTACTCCTCTTGTGTTGTTATACATGTTTGTGATGTCCTTTTATGTTCATTAGTGTTTGTGGAACAGTGTAGTGTGGAGTGGGTTACATTATCATCAAGCTATTTGAAGTTTGGAAGTGTTATTAGGCGTTTTTCTTAGTTGCGGTTAAGTCCACTGTTCCATTGCTTAGTTGCGGTTAAGTCCTGCGAGCTGCGTTTAGGTTTCTGCGTTTACTATTTCGGGTATACAAACAAAACGCAACGAAAGTGACAGTTTTGGACTTTTGTATCTGCGAGTAGATTCTGCGGTTAAGTCTTCCTCAGCTTGCGTATTGCGTCTAGGTTCTGCGGTTAAGTATTTTGCGTTTGGTTCAAAGTACTGCGGTTTGATTCTCTGCGGTTAAGTGTGTTGCGGTTAACTCATTGCGGTTAAGTGTCTTGCATTCATGTGCATTGCGGTTAACTATTTCTGCGGTTAGTTATAATTTGCGGTTAGTGCTCTGCGGTTAGTTGCTTTGGTCTGCGGTTTACCCTGGTTGCGGTTTGCTCACATTGCGGTTAGATTGTGTTCTGCGGTTTGGTCAAACTGTGGTTAAGTTGCGGTTGGATTTTATTGCGGTTAAGTTGTGGTTAAGTTGCGGTTGGATTTTATTGTGGTTAAGTTGTGGTTATATTATTTGTGATGTCGACCTCTTCCGATGACATTCAAGCTGCTGGGTCTGACACCCGTCCTCCGATGTTGGACAGAACTGACTATGAATCATGGGCTCAAAGGATACGACTGTACTGTCTAGGTAAAGATAATGGGGTTAACATTCTGAAATCCATCGATGAGGGACCCTTTCAAGTGGGTACTACTAGAGACACGATTTCAGAAGCAACTGATCAACTACCGGCCGTGTTTGGTCCTGATAGACCTCGCACTTACAATGAGTTGTCTGAAGAAGAAAAGAAACGAAGTGATGCAGACATCAGAGCATCTAATATCATCATTCAAGGCCTTCCCAAAGATGTCTACAAACTGATCAACTTCAACACTGAAGCAAAGGCGGTCTGGGATAATGTCAAAATGCTTCTTGCAGGGTCTGAGTTAACTAAAGAAGATCGTGAGTCACAACTATACGATGAATTTGAGCATTTCAAAATGAACTCAGGTGAAAGCATCACTGACTATTACGTCAGATTTCACAAGCTGGTCAATGACATGAGAGCTATCAAGATGACAATGCCCAACATACAGCTCAATTCAAAATTCGTGAACAACATGGCACCGGAATGGGATAGGTTTGTTAGGGCTGTTAAGCTCAACAAGGGTCTCAGGCATACCAATCATGAACAACTGTATGCGTATCTCCAGCAACATGAGAAACATGCAGCTTACGATCGGTTAATGCGAGAAAAGCTCAATCCGACTGCAACAAATGAATCTCTTGCTTTTGTCTCCAATGTTCAACAACCCAATCAAACCTCTAAAGATCAAGTTCAACCATCACAATCATCCTCTAGGTCTACCCCACCCATCAGTCAATCATCAACTCCCTCACCATCTGCATTGAACACTCAACTTGATTCTGGGTATTCTCACACTGACATGATGATTGATAATCTCTCCAACCAAGTGTCTTTACTGGTCCAACAGTTCAGGGCTGCACTCCCATCTACTAACAACCAGCTCAGAGTCTCATCTAACCCACGTAATCAGGCAGTCATTGAAGATGGTCGGGTAGTGGTGCATAATGTGCAGGGAAGACAGAACTTCAACCAAAGAAATGCTGGTAGAGAGAATTGGCAGTACAGAGTTGGGAATGCTCTTCAAGCACAAGCTAAGCAACCGAAATGCTACAACTGCGGAGGGCTGGGCCACATTGCTAGGAATTGCACTCTCCCAAAACGTCCCCAAAACTCTGAGTACTTCAAAGACAAGATGTTGCTGATGCAGGCACAAGAAAATGGGACTGTGTTGGATGAAGAAGCTTTGCTCTTTCTGGCTGGTAATGATGGGAACACCTTTGATGCTGATGTGGATGATCAACCTGTTCAGGACATGGCTCTTAATGATCCAAATATCTTTCAAGTTGAAGAGTGTGATGCATTTGACTCGGACGTGGATGATGAACCAACTGCTCAAACAATCTTCATGGCTAATTTGTCTGCAGCTGCATCCTCTTCACAGCATCCTGACTTATCCATCACGTCTGCTATCTCTGAGGTACCAACATCTTCTAAACATGAGCTGAATAATTCTGCACCTGTACAGGGGGCATGTGGCTCTGTACAACTCAAGAATATTGTCAACACAGACATCACAAATATGGGTAATACCAATAATATCCCGTATGAAATGTATGTGAATGACAATGGAACCCAAGTTGTACCGAGTGACATGCCGTCTATTGATTCTAGTAAGCATGAGATATATGAGCACTCTATATACAACCCTGATGATTCTCTGATCACTAGAATTAACGCCCTTAAGGATCAAGTTAACATATATGAGCAGCGTGCTAAGTTTGAGTTGAATGAACGTGAGCAGAAAATGGAATGGCAACTGCGTACATACATATCCGAAAATAATTCCAAACAAGAATCATTAAAAAGGGAACTAGTTTCTTTAAAGAACCAATTGAATCAAACCGTCAAACAAAAACTTGAGGTTCAAAAAGGTTTGACTACAATCAAACAAGAATTCAAGGATAAAGAAACTAAACTTCTAAATGACTTCTCAAAATTAAGAATGTTAAAAAATAAATTGGAAGATAAGTTGTACACACAGGGCCAAACCATTCAATCTGCTCAAATGATGGAAAGCCACAGGAAGTTAAGTGATGAATTTAGTGAACCTGATACCTCCAAACCCAAAGCAAGATTCCTTAAAATAGGTCTAGGTGCACAACCTGCATTATATGATGCAAAAACTATGCTTGAACCTAACCATGCACCTCCTGATACTCGATCCTATGACCACATCAATGAGGCAGAGGATAGAACTAGGGCAAAACTTGCTGAATGGTTAAAGGATCCTAAATGCATTGCTAAGAATCTCGTGTTTCACTATGATTATGCTAATGACAATCACACTGCAATCTTTGTTCCTCAAAAGAGAATTTTTCCTGAAAAAGTGTTTTGGAATATTGACATTGAGAAAATGCAAGCTGAAAGAGTTGTAGGCAACACACGCACTATGTTTAGAATTGCTCACCCAACTGCCTATCCCCTGAACACACCTAGGCACCTTGTCCCTTTCACTCTTCCTACGCAATGCAATACTCTAATTGGGTTGTATGTGCTTGGTCAATTGTTCAATGACTTTGAGAAAACCTGTAAAATAAGAATTACACCTACAGGGATTGCAGAAGGGGAAAGGGGTTTTGAGCAAACAAAACAGTGTTACCTAACTGAAGTTATGCCATTCTTTAAACTTCTAAAAGAACATTTTGAGGGACTTAAAAACACCATTAATGATGATGTGACTCAAATGAAAAAGGTTTTTGATGAAGTGGAAAGTGAGGGTAACCAACGTGCTATTGATCTCAAACACAGTGAAATTGACAGGAAAAACATTCTCATCATGAATGATAATTTGATTGCTAACTGCATGGCCAAAGATGTGTTTTATACTGTTACCGACTCTGCGCTTTCTGCTCGTCAATTTCATGAAATGTCGGTCACTCTGAATGTCTTCCAAAATCGTGTGATTGAGCTTGAGGGGGAGAATTACAAACTTATTAAAAAAATTCAAAACGATGATCATGATAACATGGTCAGGAATTTCTCAAAACTAGAAGTGGATAATCTGAACCTACAATTAAAATATCAACATCTAGAAGAAAGTATAAAAATATCAAATGCCAAGATATCTTCGGATGTTCCTGAATTTGATACATGTTTTGAATTAGCCAAAAAGGATGAAGTAATTCAAGCTCACTCAAACACGATTCGGAAGTTGAAGGTTCAAATTGCACAATTAAAATCGAACAGAAGCGATGTGATCAATACCAATTACCAGAAGCCTATAGATTCTCAAAATTTTCAAAAACAGAGCATTATCAATGAGTTACAACATGAAAATGAGTGGCTTCGTGCTGAAATGTCCAACGCTAAACAACGTTATAAAGAATTGTTTGAGTCTATCAAAACTAAACGTGACCAAAACAATGAGAAAGTCACTTCTTTGTTAAATGAAATTGAGAATCTAAAGACCATGGTAAAGGGTAAAATGCCCGTTGTTTCATGTGATCATGCAATGTCCAATGCACCTGCTTGTCATAAATATGCGTGCGATGCGGTGAATGTTTCTCTTCCCCTTAGGAACAATAAGTTAGTTCATAATAACTATCTTAGAAATCTTAAGGATTGTCTGGCCATACTTAGAGAAACCATTGAAGATGAGAGGATTGCTAAACCACTTGATGATGTTATTACTGGTGCGTGCTTCCTCACTAATAGGGCTCAGGAATTATTAGAATATGCCATAGGATCATGCCCCAAGAATGATACCAAGTCGGATAGGACAACTGCATTGCACCCTCTCAGTGGCAACAAGTATGTCACAGTTGACTTTCCTCAAATCATGCCACACTCCTCCATCTTGATCACCAGTAAACAAGTAGCAACTAATCAGACTAATGTTCCCATCATTGCTTCTACAGGAGTAAAAGGTGTATCTAATACTAGCAAGTCACAGCCTAAGGGCAATACAAAGAAAGATAGGACTTTGCCGGCTAAGAGCTCACTTATGAAGGAAGTAGAAGAGTCATCTAGGAACAATAAAGTGTTGCTTAGTGAAAGGAATCGAGTTATTTCAAACATTTGTGAACAATGATGTAATTAATTCGAATTCTGATGCTATTTGTAAGACATGTAACAAATGCTTATTTTATGGTAATCATGATGCATGTGTTGTGCCTTCTATTATATCTATTATACGATCACTAGATATGAATGCTTCTAGTGTTAAACTTGCAAAACAAGTATGGTATAAAACAGGAAAAGTGTTCACTAATGTTGGTTATCAATGGAGACCTACTGGAAGGAAATTCACTCCTAGGAAAATGTGCCCAGTAACTAGGACTACTAACTCTAGAGACTTGCCTATTAGGAAGTGGAGACCTACTGGTAGACTATTTCCTATAGAAGCAATAGATACCACTTCTAGTTCTAGTGCATCAAAATGTGAACACTCCAGTGAAATACCTGTTACTTATGATAATCCCATATTTGAGTGTTCTAACCAAACGGACCCCAATGGTGTGTGGGGCTCCAGCTTTTTCAGTTATCCATGATTGTCTGGTTTCAAATGCAGGTCGTACAAATCGTCCTTTGGTATTTGGACTCAGGCTATTCAAAACATATGACTGGTGATCGCTCAAGGCTCAAGAATTTCGTGGAAAAATTTATTGGTACGGTTAGGTTTGGGAATGACCACTTTGGGTCTATAATGGGTTATGGTGACTATGTCTTTGGAGACAGTGTTATATCCAGAGTCTACTACGTAGAAGGTCTTGGGCACAATCTATTTTCTGTTGGTCAATTCTGTGACTCAGATCTCGAAGTCGCCTTCAGAAAGCACACCTGCTTTGTTAGAGAATTAGATGGTGTTGATCTTCTCAAGGGGAGTCGGGGCACTAATCTTTACACCATCTCCATCGAAGATATGCTACGATCCTCTCCAATTTGCCTGCTCTCTAAAGCATCCAAGAACAAGTCATGGTTGTGGCATCGACGACTCAACCATTTGAACTTCGGTACCATCAATGAACTTACACGTAAGGATCTTGTTCGAGGCTTGCCCAGACTCAAGTATGAAAAAGATCATCTGTGCTCCGCCTGTCAAATGGGCAAAAGCAAAAAGCATACCCATAAACCCAAAACCGTCAATTCAATCATGGAAGTCCTTCATACCCTTCATATGGATCTTTGTGGACCAATGAGGATTCAAAGTATCAATGGAAAGAAATATGTGCTGGTTATTGTTGATGATCACTCTCGATTCACATGGGTGAAGTTTCTACGATCTAAGGATGAAACTCCTGAAACCATCATCAAACTCATCAAGATGTTGCAAGTCCGTCTTAACAAAACAGTTAGAGTCGTTCGTACAGATAATGGAACATAATTTTGAACAGACAACTTACTCTATTTTATGAAGGTGTCGGGATTAGTCATCAAAAGAGCATACCAAGAACTCCTCAACAAAATGGAGTTGTGGAAAGACGCAATCGCACCCTAGTTGAAGCTGCAAGGACTATGCTCATCTTTTCCAAAGCTCCTCTATTTCTTTGGGCCGAGGCAATTGCCACCGCATGCTACACTCAGAACCGATCCTTGATACATCCTCTCCACTGCAAAACTCCCTATGAACTGGTCCATGGCAGAAAACCCGACCTTTCGTTTCTTCGAGTTTTTGGTGCACTGTGTTATCCTACTAATGACAGTGAAGACCTTGGGAAACTCAAGGCCAAGGCCGACATTGGTTTCTTCGCTGGCTATGCTCCAGAGCGAAAGGGGTACCGAATCTATAACAAACGTACCAGAGATATAATGGAAACAATCCACGTTACTTTCGATGAGCTGACTGAGCAACCGGTTCCTGGACAATCAAGTTCTGGACCCGTACCTAACCTTTTGTCCCCTGGACCAATTAGTTCCAGGCTTGTACATAATCCCATCCCTGCTGCTCCTTTTGTACCCCCTACGAGTGAAGATTGGAAGATGTTGTTTGACCCAATGTTTGACGAATACTTTGAACCTCAACAAATGAATGCTTCCGAAGCTACAATGGTACAACCACCAGATGGGGTGGTGAATGATCAAGATGACAATAACGGACCATCAACTTCATTGTCATGGGATTCTGAAGCCCCCGCCATCAGTCCATCGGTCAGCATGTCCTATGTCCAACCTTCACTTGCACATCGAGCGGCAAATGTAGATAATTCATCTGAAGTTAATCCTTTTGCTCCACCTATTAATGAGCCGTTTGTTAACATCTTTGCTCCCGAACCTTCAAATGATGTAACATCCTCTGATGAATCTAACACGGCTACCTCAGTTCCACATTCTCAACCCCATGAATACCTTCGAAAATGGACCAATGATCATCCTATTGACAACATCATTGGGAATCCTTCACGTCCAGTATCTACCCGCAAGCAACTTGCAACTGACGCTTTATGGTGTTTCTTCAATTCTGTTCTCTCTAAAGCTGAACCTAAAAGCGTCAAGGATGCAATGTCTAAACACTCATGGTTCACTGCAATGGTGGACGAGATTCATGAATTTGACCGACTGGACGTCTGGGAACTAGTACCACCTCCCGAGTGTGCTATGATCATTGCTCTCAAGTGGATATTCAAGGTCAAACTTGATGAGCATGGAGATGTTCTGAAAAACAAAGCGAGACTCGTGGCAAAAGGATATCGACAAGAAGAAGGTATCGACTTTGAAGAATCCTTCGCCCCAGTTGCTAGAATAGAAGCCATAAGGATCTTTCTCGCTAATGCTGCAAGTCAAAACATGGTGGTTTATAAAATGGATGTCAAGACCGCATTCTTAAATGGGGATCTGAAAGAGGTGGTGTATGTATCTCAACCCGAAGGTTTTGTGGATCCAGAACGCCCTAATCACGTGTATCGATTAAAGAAGGCTCTATATGGGCTTAAACAAGCACCCAGGGCGTGGTACGACACCTTGTCCAAATTTCTTCTGGCCAACAAATTTTCCAAAGACGTTGTTGATCCTACCCTCTTTACCAGAAAAACAGGCAAACACCTTCTACATGTACAAATCTACGTCGATGACATCATCTTTGCCTCGTCTGATCCCTCAGAATGTGATCGTTTCTCTCAAGAGATGAGCTCCGAATTCCAAATGTCTATGATGGGTCAAATGTCATTCTTTCTAGGACTGCAAATTTCTCAAAACCCCAATGGCATATTCATCAATCAATCCAAATACGCCAATGAAACATTGAAGAAATTTGGATTCGACTCCAGTGATTCAGTTGATACTCCTACGATTGAACGTTCAAAGCTTGACGAAGATGATGTAGGAATTCCGGTCGATCAAACCATGTATCGAAGCATGATTGGCTCATTAATGTACCTTACTGCAAGCAGACCCGACCTTCTGTTCGCAGTTTGTATTTGTGCCCGGTATCAATCCAAACCCACCAAGAAACATTTGGAAGCTGTCAAGAGAGTCTTTCGATACCTTAAAGGAACTATCCACATGGGCCTTTGGTACCCTAAAGAAACTTCTATGGCTCTCACAGCATATTCGGATGCTGATCATGCTGGATGTCAAGACACTCGTCGCAGTACATCTGGGGGTGCACAGTTTTTAGGAAATAAGTTAGTCAGTTGGTCTTCAAAGAAACAAATGAGTACATCCATCTCCTCCACTGAAGCTGAATACATTGCCATGTCATCATGCTGTGCTCAGATCCTCTGGATGCGATCTCAACTTTCTGACTATGGGCTCATTTGCAATAAGGTTCCTATGTACTGTGACAACAAAAGTGCAATTGCACTCTGCTGCAACAATGTCCAGCATTCCAGAACTAAACACATTGACATTCGACATCACTTCATCAGGGAACAAGTTGAAAAAGGAATTGTGGAACTTTACTTTGTGAGAACTGAGTTCCAACTTGCCGATATCTTCACCAAAGCACTTTCTAGGGAACGATTTCATTTCATCCTCCCACGCCTTGGTATGAAAAGTCTCACACCTGAGGATCTCAAACGTCTACAAGAAGATCAAGAGGAGTAAAGGGGTTGCTTCACATATCCTTGTATAGTATCAAATTTAAAGGAAAATAGAATATTATAAACACATAAAAAAAAAAAAAAAAAAAAAAAAAAAAAAAAAAAAAAAAAAATCTCTCGACATGTCTCTTGTATAATCGATATTATGTACGATTCTAGAAATGTCATTCAATAATGACACGGAATCATACATATGCTTGAGCAAGAGTTTTTCGGTTTCAAATAAAGTCCTTTTTCAAAAACATGTCGTATCTCAAAACATTCTTTAAATATGGCTTGTAGTCATTTCAGGCTACAACCCGCACTTCAAAAATATGGCTTGCTATTACTTCAGATAGCAACCCGGTTTTCAAAATGAGGAAAACACGTCGCCAAAAAGACGGTTGTTCCTAGCAAAGGGTGCCGTTCATCCGAGCGTGAATTACTTTATATTCATGCACCCTCGATCTAATGTACGCTTCAGTGCATTATTTCTTGATAAAGAAGAGAAATCTTCTTTTTATCGCCAAATACTTTCCCTTCTATGATTTTTCCGGGAAGTATTTGTGCAAAACTTGGTGGTACCATGAAATTTTGAATGACAATCAAATTGAACTCAAAAGTTTGATAAAATTTTCACTCAATCAATGACGTTAATAGTTTATGAAATTATTTATGTTTTAACATCCGTCATTGATTGAGGGGGAGAGTGATTTCTCAAAATTTTATGTATCATCAAAACTCCCCACACTTCGTACGTAATACCTTGCAACAAAATGATTTGTGATGTGTTATGTGTCAGAATGAGTAAATTTTCAAAGAGTTTTTCACTAAAACTTCGAATCTTTTACAAACTCTTCAAATCTGACACATAACAACCTCCCTCACAGTTTGAGGGGGAGCAAGAAAAGGTTCCTTTTATCAGAAAATATTAAACTTGACCGCATTTCTCTCCCAAAAACACTTTCTAAATTATTTAAATCAATTGAGATCAAAAATATCGAATGATTTGAAATTTTTGATCGGGGGAGAGAATGTGATTTAAATATGAAATCTGATTATCATAAGTGATCTTTTGTACTCAATAATAGGCTCCCACATATGTGCTAAACACTTTCGAATATCGAAGCACATATTGAGGGGGAGCGAAAGGCGTTTGTGGAAGTAATACCTAAGACCGACCATTTACTTTAATGCATGGAGGTATAAGGATGGTTAAGGTTAAGTAAGAGTTCCCATGATCCACCAGAACCGGAAGGATCTTCCCAGGGACAATCCATAGATAGATTAGAAGTCCTTAGGAATGATTATGAAAAAAGGAGTAAAGTGAGAAAGGGAAGAGTGCGGACTGAGATAGAGCTAGGACTGGAACAAACCCAACAAGGTTCTAGTGATGTAGTCTCGGTAAGCACTGAAGGGGTTGAAGAATGAAAAAGAAATGAAAAGAGAAAGGGTGAAAAGAAATAGCCCTCCATATATTCAACCTTAGGGCAGAAACCGGGTTCAATACATATGCTACTAGTGGTTACTAAGGTAGCCACGGTATTGAAGACAAGACGTCATGGACCCAGTGACGCACTGCACCAAAACTTCCCAACTACTCAAGCTCTCTTAAAAGAGCTTGTTTCATTCTCACGGGGAACCCTGTGCAATGTATCGACCGCTCATTGCGAGCTATGTTGATACCTAAACAGGAGACGCCTCCCCAGTCTCCAGGAGCGGATCAAAACGCACTATTGAGTCTAGAGCCATGAGATCATCCATAAATCTCGATAGGACACACTTCCAAATATGCTTATTGTTTCACACAATGTGGAAAATAAGATAAAATATTTAGAGTCCTACGCATTATCCTTGTGGTATTGCCAGAACATCCGAGTGATATGAAAATATTCACAATGAAGATGGAAATCCTTCTAGAGCGAACATTTCTCAAGCTCTTGGTAGGTGACATGTGAGATCCATCTTGGATCAATGATCAAGTGACAACTGGAAAGCAACGATGGTGCGATTCTAATTTGAATCAAACTTGTTCCAGGATATGGATTGACGGATACTTTTGCCAAAACCTCTCAATGTGCTCACCAACTTATCTTTCGAGCACATTGATTGTGTAATATCTTTCAAACAAAAGTATTTTTGATGGAAATGTGATTCAAAGTATAAAACTCTCGTCGTGTCTCAAAAATGTTTATCATATGACACGCGAGTGATTTCTATAAATCAATTTCTCATCAATCCGTGAATATCTATTCACCGATTCACTCTATCGTGCTGTCTGCTTTGAGACGTTCCGGTATGAGAACATGCTAAGTATGAAGATTCCGAAGTGGATTCTTTGGAAAATTCATTACTACAAGCTGGAAATTCCTGTCAAGGAGAGTCTTCTTTAAAAGAGACTCTACCTGATCACAGGTCGGTTTTCACAAAACCGGAGGGTAGTCTGTCCTCGCAGAACGAATGACAAAGCCATATTCGTTCTCTATCTTTATTGCTAACTGTTTTATTTCAGGGACACATATAAAGATGGCGTTGATGGCTCCAGTTTCCAGCTGAATCGGGTCAATCCATACCTCATGCTCACACATCCTCCACACTATCAATGAAGATAAGAGACTTGCTACCACAAATGTTGAGAGACTACCAACAACGTTTCCGCAACTCTGATGAAAAAGTCTCCTAATCTACAACTCTTATGCAACGTCTCCAGATACAGAAGGGTGTGAGCATGATGGTCCTTAGTCACTACATCACATGAAGGCAATACAACTATGGATGAGTTTGGAGATTTACTTTGGCTGATGATCTCAAAGAAGCTCAAAGATCACACATCACAAAGGAACTCAAATCACAAGTTCGCTTGCTTGAAGTACGAAGTGTGCTGATAAGAGAAGAATCAGATCCTACGAGCTACAAAGACTAAAGAATGCTTAAAGACCAAAGAGCTTAACTTCAAAGGTGACCTCGCTTAGGGGGAGATTGTTAGGAATACAAATATTCCTGTAAAAGTCTCGGTCACCTAATGATTGTAATAGCATTAAGGTGGCTCGTAGTTAGTTAGTATATTAGTTAATTAGTATTAGATTAAGTAACACCGTGGAAGAAGGAACGGGTCTTCACCCACTGTATGCCTGATCCACAGCCCGGGAGTGGGCGTTATATTGTAACTATAAATACCCCTCTCCACATGTGGAGAGGGTTGGACCTTCATTCTCTTTTCAATCTAATCTTTTCCTTTTTCCTTTCAAGGTTCCTCTCTTTCTCTCCTCTCCTCCCTCCTCCTCATTTCTACGCATCACTCTACACTACTTGAACATGTTTCCAACATATTTAGTATTCTACAAAAGCTCCTAAATCCAATCTTACAAGGGAATTGCATGTTAAAGAAGCTATCTTTTTCAATTCTAGTTCTAAGATCAACATGCTTAAGAGGGCTCATATCATCATCCATCCTATTATCATTTATTACATCACCATCATCTAGGTCCTCATTGAAGTCCGAACAATAAAAAGGGCTAATCCTACGGTCTTCATCATGGTCAGACTCCTCCATCTCAGAATTATTACCCAAGTGATGGTCAGGTGAGAGGTTAGGTGGGTTCTCATTTTCAACTACAGGGATTGGGACGGGTGGTTGGAAAATCTTACGACGAAAAACACGAATCAAACGATCAATGCTATTGTTATCCATCGAGATAGTTTACGAACAAAGGAAACAAAGAAATAAGATAGACTAAAGAAAACCTATAAAAAAATCTTACTAGAAAGGAATCTAGCAAGTAGACCTAATAGAAAGAAATTTTAACCTAGACAATAACTATTCCCCTGGCTGCGGCGCCAAAAACTTGATGCGTGGTTTTGCAACCTTGCAAAAGGTTTTACCTCTCAAGGGATCTTGAGAAGCTTGCAATCCCCACCAGGCAGTGTACGTGATCGTTGTAGTATAGTATAGTGACAAGTACCGGGGGATTGATCGTTCAACTCAAAGAATAGTGTTCACTAGGGTTAAAACTCTACTAAACTAGGTCTAGAGGTGAGGGATGATTCTTTTTGTATTTTTATATTTTATGAAAAGCAAGTAAAAATCTCAGGTTTTGGAAAATTGGGCGGAATTAGTTGCTAGTCAACTAACCCAAATAACTACAATTGCAAATAAAATAAAATAAAATGAAACTAAAATAAATTTTGGTGGAAACAATAATAAGAGAAAATGTGTTTACTTAGAATTAACTACTCCCTAGATATCTTTTATCGGTTGATTAGTTTGTTACAATTGCATGGATGACGGGTTATATTCCTTAATACTATTCGTAAGGCCGTGTACGATATTCCCTAACTCTATAAGCTTCTACTTCATCTTATTTTGAGCCGACTACTAGCTCCTAACATAGCATCATTAGTAGTTACCTACGCATTAAATATAACCAATCTATCGCAGTACATCTCCGATCATGTTTCTTAAGACGTTCAAGCAAGTTACCAATTGGAAGTCTGCCAGTTTTCTTAAGCCTAACATCGAAATCATTCATCCACAACAATTATAAACAAACAACCAACCAATAATCAATATCTAAGTTTCGTTACATCTAAGCAAACACAAAGAAAACCTAGCCTAGCATGTTAAAGAGAAGACAAGCATAAGATAGAATCAAACAACACATAGACATATTGAATGATTATTGGAAAACTTATATTCAATTAAGCATGGATGAAACAAGGGTTTGAACCCTAGAAAATACAGTAAATTCGTCTAGGGTGTAGGATCGTGATATTGATTGAATATTGTGATTCGGGAGGTCGGGTACAATGGAAATAGATGATGACCATGGTTAGTGAGAGAGAGTAGAGAGAGAAGGGAAAACTAAGTTTTATTATGATAATGAAAGGTGAAAATTACAAACAAAGTCTCACCCTCCTAGTGAAGTCTAGGAGGGCTTATATAGCCTAACACAACATACTATTGCAATATTACATAACAAGTCCTTGTGTTTTGGCTAAATGGGATAACTAATGTAATCCCGATAATGTTGTCACATTTAACTGTTAGGAGCAATCCCAACAATCTTCCCCCAATGTGGAAACATAAGGGATTACTTACAACATTTCCTACAAGGAAAAATAAAAATAAAGAAAGGTCTTCATAAGCTCTTCAAATGCTGAGGATGACAACAGTTGACGCTCTTTGTCTTCATCTTGTACCTCGGCTTGAGAACTTTATCTTCACTTGTAGGAAAATGATGTAATATGCATGAAATGGATTAACTTCCCCCCAATTCATGTTGCATGTCTTTAGCAGCTTCATCGTACACTTCTTTTTGGCGAAGTTTCTGAATCAGCTTCCCCCCAAACTGACAACCGTCTTCAGCAGATTCGAAACTTTGATGAGCTAACATGTCTTCTAACTATTGAAAATTTAAGTACGCAACAGAATTTGTAGATAACACCGTAGACCACACCAAGCAAATCTGAGTAGTTACTTAATCACAGTTGTACTCTATGCGGAAGCTCCGTTCGGGGGTAACATGCAAGAAATCAGCAAGATCTTCTCACATATGTAGGCTACTTCACACTTCACAACCCGCGAGAGTTGAAACGATTACACCAAAATCACAAAACTGAACCACTGATCATCTCTGCGGACGTCTCTCCGGTAGTAATAAAATTGTAAGCTCGATCACGTGAGTCTATTATGCGTCCCTGATGTGCACATTTCTTCCCCCTAATTGCAGATCCTCGTGGAAAATGAGGGTTTTCGTAAAGAAATCAAGAAAAGTCAAAGAAGCAAAAGAACACCTACTCTTTCTTCCCCCACGATGTCTTCGCGGAATCGGAAGCATACACACTATGTTTACGATGGAAACGGAGGCAGCGTAACCCCATATGTCCAACTAACCGAATACGTGTGAAGTATCGTAAATAGGCCATGAGAATCAACTGCTGATAAAAATCTCTACTCTTTTATACTCCTCTCAACTAACTCTTTACCAACCCCATTATCATTCTGACGGCTTTTTGTAGTGACTACTGATGGAGAAAACCCAATATGATGAACTTGAGACTGAAGTAAAATAACCCGAACTTGTGACTTAAACTTGCACTATTGTCTGACTAAGAACCAATACTGAGAATTTCAATAATGGTAGGAAATCATATACCCATCCAACCATCCTTTATTGTATACGAACGTCTCTTGAATTATCCACATCTTTTGGTGACACTTGAGCACTACAACGTAACTCCTTTAAAGTGATAGCTATACACTGTGAGCACAACAACGTAACTCCTTACATCAGGTATAACTAGACAACTCAAGTCTTGGTCATTTGTAAGGATAAAAGCTCGAACAAGGATCTCGAAGAATCATGCATCCAACCAACCCCGATATCTTCAGATACGAAGTACACGCACCCGTGATATTCCACTTCAACCTCAAATAAATAATAATGAATCAACGCCGTAGTCACATCTTGCGGTTATATGCTCAAAACTAGACTTCTTGACGGTTTAATGTGAACTTTGATAATGATTTTATCCCGATCTTGTCAAAAATGTATCCTCGTGAAAATTTGTAATACCAATAAACCACTCATCTTGCCAATAATTATACCCAAAAAAATTAACACTTTATATTAAAAAAAATACATATGATAATAAAATGTCAGCTCTAGTGTTATTCATTTTGGACACAAAACTTTGTTCAAACCATTATAACGTGCAACCCAAATTTTAGATCCAGTCCAATATAACAACGTGCAAGCCCATGATCCATTCCACTCCATAAACCCGATCTAACACATCAGATATTCAAGAGTGATATAAATGAGTCATGCCCTAATTCACACAAATCATTTTACTCCGCCTACCACCTCCTTATTCTCTCCTCAAAATAGATCTCATCTAAATATACTATCTCATCTCATCACAGCTAATTATAACCGATTACAAAACACTACACAATCTCTAATAACTCGCACACTTCAAACCCTAGTATCAAAAATGACGCCCCCATCTCCAACTGCATATCATTCTCCCAACAACCAAACCTCATCTCTTCTCAGCTAATCACCTATCATCAACAACCGAACACTAAATCTTTCTAATTGATTATCACAAGCACAACCACAACAATTCCGTGACCCTCTTCTTTTCATTTGTTGCTTGTTTTCAACTCAAGAAGAAGTGTAAAGGCTTCAAGGTCTGATGTAGGGTCTCAGGTAGGTTTTGTATGTGATATTGTTTTTTGTTTAAACCGAATAGAGAGAAAGGATGAGCCAGCCTTGGTTTTGTTCTTTCCTCAAGGTATTCGGATATTAAATGAAGAAGCAAAGCTTCTCATAAAAGATCGATGATAATCACTGAGATCTTGTACCTTTTAATTTTAGTTTCAAAATTTGAGTTCTTGTGGAGATGGGTTGATGTTGTTGAAAGATGTACTGTGAGATGGTAATAGGATAGCAAGATATAGAGTTGATCGATGATGGTATAAGACTCATATTGGCTCATGTCTTAGGACGAGTCATGGATAATGAGAGACATATAAACTGAGATCAATATTGGTTATCCTTTTGGTTTTGGATCACTAGTAGTCTGACTATATATCAGATCTATTTTTTTCATTTCAGTTTACTTCTGTTGATTTCTTTTTAGGCTGATGATGGTGGTTTTATGGTAAAAGTGTTCTCTCCTTCATCTTACATTTCTTTTTCATTTGGTTACTTTACGCATAAAATCTTATGCGTAAACCTGCTTGTAGACTTTTGCGTAAGATTCTTAAGCGTAACATGGTCTTAGCGTAAACAACAACTTTTGCGTAAACCTTGTCTTTGGCGTATGTATTACGCGTAAGACAAGGGTTTTATGCCAAAGATGAACCTTACGCATAACTTTCCAAGTTATGCGTAACAAATCTGAAGTTGTGCGTAAAAAGAGGGTTTTGACCCGTTGACCATTTTCCGGCGTACTTTCCAACCAGTTTCCGACAGTATTTCCGGCTGCTTTTTCTGACCGTTTCAGACTATGTTATTTGACCAGAATTTTGACCTTGTTTATGACCACAAATATCTCACGGGTTTGGTACAAAAAAAGTCAGAAATATTGTTTGTTGACACAAACTGTTAATGAGGCAGTATAGCCCAATAAATCAGTTTGTAAAAAATATAAAAATGAAAGTATAAGACTTTTGACCATTGGATGTACCATAAAAACTGTTAACCAAAAAAAATGTATAAAGAACAGTCCGGATACAAGGTTAAAACAGTTAAAAGAATACAACTTTTGACAAGATAATACCACAAAATCAACCAAATACTAAAACCAAGGCTCTGATGCCACTTGTAGGATCGTGATATTGATTGAGTATTGTGATTCGGGAGGTCGGGTACAATGGAAATAGATGATAACCATAGTTAGGGAGAGAGAGTAGAGAGAGAAGGGAAAACTAAGTTTTATTATGATAATGAAAGGTGAAAATTACAAACAAAGTCTCACCCTCCTAGTGAAGTCTAGGAGGGCTTATATAGCCTAACACAACATACTATTGCAATATTATATAACAAGTCCTTGTGTTTTGGCTAAATGGGATAACTAATGTTATCCCGATAATGTTGTCACATTTAACTGTTAGGAGCGATCCCAACATAGGGTTTTTGCACACAAAGTTCCCCACAAAGTTCCACACTAATGAATGAAAATTAGAAAAGTATTTATAGATTTTGCACTCTGACGGCGTCACGTGTAAGTTCTGACGCCATCAACTCGCCGCCAATATAATAATCGTATTGCCTAGATCCACTTCTGACACCGTCACTCATTGTGATCTCTGGGCCATCTCTCTTTGTGATAGTACGTGACGGCCTTGGCGACCCTAAAGGGTGACGCCGTCACGCCTCCTTTGGAAAATATTCTGGTGCGTCATATGTATTTCCCATATCCACCTCTTTTGCCAAGCCTGACACCGTCACTAGTAATCTTTGACACCGTCAGGTACAATCTTCAACATGATTTTGGAGACTTTGTCATTTTCTTCACTTTTTCGCTCAAAAAACGTCCAAAATGCTTCCTTTTCCAAATTTCTTCTCAAAAGTACCTAAAATGACAAAAGGAATGATTTAGGGCAATATTTGATCAAATAATCTTGAATTTGGGCTTAGATGACCCCCTAAAAGCGGTACACTGTCTCATCAATGCGTAGTCCGCAAAAGCTTGTTCGGGGAGTTCCATGCAATCACGAGTGTCATGAGGACCACTCCATAGTTCGCATAAAGAAGTGATTTTATTTACTTGGCTTGAAGGTTTAGGAGCTTCGTAGGATTTCATGAGAAACTTGACTTGGTCTTCAAGTTCCATGATCCTATGGTCGGGAATGCTTGAATTATTCGAAGGCAAAGATATTGCCTTGACCATTTTGTTCAAATCGTGGGGATCATTCCAACATTCGTTGTCATAGAGAGCAAGATCTTCTATGATTCCTGATGAGACGAAAAGTGTACCACTTTTAGGGGGTCATTTAAGCCCAAATTCGAGAATATTTGATCAAATATCGCCCTAAATCGTTCCTTTTGACATTTTAGTTACTTTTGGAGAGAAATCTGGAAAAGAAAGCATTTTGGACGTTTTTGGAGCGAAAAAGTGAAGAAAACGACAAAGTCTCAAAATCCTTGCTGGGAACAGTACCTGACGGCGTCAAGGCCATACAAGTGACGGCGTCAAGCTTGGCAAAAGAGGTGGATATGGAAAATACACATGACGGCCCAGAACTATTTAAAGTGTAATTATCCTGACGGCGTCACCAAGGCCGTCAGGGTCATTTTGCAAGTGACGGCCCAGAGCTTATTCTCAACATGACGGCGTCAAGATTGGATCTAGGCAATACGACCCTTGTTTTGGCGGCGAGTTGACGGCGTCACACACTACAATGTGACGCCATCAGGATGTATAATCTATATATATTTTTCCAAATTTTCATTCATAATGGGTGGAATTTTAGTGCAACTTTAGAAGGGAAAAACCCTAGACGAATTTCCAGAGATTTCAAGGGTTCCTACCCTTTGTTTCTTCCATGTTTAATTGAAGATAAGTCCTTTATCAAATCATTCAATATGTCTATGTGTTGTTTGATTATATCTTACGCTTGTCTTCTCTTTAACATGCTAGGTTAGGTTTTCCTTGTGTTTGCTTAGATGTAATGAAACCTAGATGTTGATTATTGGTTGATTGTTTGTTTATATTGTTATGGGTGAATGAATTCGATGTTAGGCTTAAGAAAACTGGCAGACTTCCAATTGGTAACTTGCTTGAACGTCTTAAGAAACATGATCGGAGGTGTACTATGATTTATTGGTTATATTTAATGCATAAGTAACTACTAATGATACTACGTTAGGAGCTAGTAGTCGGCTCGACCTAGAATGAAGTAGAAGCTTATAGAGTTAGGGAAGATCGTACACGGCCCTACGACTAGTATTAAGGAATATAACCCATCATCCATGCAATTGTAACAAGCTATCAACCGGTAAAAGATATCTAGGGAGTAATGAAATCTAAGTAAACACATTTTCTCTTATTATTGTTTCCACCACATCTATCTTAGTTTCATTTCATTTTATTTTGTTTTATTTGAATTTGTAGTAATTTGGGTTAGTTGACTAGCAACTAATTCCGCCCACTCCTTCAAAACCCGAGATTTTACTTGCTTTCCTATAAAATATAAAAATACAAAAAGAATCATCTCTTACCTTTAGACCTAGTTTAGTAGATTTTTAATCCTAGCGAACACTATTCCTAAGTTGAAGAATCAATCCCCCGGTACTTGTCACTATACTATACTACAACGATCATGTACGCTGCCTGGTGGGGATTGCAAGCTTCTCAAGATCCCTTGAGAGGTAAAATCTTTTGCGAGGGCGCAATCCCACGCATATCAAGTTTTTGGCGCCGCAGCCCGAGGAATAGTTATTGTCTAGGTTAGAATTTTTTTTATTAGGTCTACTTGCTACATTCCTTTCTAGTAGGATTTTTATTTTTATTTTTATAGGTTTCTTTATTCTATCTTATTTCTTTGTTCCTTTGTTGGTAACCATTACCATCCAATATCATGGAAGGTGGTAATATCTTTGTACCGATCAACCCACCACAGCAAAACCACCCACAAAACCTACCACAACCAAACCAACCTCCTAGACCCCGAACTTTAGGAGAGTACTCCCATCCTAGCCACCAAGGCTATCGAAACACCATTGAGCTCACTCAAGGAGCCAATGTGTCTCCCTTGCGATCCGACACCATTCGGTTGGTGCAAAGCGGATGTGCATTCCATGGACTTCGTTCCGAAGATCCTAATCAACATCTCAAGGATTTCCTCAAAATCGTTGATTCCATAGGCCTTGATGTTGAAACTCGAGAGACGACCCGATTGCGTCTCTTCCAATTCTCTCTACGTGACCAAGCTAGTCAATGGCTTGAGCGTTTACCCGCGGGATCCATCACCTCTTGGGATGATCTCACCACTCGTTTCCTTGCTCAATTTTTCCCACCGGGTAGAACTACTAAGCTTAGAAATGACATCTTGATGTTCCAACAACGTCAAGGTGAGACTCTCTATGAAGCATGGACTCGTTTCAAGGACTTACTCCACAAAGTCCCTCATCATGGCCTTAATCCTTGGTTCTAAATCCAAATCTTTTACGAAGGTGTCAATCATCAAACTAGAAGGGCCATAGATTACGCTGCCATTGGTAGACTAAGTAGGCTCAACATCGATAAATGTTGGGAGGTCATTGAAAGCTTAGCACAATACGAAGAAGAAGGGTGGGAGGACCCAATGTTGGGAAGAAGGGAGTCTAAATTGCGTGAATGCGAACCAAGAACAGTTATTGGAAAACATCGAAAAGCATGTTAAGGAACTAATGAAAATTGAAATGCCTGCAGCTGAAGCCAAAGTTATTCCCGATAGAAATGTGAGTGCAATTAATAGACACATTTCTCCTGAATGTTCACGGCAAGAGGAGTTCTAAGGGTTAATGATAACTTTTATGAACAATCAGGAGAGACAGATTCGACAATTAGAAACTCGCATGGAAGGCACTAGAAATGCTTTTATGGACTTGGCTGATAAGTTTATATCAAAAATCAAGGAGAACATTAAGGAAAAAGCCACACCAAAGAAAATAGAAAAAATCTTTGAACTCCCAACCCCAAAGGTAATTAGTGAAGGAGCGGAATATGGAAAACCATTCCCAGGTGGCTCACCTTCAAATCTCCCTTACTTCTATGAGCCCCCTCAAGAAGACAAGAACTCGAAAATTCATCAAATCTTCATCGGACGCCTGCAAGTCACGCTCCCTAATTTGTACGAAGCTAAAAGACTTTCTTTAGAATTTAAACCCGGTGTGAAAAGGGTGCACCTCAAACACCACTCTACTAAAAAAACCTCGATGGAACAAATCTCTTCCTCGCCCACTTACCAAGATGAAGATGACAACCTGAACGGGATTGGAACCAGCCCTATTCATAACCACACCTCACTTCGTGACAGTAACGAAACATTTGACCCTGGTGGACTCCACTAATGGGAATGGCTATTCATAGTTTACGACCTTGATTAGCTATTAACAAAAGTGTAGGGACTCATATGGGAATTGTCACAAAGTATTCATAATCCGGGAATCTGACAGCGTCAGAATTTGTTCATGATGCCGTCACCTTGCACTCTCAGCAATATTAACCTCATATCCATCACTTTTACCACAAACCCCACAAACCATACCCAATTGCTACTCTCCCACCGAGCTTTCAAGATCAATTCCAACATCTTCCGTAGCCGATCTCCACGTGGTAAGTAACTTTTCTTCATCCTTATTCGTTCAATTATCCTTAGGACCCATAAATTTTGAAAAACCCCATTATCCGAAACCCTAAAATAGATTCATTTCTAGAACTCGTAATGCCCATCTATCGATGTTGTGTGACCACAATTAAGGCATTGGGTGGTAGTAATTGATAAGATTCGTAAGTCAATTACGAAAAAAGAAAATATTTATGAATTTTCAAACCACGAATTATTGATTCACCACCCATTGTTTCTGTCAAAAGGGGTGTTTGGCTCATGAGTTTAGAGTTTGAAAATTGATTTTTCCCTCATAATTGCATGTTCCAACATTTACTGAGCCTGACGGTGTCAGCCTTTACGGTCTGACGGCGTCAGGAGGGTCTGACAGCTTGACTTCATTGGACTCTTATTCTAATCACTTCCGTTCCATTCCATTTTGTTCCAGGAAAATGAGCAAGCGTTCCCGACACCACCGAGGGAGTTCTTCAAGATCTCAACACGAGAACTTGGGTGACACGGTTCATAGTTGGGGTGTGTTTGAGGATGATGCCTCTACGACCAAATATGAAGAATTGCTCTACCGCCAGATTGACAGGGGGCAGTGATTGATTGTAATTTCTTGAGGGCCCAAGGCCTCGAGAATGCTTTTCTTCAAAGTTTCCAAACTGATGCATTCACCGGTCCTCAATGGGAAAGATTGTTCAGGGTACGGGAACCGGTTTATAGTGAGTTGGTGCGAGAGTTCTTTTCTACTTTTCGTTTTGATTTGGCTGAGGCTAGAACTGATGTGGGTGGTACTACCATTTACTTTAGGCTGGGGTTGAGCTTAGGACTTGCTCGGTTACAGAGTTTGGTTGGAGGTTGGGTTGGTATAGTCAGCATGAGACGACTCAGGGTCGGTTTATGCAGAGATTGTTGGGTGGTGAGACGATGAGGAATGATTTGAGGTGTGCTATGTTTTGGCCGAGCATAGGGAATGGGGTGTATACCTCGACTACTGGGGCAACCTCCATCAGGGATCCTAGGGTTAGGTTAGCCCACAGATGCATCACCTACAGTTTAGCAGGACGACATAGCTCCACCCACCGCGTCACTGCTTCTGACCTCTTCTACCTGTACACAATTTTTTCACCGGATGTGTATTGTAACATCCCATTCTGGGTGGCGAGTTATCTGAAGACGAGTGTAGGGGAGAGGGATGGTGATAAGATATATGGGGGGATGTTTATGACTCGCCTGGCCCGTTCTTATGGGATCATTGTGCCGGAGATCATGGGGTACTTGAGTGATTGTGGTGCATGCAGGGTGGTGAAGGCCAAGTCCCTCAAGCAAATGAGAATTGTGATGGAGTTGGGGGACGGGTCTTATGCTTGGTATGTTGTAGGAGGAGCAGTTGCCGCTGGTGATGATGATGAGGATGACGATGAGGGTGCACCCCAGCAGCAGTATGGGGATTATGAGGTTGGTTCTGCAGACTGTTATCGGCACATGAGTCGAGGGGATTGGCAGGCCCATCAGGGGGCCTGGATGGGTCAGGTGGATGCATGGAGAACCACCACTGACCAGAGGTTTGATTGGATGTACGATCACACAGTCCGCCAGATGCAGCATCTATCGACGCGTGATGACATCGAGCCTTAGTTGCAGATCGACCCATTCCCTGGGCGCGAGCAGGACTATCCACCCTATGGGTACATCGGGTACCTCCCTCCTGGCTATGACTACCGCTATGGTCCCCCTCCCAAGTGATATGTTCATGTTATGTTATGATCTTTGGATAATTTATTTATGGTTGTACTCTTTTAAACAATTTGTTCTGTAATAATTTAGGATTCGGCCTCTGTTAGCCTTGGATACTTTTTATTTTTTTTCTTATGCATGTAGGATTTCTAATTTCATGGTTGTTTATTTTCCAAGCTTTGTTTGATTGTTTGTTTGTTTGATTTTATTTGTTTCCGTATGCGTGTTTTATTTTTATTGTTGGTGAATCATGTTTCAAAACAAATTGTGAAAATGCTTTATTTTGTTTTTAACTTCGTCTTAATTACATATAAAGGTATTTTGCAAAAGATAAGTGTAAGGGAGATCAAAATTTGTTTATAAGAACAAGATTGATCATGATCCACTACAATATTAAATGAACATGTATATTAGTAATTGTTAGAGTCAAATGCTTGTATCGAGTCATAATGATGTTTTGCAGGATTTTCCAGGAATTAAGGCATAAGTTTTTCCGGAAATTTAACATAAGATTTCTGCAGGTCACGTCTGACGACGTCAGGATTAACACCTGACGGCGTCACGTGTAAAAATCTGAAAATTTTACGAGTTTTGTTTTTCTGTCGGAGTCATAAAAGTTTTTGTTAATTCTTTAGTTTTGTAAACTCCAGGAAATCTGCAAACACTCATTCCACAAGCATTATATCCTTGTATATATAGATTGCCGTCGATTTTACGCGAGGTTTGCCTTGATTGTTTTCTCAGGTTTAACAGGTTTTATTAGATAAGAAGATGATTTATATTTCTGGAGAGAAGCTTTCAACATTCATTTTCTTGGAGGAAGATCTAACTTTGTTGACACACTATCCACACCGAACGAATCAGGGGACTATTTGTTTTCATTATTTTACCTGCATTTCTTTTACATCCTTTAATTGAACATTGGGGGCAATGTTCATCCTAAGTGTAAGGGGAGGGTAAATGATATGACGATACCCTTGAGAATACAATTGCACTTGAGTCTGTTTGTTTGATAGTAGGTGTGTAATAAAACTAAGAGAAATACTTGTTAGGGCAATTTTAGCGCCAAATTTAAATTTTTTTACAACATTTAGGAGTGAAGCTTTAGCCTTAACAAACGTCTCATGGATAAGAGTTGTATGACTAGCACAAAACCGTACCACTAAAAAAAATCCACCCAAATATGTGAGGTTCGCCTTTAGATTTGATAGGAAAAGCATTCATAATTAGTGCTTATGAGTGTACCGGTAGTATTTAGATTCTAGAACTTGCGTTAGTGATGCATCCGGAGACCGCTAGTGAGACGACATTCGTGTAGTTAGGATTTACTACATGATAAGAGGCATTAGGATCACCCTTGTGTTTAAACCCGTATAATAATTACTTGACCATTTAAGTCATATTACTTGACTAGCGAAGTCAACTAATTTTTCCCACACCTTAGCGTTGTACTCATTTTTAGTACACGATACCCCTAGTACACCCCTCCAATCCTATCTTTTTCGTTTATAACTTTAAGCATTTTACTTAAAGTGTGGAAAACTAGAAGGGAGGGTTGAATAGTTTTACGTCTTTTTAATTTTGTTATGAAAACTTAGTTTAGTTTTAAAACCTTGTTTGCTTTTAAAACTTTGATTCAATCTTATGTGAACTCAAATCTTGAACAATATGAACAACTATATCTAAGTATGAACAATAATAATATAAGCTAAGTATGTGAAATCAACACATGCACAATATAAACAATTATAGCTATATACGAGAGATAAGTAAGTAATCGTTTATTTTATAATCCTTAGTTATATTTTGTATGAAAACTTTACTTGATCGAAATGATCAATTATATGTATGTTACCTTTTTAGTTTGATTGTAAAAACTTTGTTTTGTGAATGAAACTTTCGTTTGATCTTTAAGTAAAATCAATACTAGCACTATATGAGCAAATATAAATATACGTCTACGTCTACAAAAGTAATAACGATATAAGCAAGATAATAAGTAAGATATGGAAAGATCTAACCGCGAGACAAAGGATTTATAGTGGTTCGGCTACAAGGACACCTTCCTTGCCCTAATCCACTCCTCGAGTCACCTACTCGAGAGTTTTCTTCACTATGTCAACATGCTCCCTTATGGCGGAGAAAACCTTACACACCAATATACACACCACAACTTCATCACAACTTATTCACACCTTCTACACAACTTCTTCACACCTAGTCACTACTTAATCACAACACTACTTCTTCACACCTAGTCACTACTTAATCACAACACTACTTCTTCATACCTATCTATTTTCACAACTATCTATGATGAGTGCTCAAACACTCATCATTTTTGGTCTAATCTGAACTGCAAAACATACAAAAACACTCGGTAATGCATCAAAATGCTAAAAATATTTCAAAATTGTGTTTTATATGTTTTAGATGCAAAATGAGCAAAAACAAATGAAAAACGAACAAAGTTTGCAAAATTGGCAGTTTCAGTCCCTCAACTTTCATAAAATGACAAAACTAGTCCCTGGATATTCAAAATATGGAAAATTATCACCAGAGGTCCTTTTACAATCATAAGTTGTCATATTTAGTCCTTTGGTGAAAATTTGAAAAAAGTTTTGGAAATTTACAGTTTGGTCCCTGGAGTTTCAATAATTGGCAGATTTGGTCCCTGGTGGGATAATTTTGAATGAAAAATCATTTTTAATCCTTGGAAGTTTAAAAATATTCAATGTGGATCCTTGGATAAAAGATTTTCATAAAATGGCAATTTTAGTCCCCGAACTTTGAAAATTATCATTTTTAGTCCCCGGGAATTTAGAAAAATACAAAAATTGCAAAAATGAATTTTGGTTATTAAAGTTATGCAAGTATGGTCCTTATTGTTGCTTTGTGAAAATTACAATTCCAACCCACAACTTTTCATAAATTACAAAAATGGTCCTTGTGAATTGTAGTTACAAACTAAACTGATCCCTTGTATTACTTTAACCTATAAACCAAACCCAAAACAACCCCAGGCCCACACCCTTTCCAGCCCACACACCACAAATTACTCCCCCGTTTTTTAAATACTACCCCAGTCAACGCCCTTTGACCACCATCTTCTTCCCACTTGAACCCTGCTAAACCTCTGCCACACTCAACCCCCCTCCTCACCTTCCCAGTCCTTGTCCCCCCTCCAAACACAACCCTCCAAAACCAATTATAACTCACAAATCACTCCAAGCAATCCCCAACTGCCAATTTGGCATTTCCCGCCAAAAGTAAATCAAACGGCTAGGAATGGTTTGGGTCATCCAACGGCCACAATGTGAAGTGGGAAAGCACCAGGGACCATCTTGTAAGCTTATAAATAAAGAAAGAAGCAAAGAAGGAGGAGCAGTAGGTTTTAATTAGTTAATTAGATAAGTGTTGTAGTTTTAGATTATTGTAACTCTTAAATTCAAGTCTCAAGTTTATTAATCAGTTGTAATGTACTCATTTTTAATGTTATCTCAAGTTTATTAAGCAAAAATTCCAAGTTCTCTTATCAATTCAGTTTTACCATTTTGAGTGAGAATTTCATTTTGACTTTCAGATTGTTAAAAGTTGTTATTAAGGGTTCCATCAAGCTTATTATATCTCTACTGCAAGTTCTATTGGGTATTGAAAGCCTGGAAATCAATTGGATTTAGGTTTGCTAAAAATTATAAAAAAGTCCAAATAAATAGCACAAACTCAGAAATCATGGGAAGATGAAGAAGGAGGTTTAAATCTGGGTGTATTTTGGATTATAAGTTTTCTAGAAGCTATTGGGAAGCTGTAGGTATGGTGTTTGATCCTTTGGTCACTTGTGTTTCATTTGATCATACATTGTAAGCCAACTTTTGGATTTCTGTATTTTAACATAGAACTACTTAGTTTGTGTTTGTTTCTGCTTATTTCCCTTACTTCTTAGTTTATTATTCATAAACTAGCTTAGATATTCTAGTTATGTTTAGTGTTCACTAAGTTTTTATCTAACTATTAAACTAGATTAGTTTTGCTTAAGTTAAGTTTACTTATTATGAACTGCTTAGTGGTGACTGGAAAGTGTCTATTACATGTTTAGTAACCTGTTTCAAAGCTAGTTTGCCCAAAGTTTGCCTCAAAAACCTTTGTTGCTTAGGAAATTCTTTACAGACAAGCAATAAGGTAGTGTTTGGATTAGAGCTGTCTGTTGTCTATGAGTGAGATGTAGTTGTGGTTTCTGGCTGTTGCATGTTCACTTATGTATATTAGTTGCAATTGAACCATTAAATCAGTAGGTGATAGTTGTGAAAGTCAAAATCCTACCATTTGCCCACTTAACTGTCCACTGTTGGCAGTTGAGATCCCATAACCCCCTCACTTGCTTAAAACTAGCTAATTTCACTTAAATTAGTCTTAATACATGTTAACTCATCCATATCAGTAGCTTAGATTTGTCCAAAATCCATTTTAGTCAACCTTTTCAAAAGATAGAAAAAGTCAAATGGCATGTTTTTAGTTTTTCTAAAATCTTATGGGATTTTTATAGATTTTTGTGGTGAGATTCAGACTGAGATCTTTTGAGGTTTTGGAGTATCCCACCTCAGCTTCAAGATCCTAGTATCATTATAATTTTAGCAATTTTTGTGTGGGCCCCACTTTGCCCCAAACCCAGCTGCAGGCTCAGCCTTCCTCTGCTGCACAGAACAGTCCCCCACCACCACCACTTGGTGGTGGTTTTCTGGCCACCATGGTGGTCCCACAACCCCCAACTTGGTTCTTTACAACCCCCCTCCAACCACATACCCCATTTTGACCAGTGGTTTGACCTGAAACACCCTGGGTCCCACTTGATTCAAGGCTAAATGTTGAACCATTTTCTGAGTTAAATTAAGTTGCAATGTGCTTATTTGTGAGCTTATAGCTTATTCTGTGGGACTTTTTGATTTCTACTTGCTCACACATGTGCACTTATCTAGTTTAGACCAGATTTTACCCTTGTGGGTCCCACTATAGCCCAATTCAGCTTAATCTCTTCCATGGTCAACCAAAGTCAACTGTGTGGCTTTTTCCTTCATAATTAGCTTATTTTAAGTTTATAAAAAAGTTGTGTTTGTAAAAGTTTTCTATTTTTAGTATTTAAATAAGTTTGTAAAAGAAAAACCAAGAAAAATCAATTTAAAATTAAGTGATAGTTTCTATTTAATGTAATTTAATTTTAATTTTCATTTTTAAGTTTTTATTAAGCATTTAGTTTTTTTATATTTTTATTAAATTCCTCATATATTAAAGTAGTTATAATAATTTTTTCAGATTTTTATCTTTTCATTTAGTATTTATTAGATTTAATATTATTTTTATTAGAAATTAATTAATATTAAGTTTAAAATAGCATTATTAGTTTTTATTAAGTAAAATCAAGTTTTTATATTTTTTATAGCTTTTATATGTTGTAAAATAATTTTAGAAATTTTCTTAGAATTTTTACTGTTCATTTAGTAATTTTCTTAATTTAAAATATTTAATTAGATAATTAGTAATTAATTAGTAATTAATTAATAGAAAATTCACAAAAAGACAAAAAGACTTATTTTTATTTTTAAAACTTATTTTTAGTTATTTTATAATTTTAGAAATTTTATTTTAATTTTTCTAGTATTTACTTAGTATTAAATTATATTTAAGTGTTTTAAATATTAATAATTATTAATAATTAGTATTTAATTAATACTAAAATATTAATTAGGGTTAAAATTTATTTTCCTTTTCTGTAAATTTTCTTTTACCTTTTACTTTGTAAAAAAGTCATTTTCACCCCCTGGGTGTTTTCAGATTTCAGTTTTCACTTTTTATTTCGTACGTTTACGTATTTAAACGTAACGTACGCGTTTTTAGGTTTAAATCGTTTCTGGTTTTTCCTAGGTTCCCGTCTTATTCATATAGCTTGTTTAAGCTATTTTATTGTAGATACCTTAGTTCAATAATTCACAAACCCCTTTTCATCCAAATTCACCCGATCACGAAACCGATTGTATACCATCCACACCTCGTCGGGACTTAACGACCCGGGGAAACACTATATTCCGTGGAGCATTGACTCTAGGCTATTTGACTTTGTTGACCATTCCTTGGTCAATATAAGTTAGGTGGTTTAGCCTCAATCAATTTTTGGCGCCGCTGCAGGCGAGGTGTGCGCGCTATTCTAAACGGTTTTTCTGATTAGTGATCTTGGAATTCATTCCATTGTACATTTATCCATCCTTTGTTCATATTTTCCCATTATCAAAGCAAAACCGTTCCCGAAAACTTTTTAAACTCAGTTTTCAATGAACACAAAAAACACAAAAACATTTTCTTTATCATTTGTACAAAATGTTTTCCAAAAACACTAAAAATATCCTTCTTCACCCTCCTACCCTTTTGATTCTCATTTCCTCACCCTCTATACACATTTGATTCTTTCTATGTCTCACCCACACATTCTTACTTGCCATTGGTGTGGTAATCCTTATAATGGTGACAGTTGCCCCAGTTGTGGCATGGTAGAGTCAGGAAACAGGTCTGTCTATAACCAAGATCCCTAATCCTACCATGACACGACTGATTTATTCCACCAGCTACCACACCATGATACTCATCAGTTTTACTGTTGTGAGTAATGTGGTGGTTCACACTACAGTTATGATTGTCAATAGGGAAACACGCTTGTCTATGAGCAGTTTTCTGATAACAGTTATGACTCTAGCACATACGACTCACAGCCTCAACAGTTTTACTGTTGTGATTACTGTGGAGGTCCACACTTCAGCTCAGATTGTCAATCAAGGAATCCATACCCTTGTGACAATTTTGACACACCTTATTATGACCAACCTCCACAGTATGATATAAAGCAAGCACTTCTTCCTGAAATGCAAAATATGATGAAAATCGTTGATGAGCTTAAGGGTTTAGTTCAAGACTTTGCCCAAAGACACACTCATCAAAAATCCATGGAAGAATTGCTTGCTGAAGAGCAGGCTGCTAGAATAAATTCCCAAGATGCATATGAAATATCTGTGAGGGAATCCATTGCAAGAGAAAAAGCAGCCAAATCTAGCTCTTTGTTTCGTTTCATTCCTGATGACAGTGATGATGAGGATACACTTGACATCCTTGAATTTTATAAAACTTCAAGTTCATCAGTTGATACCCCAGCAGTTGAGATTCCATCTCAAACAACTGCTATCACACCCGAGGTTCCCACTCACTCTTTGATCATGGGGGACGAGCATCTTGACACTGTTCCTGAAAAGGAATCGGACGAATTCATAAAGTCTAGTGTTGAGAACCTTGTTCCAATCCCAAGAGAGTCACAGGGAACTTTTGATCATGTGTGTGATTTACCTTTCCCCATTGAGTGTCCCAACGATCAATTTGAGACTTTCTCATATTTTAGCGATGATTGCACATCTTATGGAGACATCGAGTATGTTGAGGTGTCAGTTCCACAAACTGATGCTGATCATCTTCTTGAGGAGTTCGCTGATGAACTTGCTCACATCAATCCACTTTCACTTGAAAGTGATGATGGTCTCCTCGATTTCCAAGCCGATCTGGGAGAAATTGAAAGTCTCCTATATCATGATCCGTCACTCACTTCTTATCCCGACAATCCAATTGAGAATGTTAATCTCTTGGTTCCTGAAACATTAAACACTACTCTCACCAATCCTCTATTTGAATTCAACTCTGAATTCACTTTGATTTCTGATAATCCACTATTTGATATTCAGAACGAGGCTTGTGATGAGTCTATTCCGGAACATGAGTTCACAGATTCACATCTTGTGAATAAGTCTCTTCATGAGGAGTTCTCCGGTGAACTCACTCATCATGTCATGACTCCTCCGGAGTTTGATAGCCCGGGGGGAGATGCACTCAATCATGAGGATTTGCAAATTCCCACCCACCCTCCCGGGTTGTTTACGAGCTTAACCTTTGAAATCCAAATTCAGGCTATTGAGCCTCCTCTTGAGGAAGAAGATCAAATCATGATTTGCATCATGATTTTCTTCCTTTTCTTCACCTATAAGGTGACTTCTCTTGTTCTTCACTCCTTCGGGAATGAAGACACCATCTTTGATCCCGGCATTTTCATGCATCATTATCTTGAGCCGGATACTTATCTCATCGGTGTGGAACTTTCACGTGCTTCAAATGTTTGTCCAAACATCTTGAATGAAAGTCCGATTGAGATCGTTTCTTCCACATCATGCTTCCCCAAGGACAAATGAATTCGGGTCGAGTCAAGCTAGCGACTCGGTAAACAAAAACAATAGCATGTTTATAGGGTTTTCACCCTAAGTGTGGGGGAGTTCCCCATGCTATGGTTACAAATGAAGTGAAAAACAAATGGTGTTTTCCACGCTTAACTTGTAATGTTGCCCTTTTACGTTCAAAATGTCGGCATAATATCCGGGATTTTGAATATTGAGGACAATATTCATGCTAAGTGTGGGGGGGTATTCGCTATTCTAGCGAATTTTATCACATTTTACTATATAATACCCCCGTTTTTGCCAAAATTTCAAAAATTTTAAAAATTTTTTCACTGGTGCTTCAAAATTTTGTGGTAATCAGTCCGCCTTGTCTAAACGACAAAAGGGATTGGCTAGTCCAGGAGCAAACGGCTCTTGGTAAAGACATCTCAAATCCGTTTATGGCTGGCAATTTGCCCAAAATTGTATGGTTCCTCAACTCCCCGAAAACAAATGAGTTGGCTAGCCCGCAAGATTATGGCTTGTGGTAAAGGCCGTGGAAAAACCATAATTGGTAATCAGCTCACCAAGATGTTGACTATTCCATCAAGAGCTGGCTAGTCCAGAAGCAAACGGCTTTTGGTAAAGACTACTCAAATCCGTTGACAGCTGGTGGTTTGCTCAAAATCACACAGTTATCAGGTGTGCCACAGTTCTTACACCTGGCTACTCCAGAAGTGATGGCTTTTGGTAAAGAGTTTTTCAAATCCATCAAGTTTTCAAAACAGTATTGCTAGGGACTAGCAATAGTTTAGTGTGGGGGATTGATGAGTGCTCAAACACTCATCATTTTTGGTCTAATCTGAACTGCAAAACATACAAAAACACTCAGTAATGCATCAAAATGCTAAAAATATTTCAAAATTGTGTTTTATATGTTTTAGATGCAAAATGAGCAAAAACAAATGAAAAACGAACAAAGTTTGCAAAATTGGCAGTTTCAGTCCCTCAACTTTCATAAAATGACAAAACTAGTCCTGGATATTCAAAATATCGAAAATTATCACCAGAGGTCCTTTTACAATCACAAGTTGTCATATTTAGTCCTTTGGTGAAAAATTGAAAAAAGTTTTGGAAATTTACAGTTTGGTCCCTGGAGTTTTAATAATTGGCAGATTTGGTCCCTGGTGGGATAATTTTGAATGAAAAATCATTTTTAATCCTTGGAAGTTTAAAAATATTCAATGTGGATCCTTGGATAAAAGATTTTCATAAAATAGCAATTTCAGTCCCCGGACTTTGAAAATTATCATTTTTAGTCCCCGGGAATTTAGAAAAATACAAAAATTGCAAAAATGGATTTTGGTTATTAAAGTTATGCAAGTATGGTCCTTATTGTTGCTTTGTGAAAATTACAATTCCAACCCACAACTTTTCATAAATTACAAAAATGGTCCTTGTGAATTGTAGTTACAAACTAAACTGATCCCTTGTATTACTTTAACCTATAAACCAAACCCAAAACAACCCCAGGCCCACACCCTTTCCAACCCATCTCCAATATCCAGCCCACACACCACAAATTACTCCCCCGTTTTTTAAATACTACCCCAGTCAACGCCCTTTGACCACCATCTTCTTCCCACTTGAACCCTGCTAAACCTCTGCCACACTCAACCCCCCTCCTCACCTTCCCAGTCCTTGTCCCCCCTCCAAACACAACCCTCCAAAACCAATTATAACTCACAAATCACTCCAAGCAATCCCCAACTGCCAATTTGGCATTTCCCGCCAAAAGTAAATCAAACGGCTAGGAATGGTTTGGGTCATCCAACGGCCACAATGTGAAGTGGGAAAGCACCAGGGACCATCTTGTAAGCTTATAAATAAAGAAAGAAGCAAAGAAGGAGGAGCAGTAGGTTTTAATTAGTTAATTAGATAAGTGTTGTAGTTTTAGATTATTGTAACTCTTAAATTCAAGTCTCAAGTTTATTAATCAGTTGTAATGTACTCATTTTTAATGTTATCTCAAGTTTATTAAGCAAAAATTCCAAGTTCTCTTATCAATTCAGTTTTACCATTTTGAGTGAGAATTTCATTTTGACTTTCAGATTGTTAAAAGTTGTTATTAAGGGTTCCATCAAGCTTATTATATCTCTACTGCAAGTTCTATTGGGTATTGAAAGCCTGGAAATCAATTGGATTTAGGTTTGCTAAAAATCATAAAAAAGTCCAAATAAATAGCACAAACTCAGAAATCATGGGAAGATGAAGAAGGAGGTTTAAATCTGGGTGTATTTTGGATTATAAGTTTTCTAGAAGCTATTGGGAAGCTGTAGGTATGGTGTTTGATCCTTTGGTCACTTGTGTTTCATTTGATCATACATTGTAAGCCAACTTTTGGATTTCTGTATTTTAACATAGAACTACTTAGTTTGTGTTTGTTTCTGCTTATTTCCCTTACTTCTTAGTTTATTATTCATAAACTAGCTTAGATATTCTAGTTATGTTTAGTGTTCACTAAGTTTTTATCTAACTATTAAACTAGATTAGTTTTGCTTAAGTTAAGTTTACTTATTATGAACTGCTTAGTGGTGACTGGAAAGTGTCTATTACATGTTTAGTAACCTGTTTCAAAGCTAGTTTGCCCAAAGTTTGCCTCAAAAACCTTTGTTGCTTAGGAAATTCTTTACAGACAAGCAATAAGGTAGTGTTTGGATTAGAGCTGTCTGTTGTCTATGAGTGAGATGTAGTTGTGGTTTCTGGCTGTTGCATGTTCACTTATGTATATTAGTTGCAATTGAACCATTAAATCAGTAGGTGATAGTTGTGAAAGTCAAAATCCTACCATTTGCCCACTTAACTGTCCACTGTTGGCAGTTGAGATCCCATAACCCCCTCACTTGCTTAAAACTAGCTAATTTCACTTAAATTAGTCTTAATACATGTTAACTCATCCATATCAGTAGCTTAGATTTGTCCAAAATCCATTTTAGTCAACCTTTTCAAAAGATAGAAAAAGTCAAATGGCATGTTTTTAGTTTTTCTAAAATCTTATGGGATTTTTATAGATTTTTGTGGTGAGATTCAGACTGAGATCTTTTGAGGTTTTGGAGTATCCCACCTCAGCTTCAAGATCCTAGTATCATTATAATTTTAGCAATTTTTGTGTGGGCCCCACTTTGCCCCAAACCCAGCTGCAGGCTCAGCCTTCCTCTGCTGCACAGAACAGTCCCCCACCACCACCACTTGGTGGTGGTTTTCTGGCCACCATGGTGGTCCCACAACCCCCAACTTGGTTCTTTACAACCCCCCTCCAACCACATACCCCATTTTGACCAGTGGTTTGACCTGAAACACCCTGGGTCCCACTTGATTCAAGGCTAAATGTTGAACCATTTTCTGAGTTAAATTAAGTTGCAATGTGCTTATTTGTGAGCTTATAGCTTATTCTGTGGGACTTTTTGATTTCTACTTGCTCACACATGTGCACTTATCTAGTTTAGACCAGATTTTACCCTTGTGGGTCCCACTATAGCCCAATTCAGCTTAATCTCTTCCATGGTCAACCAAAGTCAACTGTGTGGCTTTTTCCTTCATAATTAGCTTATTTTAAGTTTATAAAAAAGTTGTGTTTGTAAAAGTTTTCTATTTTTAGTATTTAAATAAGTTTGTAAAAGAAAAACCAAGAAAAATCAATTTAAAATTAAGTGATAGTTTCTATTTAATGTAATTTAATTTTAATTTTCATTTTTAAGTTTTTATTAAGCATTTAGTTTTTTTATATTTTTATTAAATTCCTCATATATTAAAGTAGTTATAATAATTTTTTCAGATTTTTATCTTTTCATTTAGTATTTATTAGATTTAATATTATTTTTATTAGAAATTAATTAATATTAAGTTTAAAATAGCATTATTAGTTTTTATTAAGTAAAATCAAGTTTTTATATTTTTTATAGCTTTTATATGTTGTAAAATAATTTTAGAAATTTTCTTAGAATTTTTACTGTTCATTTAGTAATTTTCTTAATTTAAAATATTTAATTAGATAATTAGTAATTAATTAGTAATTAATTAATAGAAAATTCACAAAAAGACAAAAAGACTTATTTTTATTTTTAAAACTTATTTTTAGTTATTTTATAATTTTAGAAATTTTATTTTAATTTTTCTAGTATTTACTTAGTATTAAATTATATTTAAGTGTTTTAAATATTAATAATTATTAATAATTAGTATTTAATTAATACTAAAATATTAATTAGGGTTAAAATTTATTTTCCTTTTCTGTAAATTTTCTTTTACCTTTTACTTTGTAAAAAAGTCATTTTCACCCCCTGGGTGTTTTCAGATTTCAGTTTTCACTTTTTATTTCGTACGTTTACGTATTTAAACGTAACGTACGCGTTTTTAGGTTTAAATCGTTTCTGGTTTTTCCTAGGTTCCCGTCTTATTCATATAGCTTGTTTAAGCTATTTTATTGTAGATACCTTAGTTCAATAATTCACAAACCCCTTTTCATCCAAATTCACCCGATCACGAAACCGATTGTATACCATCCACACCTCGTCGGGACTTAACGACCCGGGGAAACACTATATTCCGTGGAGCATTGACTCTAGGCTATTTGACTTTGTTGACCATTCCTTGGTCAATATAAGTTAGGTGGTTTAGCCTCAATCAATTTTTGGCGCCGCTGCAGGCGAGGTGTGCGCGCTATTCTAAACGGTTTTTCTGATTAGTGATCTTGGAATTCATTCCATTGTACATTTATCCATCCTTTGTTCATATTTTCCCATTATCAAAGCAAAACCGTTCCCGAAAACTTTTTAAACTCAGTTTTCAATGAACACAAAAAACACAAAAACATTTTCTTTATCATTTGTACAAAATGTTTTCCAAAAACACTAAAAATATCCTTCTTCACCCTCCTACCCTTTTGATTCTCATTTCCTCACCCTCTATACACATTTGATTCTTTCTATGTCTCACCCACACATTCTTACTTGCCATTGGTGTGGTAATCCTTATAATGGTGACAGTTGCCCCAGTTGTGGCATGGTAGAGTCAGGAAACAGGTCTGTCTATAACCAAGATCCCTAATCCTACCATGACACGACTGATTTATTCCACCAGCTACCACACCATGATACTCATCAGTTTTACTGTTGTGAGTAATGTGGTGGTTCACACTACAGTTATGATTGTCAATAGGGAAACACGCTTGTCTATGAGCAGTTTTCTGATAACAGTTATGACTCTAGCACATACGACTCACAGCCTCAACAGTTTTACTGTTGTGATTACTGTGGAGGTCCACACTTCAGCTCAGATTGTCAATCAAGGAATCCATACCCTTGTGACAATTTTGACACACCTTATTATGACCAACCTCCACAGTATGATATAAAGCAAGCACTTCTTCCTGAAATGCAAAATATGATGAAAATCGTTGATGAGCTTAAGGGTTTAGTTCAAGACTTTGCCCAAAGACACACTCATCAAAAATCCATGGAAGAATTGCTTGCTGAAGAGCAGGCTGCTAGAATAAATTCCCAAGATGCATATGAAATATCTGTGAGGGAATCCATTGCAAGAGAAAAAGCAGCCAAATCTAGCTCTTTGTTTCGTTTCATTCCTGATGACAGTGATGATGAGGATACACTTGACATCCTTGAATTTTATAAAACTTCAAGTTCATCAGTTGATACCCCAGCAGTTGAGATTCCATCTCAAACAACTGCTATCACACCCGAGGTTCCCACTCACTCTTTGATCATGGGGGACGAGCATCTTGACACTGTTCCTGAAAAGGAATCGGACGAATTCATAAAGTCTAGTGTTGAGAACCTTGTTCCAATCCCAAGAGAGTCACAGGGAACTTTTGATCATGTGTGTGATTTACCTTTCCCCATTGAGTGTCCCAACGATCAATTTGAGACTTTCTCATATTTTAGCGATGATTGCACATCTTATGGAGACATCGAGTATGTTGAGGTGTCAGTTCCACAAACTGATGCTGATCATCTTCTTGAGGAGTTCGCTGATGAACTTGCTCACATCAATCCACTTTCACTTGAAAGTGATGATGGTCTCCTCGATTTCCAAGCCGATCTGGGAGAAATTGAAAGTCTCCTATATCATGATCCGTCACTCACTTCTTATCCCGACAATCCAATTGAGAATGTTAATCTCTTGGTTCCTGAAACATTAAACACTACTCTCACCAATCCTCTATTTGAATTCAACTCTGAATTCACTTTGATTTCTGATAATCCACTATTTGATATTCAGAACGAGGCTTGTGATGAGTCTATTCCGGAACATGAGTTCACAGATTCACATCTTGTGAATAAGTCTCTTCATGAGGAGTTCTCCGGTGAACTCACTCATCATGTCATGACTCCTCCGGAGTTTGATAGCCCGGGGGGAGATGCACTCAATCATGAGGATTTGCAAATTCCCACCCACCCTCCCGGGTTGTTTACGAGCTTAACCTTTGAAATCCAAATTCAGGCTATTGAGCCTCCTCTTGAGGAAGAAGATCAAATCATGATTTGCATCATGATTTTCTTCCTTTTCTTCACCTATAAGGTGACTTCTCTTGTTCTTCACTCCTTCGGGAATGAAGACACCATCTTTGATCCCGGCATTTTCATGCATCATTATCTTGAGCCGGATACTTATCTCATCGGTGTGGAACTTTCACGTGCTTCAAATGTTTGTCCAAACATCTTGAATGAAAGTCCGATTGAGATCGTTTCTTCCACATCATGCTTCCCCAAGGACAAATGAATTCGGGTCGAGTCAAGCTAGCGACTCGGTAAACAAAAACAATAGCATGTTTATAGGGTTTTCACCCTAAGTGTGGGGGAGTTCCCCATGCTATGGTTACAAATGAAGTGAAAAACAAATGGTGTTTTCCACGCTTAACTTGTAATGTTGCCCTTTTACGTTCAAAATGTCGGCATAATATCCGGGATTTTGAATATTGAGGACAATATTCATGCTAAGTGTGGGGGGGTATTCGCTATTCTAGCGAATTTTATCACATTTTACTATATAATACCCCCGTTTTTGCCAAAATTTCAAAAATTTTAAAAATTTTTTCACTGGTGCTTCAAAATTTTGTGGTAATCAGTCCGCCTTGTCTAAACGACAAAAGGGATTGGCTAGTCCAGGAGCAAACGGCTCTTGGTAAAGACATCTCAAATCCGTTTATGGCTGGCAATTTGCCCAAAATTGTATGGTTCCTCAACTCCCCGAAAACAAATGAGTTGGCTAGCCCGCAAGATTATGGCTTGTGGTAAAGGCCGTGGAAAAACCATAATTGGTAATCAGCTCACCAAGATGTTGACTATTCCATCAAGAGCTGGCTAGTCCAGAAGCAAACGGCTTTTGGTAAAGACTACTCAAATCCGTTGACAGCTGGTGGTTTGCTCAAAATCACACAGTTATCAGGTGTGCCACAGTTCTTACACCTGGCTACTCCAGAAGTGATGGCTTTTGGTAAAGAGTTTTTCAAATCCATCAAGTTTTCAAAACAGTATTGCTAGGGACTAGCAATAGTTTAGTGTGGGGGATTGATGAGTGCTCAAACACTCATCATTTTTGGTCTAATCTGAACTGCAAAACATACAAAAACACTCAGTAATGCATCAAAATGCTAAAAATATTTCAAAATTGTGTTTTATATGTTTTAGATGCAAAATGAGCAAAAACAAATGAAAAACGAACAAAGTTTGCAAAATTGGCAGTTTCAGTCCCTCAACTTTCATAAAATGACAAAACTAGTCCTGGATATTCAAAATATCGAAAATTATCACCAGAGGTCCTTTTACAATCACAAGTTGTCATATTTAGTCCTTTGGTGAAAAATTGAAAAAAGTTTTGGAAATTTACAGTTTGGTCCCTGGAGTTTTAATAATTGGCAGATTTGGTCCCTGGTGGGATAATTTTGAATGAAAAATCATTTTTAATCCTTGGAAGTTTAAAAATATTCAATGTGGATCCTTGGATAAAAGATTTTCATAAAATAGCAATTTCAGTCCCCGGACTTTGAAAATTATCATTTTTAGTCCCCGGGAATTTAGAAAAATACAAAAATTGCAAAAATGGATTTTGGTTATTAAAGTTATGCAAGTATGGTCCTTATTGTTGCTTTGTGAAAATTACAATTCCAACCCACAACTTTTCATAAATTACAAAAATGGTCCTTGTGAATTGTAGTTACAAACTAAACTGATCCCTTGTATTACTTTAACCTATAAACCAAACCCAAAACAACCCCAGGCCCACACCCTTTCCAACCCATCTCCAATATCCAGCCCACACACCACAAATTACTCCCCCGTTTTTTAAATACTACCCCAGTCAACGCCCTTTGACCACCATCTTCTTCCCACTTGAACCCTGCTAAACCTCTGCCACACTCAACCCCCCTCCTCACCTTCCCAGTCCTTGTCCCCCCTCCAAACACAACCCTCCAAAACCAATTATAACTCACAAATCACTCCAAGCAATCCCCAACTGCCAATTTGGCATTTCCCGCCAAAAGTAAATCAAACGGCTAGGAATGGTTTGGGTCATCCAACGGCCACAATGTGAAGTGGGAAAGCACCAGGGACCATCTTGTAAGCTTATAAATAAAGAAAGAAGCAAAGAAGGAGGAGCAGTAGGTTTTAATTAGTTAATTAGATAAGTGTTGTAGTTTTAGATTATTGTAACTCTTAAATTCAAGTCTCAAGTTTATTAATCAGTTGTAATGTACTCATTTTTAATGTTATCTCAAGTTTATTAAGCAAAAATTCCAAGTTCTCTTATCAATTCAGTTTTACCATTTTGAGTGAGAATTTCATTTTGACTTTCAGATTGTTAAAAGTTGTTATTAAGGGTTCCATCAAGCTTATTATATCTCTACTGCAAGTTCTATTGGGTATTGAAAGCCTGGAAATCAATTGGATTTAGGTTTGCTAAAAATCATAAAAAAGTCCAAATAAATAGCACAAACTCAGAAATCATGGGAAGATGAAGAAGGAGGTTTAAATCTGGGTGTATTTTGGATTATAAGTTTTCTAGAAGCTATTGGGAAGCTGTAGGTATGGTGTTTGATCCTTTGGTCACTTGTGTTTCATTTGATCATACATTGTAAGCCAACTTTTGGATTTCTGTATTTTAACATAGAACTACTTAGTTTGTGTTTGTTTCTGCTTATTTCCCTTACTTCTTAGTTTATTATTCATAAACTAGCTTAGATATTCTAGTTATGCTTAGTGTTCACTAAGTTTTTATCTAACTATTAAACTAGATTAGTTTTGCTTAAGTTAAGTTTACTTATTATGAACTGCTTAGTGGTGACTGGAAAGTGTCTATTACATGTTTAGTAACCTGTTTCAAAGCTAGTTTGCCCAAAGTTTGCCTCAAAAACCTTTGTTGCTTAGGAAATTCTTTACAGACAAACAATAAGGTAGTGTTTGGATTAGAGCTGTCTGTTGTCTATGAGTGAGATGTAGTTGTGGTTTCTGGCTGTTGCATGTTCACTTATGTATATTAGTTGCAATTGAACCATTAAATCAGTAGGTGATAGTTGTGAAAGTCAAAATCCTACCATTTGCCCACTTAACTGTCCACTGTTGGCAGTTGAGATCCCATAACCCCCTCACTTGCTTAAAACTAGCTAATTTCACTTAAATTAGTCTTAATACATGTTAACTCATCCATATCAGTAGCTTAGATTTGTCCAAAATCCATTTTAGTCAACCTTTTCAAAAGATAGAAAAAGTCAAATGGCATGTTTTCAGTTTTTCTAAAATCTTATGGGATTTTTATAGATTTTTGTGGTGAGATTCAGACTGAGATCTTTTGAGGTTTTGGAGTATCCCACCTCAGCTTCAAGATCCTAGTATCATTATAATTTTAGCAATTTTTGTGTGGGCCCCACTTTGCCCCAAACCCAGCTGCAGGCTCAGCCTTCCTCTGCTGCACAGAACAGTCCCCCACCACCACCACTTGGTGGTGGTTTTCTGGCCACCATGGTGGTCCCACAACCCCCAACTTGGTTCCTTAAAACCCCCCTCCAACCACATACCCCATTTTGACCAGTGGTTTGACCTGAAACACCCTGGGTCCCACTTGATTCAAGGCTAAATGTTGTCCCATTTTCTGAGTTAAATTAAGTTGCAATGTGCTTATTTGTGAGCTTATAGCTTATTCTGTGGGACTTTTTGATTTCTACTTGCTCACACATGTGCACTTATCTAGTTTAGACCAGATTTTACCCTTATGGGTCCCACTGTAGCCCAATTCAGCTTAATCTCTTCCATGGTCAACCAAAGTCAACTGTGTGGCTTTTTCCTTCATAATTAGCTTATTTTAAGTTTATAAAAAAGTTGTGTTTGTAAAAGTTTTCTATTTTTAGTATTTAAATAAGTTTGTAAAAGAAAAACCAAGAAAAATCAATTTAAAATTAAGTGATAGTTTCTATTTAATGTAATTTAATTTTAATTTTCATTTTTAAATTTTTATTAAGCATTTAGTTTTTTTTATATTTTTATTAAATTCCTCATATATTAAAGTAGTTATAATAATTTTTTCAGATTTTTATCTTTTCATTTAGTATTTATTATATTTAATATTAGTTTTATTAGAAATTAATTAATATTAAGTTTAAAATAGCATTATTAGTTTTTATTAAGTAAAATCAAGTTTTTATATTTTTTATAGCTTTTATATGTTGTAAAATAATTTTAGAAATTTTCTTAGAATTTTTACTGTTCATTTAGTAATTTTCTTAATTTAAAATAGTTAATTAGATAATTAGTAATTAATTAGTAATTAATTAATAGAAAATTCACAAAAAGACAAAAAGACTTATTTTTATTTTTAAAACTTATTTTTAGTTATTTTATAATTTTAGAAATTTTATTTTAATTTTTCTAGTATTTACTTAGTATTAAATTATATTTAAGTGTTTTAAATATTAATAATTATTAATAATTAGTATTTAATTAATATTAAAATATTAATTAGGGTTAAAATTTATTTTCCTTTTCTGTAAATTTTCTTTTACCTTTTACTTTGTAAAAAAGTCATTTTCACCCCCTGGGTGTTTTCAGATTTCAGTTTTCACTTTTTATTTCGTACGTTTACGTTTTATTTAAACGTAACGTACGCGTTTTTAGGTTTAAATCGTTTCTGGTTTTTCCTAGGTTCCCGTCTTATTCATATAGCTTGTTTAAGCTATTTTATTGTAGATACCTTAGTTCAATAATTCACAAACCCCTTTTCATCCAAATTCACCCGATCACGAAACCGTTTGTATACCATCCACACCTCGTCGGGACTTAACGACCCGGGGAAACACTATATTCCGCGGAGCATTGACTCTAGGCTATTTGACTTTGTTGACCATTCCTTGGTCAATATAAGTTAGGTGGTTTAGCCTCAATCAATCTACTTCACAACAATCTTCTTCACAACTATCTACTTCCCAACTTCTCTACTTCACAACTATCTACTACACACTCACTCTATCTACACACCTTGCTAATCTATCTTCTATCAAATATTCACAACAAGTTACACAAAGAAATAGATATAATAATTGATGCTCAAACAACTTGGATGTGGAGGTCACAACAAGTTATAATACTTCTTCTCTTGAAGGATTGAAGTATTCTTCTCTTGCACTTGAAAGGTAGAGGTTTGGATCACTTTGAAACAAAGATTTATGTATGTATGATCAAAGGATTTTAGAGAATAGAAATGAGATCTAGAACATAAAGTTTTGGGGTGCAAAAGGTGAGAAAAATCTGTGGAATCAACCAGTATTTATAAGGGGAAAAATACTGTTTGGGAGCGTGGCCGGTCCCCTTAATTGGGTGCCGGTCCCCTTAATAATTAAGGGGACCGCCTAGTATAATTAAGGGGGCCGCCTAATAAAAAAATATTTTTTCTTCAGATTTTTTGTCTTTTTTTGGGGGAGGTTTTTCCTGAAGAATGTAGCCTTTTTTTGGGTTGAAATTTAAATTCAACCTATTTATTTTGAATAAAACATTTCTTATAAATACAAAATTGTTTTGTATAAGTTTAAAAATGTTTGTCCCACTTTAATAAAATGTAAGGTTTGTAAAAATAAAAATTCCTTTGATCATAAAATGCATTAGACACTTTGTTTATTCATACCTTAAGTGATATGGATGCTAAAGCAAATATTTACGACTAAATACTTGTTTACGTCATAATTTGTAGTTCAATGAGTTTACGCTTTGTGATTATCAAAACATAGAGATATCGATATATGTTAATAATGTTTTTAGGCATTATTTGTATCAACAATCTCCCCCTTTTTGATGATTACAAAACCTAAACTCATTAAGTCTAAAAATTAATTTTTTTAGACAAGTACTTAGTTTGTTTATATTCACTTCTCCCCCTTTTTGTAGAATTAAAAAGGTTATGCCGGCTAGCTTCATAAATGAAGTTAGATGGGATGAAAGCTCCCCCTTGATGTGTGCTCCCCCTCGTTCGATGGCACCAAGGGATCGAGATATGGAATGCTCGCAAGAAAAATATTAGAAGCACAAGCATATATAGAAGAATATGCAATATACAAATAACAAGCATAGCAAACAAATATTAAGGATACATAACAATTAATTCAAAGAGATTATGTTAAAGATCCTAATTTGCCAAAGAGAGCCATCAGACTTGCTTGCAACAAAAGGTTGGTTGATTCGTATTCGAAAGTGAAAATCATAAGCATATAGTATGCTTAGATGGTTGATGATGGAGTGTTTGGAATGAAGATGGTTGAGTTAGGGTAAGGTTGTTGGATTAATGGAGGTATATGTTTGGGTCATGAATGTTGGAGAGTTTGGTTGTGGAGAGTTTGTAGCGGAAGAGGTTGATTAAGGTTTTGGATGTTGTTCAAGTGAGGGTATTAGATGTGATCTAGTGAGAAGATATTCAATCCAAGTGAAGTGTTCATTGAATGTAATGGTTTTTAGGAGAAAGATGCAACAAGGTCAATTGTTGACATGCTTCTCAAGTTGATTTATGTTGTGTGGTGATGAGGGCGATCTAGATGAAGGTGGATCCAAATTGCGTTGAGCAAGATGTAAGGCTAAAAGAGCACTAAGCTCATGGGATTCTTTTAGCGCCTCAACAAACATTAAGTGTTCGGAGGAAGGTGATGGTGGTGGAGCATGATAGTTGTCTTGGGTGAGGGTTTGAACATGCAACATAGGAATGGCATGTGAAGTTGTAGGATGTGGTGGTGATACTCTTGGTGGTGGAGACATGTTTGAGCTTGGTTAATCATGAAAACATGATATGGGTGGAAGAGATGCTTCATGAGTGGATGGTGTTTTTGTTGAATGAGCAACAGGTAAAGTGTTGGTAATGAGGTTGGGATTATTGTTTTGGGATTGTGCATGCTCATCATAAGAAGGAGCATTAGTGGAAGCACGAATGGATGATTTGTTGTTAAATGGATCATTTGTGTGAGAGTGAGGTTTAGGTGTTGGTTGATTATGAACAACATCGCTTGAGTTGTGAAAAGATTATGAGGTTTGAGTATAATGTAGAAGGATATGGGTGAGTAAAGGTTTTTGATATGTAATGTTGGTGAGAAGGAGTGTGAGGTGTTAGGTATGTAATGTTGAAGACATAGGAGGAATTTGGTGTTGGATGTTTGACAACATCATTTGGTTTGACGGGCTTTTAATGGAAGTTAGGCTTTCTTCTCCAAACGGGTTATTTTGTGGTTTTGGTTTAATGGGAGAGGTCATGAAGAGATGAGTATAGATTGAGAGGAATGAGAGTGTTTATAATGTAGGATTGGTGGGATTAAGGATGTATAAATTTTGATAGAAGGTTTAGGATAAAATAGGATTATGAATTTTGGGAAGTGTAGGATGAAATGGGCTAAAAAGTAGAAAAAGGAAACAACACCTTTGACCATCAGATGGCCGGTCCCCTTAATTGGAGGCCGGTCCCCTTAATAATTAAGGGGGCCACCTTATGATTTAAGGGGGCCGCCCATCTGGTGATTCCCAGATTGCCAGAAAAGGGTTTTTGGTAGTGAATTGCAGAAAGGTTGTGTTTTTGGTTTCAAACAAGTCCAACTCTTTGAGGCAATTAAGCATATACTAATTATGTAGGCAATTATGTAGCCAAAGCATGTTAATCAAAGAGATTAAGTAAACAAGCAATTTCATCTAGCATGCAAACATACTCATCAAGCAAGTAAAATATAAGTGCTAGGAAACAATAAGCAACATCAAGTATTTCATAACTACATAACTAGGAGGATTAATCCTAATGTGTATCAATGTGCAATAAGTGAGTAGTTATGATAGCATGGATTTCTAGACTTGTTACAAACAAAGTCTTAATGAACAAACCATGGTCCTCTTGATTTGATTTAGTTCACTTATAAGTGTCATTTATATAAATATAGATGACAAATATGAGATCACCATGCATGATTTTAAAAGAGACGTTTTTAGCATTATTCAACAATGTTTGAAAGTAAGTTTTCACTTAGATGTGAGAGTTATTTGAATAAAATAGATTGGGTTTTTATTTCAAAATGTGTGAATGAACGATAAAGAATATTTTCCCAATCTTTAGTTTTGATCAAAACAAAATTGTGGATATTGATAGTGAAAACATGTTATTTAAAAGTGGGATAGTTATTTGAAAAACTATTTTCCAAAATGTGAGGTTTTTGCATATTTTTAGAGATATTAGATTTTTGACAACAAATATCATAAATCAAATATTTTAAAAAATGTTTATTAAAGATCTCATGCTCAAGAGGATTGGTTAAGCCTATTATTATCTCATGCTATCGTTTCTACATATCCTATGATCCTAAAGGAAATGAAGACGATAATTTATATGTTAGATGCGAGAGTGTTGAATGGGGTATAACCTAACATCTATAGTTCCTTTGTTTTCGCACGCTTATCTAACTTAATGCCATAGTCTACGAGAGCTTGTTTCATCCATAGTTTTCTTACGCGAGGGATCTAATCCTACTTCTATATTAACGATCGATCCACTTAACTCATTTCACTTCATCACCATGAGTTTGCTAATAGTGGATATAGAAGATTTCCATTTTCTATTTCGTTCGGCAATGAACAATTTTATCTTATTCCTAGGAGAGTCAACCAATGATGTTTCTAGGTTATAAGAATATAAGCTATTATGTACACATATATGTATAGCTAAGCATTAATCTAACTAATCATATATCTAAGCATGCAAATTATAGCGATGAACTTAAAAGAAACGCATACCTTTTAGTCTTCAATGGAATATCTTCAAGCACTTCAAGTGACCATGTTGACTTATAGAAGTCATTTGTAGATGATATTCCAACTTCTTCCAAGATTGACAGCTTAGCCACTTGGTTCCCATTGTCTCATTGGTCCAAAGTTGTTTGGTCTAAACATATTCAACATTTGGCTAGGATGCATGTATGGTGGTAGTATTCCCCAAGGATTGTAACTTGGTTGATAATTCCACATTTGATGACTAGTATTATTGTAGTTTTGTCTATTTTTGTTTCTTCTAGATTGAGGTGTTTTAGATCGAGTATGAAGATTATTTGGTTTTCTCGGTGGTGGAGTTTTAGATCTTAATTTAAATTTAGAGGATCCTACTTCGGTCTTTAAGGATGGTTTATAAAAAGTTTTTACTTTTTCATCATTCGCAATGGGTATTTTTCTATCTTTTGTAAGTATATACTTAGGTTTTGATTCTAATGATTTTTGTTTACTAGATTCACATTCAAACTTTATACTTTTATTTTCACTAGTTGAAACATTAGTTGAGGTTAATCCTAGACCGGTTTTATCTCCCGAAGTTTCTTGAACACTTATTATTTTCTTAAGTGGGTTACTACTATTTTTAAACTTGTCAAGTTTGAAAATTTCATCTTTAAGTTTTTCGTTTTCATTATTAACCTCTATGCATGTTTTACATTCTATAAAAACTTCTTTTCCTTTTTCCAAATGTTGTAGTCTAATTTTTAATTCGAGTACTTCATTTTCTAATAGATTATTAATATGTTTTAGTGACTTATTTTTAGCTATAACCTTTTGACCTAATTTGCATAACCTATTATATTCACTATCTAGGTCTTTTTCGTCTAATGATAAATTTTCGTCACTAAAGTATTCGGTTTTGAAACGTACCTCGCTTGATGTCTTAGCCATAAGACATTTCTCCTCATTTGTGATTTCTTTCTCATTGTCATCGCTATCACTCCAAGCTCCTCCAACAAACGCCTTTTGATTTTGATTTCTTGACATCATTGGACATTTTCCGATGAGATGATTTGGATCACCACATTTGAAGCACTTCCTATCACTTTTGCCATTTTTGTCATCTTTATTTCTTTGGTTTGCTTTCCTTTCATCATGTGGTTGTCTAACGAATCTTCCTCGCCTTTTGAAGAATTTCTTAAAGTCTCTTATGGCCATCGCATATTCTTCGTCATCACTTTCGGAGGTTGAGCTATCCTCGTTACTAGATTCCTTCCTAGCTTTCAACGCAATTGACTTGCTTTGCTCTCTTTTTCCATTGACCATCTCAGAGTCTTTCTTTATTATTGCTTCGTAGACTTTCAGGTTGCCGATCAACTCATCAAGTTGAAGAGTTGACAAGTTCTTCGATTCTTCAATCGCCGTAAGTTTAGCTCGCCATTTTGGATGAAGAGCCCTAAGAAATTTCCTAACAAAATTCTTACTAGAAAAATTCTCATCAAGTGCTTTTAAACTTGTGATGATAGTGTTAAACCTAGCAAAAGCCTTATCTATTGATTCCTCCTCCGGAATCGTAAATTGTTCATATTGTTGAACAAGAAGATCTATTTTGTTATCTTTAACTTGACTATTACCTTGGTGAGTGATTAGTAAATAATCCCAAATTTCTTTTACGGTTTTACACATAAAAATTCTTTCATATTCTTTGCGTGGTAACGCATTATAAATAACCATTTTAGCCTCACTATTTTTTGCTAGTTTCTTTTTCAAATCATCATTTTGTTTTTCAAAAGATACAATTTCATCCATTTTAGTTTCAAAATTATATTGAATAGGAGGAAAATCACCAAAGGTAATGACATGCCAAAGACCAAGATCTTTTGATTTCACATAAGTTTCGAATCTATTTTTCCAATAAAGAAAACCACCACTTTCAAATAGTGGTGGTCTTTGCATAGATTGCCCTTCTGAATATTTTTCCGATTCCATAGATCGATATAAGTTTTAAAATATAGTATATTTTAAAAATCTTGTTTAACGTAGCTCTGATGCCAATTGTCGAAAACTAGAAGGGGGGTTGAATAGTTTTACGTCTTTTTAATTTTATTATGAAAACTTAGTTTAGTTTTAAAACCTTGTTTGCGTTTAAAACTTTGATTCGATCTTATGTGAACTCAAATCTTGAACAATATGAACAACTATATCTAAGTATGAACAATAATAATATAAGCTAAGTATGTGAAATCAACACATGCACAATATAAATAATTATAGCTATATACGAGAGATAAGTAAGTAATCGTTTACTTTATAATCCTTAGTTATATTTTGTATGAAAACTTTACTTGATTGAAATGATCAATTATATGTATGTTACCTTTTTAGTTTGATTGTAAAAACTTTGTTTTGTGAATGAAAATTTCGTTTGATCTTTAAGTAAAATCAATACTAGAACTATATGAGCAAATATATATATACGTCTACGTCTACAAAAGTAATAACGATATAAGCAAGATAATAAGTAAGATATGGAAAGATCTAACCGTGAGACAAAGGATTTATAGTGGTTCGGCTACAAGGACACCTTCCTTGCCCTACTCCACTCCTCGAGTCACCTACTCAAGAGTTTTCTTCACTATGTCAACATGCTCCCTTATGGCGGAGAAAACCTTACACACCAACACTACTTCTTCACACCTAGTCACTACTTAATCACAACACTACTTCTTCATACCTATCTATTTTCACAACTATCTACTTCACAACAATCTTCTTCACAACTATCTACTTCCCAACTTCTCTACTTCATAACTATCTACTACACACTCACTCTATCTACACACCTTGCTAATCTATCTTCTATCAAATATTCACAACAAGTTACACAAAGAAATAGATATAATGGATGATGCTCTAACAACTTGGATGTGGAGGTCACAACAAGTTGTAATACTTCTTCTCTTGAAGGATTGAAGTATTATTCTCTTGCACTTGAAAGGTAGAGGTTTGGATCACTTTGAAATAAAGATTTATGTATGTATGATCAAAGGATTTTAGATAATAGAAATGAGATCTAGAACATAAAGTTTTGGGGTGCAAAAGGTGAGAAAAATCTGTGGAATCAACCAGTATTTATAAGGGGAAAAATACTGTTTGGGAGCGTGGCCGGTCCCCTTAATTGGGTGCCGGTCCCCTTAATAATTAAGGGGACCGCCTAGTATAATTAAGGGGGCCGCCTAATAAAAAAATATTTTTTTCTTCAGATTTTTTGTCTTTTTGTGGGGGAGGTTTTTCCTGAAGAATGTAGCCGTTTTTTGGGTTGAAATTTGAATTCAAACTACTTATTTTGAATAAAACATTTCTTATAAATACAAAATTGTTTTGTATAAGTTTAAAAATGTTTGTCCCACTTTAATAAAATGTAAGGTTTGTAAAAATAAAAATTCCTTTGATCATAAAATGCATTAGACACTTTGTTTATTCATACCTTAAGTGATATGGATGCTAAAGCAAATATTTACGACTAAATACTTGTTTACGTCATAATTTGTAGTTCAATGAGTTTACGTTTTGTGATTATCAAAACATAGAGATATCGATATATGTTAATAATGTTTTTAGACATTATTTATATCAACATAAAGGAAGAATTTTTAACAATCCACCCAAATGTGCAACCAAATCGCCTTAGCCTTCCGTGTATGCACTCATCTTTAGTGCATTATTGTTATTTGTTTAAACCCTTAGTTAATTATCTAATTGATTACATGGTTGCTAAGTCGAGTCATATCTTGTACATATCGTTTTGGGACGATTGGGACTCATGGGTAAAGTACTAGTGTAATGGAGTAATGGGGAAGAACATCATTTATTACCCCCATATGTGCGTTAATCCTAAAAAGTACTCCAAGTGTTTTGATTATCTTAATTCGAGTCATTAGAATAGTCGATTGTAAAGTATGTAAAAGTTCAAGTGTAAGGGGAATGCAAATTCCTTACGATGTATTATTTTGGATGGTAGGGCAAGAGTGTATGCAAAAAAAAAAAAAAAAAAAAAAAAAAAAAAAAAAAAAAAAAAAAACATACGGACTACCATCCCGTTTCCTTCTATGTTATTTTATGTTTTTATTAGATTTTCATTAGCTTAAGTTTTGCCTTAGCAACGCTACTTTGTACATGTAATTAACCAAGATGATTAACTCGCCACCAGTAAATATTGCTTTTATCCAACAAAACCGTGTTTACTATATCCCAACACCTAACGTTATAACCCTTTAAAAGACCTCTTTGTTAGTTTATCCTAGGTTCTTACACCAAGTGGTGGAGGTTTGATCCTTTCCCAACCCTATGGTAATCTATTTTCTATGACAGGTAGTGAGAGATGTTTTCCATTTCCATAATGTGATATATACTTTATTGCACCCGAGAGATGTGAGTATCTAAACACTATTTGTGAGGTGCTAGTGTATAATTTCCGTGTTTGTTTTTGGTTGAAGTGAAACGATTATTTGTTGTAATTAATTTTATATTAGTGTTAAATGACCCCTAACTTGTATTTTGATTAGAATAAAAGCGTATTTGCTTGAGGACAAGCAAATCTCAAGGGTATTTGATGAGATGAAAAGTGTACCGCTTTTAGGGGGTCATTTAAGCCCAAATCCTAGAATATTTGATCAAATATCGCCCTAAATCGTTCCTTTTGTCATTTTAGGTACTTTTGGAGAGAAATCTGGAAAAGGAAGCATTTTGTACGTTTTTGGAGCGGAAAAGTGAAGAAAACGACAAAGTCTCAAAATCCTTGCTGGAACAGTACCTGACGGCGTCAAGGCCATACAAGTGACGACGTCAAGCTTGGCAAAAGAGCTGGATATGGAAAATACACATGATGGCCCAGAACTATTTCAAGTGTAATTGTCCTGACGGCGTCACCAAGGCCGTCAGGGTCATTTTGCAAGTGACGGCCCAGAGCTTATTCTCAACATGATGGCGTCAAGATTGGATCTAGGCAATACAACCCTTGCTTTGGTGGCGAGTTGACGGCGTCACACACTACAACGTGACGCCGTCAGGATGTATAATCTATATATATTTTTCCAAATTTTCATTCATAATGGGTGGAATTTTAGTGCAACTTTAGAAGGGAAAAACCCTAGACGAATTTCCAGATATTTCAAGGGTTCCTACCCTTTGTTTCTTCCATGTTTAATGGAAGATAAGTCCTTTATCAAATCATTCAATATGTCTATGTGTTGTTCGATTATATCTTACGCTTGTCTTCTCTTTAACATGCTAGGCTAGGTTTTCCTTGTGTTTGCTTAGATGTATTGAAACCTAGATGTTGATTATTGGTTGATTGTTTGTTTATATTGTTATGGATTAATGAATTCAATGTTACGCTTAAGAAAACTGGCAGACTTCCAATTGGTAACTTGCTTGAACGTCTTAAGAAACATGATCGGAGGTGTACTATGATTTATTGGTTATATTTAATGCATAAGTAACTACTAATGATACTACGTTAGGAGCTAGTAGTCGGCTCAACCTAGAATGAAGTAGAAGCTTATAGAGTTAGGGAAGATCGTACACGGCCCTATGACTAGTATTAAGGAATATAACCCGTCATCCATGCAATTGTAACAAGCTATCAACCGGTAAAAGATATCTAAGGAGTAATGAAATCTAAGTAAACACATTTTCTCTTATTATTGTTTCCACCACATCTATCTTAGTTTCATTTCATTTTATTTTGTTTTAATTGAATTTGTAGTAATTTGGGTTAGTTGACTAGCAACTAATTCCGCCCACTCCTTCAAAACCTGAGATTTTACTTGCTTTCCTATAAAATATAAAAATACAAAAAGAATCATCTCTCACCTTTAGACCTAGTTTAGTAGATTTTTAATCCTAGCGAACACTATTCCTGAGTTGAACGATCAATCCCCTGGTACTTGTCACTATACTATACTACTACGATCAGGTACACTGCCTGGCCGGGATTGCAAGCATCTCAAGATCCCTTGAGAGGTAAAACCTTTTGCGAGGGCACAATCCTACGCATATCAATTCCCCAAGATTTTTCTTCATTCTTATCACGTAGCTTACCACCGGCCGCATGGTTAATGGTTTGCCTTGTGGATTGATTGACATGATCATAGTAAATTTTGACTTGGAGCCAAAAATCAGTGCCACGAGTGTTTATCCCGATACACTCGACAATCCGACATGGTATACGCTCGCATTGACTCGTCTGGCCAACCGAACGAGGGAGTCACCCCAATAGATCTATTTATATCATTTGCGCTTCTCGCATGAACTAACGGTTCACGATAGTGGGCATAGTGGGATCATACATACTTAGGTCATCCGTATGCTAGTGTCTAAAAACAAGAGTTCAGTTTTAGGTCAATGAAAACAATTTTGCATGTTTCTTACCCCCAAGGTTTTGATGCAAGGATTGCGGCCTCACAAAAGGTTTTACTTCTTAAAGGATCTTGAGAAGCTTGCAATCCTCCAGGCAGTATACCTGATCGTTTTAGTGTAGTCTAGGTATGTCCGGGGAATTGATCGTTCTCTAGGGGAATAGTGTCGTTAGGATTTTAGGTGTATGTCAACTAGGTGATCTAAGGGTGAGGGATGACTCATTTTATATTTTTATATTTTATAAAAGCAAGTAAAATATCTCAGTTTTAGAAGAGTGGGCAGAATTAGTTGCTAATCAACTAACCCAAAATTACTAATTAAACTTAAAATAAAATAAATAACAAGAAAATAAAGGTGGTGGACTTCTTATAGTGAGACAAACGTGTTTACTTAGATTTCATTACTTCCTAGTTATCTCTTGTTGATTTGTTGAATGTCACAATTGTTTAGTTAAAGCGTTGTATTCCTTAATGCCAGTCGTGGGGGCGTGCACGTCCTTCCCCAAGTCTATGAATATCTATTTCTTCTTATGACGACACGTTTAGTATTCTATCATAGAATCATTAACATCTACTCATGCATTAAATACACCGAATAAAACCGTAGTGCACATCCGATTACGTTTCCTAAAACGTTCAAGCTTGTTACACAAAGGAGGTTAGCCAGTTTTCTTCAGCCTAACGCGATTCTATCAACTAAACTATAAACAACTCACCAACAATCAATAACTAGGTTTCATTATATCTAAGCAAACACTAAATAATCTAAGCTAGCATGTTAATGTAAAGAAAAGATAAACAATTAATCAAACAACACATAGACATATTGAATGATTAAAGGACAACTTATCTTCAATTGAACATGGAAGAAAAGAGGGTTCGAAACCCTTACAAAAGCTGTAAAATTCGGACTAGGGTTTATGTCTCCAAAATTGCACACTAATGAATGAAAAATCCAAAACTATATATAGATTTACATAGGTGACGTCGTCAAGTTATGAGTCCTGACGCCGTCAGCACGCCGTCTCTAGGGTTTCGTCTTGTGCAAGAATACCTTCTGACGTCGTCACGTATAAAACTCTCTGGTCCATCTCTTGTTAATTTAAAGCCAGACGTCCTACTTCCAATTGCACCTGACACCGTCAGGTGTAAATTCTCCAAATGTTCTTTGGAGCGTCACTTTATGAATTTTCCATCTTCATAATCTTCAAGTGACGACGTCAGCTAGTGATGACTGACATCGTCAAGTATACTTTCATGACCATTTTTCTTGACTTTGTCATTTTCTTGACTTTTGATCCCAAAAACGTCCAAAATGCTCTATTTTCCAGAATTCACGTCCCAAGTACCTAAAATGAGAAAAGAAACGATTTGAGGCAATATTTGACCATATATTTACGACTTAAGGCTTAAATTACCCCTTAAAAACGTAACAAATAAATCCTTATCAGGTTTTCAAAACCGTATAAGTAGAAAGTGGGGCTAAAAACTCACCTCATATAGTAGCAATCTGCTAGCAAAAATCAAAAGGTATAGTGCAACCGCTTTGACACGTGACCTAGAACTGTATGGTAAGTCTTAGTGTACGATTCGTGTTTTAAAGTATTGACTCACTTGGAAAGTTTACAGATTTCAAGTGTCTGTGTATTTCTTGCTTGTTGTATGGTAAAATACGTTTCGATAACATTTATCTGTAGTGACTCAAAAGTGTTGGCTCTGGTGAAAGTATAAAGTAATATAACATATAACGGATTAATCCGTGCTTTGCCGTCGTCATCGAAAAATACACATGTAATATATATACGTTTGAGTTACCAAACAGGATATTTGAAGTGAATTAAAATGCAAATGACCCCAATATACCCCAATATTCCCCGACCATAGCCCCATAAGTGTTGGATTTTTAGGAAAATCGGGCATGACCTATTCTTTTATACAAGTTTTCCCATTTTTCCCAAAATGTTGCAAAATACTGATGCAGGATTTCTGACCAGGTTTTACTATTTATAAAGTCTCGTATCTACCCTAGGTCTACCTTATGCACTAACGGACAGAGAATCCGGTAGTGTGTAGGCTAGTAATGGTAACTCCGAGGTCGTCCTAAGAGCTATGTGGTGCGGATTATATCTATGTCTAATTTCACTAATTAATAAAAAGAGAATTGATTGATTGATTGATTAAACTAAATGAAATGGAAAACAAAAGCAATTAAAGTAAAGGTTGTGAGAAGTAAGAGAGAAATGTGCTGACCTAATTACTCTTCCTATATCGCTTATGGTCATGTTCCCAATTAAACTAATCTCATGCTTTAGGTGGGGCGGACATATATCACTAGGTGCATATGGTCAAGTTCCCTAGCCTATCTTCCATGAATCCTGTCAGGAACCACATGCACTACCCCATGCCAGTAAGCCGATGTACGGTAGACGGGTTTGAGTCATTAAGCGCCACTACATGCTAGACTTATCTTTAACGGCCCGTTGTCACGATCATAGGCCATTTCTCTAACTTCCAAAGTTCATCAAACATCGGTAGGTGATCCTATGGTCAATTCGTACACGAGGCAGTATGGTCAGTTGTCATCCCTCCCATTTCCTCATAATCCATCAGGCTAGTGTCCTATGGTCAATTATTCTAGCCTACTAACTAAACTGGGGGCTTATTCCAATTTAAGCTAGCGTTACAGATACTACCGCATCTCAAAACTACCAAAACTAGAGGTTCTCAAGATAAACTAAGCATGCACACATATAAAAGCATTCAAGAAAAGTACAGAAACATGATTAAAACAATATAGGAATCATAACTAGGCTAGCACCAAAGGTGCTTAGCCGATTATATTAAATTCAACACTCGAAGTAATGTTTACAAAAGCCATGAATTCGAAATGTAAATGAAATGATGAAATGCTAAAACTTATGGTGATTGAGGTGTGATTTCTCCCTTGGAAAGGCTCCGTATGCTGCTGTAGAAGGGCCTCCTAAAAGCTCCCAACGATCTCTGACTTTGTGTGTGAGAAAGTTGTATATCAAAATGCAGAAATTAGGGTTGTATTTATAGGCCCGTCGAGAGTTATGACGTAACTCAGAAAGGTGTTACGCTAATGAGACGAAAAGTGTTACGCTTTAGGGGGTCATTTAATCCTTAAATCGTGATTTTATGATCAAATATTACCTCAAACCGTTCCTTTTGTCATTTTAGGTACTTTTGAGAGGAATTCTGGAAAAGAAAGCATTTTGGATGTTTTTTGAGCATAAAAGTGAAGAAAACGACAAAGTCAAGAAACCAAGCTGGAAATAGTACCTGACGAAGTCAAGATTTACCAAGTGATGCCCTCACTCATTGATACGGAGGTGGATAATTACTTTACACTTGACGGGCCAGAAAAGAATTTGAAGATTTACACGTGACGACGTCATGTGTTAAAACACCAAGGCCATCACGTTTTAAGACAAAGAGAGACGACCCAGAAGTCTACAAAAGGGGACGGCATCAAGAGTGGATCTAGGCAATCAAGAAACTCTAAACACGGCAAGATGACGGCGTCACATCCCAAAAGGTGACGCCGTCACCCTTGTAAATCTATATATACTTTTAGATTTTTCATTCATTAAGAGAGGAATTTTGGTAGGAACTTAGGGTACAAACCCTTGTCGACTTTTGCAGCTATTTTGAGGTTTTAAACTCTCTTTTCTTCCATGTTTAATTAAAGATAAGTTATCTATCAATCATTCAATATGTCTATGTGTTGTTTGATTATATCTTATGCTTGTCTTTCCTTTAACATGCTAGGCTAGGTTTGTTTGTGTTTGCTTAGGTCTAATGAAACTTAGTTATTGATTAGTTATTGATTGGTTTGTTATTAATTGTTGTGGATGGATGTTTATCGATGTTAGGCTTAAGAAAACTGGCTAATCTCCTATATGGTAACTTGCTTGAACGTCTTTTCAAACATGAATCGGATGTGTACTGTTGACATAAATAATGTATGAAAACGTTATTTATATTTTTCGATATCTCTATATTTTGACGATCACAAAATGTAAACTCGTCAATCGTTTGATTACTACGTAAACAAGTATTAAGCTAGTTTATATCACTATATCCAACTTAATCACTTAAGGTATGGATAAATAAGTGCTTAATACATCTCATGATCAAAGGGGTATTTAATTAACTAATACAAAGTTTATTTAATTATATAAACTTATTATATATTTTTGAAAAACACTTTTGGTAATAAGGAAAAATGTTTTAATCATACTAAATATATGATTTCAAATATTTAACCAAAATCAGTTAGTTTTTCACCAAATAAACTTTCCCCACTAAAAGACAGGTTTTCTGGCCGTTACAGTTGGGCGGCCTCCTTAATTATAAGGGGCGGTCCCCTTAATTTTAAGGGGGCCGGCCATGCTTTAAGGGGACCGGCCAGTCTCCCCTGTCAGAAACTGTCAGATTTATTCTCCTATAAATACCACCTTAATTCTGGAATTTTTCCTCACCTTTTGCACGAAATTTTCAGATCTACAATCATCTAAAACTCATCAAAAACCCTTTGATCATTTGTATATTAATCCTTGTTTCAAGTGATTCAATCCCTCATCATCCATTCTCATTCTAAGTGCAAAAGAAGAACTCTCTACAACCAAGTTTAAGAAGTGTTGAAGAGTTGTTGTGTATAGTGTATATATATATTCATTTGTGAATATTGTGTTGTGCTTGTTATTATTTGTTTAGAAGATATAGAAGTTGTGTAGATAATAGAAGTTGATTAGTAGTGAAGTAGGATAGTTGTGAAGATTGGTGTGTAGAAGAAGGTGTGTAGAAGATTGGTGTGTAGAAGAAGGTGTGTAGAAGATTGGTGTGTAGAAGCTTGGTGTGAAGATTGGTGTGTAGATTGGTGTGTAGATTGGTGTGTAGATTGGTGTGTAAATTGGTGTGTATATTGGTGTGTACGGTTTTCTCCGCCATAAGGGAGTTCGTTGACATAGTGAAGAAAACTCTCGAGTAGGTGACTCGGGGAGTGGAGTAGGAACAAGGAAGGTGTCCTTGTAGCCGAACCACTATAAATCCTTGTGTTGTGGTTTGATCTTTCTAACTCTTCTCATTACTTATTTATTTACCTTTACTAATTAGTTTAGTTAGTTAGTTATTATACAATTGTTCATATAGTGCAAGTATTGAATTCACATAAACAAGAATCAAAGTTTTTAAAACAAACTTGTGCTTATAAATTTTAAAAGGACGTAAAACTATTCAACCCCCCCTTCTAGTTTTCCACAATTGGTATCAGAGCCACGTCTAGCAAGATTTTTAAAATATAGTGTATTTTAAAACTTGTAACGATCTATGGAATCTGAAAAATATTTAGAAGGGCAATCTATGCAAAGACCACCACTATTTGAAAGTGATGGATTTTTATATTGGAAAAATCGATTCGAAACTTATGTGAAATCAAAAGATCTAGATCTTTGGCATATTATTACCAATGGTGATTTTTTACCTATTCAAAATAACCCCGAAACTAAGAAAGATGAAATCGTACCTTTTGAAAAACAAAATGATGATTTAAAAAGAAAACTTGCTAAAAATAATGAAGCTAAAATGGTAATTTATAATGCGCTACCACGTAAAGAGTACGAAAGGATCTTTATGTGTGAAACCGCAAAAGAAATTTGGAACTCTTTATTAATAACTCACCAAGGTAATAATCAAGTCAAAGATAACAAAATAGATCTACTTGTTCAACAATATGAACAATTCACGATTCCGGAAGAGGAATCAATTGATAATGCTTTTGCTAGATTTAACATTATCATCACAAGTTTAAAAGCACTTGATGAGAATTTCTCTAGTAAGAATTTTGTTAGGAAATTTCTTAGAGCTCTTCACCCAAAATGGCGAGCTAAAGTGACGGCTATTGAAGAATCAAAGAATTTGTCAACACTACAACTTGATGAATTAATTGGAAACCTGAAAGTCTACGAAGCAATTATAAAGAAGGACTCTGAAATGGTTAAAGGAAAACGTGAGCAAAGCAAGTCAATCGCCTTGAAAGCTAGAAAGGAATCCAACAACGAAGATAGCTCATCTTCCGAAAGCGATGACGAAGAATATGCCATGGCCGTAAGAGACTTCAAGAAATTCTTCAAAAGGCGAGGAAGATTCGTTAGACAACCACACGATGAAAGAAGAACATCTCAAAAGAATAATGATGACAAGTATAGCAAGAATGAGAGAAAGTGTTTCAAGTGTGGTGATCCGAATCACCTCATTGGAAAATGTCCAATGATGACAAGAGATCAAAATCAAAGAGCATTCGTTGGAGGTGCTTGGAGTGATAGTGATGAAGATGAGAATGAAACAACAAAGGATGAAAAGTGTCTCATGGCCAAATCATCAAGTGAGGTACGTTCCGAATCCGAATACTTTAGTGATGAAAATCTATCATTAGATGAAAAAGATTTAGATAGTGAATACAATAGATTATGTAAAATAGGACAACTAGTTATGGCTAAAAATAAATCACTAAAATACATAAACAACCAACTAGAAAATGAAGTGCTTGAACTAAAAATTAAAATATGTCAACTTGAAAAAGGAAAAGAAATTGTTGAAGAATGTAAAACATGTCAAGAGCTTAAAAGTGAAAACAACATACTTAAGGATGAAATTTGCAAACTTGATAAATTTGAAAATAGTAGTAACTCACTTAGTAAAATTATAAGTATTCAAAGAATATCAGGAGATAAAACCGGACTAGGATTTAACTCAACTGAATCTTCAACAAGTGGAGCTAAAAACGTTAAATTTGAAAATGAACCAAAACCTTCAATACTTAATCCCAAACATTTACTCATAAAAAATAAAATAATACCTATCGCTAGTAATGAAGAAATAAAACCATTCTATAAACCATCTTTAAAAACCGAAGTTGGATTATCTAAATCTAAAACAAGATCTAAAACTCCACCACCTAGGAAACCAAATAATTCATATCCTAGACCTAAAACACCTCAACCAAGAACAAACCATAATAGACGAAACTTTAACTATAATCAACAAATGTGGAATTTCAATCCGTGGGGAATGTTTCCACATTATATGCATCCAAGTCAAATACAAAACATGTTCGGACCAAATAACTTTGGACAAATGAAACAATGGGCACCAACGTAAATAATATTCGCCATCCAAACATGGAACTTTTCATTGTCACCTCTTGTCCGATTTACTTCTTGAAGACCTTGAAGATTAACGCATTAAAGACAAAAGGTACACATTTCCTTTTAAGTTCCTTGTCTAGAAATGCATGCTTAGTTTAGTGTGTTATATGTATGTGATTTTACTTGACTTATTAATCTCTTTCTTCTTCTATATTATATCTAAATATACATATATACATATATATATATATATATTTATATACTTAGCTATATTTAGGATCTTATAACCTAGGAAATTCATTTGTTGATTTTCTAGAACTAGAGATTGTTCGTTTACGAACATTTCTTTTCCCCATTTGCCTTATTGAACTTTAATGTTCAATCAACACTCATGCTGATGAAGTGAGATGAGTCGAAAAAAAAAATCTATGGATGAAACAAACTCCCGGCTTCCGTTGCATACGTCTCCCTCCTATGTTCTCGTCTTATAAGCCCATACTAATAAAAAATATATATATATATATATATACTTATGAACTTTCCACAACGTTCTCGTGTACTTGACAACTTGATAAATTTCATCCGAAATGATCAAGAAAATTTAATTGGCAAATTGTCGATTAAAAGTGTCAAGTAATTCCTTTCGTGCGAATACCCTCCTACGTATTTTTGATTAAATATAAATCTAATACATACATATGAATAAATATTTTTTTGTGTTTGCTCTTTCCAGAAACCAAAATCACAAAAATCGATTTTTGGAGGGCGGCCCCCTTAATGTTTAAGGGAACCGGCAGCCAAATGAAGGGCGGCCCCCTTAATGTTTAAGGGGGCCGGCCATCTGATAGCTCAAACCCGTTTTTCTCCTTTTTCCTTTTGCCAAACACTCCACTTTTTCATACTCCCCTTCCACTGCTTCTGCTGTGACGAAAACCAAAACCCAAAAACCTCTCAAATCACTTCCAAATCACATAATTCGGGCTAATTCGCAAAGGGCAAATTCATCTAACACAATCACCATTACTTATTGTAAGTTTTTCATAACACATTTCATCTAATTTCATCATATTTGATCATACTCATGATTATGCATGTTTTATAAAATTCGTCAAATTTCATAATTTCTTTCGAATTAAGCCTTAAAACTTCATAACCAAATGCTTCCCCTAGGATTAGGATGATTAATCAACACTAGAAACTAGTTATTATAAACTATCATGTCGAAAATTTTTGAAAAATTTCATACACTCCTTTTCAAAATTTTAGTAAACACATTGTTGAATAATGTCTTGAAAATGTATTAAAACTAATTACATTATACTTGTGTAACTTGTAAAACTTGAAATTACATTTTTCGACTAAGAAAAATTATATTGGTTCACAATATAGGGGTGTTTGGATTATGTCCAAATAATATCAAAACATAGTTTTTATAATTTTTATAAAACTTTATTATAATTATAAACCTTAAAATTGTTTATCGAACTCGTCAAGATATATAACTCATATGTATATTGACGCACTTGAGTTATAAGTCACTAGTTAAGGAAGCGTTTGGTTTATTACCAAAAATGACATTTTTAAGTGAAAATACAAATCATCTTTTTCAAAAACAAATCACATGCATAAGAAACTCGCAAGAAATAGCTAGTTTTACAATCTAATGTAAATCTAGTAAATTTCATGATATATTAAGATGTTTAAAGGGGCGTTTGGATTTGTCCATAACTACTAATTAAACATCGTAAAAGTATATCTAGAACGAGTTAAAAACAATATTAAGGAACATGGTAATCTACTTCTTAGGATTAGTAACGAAGTACGTTTACGTTCCAACATAAGCCTTGACAATAAACATATATTTTTATCTTTCTTTATATTTATTTTGGTCTTTTTGAATTGTTGATGTGTTTAGGTGAAAATGCCCAAAGCAACTACCGAAAATCTTTCTAACACTAAAAACTACATTCCCAAAGTTTCTCAACTCCCTACCACATCTCCTTCCATTGGACTTATCTATCGTCAAATTGAAGATAGAAATATTCATGAGGGACGTGTAGTAGATCTTGCTTTTGCTCAATCCGAGTACATAAATCGCTTGTTTTCAAGCATCAACTTCAATTGTCTTTACGAAATAAATGAACCTATCATTCCTCGTTTCATAATGGATTTCTATAGCCAAGTCACCGTCCAAACCAATGATCTTGGTTTCATCACCATCTCTTTTATGATTCAAAATGAATTTATCACCCTTACTCTCGAACAATTTGGTCATATCCTCCAAATTCCATTTAGAGGTCAAGCCGTTTTCTCAAACGAGTGGGACCTCGAATCTCTTAATCGCTATCGACCAACCTTCGGTCCATATCTCGACGAAATTCCTCATCCCGACGAAATTCGTCAAGTCCTTTGTATAGATCGTGCCACCACAAGTCGAAAAATAAAATCCAAAAACGTTCAAATTACTCCATACCAACTTCTCCTCAAAGAATTAAGCCCACACATGAAGCGTTGGGAAGAACTCATTCGTGAGAATGCGTTTGGTACCGGAGGTCACCGGGACCATCTCCCGGCTAGCCTTGCTCACATGTTGTATTGTATAGCTGTCGAAAAGCCGTACAATTTGGCCTACTTCTTTATCAAACGGATTGAGTGTGCTAGAAAAACTCCCAAAGCCAACCTTCCATATGGAATGTTCCTTACTCGTATCTATCGTCATGTTATCGAGTACTACCCCGATCTTGACAATAGTATTTATGAATCCATCTATCCCACTCTACGTACTCTCGCTCTAAAACAAGCTCGACGAACTCGAAGTGACAAGGGTAAACCTCGTCGTCATAGCTTTCATGGATCATCCTCAAGGCAAGATGATGACGATGAGGAGGAAAACATCGATGATGTTAGTACCCCTTCGTTTTCTGAGTTCGTTGACAATTTAGAGGATCTTGACTATCCCAACTATTCTACTCCATCTCCAAGTGATCAAACTGAAGAAGTGCTTCATGAACGAACTACCGAGATGCTTAGAAGACAAAAGAGCTTGCACGAAGAAGTTAGAGGTGGCTTCAAATCTATTGGGAAGACTTTGAAGGGGATCTTCGGGAAGAAAAAGAAATGATATGGTCGGATTATGTTTATTTAACAATGTTTTATTTTTTTATTTTTTTTGTCTTGTGTGTTATTTGTCCGAAGTGTATTCGGAAATACTTGTCATTTGAATATGTGTTTAGGATGATAACTTGATATTTTTATGCATGTTTCTCTTGATCTATATATATGTTTGCATGATTAGTTAATGGTTATATAACTATATGACATGTATGCTTTCTAATAAACCAAGACAAATGTGAAATGTCCAAATTGAGCTTGCTGCACATTCAAACCAGAACATAACATTTTTTCCAGAAAATTTTTGAAAATTTTTGGTTTCTGGGTCGTCAGATGGGCGGCCCCCTTAAATCATAAAGGGCGGCCCCCTTAAAATTAAGGGGACCGGCCACCATTTAAGGGGACCGGCCATCTGAAACAGTTTTTACACTGTTTTCTTTTGCATCATGTGATCCCTTTTGCTAGTCCCAGCTACCATTATTCTTAAAAACCAAACTGATTTTGGAATAAAACATTACAATTTCAAAATAATTCCACTTCTAAACATGTTTTCCCACTATATAATCCCCATGCATGTTTAATTCAAAATTCATCATCCTCATCACTCATAACCATCATCATGTCATCACCAAGAACCACCCATTCTAACAATGCCAAGAAACAAAAACTTGTCATTATACCACCCAAACAACTCTTCATTGATCTAACTAATGAAGACAACACCACTCCATCTCCACCACCTCAATGTTCATCCCCTAGTGCACCAAATGCACCCTCAAAAACACCTTCAACAAATGGAAACTCCACTTCCTCCATACCATCCACTTCATCCATAAATGACTACATCAACACCCACTTACAATTGATCAACCATCACAACCTACCAATGAGAACACATCTCTTGCACTCACTCTCTCATTATCACCCTTAACACCCCTTGATGCACATTTCTCATCATCTCCTATCAACCCACCAACCTATAACCCCGTCCCATGGAGCTTACTTGAAGCTCATGGAGACACTTGCCTTTGTTGCATTCACAACCGAACAATTGTGTTCGGATTAAGAGATGAGATCCAATGCATGTTTTCTCTTATTGAAAACATGTTGCATCAACCACCAACAATGAACACAACCCCTCCACCACCATCAACAAACACTCCTCCTCCACCACCATCTCCATGTTCACCATCCATTCCTCCCAATTAAACATGCTTGGTGTTTCACTAATAAAATTGTGTTAAACCTTTTTGGATGGCAAGCTCTAGAGAGGACTCTCATGTTTGAGACTTGGTTTATTATTTATATGATGATTGTAAGCCTTTAAAGGCTTTTGTTAGTTATAGCATTACTTGTTCCTTTTGTTGATGTAATGCTTGATGTATTATTTTCCTTGATCAATGATATGGTTATGTTTAGTCTTTACTCTTGCATGCTATATCCATATATATATGTTGCTTGCCACTAAATATTTTTGCAAGATATCCATATCCCAATTCCTTTTGGCCTCAAAATGAGGGGGAGTATACTTCAAGGGGGAGCTTCTATCAACTTGGGAAAACCTTTTTGATGCTAACAAAAAGGGGGAGAAGTGATATAAACTCACTTTAATACTTGTATATAGACTAATTTTCTCGACTAATGAGTTTAAATTTTGTAATCATCAAAAAGGGGGAGATTGTTGACATAAATAATGTATGAAAACGTTATTTATATTTTTCGATATCTCTATATTTTGACGATCACAAAATGTAAACTCGTCAATCGTTTGATTACTACGTAAACAAGTATTAAGCTAGTTTATATCACTATATCCAACTTAATCACTTAAGGTATGGATAAATAAGTGCTTAATACATCTCATGATCAAAGGGGTATTTAATTAACTAATACAAAGTTTATTTAATTATATAAACTTATTATATATTTTTGAAAAACACTTTTGGTAATAAGGAAAAATGTTTTAATCATACTAAATATATGATTTCAAATATTTAACCAAAATCAGTTAGTTTTTCACCAAATAAACTTTCCCCACTAAAAGACAGGTTTTCTGGCCGTTACAGTTGGGCGGCCCCCTTAATTATAAGGGGCGGTCCCCTTAATTTTAAGGGGGCCGGCCATGCTTTAAGGGGACCGGCCAGGCTCCCCTGTCAGAAACTGTCAGATTTATTCTCCTATAAATACCACCTTAATTCTGGAATTTTTCCTCACCTTTTGCACGAAATTTTCAGATCTACAATCATCTAAAACTCATCAAAAACCCTTTGATCATTTGTATATTAATCCTTGTTTCAAGTGATTCAATCCCTCATCATCCATTCTCATTCTAAGTGCAAAAGAAGAACTCTCTACAACCAAGTTTAAGAAGTGTTGAAGAGTTGTTGTGTATAGTGTATATATATATTCATTTGTGAATATTGTGTTGTGCTTGTTATTATTTGTTTAGAAGATATAGAAGTTGTGTAGATAATAGAAGTTGATTAGTAGTGAAGTAGGATAGTTGTGAAGATTGGTGTGTAGAAGAAGGTGTGTAGAAGATTGGTGTGTAGAAGAAGGTGTGTAGAAGATTGGTGTGTAGAAGCTTGGTGTGAAGATTGGTGTGTAGATTGGTGTGTAGATTGGTGTGTAGATTGGTGTGTAAATTGGTGTGTATATTGGTGTGTACGGTTTTCTCCGCCATAAGGGAGTTTATTGACATAGTGAAGAAAACTCTCGAGTAGGTGACTCGGGGAGTGGAGTAGGAACAAGGAAGGTGTCCTTGTAGCCGAACCACTATAAATCCTTGTGTTGTGGTTTGATCTTTCTAACTCTTCTCATTACTTATTTATTTACCTTTACTAATTAGTTTAGTTAGTTAGTTATTATACAATTGTTCATATAGTGCAAGTATTGAATTCACATAAACAAGAATCGAAGTTTTTAAAACAAACTTGTGCTTATAAATTTTAAAAGGACGTAAAACTATTCAACCCCCCCTTCTAGTTTTCCACATGTACTACGATTTTAATGATTGTATTTAATGCATAAGTGACTATTAAGGAGGCCATGGTTAGGATACTAAATGTGTTGCTATAGGAAGAGATAGAAGCTTATAGAGTTGGGGAAGATCGTACATGGCCCCACGAATGGTATTAAGGAATACAACCCGATATCCACACAATTGTAACAAACTTATCAATGAATAAAAGATAACTAGGGAGTAGTGAAATCTAAGTAAACACGTTCGTCTCCATATTAGAAGTCTTTCACTTATATTTTCAGTTATTTTATTTTTATTTGCATTTGTAGTAATTGGGTTAGTTGACTAGCAACTAATTCCGCCCACTCTTCCAATACCTGAGATTTTTACTTGCTTTCCTTAAACTATAAAAATACAAAAAGAATCATCCCTCACCCCTAGACGTAGTTTAGATCATTTTCAATCCTAACGAACACTATTCCCTGTGGAGAACGATCAATCCCCCGGTACTTGCCACTACACTATACTACATCGGTCAGGTACACTGCCTGGTGGGGATTGTAAGCTTCTCAAGATCCCTTGAGAAGTAAAACTTTTGTGTAGACCACAATCCAGCACATCAAGTTTTTTGGCGCCGCTGCCGGGGAATATTTATTGTTTAGGTTCAATTTTATTTTTATTATGTCTACTCATTAGATTCCCATCTAGTGAGATTTTTATTTTATTTTTATAGGATTTCTTTAGTCTATCTTTTTCTGTGTGTCTTTGTTCGTATAAGGTTTGTCTTTATGGACTTTGAGAATCGACATTTAGAAGTTAGCAAGAGGCTTGTAGCGCGTAAACGAAGAGAGGGGGAAATTAACACATTTAAGGAGCTTAATAAACCACTCCAGATGAAAATTGAGTTCACAAATTTATCTCCAACCCCTAAGGAATTGAGTTACCATAGATTCCTTTTACAACACCCTTGCTCCTTGAAATATAGGAAGAAGCCATGGATTAGGAAGCATAACTATAGGAACATCAAAATTCCTTGCATTGTTGGGTACATGTTTAGAGAGCATAAATACATTGACTTAAAAGCACACATGAATATTATGTCTAGGCTCTACTACAACTGGATTATGAATGAAATGTTAAACCCCATAAAAGACCCTTATAACCCTAATCGACTATGTAATTTTGTTAGGAGAGTAGAAGGGGTACACATATTTGTAGGAAACTTCACTTATCAATGCGACTTTGTAATCCTATAAGATGTTAGAGGCATTATAGATCCATACCTAGGAGAAATTGTTCTAGGGCAACCTCTTGTTGAGGCGACTAAGATGTGTTGTGATCATGATAAGGGAATAGTTCAATTTACTGATGGGATAGAAAAAATTACTTTTATGATGCCTCATATGAGGGAAGAATTAAAGGACATCGAGAATTTACCAGTTGATGTGATTCGACCCTATGAGATTAAGGATGACAGAATTGATGATGATGTTTACTATGAGAGGAAGAGAACATATTATTCAGATTGCATGAATCTAGGCCTTGAGTACAAGCGTGATGAAGACTGGATTAAGAGTTTGGAATTGGCACGAAAGTTGGATAGGAAAACATAGAGTGTTACTTTGAGTCTAGCTACAAGACTCGTTAATAAAGAAAAGCGCTTCTTGGGAGGCAACCCAAGCTTTATTTTGTTTGTTTGTTTATTTGTTTTTATTTGCTTTCGTATGTGTGTTATCATTTTTATTGTTTATGGTTCATGTTTCCAATTTGTTGGTCCATGAAATTAAGCAAATCTTGATAAACATATATAAGAACTTCATTAATAATAATGAACAAAAGTTACAAGATTACTCAATACCAACTAGAATACCTGATAACATCTTCAGCTTCTTAATGGGGATAATTTCGGTATATTATCCTGTAGAATAAACATAATATTAACTAGTATGGTTCTTGTGTATAGATAGAATTAAAGAAGGAAGAAAGAATAGTGGATGAGAGTTTAGAGAGAGGAAGAGAGTTGGGTGATTTCTAGAGAGAGAGAGAGTTGAGAGAAAATAGAAAATGTTAGATTGAAAGAAAAGCACCAACCCTCTCCACATGTGGAGAGGGGTATTGATGAGTGTCTAAATACTCATCATTTTATACTAATCTGAGCTGCCAAAACATACAAAAACACTCAAATATGTATCAAAATACTTAAAATATCTTAAAGGTGTGTTTTATATGTTTCAAATGCAAAATATGCAAAAACAGATTAAAAACGTACAAAGTTTGCATAATTGGCAGTTTCAGTCCCTCAAGTTTCATAAATTGTCAAAACTAGTCCCTGGTAATTCTAAAAACATGAAAAAGTCATCAAAGGTCCTTTTTAATCATAAAGTTACATATTTAGTCCTTTGGTGCAAAGTTTCATAAAATTACAAGTTTAGTCCCTGTACTTTGGAAATTGACAGAAATGGTCCCTGGGATGTAAAAACTTTGAGAAAAGCAATTTTGGTCCTTATACTAATAATCTTCTGCAGGAATGGTCCTTGGTATGAAGTTTGGTGAATTTACATAATTGGTCCCTCAAGTTTGGCAGTTTGTCAGTTTTAGTCCCTGGGAGCTCAAAATAGGAAAATTATCATTAAGGGCCCTTGGGAATTCACAAAGTATCACAATTGGTCCTTGGGTGGAAATTTTAACAAAATTACAAAAGTGGTCCCTGAAGTTTAAAAATTGACAAGAATAGTCCCCGGGTATTTTAAATAATGAAAAAATCAAATATACCCTTTTTACTATTCACACTTGTCAAGTTAGGTCCTTGTGATTACATATGGGAAGTTACACAACAGCCCCCCAAACTTTGTTCAAATTACATTTTTGGTCCTTGTGTATTATTTAAACCAATCCGGACCCTAACTAATAAATTCACCAAATCCTAATCTACTACCCAACCTAAACAGCCCACCCACTATTCCTAGGCCCAAAGTTAAACAGCCCAGTCCACCCCCATTTGGTCAACCCGGTCAACACCCCTAAAAACCAATACCACCCCGTACCTCCTTTTCCCTCCCAAAACCAAAACCACCACACACCACCTCTGCAACCAATACCACCCTACACCTGGCCTGCCACCTCTCACCCACTATCCCACCACCTCACCACAACCCTCCAACCCCCATTAAATGCTCCCTAAAACCCTCTCACGCAACCAAGCTGTCAAAACAGCTTTTCCCGCCAAAAAGGTAAATTGAACGGCTGGGATTAACTTGACCATATCAATGGCTACAAATTGGTGGGATAGTGTCAGAAGCATGTGGGAATCCTCAAAAGTCTCTATAAAGAAGGAATGAAGCAGAGGAGAAGAGGTATTAGATTAGGTTTAGTTTAATTAGGTCGTAGGAATTGTAATTCACATTATCAGTTGTAATTTTCAATTAAAGTAAGCTTGTATCAGTAATCTCATGTGTTTAAATCTTTAATTCAAGTTAATTTTAAGTTTCAGCTTAGTATCTCAGTTTTTGAATTTCTCAATTTCTCAAAAATCGCCATAAGCTTGTATGTTGTAATTTGTTGTTGTAAAAGCATCTCATAAGCTAATATATGCTCTGACAAAGCTTATTTAAGTTTTTAGAAGTTTTAAATCTCAGTTTAGAATAGAAAAAGAAAAATACTCAAAAATTCTAGAAAAATAGAAAGAAAATAAAAAAAAAGAGAAGAAGAAGAGAAGAAGTCTGTAGCAGAGATCACCATGGATTGCTGTGGGGTTAGAAGCTTAGTGGTAAGCTGTTAAGGTGTTCTTGGGTACTAGTTTGTGTGTATTCAGCTTGGACAAGCCTTGTAAGCAATTTTTTTATTCCTTGCATAATCTGTGTTAAGTGCCCAATGTTATTGCTTGTTGTCTAATTCTACTCATACATGCTTATTTAAGGTGATTATAAGTTAACTTAGAGATTTCCTTGGATAAATCCTTGTTTTGCTCCCTAGACCTTCATAACTGTCTTTCTAGGGGTGTTTGGTTGTAGCTTACCTTCTAAGTTCTAGTTAGGATCTGTAGTAGAAAGTGGTCACCTCAGTTGCATTAAGACTCATTTAGGCTTAGTAAGACTTAAAACCTAGTGGTAATTAGTTAAAAGTCAAAATCTTAGAATAATTACCCTCACAGTTAACTGTGAGGGATTTAGGTTCTAGAATCAATCATAATAGCTTATAAGTTATTCATATAGCTTATTCTAATCTTACATTAGCTTAATATAACTTATATAATCTGTAGGGATCACTAGAAAGTCACAAAAGTCAAACTAGGTAAGTTTTACTCAAAGTCAAATTTCAATCTTTTGCAGAAATTCCAATAATTGTAGGAATTATTGTGATTTTTGTAGTTGGATTTAGAAGCTAAAATTTCTTGTGGATAAATTAGGGTAGCTAATCTTTAGAAATATATATAGAGCTTATTTTTGTGATTTTTGTTGTAGCTTATTAGTTAAGCTCAAAGTAGCTGCAGGCCTGTGCATATGCCCTGCACCACAGACCTCAACCAACTCACCCATTTTCTTTGGCTCACTGAGTCTAACTCAGTGGACCCCACACCTTGTCTTTTAGCTTATTTTTCAGCTTAACAACCCATCTACTCAGACCTAGGTTTAGTTGGGACTTAAGCTTATTAGAATCTAGATTATTTGGACCTTGTTAGTAACCTGTGCAGCAGTTAATCAGGCCACCACCACAACTTTGTGGTGGTTTTGTGACCACCACAGTGGGCCCCACCTGTCCAAATCAGTTCCATACAACCCCCCTCCTAGTAGAGATCCTAGATTGACAATAGGTTTGACCTGTACCTCAGTGGACCCCACCAAGAATAAGCTCTCAAGTCTGTCCCTCTTCTGTGTTGCTTTTGAATTTTGGATTAGCTTATTTTGAGTTACAAGCTTATCTACTGAGCTTATTTGATTAAATTAAGCTTTTACTAGTCCAAATAACTTATTAGTACCAGAAATATCCTAAGTGGGTCCCACATAAGCTCATTTGAGCTTATTTCTCATCAAAGTCAACTAAAGTCAACTGTCTAGGATTATAGCTTATTACTAGCTTATTATTAAGTTCTAAAATATTTGTTTTTATTAAAGTTAGTTGTTTTTATGTATAACATAGTTTTGTAAAAGAAAAATCCAAGAAAGGCAACATAAAAATAAGTGATAGTTTCTATTTAATACAATTTAATTTTAATTTTCATTTTTATATTTTTGTTAAGTAAATCTGTGTTTTTATATTTTTATTAATTACCTTATATATTAAAGTAATTTAAATAATTTTCTTAGATTTTTATATTGTCATTTGGAATTAATTAGAATTAATAATAGTTTTATTAATAATTAATCAATAAATAAATTTTAAATAGCATAATTAATTTTTATATAGCAACACCTAGTTTTTATATTTTTCCTAGCTTTTATAAGTCATAATATAATTTTAGTAATTTTTATAGAATTTTTACTGTTCATTTAATAGTTTTTATAATTTAAATAGTTTAATTTGATATTATTTAATAAATAGCATAATAATTAATAGATTAAATTAAAAATACATAAAATAAAGTTTTTATAATTTTTAAGGATTCCCATGTTGGTTAATTAGTTTTATAAAAATTTTCATAATTTTCTAAGTTAGTTTAATACTATTTGTAATTTAAATTAGTTTAAATTGTTTAATTAATATAAATAGTTTTTAATTAATAGAAAATTCATAAAAAGACAAAAAGATTTATTTTTATTTTTTATACTTTCTTCAAGTTCATTTTCAAGTTTAGAAAATATTTTTATAAGTTTTTAGTTTAATTTGTAGTATTTATAATTTTTAGTTTGATTTTAAATAAAAAGTTAAATAGTTATTAATTAAATAATTAATAATAAATAATATAATAATCTTAAAAATAGTTTTATTTTTAGTTTAATTTTATTTTAAGTTTAAGTTTATAGAATTTTCATTTTTAACCCTTGTAGTTTATTTTTCCTTAAAACTCACCTTTTTCTCAGTACGCAGTCGCGTCTGATTTTAAATTGGTGTACGTTTTTAATACTTAGCTTTCACGTAATCATTCCATTAGCTTACCTAAGTTATTTTAAGTTATAAAACCCTAGTTTAACACACACACACACTTTTATACCATTCCCTGTTCAGATTCACTAATCACAGATTCGTTTATAATAAAACATCGCACACCTCGTTGGGACTTACGACCCGGGAAAACACTGTATTCCTCGGAAGCATTTGTTTTAGACGTTTGACTTGGTTGACCATCACCTGGTAAACTTAGCTGACTGTTTGAGGCGAATCAAAATTTGGCGCCGCTGCCGGGGAGGTTGTGCGCTTATTCTAGACGATTTTGCGTATTAGTGAGTTTGGATATACATCCATTGTATATTTACCATCTTTTATCCATATTTTTATAAAACAAAACACAAAAATATTCACCTTTACACCCCTACCTATTTGATTCTTCATTTCTCATCCCCAAAACCCTTTGATTCTACATTCTTCCACTTGTCCCATAATTAATTCTAATGGCATCTCTCGATGACGATTTCTTTAAACAAAGGGCCTGTAAAATTGAAGTTGAAAAACTTATGGCCTTGTCAAAAATGTCGAGATGTTATGTTGATTATGATGGACCTTCGATTCCTATTCCCTCTCCAGTGAGGAAAAGAGATCACGAAACCGAGGTGACAAAGGACCTTGTACTTTCATCTGACGATGGAGGTGCTAAATACGTCCAAACCACGGTTGTCCAAAAACCTGAGCTCACAAATGCTCCTAAACCTTCAAGAATCAATCCTGATCTTTCACGGTTTACGATTAAAAGTTTGTCAAGCAAACGTACTGAGCTCAGGGCAGCAACTGAAAAGAACGACTTACCTAACCTTCACGTTTATCAAGAACCAAAACCCGAGACCATAACGGAAGTGGTGGAAATTCCTAGCTCTAAGAGCACACCACTTGTCCCACCTCCAGATTTTGTTCCCTGTGACGGTTGTGGTGAGCCGCTTTTCGGTTTTCCATGTCATTGGTGTACATGTGTGCAATGTGGTAATGATATCCAAAACGGGAGTTGTTTGTTTTGTGGATCGAGTAATTCCTTTGCTTATGATCCTAATCAAAACTCATTCAACGACTCCTCAAATTTTTCCAACTACCCATCACATTCATACGAGCAAGAATCATATTATCCAAATCTCAAAGATGCTTCGTATCAAAATGCACCAAACCAGACGCAACAGTTTAACTGTTGTGAGTACTGTGGAGGTCCACACTTTAGCTCTGATTGTCAAACAAGGAATCCATTTCCTTGTAACAATTATGACTATTCGTTTCAAGACCCACCTCCACAGTGCCAAATAAACCAAGCAACTCCTCACATCCAGCAAGATCCTTGTATAGAGGTTCTTGAGAAACTCAAAGATCTTAAGGAGGAGTTGGCTAATATGTCGTTTCACAATGCACCAAGTTTTTCTTGTGTACATTGTGGGGGTCCTCATGATGATTTTAAATGTCAACCGTATTATAAACCTGAACATTGTTCTAGTTCTAATACATCCGGTTTTGACACATTCACACCCCCACAGTTTCCACTCATTCAATATTCTCGTGATAAATCTATCACGGAATTACTTGCTGAAAAACATGCTGCTAGAGACGAAAGAAGCATGGAAGAATTACTAGTCTTAGAACAAGCAGCTATAACACGTACCAAATTTCAAAATGCTGTTTTTCTCGATGAGGATGATGAATGTGATGATACCTCATCATGTTCATCAGTTGAGACTCCTTTCATGCATATACAGGGAGAAAAGAATATAACTGAATCACCAGCAGTAGAAATAATGGAACTTGTAGACTCCATTACTGCTAGTCCTTCTCATCTCCCTAAGTATGATGTTATCACACCCGAGGTTCCCACTCACTCTCTGAACATGGGGGACGAGCATCTTGACACTGTTCCTGCAAAGGAATCGGACGAATTCATAAAGTCTAGTGTTGAGAACCTTGTCTCAATCCCAAGTGAGTCACAGGGAATTCTTGATCATGTGTGTGATATTCCTCCTCCTCTTGTCTTTCCAAATGATCATATTGAGATGTTCTCTGATTCTGATGAGAACTATTCTTTATCTTGTGGAGACATAAGTTATGTGGGGGAATTACCTTCTGAGCTTGTCAACTCAGAAGAAGAAAATGAGGAAGAAATCATCCAAGACGAATCTCTTCGTCTTACATTATTAAATGCTAATCTTCTCATTTCTAGGATCGAGGCTTTTAATGAAAAGCCTATTTCATCTCCTATCCCCGTCAAGGATAGTGAGATTTTGATCAATGATTCTATTCCTGAATTGCAAACGTTCCATTTTGATCAAACGGAAGAGAAGATAAGTGGTATCACCACTTCTCATTCTTATAATTCTCTTCCCGTTTATGAATCATTTACTATTGAGGAGTTCCCCAATGAACTCACTCAAATCAATCCCGAATACGAATCATTCACCTTTGAGGAGTTCTCCTGTGAACTCACTCATATCATATCTCCACCGGAGTATGATAAATTCTATTTTGATCTAGACATACCCATAATATGTCTTGATCAAACGAGCTTAAATGAGGAGATTCATGAACCAATGAATTCTCCTATTGAAGATGAGGAGTTAGTTATGATTTTCATCATGACTTTCTTCCTTTTCTTCATATATTCTGTTCCTTATCCTGTTCTTCACTCTTTCGGGAGTGAAGACATTATCTTTGATCCCGGCATTCTCATTTATAAATTATGAGCCGGTTACTTGTCTCATCGGTGTGGAACTTTCACGTGCTTCAAATGTTTATCCAAACGTCTTGAATGAAAGTCCGATGCAGATTGTCTTTTCCACATCATACTTCCCCTTGGACAAATAAATACGGGGTCGAGTCAAGCTAGTGACTCGGTAATCAAAAACATTAGCAAAAACATGGGTTTTCACCCGTGTGTAACACCCTAGTGTGGGGGAGATGCCCCACATGTTGTATATATCTTCAAAAAAAAAAAAAAAAAAAAAAAAAAAAAAAAAAAAAAAAAAAAAAAAAATGTACATATAGTGATAGCTTCTATTTAAGAAGTTTTATCTAAAAAATAATTGTATGTATATACATCTTAAATAAAGGCTATGGAATATTTTTCTTCTTACGTTCTAAGTTCGGTTTAACACCCGGTATTTTGAATATTGAGGACAATATTCAGTTCTAAGTGTGGGGGGAGATTCGTTATTCTAACGAATTTAAACACATGTTCCATCAAGAACCCCCATTTTAGCCAAAATTTTAAAAATTTTTTCTCACTTAGAACGCAATAAATGGTATCAATCCTCCATGTCTAACCCACAACAGGATTGGCTAATCCAGGAGCAAACGGTTCTTGGTAAAGATAACTCAAACCCGTTTATGGCTTGCAATTTGCCAAAAATTGTATGGTTCCTCAACTCCCCATTATCCTCAAAAGCTAATGAGTTGGCTAGCCCGCAAGATTATGGCTTGTGGTAAAGGCTGTGGAAAAACCATAATTGGTAATCAGCTCACCAAGATGTTGACTATTCCATCAAGAGTTGGCTAGTCCAGAAGCAAACGGCTTTTGGTAAAGACTAATCAAATCCGTTGACAGCTGGTGATTTGCTCAAAATCACACGGTTATCAGGTGTGCCACAGTTCTTACACCTGGCTACTCCAGAAGTGATGGCTTTTGGTAAAGAGTTTTTCAAATCCATTAAGTTTTTCTCAATAGATTGCTAGGGACTAGCAATAGTTTAGTGTGGGGGATTGATGAGTGTCTAAATACTCATCATTTTATACTAATCTGAGCTGCCAAAACATACAAAAACACTCAAATATGTATCAAAATACTTAAAATATCTTAAAGGTGTGTTTTATATGTTTCAAATGCAAAATATGCAAAAACAGATTAAAAACGTACAAAGTTTGCATAATTGGCAGTTTCAGTCCCTCAAGTTTCATAAATTGTCAAAACTAGTCCCTGGTAATTCTAAAAACATGAAAAAGTCATCAAAGGTCCTTTTTAATCATAAAGTTACATATTTAGTCCTTTGGTGCAAAGTTTCATAAAATTACAAGTTTAGTCCCTGTACTTTGGAAATTGACAGAAATGGTCCCTGGGATGTAAAAACTTTGAGAAAAGCAATTTTGGTCCTTATACTAATAATCTTCTGCAGGAATGGTCCTTGGTATGAAGTTTGGTGAATTTACATAATTGGTCCCTCAAGTTTGGCAGTTTGTCAGTTTTAGTCCCTGGGAGCTCAAAATAGGAAAATTATCATTAAGGGCCCTTGGGAATTCACAAAGTATCACAATTGGTCCTTGGGTGGAAATTTTAACAAAATTACAAAAGTGGTCCCTGAAGTTTAAAAATTGACAAGAATAGTCCCCGGGTATTTTAAATAATGAAAAAATCAAATATACCCTTTTTACTATTCACACTTGTCAAGTTAGGTCCTTGTGATTACATATGGGAAGTTACACAACAGCCCCCCAAACTTTGTTCAAATTACATTTTTGGTCCTTGTGTATTATTTAAACCAATCCGGACCCTAACTAATAAATTCACCAAATCCTAATCTACTACCCAACCTAAACAGCCCACCCACTATTCCTAGGCCCAAAGTTAAACAGCCCAGTCCACCCCCATTTGGTCAACCCGGTCAACACCCCTAAAAACCAATACCACCCCGTACCTCCTTTTCCCTCCCAAAACCAAAACCACCACACACCACCTCTGCAACCAATACCACCCTACACCTGGCCTGCCACCTCTCACCCACTATCCCACCACCTCACCACAACCCTCCAACCCCCATTAAATGCTCCCTAAAACCCTCTCACGCAACCAAGCTGTCAAAACAGCTTTTCCCGCCAAAAAGGTAAATTGAACGGCTGGGATTAACTTGACCATATCAATGGCTACAAATTGGTGGGATAGTGTCAGAAGCATGTGGGAATCCTCAAAAGTCTCTATAAAGAAGGAATGAAGCAGAGGAGAAGAGGTATTAGATTAGGTTTAGTTTAATTAGGTCGTAGGAATTGTAATTCACATTATCAGTTGTAATTTTCAATTAAAGTAAGCTTGTATCAGTAATCTCATGTGTTTAAATCTTTAATTCAAGTTAATTTTAAGTTTCAGCTTAGTATCTCAGTTTTTGAATTTCTCAATTTCTCAAAAATCGCCATAAGCTTGTATGTTGTAATTTGTTGTTGTAAAAGCATCTCATAAGCTAATATATGCTCTGACAAAGCTTATTTAAGTTTTTAGAAGTTTTAAATCTCAGTTTAGAATAGAAAAAGAAAAATACTCAAAAATTCTAGAAAAATAGAAAGAAAATAAAAAAAAAGAGAAGAAGAAGAGAAGAAGTCTGTAGCAGAGATCACCATGGATTGCTGTGGGGTTAGAAGCTTAGTGGTAAGCTGTTAAGGTGTTCTTGGGTACTAGTTTGTGTGTATTCAGCTTGGACAAGCCTTGTAAGCAATTTTTTTATTCCTTGCATAATCTGTGTTAAGTGCCCAATGTTATTGCTTGTTGTCTAATTCTACTCATACATGCTTATTTAAGGTGATTATAAGTTAACTTAGAGATTTCCTTGGATAAATCCTTGTTTTGCTCCCTAGACCTTCATAACTGTCTTTCTAGGGGTGTTTGGTTGTAGCTTACCTTCTAAGTTCTAGTTAGGATCTGTAGTAGAAAGTGGTCACCTCAGTTGCATTAAGACTCATTTAGGCTTAGTAAGACTTAAAACCTAGTGGTAATTAGTTAAAAGTCAAAATCTTAGAATAATTACCCTCACAGTTAACTGTGAGGGATTTAGGTTCTAGAATCAATCATAATAGCTTATAAGTTATTCATATAGCTTATTCTAATCTTACATTAGCTTAATATAACTTATATAATCTGTAGGGATCACTAGAAAGTCACAAAAGTCAAACTAGGTAAGTTTTACTCAAAGTCAAATTTCAATCTTTTGCAGAAATTCCAATAATTGTAGGAATTATTGTGATTTTTGTAGTTGGATTTAGAAGCTAAAATTTCTTGTGGATAAATTAGGGTAGCTAATCTTTAGAAATATATATAGAGCTTATTTTTGTGATTTTTGTTGTAGCTTATTAGTTAAGCTCAAAGTAGCTGCAGGCCTGTGCATATGCCCTGCACCACAGACCTCAACCAACTCACCCATTTTCTTTGGCTCACTGAGTCTAACTCAGTGGACCCCACACCTTGTCTTTTAGCTTATTTTTCAGCTTAACAACCCATCTACTCAGACCTAGGTTTAGTTGGGACTTAAGCTTATTAGAATCTAGATTATTTGGACCTTGTTAGTAACCTGTGCAGCAGTTAATCAGGCCACCACCACAACTTTGTGGTGGTTTTGTGACCACCACAGTGGGCCCCACCTGTCCAAATCAGTTCCATACAACCCCCCTCCTAGTAGAGATCCTAGATTGACAATAGGTTTGACCTGTACCTCAGTGGACCCCACCAAGAATAAGCTCTCAAGTCTGTCCCTCTTCTGTGTTGCTTTTGAATTTTGGATTAGCTTATTTTGAGTTACAAGCTTATCTACTGAGCTTATTTGATTAAATTAAGCTTTTACTAGTCCAAATAACTTATTAGTACCAGAAATATCCTAAGTGGGTCCCACATAAGCTCATTTGAGCTTATTTCTCATCAAAGTCAACTAAAGTCAACTGTCTAGGATTATAGCTTATTACTAGCTTATTATTAAGTTCTAAAATATTTGTTTTTATTAAAGTTAGTTGTTTTTATGTATAACATAGTTTTGTAAAAGAAAAATCCAAGAAAGGCAACATAAAAATAAGTGATAGTTTCTATTTAATACAATTTAATTTTAATTTTCATTTTTATATTTTTGTTAAGTAAATCTGTGTTTTTATATTTTTATTAATTACCTTATATATTAAAGTAATTTAAATAATTTTCTTAGATTTTTATATTGTCATTTGGAATTAATTAGAATTAATAATAGTTTTATTAATAATTAATCAATAAATAAATTTTAAATAGCATAATTAATTTTTATATAGCAACACCTAGTTTTTATATTTTTCCTAGCTTTTATAAGTCATAATATAATTTTAGTAATTTTTATAGAATTTTACTGTTCATTTAATAGTTTTTATAATTTAAATAGTTTAATTTGATATTATTTAATAAATAGCATAATAATTAATAGATTAAATTAAAAATACATAAAATAAAGTTTTTATAATTTTTTAGGATTCCCATGTTGGTTAATTAGTTTTATAAAAATTTTCATAATTTTCTAAGTTAGTTTAATACTATTTGTAATTTAAATTAGTTTAAATTGTTTAATTAATATAAATAGTTTTTAATTAATAGAAAATTCATAAAAAGACAAAAAGATTTATTTTTATTTTTTATACTTTCTTCAAGTTCATTTTCAAGTTTAGAAAATATTTTTATAAGTTTTTAGTTTAATTTGTAGTATTTATAATTTTTAGTTTGATTTTAAATAAAAAGTTAAATAGTTATTAATTAAATAATTAATAATAAATAATATAATAATCTTAAAAATAGTTTTATTTTTAGTTTAATTTTATTTTAAGTTTAAGTTTATAGAATTTTCATTTTTAACCCTTGTAGTTTATTTTTCCTTAAAACTCACCTTTTTCTCAGTACGCAGTCGCGTCTGATTTTAAATTGGTGTACGTTTTTAATACTTAGCTTTCACGTAATCATTCCATTAGCTTACCTAAGTTATTTTAAGTTATAAAACCCTAGTTTAACACACACACACACTTTTATACCATTCCCTGTTCAGATTCACTAATCACAGATTCGTTTATAATAAAACATCGCACACCTCGTTGGGACTTACGACCCGGGAAAACACTGTATTCCTCGGAAGCATTTGTTTTAGACGTTTGACTTGGTTGACCATCACCTGGTAAACTTAGCTGACTGTTTGAGGCGAATCAGGTATATATAGTTTCCTACAAACGCCCACACCCGGGCTGTGGATCAGGCATACAGTGGGTAAAGACCCGTTCCTTCTTCCACGGTGTTACTTAATCTAATACTAATTAACTAACAAACTAACTAACTACGAGCTACCTTAATGCTATTACAATCATTAGGTGACCGAGACTTTTACAGGAATATTTGTATTCCTAACAATCTCCCCCTAAGCGAGGTCACCTTTGAAGTTAAGCTCTTTGGTCTTTAAGCATTCTTTAGACTTTGTAGCTCGTAGGATCTGATTCTTGTCTTATCAGCACACTTTGTACTTCAAGCAAGCGAACTTGTGATTTGAGTTCCTTTGTGATGTGTGATCTTTGAGCTTCTTTGAGATCATCAGCCAAAGTAAATCTCCAAGCTCATCCATAGTTGTATTGCATTCATGTGATGTAGTGACTAAGGACCATCATGCTCACACCCTTCTGTATCTGGAGACGTTGCATAAGAGTTGTAGATTAGGAGACTTTTTCATCAGAGTTGCGGAAACGTTGTTGGTAGTCTCTCAACATTTGTGGTAGCAAGTCTCTTATCTTCATTGATAGTGTGGAGGATGTGTGAGCATGAGGTATGGATTGACCCGATTCAGCTGGAAACTGGAGCCATCAATGCCATCTTTATATGTGTCCCTGAAATAAAACAGTTAGCAATAAAGATAGAGAACGAATATGGCTTTGTCATTCGTTCTGTGAGGACAGACTACCCTCCGGTTTTGTGAAAACCGACCTGTGATCAGGTAGAGTCTCTTTTAAAGAAGACTCTCCTTGACAGGAATTTCCAGCTTGTAGTAATGAATTTTCCAAAGAACCCACTTTGGAATCTTCATACTAAGCATGTTCTCATACCGGAACGTCTCAAAGCAGACAGCATGATAGAGTGAATCGGTGAATTGATATTCACTGATTGATGAGAAATTGATTAATAGATATCACTCGCGTGTCATCTGATAAACATTTTTGAGACACGACGAGAGTTTTATACTTTGAATTACATTTCCATCAAAAATACTTTTGTTTGAAAGATATTACACAATCAATGTGCTCGAAAAATTAGTTTGTGAGCACATTGAAAGGTTTTAGCAAAAGTATCCGTCAATCCATATCCTGGAACAAGTTTGATTCAATGTTGAATCGCACCATTGTTGCTTTCCAGTTGTCACTTGATCATTGATCCAAGATGGATCTCACATGTCACCTACCAAGAGCTTGAGTGATGATCGCTCTAGAAGGATTTCCATCGTCATTGTGAATAATATCATATCACTCGGATGTTCTGGCAATACCCCGAGGATAATGCGTAGGACTCTAAATATTTTATCTTATTTTCCACATTGTGTGAAACAATAAGCATATTAGGAAGTGTGTCCTATCGAGATTTATGGATGATCTCATGGCTCTAGACTCAATAGTGCGTTTTGATCCGCTCCTGGAGACTGGGGAGGCGTCTCCTGTTTTAGGTATCAACATAGCTCGCAATGAGCGGTCGATACATTGCACAGGGTTCCCCGTGAGAATGAAACAAGTTCTTTTAAGAGAACTTGAGTGGTTGGGAAGTTTGGTGCAGTGCGTCACTGGGTCCATGACGTCTTGAGTGGTTGGGAAGTTTGGTGCAGTGCGTCACTGGGTCCATGACGTCTTGTCTTCAATACCGGTGTTACTTTAGTAACAGCCAGTAGATTATGAATTGAACCCGGTTTCTGCCCTAAGGTCGAATATATGGAGGGCTATTTCTTTTCACCCTTTCTCATTTCATTTCTTTTTCATTCTTCAACCCCTTCAGTGCTTACCGAGACTTCACCACTAGAACCTTGTTGGGTTTGTTCCAGTCCTAGCTCTATCTCAGTCTGCACTCTTCCCTTTCTCACTTTACTCCTTTTTTTCAATCATTCCTAAGGACTTCTATTCTATCTAGAGGATTGTCCCTGGGAAGATCCTTTCCGGTTCTGGTGGATCATGGGAATTCATACCTAACCTTAACCAACCTTATAACTCCATGCATAAAGATAAATGGTCGGTCTTTGGTATAACTTCCACAAACGCCTTTCGCTCCCCCTCAATATGTGCTTCGATATTCGAAAGTGTTTAGCACATATGTGGGAGCCTATTATTGAGTACAAAAGATCACTTATGATTATCAGATTTCATATTTAAATCACATTCTCTCCCCCGATCAAAAATTTCAAATCATTCGAGATTTTTGATCTCAATTGATTTAAATAATTTAGAAAGTGTTTTTGGGAGAGAAATGCGGTCAAGTTTAATATTTTCTGATAAAAGGAACCTTTTCTTGCTCCCCCTCAAACTATGAGGGAGGTTGTTATGTGTCAGATTTGAAGAGTTTGCAAAGGATTCGAAGTTTTAATGAAAACTCTTTGAAAATTTACTCATTCTGACACATAACACATCACAAATCATTTTGTTGCAAGGTTTTATGTACGAAGTGTGGGGAGTTTTGATGATACATAAAATTTTGAGAAATCACTCTCCCCCTCAATCAATGACGGATGTTAAAGCATAAATAATTTCATAAACTAATAGCTTCATTGATTGAGTGAAAATTTTATCAAACTTTGAGTTCAAATTGATTTTCAATCAAAATCTCATGGTACCACCAAGTTTTGCACAAACACTTTCCGGAAAAATCATAGAAGGGAAAATATTTGGCGATAAAAAGAAGATTTCTCTTCTTTATCAAGAAATAATGCACTGAAGCGTACATTAGATCGAGGGTGCATGAATATAAAGTAATTCACGCTCGGATGAACGGCACCCTTTGTTAGGAACAACCGTCTTTATGGCGACGTGTTTTCCTTAGTTTTGAAAACCGGGTTGCTATCTGAAGTAATAGCAAACCATATTTTTGAAGTCCGGGTTGTAGCCTGAAATGACTACAAGCCATAATTTTGAAGCACGGGTTACAGCCTGAAATGACTGCAAGCCATATTTTTTTTTTTTTTTTTTTTTTTTTTTTTTTTTTTTTTTTTTTTAAGAATGTTTTGAGAAACGACATGTTTTAGAAAAAACTTTATTTGAAACCGAAAAACTCTTGCTCAAGCATATGTATGATTCCGTGTCATTATTAAATGACATTTCTAGAAACGTACATAATATTGATTACACAAGAGACATGTCGTGAGAAGAATATTTTTGGATTTTTTTTTTTTTTTTTTTTTTTTTTTTTTTTTTATGATTTTTCAGATTTTTATGGTTTTTATAGGTTTTATATTTCTCTATTTTCTTTTTGTTTTTATAATATATACAAGGATATTTGAAGCAAATCCATTACTCCTCATTCTCTTCATGAAGACTTTTGACTGATTCTAGCGAGAGACACTTCATACGAAGTAGCAGGAGAATAAATAGAAACCGTTCTTCCTGGAAGTGCCTTTGTGAGGAAATCTGCCAGCTGTCATTCTGTCCTTCTGAAGAAAAATTCCACAACCCTCTTTTCCACTTGTTCTACCAAACCTTTGGTGAATCCATTTGTCAGAAGAAGCATTGACAATATATCGTACCAACAAGGATTATCTTTGCTCCATTTTGCAATATTGTTCATGTGGTTGAGGGTTAGGAACTGATGTAGCCCTATCAAGATCTCCTGAAGAATATGCCTTAGAGGAAAATTCAGGAGCAAGTGTGTTGTCGAACGGAACATCATTGGGAGGAGGAAATGAATTAACTTCAAAAGAATCGTCGACTGCAGTGCCTTGATGTACTGGTGGAGATTGAAAGTATGATGATGTTGACGAATGACTTGCTGTTGGAGCGTCTTGACCTATTGAAACAGGACAAGATGAACCATTTTGGATCGTTTGGTACATGAGCTGCGATGGCTGGTGGTACCGGTGCATCACCAATTGGCAGCTCAACATATTCATCAACCCTTGGATCAGCCAAGATCTCCAAATCCTTATCGGTAGGAGGTACATAAGGTACATGCAGGAGTGGGATACTATACAAAGCCTGAACTGAATGGTTCAGAAGACAAAAATTTAGACGCGGGTCCTGTACTGATGTGTACAGAAGCCATTTGATCCGTCAGCTCATTGTAGAAGTGTGTAGCTAACATCTCTGAAACATCCACTACCAAAGCTTTCGAGGCTCTTGAGTAATCATCTGAAGCCGTAGATGCCATGATGAGATCTTAAACGGAATTTTACAATTTTGTGACTTAAACCGAGAGATCGGTTCTCTCCCGGGATTTTACTAAAGTCAACAAAAGAAACCGAAAGATGTAATATGTGAGTTAGACTTAGAGTGAGATCTTGGATAGGTTACAACTAGCATTAAGTGTCAAGTCGTGACAAGTCAAGTTACAATAGATCCGATCATAATAAGTCAAGTTGTAATGATTAACTCACAACGTCTAATTACAATCAGATTAATCGAAACGACTTAAGTCACAACAATTCACCAAACACAGATTGATAACAAATCACAAGAGTCTTACTACTGAGTCAATCGCTAGGCACCACCAAATTGCTGAGTTTTGGCTTCCTCAATGTGAAGCTTTGGTAGCTTCCCCCCAAACCGACAATCATCTTCATGAGACCACTTCCCCCAAGTGGTTGAAGTGATGCAAAAAGTCTCATTGTATGAAGCTCGAGAACCCGAAGAGAACGATAACACCGAAGTAACAAGGTGAACCATGGATCATCTATGCGGTTATCAATCCCGGAATGTATGATGAAGCCCGATCACATGACCCTGTTGTGCATCCCCAATGTACACATTACTTTATGGTTTGGAGCAGTTGTCAATTCGGGGGAATATCGACATCTTCATTTCACCAAGTGCATTCTAGTTACCTTACACATACCAACTCAATCCATATTGTACGCATGTATCCAACACAAGAAGAGATGATGACACCAAAGTAATAGGTTGAAGCACTGATCATCTATGCGGATATCTCCTCCGGAATATATGATTAAGCCCGATCACGTGAACCTGTTGCGTGTCCTTGATGTACACAAATCTCTCCCCTGATGGTTGCGATCTTATCGGAATCATCATACCATTGTGTACATGAAGCATTAACCAGAAGCACTTCACCATAAACCATATCAGCTCCTATGAAGATGTCGATAAGCAATATCATCTCACGCTCCAAATATTCTTCTCATAGTTCTTCACACTGAAAGCTGAAGTAATTCATACCACAAGTATTAGAAGACAACTTCCCCCACATAGTTGGGATGATACACCAAATGCCACGAGTTAAGACACTGATTATCTCTGCGGTTGTGACATATGTCTTCCCGGCATATCTTCAATTAAGACGAAGTATTAAGTTCATCACGTGTACTCATTATGCATTCAGATGCATGTCTCCTTCCCCCTTGCTGGTTTTGATACCTCAGAATCAGCAACACATTTAATGCACACGTACTAGAAATCTTGTGAGAAGAACAAACATTTGGTTAAATGGATCTGGTGAGAATCAACTGCTACAAACATACTCTCTCTGACTATCTTTACCACCTCTTATGTAGGCTATTTGAAGTGACCACTGATGAAGTAAACCCAATATACCAAACTTGAAACTGAAGAAGAATTTCCCGTTCTTGTGACTTAAGCTTGCACTAGTGTGTGACTAAGAGCGGTGTAGAGAGTTCGTGCAACATCGAATCTCTAAGTACTCTATACTCTTCAACCAACCAACCATCAAGTATAAGACGTACATCACCTCTTGAGACTATCCACATTCGCATTTGCGTGTGACACTGAGCACTACAATGTAACTCCTTGAAGTGATAGCCATAACCCGTGAGTACTACAATGTAACTCCTTCCATCGGGTATAACTAGATAATCCAAGTCCCAATCATAAACTTTAAGAGTTCACGCAAGTCATCAATCGATGCATGAAGTTTCGATGATGAAATAAGTAGACGCCTTCGTAAAATACTCTTCAATCTCAATTAAGGGATGTCAAATAAACTCCGTGATCACTTGACATTTCATGTCCAAATTATTAGCCGTTTAGACATTTTAACCAACATTTTCGATAATGTTCTTCGGGTTGATTTACAAAGTGCACAATGGTAGGAACAACAATCCTTGATATAAGAACAAAAAGACGGATCATTATTCATGTGTGCAACTTCATAATCATGATAGTCATCATCAACACCTTGAGGAATAACTTGAGATTGGATTACTTGAGCAAGTGATCAATCATCATTCATAATACTTCTAGATGGTGTATCTTGATCAATCATCATTCGTTGAAGCTTGGAAGTAATCATCAAACATAAATCCCAGTCATCCTTAGTAAGTAGAACATTAGGTGTTGGAGGAGAGTCGTATGACCATTCTTCAAGCTTCAATCACCATGTGGTATATTCACACTTCTCCCCCTCAAAAATTGCAAGCGAGGTTTGCACTTTTTGATGGAGCATGTGAATAAGAATACACTCAATCATGTAGTTTATTCACTCTTCTTGAAAGAGCCAGTGAATACGAATACGAGCCAAGATGAGTAAATCCACTTGATGATTGAATGAGCATGGAGAAAGCATGAAGCACGTTGTTGAGAATGGTCAAGACTAAGAAGATTTCTCTTCTTCCGAAGATAAGGCGCACTGAATCGTACACCTTTCTTTTCATTGATGAACGGGGCCTGAAGAGTTGTCAGCAGACACCATAGTGATGAATTTGAGGACCGAGGCTTGAACTGAGGTGTTCAAACGTCATAGTCGTTGAAGAACGAGGTCTGAACTGATGTGATCAAACGTCATTATGCACATACATCAACATCGACATTCCAGAACTCTTGAAGCCGGAGAAATGATTGCTTTAGGCCTCCAGACTTTGAGTTTTCTCATATGGTGAATGATTGATGTGCCTGCAACTGAGTAAGGACTACCTGCACTAACATCACAAACTTGATAGCATATATATGGGTTAGTGACAACAGTATCCAGACCCTTAGGGGTTTCATGGTCAACCATGCCATTATCATCAGTGAGTAGCTTTCCGGTAGGAACCCACTTGAGTCCAACGTGCTTGAAAACTCTACCGGTTGGAACCCACTTATGGCAAGTTCTAGGATTACTCAACTTCTTATGCATAGTGGAAGGTTTATCAATATTCCTAGACTCCAATGATTTAGGAGTTGGTATCCACCTAGGAGAGGTTTTCGGTTTGTTTTGCTTCACATGCATTATAGATGACTTACAATAAACCCTAGACTTGGCAGGTTGAACCTTAGCATTGTTCCTCAATACACTAGGACGCATCCTATAAGGTTGTGAACCTAATATACCATCCTTTTGAAGTAAGGCCCGTTTCCTAGCCTTTTCTAGATCATAGTCCTTTTGAACCTTAATGCTTGGTTTTGTCACTATTTTGGAACTATACCTAGAGGAGCTGGGAGCATAAGCAACTACATGTTGAGGTTGAGCAGAGCTAGAATCATCAGACTTAGGCAAATAATGTGGAGTGACAGGTTTTGTCACAACTTGTTCCGCATCAACTTGGGAGGCAAACCGTGTTTTTGAAAATTTTGTTCGTTTGGATCTAAACGCAGTCGGTTGTCTAATAATCGATTGGTTCCTAATTGATGGTAACACAGGTTTCCCCAAGATTGATGGTTTTTCAAACTTAGTGTTCACACTATTCCCAGTTGCTTTTCTTAGCTCATTTTTCAATGCTGTAACAGTGAAACCCATTTTCTGAAAATGAGCTTTGAATTCATCATTTTGGGCAATCAAAGAAGTTGTTTGTTCTAACGTCTTAGTTTTAGTATCTTTGATAGATTCACACAATTCATTACACTGATGTTTCAAAGACTCATTTTTCACAAGTAAATTAGCCACATTATGTTCTAATTCAATAACAGCGCAGTCATGTTTAGCTTTGACTTCATTACACATATCACACAACTCAGTAATACGTTTTTTCAGGTTTTTGATTGTCAAGTTCTTTGTTTCTAGCTGAGCTTTCAAATCATTAATCATAAAGAATTCACGGAAATCAGGAAGTTCCGGATTTTTACACGGTTGGTTAATCTGAAGACTTTCTTCCTTTTGTTGCATTGCAATTTCAAGAGAAATACAATGTTTTTCAAGCTGTAAAAATCTTTTTGAAAGTTCATTAAAAACTTCTTTATCAACCATATCATTTGATTTAAAAGCATCAGCCGTCAACACAGAACTTAACAATTCATCACGTTCAGCATCCTGATCACTTTCTCCCCCTTTATGACTCATATTTGTTGAATTAGACGTGGTATTGCTATCAGTCTTTTCCAACAAATTTGTGTCATAATTGAGTTTGATTTGATCAGTATGCTGTCGTTCATTAGAGAGCACACTTTGTTGAATAGTTATAGGTACCTCAGCACATGACATTTGTTCATTAACCGGTCTAAGATCTGCATCCATGCCATGGGTGACTGGAGTCACTGAACTGCTGGTAGTGTCAAGCTTATCAGTCTCTGATCCTTTGCGCATCGTGACAACTGACCCAACATCCAAAGCTTTACCCGAGTCATTAATACCATCACATGATTGCACCAAAGTTGCCTTCACTTTGTCGTCATTCAAATGTCTATGTTGTGCTCTTTCCTCAATGAACGCCTTAACATCACCCATGAGTTGGATGAGTGTATCTCTGAACGTGTCAACCTCAATTCCCGTGTGATCCGCAAAGCACTTTTTCGTCATCTCACTGTAATGGTCATACTCCAGAGTGAATTTCGAATCACAGAACACTTGGAGTTGTTTGTGGATCACACAAAGGGCAGCCATGGATTCCATTTTGAAAGACTTTCCTTGGTCAAGTTGTTGTCGTAATTGATCCAAATTAAGAATCATTATGTCCGTGAAAGTTTGAACATCTTGACCGAAGAGGGTTGTAAATGCACGTTCAAACCCCATTTTGAATCCATTACCCTCTAACAGTACAGAGAGATGTGAGTGAAGCAGTCGAAAGCATTCAATGTGGCATTCCCTTGCATAGTCAAGTAATTTACTTGGCTGATGAATCACATTCTCTTGAGAATCTGAGCACGAATGTACCGTTGAAGCATTATCAGGTACAAGTCCGTTCATTTGTAGAGAGAGATTAGAAGTAGCAGCGATGATGTGAACGTGCACGGGATTTTACAAGTCTATGATTTAAACCGAAAAATATAATCTTTCGCGGGATTTTACAAAATCATGACAAAACCGTGAAACAATGAGAAACCTTTGGAACGGTAAATTATGAGATGATAGTTTGAAGAACGTGATGGTTGTATGATAAAAATCCGTATAAACCCCGAAATTATATCCAATAAGCACGAACACTCGAGGTTATCTCCAATTAGCCCGAAAATATAACAAACCAAAACTCAATCTCGTACTTTGAAGCTCACTCAAAACCGTTGGCCAAGATATATCTCTACAATTTAACACCGAGAGTAATACTTAAACCCGAAAAATAATGATTAACAAGATATCGTCACTTGGTCCCAACAAAGCAAAGATAAAATACGTCCACACTAACAAATTGACCCTTGTAGATAACTAGTCCAAGCGAGAAAAGGTGCACACCCAAGATCAGTTTCGGTCATCCCAATAATCACTTAGACAACAAATTAACGTAGCCCACTCAATGTTTTAACAATCTCACCCCAACAATTTCAACTACACGAAGCCCAAGCAATCACTCGGCCCAAACAAAAATTCTATATCCTAATATTCAGCCCACTAATAACCAAGTGAAAGAAAAAAAAATCGGGGTCACAAGCCCAACACTAAACTAATACTCACCCTAATATTACGGTATAAAAAGCCACTAATCACCCCTAACCCTAATCACTTTTAACTTGCGCCTCTACTTTTCTTTCAGCAGCATAAAACAAAGAAAACAAATTGTCCCAATAGTTGCTTGTATTCAGCTCGTATATGCACAATCCAAAAAAAATATTACGACCCTTGTTTCTTGTTGTACAAACGAGACCACGCACACAAGGTCACGGCACCAAGATCTTTTCAGTGGGTCACAGGTAGGACAAGTGCATGTTGTTTTTAGATCTTGTTTATCTTTGCAACTTGATAAACTATAATCAATGATCAATGATGATCACGTGTCTGAGATATTGATTTTCTTATTCTGCTTTGATGTTATCGAATGAAAAGGTAGATGAAGCAATCTTGCTTTGTACTTTCTTTAAGGTTCGAATATTCAATTTAAGCTTCAAGAATTAGATCTATGATGGTTTGGTTTCCTTCGTGTAATGGACTTTAAAAGGTCTTGGTCTTAATGTTATACCACACGAAAAAGAATAAGCCAGCTGAGATCTTAATTGTATTTTCTTTTCTTTGGGTCGGTGTTTATGAATCGATTAGGGATTGGAATTGTCTATGATTATTGTTGTTGAGAGTAGTAGTTGCCTGGATTTACAAGTTTACTGATGACCACAATATAGAAACCAAGGTTGAGGAGTTAAACACAAGACCAAAAGTAACACACTGGTTAAGGTAACCGCAAAAATATGAGATAACCGCAACTTTAGAGTTAAACGCAAATATGAGTTGAATGCAGTAAAACGTTAAACGCAATAAAAGGATAACCGCTTTCAGTAGCAGAAACTCGCAAATAGTATATGACCAAAATAGTGACTTTCTCCCTTTTTTTTTTGTCTTTTACTCGAAGTGCACAAAACACCAGACAATGACTTAATCGCAATACCAAGTTGGGACAGAACAGGAATTAACCGCAACTAAGAAAACTTAACCGCAACCAAGAAAGTCCTCACACAGCCACACGAATTACAACTAATACTGAATAAACAGAATATCCCACCACATCAAGATTCATGAAACAACTCATATAGTGAGAGTACAATAACAATACAAATCTGATCACAACCAAAATCAAACTAGATGTTTTCACATAGGACCATTCGAACCAAATGAAACAAATACAAAACCAATCAATATTCGAGTACACCTAGTCCCTAAGATGTGACCATGGCTCTTGATACCAATTGTAGAATAAACATAATATTAACTAGTATGGTTCTTGTGTATAGATAGAATTAAAGAAGGAAGAAAGAATAGTGGATGAGAGTTTAGAGAGAGGAAGAGAGTTGGGTGATTTCTAGAGAGAGAGAGAGTTGAGAGAAAATAGAAAATGTTAGATTGAAAGAAAAGCACCAACCCTCTCCACATGTGGAGAGGGGTATATATAGTTTCCTACAAACGCCCACACCCGGGCTGTGGATCAGGCATACAGTGGGTAAAGACCCGTTCCTTCTTCCACGGTGTTACTTAATCTAATACTAATTAACTAACAAACTAACTAACTACGAGCTACCTTAATGCTATTACAATCATTAGGTGACCGAGACTTTTACAGGAATATTTGTATTCCTAACATATCCCCATTGAGATTGACAATAAACTCTCATTGATCCAAGCTAAGCTTGAGATTCAATGAGAGGGGAATCCTATCAACTAATACTAAGTATTTTGTTTATTTAGAATTCACAACCATCCCTGTAACATACTAGACATACATATATAGGCACAAAGTACAAAGCCACCATGTGATGATGAGTTGTCATCCACTTCTTAGTGGTCCCCTTCCTCATCTTCTTTTGGAATAGACCAAACATCCTTTTGAAGTGTCATAGCAAATATTCCAACATCTTTGGCAATTACTTGTACTTGGTTTGACTTTTCCTTTTGGAAGTTACCACCTATATTTATCAGTATGTTGTAGAGACAGTTTCAGGGAGTCAGTGAGTTATTGTCATCACTCACTGACTCCGTTACCTTCTTCTTTGGCTCAGGGATCATTCACTAAGTCCCGCCTCACTGAATGATGAGTCTTTCTTCTTAGACTCAGTCTGAACATCCTGAAGGTAACTCACTGAGTGACTATGCACTCAGTGACTTGTTTGATGTTTACGGTTAGGGGTGAGCAAACAGACCGGATGGACCGGACCGACCGACAAAACCAACCGGACCGACCACATTCGGTCCGGTCCTCGGTCTAGGCTTTTTGGTTAATTCGGTCTTCGGTCCGGTCGGTCCGGTCCGGTCCGGTCCGGTTCGGTTTGGACCGACCAAAAACCCGAAAAAACTTGCCAAATTTTGCCTATTTGGACCCGACCGACCGAAGGACCGACCGGACCGAGACTGGACCGACCACATTCGGTCCGGTCTCGGTCTATGGTTTTTCCTTAACTCGGTCTTCGGTCCGGTCCGGTCTTGGCCGGTCCGGTCCGGTTTTTGGACCGTGATCACCCCTATTTACGGTTATACCCACTACTTTACTTAGTGAGTTAGGCTATTTTATTTTCAAATCTTGTTAGGGTAATTGGGTCAATTTTTGGACCCAACAGTCTCCTCCTATTTGAATATACAAATAGCCTAAGGTGATTGGTAGTAATTTTAGTTTTCAGGTTAAGGTTATGGTGATGTTTTGTTATCAGGTTGTGATGATTGGGTCTAAGGTTCAGTGACCTGGTTTGGTGATTGGTTGCAGTGAGAGAGGGGTTCGTTCAGGGAGTTTGGTGACCGTGTTTGAGTGTCCAGGTTCATAGGTTCTGTGACCTAGGTTCAGTGAGAGAGAGGGCTCAGGTAGTTCAGTGATGGGGTCCACCGACCTGTTTTAGTTTGAAGGGTTCAGTGACCAGGTTCAGGGACCAAGGGTTCAGTGGGTGAAGGTCCAGTGAGTAAGGTTCAATAACTGGTTCAGTGAGTAGGGGTTCAGTGAGAAGGGTTCAGGGGGTTCAGTGAGTGAGATGTTTGGGTTCAGGGTTGTGTTTTAGTGACTAAGAGTGGCATGGATCATTTTGTTTATCCACTTATTCCACCCTTACTTTTTCTTGATGAGAAGTCAACACTTCCTGAAAAACTTATCCCTTTTATATCAGTCTTCCCGATATACAAAATGAGACATTGAGTTATCTCACTCCCTGACATACGACCCATATCTCCTGATTCTTATCAGACCATTTATCAATCTCATTCCCCTTTAAGTTTCACCATACCTGAGTTAGTTTCAACCTTACAGACTCAGCCTGAAAATCCTACTAAGAAATAACCTCTGATTCTTATCACCGCCTGATTTCATTCCTTGAAATGCCTATCGTTGACTGATAATCATCAGTGTACCCATCCCCACTAACAATTTTATCAGCTAGCGATACAACTTGAATAACCCAGCTATATCTTATAACCCATTTTCAACTTTATACTCCCTGACTAAGTTTCGAATCAGGGCCTTTTTCAAGCTCAGGCCGCAACCAAGCTACCCCTGATTCATGGGCCTTCTCACTTACACACCCTTTTCTATTTCCTGATATGCACCATGAGTCAATTTTAACCTGATAAATCATGTGTCATCAGGGACTCTTTTAGGCTCTGCCCACAACATTATACCCCCAAATACCAGTCAACACTTTTACCCCCTGAGTTGCATAAACTCAGCCCGAAAGACCCACTAATACTCCCTGATACTCTCCGCATCCTGACCCAATCTTCGTGTTCTTTGAACACTGATAAAACCCACGCAACAACTTAACAACTAAACTCCCTGATGTTGCAAACAACCACATTAACACTCACTTCTGAAACCCATCATGCTTTAATCAAAGCTGTAAAACTACAAATCCTGAAGTACAAATATGATTCAACACAAATCCTTCTAATCCTAAACACAACTTCTAGTCCAGACCCTACACCATTAAATCAACATCATCAACCGACCCATATTTTTCTGAAACCCATCAAATCTGAATCAACCAAATCCTTTTTCCGCCGTCTCTTTTCATCCGCAAGACGCTTGACCATGGTTGTTCGGTTTTGATTGTATGTTTTCGGTGTGTATGGTGTTGAATCTATGATGTTTTTGTTTAATTGACAGTGAAGGCTTTGTTGGTTTTTTTGTGGTTTGTGTTGAGTGTGATTACCGGAGACAGATCTGTATCGATTTCTTTGTTTGTGATGGTGAAAAGACCAATGTCAGGTATGAAGTATGATGTGTTGTGATTGTTGGTGTAGGTGTGTTCATGCGTTTGGATTTGTTTTTGTGTGGGTTTTTTGTTTTTGGAGATGAACATCGGCGCGGAATATAGATTTATCATCGTTTGATGATTCTTGAGTATGACGATATATATGAGGTGTGGGTGAGGATCTATTTTTATTTATTATTTTTTTTTTGTGGCGTGTGTTATGGATAAGGATTATGTGCTATTTTGGGTTCAAGGAAAGGAGAGGGTAATTGTCACTCATAAATGTGTCTCTCCCCTTCAAAAATTGCTACAGCAGTAGCAATTTTTGAAGATCACATTTTTTTTGCTTTGATGTTATCTGCAATCATGAACGGATCTGGATTAGAGAAAAATCCACGTGCTCTGATGCTACTTGTTGGTCCATGAAATTGAGCAAATCTTGATAAACATAAATAAGAACTTCATTAATAATAATGAACAAAAGTTACAAGATTACTCAATACCAACTAGACTAAATGATAACATCTTCAGCTTCTTAATGGGGATAATTTCGGTATATTATCCCCATTGAGATTGACAATTGATTGGCCACAAATGGTCAGTCCAAATCAACCAAGATAAATGGTCAATATGGTCAAACAGCTTAGGCCAATGCTCCGGTGAGTACAGAGTTTCCCCGGGTCGTTATGTCCCAACGAGGCGTGCAATTGTATTAAAACGGATTAATGATCGGGTGAAATTGAACAGGAAAAGGTTGTGAGTGAGTACACTAAGGAATTATAAAAGAAAATAGCTTAAATAAGCTATATTAATAACAACGCGATGACAAATAACCTAGAAGCGTGTAAAAACTAAAAACGCGTACGTTTAATTAAAAATATACGTAAACGTACAAAATAAATGTGAGTTTAGAGCTACACTAACCCTACGGATGTGAAAAATACTTTTTTACAATCCTAATGACAAAATAAAATTTTAAGAAAAAGAAAAATATTTTTTAGACTGTTTAATTATTTATTAGTAATTACTTACTAATTATTAATTATTTAAACTAATTTAAGTTAAGAAAAAAAATACTAAATTGGCTTAGAAAATTATGAATTTTTTTCTAAAACTAATTAATCATCACAGGAATCCTACAAAATTATAAAAAACTTCTAAAAATTATAATTAATCTATTTTAAATATTAATTACTTAATTATTAATTTAAATCAATTTAAACTAAATTAATTATAAACATTACCAAATGAACTGTAAAAATTATGAAAATTTTCCTAAAAATACTTTATGAATTATAAAGGCTAGGAAAAATATAAAAAGGTACTAGAGATTAAAATTAAGCACTAATGATTTTTATTTTTGATTTTTTAATTAAAACTAAATAAACTAAAATTAATTATAAAAACTACTAAACGAGAAGTAAAAAATCTGATAATTTTTCTACAAATACTATGAGACAGCAGAAACTTAGAAAAAATATGAAAACACTAAATAGCTTAAGGAAAAAGCTGAAAAATAAGCTAAAAAGCTAAAATGTATTAAATGGAAGCTATCACTTTAAGTAAAACTGAGGGAATCTAATAACTGAAATCACCCCTAGCTCATATGGTAAAGGGGGAGGTTGTGTGTCTGTGTGGTGTGTAGGCAGAGACCCAGGTTCGAATCCCACACCCCACTTTTTTTTTTGCTAAACTTCTCTTTTTTCAAATTTTCTTTTCTAAAAGCTTTAAAATAATAAAAATTATGAACTTTTGAAAAACAAAATTCTTATTAAACTAACAATAAGCTGGGAAAAGGCTTAATGAGCCTAACAGTAAGCACAAAATTTACAAGACCAAGGCTTGAGTTTGACTGCTTGATTCAAATGAGTCCAACTGAGCTCAACATGAAAACTAACAAATGACAATGACTTCAATCAAATCTAGTAAGCTGGATTCAATCTACCTAAGCAAGAAATTTCCTAATGAGGCAGTCCTAGTCCTAACAAGCTAATCCAAATGAGTAAATAAGCAAACAATAAAACAAGCATACACTAGTAGCTAAACAGTAGCCTAATGGGGGCATGTTTAGAGGTCTAATAAGCTACCCAATAAAATTATGAAAAATTAACTAAAAATACTGGCATGTAGGCAAGCTAACCAACAACACTAATCTACAGTTTCAAAGCACTTTATGAGGAGATGAAAGAATGAAAAATTGAGACAGATTGTTGCTTGAGACACAAAAGTTGCAGCCCTACAGGTTCACTCTTATTTGCAGCCTATGAAATAAGACCTAAAATAAGCTCTAATCCTTCAAAAAAAAAAGAAATGCAAAATCTAAACTACAAATGCTTTGTATAACCAAAAGCAAACACCAAATCCTACTTCCACTAACCTAGAAATGGAAGCAGAAAGGGACAGAGATAAGCAAAAGCTGAGATTAAACTATGCTAATCCCAACAGATCCTAAGGGGGCAAGTTTGGGCTTAAGCACAGGCTGATCCACAATAAGCTAATGCACCTAAATAATCTAATTTATCTAATCTAAACTAAAAAAACAGAAGGAAGTGAGCAATAAGCATTATATAATACAATAAGCATAAAAATTGAAGGTGGACTGATGTACCAGGGAGGCCAGGTTTAGGGGCTTGTGCGGTTCAAAAAAAAAAATCATAAAAATAAACTAAAATTACACTAGAGTAAACAAACTGGCAAGGATCATGTATGCGAAAATACAGGTCTTAAAAGCTAATATTGAGCAAATTAAAAATGGAGTTTAACATGGGTTTGTGCTACTTAGTTGCTGATGCAGTGGGTATACAAAGTGGGTCTAAATGGGATATTTGACTAGCAAAGTACCACAACCAAATTTTGTTCAATTATACTAGTCTATAATTGACTATTTAGAAGTGAAACCAACCACCAAAACACCCTGATTCAATAGCTTCTAAAATGGCTGTATAAAAAGATTTTTGGAACTTAAAATTTGGAAGATCAATTCAAAAGCTAAGACTGATGTAATTATGCTGAAACTAACTTAAAAACTACTTAAACAACTTAATTAAGGCTAAAATAAATTAGATTGAGAAGCTTAAATGACCAAAACTAGAACTTACAGCTTGTGCCAAACAGTAGGGAAACTGTTTTGGTATTTTCATATGAAACAAGTACTTTTGATCAAAGATTTTAAAGCAAAGGCTGATGAGTGCTCAAACACTCATCATTTTTATCGTATCTGGACTGCCAAAACATCCAAAAACACCCAAAAACGCATCAAAATACACAAATTATACCAAAAGTGTGTTTTATATGTTTTAGATGCAAAATGTTTAAAAACTAATGAAAAACGAACAAAGTTTGCACAATTGGCAGTTTCAGTCCCTCAAGTTTCAAAATTTGGCAAAACTAGTCCCTGAAGGTTTTAAATGAAAGAAAAGTCAACCCAAAGTTTTTAAAAGTCAAAAACTATCAAATTTAGACTTTGGGTGAAAAGTTTGAGAAAATTACATGTTTGGTCCCTAAAAAATCCAAATTGGCATAAAAGGTCCCTGGATTTTCAGAAAATGGCAGAATTGGTCACTGGTAGGGTATTTTTGAAAGGAAAATCATTTTTTGTCCTTGGGAAATCAAAAGTTATCACATTTGGTCCTTGGGTGACAAGTTTGGTAAAATTACATATTTGGTCCCTGAAGTTTGAAATTTTGGCAGAAAAGGTCCCCAGGAATAAAAATGGGAAATTATCAAAAATGGCCTTTGTACTATTCATCTATGGCAAATTAGGTCCTTATGATCACTTTGGGGAAATTACAAAAATAGTCCCTCAAGTTTCTGCTAATTACACATTTGGTCCTTGTGTTTTTAAGTTAAAATTCCAAACGGACCCTATTATAAAAAAATAAACCAAACAAACCCACCTACTATTCTTGGGCCCAACCATTTCCCAGCCCAACCAAATAACCCACCCAGTCCACTCCAGGGTCAAAAATTCGGTCAAACCCACCAAATGCCATCTTCCCCCCTCAAAACCACTCCCCCCTCCCCTGCAATACCACCTCCACCATCACCACTTGCACCTCACCCACTATCCACCTTATCCTTCCCCTCACACTTCCCAATAGCATTAAATGCCACCCCCTCCTATACACGCTTCCACAGACCCAATTGCTTAAAAATGTCTTTCCCGCCAAAATTGCAAGAAGAGCAAAAGTGATCCAAGTGGCCATTTGATTGCTGGGATTTGACCTTGGGGGACCCACAAACCCTTTTGGAAAGCTATAAGAGTAAAAGAAGCAGAAGTGGAAGAGTATTAGAGTAGCCTTAGTGTAATGTAGTCGTAGTTAGTGTAACTTTCATTTTCCTTTGTAATTTTCAATTCAATCAGTGAAACTCAGTTTATTTTATGTGTTGTAAACTTTATTTGATCATTAATTAAAGTTTTGTTAGTTAAATTCAGATTTGGCATTTTTGAGCAAATTTGACAAATTTGCTTAAAGTGTGTTAAACATTGTTAAAACCAGATCTTTCAGTTTATTTAAGTCCAACTATAAGTTTTATTAAGTGTCTGAGTTGTGTTAATTAGTTTAAATCATATTTACAATAATTATCAAAAATTCCAAAGAAAAAAAAGAAAATAAAATAAAATAAAAAAGTAGTAAGTGTGGAAGAATAGAAGCTGAAGCATGGTGAAAGATGAATGATACCTGGTTTAGAGTCTCAGGGAGACATTAGGAACAGGATACATGATCTGTGTTGGGTTTTGAGCATAAAGGGTTCACTGTAAGTGTGCATTTCAGTTTAAGTATCACACCTTTTTAATATATTGTGCTTTTCAGTTGTAGTAGTTATCTATTGTTCATGTTGGTTTATTTGTGTTCACAATAGCTCAGTACACCTTTCAATTTCAGTTTAATGGTTTAATATTGCAAGTTACCTCATGAATTTTCATAATATGTCTATTAAGGGGTGTTTGGTACAGTAAGCTATTAAGGGGTTCTTGTGGTTGTAGTATTGTTATTTTGTAATTGGTAAGTCATCCTAGGTTAAGATAGATCAAGTAAGGTTTAATATTAAAGTCCTTTTTATAAAAAAGTCAAAAAATCAAAGTACCACCCCCAACAGTCCACTGTTGGGGAATTGAGATCCAAATCAGCCAATATCATTGCATAAGATGTATATGTAGCTTAATTTAAACTCATTTCAGCTTAATACAACTTATTTTGCATTTAGGATTGAATCAAAGTTCAAAATAGTCAAAGTAGGGAATAAACTAAAAAGTCAAGTTTCACACTTCTCAGATTTTACCCAATATTGCATGATTTTTCTAGAATTGTGTAATTAGATTTAGGATTTGTGCTTGTTAGGGATTGGTGTCTACCACCTCAACTTCATTTTCCCATTACTGTTTTAATTTTGCAAATTTTTGAGTGGGCCCCACAACCCTCCAAAGAGGGCTGCAGGGCAAGCTGCTGTTCTGTCTCAGCAGATACACCACCACCACCACAACTTGGTGGTGGTTTTCCAACCCCCTCAGTGGTCACCATTGCCCCAAACTTGTTTCATTCAACCCCCCTCCTACCACACTTTCTATTTTGACCATAGTTTTGACCTGGGAACCCCTGGGTCCCACCTGAATCAAGCTCATAAACTTGTCCCATTTTTCAGTCAATTAGCAAAAGTACATGTGCTTATTGTTGGATTATTGCTTATTCTTTGGTCACAGTTAGCTTTTTCCAGCTTATACAAGTTTTAATAAGCAATTTGTACTAGAATCAAGCATTGTGGGTCCCACTTTAAGCCATTTTAGCCCAATCCCTTGTTTGGTCAATGAAAGTCAACTGTCTTGACTCTTGGCTTTTTCTCAGCTTATTTTTAAGTTCCAGATTAATTGTTTTTACAAAAGTTTGTAGTTTTAAGGTATTAAATAAGTTTGTAAAAGAAAAAAATCCAAAAAAGTCAATTTAAAATTAAGTGATAGTTTCTATTTAATGTAATTTAATTTAAATTTTCATTTTTAAATTTTTATTAAGTACTTAGCTATTTTATATTTTTATTAAATTCCTCATATATTAAATTAGTTATAATAATTTTCTCAGATTTTTATTTCATCATTTAGTATTTATTAGAATTAATCTTAGCTTTATTAATTATTAATTAATAATTAGTTTAAAATAGCATAATTAGTTTTTATTAAGTAAAACCTAGTTTTTATATTTTTTATAGCTTTTATATGTTATAAAGTAATTTTAGAAATTTTATTGGAATTTTTACTGTTCATTTAGTATTTTTCTTAATTTAAAATAGTTTAATTAGGTAATTAATAATTAATTAGTAATTAATTAATAGAAAATTCACAAAAAGACAAAATTACTTATTTTTAATTTTAAAATTAGTTTTCAGTTATTTTATAATTTTAGAAATTTTATTTTCATTTTTCTAGTATTTAATTAGTATTAAATTATATTTAAGTATTTTAAATATTAATAATTAGTATTTAATTAATATTAAATAATTAATTAGGGTTAAAATTTATTTTAATTTTCTAAAAATTTTCTTTTACCCTTAGGTTTGTAAAAAAGTCATTTTCACCCCCTGGGTGTTTTCAGATTTCAGTTTTTACTTTTTAATTCGTACGCTTACGTTTTATTTAAACGTGAACGTACGCATTTTAAGTTTTAAACGTTTCTGGTTTTTCTGACCTTCCAGTATTGTTAATATAGTGTATTTAAGCTATTATTTTTCATAATCCAGTAGTGTAATCATCACAACTCACTTAAAACCCTTTCCCGTCCAAATTCACCCATTCACAAACCCGTTTTAATACCATCCACACCTCGTCGGGACATAACGACCCGGGGAAACCCTATACTATCCACGGAGAATTGTCTTGATTAGTTTGACTTTTACGGTTGACCATTCACAAGTGGTTGACTAATAAGAGTTGACTAGTTCGGGTCCAATCAAAATTTGGCGCCGCTGCCGGGGAGGTTGTGCGCGTATTCTAAACGGTTTTGCGTATTAGTGAACCTGGATATACATCCATTGTATATTTACCATCCCTTGTTCATATTTTCCTATTATCAAAACAAAACTGTTCCTGAAAACTTTGTAAAATCAAGTTTTCAACGAACACAAAAAACCCAAAAAGATTTTCCTTCTCATTTGTACAAAATGTATTTCAAAAACACCAAAAATATTCACCTTCACCCTCTCACATATTTGATTCTCCATTTCTTACCCTCTATACACATTTGATTCTTTCTATGTCTCATCCACACTTTCTGGTTTGCCAATGGTGTGGTAATCCTCATAATGGTGGCAATTGCCCCAGTTGTGGCATGGTAGAGTTAGGAAACGGGTCTGTCTATAACCAAGATCCCTATTCTTACCATGACACAACTGACTTATTCCATCAGCTACCACACCATGATACTCAACAGTTTTACTGTTGTGAGTACTGTGGTGGTTCACACTACAGCTATGATTGTCAATCGGGAAACACGCTTGTCTATGAGCAGTCTCCTGATAACAATTATAACTCTAACACATACGACTCACAGCCACATCAGTTTTACTGTTGTGATTACTGTGGAGGTCCACACTTCAGCTCAGAATGTCAAACGGGTAATCCATACCCTTGTGACAATTTTGACACACCTTATTACGACCAACCTCCACAGTACGATATGAATCAAGCACTTCTTCCAGAAATGCAAAATATGATGAAAATCGTTGATGAGCTTAAGGGTTTAGTTCAAGACTTTGCCCAAAGACACACTCATCAAAAATCCATGGAAGAATTGCTTGCTGAAGAGCAGGCTGCTAGAATAAATTCCCAAGATGCCTATGAAAAATCCGTGAGGGAATCCATTGCAAGAGAAAAAGCAGCCAAATCTAGCTCTTTGTTCCGTTTCATTCCTGATGACAGTGATGATGAGGATACACTTGACATCCTTGAATTTTATAAAACTTCAAGTTCATCAGTTGATATCCCAGCAGTTGAGATTCCATCTCAAATAACTGCTATCACACCCGAGGTTTCCACTCACTCTCTAAATATGGGGGATGAGCATCTTAGCACTGTTCCTCAAAAGGAATCGGACGAATTCATAAAGTCTAGTGCTGAGAACCTTATCCCAATCCCAAGAGAGTCACAGGAAACTTCTGATCATATGTGTGATCTACCTGCTCACCCTGAAAATCCAAAAGATCATTTTGAGACTTTCTCCGATTTTAATGATGATTGTATATCTTATGGAGAAGTTGAGTATGAGGAGGCACCATTGCCTCATTCGGATGTTGACCCTCTTATTGAGGAGTTCACAAACGAACTTACTCACATCAATACACTTCCTTTGGGAAATGATGATGGTCTCCTTGATTTTGAAGCCGATATGGGAGAAACTGAAAATCTTTTAAACTCTAATCCCAACATCGAGCTTAGTACTTCACATGCTGATGAAAATTCTTTATCTTCTGGAGACATCAGTCATGTGGAAGGATTGCCTTCTGAGCTAGTTAGCTTAGAAGAAGAGAATGATGAGATTGACACTGAAATCAAAGATGAAGCACTTCGTGCAACATTATTGAAAGTCAATCTCCTCATTTCTAAAATCGAGGCTTTCAAAGAGAAACCTATTTCATCTCCTATCCCCATAAAGGATAGTGACATTCTCTCCGACGATCCTATACCGGAATTTGAAGCCTTTACTTTTGATCCTATGGGAGAGAAGATTAGTGGCAGTACCACTTCTCATTCTCATAATTCTCTCCCCGATTATGAATCATTTACCTTCGATGAGTTCTCCTGTGAACTCACGCACATCAATCCAGAATATGATTCATTCACATTTGGTGAGTTCTCCTGTGAACTCACTCATATTATGACTCCTCCGGAGTTTGATATCCCGGGGGGAGATGCTCTCAATTATGAGAATTTGCAAATTCCCACCCACCCTCCCGGGTTGTTTACGAGCTTACCCTTTGAAATCCAAAATCAGGCTAATGAGCCTGCCTTCGAGGAAGAAGATCTTTTCATGATTTTCATCATGGTTTTCTTCCTTTTCTTCACCTACAGGGTGACTTCTCCTGTTCTTCACTCCTTCGGGAATGAAGACATTATATTTGATCCCGGCATTTTCATGTTTCATTATTTTGAGTCGGATACTTATCTCATCGGAGTGGAACTTTCACGTGCTTCAAATGTTTATCCAAACATCTTGAATGAAAGTCCGAGTGAGATTGTTTCTTCCACATCATGCTTCCCCAAGGACAAATGAATTCGGGGTCGAGTCACGCTAGCAACTCGGTAAACAAAAACAGAGCATGCTTATAGGGTTTTCACCCTAAGTGTGGGGGAATCCCCCATGCTATGATTACAGAAGTGAAAATACAAATGGTGTTTTCCACGCTTAGCTTGTATTGTTGCCCTTTTACGTTCAAAGATTCGGCATAATAGCCGGGACTTTGAATATTGAGGACAATATTCATGATTAGTGTGGGGGGGGGGGGGTATTCGCTATTCTAGCGAATTTTATCACATTTTACTATCTTATACCCCCGTTTTTGACCAAAATTTTTCAAAAATTCTTTCACTGGAGCTCAAAATTTTTTGTGGTAATCAATCCGCCTTGTCTAAACGACAAAAGGGATTGGCTAGTCCAGGAGCAAACGGCTCTTGGTAAAGACAACTCAAATCCGTTTACGGCTTGCAATTTGCCCAAAATTGTACGGTTCCTCAACTCCCCAAAAACAAATGAGTTGGCTAGCCCGCAAGATTATGGCTTGTGGTAATGGCCGTGGAAAAACCATAATTGGTAATCAGCTCACCAAGATGTCGACTAGGTCCATCAAGATGCTGGCTAGTCCAGGAGCAAACGGCTCCTGGTAAAGACTTATCAGATCCGTTGACAGCTGGTGGTTTGCTCAAAATCACACGGTTATCAGGTGTGCCACAGTTCTTACACCTGGCTACTCCAGAAGTGATGGCTTTTGGTAAAGAGTTTCAAATCCATCAAGTTTTTCTCAAAAGATTGCTAGGGACTAGCAATAGCTTAGTGTGGGGGATTGATGAGTGCTCAAACACTCATCATTTTTATCGTATCTGGACTGCCAAAACATCCAAAAACACCTAAAAACGCATCAAAATACACAAATTATCCCAAAAGTGTGTTTTATATGTTTTAGATGCAAAATGTTTAAAAACTAATGAAAAACGAACAAAGTTTGCACAATTGGCAGTTTCAGTCCCTCAAGTTTCAAAATTTGGCAAAACTAGTCCCTGAAGGTTTTAAATGAAAGAAAAGTCAACCCAAAGTTTTTAAAAGTCAAAAACTATCAAATTTAGACTTTGGGTGAAAAGTTTGAGAAAATTACATGTTTGGTCCCTAAAAAATCCAAATTGGCATAAAAGGTCCCTGGATTTTCAGATAATGGCAGAATTGGTCCCTGGTAGGGTATTTTTGAAAGGAAAATCATTTTTTGTCCTTGGGAAATCAAAAGTTATCACATTTGGTCCTTGGGTGACAAGTTTGGTAAAATTACATATTTGGTCCCTAAAGTTTGAAATTTTGGCAGAAAAGGTCCCTGAGAATAAAAATGGGAAATTATCAAAAATGGCCTTTGTACTATTCATCTATGGCAAATTAGGTCCTTATGATCACTTTGGGGAAACTACAAAAATAGTCCCTCAAGTTTCTGCTAATTACACATTTGGTCCTTGTGTTTTTAAGTTAAAATTCCAAACGGACCCTATTATAAAAAAATAAACCAAACAAACCCACCCACTATTCTTGGGCCCAACCATTTCCCAGCCCAACCAAATAACCCACCCAGTCCACTCCAGGGTCAAAAATTTGGTCAAACCCACCAAATACCATCTTCCCCCCTCAAAACCACTCCCCCCTCCCCTGCAATACCACCTCCACCATCACCACTTGCACCTCACCCACTATCCACCTTATCCTTCCCCTCACACTTCCCAATAGCATTAAATGCCACCCCCTCCTATACACGCTTCCACAGACCCAATTGCTTAAAAATGTCTTTCCCGCCAAAATTGCAAGAAGAGCAAAAGTGATCCAAGTGGCCATTTGATTGCTGGGATTTGACCTTGGGGGACCCACAAACCCTTTTGGAAAGCTATAAGAGTAAAAGAAGCAGAAGTGGAAGAGTATTAGAGTAGCCTTAGTGTAATGTAGTCGTAGTTAGTGTAACTTTCATTTTCCTTTGTAATTTTCAATTCAATCAGTGAAACTCAGTTTATTTTATGTGTTGTAAACTTTATTTGATCATTAATTAAAGTTTTGTTAGTTAAATTCAGATTTGGCATTTTTGAGCAAATTTGACAAATTTGCTTAAAGTGTGTTAAACATTGTTAAAACCTGATCTTTCAGTTTATTTAAGTCCAACTATAAGTTTTATTAAGTGTCTGAGTTGTGTTAATTAGTTTAAATCATATTTACAATAATTATCAAAAATTCCAAAGAAAAAAAAGAAAAAAAAATAAAATAAAAAAGTAGTAAGTGTGGAAGAATAGAAGCTGAAGCATGGTGAAAGATGAATGATACCTGGTTTAGAGTCTCAGGGAGACATTAGGAACAGGATACATGATCTGTGTTGGGTTTTGAGCATAAAGGGTTCACTGTAAGTGTGCATTTCAGTTTAAGTATCACACCTTTTTAATATATTGTGCTTTTCAGTTGTAGTAGTTATCTATTGTTCATGTTGGTTTATTTGTGTTCACAATAGCTCAGTACACCTTTCAATTTCAGTTTAATGGTTTAATATTGCAAGTTACCTCATGAATTTTCATAATCTGTCTATTAAGGGGTGTTTGGTACAGTAAGCTATTAAGGGGTTCTTGTGGTTGTAGTATTGTTATTTTGTAATTGGTAAGTCATCCTAGGTTAAGATAGATCAAGTAAGGTTTAATAATCAAGTCCTTTTTATAAAAAAGTCAAAAAAATCAAAGTACCACCCCCAACAGTCCATTGTTGGGGAATTGAGATCCAAATCAGCCAATATCATTGCATAAGATGTATATGTAGCTTAATTTAAACTCATTTCAGCTTAATACAACTTATTTTGCATTTAGGATTGAATCAAAGTTCAAAATAGTCAAAGTAGGGAATAAACTAAAAAGTCAAGTTTCACACTTCTCAGATTTTACCCAATATTGCATGATTTTTCTAGAATTGTGTAATTAGATTTAGGATTTTTGCTTGTTAGGGATTGGTGTCTACCACCTCAACTTCATTTTCCCATTACTGGTTTAATTTTGCAAATTTTTGAGTGGGCCCCACAACCCTCCAAAGAGGGCTGCAGGGCAAGCTGCTGTTCTGTCTCAGCAGATACACCACCACCACCACAACTTGGTGGTAGTTTTCCAACCCCCTCAGTGGTCACCATTGCCCCAAACTTGTTTCATTCAACCCCCCTCCTACCACACTTTCTATTTTGACCATAGTTTTGACCTGGGAACCCCTGGGTCCCACCTGAATCAAGCTCATAAACTTGTCCCATTTTTCAGTCAATTAGCAAAAGTACATGTGCTTATTGTTGGATTATTGCTTATTCTTTGGTCACAGTTAGCTTTTTCCAGCTTATACAAGTTTTAATAAGCTATTTGTACTAGAATCAAGCATTGTGGGTCCCACTTTAAGCCATTTTAGCCCAATCCCTTGTTTGGTCAATGAAAGTCAACTGTCTTGACTCTTGGCTTTTTCTCAGCTTATTTTTAAGTTCCAAATTAATTGTTTTTACAAAAGTTTGTAGTTTTAAGGTATTAAATAAGTTTGTAAAAGAAAAAATCCAAAAAAGTCAATTTAAAATTAAGTGATAGTTTCTATTTAATGTAATTTAATTTAAATTTTCATTTTTAAATTTTTATTAAGTACTTAGCTATTTTATATTTTTATTAAATTCCTCATATATTAAATTAGTTATAATAATTTTCTCAGATTTTTATTTCATCATTTAGTATTTATTAGAATTAATCTTAGCTTTATTAATTAATAATTAATAATTAGTTTAAAATAGCATTATTAGTTTTTATTAAGTAAAACCTAGTTTTTATATTTTTTATAGCTTTTATATGTTATAAAGTAATTTTAGAAATTTTATTGGAATTTTTACTGTTCATTTAGTATTTTTCTTAATTTAAAATAGTTTAATTAGGTAATTAATAATTAATTAGTAATTAATTAATAGAAAATTCACAAAAAGAAAAAAATACTTATTTTTAATTTTAAAATTAGTTTTTAGTTATTTTATAATTTTAGAAATTTTATTTTCATTTTTCTAGTATTTAATTAGTATTAAATTATATTTAAGTATTTTAAATATTAATAATTAGTAATAATTAGTATTTAATTAATATTAAATAATTAATTAGGGTTAAAATTTATTTTAATTTTCTAAAAATTTTCTTTTACCCTTAGGTTTGTAAAAAAGTCATTTTCACCCCCTGGGTGTTTTCAGATTTCAGTTTTTACTTTTTAATTTGTACGCTTACGTTTTATTTAAACGTGAACGTACGCATTTTAAGTTTTAAACGTTTCTGGTTTTTCTGACCTTCCAGTATTGTTAATATAGTGTATTTAAGCTATTATTTTTCATAATCCAGTAGTGTAATCATCACAACTCACTTAAAACCCTTTCCCGTCCAAATTCACCCGATCACAAACCCGTTTTAATACCATCCACACCTCGTCGGGACATAATGACCCGGGGAAACCCTATACTATCCACGGAGAATTGGCTTGATTAGTTTGACTTTTATGGTTGACCATTCACAAGTGGTTGACTAATAAGAGTTGACTAGTTCGGGTCCAATCAAAGGCATTAACTAAGTTTAAAAGTATTCAAGAAACAATAATCAGTACCCAAAAAGCAGTTTCAATAAGGCAACAAGAATAAGCATATTAGACTAACATGGACACGACTAATGCAACATTTGAACCATTGAACTCCTGTACTATGGACTAAGCCTAGTTAACAATTACAACCATAAATAAACAATTCTACAATTCTACATTATCAATCAGCAGTGAACAGTAAGCAGATTCCAAATAAGCAGTGGTAAAAAGCAAAAGATAAATAAGTAATTTGAAAAATAGTTATAAAAACTTAAATTGTATTGATTTCAAATAAAAGAGTACATGAAAGAAAACTTAAAACTAAGCCACTAAACTAAGAGCCTACTAAAACCTAATTAACTAATGCCTTTTTTTTTGGCATCCACCATATCTATTTATAATAAAAATTCTAGGGTTCCCATTGTAACACCCCAACCTACTAAAGGGTAAAAGCGTCACATTATGGCGACATATCAAAGCATACAAGATCATAAAGCAAACGGAAACTTCATAATTAAAAGTAAGTCAAGAACATGACTTAGAATTACAAAATTCCAACGAAAATACTTAAAGGAAATGAAATAAAATAACATCCATTCATAAGTCCAACATAATCCAAAAATAGTCCAAAACGATGGGGAAACTAAGGTGTTGGTCTCTAAGCTCCTACTCTCATCACTCGAGCCCAAATTCATGCTTATTACCTGCCGCATGGAAAAGAAAATGCGGTTGAGCATAAAAAGCTCAGTGGACAGATATGAACAAGCAAAGTAATAAGCAAACGAAAGGAGAAGATCATAAGATGGCATAATGTATCACAAGTCATAGGAGAATGAAGCAACATAAATATATTAGCATAATCATAATCATAGGGAAAGGTAAAGAGCACGTATCAACAAAGAAGCGTCCAAACAAGGTACTTGAATGAACAAACGAATCATAGAAAAGCCACGAGCCGACCTGCCAAGGTACTTGATAGATCTCATACATATGTACATACATAATCATAAGTAGCCACATAATTGCACAAAGAGGGGAGACCTCTATGTACCATACCTGGAGTGATCAGCTCCCTTGTGAAGGTGTAGAGAAGCACCTACCCACATTCACCATACATACACATAATCATACATAAACATAAGTGCTAGGATGCATCCATACGCCCCCCATACATACATACATACATAACCCGACATAATTATATCATAAGCGCGCATAATCATATCATATCAAATGGGGACGCCGTGGATCAATCACACCTCCACAGAAAGTGTCATGCCATCGGTGCCTCGACGACACACCCATGGTACCTCCATGAGTAGCTAGAAAACTCGGGCATAAGAAGGAACGAAACATACATACATACATAGAATCATAACAGCATATCCGAATCATATCATAGCATAATCATAATCAAAGGAGAGTCAATGAATGTGAATCATAAATCAGAGGGATCATATCAAGTATCATATTAAAGGAATCATAATGAACGAATCAAATCATAAGGGATCATAGCAAAGGCTCAAAAGAATCATATCGAGATAACGAATCAATAATCAAGGATCAAAGTCATGAGAATTCCCTACTAAAAAGGGATAGAATATCTGTACCTTAACGAAAGCAAATCAAAACCAACGATGATCACACAGAGATGACAACTACTCCCGCTTCACCGGATCTACACGAATAGGATAATAAAGTATTATTTTATGTTTATTAGAACAAGGTTTCTCATTTTAGTATGCTTTCCATTTTTAGTGACTTGCCATATTTAGTAACATTCCCGAATTAGTAATTTAATACTTTAAGGTTATTATTGACGATTAAATAATATTTAAAGTTTAAAATGACCAACATAATAAGTTAGCATTAATTACGACAATTTAGTAAAGCTTAGGGTCGAAATATAAATTATCAAAATTAAATACTAAAAAGTCAAATAAAATTATTTTAAGGTTTATACTATAATTTTATCTCAAATGATAAATTTTAGGCCCTGTCGTTTCATAATATATATAAACGTATTCTCGTCTTTAATTTAGACCGTGATGACCAATGTTATTATATATATATATATATATATATATATATATATATATATATATATATATATATATATATATATATACACACACACACGTTTCACATACACCCACATTTTCATACGACATATATACATTCGTTGGACATAGATATATAACACACACCTACAATACACATATTCACCTTAATTTATAGTCCATATTAATAAGACCAAGGCATGCCCAAAGTAACACATGCAACGAAACACAATAACCCTCGTATTATACAAACACACATGTTAATTTGACAAACACACTCACCCTCACATTTTTTTTCTACATTCAAACGCACCCTTATTTTGTTTAAACCAACACCCTTGTTATATTTTTATATGGCCAGAAATATGACGAGCACTCCCTTTGTTGTAAACAGATCCTTAAACAAATATACTAGTTAATATCTTACATGCCTACGATAAAAATAACGTGAGCCCCATGTTTTATTTTCTTTTAAGTGTATATCAGTTTCACAATTAGATTAAATGGCCATAACTTAATATATATCTACATGCATGGTTCACTGTCTTTATGATTTCATGTGATGTGTTAATAATGATATTCATGTCATACTCTAATGCTACCAAAATTTAATCCTAACAGCATGATTTCATGTAAATATACTTCGTATAGCATGCACGCAGTTTTTTTTCTTCTTATTTAGCTGGTCACAATTTTTGGTGTAAACATGTTATATAGATCTCATATAAGGCAAATCAAAACAGAAACACAAGGGTCGAATTAAGTAAACATGGATCGATTTGCTTAGTCTAAGAGTCGTTATTTTATGTACGATATTCGTGACCGCTTTGTCGACAAAGAAGTAAAACAAAACAGCAACGAGAGTGAATAAGATGAAGTTGTATTGAACAAGGCGTAGAACGTTACCCTCGATGCGTGATACATAGGAAAAAGGAACAAGGAAGATGCTAAGATCGAATGACAATACTTTCCAGCCGAGACACAAACCAACACCACCTTGAATATCCTCAAAAAACCCACGAACACAACTCCAAATCGACCCAGGCTATACCCACGTCCAAAGCACACCAAAACCACGATCAAAACCCTTCTCCTTGCACTCGAATCGAATAGAACAGAAACAAAAAAAACAGTAGCAGCAGCCGAATGTATTTGTTTAGAGTTTAGGGTTTGCAAAAATATGTGTTGTGTGTTTAAGGATAGGGAGATACGGTTTTATGTTAAACCGAGTGATGTGGGAGAGTCAAAAGAAAATCACGATATTCAAGGGATTGAGATTGATCCTTAACAAAATTAATTTCAATAAATATCTTGTCTATTTTCTGGTTTTGATTCGGTTGTGACAAAATTTTAGGCCGAATATGCTTATTAAATATGTACATGCAAAATTGTTATATAAGTTTTGTAACTTTAGTTTATCCTAAGTATTATGGGTTTTACCAGTCGCGGAATATTTGAATATTAATATGTTAATACTTAAGTTATAATTTAATATACGTTTTAGATTTTTCGGGCGTTATACCCATCTTCTTTCTTGTTCTTGTCTCTTTCCCACTCCTATTTGAGGCCATTGGATGGTATTGGAGTGATCTGAGCCGCTTGTGTCATTTTGGCGGGAAAGTGGATTTTATCCAATTGCTTCTGATAACTTGGATATGGGAAGGAAGCATTAATTTCTTCTTGTCCTTAGTGTTTGGAGGAGGGAACAAAGGATGGGGGAGTAGCAGAGCAAGTGGAGAGGCAGGTGGAGGTGAAGTGTGGATTTGGTTCAGTGAGGTGGAGGGAGGGAGAGGTTGACCGGTTTGTTGACTAGGGGTTTTTATTAAACGGGGGTGAGTTTTATTGGAGGTGGGCTTAGGATGGAGTTGGGCCAGGTAATGAGATGGACTAAGGGTTGGATTGGGTTAAAGATTAATTGGGGTGGTGTTGGGTTATTAGTGAATAAAGGGTCCATGTGGTTTTTAGTAAATAAGTAAGCATAGGGACCATTTATGTAATTTCTGAAAATGGAGGGTATGTTCTGCCAAAATCCCAAGGTTATGCCAAGAGTTGAAATTGCCACATTTGAAATTCCCAAGGGTTTGAAATGTTTATTTGCCAATTTGAAATATCCGGGGACCAGAACTGGCACTTTTGAAACTTGAAGGACCAATTTTGCCAATTCATGAAAGTTATCATCCAAAGGCAAGAAATGTCATTCCTTGATTCTTGGGGGACTGTTCTTGACTTTTCTTCAAAATAAATCTTCTAGGGACCAATTCTGACAATTTCTGAAAGCTGAGGGACTGATTTTGCCAATTCTGCAAACTTTGCTCATTTTTCGTCTATTTTCAATCCTTTTGTACCTGAAACACATAAAAACACAATCCAAGGATATTTGCAGTATAATTAGGCATATTTGGGTGTTTTCAGTATTTTTAGAGTCCAAAATGGGTACAAAATAATAAGTATTTGCACACTCATCAATCCCCCACACTAAAACTATTGCTAGTCGCTAGCAATCCGATCATATGAAGTAATGAAAGGGCCAAAAGAATACCAAGTATACCCCGTTTTGACTTTTTATTCAATGCGAGACTTTTAAATTAAAACCAAAGTAAACAAAATGCTTGATTTTCAAAAACGGTATTATGGAACGGGATTCACACAAACTGGGTGTCTCTAGGGAATTGTAATCGTTATCTTCTTTTTATACCTCCAACTAAGTTCAAAAACCCTTGCGCAAATGTTTTTGTAAACATGCTAACACTACTTATATTAATAATCTGTGTAGGACAAGTCTTAACTTTTTACTCCCACAATTTATCAATTTTAGGCGTGTGTGCTTATTTTCAAAAGTTTGACCACAAAAAATCGAAACTCGTTACGGTTGTCATTTATTTAAGCCCAATTCTAACTCACCGGGAACCTCAGAAATTTAAGAATAAAAAAGAGCCTTTTCCATGTAGCGGTTTTCTTCTCGGCACATCCCAAACCAGTTGGTTTTAGGTGACCAGGCTTTTGACACCTCACGGAGAATAGTACCGGAATTGGTGGGATTTCGATTCAAAGATTTTTAATATCCCCGAAACATTAAAATCAAAACTTAAGTAGATAACAACAAACGATTAACTGTAGATTAAAGACGCAAAGATGAGATCACTCCATGTGGCGATTTTCTTCTTAGCTTATCCTTTTAGCAAAAGCTTAGGAGGCTAGGTTTTTACACCCTTTAGAATAGTATCGGAGCTTTCGGGGTCTTTTGAAATCAACAATCTATAAATTCCCATTTAATCTTTACACAAAATCAACGAATATTGGTTCAACTTTCGATTTAAATTTGAAAAAAAAATAACTTTTATTTATTTATTCTAATTCTATTAAACACATTTTTTTCATTTCATTTTTCTCATTTTTTCATTTTTTTCTTTTCTTTTCATCATCATTTTTTTTTCAACATAACATACTTTATTTTTCACATCATTCAGCAATTTTACTTGCTTCACTTTGCAATTTTATTCAGATTTTAGGAAAGTTGCTTGTTCCAAAATTTAAATAAAAATTTGAACTAGTACTCTATATTAACCTTGCAAAAAAACTTGTTTACATAACGAAAACTTTAAATGGTCAAAAGTTTGAAAACAGAACGTATTAAGATCCGATTAAGAGCTATTGGGAGAAAAAGCCACAGATTACTTATATAAGCTCTAAAGAGAACCAGCTACTCTACGCTTAGCATTTTCATTTGCACAATTCGTTAAGAATTTAGTCTTAAAAAAGTTAAGGAAGCAGCCAGATCAACACTCTGGCAGAGTCATGATTCCCCTTGTTCTAACCTAATCAAGACTAAACAACTTCTTTTATTATATTTTTGTGTGCAAAGCACTTTCTTTTTTATGCAAAATTTTTAAAATTTTGGCCAAAACGGGGGTACTAGGGAACTAGAAGGTACAACATATGTGACAGATTCTACAGAATCCCCCCCCCCCCCCCCCCCACACTTAGAATTGAATATTGCCCTCAATATTCAAAGTATCGGCTATCATGCCGACACTTAGAACGTAAAAAGGTAATACTAATAGCCAAGTATGAAAAGGAAATCTATTTTTCACAAAAAGGATTAAAAAGATATCCCTAGAATAAACGTTAGCAAAAGGATAGGATATTGAGCGGCTGGATTGAAAACAGGCGCGTCAATCATCACGATCCAAAGGGTACCTGCAAACATGAGCAAACAACAAGGCAAACAACAGCAGAGGAAACTCCCCCACACTTAGTGTTAGAAAATAGAAAGAAGACAGAAATATGGGTCATCACCCATATGGTGCTAATGTTTTTTTTTTCACCAAGTCACTAGCTTGACTCGACCCCAAATTCATTGGTTCTTGGGGAAGCAACATGTGGAAGAGACAATCTCCATCGGACTTTCATTCAAGATATTTGGATAAACATTGAAGTACGTGAAAGTTCCACACCGACGAGATATACCCGGCTCAAGATAATGGTAAATGGAAATGCCGGGATCAAAGATGGTATCCTGACTCCCCGAATGAGTGAAGAAGAGAGGAAGTCACCAGGTAGGTGAAGAAAAGAAAGAAAATCATGATAACAATCATGATAATATCTTCTTCCTCAAGATCATGTTCAGTTTCCTGAATTTGGATTTCATGGGTTAAGCTCTTTGGTTTGGACAACATCTCGGGAGGGAGGGTGGGAAAATTTATCATCAAAATACCAATTCTCATGATTGAGAACTTTCCCTCCCCCCCCCCCCCCCCCCGATCATGGTTTTTCTTGTCATCCAAGTAATCACACTCCGGAGGAATCATGATATGAGTGAGTTCACCGGAGAACTCCTCGTGAAGAGAATCAATCACATGATGTAAATCTGTGAACTCTTGTTCAGTTATGGACTCATCACTTTCCTTGATCTGAATACCAAAGATTGGATTACCAGAAATCAAAGTGAATTCAGATTAGAATTCAAACAGAGGATTGGTGAAAGTTGTTTTGAATGCTTCGGGAACAAGGTGATTAACATTCTCTTCTTGACTGACGAGCTCAGAGGGTAATACCTCCACATAACTGATGTCTCCACAAGATAAAGAATTGTCATCAGTATGTGAATCACTAAGCTCGATGTTGGGATAAGAATTGAGTGAAGGATCGTGATATAAAAGACTTTCAATTTCTCCTAGATTGGCTTCGAAATCAAACAGATCATCGTCACTTCCCGATGGAAGTGGATTGATGTGAGCGAGTTCATCGGTGAACTCCTCAAGAAGAGGATCAGCATCAGAATGTGGAAGTGATGCCTCAACATACTCGATGTCTCCATAAGATATACAATCATCACTAGAATAGGATAAAGTCTCAAAACGATCTTTTGAACACTCAAGAGGGGAAGAAAAATCACACATATGATCAAAAATCCCCTGTGACTCTCTTGGGATTGGGACAAGGTTCTCAACACTAGACTTTATGAATTCGTCCGATTCCTTTTCAGGAACAGCGCTAAGATGCTCGTCCCCCATGCTCAGAGAGTGAGTGGGAACTTCAGGTGTGATAGTAGTTGATTTAGTGGAATCTCAACTACTGGAATATCAACTGATGAACTTGATGAATCTTTATAGAATTGTAGAATATCAAGTGTATCTTCTTCATCACTGTCATCAGGAATGAAACGAAATTGAGAGCTAGATCTGGCTGCTTTTTCTTTTGCAATTGATTCCCTAATAGATTTTTCAAAGGCATCTTGGGAATTTATTTTAGCAGCCTGCTCTTCTGCTAACAATTCTTCCATGGATTTCTCATGTAAATTTTGAATGACAGAACATTGTGGAGGTGAGGATTTGTCAAAACCGGAAAGTTGACATTGATAATCATCATGAGGACCCCCACAATATACACAAGAAAAACTGGGAGCATTTTGAAATGTTGTTTTACTCAACTCCTCCTTAAGTTCTTTCAATACTTCAAGAGCCTTTAGACAAAGGTCTTGCTGAGTTTCTTGAGGAGTTGTTCGAATCATTTGGTACTGTGGAGGTTGGTCTTGAAACGAATAGTCACAATTGTTACAAGGAAATGGATTCCTTGTTTGACAATCCGAGCTGAAGTGAGGACCTCCATAGTACTCACAACAGTTGAACTGATGTGGTTGTGAGTCATATGTGCTGGAGTCATAATTGTTATCAGGAACCAGCTCATAGATAAGTGTGTTTCCTGATTGACAATCAGAACTGTAGTGTGAACCACCATAGTACTCACAACAGTAAAACTGCTGAGTCTCATGGTGTGGAAGCTGATGGAATAAATCAGTCGTGTCATGGTAGGAATAGGGATTCTGGTTATAGACAGACCCGCTTCCTGACTCTACCATGCCATAACTGGGGCAATTACCACCATTGTAAGGACCACCACACCATTGACAATCAAGAAGGTGAGGATGAGACATAGAAAGAATCAAATAGTTTTGGAGGGTAAGGAATGGAGAATCAAAAAGGTAAGAGGGTAAAGATGGATATTTTTGAAATTTTTGAGAAATATTTTGTAAAAATAAGAAAGAAAATCTTTTTGGGTTTTTGTGTTCGTTGAAAACTGATTTACAATGTTTTTGGAAATCGATTTGAAAAACCAATTCGTTTCCTCTTAGATCACACTTAGTAATCCCTAAGTAATCTGAAATGGTAAACTTCATGATTTGTTTTGTTTTTATATGAAAATATGAACAAGGATGGTAAATATACAATGAGCGAATATCCAGATTCACTAATCTGCAAATCGTTTAGAATACGCAGCACAGCCTCCCCGGCAGAGGAGCCAAAATTTAAATTAGCCACAAACGGTCAGTCCAAATCAACCAAGATAAATGGTCAATATGGTCAAACAGCTTAGGCCAATGCTCCGGTGAGTACAGAGTTTCCCCGAGTCGTTATGTCCCAACGAGGCGTGCAATTGTATTAAAACAGATTTGTGATCGGGTGAAATTGAACAGGAAAAGGGTGTGAGTGAGTACACTAAGGAATTATAAAAGGAAATAGCTTAAATAAGCTATATCAATAACAACACAAGACAAATAACCTAGAAACGTGTAAAAACTAAAAACGCGTACGTTTAATTAAAAATATACGTAAACGTACAAAATAAAACGTGAGTTTAGAGCTACACTAACCCTACGGATGTGAAAATTACCTTTTTACAATCCTAATGACAAAGTAAAATTTTAAGAAAAAGAAAAATATTTTTTAGACTATTTAATTATTTATTAGTAATTACTTACTAATTATTAATTATTTAAACTAATTTAAGTTAAGAAAAAAAAATACTAAAATGACTTAAAAAATTATGAATTTTTTTTAAAACTAATTAACCATCCAGGAATCCTACAAAATTATAAAAAAAAAAAACTTCTAAAAATTATAATTAATCTATTTTAAATATTAATTACTTAATTATTAATTAACATCTATTTAAACTAAATTAATTATAAAATTACCAAATGAACAGTAAAAATTATGAAAATTTCCTAAAAATACTTTATGTATTATAAAGGCTAGGAAAAATATAAAAATGTACTAGAGATTAAAATTAAGCACTAATGATTTTTATTTTTGATTTTTTAATTAAAACTAAATAAACTAAAATTAAGTATAAAAACTACTAAACGAGAAGTAAAAAATCTGATAATTTTTCTACAAATACTATGAGACAGCAGAAACTTAGAAAAAATATGAAAACACTAAATAGCTTAATGAATAAGCTGGAAAATAAGCTAAAAAGCTAAAATGTAATAAATGGAAGCTATCACTTTAAGTAAAACTGAGGGAATCTAATAACGGAAATCACCCCTAGCTCAGATGGTAAAGGGGGAGGTTGTGTGTCTGTGTGGTGTGTAGTCAGAGACCCAGGTTCGAATCCCACACCCCACTTTTTTTTTTGCTAAACTTCTCTTTTTTCAAATTTTCTTTTCCAAAAGCTTTAAAATAATAAAAATTATGAACTTTTGAAAAACAAATTTTTTTATAAACTAACAATAAGCTGGGAAAAGGCTTAATGAGCTTAACAGTAAGCACAAAATTTACAAGACCAAGGCTTGAGTTTGACTGGTTGATTCAAATGAGTCCAACTGAGCTCAACATGAAAACTAACAAATGACAATGACTTCAATCAAATATAGTAAGCTGGATTCAATCTAACTAAGCAAGAAATTTCCTAATGAGGCATTCCTAGTCCTAACAAGCTAATCCAAATGAGTAAATAAGCAAACAATAAAACAAGCTTACACTAGTAGCTAAATAGTGGACTAATGGGGCATGTTTAGAGGTCTAATAAGCCACCCAAGAAAATTATGAAAAATAAACTAAAAATAGTGGCATGTAGGCAAGCTAACCAACAACACTAATCTACAGTTTCAAAGCACTTTATGAAGAGATGAAAGAATGAAAAATTGAGACAGATTGTTGCTTGAGACACAAAAGTTGCAGCCCTACAGGTTCACTCTTATTTGCAGCCTATGAAATAAGACCTAAAATAAGCTCTAATCCCTAAAAAAAAATAAAAAATGCAAAATCTAAACTACAAATGCTTTGTATAACCAAAAGCAAACACCAAATCCTACTTACACTAACCTAGAAATGGAAGCAGAAAGGGACAGAGATAAGCAAAAGCTGAGATTAAACTATGCTAATGCCAACAGATCCTAAGGGGGCAAGTTTGGGCTTAAGCACAAGCTGATCCACAATAAGCTAATGCACCTAAATAATCTAATGTATCTAATTTAAACTAAAAAAACAGAAGGAAGTGAGCAATAAGCATTATATAATACAATAAGCATAAAAATTGAAGGTGGACTGATGTACCAGGGACAAAAGGCCAGGTTTAGGGGCTTGTGCGGTTCCAAAAAAAAATCATAAAAATAAACTAAAATTACACTAGAGTAAACAAACTGGCAAGGATCAAGTATGCAAAAAATCAGGTCTTAAAAGCTAATATTGAGCAAATAAAAAATGGAGTTTAACATGGGTTTAGGCTACTTAGTTGCTGATGCAGTGGGTATACAAAGTGGGTCTAAATGGGATATTTGACTAGCAAAGTACCACAACCAAATTTTGTTCAATTATAATAGTCTATAATTGACTATTAAGAAGTGAAACCAACCACCAAAACACCCTGATTCAATAGCTTCTAAAATGGCTGTATAAAAAGATTTTTGGAACTTAAAATTTAGAAGATCAATTCAAAAGCTAAGACTGATGTAATTATGCAGAAACTAACTTAAAAACTACTTAAACAACTTAATTAAGGCTAAAACAAATTAGATTGAGAAGCTTAAATGACCAAAACTAGAACTTGCAGCTTGTGCCAAACAGTCCTTTAGGGAAACTGTTTTGGTATTTTCATAGGAAACAAGTACTTTTGATCAAAGATTTTAAAGCAAAGGCATTAACTAAGTTTAAAAGTATTCAAGAAACAATAATCAGTACCCAAACTTGTATATTAGTGTTAAATGACCCCTAACTTGTATTTTGATTAGAATAAAAGCTCATTTGCTTGAGGACAAGCAAATCCCAAGTGTAAGGGTATTTGATGAGACGAAAGTGTTAAGCTTTTAGGGGGTCATTTAATCCCTAAATTGTGATTTTATGATCAAATATTACCTCAAATCATTCCTTTTGTCATTTTAGGTACTTTTGAGAGGAATTCTGGAAAAGGAAGCATTTTGGACGTTTTTGGAGCATAAAAGTGAAGAAAACGACAAAGCCAAGAATCCAAGTTGAAAACAGTACCTGACGGCGTCAAGATTTACCAAGTGATGCCGTCACTCATTGATACGGAGGTGGATAGTTACTTTACACTTGTCGGGCCAGAAAAGAATTTGAAGATTTACACGTACCGGCGTCACGTGTTAAAACACCAAGGCCATCACGTTTTAAGACAAAGAGAGACGGCCCAGAAGTCTACAAAAGGGGACGTTGTCAAGAGTGGATCTAGGCAATCAAGAAACCCTAAACACATCGAGATGACAACGTCATATCCCAAAAGGTGACGCCGTCACCCTTGTAAATCTATATATACTTTTAGTTTTTTCATTCATTAAGAGAGGACTTTTGGTAGGAACTTAGGGTACGAACCCTAGTCGACTTTTGCAGCTATTTTGAGGTTTTAAACCCTCTTTTCTTCAATGTTCAATTAAAGATAAGTTATCTATCAATCATTCAATATGTCTATGTGTTGTTTAATTATATTATGATTGTCTTTCCTTTAACATGCTAGGCTAGGTTTGTTTGTGTTTGCTTAGGTCTAATGAAACCTAGTTATTGATTATTTATTGTTTGGTTTGTTATTAATTGTTGTGGGTGGATGTTTATCGATGTTAGGCTTAAGAAAACTGGCTAATCTCCTATATGGTAACTTGCTTGAACGTCTTAAGAAACATGAATTAGATGTGTACTACGATTTTAATGGTTGTATTTAATAGGGGTGAGCAAAAAAAAACCAAAAAAACTGAAACCGAACCGAAAACCGAAAAAACCAAACCGAAATAACCGACCGAAACTAAAAACCGATGGTTCGGTTTTTACTTTTTCAAAAACCAAAAAATTCGGTTCGGTTTCGGTTTTTGTTCAAAAACCGAACCGAACCACTTCTATTATATAATAGTGTATAACTAATATAATGTAAATAAATAACTAAACATATCTAACTTATAAATTCATATTAATTTTGTAGGTGAATTTATGATATATTTATCTTAACGTTTGTATGTTTGTTTTTCGTGTTCGTGTATTTTCTTTACAATATATCAATACTTATGTGAAAATGATCATACTATGTGTAAATTCACTTGCATAAGTATATTTCATCCATACGTGTGTAATTGTAGAGTTATGATATAAACATTATTAGGCTTATCTTGATAAAAAAAGTAAAGAAAGATAACTAATTTTCTACGAAAATCAAGTTTGTTGGTATAAATTGGCTACATACAAATATAAGCGGTTAAAAACCGAAAAAACCAAAAAACCGAACCGCCAAAAACCGAATGGTTTCGGTTTTAGATTTTATAAACACCGAATGTTTCGGTTCGTTTCAGTTTTAGCCAAAAACCGACCCAAACCGAACCGTGCACACCCCTAGTATTTAATGCATAAGTGACTATTAAGGAGGCCATGGTTAGGATACTAAACGTGTCACCATAGGAAGAGATAGAAGCTTATAGAGTTAGGGAAGATCGTACACGGCCCCACGAATGGTATTAAGGAATACAACCCGGCATCCATACAATTGTAACAAACTTATCAAGGAATTAAAGATAACTAGGGAGTAGTGAAATCTAAGTAAACACGTTTGTCTCCATATTAGAAGTCTCTCACTTTTATTTTCAGTTATTTTATTTTTATTTGCATTTGTAGTAATTGGGTTAGTTGACTAGCAACTAATTCCGCCCACTCTTCCAATACCCGAGATTTTTACTTGCTTTCCTTAAACTATAAAAATACAAAAAGAATCATCCCTCACCCCTAGACCTAGTTTAGATCATTTTCAATCCTAACGAACACTATTCCCTGTGGAGAACGATCAATCGCCCAGTACTAGCCACTACACTATACTACATCGGTCAGGTACACTGCCTGGTGGGGATTGTAAGCTTCTCAAGATCCCTTGAGAAGTAAAAATTTTGTGTAGACTACAATCCAATACATCATACGCCGTAACTAGTGTAATCTTATCCAGATCTGAAGGTTATGGCGTAATTGATGAAATGTTAAGCGGTAACAATGATATTGGGGTTCTGTCTACGTCGTAATCTCCATGTTTGTTATGCCATAGATAATTTCTCGGATCTCAGATTACTCTCGTAGTCTTCATTATGTCGTAATCCACATGATGTGTTACGCCGTAAGTTAATTCTTGAGCTAGGACTACTCTCGTACACGTTGCTATGCCGTATATCTAGAGTTGTGTTATGGCGTAGTCTTCAGATCTGAGGATTCATAAGACTTGTGTTTGTTATGGCGTACACCATGCAATTGGTTACGCCGTAAACTCTTGATCATCGTTGACTTGGTCTTCTTAGTTTAAATCCTAGCTACGGCGTAGTTAAGAGATGAAGTTACGCCGTAGATTCTTCCAGCATACTTGGATTTGTCTATCTTTGTACGTTCTTTCCAATTGCCTCGTCTCTTTAGCTCCTATGCTCACTTGTAACCTGGATACAAAATATAACGGAATCAAAGTATATATCCACATAATCAGTAATATAAATGAGCATAATAGGGGGAAATTGACACTTAAATATCAGGATTATGTGATGTCATCAAATATCCCCCCACTTGAACTCTACTTGCCCTCAAGTAGACCTTATTAGAAGTATTCCCAAAAAAATATTCCCCAATATTACTCGGGAAATATGAATTTAAAAATATCCTATGCTAGAATTTTTCAAAGCCGAACACCTCACGAAAAGAGGTGTTCGGCTTTGAAAAATTCTAAGTGTCAATTTTCGGGGTGATCACTCATTGCTCAGTCATACTATGTATTCTATCTTAGGCTTAGCAGTTACGCAAAACTCCTCCACTAGAGCTAAGGTTGGAACAACCCTCGAAGGCAAAATTGGGTGAACACATATAAGGTTAAGGGTGTAGTGTCGTTACTAACATGCTATGGCAAAAGCGACAAAGGCAATGGTACATGACCGGAATGTCGGGCAAGACACCAAGACCAGCTCGATTCCTTTACCTAAGCTTGATTCACGACTTAAGGGTAGGTATAGACATGGGATTTCACATAATTGGTGTAAAATGAAAAATAACAAGCAAATAGTCTAAGCCTACAAATAAGTCATCACCATTTACCGTTCGCCCAAGGTCTAAACTTTGAAATGCAAGAACTGGATCATGGCAAGTAAATGTGCCATTAGATGACGTCATTATGGGCACAAAACTTGGTCTTCATGTTGGTGTAGATACAATCACCAACTTATATATTCAAATGTGACCAAAGTGGCCTCTTCGATACTAAATCTTGATGAGCTCATAATTAGGGTGCTATACAAAGGTGCACCACTTATACAACTATCTACAAACAGAAATTCACATTTTTTTTAACTATCAATAAATAAGCAATATGTACATCCCCCCCTCACTTGAGATGAACAATATATGAGGACTTGGGGGGCCTTCAAATGATCTTCAATGACGTGTCTTTGACATAGGCATGATTCCCGAATTTTTCCATTTAGACCTCGAACTAGGGCAAACAATGACTTCCCAATCGTAAACTAGACTACACGGTAGGCTAAGGTGTAATGGTGTATAGAAACAATATATATGGGTGAGAAACGAAAGGAATGGCTCAAAAGGGTGTACTAGGGGTATCTTTTACTAAAAAAGAGTGCAACAAAAAGGGTTTATACGGGGGTCGAGAAGTCGAGGTGACTAATCGATAAACACACACATATAAGGCTATTTGGATGATAATCCTAAAACATTGCCTTCTAAAACTGTCCCTTCCAAATGTATCAAGCACATTACTCGTCAATAGTCTCGAAATGATGTAAAAGCCAAGTTCTAAAGCCTTTAAAACTACTGGCACACTCAATATTTAGGTGGATTTGGGTAAACAGGGTGAAACTGAATAGGCTAAACCTCACCATATTAATTCAAGGGTTAAATGCGCTCGGCTAAGGTCTATTCTAGTTCGGTTAAGAAAAACATGTCAAAAGTTTAAAAATGGCAAAAATTTTCAAAATAAACTAGAAAAATGAGGGCAAAATAAAGTTCAAGGTAATTCTACTCCCGTCCCCCCACTTGAAATGTACAAAGTCCATTTTGTACTAAAAATGAAGTAATTGTGAAGAGAAGGTAGAATTAGGGCGAGAACTTCCCTGAAATCACTACACTACCACAAGCATAAATCTACAAAAACAAAAACAAGAAAAATCCTAACTGTTGAGATCGTTTTAGCTCGAGGTTGGTTAGACCTCATCAAGGGATTACACAATAATAATGATAATAACACGATACGCAACGGAATAAACAAAACAATCATTATTATTGCTACAAGGTTTCTTCGTCATCATCTCTAACACTAACAAACACCAACATCTACAGCCCCAATGCTACGTGATCAAGTGTAGCACGGTTACTTACTTTAACAGGAATCATAAGATCCTTGGGGCTAAACCAAATCAACAAATCTAGGCATTTACATGAACAATACGCCTTAGACCACACACACGCTTTCCTGGTTTTACATTGTGACATACATATAAAATCTATTCCCTATATTCTCTTTATATAATAGAGAACTAGGGTTACAAAATACTACTGATACGCGGGATTGCGCCCTCGCAACAGGTTTTACCTCACAAGGGATCTTGAGAAGCTTGCAATCCCCGCCAGGCAGTGTACCTGATCGTTGTAGTATAGTATTGTGACAAGTACCGGGGGATTGATAGTTCAACTCCGGAATAGTGTTCGCTAGGATTAAAATTATACTAAACTAGGTCTAAAGGTGAGTGATGATTCTTTTTTTATTTTTATATTTTATAGGAAAGCAGGTAAAATCTCGGGTTTTGAAGGAGTGGGCGAAATTAGTTGCTAATCAACTAACTCAATTAACTACAGATGCAATCAAAATAAAATAAAATAAAACTTAAACTAAATTATGGTCGAAACAATAATAAGAGAAAATGTGTTTACTTAGATTTCATTACTCCCTAGATATCTTTTACCGGTTGATTAGCTTGTTACAATTGCATGGATGAAGGGTTATATTCCTTAATACTAGTCGTAGGGTCGTGTACGATATTCCCTAACTCTATAGGCTTCTACTTCATTCTAGGTTGAGCCAACTACTAGCTTCTAACGTAGTATCACTAGAAGTTGCCTACGCATTAAATACAACCAATAAATCGAAGTACACCTCCGATCATGTTTCTTAAGACGTTCAAGCAAGTTACCAATTAGAAGTCTGCCAGTTTTCTTAAGCCTAACATCGAATTCATTCATCCATAACAATTATAAGCAAACCATCAACCAATAATTAACATCTAGGTTTCATTAGATCTAAGCAAACACAATTAAAACCTAGCCTAGCATGTTAAAAAGAAGACAAGCATAAGATATAATCAAACAACACATAGACATATTAAATGATTTGGTAAAGTACTTATCTTCAATTAAGCATGGAGGAAACAAGGGGTTGAAACCCTTGAAAAAGCTGTGAAATTCGTCTAGGGTTTTTTACAATAAAACTCCACACCCTATGAATGAAAAATTAGAAAACTATATACAGATTTTACACCTTGACAGCGTCACGTTGTTACTTGTAACGCCGTCAACTCGCCGCCAAATTAAGGGTCGTATTGCCTAGATCCAATCTTGACGCTGTCATGAAGAAAATTTGCTCTGGGCCGTCACTTGCATTTTGACCCTGACGGCCTTGGTGACACCGTCAGGCATTTTTGCCTTGAAATAGTTTTGGGTCATCATGTGTATTTTCCATATCCACCTCTTTTGCCAAGCTTGACGCTGTCACATGTATTCCCTTGACGCCGTCAGGTATTGTTCCCAGCAAGGATTTTGAGACTTTGTCGTTTTCTTCACTTTTCCGCTCCAAAAACGTCCAAATGCTTCCTTTTTCAAATTTCTTCTCAAAAGTACCTAAAATGACAAAAGGAACGATTTAGGGCAATATTTGATCAAATAATCTCGAATTTGGGCTTAAATGACCCCCTAAAAGTGGTACACTTTTCGTCTCATCAAATACTCTTACACTTGAGATTTGCTTGTCCTCAAGCAAATGCGCTTTTATTCTAATCAAAATACAAGTTAGGGGTCATTTAAAACTAATATAAAAGTAATTACAACAAATAATCATTCCACTTAGAACCAAAAACAAGCACGGAAATTATATACTAGCACCTCACAAATAGTGTTTAGATACTCACATCTCTCGGGTGTAATAAAGTATATATCACAATATGGAAATGGAAAACATCTCTCACTACCTGTCATAGCAAATAGATTACCATAGGCTTGGGAAAGGATCAAACCTCCACCACTTGGCGTAAGCACCTAGGATAAACTATCAAAGAGGTCTTTTAAAGGGTTATAACGTTAGGTGTAGGGATATGGTAAACACGCTTTTGTTGGATAAAGGCAATATTTACTGGTGGCGAGTTAATCATCTTGGTTAATTACATGTATAATGTGGCGTTGCTAAGCCAAGACTCGACTCGAATTAAGCTAATCATAAACTTACAAAAACATAAAATGAAACGGGATGGTAGTCCGTATGTTTTTCTCTTTTCTTTTTCTATTTTTTTTGCATACACTCTTGCCCTACCATCCAAAATAATACATCATAGGGAATTTGCATTCCCCTTACACTTCAATTTTTGCATACTTTACAATAAACTATTCTAATGACTCGAATTAAGATAATCGAAACACTTGGAGTACTTTTAAGATTAACGCACATATGGGGGTAATAAATGATGTTCTTCCCCATTACTCCATTATACTAGTACTTTACCCATGAGTCCCAATCGACCCAAAACAATATGTACAAGATATGACTCGACTTAGCAACCATGTAATCAATTAGACAATTAACTAAGGGTTTAAACACATAACAATAATGCACTAAAGATGAGTGCATACACGGAAGGCTAAGGCGATTTGGTTGCACATTTGGGTGGATTGTAAGAAATTCTATCTTTAAGTAAGATGCTTAAAGTTAGAAACGAAAAAGATTGGCTCGGAAGGGTGTACTAGGGGTAACGTGTACTAAAAATGAGTACAACGCTAAGGTGTGGGTGAAATTAGTTGACTTCGCTAGTCAAGTAATATGACTTAAATGGTCAAGTAATTATGATACGGGTTTAACACAAGGGTGATCCTAATGCCTCTTATCATGTAGTAAATCCTAACTACACGAATGTAGTCTCACTAGCAGTCTCGGGATGCATCACTAACGCAAGTTCTAGAATCTAAATACTACCGGTACACTCATAAGCACTAATAATGAATGCTTTTCCTATCAAATCTAAAGGCGAACCTCACATATTTGGGTGGAAATTTTTTTTGAGTGGTACGGTTTTATGCTAGTCATACAACTCCTATCCATGAGACGCTTATTAAGGCTAAAGTTTCACTCCTAAATGTTGGAAAAAAATTTAAATTTGGCGCTAAAATTGCCCTAACAAGTATTTCTCTTAGTTTTATTACACACCTACTATCAAACAAAAAAACTCAAGTGAAATTGTATTCTCTAAGGTATCATCATTTACCCTCCCCTTACACTTAAGATGAACATCGTCCCCAATGTTCAAGTAAAGGATGTAAAAGTAAAACAGGTAAAAGAATGAAAACAAATACTCCCCTGATTCGTTCGGTGAGGATAGTGCGTCAACAAGGTTAGATCTACTTCCAAGAAAATGAACTTTGAAATCTTCCCTCTAGAAATATAAATCATCTTCTTGTCCAATGTAACCTGTTAAACCTGAGAAAACAATCAAGGGATCTTGAGAAGCTTGCAATCCCCGCCAGGCAGTGTACCTGATCGTTGTAGTATAATATAGTGACAAGTACCGGGGGATTGATCGTTCAACTCAGGAATAGTGTTCACTAGGATTAAAATTCTACTAAACTAGGTCTAAAGGTGAGTGATGATTCTTTTTGTATTTTTATATTTTATAGGAAAGTAGGTAAAATCTCGGGTTTTAAAGGAGTGGGCGGAATTAGTTGCTAATCAACTAACCCAATTAACTACACATGCAATCAAAATAAAATAAAATAAAACTTAAACTAAATTGTGGTGGAAACAATAATAAGAGAAAATGTGTTTACTTAGATTTCATTACTCCCTAGATATCTTTTGCCGGTTGATTAGCTTGTTACAATTGCATGGATGACGGGTTATATTCTTTAATACTAGTCGTAGGCCCGTGTTCGATATTCCCTAACTCTATAGGCTTCTACTTCATTCTAGGTCGAGCCGACTACTAGCTCCTAACGTAGTATCACTAGCAGTTGCCTACGCATTAAATACAACCAATAAATCGTAGTACACCTCCGATCATGTTTCTTAAGACGTTCAATCAAGTTACCAATTGGAAGTCTGCCAGTTTTCTTAAGCCTAACATCGAATTCATTCATCCATAACAATTATAAGTAAACCATCAACCAATAATTAACATCTAGGTTTCATTACATCTAAGCAAACACAATAAAAACCTAGCCTAGCATGTTAAAAAGAAGACAAGCATAAGATATAATCAAACAACACATAGACATATTGAATGATTTGGTAAAGTACTTATCTTCAATTAAGCAATGTGGAAACAAGGGGTTGAAACGCTTGAAAAAGCTGTGAAATTCATCTAGGGTTTTTTACAATAAAACTCCACACCATATGAATGAAAAATTAGAAAACTATATATAGATTTTACACCTTGACGGCGTTACGTTGTAACTTGTGACACCGTCAACTCGCCGCCAAATTAAGGGTCGTATTGCCTAGATCCAATCTTGACGCCGTCATGAAGAAAATTTGCTCTAGGCCGTCACTTGCATTTTGACCTTGACGGCCTTGGTGACGCCGTTAGGCATTTTTCCCTTGAAATAGTTCTGGGCTGTCATGTGTAGTTTCCATATCCACCTCTTTTGCCAAGCTTGACGCCATCACATGTATTCCCTTGACGCCGTCAGGTACTGTTCCCCGCAAGGATTTTGAGACTTTGTCGTTTTCTTCACTTTTCCGCTCCAAAAACGTCCAAAATGCTTCCTTTTCCAGATTTCTCTCCAAAAGTACCTAAAATGACAAAATCAACGATTTAGGGCGATATTTGATCAAATAATCTTGGGTTTGGGCTTAAATGACCCCCTAAAAGTGGTACACTTTTTGTCTCATCAACTACGAAGGACTATATTGAAATAACTTCTTTGTAAAGCAAGTCCCTTGTCTTTTGCATTCTTCACTTTGTCATCATAATTCCTTCATCTTTCATATTTTGTCAATATCAACTCAAGTATAAATCCCAACAATCTTCCCCTAGTTGATATGACAAAACCAAGTAATCACAAACTTCCCTTGAAGCTAGTATATATGAAAGATAAACGAACTTCCCCTTAAACCATGCTATATCACCAAGGATCTTCAAGTTGTAGCTTCAATGTAAATATTCCTCTTCCCCTTTTTGTCATCATCAAATAGGGGACAAATTTAAGCAACCTTGATCTTCACAACCACGAATCAATATTACACGTCCAATTCATCTTTCCAATGTTTCAAAGTCGCCACCATTAAGTTTTCCGCATCTATAAATGTACTTGAAACAATAGAAATCAAAACCATCAGTAGTAATAACAACTAGCAGTAGCAAAAACCTTCACCTTGATGTAGCATATAGATGGTTAAACATTTAATCAATAAGCTTCCCTCGAAACCCATATGTTAACCATGTTGTGAATGTAAGCTCCATGTAATGATCACTGATGAAGAAAACTAAGTATTACCAACTTGATGCTAAAGTAGAACAACTCAAACTTGTATCTTATATCTTGTACTAAAACTGACTTCGAACGTATACTTAACGTATAAGGAGATCGCAATCCCTTGACAATAAACACTGAGCACACTAACGTAACTCCTTCAAATGTTTGTCAATTCGTAGTCACTTGAATGCACGAACAAGTTACCTCATACTGAAAAGGTATGATAAAACACAAACCTGTGAACTTCCATTTCAACTTCAAATAGGTGATAAAAACCTTTCTTCGTAATCAATTAAAACAAATAAAAACGAGCCTTTGTAATCTGTTAAGAACAAATAAACCAAAAATCTTCTGTGTATCCATAACCAATATCTCTTATGTGTGTGTTTCTTCTATGAATCCAAAACCAAATCCAAAAATCATACGTGTGTCGTACCATGCATTTTCATCCAAGATTTAACTCTTGTGACCTCTTGACCAATCATCAATAAATAAATCATACCACACTACGTTGGCATCTCAATGATAATGAATCACTTTTAAACTACCAAATTCACGTGAATAGCTTGTACCATATAAAATAATAAATTCATTCACCATTAAACGACAACCTTCAATCAGTAAATGTAGTACGAGGTAACATTCAACCACTGATCACCAATTATTAAACAATACACCAACTGATTTATCACAAATACGCACCAATCACAAACGCCATCAATGGAATTTATCATAAACGCACATACTGATTATTTGTCCAGTCGTGATCATAAAGTAATCATTAGCATTTATCCCGGCTGGTGCACTTTAAGTCTTCAACTGTCACACCCCCAAAATACCTGAGTGGCAGCGGAATGGAATGCCTGAGGGTGTAACGGTCATAGCACACAAACAAGGATATATTGAACGACCTAAAGTGTCATTTGGAAAAATACATCGTTTGATTCATTCAAAATATTCAAAGTTATAAAACATAGGTCCCAAAAGTTGGAAAAGGTTTAAGGAAATAATTTAGTACAATCAAACGATAGTTCATAAGTGCATGAAATCCAAAAAGAGACGCGTCATCCTTGATACACAAAATGACTCCATGCATGCCATGAGAATATGCCTTAGTTACCTGAGAAATACATTGCGAAAATGGTCAACATAAAGTTGGTGAATAATCATAGGTTTGTAATTAAATCGTATGTACATAAACCACAAGTAATAAGTAAACCGACAAGAATGTCAAAAATGCTACATTGGCTCTTAAGCTCATGACCCCGAAGCTAGACTTTGTAATGGCCCCACCAGAGTGTTTACCAGACACTCAGTTTGTTAAGACATGAAATGCATTCGTCCCGTTGGAGCAACCCAAACACGAATGGAGGCGTCACCCTCGATAGATCTATCCACTCACTCTCGCTTAGCAAAATAACTAACGGTCCATGATATATAAGGGGGCTTAACTTGGTAATAAGGCAACTTAAGCAATGTATGGAATTTGTAATACTTGGGCATGTACAAAAATAATTGTGCAATGTATTCTCCCCCGTGGGATTTGAAATCAAATAAGTAATTAAAACGGGGCTATGAAGACTCACCTCGAAAGGATGGTACAAAGATGTAAAAGTAGTCGGGACAATGAGGCGCGAACACTAGCCGCAACCTAAATGAAAAATCGCGATCTAATTTAGATCAAGCCGTAATGTAATGAATGCACATGCACATGATACCTATACCACTCGTAATTTGGAAATACTAGTTATCGTCATAGTAAAATAGTTTCCATACTTAGGAAAAATAAGTCCATATATAGAAGTATATAACTTGTCGTATTATCTCGTACGAAAATGTGTTAGCGTTAAATTCCTCGTATCGAAAACCTTAAAATAACGTCGTTAAGTCGTATAAATATTCTCTTGGGTCATACGTATTCATTTGTTAAAAATATAGTCCTTAGTAACATTTCGAGAAAATATACCATTTAGTGCGTAAGTTATTATTTTTATTTGTGACCATATATATATATATATATATATATATATATATATATATATATATATATATATATATATATATATATATATATATATATATATATATATATATATATAGTTTTGACGATGTTAAAACGGGTATAACTTGGTCGTTTTAAGCTCATTTTCCTTGTTCTTTATATCCACGGATTCGTTTTTGTATATACTAATATATTTTTGATAACTCGGCTCCTCTAGGTTACGTTTAACACCTCTTTTTGCCCGTCGAAAACTGCCAAACAGCATGCAGTTTTTATAAAAAATAGTTTTCGTCGTTAAATTTGCAAAAATCATATCTCCTTCGTTATAAGCTCGTTTTAATCCGTTCTTTCGCCTAAAGTTTCGTTTTTGAAAGTATTTTCTAAATCTTTGGTCAAAAATTAACCACCATCTACTGATTTTCCCACGAATCAAAAATAGGGACAGTAGGTATTTCTATTGTTTCAAAAATCATTTCTAGGGTTCTAATCTAGTTCTATCTTCAATCAAACCACTTTCAATCACCACAAAACTAGTCTAGTCCTGCCATACACCTTCTTAGGGTGTCATGGGTCCTTAAACATCATCAATCCACTAGGTCTAACAAGGGTTTCTCATGTGTTCATTTCTAGGGCTCAAAGTTAAATATGTACAAAATAGAGTGGTATAAACCATTATATGCATGAGTTCTTGTAAGAAAAGTATATAACCATAGTAATAACTTGTAAAAATCATAAAAATGAGTTTGTTAACTTACTTTAAGGTTTAGGGAGTTTGGATGATGAAAAACCTACTAATCCTTGAGTTTCTATTTCAAAACTCCAACAAGGATGACTAAGTGAACAAGTTTACACCTAGATCTTGGAAAATTTGTTGTTCTTGCTTCTTGATCACCCTAGGTCGATTTACACCAAAGAGAAAATGAGAGAAAAACTTTTTACTTGCACATTGAATGATAATTGTGAGAAAATGGATGAAAAGGTTTAATATATACTTAGGAGACAAAAGTTAGGTTTGCATTTAAGTGAGTTGCTGAAGTTTTAGATTATTAGGACCAAGGGGGAGGGGGGGGGGGGGTTGGCCGGCCCAAAAAGGAGGGAAAGGGGGGGGGGGGATGTCTTGGGTTTTATTTAAAAAGTTAGTGGTAATATGACGTAATGTTAGTTTTAGGTTTTATCGGGTACCGGGTTTGTTAGAAATAAATTTTATTGAAGTTATTCGGGACATAATAAAGTCGTAAAAATTGTATAAATATGTCGGGTACAAGTATGGAGAGTTCGGGTGATTATTGTTAAATTTTTATGAAAACCGTCGTTATTAAATTAGACGTACGATACGTAATAAATAAATTTCCAAAATACCGGGTAAATTAATATTATAATTTTTATATTATTAAAATGAATATAAAAATATATTGGGATAATAGTCGGGAGTGTCGGACATGCTAGTCACATTTATAGTTCGCGTATTAGTGTTTATTCAAAATAAACATACGTAAATCGTTAATTATACCAAAACTATTAATTTAATTATCCTACGAGTGGAATAGCATGCAAGTGCCCTAATGATGATATGCAGACTATTTCTAGTCCATATGAAATGTCCCTGATAATAATGCATGAATTCGCTCCTGAACCAATACGGTTACGCGAATTTGAACACTCGTAAACTAAATTTACGATGCCATGAGTAATGCACGTGAATAGTGGTTTCCTCTCGGAAATGAATAGTGTCAAGTGAATAGTAAAATTTCTGAATGTTTCTCGGAATGTCAAATTGACCTAAAAAACGATGAATAGTGATCAATGAATAGTAATTTGTGAATAGTAGAATGTCGAAGTTTGGAAAAATGACCTGAAATTGTGGGTTGTAACAGTCGCCCATCCAAAAAGGAAATCAGTCCCTGAATTCAGTTAGTGTTGGTCTCGGCAATTGGCTCGGAGAAAAGTTGTGGATACTTGCGTCGCATTTGGTCTTCTCGTTCCCAAGTAAACTCGGGTCCTCTTCGAGAATTCCAGCGAACCTTCACGATCGGAATTCGACTTTGTTTCAACTGTTTGATCTCGCGGTCCATTATTTCAACTGGTTCTTCCACAAAGTTAAGCTTGTCATCGAGTTGTATTTCTTCTAATGGTATACTGGCAGACTCGTCCGAAAGACATTTCTTGAGGTTCGAAACATGAAACGTGTTATGTACGTTGCTAAGTTCTGATGGAAGTTCAAGCTTGTAAGCAACCGAACCAATCCTCTCCAGGATCTTGAATGGCCCAATGTATCTCGGGTTCAATTTCCCGCGTTTTCCAAATCGTATTACGCCCTTCCAAGGCGAGACTTTCAACATGACTTTGTCTCCGACCTGAAATTCCAATGGTTTGCGTCGAACATCTGCGTAGCTTTTCTGTCGACTTCTAGCAGTTTCGAGTCTCTCTCGAATCTGAATTATCTTTTCTGTTGTTTCTTGTACCATCTCTGGGCCAGTACATTGTACTTAACCGACTTCGGCCCAACAAACTGGAGATCGACACTTACGACCATAAAGTGCTTCGAATGGTGCTGCTTTAATGCTCGAATGGTAACTGTTGTTGTAGGAAAACTCGATCAACGGCAAATGGTTAGCCCAACCATTTCCAAAGTCAATCACACATGCTCTAAGCATGTCCTCAAGTGTCTGAATAATTCTCTCGCTCTGACCATCGGTCTGAGGATGGTAAGCAGTGCTCATGTCTAACTTGGATCCAAAAGAATCTTGTAATGACCGCCAAAAGTTTGAAGTAAAACGACTATCTCTGTCGGAAATGATGGAAACTGGTGCACCGTGTCTTGAGACTATTTCCTTGACATAAAGTCTAGCAAGTTGTTCCATAGAATAAGTCTCTCTAATGGGTATGAAATGTGCTGATTTGGTAAGACGATCAACAATTACCCAAATAGCATCGTAACCTCCTGACGTCTTAGGAAGTTTAGTGACAAAGTCCATTGTAATACGTTCCCACTTCCATTGTGGAATTTCTGGTTGTTGAAGTAACCCTGACGGTTTCTGGTACTCGGCTTTCACTTTAGCACAAGTAAGACATTTGCTGACATACGTAGCTATTTCTGCTTTCATGTTCGGCCACCAATAAAGCTTTTTGAGATCCTGATACATCTTATCAGAACCTGGATGAATAGAGTACTTCGACTTGTGTGATTCATGCATAATCAATTCTTGCACTCCACCATAGAGTGGTATCCAACTTCGGTCCTTGAAGCATAACACTCCATCTGATCTCTTTATAAAGCCATTTTCGCTTTCTGGCATACCATAAATTTTCTCGTGTGGTCGATTTTCTTCCTTGAGAGCCTCAATCTGAGCTTCTAAAATTTTTGATGGTAATGGCGAAATAATAGTCATTCCCAATGACCTAACTCTCAAAGGTTTGAGTCGTTCTCTTCGGCTAAGTGCATCTGCTACAACATTTGCTTTTCCTGGGTGATATCGGATTTCACAATCGTAATCACTCAACAATTCTAGCCAACGACGTTGTCTCATGTTGAGTTCCTTCTGATCAAGTATATGTTGTAAGCTCTTGTGTTCGGTAAAAATTACGCACTTGGTACCATAAAGGTAGTGTCTCCAAATCTTGAGTGCAAAAACTACCGCACCCAACTCCAAGTCGTGCGTAGTGTAATTCTTCTCGTGTATCTTAAGCTGTCTAGATGCATAAGCTATCACCTTCTCGTTTTGCATTAGCACAGCTCCAAGTCCTTGATACGAAGCATCGCAATATACCACAAAGTTCTCAATACCTTCAGGTAGTGACAAAATCGGTGCGCTACAAAGCTTTCGTTTCAATAATTGAAATGCGGACTCTTGTTTTTCTCCCCACTCGTACTTTTCATTCTTTTGTGTCAGCTTTATCAACGACTTCGCTATCTTAGAAAACCCTTCGATAAACCTTCTGTAATATCCGGCAAGTCCTAGGAATTGACGAATTTCCGTAGGAGACTTGGGCGTTGCCCAATCCTTAACTGCCTCGATCTTTGCTGGGTCGACTTGTAAACCTTGGCTATCAATAACATGGCCAAGAAATTGAACTCTTCGTATCCAAAAATCACACTTAGAAAATTTGGCATACAATTGCTCCTTCCTGAGTAGTTCCAGGATTGTTCTGAGGTGTTCTTCGTGATCTTCCTTACTCTTGGAATAAATCAAGATATCGTCAATGAATACGATCACAAACTTATCAAGATACGGTTTGCACACCCTATTCATGAGATCCATAAATACCGCAGGTGCGTTGGTTAATCCGAAAGGCATCACTTGAAACTCATAATGACCATAGCGTGTTCTAAATGCCGTCTTCGGGATATCCTCTTCCCGAACTTTAAGTTGATGGTAACCGGATCTTAAATCAATCTTGGAATAAAAACTAGAACCTTGTAACTGGTCGAACAAGTCGTCAATTCTGGGGAGTGGATAACGGTTCTTCACCGTTAACTTGTTCAGCTCACGATAGTCGATGCACATTCTGAAAGTTCCGTCCTTCTTCTTCACAAACAAAACCGGTGCTCCCCAAGGCGAGGAACTCGGTCTAATGAATCCTTTGTCCAAAAGTTCTTGTAGTTGATTCGACAACTCTTGCATCTCCGAAGGTGCAAGTCTATACGGTGCTCGTGCAATTGGTGCAGCTCCTGGCACTAATTTGATTTGAAACTCAACTTGGCGTGTAGGCGGAAGTCCTGGTAATTATTCCGGAAAAACTTCTGGAAATTCCTTAACAATTGGCACATCTTCAAGTCGTTTCTCAACCGACTTCTTCTCCGTGATGTGAGCCAAAAATGCATAACAACCCTTCTTTATGTACTTCTCGGTTTTAATGCATGATATGATATTGAGTCTAGTTCCACTTCGCTCTCCACGAACAACCAAAGTTTCACCGTTATAAGGAAGGTGAACAACTTTCTCATCACAAATAATCCTCGCTCGATGCCGAGATAACCAATCCATACCGATAACAACGTCGAAACTTCCAGGTTCTACGGGCATAAGGTCTATATTGAATGGGTGGTTTAGGAAATTTATAGTGCAACCACGAACAATGGTGTTGGTGTTAACTAAAGACCCATCGGCTAATTCAACGATATAGGAAATGTCTAATGGGGTTGGTTCTATGTTAAGTAAAGGTGCAAATGCAATAGAAACAAAACTTCTATCCGCTCCTGAATCAAATAAAATGGATGCATAACGATTATTAACGAGGAACGTACCCGCAACCACATTCGGGTCTTCTTTGACATCTTCTCCTCCCATAACATAAGCTCTTCCTCGAGCCATTCCATTTTGGTTTCCAGTTCCTTGATTCTTCTTCTTTGGGCACTCATTCCTAAAGTGTCCAAGTTCTCCACAGCCAAAACACGTTACCGGTGGTTTCTGATTGCCACCAAAGTTTGGACTCTTGCAATCTTTGGTGTAGTGACCAGCCTTCTTGCAGTTGCCACATAGATCTGGGCAACGTCCTGGGTTATGATGCTTCTGACACCTTTCACACTTGACTAGATTACCCTCATATCCTTTCCTTTCAGTCGGTCCTGCAGCATAGGCCCTTGCCACTTCTTGCCTCTTAGGTGGCGGCTGAACAACGTTTCCACCTTGGTTGTAATCAAACCTTCTCTTGTTGTTGTTGTTATTGTTTGGGTTGTTGTTTCGGTTATTGGGATAGTTGCGGTTTCGATTGTTGTTATAGTTGTTGTTGTTTCGAGTGTTGTTGTAGTTGGTGTTGTTTGAACGGTTATTGTTGCTGACAGCAGCTTTTCCTTTTACCACTTGGACCATGAGTTTCTGAGTTATTCGGATAGCCTCTTCCATTGATTGAGGATCAAAAGAAATCACATCTCCTCGAACACTTTCAGGCAATCCACCAACAAAGTTTTCCATCTTTTTCTCATCGTCGGGAACCATAGTTGGACATAGTGCAGCCAACTCCTGAAACCTCCTGAAGTAGGTCTCGATGTCATCACCTTTAGTTACCAGCTCATAAAATTCTGTTTCCAACTTTTGCACCTCAGTACGAGGGCAAAACTTCTTAGACATCAGTTTCTTGAATTCCTCCCAAGTGAGCTTGTAAGCATTCTCCATACCAATCGGCTGAGCATACGAATTCCACCAAGACATAGCTTCATCAAGAAGCATACCTGTAGCAAATTTTACCTTGCTAACGTCTGGGCATCCGCACATGAGGAATACATTCTCAGTCTTTTCAAACCAGCGGATCAAAGCAACCGCTCCTTCAGTGCCCTTAAACTTGATAGGATCACTAATCTTGAAATCTTTCCATGTACATTCCCGCTTAGTAGTGGGTGGTTCAACTGTCCCTGTATTAGAAGCAGTCTCAGCAGCCCTAGCAGCAACCTCAGCTCTCTCAATCTCCAGAGCTTCTGCAATACTATCCCTGACCAACTTGCGGATAGCGGCTTGAGTCATAGCGGGTGTTTCTGGTGCAGTCTTACTCTTCCTTGGTGCCATATTTCTGATAAGTCACAATGGAAATAACCATGAGAAAAATCATAATAGAAATAGTCATCGAACCAAAGATATACACCCACAACATGTATAAATATATACAACCACAACAAGTATAAATACAACCACGACATGTACGAATACAACCACAATCTGTCTAGATACAACCACGACATGTATATATACGACCACAACCTGTATAAATACAACCACGACATGTATATATACAACCACAACCTGTATAAATACGATAATAATAAAGAGCAACCACGAAACATCATAAATATAATCACAACACATGAATATAATACATGAAAATTTCGGCCTACATGGACCGATATAATATATAGCACAACATTTCCAACATAGTAGAGTCGCACTTGATATATTTGTTTGTACAACAACCAAAAGACTACAAGTTCTTGAACTATGTCCCACACCCCGGGACTAGGAAAATAATAAAAGCTAATATAATACCAGTCTATGTCTAGGCTCCTCCAGGCTCTCCCCTCAGGCGGCGTATCTCACGATCCATCGCAACCACGATCTCCTCTAGGTGCTGGACTCGTAACTGAAAAGAAGCATCTCTGCGCTCCAACACGACTAACCTCTCTCGGATCAATGCCAACTGGTCTACCTGCTCCCACTGAGTCTCCTGTGTCGCCTGAGCTCTATCTCGAATCTCAGGTAGCTCATCCCTAAGTAGATCAATCTGCTCCTGGTGCCTCAACTGTCGTGCCTCGAGTCCACGGTAAGACACATCAATACTAACTCTGCCCTGAATCAAATCCTCAACCTGCTCCTCGACAGCCTCAAGTCGAGTAGTGATAATCTCATCAACTCTATACCCCAAACTATCAACTTGCTCCTGCTGAGCCCCTAACTGATCCCCTAATGTAACGGCTGTAGGATCCCTAGCTGCAGCCGCTCTCGAACTCTCACCTATGTGGTATACTGGTGGTGGTGAAAGGTCAGTAGTCTCGGTAGTAGGTGAATCTGGGGTGGTAAGCCTTGCACGCTTCCTGAGCGGCAAGAGTGAGGTAGGTATAGGAGTGGTAGTGGGTATGGCTGGTGGTGGTGGTGTAGGCCCAGTAGGACTAGGGAGGGTCCTATAAGTAGATGTAGCTGGGCGAACACTCTTCCTAGCAATACGAATGATGTTACTACTAGGAAACATAAGTCTCGGTTCTGAAGAAGTAGTAGTAGTAGGTGATGGTATGTCAGTGGGTACAGTAGGATGGACATGAGGAGTAGGAGCCGTCTCCTCCTCCTCGAAAGGCTCGGTGTCATCATCTGACGCCAAAAGTGGCAACTCAGGTGCAGGAGAAACAAGTGGTGAAACAGCAGTGGAGGACACAGAGCCCTCATCATCAGAGTCTGATATAGTGTAAAGTATGACAGTGTTTGGATTCGAAGACATGTCTCTGTGATAATCAAGGTGAAATAAAAATAAGTAACTCGTAAAATGGAATCACCTGAAATAAGTAAATATGCACTTATGATGAAATGATGATATGCTATGATGGTGTGGTTATAGTCTAGGGTCCATGATGCATCCTAGTTCGCTATAACCTTGGCTCTGGTACCAATCTGTCACACCCCCAAAATACCTGAATGGCAGCGGAATGGAATGCCTGAGGGTGTAACGGTCATAGCACACAAACAAGGATATATTGAACGACCTAAAGTGTCGTTTGGAAAAATACATCGTTTGATTCATTCAAAATATTCAAAGTTATAAAACTTAGGTCCCAAAAGTTGGAAAAGGTTTAAGGAAATAATTTAGTACAATCAAACGATAGTTCATAAGTGCATGAAATCCAAAAAGAGACGCGTCATCCTTGATACACAAAATGACTCCATGCATGCCATGAGAATATGCCTTAGTTACCTGAGAAATACATTGCAAAAACGGTCAACATAAAGTTGGTGAATAATCATAGGTTTGTAATTAAATCGTATGTACATAAACCACAAGTAATAAGTAAACCGACAAGAATGTCAAAAATGCTACATTGGCTCTTAAGCTCATGACCCCGAAGCTAGACTTTGTAATGGCCCCACCAGAGTGTTTACCAGACACTCAGTTTGTTAAGACATGAAATGCATTCGTCCCGTTGGAGCAACCCAAACACGAATGGAGGCGTCACCCTCGATAGATCTATCCACTCACTCTCGCTTAGCAAAATAACTAACGATCCATGATATATAAGGGGGCTTAACTTGGTAATAAGGCAACTTAAGCAATGTATGGAATTTGTAATACTTGGGCATGTACAAAAATAATTGTGCAATGTATTCTCCCCCGTGGGATTTGAAATCAAATAAGTAATTAAAACGGGGCTATGAAGACTTACCTCGAAAGGATGGTACAAAGATGTAAAAGTAGTCGGGACAATGAGGCGCGAACACTAGCCGCAACCTAAATGAAAAATCGCGATCTAATTTAGATCAAGCCGTAATGTAATGAATGCACATGCACATGATACCTATACCACTCGTAATTTAGAAATACTAGTTATCGTCATAGTAAAATAGTTTCCATACTTAGGAAAAATAAGTCCATATATAGAAGTATATAACTTGTCGTATTATCTCGTACGAAAATGTTAGCGTTAAATTCCTCGTATCGAAAACCTTAAAATAACGTCGTTAAGTCGTATAAATGTTCTCTTGGGTCATACGTATTCATTTGTTAAAAATATAGTCCTTAGTAACATTTCTAGAAAATATACCATTTAGTGCGTAAGTTATTATTTTTATTTGTGACCATATATATATATATATATATATATATATATATATATATATATATATATATATATATATATATATAGTTTTGACGATGTTAAAACGGGTATAACTTGGTCATTTTAAGCTCATTTTCCTTGTTCTTTATATCCACGGATTCGTTTTTGTATATACTAATATATTTTTGATAACTCGGCTCCTCTAGGTTACGTTTAACACCTCTTTTTGCCCGTTGAAAACTGCCGAACAGCATGCAGTTTTTATAAAAAATAGTTTTCGTCGTTAAATTTGCAAAAATCATATCTCCTTCGTTATAAGCTCGTTTTAATCCGTTCTTTCGCCTAAAGTTTCGTTTTTGAAAGTATTTTCTAAATCTTTGGTCAAAAATTAACCACCATCTACTGATTTTCCCACGAATCAAAAATAGGGACAGTAGGTATTTCTATTGTTTCAAAAATCATTTCTAGGGTTCTAATCTAGTTCTATCTTCAATCAAACCACTTTCAATCACCACAAAACTAGTCTAGTCCTGCCATACACCTTCTTAGGGTGTCATGGGTCCTTAAACATCATCAATCCACTAGGTCTAACAAGGGTTTCTCATGTGTTCATTTCTACGGCTCAAAGTTAAATATGTACAAAATAGAGTGGTATAAACCATTATATGCATGAGTTCTTGTAAGAAAAGTATATAACCATAGTAATAACTTGTAAAAATCATAAAAATGAGTTTGTTAACTTACTTGAAGGTTTAGGGAGTTTGGATGATGAAAAACCTACTAATCCTTGAGTTTCTATTTCAAAACTCCAACAAGGATGACTAAGTGAACAAGTTTACACCTAGATCTTGGAAAATTTGTTATTCTTGCTTCTTGATCACCCTAGGTCGATTTACACCAAAGAGAAAATGAGAGAAAAACTTTTTACTTGCACATTGAATGATAATTGTGAGAAAATGGATGAAAAGGTTTAATATATACTTAGGAGACAAAAGTTAGGTTTGCATTTAAGTGAGTTGGTGAAGTTTTAGATTATTAGGACCAAGGGGGGGGGGGGGGGGGGGTTGGCCGGCCCAAAAAGGAGGGAAAGGGGGGGGGGATGTCTTGGGTTTTATTTAAAAAGTTAGTGGTAATATGACGTAATGTTAGTTTTAGGTTTTATCGGGTACCGGGTTTGTTAGAAATAAATTTTATTGAAGTTATTCGGGACATAATAAAGTCGTAAAAATTGTAAAAATATGTCGGGTACAAGTATGGAGAGTTCGGGTGATTATTGTTAAATTTTTATGAAAACCGTCGTTATTAAATTAGACGTACGATACGTAATAAATAAATTTCCAAATTACCGGGTAAATTAATATTATAATTTTTATATTATTAAAATGAGTATAAAAATATATTGGGATAATAGTCGGGAGTGTCGGACATGCTAGTCACATTTATAGTTCGCGTATTAGTGTTTATTCAAAATAAACATACGTAAATCGTTAATTATACCAAAAGTATTAATTTAATTATCCTACGAGTGGAATAGCATGCAAGTGCCCTAATGATGATATGCAGACTATTTCTAGTCCGTATGAAATGTCCCTGATAATAATGCATGAATTCGCTCCTGAACCAATATGGTTACGCGAATTTGAACACTCGTAAACTAAATTTACGATGCCATGAGTAATGCACGTGAATAGTGGTTTCCTCTCGGAAATGAATAGTGTCAAGTGAATAGTAAAATTTCTAAATGTTTCTCGGAATGTCAAATTGACCTCAAAAACGATGAATAGTGATCAGTGAATAGTAATTTGTGAATAGTAGAATGTCGAAGTTCGGAAAAATGACCTGAAATTGTGGGTTGTGACATCAACAGCCGCCTTTGGCATTACATATCCATAATCAGATGCTAAGTTAAGAGTTTCACAAAACCCTAACACCAACAGTACAAGTAGCATGATCCTCCAATCATCTTGTTTATCAAAACAGCAGTTACTAATTTGTTTTAAAGGACCATCTACAGTGGAAACAATCTAAGCAACAGTGGAAACGATTAACTGCAGCAGTGGAAACTTTTTAGGCAGCAGTGGTAACATGAAGTGTAGCAGTGGGAATAATATAAAGAGCAGCGGTAAATGTGTACTACCAGTGGAAACCATGAAGTCGAGCAGTTGTAACGATTACTACTAGCAGTGGTAACGTGTCTTCTTCAACAAGCTAGCATTGGAAACTATCGACATAAGCAGTGGTAACTTTTGCATTCATTGTACCTTCTTTTCTTCTCCTAATTCTCATAATCCCACAGATCACAAAAACATCAACAAGTCTCCATTGACCCATGTTTGATTATAAGTCGGTGCACATGTAAATACCATAATCCATACGAACTAATATTCATGTATAAGCCAATTATAATGTACCGTCCCATGTGATGCACTTCTTCAACCAATGATTAACGAATTGTACAGGTCCACCAGCCCTTCTCTCTACAAGAACAATAGTGACAATACATGATCAATTTAAAAATTGCACTTCACCGCACCCCATGTGATCGTCTACTATCAAAAACTTGGTACTAGGTTAATAAAAACCATATGTAGAAAGCGACACAACAGCCATGACTTTGATGTAACCATGTGATATCCTTGTCCCACAACTGCTGTCCATGATGGTGAACCTTGAGATCAGACACAAGTATACTTGTATACAATTTAGGAAACCAAATCAGATCTTGTATCCAATACACACGACGACACCAATTCTCAACAGTCCCATGTTTAATTAATACAACAGATCCATTCACTTTGAAAAAGACAACACAGCAGCTATAACATCACGTAGTAAACAAGTATCCATGTCGAAAATGACATATCAGTGATCAATAAACAATGTACCTTGTGACAAATACCAGCAGTCACATGAATTTAGGGTTTGCTTCAAATAAGAACGTGATCAGGTAAACCCTAAGAACAAATCGACTATATCTTGTCCAAAACTTGCTGATCTTGCAAGGATAATGAACACCGAGCAACATAGAAACAACTTCCATAATGATTTAACACGAATAGAACACAAATTTATGAAGTTGAATCATGAAAACCCTAAAAATTCGAAACTATATACCTCTCAATGCAGCAGTTTTCGAGAATTTTTATCTTTTTATTGGTAGCTCAGATTGAAGATCCCTCTAGTAGAAATCTTCATTGATATGTAGAGAAGCTCCAGTAAAACTTTCAGCCCGATCCAACGGTTAACGAAGGAGATATTGCTGTTTGAAAACAGCCCTGCAGTGATATACAAAAATTTCTAGATTCGATTTTTTTTTGTTTTCTTCGTTCTTCAACAAACCAAACCTTGTTTAATCCCACGATCATGAGCCCCTTGTCTCTGATACCATATGTTGAGATCATTTTAGCTCGAGGTTGGTTAGACCTCATCTAGGGATTACACAATAATAATGATTAATAACACGATACGCAGCGGAATAAACAAAACATCATTATTATTGCTACAAGGTTTCTCGTCATCATCTCTACTCTAACATACACCAACAGCCCCAATGCTATGTGATCAAGTGTAGCACGGTTACACTCTAACAGGAATCATATCGATCCTTAGGGCTAAACAAACTACCCTAGGTGTTTTCCCATAAAACACCTGTACATACACTTTTCCAGGAGGTTTACATTGTGACACACACAATAATATACGCCCCATATCCTCTTTATATAATAGAGGATTAGGGTTACAAAGGAATAAATAAATAATATAAAATATTTGCTGTAATCTTTTATTTCATTGAAGTTTCATCCTTTGTCTTTGATTGGCTCCAAATGGTCAGTCCAAATCAACCAATATGAATGGTCAACAAGGTCAGACTTCCTGTGCCAATGCTCCGTGGAATACAGTGTTTCCCCGGGTCGTTATGTCCCGATGAGGTGTGATGGTATCAAAACGGGCTTGTGATGGGGTGAATTTGGACAGAAAAGGGTTGTGATCGATTACACTAAGGTAATTTGAAAGGAAATAGCTTAAATAAGCTATATTAACAAGATTGTGAAATCAGATAACCCATAAATGTTTAAAACTTAAAAACGCATACGTTTGATTTAACTTTACGTAAACGTACAAAATAAAACGCGAGTTTTAAGAAATAAAATACCTACGGATATGAAAATTATATTTTTACAATCCTAATGAAATAAGAAAATTTTTGGAAAAAGAAAAATAATTTTTACACTATTTAATTAATTATTATTAATTAAATACTAATTACTAATTACTTTTTAATTATTTAAATTACACTAAAATACAAATAATTAGGATTTTAACTTAGAAAAATAAAATTTTAATTTGGAAAAATCTAAAATAATATAAAAATAATTTTAAAACAGAAAATATATTTTTTAGACTTTTTAAATAATTATTATTTATTAAAAACAAATTATTAATTAATTTAAACTAATTAAAATTAAGAAAAATAGCAAATGAACAGTGAAAAATATGAAACTTTTTCTAAAATTATTTAATAACTACAGGAACCTAGGAAAATTATAAAAATGAAATTTGCTTTTGCAAAAAGCTGAAAATAAGCCAAATGGCTTAAATAGAAGCTACCACTTTAGGTATTTTTGTCTTTTTTGGGATTTGCTTTTTCAAAACTACTTAAATACTTAAAATACCAAACTTTAATGAAGTGACTTGGAATGGATCTAAAAAATAAGCACTTTGGGAACCAAAGTGCTTAACAGTTAGAGTACAAAGCTTATTAGGACTTTCGTGTTTTTGAAAAAGCTAAAAAAAGCTACCACATGGATAAATAAGCTAAAACAGACAGAGACTAACATGAAATGAACCAAAAAGAACAGATAAGCACAAGAAATAAGCTAGGATAAGCAAATAAGCACTTGGCTAAAAGCTGAACACCAAACAGGCCAAATTGGCCTACTACCAGGCCTTGTGGGGCCCACAAGGGTGAACTAGGGTCCAAAGTAAAAGCTAATCCTAAAAGCTGAGCTTAAGGGCTTTCTAAAAAGCCAAGGTTCAACCCATGGGTCCCACTAATAAGCACTAGGGGAAGGCATGAACTTGGGGTTGTTATGCTGAGTACTCAGCATAAAGCATGAAATGGGACAACTTTAAAACTACTAGCAACCTTATCAAATAAGCTCTAAACCAGAAAATAAGCCCTGACCCTTGGAGATGGGCTTATTGGCTTTCTAAAAAGCCAATAACCAAAAGGTGGGGCCCACTAATGAATACTCTAAGGGCTAATGAAAATGGGCAAAAATTCTGGGTGCCCTGGTGCAGGGCATGACTATGGCCTGCAGGCTTGTTTGAGCAACCAAATAAGCCAATAAGAAAAATCATAAAAATAAGCCAATGTTGGGAATCAAAAGCTAAGGTGGTATACTATAACTCATAAAACTTTCAAGCCCTAATTCTTAACCCAAAAATCATGAAAATTCCCACAAAAAGTGGATTTCTGCCTAAACTTGAAATTTGACTTTTTGATATTTATGAGCTATGTTGACTTACATGAGTTTCTAATGATCCCTACTTACTGATTATGGTATTTTAAGTTGAAATGAAACTAAATTAGGATATCCTAACTACTTATGAATGGATTAGATGAGATAGTGGTTTAAAAATCCTAACAGAAAACTAATTTGGTAACATTAAAGGTCATTTTAACTTTCTAACTAAAGAACCCTGAATTTTATTGCTCCTCCCTGATACACTAACCTAATTTGAGTCACCAAGACCTAAAACAACCACAAGCACAACCCTGAACTCAGGGCAACAGGTTAAACCAAACACCCTTTAAGAAACTGTTTAGGCAACTAAATGGCGCAATGGAAGGTTTTAAGCCATGAAATCCATCATTGAGCTCATACTAACCAATGATGAACCTAAGTAATCAGGAATCAATAACAAAGGACCACCATAACTTCCAATAACAAAATATGAAGATTTGTACTTAAAATTAAAATGGAGACTTACAATGAACCTTGTGCTCAAAACCAAGAGCAGAACACTCACTTTTGACCTAATATCTCCCTGAGACTCTAAACTATATTCCAACTGCTTCTCCTATTCTTTTTCTTCTTTTTGATTTTCTTACTAATTATTTGGAATTTTGAGTTTATTTAAGATTTTTCATGAAACTGAATGAAATTTGATTCCAATGCTTCAAATACTGAACAGAGCTTATAAACAAGCTTTGGTGAGCATAAGCAAACAATAAGCAACAACTATTCACAATTTCAAATGAAAATGGAATTTTTACTTGAGAATTCTAAAAAGTGAATTATAAGAAGAAAACTTGAAATTGAAATAACAAAAAGTTCACAATACACTAGGAGATCAGATTACAAGCTTCTTTAACTGAAAATTATAACCGAAAAGCTAAAATTACATTAAATCGACACTAAACTAAGTTAACTAACTATCCTACACTAACTAATGCTTCTCTTTCCTTCTTTTCTCACTTTTATAGACTGAGGAGTGTTTCTCACACTTTCCCACTTCCTTGTGAGCCGTTGGATGGCTTCAAAATGATCTCAGCCCTTGAAAGGGTTTTTGGCGGAAAAACGGGGAAAGTGCAATTGGGTGGGGGTTGGTTTGGCAGGTGAGATTATTAATTGAAGGGTGAGTTATTAGTGGATGAGGGGGGAACATGATTGGAGAAGGTGAGGGAATTGTGGAGTTGGAGGGGGACACAGTAGCAGGAAATGGGGGGAAAGGGATGGTTGAACAGTGGTGAGTGTTGGGGGTCTGACCGTGGGTTTTGACCGGGGTGTTTTTATTATTAAAATGGGATAGGGGTTGGTCTTGTGAGGGAAATGGACTTGGGGTGGTAGTGGATCAGGTTTTGGGTTTGGTTGGATTTGGAATTGGATTATAGTAACAGAAGGGTCCATTTGGTTTATTAAAGCACAAGGACCAATTTTCTAATTACTGAAAATAGGAGGGGCTGAAATGTAACTTTCCCAAAGTCGTCACAAGGGTTATTTTTGCCATTTATGAATAATCCAGGGATTGTAAATGTAATTTTTCACTTTTGGTCCTTCAAGGACTAAAACTGCCAAATGTTGAAACTTGAGGGACCAAAATGAAATTTCTTCAAACTTTTATTCCAAGGACTAAATTTGACAAATTGTGACTTTCCAAGGACCAAAGTTTACTTTCCCTCCAAAATATTCCACCAGGGACCAATTCTGCCATTTTCTGAAAGTTCAGGGACTGTTTCTGCCAATTATGCAAACTTTGCTCATTTTTTGTCTGTTTTCAATCCTTTTATACCTGAAACACATAAAAATACAATCCAAGGATATTTGCAGTATAATTGGGCATATTTGGGTGTTTTCTGTATTTTTACAGTCAAATATGAGAACAAAATGATGAGTATTTGCACACTCATCAATCCCCCACACTTAACTATTGCTAGTCCCTAGCATTCCAATCATATGAAGTAATGAAAGGACCAAAAAAAATATTAAGTATACCCCGTTTCAACTTTTTATTTAATGCGAGACATGTAAACTAAAACGAAAGTAAACAAAATGCTTGATTTTCAAAAACGGTATTATGGAACGGGATTCACGCAAACTGGGTGTCTCCAGGGAATTGTAATCGTCATTCTCATTTTTATACTCCCAACTAAGTTCAAAAACCCTTGCGCAAATGTTTTTTGTAAAATGCTAACACTACTTATATTAATAATTTGTGTGAGACAAGTCTTAACTTTTTACTCCCGCAATTTATAAAGTTTAGGCGCCTGTGCTTATTTTCAAAAGTTTGACCACCAAAAATAGGAGATCATTATGGTTGTCATTTATTTAAGCCCAATCCTAACTCACCGGGAACCTTAGAAATTTAAGAATCAAAAAGAGCCTTTTCCATGTAACGGCTTTCTGTTGGGATATAAAGATTAAAGTACTTCTGTATTTCAAAGTACTGCTGTGTCAAAGTGCTGCTTGAAGATCAAAGTCAAACATGGTCAAAGTACTGCTAGATATTGAAGATTATTCAAAGTACTTCGAAGAGAACAAGGACTTAAGTGCAGTATTGATTAAAGGATTATTATGTAATATTGTATGAATATTCTAGAATTAGTTAGGGATAATTACTTGTCGTTCAAGTATTGTAAACCGACTTAAGGATATCCTTGTGTCTATAAAAGGAGCCTTAAGAGGTATTAGTCGTATGAGTTTTTATGAGTTAAGAATACAAGTTAGAGAAGTCGATATTAGTCAAGTTAGGGATTGTTAGTGAATCTGCGTAATCAAGCAGGTTCAAGTTTGGTTTAATATAAAAGTTCTTCTTAAGCTTTGTGTTAGTAGATTCCACATACTTTACAAGGTTAATACGGTGTTTCAATATTAATAGTGTTGAGTTTACTCAATATTGTTAAACTTTACAAGCTACAACGCAGTTTGGTCAGAGTATATCAATCCAACAAGTGGTATCAGAGCTTGTGTTGGAAACTCTGATTAAGAAGAAAACCTTTTAAACCGATTCTACTACAAACCCTTCAAGATGTCGACAGATGCTGCACCTGCTCCATCCATCACTGCTGTTAGAATTCCTATTGTCAAAAAAGGAGAATATGATTTATAGGCCATGAAGATGAGGCAGTACATTGCCATCATAGACCATGCTTTATGGGATGTGATTGTCAATGGCAATATGGTACTTGATGAACCAGTAGAGCTCCCAGGACAACCTAAACCACCTACACCAACCATCCCAGCAGCTGCAAAGAGAAATCAAGACAAAGCTCTCAACATATTACTGTCTGCTATTCCTGATGGACACCTATTGAAGTTTCATGATGCTCAGGATGCAAAACAATTATAGGCTGCAATTAAGAAAAAGTTTGGAGGTAATGATGCTTCCAAGAAGATGCACATGAACTTGTTGAAGCAACAATTTGAAACTTTCACTGTTGGTGAAAGAGAAGGTCTTGATTCTGCTTATGAGAGATTCCAAAATCTTCTGAGTATGATAGAACTATATGGAGCTAAGGCATCAGTTGAAGATGCTAACTTGAAGTTCTTGAGAAGCTTACCATCCACATGGCATGTAGTTGCTACTATGATCAGAGGACAACCAGGTTTAGACACAATGGACTTTGATGATCTCTACAACAATCTGAAGGTGTATGAGCATGAGATGAATGGTACTACAGGATCAAGCACACATCAGAAACCCCAAAACATTGCTTTTGTATCTTCTGAAAACATAAGCAGTACTTCCAATAAAGGTACTGCTTATCCTGTCCAAAGTACTGTGACTGAAACTCAGCTTCCATGTACAACTATGGTCACTACCACTTCATCACCATCAAAAACCCCCACCTCAGATGATGTTTTATGTTCATTCTTTGCTCAACAAGCAACTCTACCTGTAACCTATCAAGAAGATGTCTTGCAAATTGATGATGATGCTATGGAAGATATTGATATCAGATGGCAAGTTGCCATGATCACTTCAAGGATCAAAAAGTTTATGAATAAAATAGGAAGAGGCATTAATTTCACAGCTAAGCAGGGAATAACATTTGATAAGTCCAAAATTGAGTGCTTCAATTGTCAAAGGACTGGTCAGTTTGCAAGGGAATGCAAATTTGCAAAGTATCAAGCAAACAAAATGATTGAACAGCCCAAGACTGAAAGAAAAGAGGTTCCCATTACTGAATCAAAACCAAAAGCTTTGGTTGCTCAAGAGAATCTATCAGAGATTGATTGGTCCAATGAGTTTGATGAAGAACCTATAACCTACTCTATGGTTGCATTGGAAGATTGGAGCACAGCTTTTGATGAAGAACCTGGATATGCTGCTTTGGAGTCAAGAGATGGTCTAGGAAGCTTTGATTGGAGCATGGAATTTGAAGAAGATCCTGTTCAGCTTGCTATGGTAGCTACTTCACCAAGTTCATCCACTATCTCTGAGGTATGCTCTAAGTGTAATGATATGTATCAAAAGTTACTTAGTGAATATGTAACTGAAAGAGATAAATTTCAAAGGGCTAGGTCTGAGATAGCTGGTTACCAATTGACATTAGAGTCAATGGAAGCCAAGATAATAACTCATGAAAACAATGAAGTAGCATGGGCTGAAAGATATAAGCAACAAGAGTACCAAGTAAAGTTGAGTGAATGGAAACTAGGATCTAAGGTGTCTGAGCTAGAGAAAGTTACTAATGAGAGGAATAAGTTGTTAGAAAAACTTGCTGTTTGGAATGAATCAGGTCTGTCACATGTTACCTTTGTTGAAAAACAAAGAACATCAAACATTAAAACTGGCCTAGGTTATGATAATGATAGCACAGAAGGTATTCCATTTAAGAGTAAGGAACTAAATCTTTCAGAAGATACCTCAACTAGTAATGAAGAATTCATAAGTTTAGAAGAAAACACATCTAGTGATGAGGAATCCCCTAGTCCAACACCTCCTGAATATAAGAATGACAAGGGATACAATGCAGTTCCTAACCCCCCCTGGTAGTTTTCAACCACCTAGGAGAGATGTTTCTCATTTTGGAGTAGACAATTTAGAGTTTAGGAAAAAGCTTAAAGGTCAATCTAATTCTGAGTCATCAGGGGATGATGTTGAGAAACCTAGGGTTGATGAGAAAAGGTTTTCAAAACAAGCAGTACCTTTAAACAGTTCTCAAAGTACTGCTGATCACTCAGCAGTGCCTCCAAGAAAATATTTTCAAAATACTGCTACTTTTAGAAAACCTTTTGGAAAAGGATTTGGGAATATTGGTCCAAAGGTATGTTATGTATGTTATAGTCCTCACCATTTGATTAAGGACTGTGATTATCACTCAGAATACTTAAGCAAATACCCAAAGACCAGATCTGCAAATCAAAGTCATAGAGAAAATAAGTCAAGGGAGAACAAACCAGTTTGGAATTACACAAATAGGGTTAACCATAGTAATTTCTCAAAAGACTATAGGTACCCTCATCAGAAAAGACCATTCTCCAAACCCACAGTACCTTCTCAAAGTACTGTTAGGAAGTTCCCTAATCAAGGTACTGCTATCAAAAACTCAAGTGTAAGACCTAGGAGATTCAATTACTACAAACCTAGAAGGCCTTACAACACAAGAAAAGATGCTAGAACACAGAACCCAACTCCAAAAGTTACAACTAAATGGGTTAAGAAAGAAAGTACTACTGGGGAAGAACCAGTACTTTCAGAAGATAAGGGTGAAAAAGGGAGTATTGATAAGAATCAACCAAAAGTTTTGGCAACAAAAACATTAATTCTTGATCATGTTTTCAAAGAAAGTGGTGATTACATACTCAAAGAATTTGAGTATGTCACTCCACAAGGGGAACACAAGTCAGTAATGGCTTGGGTTCCTAAAAGAAACTAACCTTTTTCATGTGTATGCAGGGCAACCCAGAAAAGGAGCTTAAAGATCATCTTATTGTTGATAGTGGTTGCTCTGGAAGTATGACAGGAGAAAAGGAGCTCTTGTCAGATTTTAAAGCTTATTTTGGAGGAAAAGTTGCATTTGGGAATGATCCTGATGGAGGAAGAATCACTGGCAAAGGAACTATTAAGGCTGGAAACATTGATTTTGAGAATGTTAGATATGTGAAGGAGCTTAAATTCAATCTTTTGTCAGTCTCTCAGATCTGTGACAAGAAGTATCATGTGTTATTCTTTGACACAGAATGTCTTATACTCTCTCCTGAGTTTAATTTAGAAGATAGAAACTTGGTGATGCTGAGAGCACCAAGAACTAATGATGTGTACAGCATAGACTTGAAGAACATCAATTCTGCTGAAAGAGCAACATGCTTGATTGCAAGGGCAATAATGGAGGAAGCACATCAATGGCACAGAAGATTAGGCCATGTGAATTTCAAGAACATCAACAAGCTGGTCAAAGGAAATTTAGTTAGAGTTTTACCTTCTAAAACATTCAAGAATGATCACTCATGTCTAGCTTGCAAAAAAGGTAAACTACACAAGGCTTCATGTAAGAAGATTGAATAGAAAACCATCAGAGAGCCTTTGGAATTGCTGCATATGGATCTGTTTGGACCTGTTTCAGTTGTTAGTTTGAATAAGAAGAAGTACTGTTTGGTTGTGACAGATGACTGTAGCAGATTTAGTTGGGTCTTTTTCTTATGCTTCAAAGATGAAACTTTTGATGCTATTCATGATCTTATAATAGCACTTGAAAATTAGTTAAGACTCAAGGTTAGAGGCAATAGCTGTGATAATGGGACTGAATTCAAGAATCAGCTAATGGATTACTTTTGTGCCAAGAAAGGAATTAAAAGAGAATTCAGTATTTCCAGAACTCCTCAGCAAAATGGAGTTGCAGAAAGAAAGAATAGAACTCTAATAGAAGCAGCAAGGACAATGCTTGCAGACTCCCAACTACCTGTTCCATTTTGGGCTGAGGCTGTAAGTGCTGCTTGTTATGTGTTGAACAGAGTATCAGTGACAAAACCTCAAATGAAGACACCTTATGAGTTACTCATGGGAAAGAAGCCTAGCATCAAATTTATGAAACCTTTTGGATGTCCCATGACTATTTTGAACATTGCTGATAATTTGGGCAAATTTGATGGGAAGTCAGATGAAGGATACTTATTGGGCTATTGTACCAATAGCAAAAGAAACACAGTACATTGTTCATGATGTTAACATAAGATCTGAAGATGATTCTGATAATGCACCCAATGATGAGAAGAAAAGTACTGCTGAGCCTCAAAGTACTGTTGATCCTCAAAGTACTGTTGCTCCTCAAAGTACTGCTCCACCAAAAACCACAGTATCTGATGAAGACCAAGCCATCCAAGATGAACTTAATAGGATGCTTATTCAAGAAACAATTGCTAAGTCCTATGAAGATGATCAAAGGAGAGCTTATGAAGCAGAAAAGAAGAAGGCTAAAGGCAACGACAGTACCTTACCCCAAAGTACTGCTGATCCATTTGAAAGTACTTTTCAACCTTTATATACTTCAAATTGGATCAATGCTGATGATTTGAATGATCCAAACATGCTTGCCTTAGAAGATACTGATGATGAATTGGAACAAGAAGGCATTTTCTCAGATTCTAATGAAGATCCAGATTTCACTAATTTGGAAGATAATCTTGAAGTCTCACCAACTCCTACTCTAAGAATTCACAAAGATCATCCTGTTAGCAAGATAATTGGACCTTATGATTTAGGAGTGCTCACAAGAACTAAAGCTAAGAATATGTCTCAACAACATACTTCTTTACTTAGCTTTATTTACAAGCAAAACAGGGTGAATCACAAGGATCAGAAATTATGTTTATTTGCTTGCTTTCTGTCTCAAGAAGAACCTAAGACAATAAAACAAGCATTAGCCAAGGAGAGCTGGGTTGAAGCTATGCAAGAAGAACTCTTACAGTTTAAACTTCAAGAAGTATGGGTATTATGTGATTTACTTGATGGTAAGAGACTGATTCGAACAAAATGGGTCTACAGAGTTAAAAGAGATGAAAGAGGGAATGTAATTAAGAATAAAGCAAGGTTAGTAGCTCAAGGATATAGACAGGAAGAAGGAGTAGACTATGATGAAGTATTTGCTCCTGTAGCAAGGATTGGAGCCATATGGATATTTTTGGCTTTTGCATCTTATATGGGATTTCCTGTCTATCAGATGGATGTTAAAAGTGCTTTTCTATATGGCACTATCACAGAGGAAGTTTATGTTAAACAACCTCCTGGCTTTGAATATCCTACACATCCAAACAAAGTCTACAAGGTTATCAAGGCTCTGTATTGCCTTCATCAAGCCCCTAGAGCATGGTATGAGAGACTCTCCAATTTTCTATTGCAACACGGTTACAGGAGAGGTGCTATTGACAAGACTTTGTTTATCAAGAGAGATAAGAAGGATATCATGCTTGTCTAAGTTTATGTAGATGATATTATTTTTGGTGCTTCTAAGCAATCTATGGTGAAGGAATTTAAAGATCTTATGCAAAAAGAATTTCAGATGAGTTCAATGGGAGAATTAACATTCTTCTTGGGACTTCAAGTGCAACAATCAAGCAGTGGAATCTTTATAAGTCAAGATAAGTATGTTGCAGACATTCTTAAGAGATTTAACTTCACAACTGTCAAGCCAGTATCCACACCTGTTGATTCTAACAAGCCTTTGGGAAAAGATGAAGAAGGAGAAGATGTTGATGTCAAATTATACAGGTCTATGATTGGATGTCTAATGTACTTAACTGCATCTAGGCCTGACATTACTTTTGCTGTTTGTTTATGTGCAAGACATCAAGTTCAACCCAAGGTATCACATTTGAATGTTGTCAAAAGGATCTTTAGGTACCTTAGGCAACAACCTAAGCTAGGATTGTGGTATCCTAGGGAGTCCCCTTTTCATCTACAAGCCTTTTCAGATAGTGATTATGCTGGAGATAACTTTGACAGAAGATCCACAACTGGAGGGTGTCAGTATCTTGGAAGTAAATTAGTCTCATGGCAATGCAAAAAGCAAACAATTGCAGCAACATCTTCCACAGAAGCAGAGTATGTAGCTGCTGCAAGTTGTTGTGCACAAGTACTTTGGTTGCAAAATCAGCTTTTGGATTATGGATTCAACTTCAAGAACACTCCTATCAATATTGATAATGAGGGTACAATTTGTATTGTGAAGAATCCAGTCTATCATTTCAAAACCAAGCACATTCAAATCAGACATCATTTTATCAGAGATTGCTATGAGCATAGGCTTATCAATGTGGTTAAAGTTCATACAGATGATAATGTAGCAGATCTACTCACAAAGGGCTTTGATGTTTCAAGATTTACCTTTTTAGTTGTGAGTATTGGTATGATTAATAATTAAGCTATTTTTTAGGGGAGGCATTAGTAGTTAGTCATTCATTTGAGGGGAGGCTACATGTCTCATTCAAAAGAAAAGATTTTTATTCATTATTATTCAGAGGATACATTCATAAGTCTAAGAGATACATGACACATACACAACCAACATAAACAGAATACTACCACAAACATCCTACACCCCACCTACCTATCCTACGCAATACATCCCTACTCTAATGGCCTTTTTCCTTTACCCTCATAGCTTTGCTTTCCTTTTTGAGCAGTCTTTCTTTTGTCATCAAAAGAAGCTTGCTTCCTTGGGCAAGTGACTCCTCCTAAACTAACCAGTCAACCGGGTGCGGTCAATAGGTCAACCCAGTAGAAAGTGCAAGATAACCGGTGAAGAATAGGGTTTCCCTGGGTCGTTATGTCCCGACGAGGTGTGGATTGTAATCAAAACGGTTTTGTGATCGGGTGAATTTAGACAGGAAAAGGGTTTGTGTGTGATTAAACTAAGGAATATACAAGGAAATAACTTAAATAAGCTATATAAACAAGACTAGAAGCTAGGAAAAACCAGAAACGTTTAAAACCTAAAACGCTTACGTTCACGTTTAAATAAAACGTAAACGTACAAAATAAAAAGTGAAAACTGAAATCTGAAAACCCCCAGGGAGTGAAAATGACTTTTTTACAAACTAAAAGATAAAAGAAAATTTTTAGAAAAAGAAAATAAATTTTAACACTAATTAATTATTTAATATTAATTAATTACTAATTATTACTAATTATTAATATTTAAAACACTTAAATACAATATAATATTAATTAAATACTAAAAAGGTGAAAATAAAATTTCTAAAATTATAAAATAACTAAAAATAAGTTTTAAAATTAAAAATAAGTATTTTTGTCTTTTTGTGGTTTTTCTATTAATTAAGTACTAATTAATTACTAATTACCTAATTAAACTATTTTAAATTAAGAAAAATAGCAAATGAACAATAAAAATTACAAGAAAATTTCTAAAATTATTTTACATCTTATAAAAGCTAGAAAAAATATAAAAACTAGGTTTTACTTAATAAAAACTAATTATGCTATTTAAAACTTAATATTAATTAATTATTAATAAAACTAAGATTAATTCTAATAAATACTAAATGATAAAATAAAAATCTGAGAAAATTATTATAAATACTTTAATATAAGAGGTAATTAATAAAAATATAAAAATGCCAAATACTTAATAAAAATATAAAAATTAAAATTAAAATTAAATAAAATTAAATAGAAACTATCACTTGAAATTACTTTGACTTTTCTGGATTTTCTTATTAGAAACTTGATTTACACCTAAAAGTAGAAACTTTTTGTAAAAACAAACTTTTTAAAACTTAATAATAAGCTGTATGAGAGCTTATTAGTGAGACAGTTGACTTTGGTCAACTGTCAAGGTAAAAAAGTGATGTAGGCAGCTAGGGGGCCCACAACGGTGAAATAAGATGAAAATAAGTTAAAAGGACCAAAATAAGGTGGGAGGAACAAGTACAAGGCCTGAATAAGCCAAATAAGCTGGATAAGCTAATCCAAAACCAAACTCTGAACTCAGTCAAGGGACAAGATTGGGTGCCCTTGCAGCCCAAGCAAATGGGGTCAAAACCTGCAAACAAGCCTAGGGACAAAGAGAAGAGCTTATTGGCTTTTCAAAAAGCCAATAAGCTCTCTGTGGGGCCCACTAATGAGTGCATGAGGGACCTTGGAAGTTGGGGGGTCTGAACTGCTTATCTGTGTGCAGGGGATGAACTCCCCCTGCAAGCTACTTTGGTCAGGTGTGGGAACCACAAAGAAAATCACAAAAATACATAAACCATGGAACCTCAAAGATGAACTGGTAGATTTTAAGTAGGAGCAAGTTTCACAGTTAGAAAGCAAACACAAAATTCAGAATAATTCAAGCTATATTTGCAAAAATATAAGAAAATGCACTTTTGACTATTTCTAAAAACTACTTAGTTTGACTTTATCCAACTTTTAATGATCCTACTTGACTGAGATAGTTGTATTAAGCTACAAAAAGTCTAAATTAAGCTACATAAACAGCTTATGCACAGATATGGGTGTGTTGTGGCTCTCAAATCTCAACAGTAAACAGTTTAAGCAACTTATGTGATGATTTTGACTTTCCAAGTTAAGAGTGCAATCTAGTTGACATACCTAGACCTAACATGACCTAACAATACTAATGGTGCAGAAAAACAAGCCAAGTAATGGCTTACACCAACAGAACAGTGCACAACCAAACACCCCTATATATGTAACTATGTTGGTTTTAAGTGGGTACAATGCCAATTCAGCCAATGCAAATACAAACAGATGATCACTAAGCTAGACTGAGATTAAATAAACACAAATCAACCAGAAATAAGCACTAAATCAGAACTAGAATAAACAATGAACACAAGACAATATATAAGCTGAGATTTTAAGTAAGATGAGACAAAGGGAATTCTGACCTCAGGACCATAACCTAACACTCATATGAGCTCAATATCAACCAACTAAAACCTATTTAACCCACAAAAACCATTTCTGAATCAGCTAAACCATCATATGTCCCATGTTTGACTTTTGTTGACTGGTACCATTTTTGAACTAAAATCTCTTTTAAACCTTCCAAAGCTTATGAAAGCTTATGAATCACCTTAAACATGCTTAATAGAACAGATTTGATAGCTTAGAAATCCAAAACAACAACTACAATTACCATAACCAAGCTTAAGAGAATTTGAGTAAAAATATTGCAATGACTGAAATGATAATGAAATTAGAAATTGATTATGAAAATAAGGTTTACATATACTGAGAATGAAGATCAAAACTAATTTAGACTAGAAATTACAACTAAAAATTAAACTAATCTAAATACGACACTAGACTATATCAAATTAACTACTACCCCTCATCTCTGGCCTCTTTCTTCACTTTATAGAATCCTAGCATCAATCTCTTTCTTTCCCATTCACTTTTGAGCCGTTGGATGGCTTTTACTTGATCTTGGCCGTTTAAAACATTTTTGGCGGGAAATATGGGATTGGCAGTTGTGGTGTTGGTGGGTGCATTAAATGAGGAGGGGGGATGTATGGGTGTAGGTGAGAAGAGTTATTGATAGTTGGTGAGGGTTTGGTGAAAAGTAGAGGAGGGGGAAACATGGAAGCGTGAAAGCTGGAGGTTAGGGGTGATGGGGTGTTGACTGTAGTCAACGACCAGTATTATCAAAGGGTGGAAGTGGGCCGGTTTTTATTTTTTTTGGGCTTGGTGGATCAGGGGTGTACATGGGCTGGGGATAAGGGTTGGATTGGATGGAATTTATAATAAGGGTCCATTTGGTATTTGTAACTTTTAATTCACAAGGACTAATATTGTAAAAACTGAAATTCCAAGGGGCTGTTTTGCCAAATCTCCAAAGTAACGATAAGGACCATACTTGCATAGTTTAAATATCCAAAACCATTTTTGCAATTTTTGTACTTTTCAAAATTCCCGGGGACCATTTTTGTAAAATTCCAAACTATGAGGACCAAATATGTAAATTTCACAAACTTTCATCCCAAGGACTAAAAATGATTTTTGTAACTTCCCAAGGATAAAAATTGATTTTCCTTTCAAAAATATCCCACCAGGGACCAATTCTGCCAAAATCTGAAACTCCATGGACCAAACTGTAAATTTCCAAAACTTTTCCAATTTTTCACCAAAGGACTAAATATGACAACTTATGCTTTCAAAAGGACCTTTGGTGATAATTTTCCATATTTTGAATGACTAGGGACTAATTTTGTAATTTTATGAAAGTTGGGGGACTGAAACTGCCAATTTTGCAAACTTTGTACGTTTTTCATCTATTTTTGCTCATTTTGCATCTAAAACATATAAAACACAATTTTGAAATATTTTCAGTATTTTGATGCATTTCTGAGTGTTTTTGTATGTTTTGCAGTTCAGATTTGACCAAAAATGATGAGTGTTTGAGCACTCATCAATCCCCCACACTAAACTATTGCTAGTCCCTAGCAATAACTGTTTTGAAAACTTGATGGATTTTAAACTCTTTACCAAAAGCCATCACTTCTGGAGTAGCCAGGTGTAAGAACTGTGGCACACCTGATAACCGTGTGATTTTGAGCAAACCACCAGCTGTCAACGGATTTGATTTGTCTTTACCAAGAGCCGTTTGCTCCTGGACTAGCCAACTCTTGATGGAATAGTCAACATCTTGGTGAGCTGATTACCAATTATGGATTTTCCACGGCCTTTACCACAAGCCATAATCTTGCGGGCTAGCCAACTCATTAGCTTTTGAGGATGATGGGGAGTTGAGGAACCATACAATTTTGGGCAAATTGCAAGCCGTAAATGGATTTGAGATGTCTTTACCAAGAGCCGTTTGCTCCTGGACTAGCCAATCCCTTTTGTCGGTTAGACAAGGCGGACTGATTACCACAAAAATTTTGAAGCACCAGTGAAAAATTTTTAAATTTTTAGAAATTTTGGCTAAAACAGGGGTATTATATAATAAAATGTGATAAAATTCGCTAGAATAGCGAAATACCCCCCCCCCCCCCCCCCAACACTTAGCATGAATATTGTCCTCAATATTCAAAATCCCGGCTATTATGCCGACATTTTGAACGTAAAAGGGCAACATTACAAGCTAAGCGTGGAAAACACCATTTTGTTTTTCACTTTATAAATAACCATAGCATGGGGGACTCCCCCACACTTAGGGTGAAAACCCTATAAGCATGTTACTGTTTTTGTTTACCGAGTCGCTAGCTTGACTCGACCCCGAATTCATTTGTCCTTGGGGAAGCATGATGTGGAAGAAACAATCTCAATTGGACTTTCATTCAAGATGTTTGGACAAACATTTGAAGCACGTGAAAGTTCCACACCGATGAGATAAGTATCCGGCTCAAGATAATGATTCATGAAAATGCCGGGATCAAAGATGGTGTCCTCACTCCCGAAGGAGTGAAGCAGAGAGGAAGTCACCTTATAGGTGAAGAAAAGGAAGAAAATCATGATAAAAAGCATGATTTGATCTTCTTCCTCGAGAGCAGGCTCCGTAGCCTGAGTTTGGATTTCAAAGGGTAAGCTCGTAAACAACACGAGAGGGTGGGTGGGAATTTGCAAATTCTCATAATTGAGAGCATCTCCCCCCGGGCTATCAAACTCTGGAGGAGTCATGACATGATGAGTGAGTTCACCGGAGAACTCCTCATGAAGAGAATCATTCACAAGATGTGAATTTGTGAACTCATGTTCCGGAATAGACTCATCACAATCCTCATTCTGAATATCAAAGAGTGGATTATCAGAAATCGAAGTGAATTCAGAGTCGAATTCAAATAGAGGATTGGTGAGAGTAGTATTGAAAGTTTCGGGAACAAAGAGATTCTTATTCTCTATTGGACTGTTGGGATCAGAAGTGAGTGACGGATCATGATATAGGAGACTTTCAATTTCTCCTAGATCGGCTTGGAAATCGAGGAGACCATCATCACTTTCTAATGAAAGTGGATTGATGTGAGCAAGTTCATCAGCGAACTCCTCAAGAAGATGATCAGCATCAGAATGTGGAACTGACGCCTCAACATACTCGATGTCTCCATAAGATGTACAATCATCGCTACAATCGGAGAAAGTCTCAAATTGATCTTTAGGACACTCAAGAGGGGAAGGAATATCATACATGTGCTCAAGAGCTCCCTGTGACTCTCTTGGGATTGGAACAAGGTTCTCAACACTAGACTTTATTAATTCGTCCGATTCCTTATCAGGAACAGTGTCAAGATGCTCGTCCCCCATGCTCAGAGAGTGAGTGGGAACCTCGGGTGTGATAGCAGTTGTTTGAGATGGAATCTCAACTACTGGGTTATCAACTGATGAACTTGATGAAGTTTTATAAAATTCAAAAGGATGTCAAGTGTATCCTCATCATCACTGTCATCAGGAATGAAATGGAACAAAGAGCTAGATTTGGCTGCTTTTTCTCTTGCAATGGATTCCCTCACAGATTTTTCATAGGCATCTTGAGAATTTATTCTAGCAGCCTGCTCTTCAGCAAGCAGTTCTTCCATGGATTTTTGATGAGTATGTCTTTGGGCAAAGTCGTTAACTAAACCCTTAAGCTCATCAACGATTTTCATCAGATTTTGCATTTCTGGAAGAAGTGCTTGATTCATATCGTACTATGGAGGTTGGTCGTAATAAGGTGTGTCAAAATTGTCACAAGGGTATGAATTACCCGTTTGACAATTTGAGCTGAAGTGTGGACCTCCACAGTAATCACAACAGTAAAACTGTTGAGTCTGGACTGGTGAATCATATGGGTATTGGTCATAACCAAAGTTCTGAGCATCACCGGAAAACTGTTCATAGACAAACGTGTTTCCGGATTGACACTCAAATCCTTGGTGAGGACCACCACAAAACTCACACAGATATGTCAGTATCTCATGATGTGGTGGCTGGTAGGATGACTCAGATGTATCATGGTAAGGATAGGGAGCTTGGTTATAGACAGACCCATCTCCTGACTCTACCATGCTACAGCCGGGACAATTCCCGCCATTATGAGGACCACCACACCATTGGCAACCGCAATGGTGTGGATACGACATGTGAAAGAATCAAAGGTTTACAGAGGGTAAGGAATGAAGAATCAAAGATGTGAGAGGGTAAAGGTGAATATTTTTGGGTTTTTGGATAAACATTTTGTACAAATGATAAAGAAAATGTTTTTGTGTTTTTGTGTTCGTTGAAAACTGAGTTTAAAAAGTTTTCGGGAACGGTTTTGTTTTGATAATGGGAAAATATGAACAAAGGATGGATAAATGTACAATGGAACGAATTCCAAAAGCACTAATCAGCAAACCGTTTAGAAAATGCACACAACCTCCCCGGCAGCGGCGCCAAAATTTGACTCCTCCTAAACTAACCAGTCAACCGGGTGCGGTCAATAGGTCAACCAAGGAGAAAGTGCAAGATAACCGGTGAAGAATAGGGTTTCCCCGGGTCGTTATGTCCCGACGAGGTGTGGATTGTAATCAAAACGGTTTCGTGATCGGGTGAATTTGGACAGGAAAAGGGTTTTTGTGTGATTAAACTAAGGAATCTACAAGGAAATAACTTAAATAAGCTATATAAACAAGACTAGAAGCTAGGAAAAACCAGAAACGTTTAAAACCTAAAACGCGTACGTTCACGTTTAAATAAAACGTAAACGTACAAAATAAAAAGTGAAAACTGAAATTTGAAAACCCCCAGGGGGTGAAAATGACTTTTTTACAAACTAAAAGATAAAAGAAAATTTTTAGAAAAAGAAAATAATTTTTAACACTAATTAATTTTTTAATATTAATTAATTACTAATTATTACTAATTATTAATATTTAAAACACTTAAATACAATATAATATTAATTAAATACTAAAAAGGTGAAAATAAAATTTCTAAAATTATAAAATAACTAAAAATAATTTTTAAAATTAAAAATAAGTATTTTTGTCTTTTTGTGGTTTTTCTATTAATTAATTACTAATTACCTAATTAAACTATTTTAAATTAAGAAAAATAGCAAATGAACAGTAAAAATTACAAGAAAATTTCTAAAATTATTTTACATCTTATAAAAGCTATAAAAAATATAAAAACTAGGTTTTACTTAATAAAAACTAATTATGCTATTTAAAACTTAATATTAATTAATTATTAATAAAACTAAGATTAATTCTAATAAATACTAAATGATAAAATAAAAATCTGAGAAAATTATTATAAATACTTTAATATAAGAGGTAATTAATAAAAATATAAAAATGCCAAATACTTAATAAAAATATAAAAATGAAAATTAAAATTAAATAAAATTAAATAGAAACTATCACTTGAAATTACTTTGACTTTTTTGGATTTTCTTTTTAGAAACTTGATTTACACCTAAAAGTAGAAACTTTTTGTCAAAACAAACTTTTTAAAACTTAATAATAAGCTGTATGAGAGCTTATTAGTGAGACAGTTGACTTTGGTCAACTGTCAAGGTAAAAAAGTGATGTAGGCAGCTAGGGGGCCCACAATGGTGAAATAAGATGAAAATAATTTAAAAGGACCAAAATAAGGTGGGAGGAACAAGTACAAGGCCTGAATAAGCCAAATAAGCTGGATAAGCTAATCCAAAACCAAACTGTGAACTCAGTCAAGGGACAAGATTGGGTGCCCTTGCAGCCCAAGCAAATGGGGTAAAAACCTGTAAACAAACCTAGGGACAAAGAGAAGAGCTTATTGGCTTTTCAAAAAGCCAATAAGCTCTCTGTGGGGCCCACTAATGAGTGCATGAGGGACCTTGGAAGTTGGGGGTCTGAACTGCTTATCTGTGTGCAGGGGATGAACTCCCCCTGCAAGCTACTTTGGTCAGGTGTGGGAACCACAAAGAAAATCACAAAAATACATAAACCATGGAACCTCAAAGATGAACTGGTAGATTTTAAGTAGGAGCAAGTTTCACAGTTAGAAAGCAAACACAAAATTCAGAATAATTCAAGCTATATTTGCAAAAATATAAGAAAATGCACTTTTGACTATTTCTAAAAACTACTTAGTTTGACTTTATCCAACTTTTAATGATCCTACTTGACTGAGATAGTTGTATTAAGCTACAAAAAGTCCAAATTAAGCTACATAAACAGCTTATGCACAGATATGGGTGTGTTGTGGCTCTCAAATCTCAACAGTAAACAGTTTAAGCAACTTATGTGATGATTTTGACTTTCCAAGTTAAGAGTGCAATCTAGTTGACATACCTAGACCTAACATGACCTAACAATACTAATGGTGCAGAAAAACAAGCCAAGTAATGGCTTACACCAACAGAACAGTGCACAACCAAACACCCCTATATATGTAACTATGTTGGTTTTAAGTAGGTACAATGCCAATTCAGCCAATGCAAACACAAACAGATGATCACTAAGCTAGACTGAGATTAAATAAACACAAATCAACCAGAAATAAGCACTAAATCAGAACTAGAATAAACAATGAACACAAGACAATATATAAGCTGAGATTTTAAGTAAGATGAGGCAAAGGGAATTCTGACCTCAGGACCATAGCCTAACACTCATATGAGCTCAATATCAACCAACTAAAACCTATTTAACCCACAAAAACCATTTCTGAATCAGCTAAACCATCATATGTCCCATGTTTGACTTTTGTTGACTGGTACCATTTTTGAACTAAAATCTCTTTTAAACCTTCCAGAGCTTATGAAAGCTTATGAATCACCTTAAACAAGCTTAATAGAACAGATTTGATAGCTTAGAAATCCAAAACAACAACTACAATTACCATAACCAAGCTTAAGAGAATTTGAGTAAAAATATTGCAATGACTGAAATGATAATGAAATTAGAAATTGATTATGAAAATAAGGTTTACATATACTGAGAATGAAGATCACAACTAATTAAGACTAGAAATTACAACTAAAAATTAGACTAATCTAAATACGACACTAGACTATATTAAATTAACTACTACCCCTCATCTCTAGCCTCTTTCTTCACTTTATAGAATCCTGGCATCAATCTCTTTCTTTCCCATTCACTTTTGAGCCATTGGATGGCTTTTACTTGATCTTGGCCGTTTAAAACATTTTTGGCGGGAAATATGGGATTGGCAGTTGTGGTGTTGGTGGGTGCATTAAATGAGGAGGGGGATATATGGGTGTAGGTGAGAAGAGTTATTGATAGTTGGTGAGGGTTTGGTGAAAAGTAGAGGAGGGGGGAAACATGGAAGCGTGAAAGCTGGAGGTTAGGGGTGATGGGGTGTTGACTGTGGTCAACGACCAGTATTATCAAAGGGTGGAAGTGGGCCGGTTTTTATTTTTTTTGGGCTTGGTGGATCAGGGGTGTACATGGGCTGGGGATAAGGGTTGGATTGGATGGAATTTATAATAAGGGTCCATTTGGTATTTGTAACTTTTAATTCACAAGGACTAATACTGTAAAAACTAAAATTCCAAGGGGCTGTTTTGCCAAATCTCCAAAGTAACAATAAGGACCATACTTGCATAGTTTAAATATCCAAAACCATTTTTGCAATTTTTGTACTTTTCAAAATTCCTGGGGACTATTTTTGTAAAATTCCAAACTATGAGGACCAAATATGTAAATTTCACAAACTTTCATCCCAAGGACTAAAAATGATTTTTGTAACTTCCCAAGGATAAAAATTGATTTTCCTTTCAAAAATATCCCACCAGGGACCAATTCTGCCAAAATTTGAAACTCCAGGGACCAAACTGTAAATTTCCAAAACTTTTCCAATTTTTCACCAAAGGACTAAATATGACAACTTATTCTTTCAAAAGGACCTTTGGTGATAATTTTCCATATTTTGAATGACCAGGGACTAATTTTGTAATTTTATGAAAGTTGGGGGACTGAAACTGCTAATTTTGCAAACTTTGTACGTTTTTTATCTGTTTTTGCTCATTTTGCATCTAAAACATATAAAACACAATTTTGAAATATTTTCAGTATTTTGATGCATTTCTGAGTGTTTTTTTATGTTTTGCAGTTCAGATTTGACCAAAAATGATAAGTGTTTGAGCACTCATCAGCAAGCTAGGCCAAGTACTTGCTTGGGAGGTCTCTCTTATCTTGGAGCAGGCCACTTCATGTTCTTTATGGCTGATTCAAGGGCTTGGGTCAAGGCGTGTGGAAGTTCAGTTTCCAAAGATGTACCAGGAGCAGGGACAGGAACTTTTTTTTTAGGTTTTGGATTGGTAGTGCTTGCTGCATCAGTGATGTTAGATGTTGATACATCCGGAGGAAAGTATCCACTCCATCCTGCATCATCATCAAAGTCAGAGTCAGAGAAATAGATGATCTCTGAATCAGTGGAGCCATCTAAATCAGATGAGATGTAGACCAAAGGGAAGTGACTCATGATGTTGACTGGAGTTTTTGTGAAGTATTACATGTATTGATGAAGAGATGTGTTGGTGGAAAGTTACTTTTATAGGCAAGATAAGTACTAAGGGTAGTTAATGAAGTATATTCAATTCTACTTGCCTTGGTAGCTTTGGGAATTAATTTGGAAAGATATTAATTATCTCGGGTTGACTTTCAATAGATATTTTGGTCAAACAGTCAACACTAATGATATTTGGGTGAGAAAGTACTTTGCAACGTACTGCTTTGTTTTACAAATGAAAGTACTGCTCCATGTTACATGGAAAGTACTGCTTGGTGTTCTGAAGGGTACACTGACAGGTCAGGATACTGCTCCAACGGTCGAAAATACAGGTAACAAACTTTTCGAAAGATATGGGAAGATAACTTCCAAGAATAACGGTAAAATATTAATTCACCGTGATTCTTTGAATATTTTCCTTCTTTACTCATATCTTTTTCATATATATACAACCGTTTCATTCATCCAATTCCACCACGATCATCCACAATTATCATTCTTTTCTCAAATCATACTCGCAATGGCAAATCGACCAACCATCACCAAACACAACATGATTGCAAACCTCGAGAAAACATAAAAGAACATTGATTTTCATGGAATCATTGATTTTCTAACCGGAACTACCATCCACTACTCACTTTTGGTAAACCCAGAGATTTTTGGACCTTGGATTCAAGCGTTTTGGGCCACAGCTAGGGCTGAGATAGAAGATGGGGAAGATGTTATTCATGCTACGGTTGCTAGAAGGGCAATCCGTGTTACTGAAGCAACAATCAGGGAGGTTTTATTGTTTGATGATGAGGGGGGCTCTGTTTTGTTTGCTAAACTAGAGGTTTGGAATGTACTGGGGGATATTGGGTATGAAGGTCCTTTGAACAGGGTTACTTTTCAAAAAGCAATGGTAAGTCCTCATTGGAAATATCTTATTCATGCTTTACTTCATTGCTTAAGTCCCAAAAGTACTGCTTGGAATCAATTTGGACATCCCATAGCTTCTGCATTAGTTTGCCTTGTTACCAATCAACCATTTAATTTTTCCTACCTGATCCTTGATGGTATGATTGCACACATAAAGGCTGGATCACCTTTCCTGATGTATCCTAGATTTGTTCAACTTTTGTTAGAAAATCCACTTGATGGGATACCAAAACCTCAGGATTATATACCTACAGTTAGGATGCTACCTAAGGTGTTTACCTTTATGTCTAACAAGGGAATTCAATTTTCTGGTACCAATACACCTCTTAATGCTTATATGTTAGAGGTAGCATATGCTGTTAGGGATGATGTTGCTGAAGCTAGTGGTTCTGCAAAATCTGATAATGCTGACCAATTTGATCATTCTGAGCATGCTGCATCAATGCATACACCTACACCACCTATTGCTTCACCACAGCCTGATGATTTAAGTGAAAGAACTGCCTCGGTGTCTGTTTCAAGGGAAAAATCTATTTTTGCTGAAGGTACTTCTCCACAAAGTACTTCTCTGCAAGGTACTGTTTCAGAACATGATGAAACTCACTCACTAGCTCCTAATGATTTTACTCCCACAGATGGGTTACAAACATCTGGAGGAGGTGAAGGAGTTGAGGGGGTTGACAAACAGATGAACAATTATGCTTTGACTAGGGAAATCAAGAGATTGCAGAAAGAGTTTAAAGCATAGGCTGCAGAAATCAAGAGTTTAAGGAAGAAGTTCAGAAGGTTAAATAAGTTTGTGTGGCCACTTGTGAAGAATTTTAGGCTTTATGTGAAAGAAAAGAAACAATCTCAAAAGAAAAAGTCTACATCAGTAAATAAATCTTCTAAATCCAAGAGAAGTCACAAGAAGTCATCATCTTTCAAATTGGGGAGGAATTAAGATGATAATTTGAATGAAGATGATGCTGGAGTTCAATATTCAGAAGAAGATGCTCATCTTTGGCATTATCCAGAAGATCCTTTGAACTTTGTGCCAGAGAAAAAGATTGATGAGGATGAGAATATTGTTCAAGAAGAAGCTGTTGTGCAAGAAGAAGCTGGAGAAAAAAATATTCAAAGTACTCACATTCAAAGTACTGATGTTCACAGTACTGTTGATGAAAATACTGGTATGCCAGATACTAATGAGCAAAGTACTGCTGCTATGGATATTGATGGAATTGGAACTTCTATAGTTGGACCTTCTACAAAGACTTTTGAAGATGAAGCTGGTCCTTCCAATCCCATTCAACAAGAAGAGGTCAAGGAGAATACTGCAAGTGATAATGAGACTATAGCTCAGATAATGCTCAATTTGAATAGACCTTCAAGAGGTATACATATTTCTGAGCCTGCACAACAAGTCTCTGAATCTGAAGAGTTAAATCCAAAAGATAAAGGAAAAGGGATCATGAAGCAGAAGATCAAGAAGAAAAAGAAGAAGTTTACTCTTGCACAGCTGAGAGAAATAAAGGAAGCAGAGGATGAAGAGATTGCTAGAAATCAACAAGCTGTGTATGATGCAGAGTATTTGGAAGAGATAAGGAAGCCAGTTACAAGAAAGCCTATGACAATTGCTCAAGAAAGAAATTGGATGATTAGTTTCTTGACAAGAAGAGGATACAAGAATCTACATAAGTTAAGATATCCAGCAGTAAAAGCTCTATGGGATCAAGTTCAAGAGTCTATTAAGAAACAATTGGAAAGTTTTGTACCCATGGATGCTGATAAGGGAAAGAAATTAGAAGATATAAGGAAGGAACAAGCTGAGAAGAGAACGTTAAAAAGAAAGAAAGCTATTCAAGATGATCAATTGTCAAAGAAGCTTAAAATGATACATGAAGATACAATTGATGAACTGAGGAACTATTTCAGAGTGGTTGATTTTGAAAACAAGAAAACAGAAGACTCTGGAAATAAATCAAAGATTATCTCATTCTCTGTGGTTGAATCAAAAGAAGGGGACTATCTTATGTTCAACAGAGAAGATGGAAGTTTCACAGTGTTTAATATGTTATGGGATGTTCTGCATATGATTGATAGAGAAAATTTATATAACTTGTACTTACAAGTGCAGACATACTATGAGAATATTGAAGCAACAGGAGTGGGGTTAATCTTACTTGGAGATTTGATAACCATCTGGGAAACAGAAGAAACAAGTAATAATACTCTTTGGAATGATCAAGAAAACTGGGAAATAACAAGATGGAGATTATTTGAGTCATCAGGAGTTCATTCACTAGAGATGGAAGATGGTACCATGATTTACATGTTTGCTGAAAGAAGATATCCTCTGGTAAGAGAATTGATGATCAGGATGTTGGATCATGGAATGGAGATTGAAGATGAAACTGATATAGCTTTCATGGTGATTAAGCTATTTATCAGGTGGACTAAATCAGAAGAATAATATTGCACAAGTACTGGTATGATTTGTTTTGAATAAAAAGTATTTTTCTCAAAGTACTGCAAGACAAACAGTACTTTACCAAAGTACTGCTTGTTGTATAAAACCAGTAAAATTCTTTTGAATAAAATGTTTTGAAGCTTATGATGATATCTATAAAAGGTTTTGAAAAGTCACACATGGTGTTAGTATTTATACTGCACAGCAAATGGTAATCAACTCACCATGTTTAACAGACAACAAAGAGTTTGACTCATCATGAGGGTACGTCTCTGATGTGATAATCAAATCCGTTTTTGGTTGACAATTTACTAAAAATTGTATGGTTTTCAACTCACCATATCTGTAAAAGTGAAGAGTTGGCTAGCCCACAAGAATAATGGCTTGTGGTAAAGGCTGTGGAAAATCCATTTATGCTAATTAGTTCACCATGGGTGAGATCAAAGAACTAGTCCAAAAGCAAACGGCTCTTGGTAAAGACTACTCAAATCCGTTGATAGCTGATGATTTGCTAAAAATCATATGGTTATCAATGTACCATGGTTGTTTTAACCTAAACATTGGCTACTCCAGAGTTAATGGCTTTGGTAAAGAGACATCAAAATCCATTAATTTTCAATGATTCACCTCTCACAGGAGTTTACACATCTGGAAGTGATGAGAATAGCATGAAACTTTAAAAGATTTGATGTACATTTTGTCAAAATGTTGTTAAGTAGCTGTGAAGGTTTATTGCTGAGAAGATATCATCTGATGCTGATAAAGGGTACTTTGACACACAAGACATATAAAAGATAAAGAGATAAAGAAACAATCTTTCTTAATGATAAAGATATTGAAGATCAAAGATAACAAAGAAACTTGAAATCAAGCAAGTGGAGTTCAAGTTAGGGGAGGATTGTTGGGATATAAAGATTAAAGTACTTCTGTATTTCAAAGTACTGCTATGTCAAAGTGCTGCTTGAAGATCAAAGTCAAACATGGTCAAAGTACTGCTAGATATTGAAGATTATTCAAAGTACTTCGAAGAGAACAAGGACTTAAGTGCAATATTGATTAAAGGATTATTATGTAATATTGTATGAATATTCTAGAATTAGTTAGGGATAATTACTTGTCGTTCAAGTATTGTAAACCGACTTAAGGATATCCTTGTGTCTATAAAAGGAGCCTTAAGAGGTATTAGTCGTATGAGTTTTTATGAGTTAAGAATACAAGTTAGAGAAGTCGATATTAGTCAAGTTAGGGATCATTAGTGAATCTGTGTAATCAAGCAGGTTCAAGTTTGGTTTAATATAAAAGTTATTCTTAAGCTTTGTGTTAGTAGATTCCACATACTTTACAAGGTTAATACAGTGTTTCAATATTAATAGTGTTGAGTTTACTCAATATTGTTAAAATTTACAAGCTACAAAGTAGTTTGGTCAGAGTATATCGATCCAACACTTTCTTCTCGGCACATCCCAACTAGTTGGTTTAGGTGACCAGGCTTTTGACACCTCACAGAGAATAGTACCGGAATTGGCGGGATTTCGATTCAAAGATTTTTAATATCCCCGACACATTAAAATCAAAACTTAAATGGATAACAACAAACGATTATCTATAGATTAAAGACGCAAAGATGAGATCACTCCATGTGACGACTTTCTTCTCAGCTTATCCTTTTAGCAAAACCTTAGGAGGCTAGGTTTTTACACCCTCGAGAATAGTATCGGAGCTTTCGGGGTCTTTCGAAATCAACAATCTATAAATTCCCGTTTAGTCGTTACACAAAATCAACGAATACTAACTCAACTTTCTATTTAAATTTGAGAAAAAGCAACTTTTATTTATTTATTCTAATTTTATTCAACACATCTTTTTTCATTTCACTTTTCTCATTTTTTTTTCATTTTTTCTTTTCTTTTCATTATTTTTTTTTCATCGTCATTTTTTTCTTTTCTTTTTCATTTTTTTCTTTTTTTCTTTTTCTTTTCATAACAAACTCAAAATTTTGCATCATTCAGCAATTTTACAGTACTTCACTTTGCAATATTGTTCAAATTTTTAGGGAAGTTGCTTGTTCCAAAATTTATATACAAATTTGAACTAGTACTCTATATTAATTTTGCATAAAAACTTGTTTACATAACGAAAACTTTTAATTGTCAAAAGTTTGAAAACAGCACGTATTTATGTCCAATCAGGAGCTACTGGGAGAAAAAGCCACAGATTACTTATATAAGCTCTAAAGAGAACCAACTACTCTACGCTTAGCATTTTCATTTGCACAATTCGTTAAGAATCTAGTCTAAAAAGTAAAGGAAGCAGCCAGATCAACACTCTGGCAGAGTCAGGATTCCCCTTGTTCTATCCTAATCAAGACTAAACCACTTCTTTTACTTTATTTTTGTGTGCAAAGCACTTTTCTTTTTATGCAAATTTTTCTTTTTTTAAATTTTGCCAAAAACGGGGGTACTAGGGCACTAACAGGTACAACACATGTGACAAATTCGACAGAATTCCCCCCCCCCCCACACACACTTAGAATTGAATATTGCCCTCAATATTCAACGTACCGGCTATTATGCCGACACTTTGAACGTAAAATGGCAATACTAATGTCTAAGTGTGAAACAGAAATCTATGTTTTCACAAAAAAGGATTAAAAAGATATCCCTGAAATAAACGTTAGCAAAAGGATAGGATATTGAGCGGCTGGATTGAAAACAGGCGCGTCAATCATCACGATCCAAAGGGTACCTGCAAACATGAGCAAACAACACATGGCAAACAACAGTAGAGGAAACTCCCCCACACTTAGTGTTAGAAATAAGAAAGAAGTCAGAGAGCATGGGTGAAAACCCATGTGATGCTAATGTTTTTGTTTACCGAGTCACTAGCTTGACTCGACCCCGAATTCATTGGTTCATGGGGAAGCAACATGTGGAAGAGACAATCAGCATCGGACTTTCATTCAAGATGTTTGGACAAACATTTGAAGCACGTGAAAGTTCCACACCGATGAGATATACAGACCCTGGATTTACCTAGAATGGTAAATGGAAATGCCGGGGTCAAAGATAGTGTCTTCAGTCCCGAAGGAGTGAAGGACAGGAGAGGTCACCCGGTAGGTGAAGAATGGAAGGAAAATCTTGATAACAATCAAGATCAACTCATCATCATCAGAAAGAGAATTCATAATTTCTAGATTACGAATCTCATCATTTAAGCTCATTTGCTCTAGACATATTATGGGCAGGAGGGATGGGATTTTGTTATCAAGCAAATTCTCATGGTTGAGAACATTTCCCTCCGGAACACAAAGATCATATTTGTCAAGATCAAAGTAGAAGTTATCATACTCTGGTGGAGATATGATATGAGTGAGTTCACAGGAGAACTCCTCGAATGTGAATGAATCATATACGGGGAGAGAAATTTGAGAATGAGAAGTGGTACTGCCACTAATCTTCTCTCCCATATGATCAAAAGTGAAAGCTTCAAATTCCGGTATAGAATCATCGGAAAAAATGTCACTATCCTTAATGGGGATAGGGGATGAAATAGGTTTCTCTTTGAAAGCCTCGATTTTAGAAATGAGAAGACTAACATTCAATAATGTAGCACGAAGAGCTTCATCTTGGATTTCAGTGTCAGTTTCTTCATCATTCTCTTCTTGTAAGCTGACTAGCTCAGAAGGTAATTCTCCCATAAAAATGATGTCTCCACACGATAACGAATCGTCATCAGTAGAATCGGAGAACATCTCAACATGATCAGTTGGGAAGATAAGAGGAGGAGGGATATCACACACATGATCAAGAATTCCCTGTGACTCACTTGGGATTGGGACAAGGTTCTCAACACTAGACTTTATGAATTCGTCTGATTCCTTTTCAGGAACAGTGTCAAGATGCTCGTCCCCCATGCTCAGAGAGTGAGTGGGAACCTCGGGTTTGATAATAATAGATTAAGATTGAATCTCAACTGATGGAATTTCATCTGATGAACTAGATGAATCTTTATAGAATTGAAGAATATCAAGGGTATCTTCATCATCACTGTCATCAGGAATGAAACGAAATCGAGAGCTAGATTTGGCTGCTTTTTCTTTTTCAATTGATTCCCTGATAGATTTTTCAATGGCATCTGGAAATTTATTTAGCAGCCTGCTCTTCAGCTAACAATTCCTCCATGGATTTTTTATTTGGATTATCTGGGGTTTGTTTAATTCCTTTCAAATCTTTAACTAAATCCAAAAGATCAAGGAGAAGATTTTGAGGAAGTGGCAGTGCTTGATTCAATTGGTACTATGGAGGTTGGTCATGATACGGATAGTCATAATTGTTACAAGGAAATGGATTCCTTGTTTGAAAATCCGAGCTGAAGTGTGGACCTCCACAATACTCACAACAGTAAAAATGATGTGGCTGTCAATCGTATGTGCTGGAGTCATAATTGTTATCAGGAACCTGCTCATAGACAAGCGTGTTTCCTGATTGACAATCAGAACTGTAGTGTGGACCACCACAGTACTCACAACAGTAAAACTGCTGAGTCTCATGGCGTGGAAGCTGATGGAATAAATCAGTCGTGTCATGGTAGGAATATGGATCTTCGTTATAGACAAACTCGTTTTCTGACTCTACTATGCCACAATTGGGGCAATTACCACCATTATAAGGACCACCACACCATTGACAATCAAGAAGGTGTGGATGAGACATAGACAAAATCAAATGGTTTTGGAGGGTAAGGAATGGAGAATCAAAAAGGTAGGAGGGTAAAGATGGATATTTTTGAAATTTTTGATAAACATTTTATAAAAATAAGAAAGAAAATCTTTTTGGTAATCGTTTTGAAAAACCAAATCGTTTCCTCTCAGATCACACTAAGTAATCCTTGAGTAATCTGAAATGGTAAAATTCACGATTCATTTTGTTTTTTATAAAAATGTGAAAATATGAACAAGGATGGTAAATATACAATGAGTGTATATCCAGGTTCACTAATCTGCAAAACCGTTTAGAATACGCGCACAACCTCCCCGGCAGCGGCGCCAAAATTTGATTGGTCTAAAACAGTTAGATAATATCAACCACAGATGTGGTCAACAAGGTCAACCAGCCTAGGCCAATACTCCGTGGAATACAGTGTTTCCTTGGGTCGTTAAATCCCAACGAGGCGTGCAATTGTATTAAGACGAATCTGTGATCGAGTGATTTTGAACAGGAAAAGGGTTGTGATCGATTACACAAAGGTAATTTGAAAGGAAATAGCTTAAATAAGCTATATTAACAAGATTGTGAAATCAGATAACCCAGAAATGTTTAAAACTTAAAAACGCGTACGTTTGATTTAACTTTACGTAAACGTACGAAATAAAACGCGAGTTTTAAGAAATAAAATACCTACGGATATGAAAATTATATTTTTACAATCCTAATGATATAAGAAAATTTAAAAAAAAAGAAAAATAATTTTTACACTATTTAATTAATTATTATTAATTAATTACTAATTACTAATTACTTTTTAATTATTTAAATTACACTAAAATACAAATAATTAGGATTTTAACTTAGAAAAATAAAATTTAAATTTGGAAAAATCTAAAATAATATAAAAATAATTTTAAAACAGAAAATATATTTTTTAGACTTTTTAAATAATTATTATTAATTAAAAACTAATTATTAATTAATTTAAACTAATTAAAATTAAGAAAAATAACAAATGAACAGTGAAAAATATGAAACTTTTTCTAAAATTATTTAATAACTACAGGAACCTAGGAAAATTATAAAAATGAAATTTGCTTTTGCAAAAAGCTGAAAATAAGCCAAATGGCTTAAATAGAAGCTACCACTTTAGGTATTTTTGTCTTTTTTGGGATTTTCTTTTTCAAAACTACTTAAATACTTAAAATACCAAACTTTAATGAAGGGACTTGGAATGGACCTAAAAAATCCCCAAAGTGCTTAACAGTTAGAGTACAAAGCTTATTAGGACTTTGGTGTTTTTGAAAAAGCTAACAAAAAGCTACCACATGGATAAATAAGCTAAAACAGACAGAGACTAACTTGAAATGAACCAAAAAGAACAGATAAGCACAAGAAATAAGCTAGGATAAGCAAATAAGCACTTGGCTAAAAGATGAACACCAAAAAGGCCAAATTGGCCTACTACCAGGCCTTGTGGGGCCCACAAAGGTGAACTAGGGTCCAAAGTAAAAGCTATTCCTAAAAGCTGAGCTTAAGGGATTTCTAAAAAGCCAAGGTTCAGCCCATGGGTCCCACTAATAAGCACTAGGGGAGGGCATGAACTTGGGCTTGTTATGCTGAGTACTCAGCATAAAGCATGAAATGGGACAACTTTAAAACTACTAGCAGCCTTATCAAATAAGCTTTAAACCTGAAAATAAGCCCTGACCCTTGGAGATGGGCTTATTGTCTTTCTAAAAAGCCAATAACCAAAAGGTGGGGCCCACTAATGAATAATCTAAGGGCTAATGAAAATGGGCAAAAATTCTGGGTGCCCTGGTGCAGGGCATGACTATGGCCTGCAGGCCTGTTTGAGCAACCAAATAAGCCAATAAGAGAAATCATAAAAATAAGCCAATGTTGGGATTCAAAAGCTAAGGTGGTATACTAAAACTTGTAAAACTTCCAAGCCCTAATTCTTAACCCAAAAATCATGAAAATTCCCACAAAAAGTAGATTTCTGCCTAAACTTGAAATTTGACTTTTTGATATTTATGAGCTATGTTGACTTACATGAGTTTCTAATGATCCCTACTTACTGATTATGGTATTTTAAGTTGAAATGAAACTAAATTAGGATATCCTAACTACTTATGAATGGATTAGATGAGATAGTGGTTTAAAAATCCTAACAGTAAACTAATTTGGTAACATTAAAGGTCATTTTGACTTTCTAACTAAAGAACCCTGAATTTTATTGCTCCATCGTGATACACTAACCTAATTTGAGTCACCAAGACCTAAAAAAACCACAAGCACAACCCTGAACTCAGGGCAACAGGTTAAATCAAACACCCCTTAAGAAACTGTTTAGGCAACTAAATGAAGCAATGTAAGGTTTTAAGCCATGAAATCCATCATTGAGCTCATACTAACCAATGATGAACCTAAGTAAATAGGAATCAATAACAAAGGACCGCCATAACTGCCAATAACAAAATATGAAGATTTGTACTTAAAATTGAAATGGAGACTTACAATGAACCTTGTGCTCAAAACCAAGAGCAGAACACTCACTTTTGACCTAATATCCCCCTGAGACTCTAAACCATATTCCAACTGCTTCTCCTCTTCTTTTTCTTCTTTTTGATTTTCTTACTAATTATTTGGAATTTTGAGTTTATTTAAGATTTTTCATGAAACTGAATGAAATTTGATTCCAATGCTTCAAATACTGAACAGAGCTTATAAACAATCTTTGGTGAGCATAAGCAAACAATAAGCAACAACTATTCACAGTTTCAAATGAAAATGGAATTTTTACTTGAAAATTCTAAAAAGTGAACTATAAGAAGAAAACTTGAAATTGAAATAACAAAAAGTTCACAATACACTAGGAGATCAGATTACAAGCTTCTTTAACTGAAAATTATAACTGAAAAGCTAAAATTACATTAAATCGACACTAAACTAAGTTAACTAACTATCCTACACTAACTAATGCTTCTCTTTCCTTCTTTTCTCACTTTTATAGACTGAGGAGTGTTTCTCTCACTTTCCCACTTCCTTGTGAGCCGTTGGATGGCTTCAAAATGATCTCAGCCCTTGAAAGGGTTTTTGGCGGGAAAATGGGGAAAGTGCAATTGGGTGGGGGTTGGTTTGGCAGGTAAGATTATTAATTGAAAGGTGAGTTATTAGTGGATGAGGGGGGAACATGAGTGGAGAAGGTGAGAGAATTGTGGAGTTGGAGGGGGGACATAGTAGCAGGAAATGGGGGGAAAGGGATGGTTGAACAGTGGTGAGTGTTGGGGGTTTGACTGTGGGTTTTGACCGAGGTGTTTTTATTATTAAAATGGGATAGGGGTTGGGCTTGTGATGGAAATGGGCTTGGGGTGGTAGTGGATCAGGTTTTGGGTTTGGTTGGATTTGGAATTGGATTATAATAACAGAAAGGTCCATTTGGTTTATTAAAGCACAAGGACCAATTTTCTAATTACTGAAAATAGGAGGGGCTGAAATGTAACTTTCCCAAAGTAGTCACAAGGGTTATTTTTGCCATGTATGAATAATCCAAGGATTTTAAATGTAATTTTTCACTTTTGGTCATTTGGTGCGTGAGAATTGCACCTGGCTTTACCTCTCGAGGGATCTCGAGAAGCTTACAAACCCCACCAGGTAGTGTACCTGATCGTTGTAGTATAGTATAGTGACAAGTACCGGGGGATTGATCGTTCAACTCAGGAATAGTGTCGCTAGGATTAGAAAGCCTAAAAACTAGGTCTAGAGGTGAGGGATGATTCTTTTTGTATTTTTATATTTTTATGAAAGCAAGTAAAATCTCGGGTTTTTGGAAGAGTGGGCGGAATTAGTTGCTAGTCAACTAACCCAATAACTACAGATGCAATCAAAATAAAATAACAGAAATGTAAATTAAACTAATAACAAATGTGGTGTGAACAATAGATGGGAGAATTGTATTTACTTAGATTTCACTACTCCCTAGATATCTTTTACATGTTAATTGTTTGTTACAGTTCCGTGGATGACGGGTTATATTCCTTAATACTGTAACACCCCCAAATTTGGAATACGCAGCGGAATTAAAGCTAGGTGTTACTCGACGGTACAACAGTTATAATAACAGAAAAACAATCTACAATTGGATTGTTAAAGTGATTTTATTATTCAGTATCAGAGTTTACAAAATAAGGTCCCAATAGCTTTACAATTTGTTAAATAATTTATCAAAGAATAATAAAATCTTAGCCTTCCTTCCGTATCCATGTCCTTCCATGCCATCCTTGTTTGTTATGGACCTGAGATAAACATGCTAAAAAGTCAACACAACGGTTGAGTGAATCCACAGTGTTTATGAATGAGTAATAGTTTGAACACAAGTCAAATAGTTATAAAACGTAGTAACGCAGCGTATTGCACTAAGCCTCATGAACTCAAACCTTAACAGTTTGGACATTATAGTAATGAGCTATAACGTAATGGTGCCCTCGAGTAGGAGCTTGCCAACTTCCTAGTAGTTCTCAAATAAAGTGCATTTGGCCACCTATCCGGCAACACAAATGGGGCGTCAACTGCCAATAGATCTATTCACTATATTCGCGTTCACTCGCAAGTGATTAATGGTTCATGATATGAGGGACTTTCAATGGCAAAAACGTTTAACTTAGGCAATACATGATCAGGATAGCATACAGAAAATACTTGTGTTCGGCTTGGTAGCATGTATCTCCCCACAAGTTTAGAAAACGTATAAAATAGTGGGACTGTGAACTCACCTGGGCAGTCTGGATGGAAAACAAAGTTAAATGAAGTTGATAAACATCTCCGGCTTGAAACCTGATTTATTAGGTCAACTTCTCAGTAATTGTTTCTGATTATATTAGTTTCTAAATGTTCGTTTCGTTTTAGTTTAATGGTTAAATATTTTATTGAACCAATATATAGTTTCAAAAGTATTATTTTATTATATTTTCTTATCTATAAGATTTGGTTCTGTCCGTTCGTTAAATGGATACTTCGTTTGTTAGTTACGGTACAAAACATATTTTAGGTTTATTTTTCAAACCCTAATAACAATAATAATAATAATAATAATAATAATAATAATAATAATAATAATAATAATAATAATAATAATAATAATAATAATAATAATAATAATAATAATAATAATAATAATAATAATAATAATAATAATATTAAATATTAATTAGGGTTTATAATATTTTTATTTTAGACCCTCAAGTTTCTAAAGTTGGCAACTTTTACCCTCGAACTATATAAAAATGGTAACTTTTACCCTCGAACTATATAAAAATGGTAACTTTTACCCTTGAACTTTGGTCAATTGACACTTTCTACCTTTAAGTTTCAAAATTGACACTTTTTACCCCTGAAGGACTCCCCGATCGCAAAGCAAGTCCAACCATAGAAATCTTATAGAGTTTTGGCAAAAGCAACCCTTGTGTTCATTCGACATCCTTTTTATCCAAAAACAATTTATATCTCGTGTTTTACCTCAAAACTTTTTACGACTCCTTTTCTAAATTATTTATAAGAGTTTTAAGAGTATTTTTGTAAAATATTATGGGATGAATCGAAACCACAACTTCAAATTAATTAACAGAAACTTGCGATTCATATTAAACCCGACACAGAAAATCACCCACTTTAAACGTCCCGTTCTCCCTCTTTTCTCAATGAAAATGGCTGATTCTTTTTCCTATGTTTAGACCTTCTAGTGTACTTTAACCATGTCAAGACCCAGATTTTTAGAAGCTCGTTTACTACATGAAATTTATGTCCAAAACAGCAGCTCTGCTGCTGTCCCTTTAAAAAAACTGTTCTGAAATTAATTAAAAACACCCTTTGTTATGCGTTTTCATGACTCGAGGTCTAAAGAAGTTTTGAAGAAAACGTCGTTCCGGAGAACTTTCATGTTTTAAGTTTTCGACGAAATGGACCAGAAAGGCCTCGTTTTGCGTGATTCTGCCTGCTGTGACAGTAGGTTTTTATAGTTTTTATTCAACTTCAATTTGCTATAACTTTTGACTTGTTTACTCATTTTTGATGATTCAAATTTCTACGTTCTTCTAAAAATATTCTCTTCAACAATATGTGAGTGTCCTATAGTCTAGTGTTCTTAAAATATCAACAAGAAAAACAATAGAGGGTGTTTGTTTGCTCGACCAAAACAGAAAAAGAAAAGAAGAAAGGAAATGTTTGTATTGGCTTAATATTTGATTCAAGCTTATTAAAATGAAGTATTATCATGAGCTAAAGAGATTAGAAAGGCTAGGACTTACAGAAATTGATGGTGGAAAGATTCGACTATATTGAGCTTCAACTAGAACCAAAGTTTCCCAAGCTTCAAACTCCTAATCCACTTGATCCTAACTCTTCTAAGGTACTTCTAATAGCAGTAGGTGTATGAGTGAATGAGTGATTTGCTGTTTTGAGTGAGGGATGAGTGAAATTGGTACTTGTATGTCGAATTTATAGGAAGAATTTCAGGGGTTTGATACTTAAGGCTAATGGACTCAAAAGAGGACACACGGTTTGATTTGTAACCTATTGTTTCGAGTGGTTTTATAGGAGACACATAGAAGGCTTGGTGTACTTTGTCAAAAATCCAGGGAACAAGGTGTCTTGTTCGACTCTTAGCCACAAGAGTAGAGGACAAGGTGATGTGTTTAGAAGTTGTCCATGAAAGCTTGTATGGTGTAATTCGAATGGATGGTGAAGGAAAAAGAAAAATGGGAGTCGATTATATATAGAGAAAAGAATGAAAGGGTCTTGAGACTTTTAGTCATGTCTAGAGATAAGAGACATGATGAGGTAGTGTATTGAATTTTGGGAGGTTGCATGTGAAAAGAATGAAGGTGGCGTGTGTTGTTTTAATCCTAGCCAAGGACACTTCCCACAATATTTGACCATGGGTGTAACTTAAAGGAACATGGTGATGTGGTGTTATTTTAAGCAAGTAAATCCTTATGGTATAGAATTTCCCATGTAGTAGGTTTACAATGGTTTGGTTATTGTGATGAAGGTGATGTGTTTCGAACCTAGGCCAAGAATTTCAATTGCCACCTTGACCAAAGATAAAATATCTAGGGGACAAGTCTATGTGTATGAATATGGACTAGAAGTAAGTTTGTGGTTAGGAGGATTACCAAGTATTATGCTAGAACTAAGTTGGTTTTAATTTTGTTTATTTCGAACTATCAGGTAACTAGGGGAGTCGATTGGCTTTAGGTGTTGTACCTAGGCTTTAGATTATTGTACATGTAGGTTTAGGAAAGTAATAAGGTTAGTTTAGGATTTAGGTTAAGGTAATAATGCATTTGTTTAGGTTTTTAGGTCGAACTCTTAAGAAAATAAAAAGAGAACCGTATAGTGCTAATAGAGGTGGTACCATAAGTTTACTAAGATTGTACTAGGGTTTTAAAGATGTAGGAAATATATTTCAAGTGTTTAGTTAGGTTATGTAGAATTTAAACTAGTAATTATATGTTTTATACGTAAGTACTTGTATACTAGGTTTAAGGATTTGTGCATAAAATACTAAGGCTAGGGTTTGTTCAAAGTATTCTTGTATTGTGTGCTTAAAGATAAGTACACTGAGGTTTATAATGAATTTTATTAATATTATGATTTCAGGTATTACTGACTTGTACCTAAACTTTAAGGACTTGTACTTTAACGTTTAAGACTTAGATATTTATATAATTATATATAACAACTTAGGGTTTTATGAAAATTGACAAACATTACGTTTAGTAACATAAAGTGGTAAATGAATGTTGGAAATATTTATACTTAACATATAAAGATATTTAAGTGCACACGTTTATTCAGAAGATGAGTTACATCATATTAGTTAGTTGTTGTGATTAGTTAAACTAATAATGTTAAAAAAAATTTAGACGTGGAAAAATGGATAGGTATTAGTTTAATTTAAGTGAAAATTTACCGGTGGTTACAGTGTCACCCCCTTAACGGAATCTCGTCCCGAGATTCAGTCTATGTTAGGTGTTAAAGTGATGAGGACGAATTGTCTAATTTATGAAAACTTATAATTTAGAACTACACATGTAAGTATTATTCCGAAGGTCATATAAACTTAAGAAATTTTATTTTAAGGGTTAATACACAAAAAAGTTACTAAACTTTACAAAAAAGTTCGCCTAAGTTACTGAACTTTTATTTTGTTCACTTAGGTTACTGAACTTTGAAACTTTGTTCAATCAGGTTACTAAACTTTGAAACTTTGTTCAATCAGGTTACTAAACTTATCAAAAAATATATATTCAGGTTACTCGGACTAAGACTGGATTTTCGAGTGTATCTTTCCCGAAAGTTCAGTAACCTAAGTGAACAAAATGAAAGTTCGGTAACTTAGGCGAACTTTTTTGTAAAGTTTAGTAACTTTTTTGTGTATTAACCCTTATTTTAATTGTTATTTATAAAATTTATCCTGTTTCAGTCATCAAAATTTTTTTTTTAAAGAAAACTTTCGGATGAAAACTTTGATGAATGTAAAAAAAAAATTTAATTTAACTTTTGTAGATGATGAATCCGTTTGTTCCTTAGTAAAAATTTTAAATTTTCAAACGTTCATGATTAGTGTTCCAACGGTCATGAATAGTAAATTCTAACGGTCATGAATAGTGAATTCCAACGGCTAGTTTTTGATTCCATAAATACCCTATTTCAATCCTCATTCTTTCCTACTAGCCTTTCCATCTATAATTCTTACAAAATGCCGCACCCCATTACCATTATCGCGATTATCTACACCGTTGCTGCTGCGATTTATTTCGCCTATGTTCCGGAGGAAGACTATGAGTTCTTGGCTATAGTCTTAGCAGTTCTCGTTCCTCTAGTGGTCCTAGCTATCGGTGTGGACAAGATATGGGGGTAGGAATGTCGAAGCAAGTTTTATTTCATTTGTATTTTCTTGTAATCGTTTATGAATAAGATTATGCGTATGATTATTTCTTTTATTATCGCGTTTGTAATTCGTTTACGTTTTTCGTTACAGAGTTTTCAAGATTTTACATCCAGTTGTGATTCTTGCTCTCGTAGGCGTAGTGTTGTTCTTCATTAGCATAGCGGATCAACCTATTGGCGATTCTATCGTTTACTTAGTGATATTTGTAACATTAGCACTACCGATGCTAATTATTTCATTATGTATTAATATTTATGGATTTTAATGAAATTTTACGTTATTTGTGTTTTATGAATTTTAGTGATTCTCGGATTTATAATTTTCATTTTTATAATTTATGAAAAGGCGTTCTAAATAATATGAATAGAGAAATAATAGCTTATGGGTTAACGATTTATAATAAAATGATGTAAGTACTTAGGAGACGTGGACGTTAGAAACATTTGCTAAGAGTTTATCTTGATACAAGGTTTTGCTTTTAAATGAAGCTTGTTTTGGAAACCTACAAAGATAACCGTTTCTCCCATGACATGATCCTTCCTGAATTAGACATAGGTGATCAGGCTATGTATAATTAAAGATAGATGATGTAATGCGTGATTCAGTCAATCTTTGATATTAGATTTCACAAGTTTTAGATTGTGTTCAACGTTTTATTTTTATAAAATAGCATCCTGAATACTTTTTAGAGTAATAAGGAATCGATTCGGATAATGATAGTATATAATTGGTAGGATGGCAGGATATCAACCTTTGGGGTGATAGGAAAATAGTTTGAAGAAATTCTTAGGAATATATTCGCAGAAAAACCTAATAGATATAATCAGGTATAAAATGGTGGTATATTATTACGAAGTGGCTATGAATAATATAAGAGGAAAGTGAAATGGAAGATGGTTATAGTAGTAGTTAGGTTATTAAAAGACATTAGATGGGAAAGTACTAGTTATAACTTGGTTACATCATTGTACCCAAGGTAAAGTACAGAGAAATAATTACAACCCTAAAGAGCTGAGCTATGGTTTATTGTTATAACAGAAATTTCTTATTTTTATTTAAACGTTGTTGTTGTCTTCTGACGATTGTTGGGATCCTGCTGATTTTCTAGGGTAATCTTTGGTATGAATTGTGTAGTGATGGGAAGACGTTATTCAAGATTTATGAGTTAATTATCCTACTTGGGAATTTCTAATTTAATATTAGTAATTAGTTAATGAATTAGGTATTCTGGGAGTACGGAGAGAGTATTTATACCCATTTTTGGATATGAGAGTAGGTAATCAAGGTGAGTTGACATAGTTTTTAAAATAGTGGAGAGTATATTTTTAACGTAAATAGGATAAGAATTGTGGAAAACACAATGTCTTAGGAAAGTTTTGTAAATTTATGGAAATATTGAAGTAGATACATGCTCAGGGAGATAGGATTAAAACGTAATGCCTTAGAATAGGCATCTGCAGATATGTTTATTTGTATAAAGTGATCAGAAATATATCATATGTGAATTTACCAGTTTACTAAAGTTTTTGAGTAACATAATTACCTAAAAGTCACATAATCATTCGGAGGCTGGAAGGCATGGACAACGAAAGGCTATAAAACATTTTTGTGAAAAAGTGGTTATAGTTCGGATCTCAATTAGACCCGTTTCTCTATAACTATAGCTCTGATACCAATCTGTAACACCCCCAAATTTGGGATATGCAGCGGAATTAAAGCTGGGTGTTACTCGACGGTACAACAGTTATAATAATAGAAAAACAATCTACAATTGGATTGTTAAAGTGATTTTATTATTCAGTATCAGAGTTTGCAAATTAAGGTCCCAATAGCTTTACAATTTGTTAAATAATTTATCAAAGAATAATAAAATCTTAGCCTTCCTTCCGTATCCATGTCCTTCCATGCCATCCTTGTTTGTTATGGACCTGAGATAAACATGCTAAAAAGTCAACACAACGGTTGAGTGAATCCACAGTGTTTATGAATGAGTAATAGTTTGAACACAAGTCAAATAGTTATAAAACGTAGTAACGCAGCGTATTGCACTAAGCCTCATGAACTCAAACCTTAACAGTTTGGACATTATAGTAATGAGCTATAACGTAATGGTGCCCTCGAGTAGGAGCTTGCCAACTTCCTAGTAGTTCTCAAATAAAATGCATTTGGCCACCTATCCGGCAACACAAATGGGGCGTCAACTGCCAATAGATCTATTCACTATATTCGCGTTCACTCGCAAGTGATTAATGGTTCATGATATGAGGGACTTTCAATGTCAAAAACGTTTAACTTAGGCAATACATGATCATGATAGCATACAGAAAATACTTGTGTTCGGTTTGGTAGCATGTATCTCCCCACAAGTTTAGAAAACGTATAAAATAGTGGGACTGTGAACTCACCTGGGCAGTCTGGATGGAAAACAAAGTTAAATGAAGTTGATAAATGTCTCCGGCTTGAAACCTGATTTATTAGGTCAACTTCTCAGTAATTGTTTCTGATTATATTAGTTTTTAAATGTTCGTTTTGTTTTAGTTTAATGGTTAAATATTTTATTGAACCAATATGTAGTTTCAAAAGTATTATTTTATTATATTTTCTTATCTGTAAGATTTGGTTCTGTCCATTCGTTAAATGGATACTTCGTTTGTTAGTTACGGTACAAAACATATTTTAGGTTTATTTTTCAAACCCTAATAACAATAATAATAATAATAATAATAATAATAATAATAATAATAATAATAATAATAATAATAATAATAATAATAATAATAATAATAATAATAATAATAATAATTATAATAATAATAATAATAATATTAAATATTAATTAGGGTTTATAATATTTTCATTTTAGACCCTCAAGTTTCTAAAGTTGGCAACTTTTACTCTCGAACTATATAAAAATGGTAACTTTTACCCTCGAACTATATAAAAATGGTAACTTTTACCCTTGAACTTTGGTCAATTGACACTTTCTACCTTTAAGTTTCAAAATTAACACTTTTTACCCCTGAAGGACTCCCCGATCGCAAAGCAAGTCCAACCATAGAAATCTTATAGAGTTTTGGCAAAAGCAACCCTTGTGTTCATTCGACATCCTTTTTATCCAAAAACAATTTATATCTCGTGTTTTACCTCAAAACTTTTTACGACTCCTTTTCTAAATTATTTATAAGAGTTTTAAGAGTATTTTTGTAAAATATTATGGGATGAATCGAACCCACGACTTCAAATTAATTAACAGAAACTTGCGATTCATATTAAACCCGACACAGAAAATCACCCACTTTAAACGTCCCGTTCTCCCTCTTTTCTCAATGAAAATGGCTGATTCTTTTTCCTATGTTTAGACCTTCTAGTGTACTTTAACCATGTCAAGACCCAGATTTTTAGAAGCACGTTTACTACATGAAATTTATGTCCAAAGCAGCAGCTCTGCTGCTGTCACTTTAAAAAAACTGTTCTGAAATTAATTAAAAACACCCTTTGTTATGCGTTTTCATGACTCGAGGTCTAAAGAAGTTTTGAAGAAAACGTCGTTCCGGAGAACTTTCATGTTTTAAGTTTTCGACAAAACGGACCAGAAAGGCCTCGTTTTGCGTGATTTTGCCTGCTGTGACAGTAGGTTTTTATAGTTTTTATTCAACTTCAATTTGCTATAACTTTTGACTTGTTTACTCATTTTTGATGATTCAAATTTCTACGTTCTTCTAAAAATATTCTCTTCAACAATATGTGAGTGTCCTATAGTCTAGTGTTCTTAAAATATCAAAAAGAAAAACAATAGAGGGTGTTTGTTTGCTCGACCAAAACAGAAAAAGAAAAGAAGAAAGGAAACGTTTGTATTGGCTTAATATTTGATTCAAGCTTATTAAAATGAAGTATTATCATGAGCTAAAGAGATTAGAAAGGCTAGGACTTACAGAAATTGATGGTGGAAAGATTCGACTATATTGAGCTTCAACTAGAACCAAAGCTTCCCAAGCTTCAAACTCCTAATCCACTTGATCCTAACTCTTCTAAGGTACTTCTAATAGCAGTAGGTGTATGAGTGAATGAGTGATTTGCTGTTTTGAGTGAGGGATGAGTGAAATTGGTACTTGTATGTCGAATTTATAGGAAGAATTTCAGGGGTTTGATACTTAAGGCTAATGGACTCAAAAGAGGACACACGGTTTGATTTGTAACCTATTGTTTCGAGTGGTTTTATAGGAGACGCATAGAAGGCTTGGTGTACTTTGTCAAAAATCCAGGGAACAAGGTGTCTTGTTCGACTCTTAGCCACAAGAGTAGAGGACAAGGTGATGTGTTTAGAAGTTGTCCATGAAAGCTTGTATGGTGTAATTCGAATGGATGGTGAAGGAAAAAGAAAAATGGGAGTCGATTATATATAGAGAAAAGAATGAAAGGGTCTTGAGACTTTTAGTCATGTCTAGAGATAAGAGACATGATGAGGTAGTGTATTGAATTTTGGGAGGTTGCATGTGAAAAGAATGAAGGTGGCGTGTGTTGTTTTAATCCTAGCCAAGGACACTTCCCACAATATTTGACCATGGGTGTAACTTAAAGGAACATGGTGATGTAGTGTTATTTTAAGCAAGTAAATCCTTATGGTATAGAATTTTCCATGTAGTAGGTTTACAATGGTTTGGTTATTGTGATGAAGGTGATGTGTTTCGAACCTAGGCCAAGAATTTCAACTACCACCTTGACCAAAGATAAAATATCTAGGGAACAAGTCTATGTGTATGAATATGGACTAGATGTAAGTTTGTGGTTAGGAGGATTACCAAGTATTATGCTAGAACTAAGTTGGTTTTAATTTTGTTTATTTCGAACTATCAGGTAACTAGGGGAGTCGATTGGCTTTAGGTGTTGTACCTAGGCTTTAGATTATTGTACATGTAGGTTTAGGAAAGTAATAAGGTTAGTTTAGGATTTAGGTTAAGGTAATAATGCATTTGTTTAGGTTTTTAGGTCGAACTCTTAAGAAAATAAAAAGAGAACCGTATAGTGCTAATAGAGGTGGTACCATAAGTTTACTAAGATTGTACTAGGGTTTTAAAGATGTAGGAAATATATTTCAAGTGTTTAGTTAGGTTATGTAGAATTTAAACTAGTAATTATATGTTTTATACGTAAGTACTTGTATACTAGGTTTAAGGATTTGTGCATAAAATACTAGGGTAGGGTTTGTGCAAAGTATTCTTGTATTGTGTGCTTAAAGATAAGTACACTGAGGTTTATAATGAATTTTATTAATATTATGATTTCAGGTATTACTGACTTGTACCTAAACTTTAAGGACTTGTACTTTAACGTTTAAGACTTAGATATTTATATAATTATATATAACAACTTAGGGTTTTATGAAAATTGACAAACATTACGTTTAGTAACATAAAGTGGTAAATGAATGTTGGAAATATTTATACTTAACATATAAAGATATTTAAGTGCACACGTTTATTCAGAAGATGAGTTACATCATATTAGTTAGTTGTTGTGATTAGTTAAACTAATAATGTTAAAAAAAATTTAGACGTGGAAAAATGGATAGGTATTAGTTTAATTTAAGTGAAAATTTACCGGTGGTTACAAATACCAATCGTGGGGTGGCGTACTTACTTCCCCAACTCTATAAGCTCCTACTTCACTCCTATGTCAAGCCTGCAAGAAGCTCCTAACATGGGATCACTAGAATTCGCTCATGGATTAAATACAACCATAAAAACCTAGTACGCATTGGTTCATGTTTCTTAAGACGTTCAAGCATGTTACACAATGGAAGTCTGCCAGTTTTCTTAAGCCTAACATCGAAATCATTCATCCATTACAACTATAAATAAGCAATCAACCTATAATCAACATCTAGGTTTCATTACATCTAAGCAAACACACAAGAGATCTAGTCTAGCATGTTAAAATCAAGACAAGCGTAAGATATATTCAAACAACACATAGACATATTGAATGAATTGAAATGATACTTATCTTAATTGAACATGAAGGGTTTCAAAGGGTGAAAACCCTTGAAAATACTGTTAAAAATGAGCTAGGGTTTATTCAAGTCGACCCTAAAATTCTCCTCTCTTTAGAATGAAAATTACAAAAACTATATATAGATTTCCTAAGGTGACGGCGTCAAGAAGAAACTTCTGACGCCGTCAACCCGTCGCCCATAATATTCTCGGACTGCCTAGATCCAAATCTGACGCCGTCATGTGTAATGCTGCTCTGGGCCGTCACCACTTTTACTCTTGACGGCCTTGATTTGACGCCGTCACGTTTCCATTGGGCCGTCACCATTTTTTCTCTTGACGTCGTCATTAAAATCTTCGTGACGCCGTCAGATACTGTTCCCAGCAAGGAAAATCAAGACTTTGCCGTTTTCTTCACTTTTATGCTCCAAAAATGTCCAAAATGCTTCCTTTTCCAGAATTCACTCCCAAAGTACCTAAAATCACAAAAGGAACGATTTAGGGCAATATTTGATCAAATAAATTCAAATTTCGGCTTAAATGACCCTCTAAAAACGGATCATTTTTCGCCTCATCATATACCCTTACACTTGAGATTTGCTTGTCCTCAAGCAAATGCGCTTTTATTCTAATCAAAATACAAGTTAGGGGTCATTTAACACTAATATAAAAGTAATTACAACAAATAATCGTTCCACTAAAGACCAAAGACAAGCACGGAGGTCATATACTAGCACCTCACAAATAGTGTTTAGATACTCACATCTTTCGGGTGTAATAAAGTATATATCACAATATGGAAATGGAAAATATCTCTCGCTACCTGTCATAGCAAAATAGATTACCATAGGCTTGGGAAGGGATCAAACCTCCACCACATGGCGTAAGCACCTAGGATAAACTATCAAAGAGGTCTTTTAAAAGGGTTATAACGTTAGGTGTAGGGATATGGAATACACGGGTTTGTTGGATATAGGCAATCTTTACTGGTGGCGAGTTAATCATCTTGGTTAATTACATGTACAGTATGGCGTTGCTAAGCCAAGACTAGACTCGACTTAAGCTAATAAATGAAAAATAACAAAAACATAAAATAAACATAGAATGAAGCGGGATGGTAGTCCGTATGTTTTTTCTCTTTTCTTTTTCTATTTTTTTTTCTTTTTCTTGATTTTTTCGATTTTTTTTTTTTTTTTTTTTTTTTTTTTTTTTTGCATACACTCTTACCCTACCATCCAAAATAATACATTATAGGGAATGAACATTCCCCTTACGCTTGAATCTTTACATACTTTACAATAAACTAATCTAATGACTCGAATCAAGATAATCCAAACACTTGGAGTACTTTTAAGATTAACGTACATATGGGGGTAATAATATATGTTCTTCCCCATTACTCCATAAGATTAGTACTTTACCCATGAGTCCCAATCGTCCCAAAACAATATGTACAAGGATATGACTCGACTTAGCAACCATGTAATCAATTAGATAATTAACTAAGGGTTTAACAAATAACAATAATGCACTAAAGATGAGTGCATACACGGAAGGCTAAGGCGATTTGGTTGTACATTTATGTGGGGTGTAACAAATTCTTCCTTTAAGTAAGATGCTTAAAGTTAGAAACGAAAAGATAGGCTCGGAGGGGTGTACTAGGGGTTTCGTGTACTAAAAATGAGTACAACGCTAAGGTGTGGGAAAAATTAATTGACTTAACTTGCCAAGTATTATGACTTAAATGGTCAAGTAATTATGATACGGGTTTAACACAAGGGTGATTCCTAATGCCTCTTATCATTTAGTAAATCCTACTACACGAATGTAGTCTCAGTAGCGGTGGGATGCTTCACTAACGCAAGTTCTAGAATCTAAATGCTACCGGTACACTCATAAACACTAATAGTAAATGCTTTTCCTATCAAATCTAAAGGCGAACCTCACATATTTGGGTGGAAAATTTTTTGAATGATACGGTTTTGTGCTAGTCATACAACTCCTATCCATGCGACGCTTGCTATGGCTAAAGTTTCACTCCTAAATGTTGTAAAAACTTTTAAATTTGGCGCTAAAATTACACTAACAAGTATTTCTCATAGTTTTATTTCACACCTACCATCAAACAAACAAACTCAAGCAAAAGTGTATCCTATGAGGTATCATCATTTTACCCTCCCCTTACACTTAGGATGAACATTGTCCCCAATGTTCAATTAAAGAATGTAAAAGTAAAACAGGTAAAAGAATGAAATCAAATACTCCCCTTATTCGCTCGGTATGGATAGTATGGTAACAAGGTTAGATCTTCCTCCAAGAAAATGAACAATCAAAGCTTCCCTTTCAGAATATAAATCATCTTCTTGTCATACATAACCTGTTAAACCTGAGAAAACAAACAAGGCAACCTCGCGTAAAATCGGCGGCAATCTATATATGATAACAAATCCTAGAAAACAAAGTAAGATATAATGCTTGTGGAATGATGTTTGCAGATTTCTATGGTAGGGGCTGGTCATGCAACCTACACAGATCGGTTTCATGAACTAGCTAAACTAGTTCCTCATTTGGTTACCCCTGAATCCAAGAGGATTGAGAGGTACATTTATGGCCTTGTTCCCGAGATTCGTGGGATGGTAAAAACAACCGAACCTCCCACAATTCAGAGTGCAATATTGAGAGCAGGAACCCTAACAGATGAGATGGTTAGAAATGGAACTTTGAAGATTAGTGATAAAAGAAAGGGAGCAGGTGAATCAGGCGAGCAAAAGGGTACAATGGTTGATAATAAGAGAGCAAGAGGATTTACGGCAACAGTTTATGATCAGGGAAAGTATGAAGGTCCACATCCTAAGTGTAATAAATGTGCTTATCATCATCAGAGGTCTAAGCCCTGTAGAATGTGTACTAATTGCAATCAGAAGAGCCATTTTACAAATCAGTGTAAAGCAACGGCAAGGCAAGTAGCACCGGTGAATGCGGACAATATAGGAAACAACCAAAAGACATGCCATGAGTGCAACAGCCCAAACCACTTTCGAAATACTTATCCTAAGTTGAATAGGGCACAGGGACAAGTGCTGGATAACCCAACTTTAGCCGTTATGCTTGAAGAAAATAACCCAAACCGTGGATACAATGTTAGTCCACCTCGGGGTCGAGCATACTATTTGGGTGCTAAGGAAGCCCGCAATGCGTAACGGGTACGTACCTTATCCTACCATATTATTCTATTCTAAATCTAGCTTTATTATGCCGCTATTAAGATAAGAGACCTAGACACACTAAACTTCGGGACGAAGTTTCCTTAAGGGGTAGAGACTGTAACAATTCGCAATTTCAGGTTAACTTTTTTTCCGAAAATTTCACTGTTCACTTTTTTACTATTCACTTTTTACTATTCACTTTTCACTATTCATCTCAGAAATTTTTATTTCATATTCTCGTAAGTTAAACTATTTTAACGATAATCCGAGAGTTTGACGCTCGTCGGATCATTTCTGCAAAAATCACAAAGCCGTGTCCGAGATTTACTTTTAGGTTTAAACGTCATTCCGGCATCCCGATATGTCCATAAAATATTATAAACAATAGAAATATGATTTTCTCTCATTTTAGGACAATTCCAAAAGTTTTGGAATTTTACGTTTTTCAGTTCAGCGTTTTACGCGAATTACGCGTTTTAGACCCGTGTTTCCAGTTTTTAGCAGGGTTTTAGCACCCGATAGATCCTACCACTCATTTTATATTTTATTATGGAGTATATTGATAAGTTCTAGCATATTTATAAGTTTCATATTTTTAGGATACCCGGTTTTACGTTTCGTGACTTAAAAACTTACGGTTAGCAATTTACGGAGTCAAAACTAGCTACATACTTAGGATATTATCATCCAAAGACCAAGAGTCATCATCTAGTCACCATTATCCTCCTTGAACCGCCAATATGGGGGGGGGAGTCACAATGTGTGGTTAAATCTTAACCATTGATCTCTAGGATGGTTACAAGTGTCTAAAACTAACCATGGTTAATTTCTAACCCAATATATGGTTAACTATTTTTCCTACCCTATAAATACCAAGCTAAAACACATAGAAAACTTGCACCACACCTTCTTATAACCTTCAAGTCCTAAAACCTAAGGCACTTTTCTTATATTTTGTAAGAAAGTTAACTAGTTTTTTAAAGAAAACTAGTGTTTGATCTTCAATCTTGGAAATTTTCTAAGAAAAGTTGTTATAACTTTAAAGTCTCCAAAAAGACGTCGTTATAATCTTCAAATAGCTTTGGACTTCAAGAAGGCGTCGTTATAATCTTCAAATAACCTCGGTTTATCATAGATTGCAAAGGGTGAAGCTTAAGTCTATCAAAGTCCGTACCTTACTAGTTACTTACCTTTCTTTTAGAAAGCCTCAAGATGTAAGCAAACCCTAACATACTTTCTTGCTTAATTATCATTTACATACTCTTTGTGTTCCTTTCATGCTATATATGTTCTTGTTATTGTGTTCATGATGTTTAAAAATGGATAAAACAAGTATTGGTATACATATGTTAACTTATGACAAGTAAACAAGCAAACTAGTGATTTTTATGGAGAACCACGACCAAAATAGTATAACTTTGATATTTGACACTTACTTACTGTTAAAGAGGACTTAACAAGGAAAACATTGCAATTTGAATCACCCAAAACGAGTACCCGAGTCAAAAGTTATGACCATTTGAAGCTAGCGAAACCAAAACGGCAAAACTGCCCAAATAGCATTCTGATCAAATTTTGATTTTTAAAGTCACCCTTCTGGTCCAATTCATCAAAAAGTTAAAACACGAAAGTTGTCCGGAACGACGTTTTCGTTCAGGATTAAAGAAGCTCGAGCCCTGAAAACGCTTTCCGATTGATAATTTTCTTCAAAATCTTAACAGCCCATTTTAGACCAAAGTCACTATATTATAGTTATGATTTACTAAGACCAAGAGGTCTAATGACCTAAAGCCAAGACCACAACCATGGCTAAAGCCAAGGTTGAGTCTCAAGACCATGGAAAAATGACCAAGGTCACGGCAAAGCCATGACTAAATGACCATATAAACTTACTTAGGCGAAAACATGAAACAAGGAGTTGACGATAACTTGAACAAACAATTTGGATCTACTCCACCTAAAGAACCATGAGATACAAGTTATAATAAACTTACCCTAATAACAATCTTCATGTACAAATAGACTTTCCTAAGTTTATTCAAATATTGGACATGTAACTTTTCGGATCAAAACTTATACATTTGTTATCAAATACTACAATAGTAGGGAGCCTCATGTGAGGAGTTCATTAAGTAAGCCGTCGAGACGAGTTGTGGATTTACGAATTAAAGTGTCCTGGCTCCTCGAACGTTTACTCCATGACTTCTGAATTATGTCGGCCCGAACGGTAGTAAGAGATATACAACCTATACATGTTTCATAAACCATTTATATTTAAAGACTTACACTATATACTAAGTACTACATCATGAACATTATGCAAGATATATATATAGGCAATTCTTCGTATTCTTAGAAGTTACTCCAAACCTAAGTCGCAACATTCTATTATAGGCTGCTCTTAGAGACTTTTGCGATTTGACTACCACTTTCATTTCACATCACTTAAGCTTAAGGTGAGTCATAGCCCCTACTTTTTCATACTTGTTTTAACTCTTGGGGGGGGGGGTACATGCTCAACTACTTGCTTACTTGTGCAAATACTCAAAACATTTATACTTGATTGTTTCATACTTGATTGTCTTATACTTGATTGCATTATACTTGATTTCATACATACATGACTGTTTTATCTTTGGGAAGTGGCTCCCAGTAATCTTTTATCTTTGGGAAGTGGCTCCCAGCAAACTTTTATCTTTGGGAAGTGGCTCCCAGTTTTATTTGGGAAGTGGCTCCCAGTTGTCTTTGGGAATTGGCTCCCAAGTGAGGTCTTCGGAGATGAAGTAGAGACTCACTACTAATTGCTGAATTGTTTTGATGAACTATTACATGTCTTATTCATTCTATATATTTAGCAGTGGGTTGTGAACACACAGGTTGCAAGTGTTGTTATGAGCGGGACTTGCAACTGAGTGGATTCTCAATGCCTTTGCTGTGTGAACTTTCTTTAAGGCTTTTCAACTATTTTAAGACAAACTCTATGAACTCACCAACCATTGTGTTGACACTTTAGCATGTTTATCTCAGGTCTATAAGGTGATAGCCGTTGCATGGAGCATAGAGTCGCTTGGCATGTTTTGAAGACTTATGCTTTTATCTTTACCATTCGATATGTTTTAAAACTCTTATGTATTGTATTATGGAACTCAAGTTTGTAACTCGGAATTTATTAATCGAATGGTAACTTTTCAAAACGTCTCATTTAGAGTTCGTTTTCTATACCTTGTACTTTGTATTATGAAGTAGCACCCCTATGACACAGTCTTCCGCTGCGGTATTTTGGGGGTGTTACAGATTGGTACCAGAGCCTTGGTTATAGAGAACTAGATTGCATTTAGTGCCTAGACTATAACTGATATAAACATTAAGACTTTCCTTCTTATTTTGCCTTACACACACTTTATGCGCATATGCTTATTGCTAATTGTTTGTTTAGAAGAAACCCCAGACAATAGTCAAGTCATCAAAAATTTAGAGCTAAGTAATAATTGTTTAGTTAACTTAATCTTGTGACAGTTCTTGTTTGATAAGACATAAGATTAAGTTAAATAAAGATTATTAGTTTCCTGTAGAGATTTGATGATTTTCCTTATACTTACTTTATATGATTCTAATACCTAGAAGTGGTTCATATGTCCTAGTACGACACTCAAACCTTTCTACAAGCGTGACTAGTCCATTTCGCCATATCACCTTCTCTAGATACCCAGACTACGTTACCCTTTCACAACTTAAGAGCAGAAAGTCTACCCAATTATGTAGTACCAATTGTTGAGTTATGTGTGCCTGGTAAATATGTATACGTGCGAAAGGAAGCAATTATAATTATGGTGGCCAACATAATTATAAATGCGTCACGACTCACGTAGACATATGTGACCATGCTTACATTAATCAACGACTGACTCAAATTGACAAAATTTAAGACTAAGTAGTCTAGGAATATCACCTCATATCTGACGTCGACAAAATGTCCCTCCTTGTAGATATCATGGCACCAAAGAGAGTAACTCGTAGCACTAGCCGAGGTGGTGCAACACCAAGAGGTGGAAGAACTGGTGGTCGTGGAGGTAGAGGAACTACTCACGACACTAGTAATAATAGTGGAAGAACTGGTGGACGTGGAGGTAGAGGAACTACTCACAACACTAGTAATAATAGTGGAAGAACTGGTGGACATGGAGGTAGAGGAGATGCTCACGACACTAGTAACCCTAGTAACGATGGTGGAAATCCAGATGTCTCCACCATTATTGCCCAACAACTACAAAACCTACTTCCCACTATAGTCACACAAGTTGGCAATCACATGAACAATTCGGGAAACCACGGAAGCATAAATGATGCTACAAATGATGGAGGAAGGAATGGTAATAACAACAACAACAACAACCACCACCATAGGACTGGATGTACGTATAAGGAATTTACGTCATGCAAACCAATTGAGTTTAATGGTAAAGGAGGTGCATTGGCATATACACGATGGGTCGAGAAGATGGAGTCAGTGATCGATATCAGTAACCGTGCAATCTACCAGAGAGTGAAATATTCTGCATGCTTGCTATCAGAAAAGGCATTGACATGGTGGAACATGCAGATTCAAGCAAGGACTAGAGAAGCAGCTGTAGGCATGACATGGGACGACTTTAAGGGACTACTGAAGGAAGAGTACTGCCCGGTTAATGAAATGCAAAAACTAGAGGACGAGTTTTGGCATCACTCTATGGTAGGGGCTGGTCATGCAACCTACACAGATCAGTTTCATGAACTAGCTAAACTAGTTCCTCATCTGGTTACCCCTGAATCCAAGAGGATTGAGAGGTACATTTATGGCCTTGTTCCCGAGATTCGTCGGATGGTAAAAACAACCGAACCTCCCACAATTCAGAGTGCAATATTGAGAGCAGGAACCCTAACAGATGAGATGGTTAGAAATGGAACTTTGAAGATTAGTGATAAAAGAAAGGGAGCAGGTGAATCAGGCGAGCAAAAGGGTACAATGGTTGATAATAAGAGAGCAAGAGGATTTGCGGCAACAGTTTATGATCAGGGAAAGTATGAAGGTCCACATCCTAAGTGTAATAAATGTGCTTATCATCATCAGAGGTCTGAGCCCTGTCGAATGTGTACTAATTACAATCAGAATAGCCATTTTACAAATCAGTGTAAAGCAACGGCAAGGCAAGTAGCACCGGTGAATGCGGACAATATAGGAAACAACCAAAAGACATGCCATGAGTGCAACAGCCCAAACCACTTTCGAAATACTTGTCCTAAGTTGAATAGGGCACATGGACAAGTGCTGCATAACCCAACTTTAGCCGTTATGCTTGAAGAAAATAACCCAAACCGTGGATACAATGTTAGTCCACCTCGGGGTCGAGCATACTATTTGGGTGCTAAGGAAGCCCGCAATGCGTAACGGGTACGTACCTTATCCTACCATATTATTCTATTCTAAATCTAGCTTTATTATGCCGCTATTAAGATAAGAGACCTAGACACACTAAACTTCGGGACGAAGTTTCCTTAAGGGGTAGACACTGTAACAATTCGCAATTTCAGGTTAACTTTTATTTCCGAAAATTTCACTGTTCACTTTTTTACTATTCACTTTTACTATTCACTTTTCACTATTCATCTCAGAAATTTTTATTTCATATTCTCGTAAGTTAAACTATTTGAACGATAATCCGAGAGTTTGACGCTCGTCGGATCATTTCTGCAAAAATCACAAAGCCGTGTCCGAGATTTACTTTTAGGTTTAAACGTCATTCCGGCATCCCGATATGTCCATAAAATATTATAAACAATAAAACGATGATTTTCTCTCATTTTAGGACAATTCCAAAAGTTTTAGAATTTTACGTTTTTCAGTTCAGCGTTTTACGCGAATTACGCGTTTTAGACCCGTGTTTCCAGTTTTTAGCAGGGTTTTAGCACCCGATAGATCCTACCACTCATTTTATATTTTATTATAGAGTATATTGATAAGTTCTAGCATATTTATAAGTTTCATATTTTTAGGATACCCGGTTTTATGTTTCGTGACTTAAAAACTTACGGTTAGCAATTTACGGAGTCAAAACTAGCTACATACTTAGGATATTATCATCCAAAGATCAAGAGTCATCATCTAGTCACCATTATCCTCCTTGAACCGACAATATGGGGGGGGGGGGAGTCACCATGTGTGGTTAAATCTTAACCATTGATCTCTAGGATGGTTACAAGTGTCTAAAACTAACCATGGTTAATTTCTAACCCAATATATGGTTAACTATTTTTCCTACCCTATAAATACCAAGCTAAAACACATAGAAAACTTGCACCACACCTTCTTATAACCCTCAAGTCCTAAAACCTAAGGCACTTTTCTTATATTTTGTAAGAAAGTTAACTAGTTTTTGAAAGAAAACTAGTGTTTGATCTTCAATCTTGGAAATTTTCTAAGAAAAGTTGTTATAACTTTAAAGTCTCCAAAAAGACGTCGTTATAATCTTCAAATAGCTTTGGACTTCAAGAAGGCGTCGTTATAATCTTCAAATAACCTCGGTTTATCATAGATTGCAAAGGGTGAAGCTTAAGTCTATCAAAGTCCGTACCTTACTAGTTACTTACCTTTCTTTTAGAAAGCCTCAAGTTGTAAGCAAACCCTAACATACTTTCTTGCTTAATTATCATTTACATACTCTTTGTGTTCCTTTCATGCTATATATGATCTTGTTATTGTGTTCATGATGTTTAAAAATGGATAAAACAAGTATTGGTATACATATGTTAACTAATGACAAGTAAACAAGCAAACTAGTGATTTTTATGGAGAACCACGACCAAAATAGTATAACTTTGATATTTGACACTTACTTACTGTTAAAGAGGACTTAACAAGGAAAACATAGCAATTTGAATCACCCAAAACGAGTACCCGAGTCAAAAGTTATGACTATTTGAAGCTAGCGAAACCAAAACGGTAAAACTACCCAAATAGCATTCTGATCAAATTTTGATTTTTAAAGTCACCCTTCTGGTCCGATTCATCAAAAAGTTAAAGCACGAAAGTTGTCCGGAACGACGTTTTCGTTTAGGATCAAAGAAGCTCGAGCCCTGAAAACGCTTTCCGAGTGATAATTTTCTTCAAAATCTTAACAGCCCATTTTAGACCAAAGTCACTATATTATAGTTATGATTTACTAAGACCGAGAGGTCTAATGACCTAAAGCCAAGACTACAACCATGGCTAAAGCCAAGGTTGAGTCTCAAGACCATGGAAAAATGACCAAGGTCACGGCAAAGCCATGACTAAATGACCATATAAACTTACTTAGGCGAAAACATGAAACAAGGAGTTGACGATAACTTGAACAAACAATTTGGATCTACTCCACCTAAAGAACCATGAGATACAAGTTATAATAAACTTACCCTAATAACAATCTTCATGTACAAATAGACTTTCCTAAGTTTATTCAAATATTGGACATGTAACTTTTCGGATCAAAACTTATACATTTGTTATCAAATACTACAATAGTAGGGAGCCTCATGTGAGGAGTTCATTAAGTAAGCCGTCGAGACGAGTTGTGGATTTACGAATTAAAGTGTCCTGGCTCCTCGAACGTTTACTCCATGACTTCTGAATTATGTCGGCCCGAACGGTAGTAAGAGATATACAACCTATACATGTTTCATAAACCATTTATATTTAAACACTTACACTATATACTAAGTACTACATCATGAACATTATGCAAGATATATATAGGCAATTCTTCGTATTCTTAGACGTTACTCCAAACCTAAGTCGCAAAGTTCTATTATAGGCTGCTCTTAGAGACTTTCGTGATTTGACTACCACTTTCATTTCACATCACTTAAGCTTAAGGTGAGTCATAGCCCCTACTTTTTCATACTTGTTTTAACTCTTGGGGGGGATACATGCTCAACTACTTGCTTACTTGTACAAATACTCAAAACATTTATACTTGATTGTCTTATACTTGATTGCATTATACTTGATTTCATACATACATGACTGTTTTATCTTTGGGAAGTGGCTCCCAGTAATCTTTTATCTTTGGGAAGTGGCTCCCAGCAAACTTTTATCTTTGGGAAGTGGCTCCCTGTTTTCTTTGGGAAGTGGCTCCCAGTTGTCTTTGGGAATTGGCTCCCAAGTGAGGTCTTCGGAGATGAAGTAGAGACTCACTACTAATTGCTGAATTGTTTTGATGAACTATTACATGTCTTATTCATTCTATATATTTAGCAGTGGGTTGTGAACACACAGGTTGCAAGTGTTGTTATGAGCGGGACTTGCAACTGTGTGGATTCTCAATGCCTTTGCTGTGTGAACATTCTTTAAGGCTTTTCAACTATTTTAAGACAAACTCTATGAACTCACCAACCATTGTGTTGACACTTTAGCATGTTTATCTCAGGTCTATAAGGTGATAGCCGTTGCATGGAGCATAGAGTCGCTTGGCATGTTTTGAAGACTTATGCTTTTATCTTTACCATTCGATATGTTTTAAAACTCTTATGTATTGTATTATGGAACTCAAGTTTGTAACTCGGAATTTATTAATCGAATGGTAACTTTTCAAAACGTCTCATTTAGAGTTCGTTTTCTATACCTTGTATTTTGTATTATGAAGTAGCACCCCTATGACACAGTCTTCCGCTGCGGTATTTTGGGGGTGTTACAGATTTTGTTTCTTAAAAACATATTTCTGGTTTCCCCTTACACTTATCTTTTGCGAAATACCTTTGTATGAAGTTAAGACTAAGCCAAACGACAAAATATTGTATTTTCACCATTTTAGTTTTGAAACATGATCTACCAACAATAAAAATAAAGCATGCATACGGAAACAAATAACAATCAAACAAAATAAAAATCACACAAAGCATGGGTTGCCTCCCAAGAAGCGCTTTTCTTTATTTACGAGTCTTGTAGCTAGACTCAAGGTCATGGGCTACTACGTGACCTCATCGTCAAATGTTACATCCTCCTCACTAATCATTTCATTACTATTTTCTTGATAATGTTTTACACGTTGTATGTTGACAGTAAATTCTCTACTTTCATCATCTAGTAACACAACAACTCCAGTTTTAGAGGAACTTTTCACCGTAAATGGCCCATACCATCTAGACTTGAGTTTCCCTGGAAATAACCTTAACCGAGAGTTATACAATAGGACTTTGTCCCCTTCTGAAAATTCCTTAGGTTTCTTAATTCGTTGGTCATGCCATCTTTTTGCCCTCTCCTTATATCTAATGGAAGACTCATACGCTTCTAACCTTAGCTCATCAAGCTCGTGTAGTTGCAAGAACCAATTTGTTCCGGCAATTGTATAATCTAAATTACATGCCTTAAGCGCCCAATAAGCCTTATGTTCTAATTCTACCGGAAGGTGACATGCCTTACCATACACCATGCGGAACGGGGTCGTTCCAATAGGTGTCTTGTAGGCAGTTCGGAATGCCCATAAGGCCTCATCGAGTTTAAATGACCAGTCTTTTCTATTCTGACTAACCGTTTTTGCTAGTATTCTTTTATTAGCCCTGTTCGTGTTTTCGACCTGGCCATTGGTCTGTTGGTGATAGGCGGTGGAAAATCGATGGGACACTCCGTATCTCCTCATGACCTTTTCCATTTGCGCATTGCAAAAGTGGGTTCCCCTATCACTGATGAGAGTTTTAGGAATTCCGAACCTAGCGAATAACTTTTTCAGGAAATGAATAACCACCCTGGCATCGTTAGTCCTAAGGGCTTGTGCCTCTACCCATTTTGAAACATAGTCGATGGCAACTAAAATGTATTTATTCCCTCCTAAAGATGGAAAGGGTCCCATGAAGTCAATTCCCCAGACATCGAAAACCTCACATACTTGTATAAAATTCTGAGGTGTTTATCCCTATTTGATATGTTTCCAGCCCGTTGACATGCATCGCATGCTTGTACCATTTCTTTGACATCACGGAAAATTGTAGGCCAATAGAATCCCGCGTCGAAAATCTTTCGGGCGGTGGTGCTTATCCCATGATGGCCCCCAGAGGGGCCAGAGTGACATTCTCTCATGATTTTTACTGCCTCACCTCCCGAAACACAACGTCTGATTATTTGATCAGGACACCTTCGGAATAGAAATGGTTCATCCCAGAAGTAGTATTTTAGTTGGGCAAAGAACCTTTTCTTTTCATATTTAGTCATGTGTTCCGGAATAAGTCTGCTTGCGATATAGTTAGCAAAATCAGTGTACCAAGGCTCAGAATCTGTCATTGACATGAGTTGTTCATCAGGAAATGAATCCCGAATCTCGCTTCTATCGTGCTCATCAAGGGGATTTTCAAGACGAGGTAGGTGATCAGCAGCCAAATTCTCTGCCCCCCTTTTATCACGGATTTCAACGTCAAATTCTTGTAACAACAGGATCCACCGAATTAGTCGTGGCTTAGCATCTTGCTTAGCAAAAAGATATCGGAGAGCCGAGTGATCGGTGAAAACGACTGTCTTTGAAAGGACAAGATATTGACGGAATTTGTCGAATGCGAACACTATGGCTAATAATTCTTTTTCGGTGGTAGAGTGATTCTCTTGAGCAGGGTTCTTGGTTTTGCTAGCGTAGTAAATAGGTTGGAATAGCTTGTCACGCCTTTGGCCTAATACAGCTTCGATAGCATAATCGCTAGCATCGCACATGCTTTCAAAAGGTAACTCCCAGTTGGGTGTAACCATGATTGGAGCTTGCGTGAGCTCCTTTTTCAGGAGATCGAATGCATCCTTGCATTCTTGAGAGAAATCGAAAGGGGCATCCTTCATCAGCAATTGAGTCATTGGCCGAGCTATTTTGGAGAAATCTTTGATGAATCTCCGATAGAACCCGGCGTGGCCCAAGAAGCTGCGTATTGCTTTAACAGTCGTGGGATAAGGTAACTTAGATATAGCTTCCTTGGTCCACCTCAATCCCATTCCCTGAGACCTTATGTCCTAACACAATCCCTTCTTTTACCATGGAATGACATTTTTCCCAATTTAACACCAAGTTGGTTTCCTCACAACGTTTGAGCATTTTTTCTAGATTAGCAAGACAGCGGTCGAAAGAGTTCCCGAAGACTGAAAAGTCATCCATGAAAACTTCCATGCTATCTTCCATAAGTTCGTGAAAGATTGCGGTCATGCATCTCTGAAAAGTGCGGGGGCGTTACACAGCCCAAAAGGCATTCTTTTATAGGCGAACGTTCCATAAGGGCAAGTAAACGTGGTTTTTTCTTGGTCCTCAGGTGCTATGGGGATTTGGAAATATCCTGAGAATCCATCCAAGAAACAATAGTACTCGTGCCCAGACAATCTTTCCAACATTTGGTCAATGAATGGTAAGGGAAAGTGATCTTTCCTTGTGGCATCATTGAGCTTTCTATAATCGATGCATACCCGCCATCCAGTAACCGTTCTCTGGGGTACCATCTCACCCTTGTCGTTCTGCACCACAGTCATTCCTCCTTTCTTTGGTACAACCTGTACAGGACTAACCCACGGGCTATCCGAGATTGGGTAAATTAATCCTGCATCCAGAAGTTTGATGACTTCTTTCTTCACTACTTCCTTAATGTTGGGATTCACCCGCCTCTGGGGTTGCACGGTAGGTTTATAATTTTCTTCCATAAGAATCTTATGCGTGCAAAAAGTTGAGTCAATCCCCTTAATGTCGGCTACACTCCATGCAAGCACTCCCTTATATTTCTTTAGGATTTCTAAGAGCGTACCTTTTTGTTCATGTTCGAGGGAAGAGTTTATGATTACCGGCAGTTGGTCCTCTCCCCGAAAGAAGGCATACTCTAGATGGTTAGGGAGTTCTTTAAGATCTAGCTTAGGGGGTTCGATAATAGAAGGCTTAAGCTTGTTTTCGGGTTTTCGGAGCTTGAGATGTTGAGTGGTCTCCTGTCTAGGGTAGAAGGAGACTGCTCCGACATCCTCCATCTTTTCTACCTCCAACAAGGGGAGAAAACTCCCATCTCGTAACCAGCCTTCCTCGATCTGTTCATCAACACAGTCATCAATGACATTCGTGAATTCATCGACTTCTCCAATGAAATAGAGCCGGTTAGCTGCTTCGAGAGAGAGGTCCATAGTGTCTTTAATGTCGAAGGTTAAGCTATCGGTTCCTACTCGTAAGGTTAACTTGCCGTCATGAACATCAATGACTGCACGAGCGGTAGCAAGAAATGGTCTCCCTAAGATGATAGGTACCAAGTCATCCTCCTCCATCTCCAAGATTACGAAGTCAACCGGGAATTTGAATTTTCCAACCTTGACTAGCACATTCTCGCATATCCCTACGGGGTATTTGACTGATCTATTGGCTAGTTGGATGTTCATACGGGTAGGCTTTAATCCGGAGTATCCTAGTTTAAGGAACATGGAGTGAGGCATGAGGTTGATACTCGCCCCTAAATCGGCAAAAGCATTCTTTATCGATAGAGATCCTATGGAACAGGACAAGGTGAAGCTGCCTGGATCGTCTACCTTTTTTGGTAACCCTAGATGGGTCACCACCGAACATTCTTCCCCCAGAGTCACAAGACCCTCGAGTTTCTTTCGGTTGGCGAGTAATTTTTTAAAGTATGTGCTATACTTTGGCATGTGATAGCAAGCATCAAGGAGGGGTATGGTGATCACTGAGTCTTTTAGATATGACAAGAATCTTTTATTATCGTTCTCAGTTTTCTGGATTTTTAATCGGGATGGGAATGGGATTCTCACAGGTTGGTTAGGTGGGGTCGATGGGGATGGGATCGCCAAGGGAGGTTGTTCGGGAGCCTCGCTGCTCACATCACCCTCCTCTTCGCGAGGCTTGCTTGGATAGGGGGTGATAGGGTGTCAGCTCGGGTAAGGGGGTCCTTGGTTGTTGTTCCAACTCGAGTGGTTATCGCGAGCATGGGGTCTTTTTGGCTTACTGACGGCATGTCTTGGTTATCAAGGGTGGAGTTAAGCTTGTCGAACCATTCTTCGATGTCATTCTGTTGCTCATCGACAAGTTCATCAAGACCTTTTAATTGTAAGCCTTTTTCTTGAGTGAAGTGACCATGGTCATCTTCAAAAGTGCTCCTGATTTCAAATTCAGGGCCTTCCTCTCCTTCGTTTCTCTTTACCAGATTTCCCCAAAGGGTGTAATCGTCGTTTTGGTAAAAAGGCAAAAGGGAGGGCTTAGCAGAGATGTCACCTCCTGACAAGCACGCATGTTCAGTCGTGGGTTCTCCTCCGCATTCCTCTACCTCGTGCGGGCCTCCACAGTAGTCGCAGATTAAGTAAGGATTTGAAAGTTGTTTAGTTAATTGCAACCCAGCTAGGTGTTCCATTCTTTTGTGAATTTTGCTTAGCCGATCTGAAGATGTTGAGGTGATTTCAGACATGCTAGCAGTCGACTCAGGTTCATCCCAAGTGTCATCCTGGTCTTGAGCATATTACTCAATCCTATTCCATCCTTCCTCGGCACTAAGATTGGCTAATCTCCCTTTTCTAGAATTGTTGATTCTGTTCCGGTCATTTGAGGAGACATTGTCATAGAAGATTTGGACCAGAAGCCAGAGTTCGATGCCATGATGGGGAACTTGTCTTATTAAATCCTTGAATCTAATCCACGATTTATGGAAGGGTTCGTCCTTCCCTTTTCGGAAGCGGAGGATCCTATCTCTAAACGCTGAGGTTTTCCCTGCTGGAAAGAACTTCTCATAAAATTTGGATATGAGTTGCTCCCATGTGAAAATAGATTCAGAGGGAAGTTTATCATACCACTCTTTGGCTTTTTTGTAAAGGGTGAAAGGGAAGAATCGTAATCGGGAAGTGTTTCTAGTAGCCCCATCCGTATGGAGGGTGTCTACTATTTTCAAGAAGTCCTTGATGTGTTGAATCGGGTCATCATCATCTAGTCCACAAAACTTGCACACACTTTGGACAAGCTAGACATCGGTCGCATGCAAGACCTCAATGGTGTGTTCGTTTGGGAAGACAATGGCGTTTGAGAAGCCACGAGGATTTGGGGAGGAATAGTCCTTAAGGCGCTTAGGAGTGGGAGTTGCGGGGGTACTCATATCGTTGTTGGATTGGGAGCTAGGGGTTGTAAGGTGATTTTCTGAATTTTCTTCAGAAAGGGGTGCATCAAAATCGATGGCTATGCTGGATGGTTTAGGTGTTGAGTGAGATCGTCTTAACCTACGCATTTCTCTATCAGGGTCTTCATAGGGAAAAACAAGGTCTCTAGCGGAACTACGACTCCTAGTGACTCTAAGGTTAGAGAATTCGTCGGTTGCCATGATGGCGAATGGTGGAGATTACGAACAAAGGCACGAAGAAATAAGATAGACTAAAGAAAACCTAAAAATAAAAATAAAATCTTACTAGAAAAGAATCTAGCAAGTAGACCTAACAAAAAGAAATCCTAACCTAGACAATAACTATTCCCCGGGCTGCGGCGCCAAAAACTTGGTGCGTGGGAATTGCACCAGGCTTTACCTCTCGAGGGATCTCGAGAAGCTTACAACCCCCACCAGGCAGTGTACCTGATCGTTGTAGTATAGTATAGTGACAAGTACCGGGGGATTGATCGTTCAACTCAGGAATAGTGTCGCTAGGATTAGAAAGCCTAAAAACTAGGTCTAGAGGTGAGGGATGATTCTTTTTGTATTTTTATATTTTTATGAAAGCAAGTAAAATCTCGGGTTTTTGGAAGAGTGTGTGGAATTAGTTGCTAGTCAACTAACCCAATAACTACAGATGCAATCAAAATAAAATAACAGAAATGTAAATTAAACTAATTACTAATGTGGTGTGAACAATAGATGGGAGAATTGTGTTTACTTAGATTTCACTACTCCCTAGATATCTTTTACAGGTTAATTGTTTGTTACAGTTGCGTGGATGACGGGTTATATTCCTTAATACCAATCGTGGGGTGGCGTACTTACTTCCCCAACTCTATAAGCTCCTACTTCACTCCTATGTCGTGCCTGCAAGAAGCTCCTAACATGGGATCACCAATATTCGCTCATGCATTAAATACAACCATAAAAACCTAGTACGCATTGGTTCATGTTTCTTAAGACGTTTAAGCATGTTACACAATGGAAGTCTGCCAGTTTTCTTAAGCCTAACATTGAAATCATTCATCCATTACAACTATAAACAAGCAATCAACTTATAATCAACATCTAGGTTTCATTACATCTAAGCAAATACATAAGAGATCTAGCCTAGCATTTTAAAATCAAGACAAGCATAAGATATATTCAAACAACACATACACATATTGAATGAATTGAAAGGATACTTATCTTAATTGAACATGAAGGGTTTCAAGGGGTGAAAACCCTTGAAAATACTGTTAAAAACGAGCTAGGGTTTATTCAAGTCGACCCTAAAATTCTCCTGTGTTTAGAATGAAAATTACATAAACTATATATGGATTTCCTAAGGTGACGGCGTCAAGAAGAAACTTCTGACGCTGTCAACCCACCGCCCATAATATTCTCGGACTGCCTAGATCCAGATTTGACGCCGTCATGTGTAATGCTGCTCTGGGCCGTCACCACTTTTACTCTTGACGGCCTTGATTTGACGCCGTCACGTTTCCACTGGGCCGTCACCATTTTTGCTCTTGACGCCGTCAGGTACTGTTCCCGGTAAGGAAAATCAAGACTTTGCCGTTTTCTTCACTTTTATGCTCCAAAAACATCCAAAATGCTTCTTTTTCCAGAATTCACTCCCAAAGTACCTAAAATCACAAAAGGAACGATTTAGGGCAATATTTGATCAAATAAATTCAAATTCCGGCTTAAATGACCCCCTAAAAACGGATCATTTTTCGCCTCATCATCCTTCAAGGACTAAAACTGCCAAATGTTGAAACTTGAGGGACCAAAATGCAATTTCTTCAAACTTTTATTCCAAGGACTAAATTTAACAAATTGTGACTTACCAAGGACCAAAGTTGACTTTCCCTCCAAAATATTCCACTAGGGACCAATTTTGCCATTTTTTGAAAGTTCAGGGACTGTTTCTGCCAATTATGCAAACTTTGCTCATTTTTCGTCTGTTTTCAATCCCTTTGTACCTGAAACACATAAAAACACAATCCAAGGATATTTGCAGTATAATTGGGCATATTTGGGTGTTTTCTGTATTTTTACAGTCAAATATGAGAACAAAATGATGAGTATTTGCACACTCATCAGTCTTCTTTAGTCCTTCATCTTTCACATGTTTTGTCTTATCAACTCAAGTGTAATTCCCAACACTAACTCACTTTCGTAGGAATCACGATTGAATTTAGCGTATGCAACAAGCCTTTTAAACCACTTGGTGTCCCAAGTGGACGAGTTTAGTCTCGTGAGGGTTTATAGGGAACACACCCACAAAGTTCATTTAGTTACTAATACAAGTTTAATATGTTTGAAAATATTTTAAGGATTACACCTCAGAGAGGTGTTATGGCGTAATCATGGAATTGAGCTACGCCGTAGTCTGTGTAAACCTGGAGTGATCAGCTACGTAAGGATGGTTACGGCGTAGTCATAAGATTGCATTACGCCGTAACTGCTTATCCGAGAGCATCAGTTTCTGAAGTAAACAGATTCTCTCGCATCCCAAGCTCTAATTCCTGCAAAAACAAACATACAAACCAACAAAAACATAGAAAAGGATAATCCGGGTTGTCTCCCGTAAGAGCACTTTTGTTTATTAACGAGTCTTTAAGTTAGACTCACTCCCACGGGTCATTACGTGGGTGGTCGGAAAATTTGTCCGAACCCGTCCGCCTCCTTCTTTAAGTTGTGCCGGACCCATGCGACATTAGTTACCGTTCGAACAACTTTCTTACTCTCAATTCTTCGGACTTTGGTAAACTTTTCATCAGGACCCAAATGATATCTAGTGATTTCAAATTTCTCTGTTACAATTGGTGGAGGTTTCTCATAAGGGATTCCCAATAATTTGCATCGTCGTTGCTCATAGGCATCATCGTCAGGATTTGTGAATCCATCCTCCCCTTGTATTTCAAGGTAATCTTCGATTTCGTCGTCCATAAGAGAGTCATCAGATTTTTCTATACTAATGTCGTTATTCATAAGTGCATCCTTTTTTCGTTTTCCATTATTATTGTCCTTGCCCGGGCTAAAACTCTTATTCGTACTTACTTCTTTCCTACCAACGCACCCTTTCCAAATTTTGTTTTTAGTGGTAGCGTCTAATCTCCAGTATTTAATTGTTATCCATTCATCGAATCCTACATCATTAAGCCATGGTAGTTCATTTCTTTGGTCATCGTTAGTTGATATCCAAAAGTGGTCGTCATCTCCAACACGTAATATGCTACTTCCTCCGTTACAATATTCATCAAACGGATCGCAAGAGGCCCACATTTTATTCTTGATCTTTATAACCTTGCACCAATGATTTCGTTCAGAAGTATATTTAATTGATTCACTAATCTCGTAGTCACTTTCCCCTTGAGGTTCTGAGTCACGGGGCATCATTTGGTTTTCGCCAATTGCGGAGTTATGGATATTATTCCAGATGTTGATATTGGTTTCTCCGTTAACATTGCCATGAGCAATACAAACCCAATCGTTGAATGATAAGATACCATCCCATTCGAGACTTAATCTCCTGTCATCGTTTGTAGATGTCCAGAGTTGCTTCTTACTAGGAATCCTGACGTTTCCTCCACCATCGCAGGTTTTGATATTTGGGTCGCATGAAGCCCATAAATCATAACATTCGCCATTATCAACTGGTATAGCTTCACACTAGTGTCGTCTCTTCTTAATTGATGAAGGAGGGCTAATATCCTTCTGAAGAGGGAGCGTTGGGTCTTCCTTCTTTTCTGGAATTGCTGTTTCAATAGTCTGAAGGTTAGGGCAAAGTTCACAATGAGACCTGTGGTGTATCTCATCTTGATTCTTGACTTCTGACCCATTGTCCTGCACAACTTCGTTTGGCAAGGTAGTTAGGCTATTATTAGACTGTCTTCTTTCGCAATCGAGAGCGGAAAATTCTATAAATTTGGGGACATCCTTTTTAACAACGCACACGGTTTCAATAGGGTAGCATTTTCCTACCTCATCCATTTTAAAAATAAGCTCTTTATCATCAATTTTTAAAGAAATTCGTTTGTTAAAAACATCAATAATAGCACGAGCAGTGGCAAGGAGAGGCCTCCCTAGAATTAAAGGAGTTTCTAAATCTTCCTCCATGTCAAGAATAACAAAATCTACTGGAAAAGTAAATTTATCAATCCTAACTGACACATTTTCCAAAATTCCCTTAGGGATGCTCACAGTTCTGTCAGCCATTTCAATAGTCATGGATATAGGCTTAATAGGACCTAGACTTAGCCTTTTGCACATAGAAAATGGCATTATGCTGATACTGGCTCCTAAATCAGCCAGAGCATTATTTACGCATTTATCATTAATAGAACAAGGAAGAAGAAAACTCCCTGGGTCTTTTTCTTTTGGACAACAGCTGAGCAACACTTATTTAGCTTAATTTATTCTCTTATTTCTGAGGGTTCTAATTGAACTGATGGAGATGGTATACTAGAGTAATTTGGAAAGTCGATATCATCATCGCTCTCGTCATCTTCATCATCCTCCTGCTCATACGGGTTAGCAAAATAATTTATTTCTTCATCCGAATACCTGAAAGGAGTACAGAGTGGCTGTCCATTGTTGGTGAAGATAGCCTTGCAGGATCCATCATCAGTTGTAGGATCAAGATGAGCTTTCTCCTTCTTTTTTAGAAAACTCCTCATTCTTTCGTGAAGACCGTTGAGCCATAAATCTGTTTTTTTGTCTTGTCGAGGACTCCTGTAGATATTTATAAATGGCCTCCTCAAAAGTTGTCAACTTTTCTTCGAATGGAGCCTCACCGAACTGTCCCGATGGTCCTTGAGTGGTTGCTACACCATAATTTCTCTAAAAAGGTCTTCCATGACCATACTTAACTTTTTTGACCTTTTCCATGCTCAAAGGGCAATCCTTCGCAAGGTGAGCCCCCTTGCAGATATCACATCCGACTTGGATAGCATACACACTTTCTCTGAGTTTTTTCATCACCCTGCCAAGATTCTCAAGTCTGTCTGTTAACGCGTTCGTCCCTTCTAAGCCTTCTCTGGTATTTTTTGTGCTACCTCCATCGTGCCATTTTTGTGAGTGGTCGGCCATATATTAAATTATATCCAAGGCTCGAGCAGGTGTCATTCCCAGGATAGGTCCTTGGGAATCAATCATCCGTCTAGTTGCAAAATTGATGCCTTTATAAAACAAGCTTACCTTCTATTGACTGTTCACGTCATGTGTAGGGCATCTATACAAAAGATCATTGTACCTGTCCCATGCTTGGTACAATGTTTCGTCGCCCTCCTGTTTGAAATTATGAATCTCCTCCAATTGTTTTGCTGTTCGAGAAGGAGGGCAAAAGCGTTGAATAAAGTTCTTCTTGAGGAGATTCCAAGTGTTGATGGTTCCAGCGGGTAACCTATCAATCCATCTTTTTGTGGCTCCGGAAAGTGTCATAGGGAACACTCGGAGCATGACTGCATCATGAGAAACACTAGGAATATTGAATAGACTAGTGATGTAAGCACATTTTCCCCGTGCTCATAAGCGTCTTCCGTTTTGAGTCCAGCAAACGGTTTTTCTCTCAACTCCCTCATAAACTGTGGCTTGATCTCGAACTGAACATCTGCTCCAATAATCGGCCTCACAAGGCCCAGACCTTGCTCTTCCCTAGTCATGGCAAGGTACTCTTCCAAAGTCAGCATATCGATGTCGATTACTTCCATGATTCCTGAAACTTAAAACAAAGAGTGAGAAAAACAAAACAAAAATAAAAGACTTAAACAAAAATTCCTATTATAGCTCCCCGGCAGCGGCGCCAAAAACTTGATGCAGGATTTCTGACCAGGTTTTACTATTTATAAAAGTCTCGTATCTACCCTAGGTCTACCTTATGCACTAACGGACAGAGAATCCGGTCGTGTGTAGGCTAGTAATGGTAACTCCGAGGTCGTCCCAAGAGCTATGTGGTGCGGATTATATCTAAGTCTAATGTCACTAATTAATAAAAAGAGAATTGATTGATTGATTGATTAAACTAAATGAAATGGAAAACAAAAGCAATTAAAGTAAAGGTTGTAAGCAGTAATAGAGAAATGTCCTGACCTAATTACTCTTCCTATATCTCTTATGGTCATGTTCCCAATCAAACTAATCTCATGCTTTAGGTGGGGTGGACATATATCACTAGGTGCATATGGTTAAGTTCCCTAGCCTATCTCCCCCGAATCCTGTCAGGAACCACAGGCACTACCCCATGCTAGTAAGCCGACGTATGGTAGACGGGTTTGAGTCATTAAGCGCTACTACATGCTAGACTTATCTTTAACGGCCCATTCTCACGATCATAGGCCATTTCTCTAACTTCCTAAGTTCATCAAACATCGGTAGGTGATCCTATTGTCAATTCGCATACTAGGCAGTATGGTCAGTTGTCATCCCTCCCATTTCCTCGCAATCCATCAGGCTAGTGTCCTATGGTCAATTCTTCTAGCCTACTAACTAAACTTGGGGCTTATTCCAATTTAAGCTAGCATAACTGATACTACCGCATCTCAAAACTACCAAAACTAGAGGTTCTCAAGATAAACTAAGCATGCACACACATAAAAGCATTCAAGAAAAGAACGGAAACATGATTAAAACAATATAGGAATCATAACTAGGCTAGCACCAAAGGTGCTTAGCCGATCATATTAAATTCAACACTCGAAGTAATGTTTAAAAAAGCCATGAATTCGAAATGTAAATGAAATGATGAAATTCTAAACCTTATGGTGATTGAGGTGTGATTTCTCCCTTGGAAAGGCTCCGTATGCTGTTGTAGAAGGGCCTCCTAAAAGCTCCCAACGATCTCTGACTTTGTGTTTGAGAAAGATGTATATCAAAATGCAGAAATTAGGGTTGTATTTATAGGCCCGTCGAGAGTTACGGCATAACTCAGAAAGGTGTTACGACGTAACTAGTGTAATCTTATCCAGATCTGAAGGTTACGGAGTAATTGATGAAATGTTACGTCGTAACAATGATATTAGGGTTCTGTCTACGTCGTAATCTCTATGTTCGTTACGCCGTATATAATTTCTCGGATCTCAGATTACTCTCGTAGTGTTCATTACGTCGTAATCCACATGATGTGTTACGCCGTAAGTTAATTCTTGAGCTAGGACTACTCTCGTACACGTTGCTACGCCGTATATCCAAAGTTGTGTTACGGCGTAGTCTTCAGATCTGAGGATTCATAAGACTTGTGTTTGTTACGGCGTAAACCATGCAATTGGTTACGCTGTAAACTCTTGATCATCATTGACTTGGTATTCTTAGTTGAAATCCTAGCTACGGCGTAGTTGAGAGATGAAGTTACGTCGTAGCTTCTTCTAGCATACTTGGATTTGTCTATCTGTGTACGTTCTTTCCAATTTCCTCGTCTCTTTAGCTCCTATGCTCACTTGTAACCTGGATACAAAATATAAAGGAATCAAAGTATATATCCACATAATCAGTAATATAAATGAGCATAATAGGGGGAAATTTGTGGAAAACTAGAAGGGGGGGGGGGGTTGAATAGTTTTATGTCCTTTTAAAGTTATTTCCAAAATATTTTGTTGGTTATAAAAACTTTCGATTCGATCTTAAGTGAGTTCAAGCAACAACCAATATAAGCAAGTCTAAACTAATATTGAAAGTATTGAAATATAATGAAGAAAAGATAGAGTTAGAAAAATCAAACCACAACACGTGAATTTATAGTGGTTCGGCTACAAGGACACCTTCCTTGCCCTACTCCACTCCCCGAGTACCACACTCGAGAGTTTTCTTCACTATGTCAACAAACTCCTTATGGTGGAGAAACCTTACACACCTTGGCTTACACAAGTTAATGACACTAAGCTAAATGTCGAGTTCTAATCGTAGCTAGAACCAATCTCACACCAAATATCACACCACGTGATCTTCACACCTTAATCTGTAACACCCCCAAAATACCGCAGCGGAAGACTGTGTCATAGGGATGCTACTTCAGGGCACAAAGTACAAGATATAGAAAACGCCCTCTAAATGAGACGTTTTTGAAAAATTACCATTCGAATAGATAAAAGTCATAGTTTACAAAACAAAGATCCCAAAGTAGAATGATACATAAGTTTTTAAAGTGTATCGAATGGTAAACGATAAAAGTGAAAGTCTCCAAAAGCATGCCCTAAGACTCTCAGCTCCATACACCTGCTATCGCCTTTCTAACCTGAGATAAACATGCTTAAAAGTGTCAACACAAAGGTTGGTGAGTTCATAGAGTTTGTCTTAGTATAGATGAAAAGCCTATAAAGAATGTTCACACAGCAAAGGCATCGTAAATCCACTCAATTGCAAGTCCCGCCATAAGAGACTTGTAACCTGTGTGTTTACAACCCACTGCTACAATATAATATGATTAAGATATGTATAAGTTCATAACAACAGTTAATCAATTAGTAGTGAGTCTACACTTCATCTCCGAAGACCTCACTTAAGTATGTATATCTCCATGGTTGTGCCCAGAAACTTAATCTGGGGCCATTGGAAGTATAAATGTCTCCATGGTTGTGCCCAGAACTAAATCTGGGGCCATTGGAAGTATGTATGTATGTATCCATCACAGTTTAGTATACCACAGTTAAGTATAACACAATCACGTATGTATGACATCAAGTGTAATGTAATCAAGTATAATGTTATCAAGTATAATGTTATGTAAATCTGTACAAGTAAGCAAGTAGTAACATGTATCTCCCCCAAAGAGTTTGCAAAACAATTAAAAGAGTAGGGGCTATGACTCACCTCGAAGTAAAAGTGCAATGCAACGGAATGTTAAGGACAACAAGGAACGAAATCAACCGCGACCTATGATGAATGAAATATGATCTAATTTAGATCACCAAATTATGTTATGAATGTCCATGCTCATGTTTCTATACCACTCTAGTCTTTGGAAAAACACTTGTATTATCAAAAATATATAATCCAAGAATTTGGAAAATATTGCTATTAGAAAATATAAATAGCTAGTTATAATATATATACTTATATATATATAACGTAAGTTTCCATGTTAGCGTTGAAATACTCGGGTTGTAATCCTTGAAATGATGAAAACATACTCGTAATAACTAATACTACATTAGTTATAAAGCTCGGTACTTAATATTATGTCTAGCTCAAAAATGTACTTCGTAGTTTTTGTGCCAAATTTATATAAAAGCTGTCAAATATAAAGTGGTTTTTGCCGATATTCAAACGTGTATATCTTTGTCGTTACTTGTCCGTTTTACTTGTTCTTTATGTCCACGGTTACGTCTTAGTATATAGTAATATATTTTGGAAAGCTCGGCTCCTCCGGGTTACGTCTAAAGTCTCTTTTTGTCCAATGAAAAACGTCCAACAGCAAACATTTTCAGAAAAATACTTTTCGTCTACAATCTTGCAAAAATCATAACTTCTTCGTTATAAACTCTTTTTAATCCGTTCTTTCGCCTACGGATTCGTTTTTGAAAGTATTTTCTAAAAATTTTGCCAAAGTTCCCTTGGTGTTTACTGATTTTCCAGATTTTTACAAAACGGGACAGCATGTCTAAAATAGGTTCCAAATCAAGTTTTCAAGGTCTAAAACTAATTTCTACCATCACCAAACCTCTTGTAATCACCACATAGCTAATCTAATCTTACCATACACCTTCTTAGGGTGCCATGGACTCCTAACCAAGTTAGTATAGCAAGGGGATTCATAAATAAAAAGTTAGGGTTTGTATGTTTCATTTTTGACAAAATAAGTGGTGGTATAGCTAGTTGTACATGGTTTTTAGCATGGAAATCATGTAATACAAGTAAATATAAGATGTTTCATGTAAAAATAAAGTGGATAACTTACTTGATAAAATGAGATGATTAGATGATGATTATGCTTGGATTTCTTGTGTTTTTCTTGATTGATTCTTGATTAGGCAAGTATAATGAACAAGTTTGATGTTATAACTTTTAGAAAATCATGGATGGATCATGGAGTTGGGAAAAAGTCGTGGGTTATGAAGAGAGGATGGAGAAGATGAGATGAATTTTGATCTTAGCTAAAAAGTGTAGTTTATGATTTGTAAAATTTAGTAAAGTTAGGTTTTTGAGGTTTAATATATAAAACTTAGGAAATTTAATACATAAGGTTAAAAGGGGTGGTTTCATGGCCGGTTTTTGGTGTGAAAAGGAGTAGCCAAATAGGTTTTGAGTTACTAATTAGTCCTAGTGTAGCGTTAAGTGTTATTACGAGTTATTCGTTAAAATCGGGGTACCGGGTTTAATAGCAATAAACGTTCACGAAGTTAACCGGGATGAAATAAAGTTATAATAATGTTAAAAACATATTAAAAATATGTTGGGTACATTTGCTGAGTGATCGGGTGATTATTGTTTAGTTTTCACGAAAACCGTCGTTATATTCATACGCGTACGTTATAAATAAAATAAATTTCCAAAATACTGGGTAACTGAATGTTATAAGTTGTATGATGTTAAAATGGATATAAAAATATGTCGGGACCATCGTGGGAATATTTAGATATATTCGTCGTGTATAAACCGGGTGTTAACGTTTATTATAATTACTTATACGTAAAAACGTTAAATGTACTGAATATAGAAATTTGAAAATCCTAAGAGTGGTATAACATGAAAATGCTGTTATGATGATATGCAGACTATCTCCAGTTCGTATGCAGTGTACTTAACACTAATGAAATGAATTCGCACCTAAACCAATCCGGTTACGCGAATTTGAATACCCGTAAACTAAATTTATGATGAAATGAGTAATGCAAGTGAATGATGAAAACTTTTCCGGAAATGAATAGTGTTTAGTGAATAGTAAATTTCCCAAATGTTTCTCAGAATATCAAAATGACCTCGAAAATGATGAATAGTAAAACGATGAATAGTGTTTTGATGAATAGTGATTTATGAATAGTGTTTTTCCAAAGTTTCCGAAATGACCTGAAATGACCTGAAATGATGAGTTGTGACATAATCACACCTTCACACCTTCTTCAAGACTTCACACCGTCTTCACACCTTGTCAATCTTCACACCTTCTTCTATGCACAACTAAGTCACAACTACTAAACTAGTTTACAACACACCAAGATTCTACAATCAACAAATATACATAACAACTTAACAAATAACTATCACTAGTACTATATGAAACTAGCTATACACAACACCACTACAATAAGATGGATGTAGAGAAGTGTTCTTCTTCTTGCACTTGAATGGATGAAGCTTTGGATCACTTGGAAACAAAGACTTATGAAATATATGATCAAAGGATTTTAGATCTAGAGAAGAAGATTGGATCAGAAAGTTTATAGTGCAAAAAGGTGAGAAAAATATGTGGAATGATCCAATATTTATATGGTCAGAAAATACTGTTCGGGAGCGTGCCGGTCCCCTTAATTATAGGCCGGTCCCCTTAATGATTAAGGGGGCCGCCTAGTAAAATTAAGGGGGCCGCCCTCCTGAACGTTTGAAAAGTTTTTCTGGATAAAATTTGCCCTTTTTGGTTAGAAATTTGAAATCATATTTTTGTGGTTTAATAAAGCTTTACCAAAAATAATTTACAAATATATATAAAATGTTAAAATCATTTTATATAATGTTATGTATTAATATAAAATTTCCTTTGATCATGTAATGCATAAGTTACTAAGTTTATGCATACCTTGAGTGATATAAGATGTAGAGGTAAATATTTGTCACCAAATACTTGTTTATGTCTTATTCTTGACTTAATTTGATTTAAGTTTTGTGATTATCAAAACATAGGTTTATTGAGAAATATTAATAACATTTACAAACATTATTTATATCAACAATCTCCCCCTTTTTGATGATTACAAAACTTAAACTCATTAACTCAAAAATTAGTTTTTAAACAAGTATTTTAGTGAGTTTATATGTACTTCTCCCCCTTTTTGTAACATCAAAAAGGTTATGCTGACAAGTTTTCATTTGTGAAAATTTTGACGGGTAGAAACTCCCCCTTGATGTGTACTCCCCCTCGTTTGGGGGCACCAAGAGAACGAGCTATGGAATGCTTGCAAAACAAAAATATTAGAAGCACAAGTATAGATATGCACACAAATATAATGTAATAAGGAAAGAAAGAAGCATTCATATTAGAGCAATGGTTGTGTCAAGACACAACAATACAAGTACAAGTAATGAAGAGTACAAGATATTAGCAATTACATAAGCTAACAACAATAGAAATACATCATCATGCAAAGGGTACATAGACTTCATAGAGCTTGCAAGCAAAAGGGATGGTAAAGGCTTTATTTATTAAGCATATCATATGCTTAATTTGGAGAGCATGATGGTGATGGTGGAGGAATGGGTGAGAATTGTGGTGGAGGGATTATTGGAGAGGATGGTGGAGTTGGTGGTGGTGGTGGGTGGGTAAGCAAATGTTCAATATATGAAAACATATATTGAATTTCATCTCTAAGGCCAAAGATGACCGTGCGGTTATGGATGCAACAAAGACAAGTATCCCCATGGGATTTGTTGGGAATAGACTTTATTATTTCAAGTGTCGGTCATTTAGTTTTGGTATAGGTTGCGTTACTTAACTATAACATTTATTATTTTACGTATTTTGTAAGTTTTATGCCTAGTTTATAGGTTTGGATAAAGTCTAAGGGCTAAGTATGTCATAATGTGTAAGTTTAGTGTAGCCCTAATCCTTTCCTATAAATATGTATTCACAACCTCATTTTGTGGTTGGTTGGTTCACTAGTAAGTTTAATTGTCTCATATTGATTTAGGTGTTCCTTCCACTCTCTCTCTAAACTCTCTTTCTCTCTCTAGAATTCTTATGTGATTATGTTGTAGAAATGGTGACCTAACAAGTGGTATCATTCGCCAAGGGATTATATAGGTTGATTTAGGTTTGATTTGGTAGTAAAACTTGGTTTCAAAGTGATTTTTTATGATTCGGTTACTGTTCATAAGCAACTTATCGAGTTAGAGGTTTCATTGGATTTTATCGAGTTAGTGGTAAAACTTGTTTTTATCGAGTTAGAATTTCATTAAGTTTTATCGAGTTAGGTAAATTAGTTCTATCGAGTTAGAAGTTCTATAGTCTTATCGAGTTAGAAAACTAAATTGTTCTATCGAGTTAGGCATTTCAAGCTCTATCGAGTTTGGATCTGTTTTTTTTGGCGAGTTTGCCTTATTTTTTCCTAATCGATTATCGAGTTAGGATCAGCGTTGTAACATTCTAAGTCGATACTCTACCTAAATTTTCTCAACTTATCGAGTTAGGGACTTAATACCTATCGAGTTACAACACAAGTTGTGTTTATCGAGTTTGGACGGGTAGCTTGACTTATTGAGTTTGGAAACCTTCTGACTTATCGAGTTTTGAACTATACTACTTATCGAGTTTGGTAACCTTCTGACTTATCGAGTTTGGAATTTTCCTACTTATCGAGTTTGGAAGTTTAAGTTTGGACTTATCAAGTTTGAAGACTAATCACTACCTACCAAGTTCGATACAACATCTTAACATACCGAATTTAATATCACGTTTCTCAACACTAATTTCAACCTTTATTAATCTTTAACGATCTTTGTTTACCATAATCACGAAAGATGTCTCAACCACCTAATCATTACTTCCCTCATATTCAGCAACCTCAACATCAGCAGTCTCAGCAACCTCAGCATCAGCAGTATCAGCAACAACAATACCTTCCGCACATAATGAATCAACAACCTCCTCAATACAATCCACAACAACATTACCTAATGATGCCACAACAACTCATTCCTCATCAGCAACCATACCAAGTGCCACAACAAAACACTCAGTTCTCCTCCAAACAACCTCACTGGTTTGACAGAATGTGTGAAGTTATTAGAACTCAACAATCCCGACATGAGGCAGGATCACTTGAAACACCACCAATGCTTACACCTGGTAATTATGTGCAATGGTCAAGTCGTTTCCTACGATTTCTTGAACTCAAGAAACCTCATGGGCATCTCTTAAAGCAAGTGATACTTGAAGGACCATTTGAGTGGCCAACAAGATTTGAAGCTGGTGATCCAAATGCTGATCCTCCACGTCCTCCTGGTGAAAGACCTCTTCCAGAAACTGCACTTACTGAAGAACAGAAACTACATCGTGAAGCTGATCAGTATGCAATGGCTTATATACTTCAAGGTATACCTAATCCAATCTATCGCAGTGTCGATGCTCAGAAAACAGCCAAAGCTATGTGGGAACACGTTCATCTCCTCATGGAAGGAACTCAATTGAACAAAGATGACATGGAATCCAAGCTATACATGGAATACACTGACATCACAATTGAACCTGGAGAATCACTTGAATCCTACTATCATCGTTTCACAAATGTAGTCAATGATCTGGAACGTCACAAAATCACTGTACCAAGGATCGCTGTGAATTCAAAATTTGTTGGTAGTCTTGGCCCTGATTGGCATAAATATGTGACATTTGTTCGTCAGACGAAGAATCTTCATGATGCACCATATGGTTTGTTATATGATTTTCTGAAACACCATGAACCTGAAGTGGAAAAAGATAGAGCCCTACGAGGAGGATACACACCAACATCAACACCAAATTCTCTGGCTCTCGTAGCTCAATCTCACTATGCTCCACCACCAATGTCAAATCATGCATATGTTCAAGAGCAGAACTACTTCAGTTACCCACAATCTTCCACCTCGAACCAAATGGTCCCGTATGAGTCATCTCCGCAAAATTCTTCTACTCAACTTGTTCCGTCAAACAACAATGATGCTGTGTACTACTCCAACTCCAATGATGATGACGATGATGACTTTAACACGTTAAATGAGGGACTTGCTCTTATTGCTCGTGCTTTCAGCAAATTCTCCAACAAGACAAACAACCGTCGACGTTCATCTTCTAATACAAGGAATCAAGCTGTTGTTAATGATGGAAGAGTGGAAATTCAGAATCGTAGCTATGGTCGACCTGGTTCAGGAAACTCATCAGGAAATTATGGGAATGGTCAAAGGTTTAGTAACAATGGAGGGTTCAGGAACAACTCCGGATCTTCTCAGCAAAGGTCTGAACCAGTTGTAACTAGAAACTCCAACTCAGGGAATGCAGTCTGGTGCTATAACTGCAATGAACAAGGTCATATTGCAACTGCATGTCCTAAACCGCGTACTCGGGGTAGCAAGTTTCACAAGCAGGCATTACTCATGGCTCTTCAAGATGAAAAGGATGGACATTTCCCTGAACAAGACAACAACTTCATGGCAAATGTACACAATGATGATGACATGGAAGATCTTGAAGCTAATGCAGCTGTGATGCTTATGGCCAACATGCAGGAACTTAAGCTCAATGATTCAGGTCCAGTGTATGACACTGACGGCTTGTCTCAGGTACACGACCTTAATGCATGCTTTATAAATGAAATAATCTCACCTTTTGCTTCTGAATCAGATATGGCGCAAGTTGTTCCATCTACATCATCTTCATCCTCTCAAACAGATGAACAAATAAGCATTGTTGTCATATTTGATGATGACACAGTTGTCTCATTTGATGATCCCATTGAGAATGATGAATATGATCAGTTAGAACAACATGAACCTTCATTTGATCCAGACCCTGACCTCATAATGTTATCTAAACAACTGAATGCTCAACAATTGCTAATTACTAAGTGCAATGAGAAAAACAAAGTTTTAAAAGAAACTAATGCAGCACTTGCAAGGGACATTGAGTGTTATAAAATTCAGCTTTCTAATCAGGAAGATAAGATTAAACACACAAAAAGTTTTGAAAAAGCTTTTCAAGAGTCTTACAATAAAGAACAAGATCTTCAACGCAAAATGCAAGATTTAATTGAGTCAAACGGAAAGTTGATTTCGAAACTTGAAAGTGAGAAGGGTGAATTGAAAAAACAAGTTGAATGTCTTCAAACTGAACTTTCAAAAACAGAAACTGAATTGTCAAATTGTAAAAAGGATTTTCATGAACATAAACTCCGGAAAAGGAAGTACATTGATAACTTACTCGGTGATATTGTTGATCTTGAAAACCAACTCAAAGAATTTCGTCACGTTGTCTACAAACACGGGAACTCTGTCACAACAATTCAGAAATTCACTTTAAAACCGAAACCCAATACAGGATATGCACTTGGTGATTACAATTCAATGTTTCTTCACACGGCATTCAAAGAAATTCCAAAAATTTACAGTATGGATTATCTTCTTGATAATACAAATGTGCGTGCTGTTGTTTTTGATACTGAGGAGGAAGAAGAACTTGAAGAAGAGAGTCGGTCTAAAATGAGTCAAGTTCAATTTTGGACACCATATGACTATTCAAAAGCTCCTCCACTTTCAAAATCTTTTGTCACTCAAAAGGAATTACCTGAGAAATCATGGTTTATCGAAGAGTCATATGTTTCATCTCACAATGCAGCTCCTGTCCCACCTGTAGTACAAATAAATGGCCCTTTACCATCATCTGGTGAACTTACTTTACCAAGATGTCGTGTCTTAAATTATTTCAAAACCTTTATGGAAGACATCGATATTTTGGAGGAAACAATTGAACGCAATTCTGAAATAAAAATTGAAACTTTTCAATCCGCTTACGAGCGAGAAAAGAGAGATATTTTTCAAAAACAAATGAAACCAATTGTTCAACACCTCCGTTTATGTGCTACACGTTGGGATCAGGAACTTCAAAAGGAGGTCAAAAATATGATAAACGTTTTTGATACTGCTGAAAATGAGATTTTGGTCCAAAAGCTACAAACAAAAGTTTTCAAAAATGATGCTGATCGACTCTTGGAACAAGTTCTCTGTGCTGATATTATGTCTGTTATCATGAATGATCTCTATAAATCTGGTACTTCTATGCTTGTGGATGATCTCTGTGTGGATAATAATTTGTTGAATGTGGAATTAGAGACACTTAAACGTGAAAATGAAAATCTGAAGAAAAAGAATGATGATGTGACACAACAGTTTTCAAAAGAAATTTGTCAACTCAATCAACGGCTTGAATGGTGTCAAGCTCAGAGTCTTAAAATGGAATTGGAACTTCAACGTCAAAACATTTCTAACTCTTGTCAGCTTCGCAAAACCAATGAGTCTGTCAAAAGTTTGTGTCTCAAATACCAGAATGAAATTGCGGATTTAAAGATTGAAAACGCCGAATGGCAACAAAACCGCGATGACATCAAATACTGCAATGGTTTACTTGAGTCTGAAATTCAGGATAAGAATCACATCATCATCGATTTGAAAGAGAAAATCAAGATACTTGAAAAGGGAAGGATGGTTGACACCACGGTGATAACACCAGGAATGTATAAAATAGACAAAACTGGTAACGGAAAGGTTGTTCAAAATACTAATGTTGCTAACTCCACTTCTACAGGACTAGTCTCCCCTAATAGCGTTAGCAGACCCAAGCGAAAAAGTAAAAAGACGAATAGGCTCTGGCAACGTAAGAGAGGATCACTAGAAGCTAAAGGAGTAGAAGATCAACTTAGGAATTTGAATAAAACTCATGTTGCATTAGATTTAGATTCTAATCTGGCAAATTCTAATCAAAATCCAAATGTAACGAATGATGAACCTTTAACTGTTTTGAATATTAATGCATCTTGTGTGTTTTGTCGTAAAAGCGTTTCATCTGGTGAACATACTAAGTGTATTGCTAGTTCTATTCTTAATCGTTATAAGAAACGTAGGACACGCATTCCTTCTAGGCCCACTACTGCCTCTAAGTCTATCTTAGGAAAGCCGCCCTCTACCGTTTCTAATGAAGTAGAAGTTACCCCCATAGATGCCGAGAACAAATCTAGGACTCAGCCAACCACTAGTGAATTCACCATTAAGAAAGCACGAACTAGTTGGAATTGGCAACGTTGGTTACAACAAAAACCTGACTTTCAATGGATTCCTAAAATTTTGAATACATGTGTTTCTAACCAACAGGAACCCGCTCTTTCAATGGGTTCCACCCTTACTTCTGTTCCCTCTGTGTCTTCTTCTGGTGATGCAGGTGGTACAGATTGTTCTCTGGATTGTTGATAGCGGATGCACCCGACATATGACAGGCAATCTTAAACTGTTGAAAAACTTTGTCTCAAAGTTCATTGGCACTGTCAGATTCGGGAATGACCATTACGCTTTGATAATGGGTTATGGTGACTATATCAGTGGAAACATCGAAATCAGCCGTGTTTACTATGTGGAAGGACTTGGTCACAACCTTTTCTCCGTTGGTCAATTCTGTGATGGGGATCTAGAAGTAGCATTTCGTGAGAAAACTTGCTTTGTTCGTGACTTACAAGGAAACGACCTCATGACTGGCTCCCGGGGCTCCAATCTTTACACAATATCAATGTCCGATATGATTGCAACTTCTCCGATATGTCTTCTCTCCAAAGCAGAATCAACTAAATCTTGGTTATGGCACAAACGTCTTTCACACTTGAATTTCAAAACTATGACTGACCTTGCTCGTTACAAACTTGTTGAGGGATTTCCAAGATTCCGCTTTACCAAAGATCACTTATGTCCAGCCTGTGAACAAGGGAAAAGTACTCGTGCTCATTTTCCTAATAAACCTGAGCACAGTACGAATCATGTTCTGCAACTGCTACATATGGATTTGTGTGGACCGATGCGTGTTCAAAGTATCAACGGCAAACGCTACATACTAGTAATCGTGGATGACTTCTCCAGATGGACTTGGGTTTATTTCTTACGAAGTAAAGATCAAGCCCCTTCAATGATCATCACCTTTCTCACCAAAATTCAAGTTCAGCTTCGCAACACAGTACGAATCGTCAGAACTGACAATGGAACTGAATTTAAGAACCAGACACTTCGGTCTTATTATGAGAAAGTGGGAATTGAACACCAAACATCTATTCCTAGAAGCCCAGAACAGAATGGAGTTGTTGAAAGACGCAACAGGACGTTAGTGGAAGCTGCTAGAACTATGTTGATTAATGCTCAATTACCAGATTACTTGTGGGCAGAAGCTGTTTCAACTGCTTGCTATACTCAAAACCGTTGTATGATCACAAAACGTCACCGCAAAACACCATATCAAATTGTTCACAAAAGGAAACCGAACATCGATTACTTTCATGTTTTTGGAGCACTCTGTTATCCGAAAAATGATCGTGATGATTTAGGTAAACTTAAAGCAAAGGCTGACATTGGAGTGTTCGTTGGATATTGTGAAAATTCTAAAGGTTTCCGGATCTGGAATCGTCGTACTCGAGAAATTCAAGAAACCATTCATGCTAATTTTGATGAACTCACTCAAATGGCTTCTGAGCAACACAGCTTAGGACCCGAATTTAACCGTCTTAACTCTCCGGCATCTTCAGCTGAACCTTTGCCACTTAACCGCAAAGAATTAGAAACCTTGTTTGCTCCACTATTTGATGACACAATTGAATACCATCCTACTGAGATCCCACCAAATTCCGCTGCTCAACCTGATCATATTCAAGTACCAGACTCACCTCAACAAACTACCACAAGTGTTGAGAGAGACGGTCCTCCAATTGTATCACCATCTACAGCAGAACAAACTGGTTCTACTTCCCGTCTTTCAGCTGAAGATCCACCACAACTATCAGTTCCACAATCCGCAGAGCATGATCCTGATGCGTTCATTAATCCGTTTGCACCAGCTACTACAGTTCCTGATATAGCTGAGTCGTCAACACGTAACATGGATCCTGCCAACATGCGAGATACGTATCAACTACACCCTTCAACACATAAATGGACTCGTGACCATCCACTTGTTCACATTATTGGCCATCCAGATGCACCTGTTATGACAAGACAACGACTTCACACAGATGGAGAAACTTGCATCTACGCACTCACAGTGTGTCATGAAGAACCCAAGAACATTAAAGAAGCAATGACTTATGACAACTGGATTGAATCTTTGCAAGAGGAATTTCAACAGTTCATTAGATTAGAAGTCTGGGAATTAGTTGAAAGACCTGACGGAGTCTTTGTCATCGGGTTAAAATGGATCTGGAAGAATAAGCTTGATGCAGAAGGGACAGTCATCCGCAACAAATCACGTCTGGTTGCAAAAGGATACTCCCAACTTGAAGGTCTAGACTTTGCTGAATCCTTTGCACCCGTGGCACGACATGAGGCTGTTCGGATCTTTTTGGCTTATGCTGCTCATAGGAATATGGTAGTGTACCAAATGGATGTGAAAACTGCATTTCTGAATGGAGAACTCCGTGAAGAAGTATATGTCAGCCAACCTGAAGGCTTCGTTGATCCTGAGCGTCCTAATCACGTCTACCGACTCAAAAAGGCTCTCTACGGACTCAAGCAAGCTCCACGGGCATGGTATGACAAACTGTCCACTTTCTTACTGGCCAATAAATTTTTTAAAGGATCGGTGGATCCCACACTATTTACAAAAACCTACGGGGAGGACTTACTTGTCGTTCAAATATATGTCGATGACATCATTTTTGCGTCAACAAAACGAAGTTATTCAAATGATTTTGCAAATTTAATGAAAAATAATTTTGAAATGTCCATGATGGGTGAACTTACGTTCTTTTTAGGACTACAAGTTCATCAATCACCCCGTGGAATTTTTGTACATCAGTCCAAATATGCTCTTGAAATTTTAAAGAAACATGGAATGATGACTTGTAATACCTATAATACACCTATGGGCTATACCACAAAGCTAGATGCTGATTTACATGGGACTCCTGTTGACCCCACCAAATACCGAAGTATGATTGGGTCCCTCATGTATCTCACAGCTAGTAGACCTGATATAGTTTTTGCTGTCTTCATGTGCTCACGTTATCAGTCAAGACCAACTGAAAAACACCTCAATGAGGTCAAAAGAATCCTTCGATACGTAAAGGGAACCATTAACTTGGGAATCTGGTATCCGAAGGATTCTGGTTTTGAACTAATTGCTTTTTCAGACGCTGATCATGCAGGATGTTTAGACACATGCAAAAGTACATCTGGTGGATTACAGTTTCTTGAAGACAAACTTGTGTCATGGCAATCTAAGAAGCAGGACTGCACGTCTTTGTCATCTACAGAATCTGAATACGTAGCCATGTCGGCTTGTTGTGCTCAAGTCATTTGGATGAGATCACAACTTAAAGATTATGGCTACCTATTCAACAAGATTCCTATCTACTGTGATTCAAAGAGTGCAATTGCTATCTCCTGCAACACTGTGCATCATTGCAAATCCAAACACATCGATCTCCGTTATCATTTCATCAAAGAACATGTGGAAAGGGGTACAGTTGAGCTTTATTTTGTTGGAACTGAGTACCAATTAGCGGACTTACTTACCAAATCTTTAGCACCATCAAGGTTTGCGAGTTTAGTTCACCAAATTGGTATGCGATGTTTGACTCCAACTGATCTTGAAAAGTTTTTAAAACATACATGATCGTCAAACATCAAACTATCTTTGTAAAATATTTTTTTATTTTCTTAAAAAAAAAAAAAAAAAAAAAAAAAAAAAAAAAAAAAAAACCCTTGTTCAAGACATGCATGTTCACAACGTTTTCTGAAACAATCATTATTACATGCATATCTTGAGGGGGAGAAAAGATTTATTTGTTAACTTCTTTATTTTTTCGTTACTTCTTTAATTTTTTTTCCTCATCACTATTTTCGTTCATTCTCGACTCCTCTTGAACCATTGCTTGTTAAAAGACTTTCAAAATTATTTCTTATGTTTGGTTCAAGGGGAGGCCACATCCTTTATTCTCGTTATGTTTTATGGTATTAAAAGTTAAGGGACTAAAAGTGTTAAGTTTAACAACTCATGAGTGTTTACAAGTAGGAGGGCCAAAAGTGACATTACCCTAAACTCATAAGTATAAGTCTTCTTTTATACGGTTAAAATTTTTTTTTCTATTCATTCCCTTTAAAACACCAAACGCGCCCAACTATAAATCAAAACCACAAGTTTTTTCCAGAATTCAAGAATTTTTTTAAAGAAGCTTGTTACTGATTGTGAGTTTATTCAATTCACTTATTCTCTACATGTGTCTAATTGGTAATCAAAGTTCACTCAAGGTTTTAGGGTTTGTGTGTTAATCGATTTGGGTGTTTTTAGCATACTGTGATTTAGGGTAATTCATGATTATAGTCAATTGCGGCATGTCTAATTGAAACTATCTCCAACTTGATTATGATTGTAGTGACCTCAATCTGAGATCCTTAGGTGTTTTTAAGCTTCATAAGCCCAATTTTTTTTCTCTGAGTAAACTGAGCTTGTATGATTAGTTGTGTTTAGGCTGTTTTTTTTTTTTTTTTCCTTGAATCTTGAAATCATGTTAAACCTTATTAGTTTTCGAGTTTGAAACTAAAATGTTTTTGAGTTTAAGATAAAAATGGCTTTCGAGTTTGTGGATCTAATTGGTTATCGAGTTTGAGACATTTAATTAATTATCGAGTTTGGAACACTTAGAGGTTATCAAGTTTGTACCATGAACCTTTCGAGTTTGAGATACTAATTATTATCGAGTTTGTAATTAACCTGTTTATCGAGTTTGAACCATGAATTTTTTTCGAGTTTGAGAAACAAATGGTTATCGAGTTTGAGACTCGAATGGTTATCGAGTTTGAGACTCGAATGGTTATCGAGTTTGAGACTCGAATGGTGGTTATCAAGTTTGAGACTTACAAAGTTGTCGAGTTTGAGACTCATAAGTATTTTGTTTTCGAGTTTGAGACTATAACTGTTTTTTCCGTGTTTAAGACTTAAATTGACATCGAGTTTGAGATATAAGTGGATATCGAGTTTGAGACTTGAGTCTTTATCGAGTTTCAAACCCTTGTTCTTTCGAGTTTGAGACTTAACATTCCATCGAGTTTGAGACTTAACAGCTTATCGAGTTTGAAACTTAACAGCTTATCGAGTTTGAGACTTAACAGTTTATCGAGTTTGAAACTTAACTGCTTATCGAGTTTGAGACTTAACAGGTTATCGAGTTTGAGACTTACCAGTTTATCGAGTTTGAGACTTACCAGTTTATCAAGTTTAAGACTTACCATCTTTTCGACTTAGGAACACTTATTATTTTTTAAAAGTATATCGAGTTTAAAACAAAATTTTATCGAGTTATGGACAAAATTTTTTTTGGTTCAGTCTAAACTATCTTTCGAGTTGTGCTATTAATGGGATACTTATTTCACTCCGAGTCAGGAGTCTCATTACGGAACCATCGAGTATGGGTTCTAATTTTTCAACATTTATGAAAAGAAATGCTGCCGAAATTTCTAATTTTGCCAAGTCATGGATTTTTCATCAATGTAAAATGATCGAGTTTCATGTTTATCTTAGTATTGTGATTGATTCTAATGAGGATCGTGTATGTCTCTTGGTAGAATTATCATAAGTTGAATCTGTGACTTTATCTTAAGCGATTGTTTTCGGATATTACTCGTTTATCTAACACTAACAAGCTAATCACCTTGTGATCTTTGTTGGTCTATGAATCATTTCAGGTCTCATTATGGCAAAGAAATCTACACCAAGGCATGAATTGATTCAAGGAGATGAAAGAGTTATTGCTAAGACAAACCACAGAATAGATCTTGACATAATCACATGTCATGATACTTGTTATATCATTCCGGAAATCCTTAAGAGACACTTCATTCACAACCTCCTCACCATCACTACTGAAGTACCTGAGGTATACTTAACACAGTTCTGGGAAAGTATTGAAATCAGCAAAGATGAAAAGTCACTGGGGGTCCATCTTGATCACAAACTGGTTATGTTCGATGTACAAACCCTCCGTACTGTTCTCGGTTTGCCGAATCTCAAAAAGTTCCCTCACATGCCGTCATTATCCGATGTTATCAAACTTCTTCGGGAACTTCAGTACGATGAATCAAAAATCAAGCTAAGAAACATATCCCACGTTGACAGGAAATACATTCCACAACCATGGCTCACGCTTTACTCTATTCTTGCCAACAGTTTAACAGGGAGAGAAACCGGTCATGAACATCCTACTCTCGAAACAATGCAGATCTTCTGGGGGGTTGTCAAACAAGTTCAGTTAGACTATGCTCAATTAATCTGGATAGACATGGTTAATCATGCAAGACAGTTTCTCAAATCATCTACCTCGAGAATCCCATTCTTCAGATTTACCAAATGTCTCATTGCTCACTTCATGAAGAAACACCCAGATATTGATGTTCGATCAGAAGACAAAATTCACACCCCTTCTATGGATCATACATACAAGAAAACCAGGATTCAGAAGACTAACACACAAGTACAAGGAATGAGAATTCCCAATAGTCTTATACCTGATGATGTCCGTAAATCTGAGGTATACTCTTGGTATGATGAAGCTCAGAAAATAGGTAAAGTGGGTTTGACTCAGACAAAGAGAAAGAGAACTTCTAAAAAGTCAACTTCAAAAACAACTTCTACAGCCTCTCAAATTAAGACCACTCCAAAGTCAAGATCCAAAAGGGTGACAAGAGAGCTTAAGAAGAAAGTGACTACTCTTCGAGATGAACCTACTGATGATGAAGGAGATGCTCAACTTGAAACAGAAGCAGATAAACACTCTAAGATCTCAAGCAAGAAGGCAGATAAAGGTAAAGCACCTGTTACTCTAGACGAATCAGTTACCTCACCAATGTCTGAATCAGAAGAAGATGAACAGCTGCAACTCACCCTAAGACAAAGCAAAGATTCTGAAGAGGAAAGAATTGCTAAAGTCACCAAGAAAGGTGAAGGATCTGGAACTCAAGAGCCAGTTATCCCATCTCCAGAAGAATCTGAACAAGATCAAACATCAGAAGATACACGTTCACAAGCCGAATCATCTTCTGAACAAGCTGATGATGAATCTGAAGATGCAGCTGATGATGAATCTGAAGATGCAGCTGATGATGACTCTGGAGATGAAGCTGAGTCATCAAGTTCTGAACAAACCGAATCGATTGACAAACCGGCTGAATCTAAAGATGTAGTTGAGGCTTCACAAGACAAAGACAATGAGGAATCTGAGAATGAAGGGAGTAGCGAAGAGGAAGAAGGATCAGGAAGCGAAGAAGTTAATGATGAGGAAGAAGTAAATGATGATGATGATGATGAGGAGTCGGATGAGCTGCTTAAAACCAGTCAAGATACCCCTATTGACATGGTAGGAGTTGATGAAGGACAACCAACCGTACAACCACAACAACCTTTATTAGAAGCTGAAAGTCTTCCACAGCAAATCCCTAACACCACTGTGGTTCACTCAAGCCTGTTGAAGTCATTACGTGATCAATACGACTCACTCCAAAAACAAGTAAATGAGCAACAGCGTGAGATTGAAGCATTCAAAACTTATAAAGTTGATGAAGCTGTTAAGGAGCAGGTGAAACAGAGACTACCTGGGGAAGTTCAGAAGTATGTTGATAAGGAACTTCCTTCTGCTATGAGACATTATGTCAACAGGAATCTTGCAGAGCTCGTGTCTAACAGATTCAAAACTACGCCAATCACTGTTCAGATCGTACCAACTAAACCATCCGTTGGTGATCTCAAAGGAAAGCTACTGGAAGCTATTGTGAATGATCCAGAAGAAACTGATCTACGCAAGGCACTTATAAAGTCCATAAAGAAAGCCGAAAAGAAAGGAGAATCCTGCAAAAGGACTGCTGCCACCAAACGTCGACATGATGATTCTGACCCTGACGATCAGTCACAACCTGACAAGAGGAAGAAAGTGTCCGGTCCCACCTCCAGTGCTCCTACCAACACCACTACTGCTAATGTTTCTGATGAACCAAACCCTCCATTATCTACCGAAGAACCTCACCACTCACAAACTACTGAAGATGTTGATGTCAATGTCGATGAAATCCCTCCATTGATCACCGAAACCATCTCAGAACCACCCAAGGATGCACAGTTAATTCCTGCTCCTGAATGGATTAACCCTGATGCACCTTCCTTTGATTGGTTTGATGAAATGATTGATGCTTATCCTAATGACCCTCAAGCTGAAGAAATGACTGACGGTTCTATTATAGGCTTCACTAAAAGAATTAAAAAGGTGATGCAGACACAAAGACTTCAGCTATCAGATTTAGTCAAGATTCGCAAAGCAGGGTTCACAGAATTCAAGACATGCACTACATCTGAACTGGAATTTGAATATAATGTGGAGGAGGTCGCAAGAGCTCTGTCAGAAAACATAACTTGGGAAAGGAGACCGTCTTGGGATAAACTCTATCATGGCACGGAACCTCTTGTTGACGAATTCCAGTATCAAGACTTCTCACAACCATTACCTCTGGTTGGTCCTCCAAGTGATCCGAAGCTCCCTAAGCAGTACTTCTTCAACAAAGACCTTCTCTATCTTATCCATGGGAACACAGATCCGAATCACCATATGCTACATCTCTCATCAAATTCCGGGCCGCCTCATATCCTCTGGAAACACTTGAAGATCAAATGAGAGGCTTGCATTCCACCTCCATCGCCTAATACAATCATGAAGCTGCATTATGCACTCTCCCGTGGCCAGAGATGCGTAAATGGTTTTACAAATACAAGCTAACTTTCCGATCTAAACACAGAGTCTTCTTCAATCGTCGCATTCTTGCCATCACTGCTGTCCCGAACACCGAAAAGAGATATGGATATAACTTTCTTGATAAAATTGAGGTCCGTCGAAGTGATGATCAAATTTACGCATTCAGTGAAGCTGACTATCATCGCTTGAACCTCAATGACATCGCTGACATTTACTTGCTCAAGGTTCAAGGCAAACTTCAAAACCTGTCTGGTAGCCTTCAGTATGACGTCATCAACTCTATTCTGCTCTTCATGCGTCAAACCATTATCAAAGCAAGGGTCGAAGATGCACAACTTGGGGTCGAAAGTTATCAAATGTCTCTCAACTTCACTGCTCCACAGTTATATCCTCCTGATATCCCGCGTTTAAAACCTTTCATCTTCAACAAGAAACCATTTGGAGTGGTTTACCTGCACGACGATAGTTACCGTTTCATGAAGTACGAAGAGGTTCATAAGTTTGGGGATCAGACTCTCAGATTTGTCAGAATTCAGCTAAGTGATAAGCTCAAACAGTATAAGAGTGGGATTAAGGTTGGATGGAATAGAAGAGATGAGAAAGAAGCGATTAAGTTCCTGGCTAGGATTGATCAAAAGTTGAGGTTCAGGGAGCAGATACGAACTCTGGAGAGCTTAATTGGAGCACGGGAACCTATTCAGAACATCCTCACTTACCGCCGTCCAGACACTCCTCAAATATGATCAGTTTGGTATCTTAATAACTTGGTTTCATCATTATTTTTTCTTCATTCTTTACTATGGTTTGTACACACATAACAGTGCACAACCCGCACTTGTTTTGAAAGGACCCTGAGGTACGCTTCAGTGCCTCAATCCTTATATAAGGAGCGAAGGCTTCTTACTTTTGAGTAGAATTAATCAAACATTTTCTGATTTTCATAATTCTGCTCAAAAGACAAGTATTTCACCTCAATGAGTATTCACTTGTTGAGGGGGAGCACTTGAAAACTCATCGTTTTGGAAAACAAAAGTTCTTGTTGATATCTCCCCATAAGACTCAAAAAGCATATTTTAATCAAATGTTTGTCAAAAACAACATCTTATATGCTATTTTTGAGGGGGAGAAAAGGAAAGTGATTAAAATATGAAAGTGAAAAGTTGCTGAAATGTCAAATCTCATGCGAGCTAGACTCAGATTCACCCAGGAATTGACGAAACATAAAAGTTAGTAAATTCGAAAAGCCTTTTCCTCGACGGGTAATAACATCAAGTTAGTTACTAGAGCTAGTTGTCACCTAAAAGCTGACAATGGAACTCTTTAACTAGCCACGTAAGCGTGTCTCGAAAAGGATTAGTCTTAGTAGAAATGTACCATTTCGAGAAACTTTCTGTGAACTTGACCAGGCCGGGTAATAACTTCAAGCTAGTCTAACTAGTGATGTAAGCGTGTCTCGAATCGGTCTCGTTCACTGAAAGTGGATCAATTCAAAAGTGCTCGCTCCTCCCGCATGTGCAAATTTATTAAACACATACGAGCACATGTGAAGGGGGAGCCCTTCATAAGAATACATAAAAAACTCTCAAAGTGTTAAACAAAATGTTTGATAAACACAAACACTTTGAGAGATTTTCAAAGGTTTCAATGGCAATTATAGGATAGTCATGGAGTTATAAGGTGACTAAGGTTAGGAAATAACCGTCCTATGATCCACCTAAACCGGAGGGATCTACCCAAGGACATCACCAATAGTTAGTACTAGAAGTCCTTAGGTATGATACAAAAAAAAAAAAAAAAAAAAAAAAAAAAAAAAAAAAAAGGAGTAAAGAATGAAAGGAGAAAGAAGGGGTTGAAGAATTAAAAAGAAAAGTAATGAAAAGGGTGAAAAGAAATAGCCCTCCATGTGATTCAACCTTAGGGCAGACACCGGGTTCAACTCATATGCTACTGGTTGTTGCTAAGGCAACACCGGTATTGAAGATTAAGTCGTCATGGACCCAGTGACGCAGTGCACTAAACCTTCTCAACCACTCAAGTTCTCTTAAAAGAGCTTGTTTCATTCTCACGGGGAACCAATGTAATCTATCGACTTATCTCCTAGAGATAGTTGATATTGAAGCAGGAGGCCCCTCCCTAGTCTCCGTATAGGAAACCTAAGTGAGCACTTATCGAGTCTAGAGCCATGAGATTCATCAAAGATCTCTTAGGAACACTTAGTACTTCTACAACTGGTGTTCTACATCAATGGGCACCAGTTGTAACTTATTGAGTCCTTCGCAGATCTTAGCAATCTGCCGAGAACGTTTATGAGAGAATTACACAAGTACTTCTCAATGATTGAACGGAAATTCCTGCCAGGGTCAACATCAAACAGCCCTGACAGCAGGTCACTTCGGTAACCCCACAAGGGTTACGCTTAGTGTTATTGGTGGTTCTATAGCGATCTACAGTCGTGGAGTGATCCCCAGCGACTCACCCAGTCATTGAGCTACCTAGTAGGTCTCGTAAGCTCCTTCGGGAGTATCTGATATGGGAACGGCCTGGATAAGGGTTAGAAGGAGTCTTCACAATATGCTGTTGACAAGCTCTAATTCCTTATCTGTAAGTACCGGTTGATTATTGCTAACTATTTACCTGCAGGTACATCTCTTCCATGATAGTAGATTCCAGCATGCTTATACATACATCTTGAAGCAAATGAATGCTCCCCCAAAGATCTTAGCTCCACAAAGTTCAAAGAAAGATTCTACGCCTTAAGGAAGAATCTGCAAAGTATAAAGACTAAAGATCTAAGTATATGCTAAGGAACTTCGCGCTTTCAGAAGTCAAAGTCCAAAGATGTATAAGCATGTTGGAATGGCGGACAACCACCACAGACACCAGAAGTGACGATCGACAGACAACTTCATATCATTATCACCATCACATCAACAAGGAACAAAGTACAGAGAACGATGAAAGATTATTCTAACCATTTTTGAGGACGTCTACTACAATGTCAAAGTATAGATGATGACGACGTCAAGCAACCTTTGATGACCGACCCTTAGGGGGAGATTGTTGGGAATAGACTTTATTATTTCAAGTGTCGGTCATTTAGTTTTGGTATAGGTTGCGTTACTTAACTATAACATTTATTATTTTACGTATTTTGTAAGTTTTATGCCTAGTTTATAGGTTTGGATAAAGTCTAAGGGCTAAGTATGTCATAATGTGTAAGTTTAGTGTAGCCCTAATCCTTTCCTATAAATATGTATTCACAACCTCATTTTGTGGTTGGTTGGTTCACTTGTAAGTTTAATTGTCTCATATTGATTTAGGTGTTCCTTCCACTCTCTCTCTAAACTCTCTTTCTCTCTCTAGAATTCTTATGTGATTATGTTGTAGAAATGGTGACCTAACAGGATTCAAGTAGCCTCCAAGGTACGGGATTGACAAAGAATGGTGGTGTAATTTGTGGTGATGAGAGATGAGCATCAAGTGGTGTTGTTGGTGAAAGTGAGATGGTAAGATGAGTAGACATGGGTTCTTGTGTAGGAGGTGGTGATGATACTTGTGGTGACAAGTGTAAGTTGATGTAGTCATTGATTGATGAGGTTGAGGGTATGGATGATGAAGAAGTTCCATGAGTGGAAGGTGTTTTAGATGGTGCATTGGGTGCACTTGGGGATGAGCATTTGGGTAGAGGTGATGGTGTTTTGTTGTCTTCATTTGTTAAGTCAATGAAGAGTTGTTTTGGGGGGATGACCACAAGTTTTTGTTTCTTGGAGGTTTTGGAGTTTGAGGTGCTTGGAGGAGTCATGATGATATGATGAATGATGAGATGAAGAATGGTGATAATGGAGGGAATTTATAGTATGGAAGTGGGTGATTTAGGTAAATGTTTGAAAGAGATTCTAAAATCAGTTGGGTCAAAATGGGAAATGGTAGCTGAAACTAGAGAAAGGATTCACAAGATGCAAAAGAATACAGTAAACCCAGTTCCAGATGGCCGGTCCCCTTAATTGTATGCCGGCCCCCTTAATCATTAAGGGGACCGCCTAGGGAATTAAGGGGGCCGCCCATCTGGTGTTTTCCCAGACGACCAGAAACCCAAAATTTGCAGAATTTGGCCATTTTTCAAGTTTGTTTTTCCAGCAAGCTCTATTAGAAGCATATACACTAGGAATGATGATATATAAACATATATGTATAACCAAATTTTGCATGCAAATCAACATATTATAATCCATATTTGAAAAGAAGCAAAGCATGATAATTATTCAAAGACTAAAAATTATTCAAGAGATAAACAAGAGCTAACACAAGTATTTCCGAATAAGTCGGACAAGTAGCAAACCATACAAATGTCAAATAGAAACAAGTAGTAACAAATAGCAATACATCAAAATCTTCTACTTCTTCTTCTTTCCAAGCATCTTCCTAAACATCTTCCCAACGGATTTGAAACCCCCTCTAAGTTCTTCATGCATTTGTTGTTGACGATTGAGGATAGACGTTTGACGAGTGAAGAGAAGTTCATCGGTACGTTCATGAGGAAGAGGAATTTGATACTCGGTATCATCAAGATCTGAAAGATCTTCAACAAAGGTCGTGGGGGATGGAGTACTAAAACGTGAGGTGTCTTCCTCCTCATCATCATCGTCATCACGATGAGATGTAGAACCACGAGGCCTAGAATACAAAGGAACACGAGATTTTCCTTTGTCACAACGAGGACGGCGAGTACGAACATGAGTAAGTTGGTTCAAAGTAGGAAGGATATGAACGTAGTAGTCTCTTTGAAGATGTGGGTAATGTTCCATCACATAACGATAAAGTCGTGTGAGAAACATACCGTAAGGAAGATTGGCATTTGGGGTGTTTTTGGCGGACATGATTCGATGAACAAAAAGATAAGCCAAATTGTATTGCTCTTCAGCAATAACACAATAAAGCATGTGGGCAATGCTCGCCGTGACATGATCACGGTGACCACCAGTACCAAACGCATTCTCTCGAATGAGTTCTTCCCACTTCTTCATATCTTGGCTTAGCTCTTTGAGGAGGATTTGATTGGCATGAATATCGACATTCTTCGACTTGATTACTCGACTAGTCGTACGACGTTCTAGTTTAAGCATTCGACGAATGTCTTCAGGGCTAGGAATCTCAGAATAGTAGGGGCCATCCTGAGGACGATTTCTTTCAAGAGTGGAAAGATCCCATTCATTTGAGAAAACGGCTTGGCCGTTGAAAGGGATTCTAAGAATTTGCCCAAATTGAGCAAGAGTAAGAGTGATGAATTGATTTTGAATCATGAAGGAAATGAGGAGATGACCATAGGGATCGGTTTGCACCGTCACTTGGCTATAGAAGTCGAGGATAAAACGAGGAATGATAGGTTCGTTGATTTGGAAAAGACATTCAAAACGAATATTGGTGAACATTCGTTCGGTTTGATCATTTTCATAGAAAGATGGATCGACAATTCGTCCTTCGTGAATGTTTCTATTTTCAATAGGACGATAGAAACATGCAACTGAAGGAGACATGCCGGGAGTAGAAGAGACATTAGGAATGTATTGTTTGGTTTTGGAGACATCACCAACCGTGGTCTTAGGCATTTTCACCTAAACAATATAACAACAAAAATAAAATTAATATAAAAACAACTATCATGCATATGTTATATGTTTATATAATTATATGCACTATATGTGGAACGAAATTCTACTTCGACACAAAAAAAAATATTCAATGAAGTAGTTTCATGATGTTCCTTTTATTTTGATTTTAAACTCGTTTAGAATATATAATATCGAAGAGCATGATATCATAATTCATTTCGAAATAAGGCTAGATATATATTAGATTATATATCTTCCATTTCGTAAGTGTTTGACACAACATAAGCTTGTTTAAAAGATTGAAATGCGAATTTTAGTTTTCAAAAATATCATTTTAAAGATAAACCAAACGCTCCCTTAACTACATAACAATATCCTAAAAATATCAATATATATATTGATTATATATCTTGATGACCTCTATTGATTCTAGTATTATTAACAAAACTTATAAGCTAGTTTTAGGTTTCAAATAACTTCATATAGTTATGGTTTGTTCATGAACCAAACGCCCATGTTGTCTTCATGAACCATTTAACAACAACTTGAAAAGTATGCTTTGATTGTTTAGAGCGTTAAAACAATGTAATGTAGTAAGTTTTAAATGGTTTTTAAGAGTTATATCAACAATGTGCCTTTTGAAAAATAAAATTCGACTAGGGTTTATGGGCGATTAATGATTTTGACAAGATGATATGTTATAGTAATTTTGAGTTGCAAAACATCATCCTAATCCTATGGGGAGCATTTGGTAGTTCAATTTCTAGCTTCAATTGCACTTAAAATCGAATTAAAATGAATTTTAATAAAATGCATAATTATTGATTAGACACCAAATCGAATGAAATGTGATGAAATGCATGTTGGAAAACTTACAAAAGATGTTGATATATGTTTGGTTGATGTTTGCCCCTTGCGAAATAACCCCGGATTGGTGATTTGGTGAAGGATTTTGGTGGTTTTGGAGGTTTAGTTTCGTTCACAGTAGTATAGGGGGAGAGGTGAGTGAGTAAATGGAGTGTTTGGAAATGGAATTAAGGGGGAAAACGATTTTGGAAGTGTCAGATGGCCGGCCCCCTTAAACATTAAGGGGACCGCCCTCGATAACAAGCCGGTCCCCTTAATCATTAAGGGGGCCGCCTTTGAAACTTTCCAAATTTCGCGGAATTCGTTTTTGGAACAAAAATATTTATACGTATATAATTAGATTTATAATATATCAAAAATACGTAAACGTCTATTGGCACGATGATAAAATTCTTAACAATTTTTAATTACCGTTTCGATAATTAAAATATACCTTTGACAATTTTTGGATAAAATGATCAAAGTGTTAAGTTGATGAAGGGTTTGAGGTGTGTTCGGGAATATGTGAATAAGTGTATATATATATATATATATATATATATATATATATATATATATATATATATATATATATATATATATATATATATATATATATATATATATATTGTTTATATATATAAGTATAAATGTGATTGAAAGATGGGTTGATGAGTGAGATTTGAAGGATAGTAGCGGAGATAGGATATAGTTGGCGAGAGGAGTTTGTTTCATCCATAGTGTTCACGTGCGAAGGCGTTCTTGTATTATAAAAGTCCACTTGACTCATATCCCTTCATCATCACGAGTCTCCTAAAAGAGGACTTACTAGAATAACGTGAGGGGGGGGAAAGAAAGGGTTCGATAAAGAACGATTTCTTGGAGTTCTAGAAAGTCAACAAATGACGTATTTAGGTTATGTACAAGTGAATATATATATATATATATATATATATATATATATATATATATATATATATATATATATATATATATATATTTAATATATTACGTATAATAGTATATATATGTATATATAAGTATATGTGTGATTCTAACAAATAGAAGACAATAACAAATTATATCTAAATAATTGACGAAATCAAACAATGCATATTTATCTAAGCATGGCAATGAGTTGTGAAAGAATGGCGTACCCGGTGGTCTTCAAAAGAAATCTTCAACATCATCAAGATGAAATATAGACTTTGAAAAAGTCTATGTTGAGAGAAAAACCAAGATTGCCTCAAGGAATGTTCGTCTAGCCATTTGATCTCCATTGTCCTTTTGGTCCAAAGTTGTTTGGTCCAAACATGTTTAACATTTGACTCGGGTGCATGAAAGGTGGTAGAATGCCCCAAGGATTGTAGCTTTGTTGGTAGTTCCACATTTGATTACTATTGTTATTATAGTTTTGTCTATTTTGATTTCTTGTTGGTTGAGGTGTTTTAGACCTAGGATGAGAATTATTTGGTTTTCTAGGTGGTGGAGTTTTAGAACTTATTTTGGGTTTAGAAGATCCTACTTCGGTCTTTAAAGACGGTTTATAAAAATCTTTAACTTCTTCATCGTTGGCAAGAGGTATTTTCTTATCATTAATAAGTATATACTTAGGATTAGATTTTAAAGGTTTTTGTTTGTTGAGTTCACTTTCAAATTTTACATTTTTAATCTCGCTTGTTAAAGCCTCATTTAAATTAAATCCTAAGCCGGTTTTGTCTCCGGATGTTCTTTGAATACTTATTATTTTACTAAGTGATTGACTACTATTTTCAAATTTGTCAAGTTTGCGAATTTCTTCCCTAAGTATTTCGTTTTCACCTTTAAGCTCTTGACATGATTTACATTCTTCAAAAATTTCTTTACCTTTTTCTAGTTGATGTATTTTAATTTTTAGTTCAAGTACTTCACTTTCTAATTGATTGTTAATGTATTTTAGTGATTTGTTTTTGGCCATTACTTGTTGTCCTAATTTGCATAGTTTAATATATTCATTATCTAGATCTTTTTCATCTAATGATATACTTTCATCGCTAAAATATTCGGTTTCGGAACGTACCTCATTTGGTGTATTCGCCATGAGACATTTTTCTTCCTTTGTCGTTTCATTCTCATCATCATCACTATCACTCCAAGCACCTCCAACAAATGCTCTTTGATTTTGATCTCTTGTCATCATTGGACATTTTCCAATAAGGTGATTTGGATCTCCACACTTGAAACACTTTCTTTCAATCTTGTTGTTCTTATCATCTTTACTCTTTTGATATGTTTTCTTTTCATCATACGGTTGTCTTACGAATCTTCCTCGCCTTTTGAAGAATTTCTTGAAATCTCTTACGGCCATGGCGTATTCTTCGTCATCACTTTCGGAAGATGAGCTATCTTCGATACTAGATTCCTTTCTAGCTTTCAAGGCGATTGACTTGCTTTGCTCTCGTTTTTCCTTGACCATTTCGGAGTCCTTCTTAATGATGACTTCGTAGACTTTTAGATTTCCAATTAATTCGTCAAGTTGCAAAGTTGACAAATTCTTCGATTCTTCAATAGCCGTCACTTTAGCTCGCCATTTTGGATGAAGAGCCCTAAGAAACTTCCTAACAAAATTCTTACTAGAAAAATTCTCATCAAGTGCTTTTAAACTTGTGATGATAGTGTTAAATCTAGCAAAAGCATTGTCAATTGATTCCTCTTCCGGAATCGTGAATTGCTCGTATTGTTGAACAAGTAGATCTATCTTATTATCTTTGACTTGACTATTACCTTGGTGAGTTATTAGTAAAGAGTTCCAAATTTCTTTTGCGGTTTCACACATAAAGATCCTTTCGTACTCTTTACGTGGTAGCGCATTATAAATAACCATTTTTGCTTCATTATTTTTAGCAAGTTTTCTTTTTAAATCATCATTTTGTTTTTCAAAAGGTACGATTTCATCTTTCTTAGTTTCCGGGTTATTTTGAATAGGTAAAAAATCACCATTAGTAATAACATGCCAAAGATCTAGATCTTTTGACTTCACATAAGTTTCGAATCGATTTTTCCAATATAAAAATTCATCACTTTCAAATAGTGGTTGTCTTTGCATAGATTGCCCTTCTAAATATTTTTCAGATTCCATAGATCGTTACAAGTTTTAAAATACAATATATTTTAAAGATCTTGCTAGACGTGGCTCCTGATACCAATTGTGGAAAACTAGAAGGGGGGTTGAATAGTTTTATGTCCTTTTAAAGTTATTTCCAAAATATTTTGTTGGTTATAAAAACTTTCGAATCGATCTTAAGTGAGTTCAAGCAACAACCAATATAAGCAAGTCTAAACTAATATTGAAAGTATTGAAATATAATGAAGAAAAGATAGAGTTAGAAAAATCAAACCACAACACGTGAATTTATAGTGGTTCGGCTACAAGGACACCTTCCTTGCCCTACTCCACTCCCCGAGTACCACACTCGAGAGTTTTCTTCACTATGTCAACAAACTCCTTATGGTGGAGAAACCTTACACACCTTGGCTTACACAAGTTAACGACACTAAGCTAAATGTCGAGTTCTAATCGTAGCTAGAACCAATCTCACACCAAATATCACACCACGTGATCTTCACACCTTAATCACACCTTCACACCTTCTTCAAGACTTCACACCGTCTTCACACCTTGTCAATCTTCACACCTTCTTCTATGCACAACTAAGTCACAACTACTAAACTAGTTTACAACACACCAAGATTCTACAATCAACAAATATACACAACACCTTAACAAATAACTATCACTAGTACTATATGAAACTAGCTATACACAACACCACTACAATAAGATGGATGTAGAGAAGTGTTCTTCTTCTTGCACTTGAATGGATGAAGCTTTGGATCACTTGGAAACAAAGACTTATGAAATATATGATCAAAGGATTTTAGATCTAGAGAAGAAGATTGGATCAGAAAGTTTATAGTGCAAAAAGGTGAGAAAAATATGTGGAATGATCCAATATTTATAGGGCCAGAAAATACTGTTCGGGAGCGTGCCGGTCCCCTTAATTATAGGTCGGTCCCCTTAATGATTAAGGGGGCCGCCTAGTAAAATTAAGGGGGTCGCCCTCCTGAACGTTTGAAAAGTTTTCTGGATAAAATTTGCCCTTTTTGGTTAGAAATTTGAAATCATATTTTTGTGGTTTAATAAAGCTTTACCAAAAATGATTTACAAATATATATAAAATGTTAAAATTATTTTATATAATGTTATGTATTAATATAAAATTTCCTTCGATCATGTAATGCATAAGTTACTAAGTTTATGCATACCTTGAGTGATATAAGATGTAGAGGTAAATATTTGTCACCAAATACTTGTTTATGTCTTATTCTTGACTTAATTTGATTTAAGTTTTGTGATTATCAAAACATAGGTTTATTGAGAAATATTAATAACATTCACAAACATTATTTATATCAACAAAATTGACACTTAAAACATTATTTATATCAACAAAATTGACACTTAAATATGAGGATTATTTGATGTCATCAAATACTCAAATAGATTCCTCAAGTTATCGACATTTGGAAATCTAGTCCAAACGTATATATTTAAGTTATAAATATATATTTCGTTACTTTTCCAATTAAACCAACGTTTTCACAAAATAATTATAAGTTACATTTTCAAAAGTCAAAGTTTAATCCCGAAATAGTCAAAAGTCAACAAATGAATAACTTGGGCCGAAAAGCCCATTAAATAGCCAAATTGGGCCTAAAGTGTTAAAACGAATCCAAAACAGTTTTAATCGATACTTAACGTTTTAATAGGCCAAAGTATTTATAATAAGTGAAAAAATAATCCAAAACGCAATTCAAAGTCACCGGAGACCATTATTGGGCCGAAAAGCCCATTATGAGCCCATTAGTTTAATTTTAGCCCGAAATCAAATAAACCTTTTTAGTTTACATTATATATCACATTAAGTTTCTAATAAGCAAATAAGCAAATTAAATAAGCTATTTGGTCAAAAAGTCAATATAAGCCAAAATCTTGATGGGCTCGGCCCATGTGGTGTCGTACGAACCAAGATCCAAACACAAAATCAAATAAGCTAATAAGCTTTAGCTTATTCAAATAAGCTATAAAATAGGCAATAAGCTATAATTTATATGATTTCACACTAGAGCCAAAATTTTATGTTTTTCAAAACCTTAATATTTATTTATTATTCACTTAGGACGAATAGTATAAAAATCAAGTTAGGGTTTCTAATTTTTAACAATTCGCGTAATAAACTCAAATTAAGCACTTGTAACATTAAGGTAACATGTAGTAAGCTTAAATTCACCACACATGCAAGAAATTATGAAACTTATGTGTATGTAGTGTGTCGTACGAGTATATGTATGTATGTATACATTTCACAAAATTTTCAAGATTAACCAAATGACACAAATAATCACATAACATCAAGATTTAGACTATTTAAAGCATGAAATTACAAAGTTTAACAAAGTTTGAGAATCCTCATAATGCTTGTATGTTTAACAAGAGGTAGGAGGATCAAAGAACCAAAACTTGCTTCAAATTTACCCAAGAAATGTTCTAACTTAACATGTGAGCTCAAAAGTACAACCCGATTTGTTATAACTTCAACCAATTTTTGTGCATCTCAAATTATGTGTGTCGAAATGTTTGAGGATGAAAGAGTTTGAGAGGAAAGTTTAGATGATAAAATTGTATGTGTTTTTTTATGTGTGAAGTGTTTAGGGTACAAGAACAAAACTACTATGTCATCATGCACTAAGTAAATCAATTAGGATAACATTTTTTGTCTTCTTGTGTTGTTTGGGCGACAAACGATACAAAAGAGAGGGAGGGAAGAAATTTTGGACATCGTTGATGTATCGTGTGTCGGTTTGAGCTTAAATGTTACCGTAAAATACCAGTTTGACGCTTTTGGACACGTACTCGCAAAATAAAGTTTTTATTGACGTTTTTATCATAATAATAAAATATTATTATTTACTCAAAAATGTATTTATTTGACTTCTACCATATCTACTACAGTGTCGGTATGCTTGTGGGGTTGCTGTTCAGTTAATGCGAGATAACTTCTTGGTTTATTATGTGACTTGTCAGTATCTAACAGAAATAGAATAATTTATGTTTACTGACAAAAATAGGCAGTTTCAGTAGTGACTGTAAGCTACAGTACGCGAGATAACTTCCTGAAATGCTCACGTGAGCTAAAAAATGTTCAGTTATGTTTAGTTTATTAATAATAAATAAATAATATTATTAAAATAAAGTGTGAAAAATTACCATTTGTCACACCATTTAGTAAAAATAATTTGTGAAGTGTTTTAAAGGAAGTCTTGGGGATGTTTTTCCAATATTAAAGAGAAAGAGAAGAACTATTAGACAATACATGCTGGATAAAAGTTTGCCTCCTATATTTGAAATTCAAATTCAAAAACTAGTTGTTGGAAGTCGAGTGTGAGATTGGTTAAGATAATTGGCACATGGAACATTCCAAGAATATCCAATGGCGATGATAGGGAAAGAGTAACATTTGAAATTCAAATTCAAATTTTGTGTGAGAAGGTTGAAACTAACCATGACTAAGTAAGAAGTGAGCTGGCATGAGTTAAGCATAAGAGAATATTCAAGAAATATGCTTAACTTGGGGAGGAAGTGTGGATGTTGAATGAGGGTTATGAACTAACCATGGTTGAGTAAGGGTGAGTTCGCATGGGTTAGAAAGATATAATATGCCAAGGGATATTCCAAACTTGTTGGAGAAGTGTGGATGTTGAGAAAAGGATATTTAAATTTCAAATTCAAATTGTGAGATGATGGTGATATGATGGAAATGAGCCTATGTTTCAAATTCAAATTTGAAATTTGAATGTCGAGAATGGGTGAGGAAGATGGCGAAGAAGATATAGAAGATTGTGTTGGAATGTGAGAGACAATAAGTACAAAGGTGTGTAAGAGAATATAAGATAATGTTTGTGGATAAGAAGTGTGTTGGCAAATTTAAATTTCAATTGTAGGAAGGTGTTATGCGGTGAAGGAGGTGATGGTTAGTAGTTTGATATCAAGGTGAGGAAGAAGAAAGGTTTAGTGTGTTAGATAGTGTGAATAATCATTTGTTGGGAATGTTAGGGACAAATTATGACATCAAATAAGTACTAATTATACGCATAATTTATCCCGTTCATATTGCTTCTTTTATGTTATTTATATGAGAATTGGTACTTAATCATTTACTTTTGTTAATCTCGGTAAATTTTGGAGCAATTGATGCAAGTTAAGGAAAAGGACGTGATTTTGAGCTAAAACGAAGAAATCAAGTAAAGTTCACTGATCTAAAGCCAATACGCCGTATTCGGCAACACCAATATGGCGTATCCGGTTCCTAACTTCAACAAACATCCATGACGGGAAAGACACCAATACGGTGTATCCAGAGACATAAATACGCCGTATCCAACGATGGTTTACATACTTTCCAGAATATTATAATCGTGGAGCCTAAGCTAAAAGACTCTAATATGCCATTGATACGTGGGAATCGCACCAGGCTTTACCTCTCAAGGGATCTTGAGAAGCTTACAACCCCCACCAGGCAGTGTACCTGATCGTTGTAGTATAGTATAGTGACAAGTACCGGGGGATTGATCGTTCAGCTAGGAATAGTGTCGCTAGGATTAGAAAACCTAAATACTAGTGCTAAAGATGAGGGATGATTATTTTTGTATTTTTATATTTTATGAAAAGCAAGTAAAAATCTCGGGGTTTGAATGATTTGGACGGAATTAGTTGCTAGTCAACTAACCCAATACTAAGATGCAATCAAAATAAAATACTAAAAATGAAAATAAACAAAATTAACTAAGGTTGTGAGCAATAAGTGGAGAAATTGTGTTTACTTAGATTTCATTACTCCCTAGATATCTTTTACACGTTAATTACTTGTTATAGTTGCGTGGATGACGGATTGTATTCCTTAATACCATTCATGGGGTGACGCACTTAATTCCCCAATCCTATGAGCTCTTATCTCCTCCTATGCCATGCCCAGCACAACCATAGGGATTGTAAACAGTGGCTCATGCATTAAATACAACCAATAAAACCTAGTGCACATCAGTTCATGTTTCCTAAGACGTTCAAGCATGTTACCATTTGGAGATCTGCCAGTTTTCTTAAGCCTAACATCGAATTTATTCATCCAATACAACCATAAACAAGTAATCAACACATAATTAACATCTAGGTTTCATTAGATCCAAGCAAACACAAGATAGATCTAGCCTAGCATGATGGATTTAAGACAAGAACAAGATATAGACAACCAACACACAGACATATTGATTGAATTAAAAGAATACTTATCTCAATTACACATGAAAGGGATCAAGGGTTGAGAACCCTTAAAAAACCTGTAAAATTCGTGCTAAGTTCGGACTTAGGGTTTCTCCCAAAACTTCTCTCTCTTTAATGTGAAAATTAGAAAACTATATATAGGAAATAGGGTCTGACGGCGTCAAGAACAAATTTGTGACGCCGTCACCTCGCCGCCAAGATACTTCTCGGACTGCCTTGATCCAGATCTGACGCCGTCAAGTGTTATGTGTTTCCAGGCCATCATGCATTTTCCTCTTGACGCCCTACCTTGTGACGCCTTCAATTCTGTACTGGGTCGTCATGGAAATTACTCTTGACGCTGTCAAGATTTTCTTCTTGACGCCGTCACCTACTGTTCCCAGCAAGGAAAATTAAGACTTTGGCGTTTTCTTCACTTTTATGCTCCAAAAACGTCCGAATTGCTTCCTTTTCCAGATTTCTCTCCCAAAGTACCTAAAATCACAAAAGGAACGATTTAGGGCAATATTTGATCAAATAAATTCGAATTCGGGCTTAAATGACCCCCTAAAAGTGGTTCATTTTTCGCCTCATCATATACCCTTACACTTGAGATTTGCTTGTCCTCAAGCAAATGCGCTTTTATTCTAATTAAAATACAAGTTAGGGGTCATTTAACACTAATATAAAAGTAATTAAAACAAATAATCGTTCCACTAAAGACCAAAGACAAGCACGGAGGTCATACACTAGCACCTCACAAATAGTATTTAGATACTCACATCTCTCGGGTGTAATAAAGTATAAATTACAATATGGAAACGGAAGATATCTCTCACTACCTGTCATAGCAAAATAGATTACCATAGGCTTGGGAAAGGATCAAACCTCCACCACATGGCGTAAGCACCTAGGATAAACTATCAAAGAGGTCTTTTAAAGGGTTGTAACTTTAGGTGTAGGGATATGAAATACACGGTTTTGTTGGATAAAGGAAGTTTTTACTGGTGGCGAGTTAACAATCTTGGTTAATTACATGTACAATATGGCGTTGCTAAGCCAAGACTAGACTCGACTTAAGCTAATAAATAAAAAATAACAAAAGCATAAAATGAACATAGAATGAAACGGGATGGTAGTCCGTATGTTTTTCTCTTTTTTTTTTCTTTTTTCTATTTTTTTTCTTTTTCTTGATTTTTTCGATTTTTTTTTTTTTTATACACTCTTACCCTACCATCCAAAATAATACATCATAGGGGATGAACATTCCCCTTACACTTGAATCTTTACATACTTTACAATGAACTAATCTATTGACTCGAATTAAGAAAGTCAAAACACTTGGAGTACTTTTAAGATTAACGCACATATGGGGGTAATAAATGATGTTCTTCCCCATTACTCCATAAAATAAGTACTTACCCATGAGTCCCAATCGTCCCAAAACAATATGTACAAGGATATGACTCGACTTAGCAACCATGTAATCAATTAGATAGTTAACTTAGGGTTTAACAAATAACAATAATGCACTAAAGATGAGCGCATACACGGAAGGCTAAGGCGATTTGGGTGTACATTTAAGTGGGGTGTAACAAATTCTTCCTTTAAGTAAAATGCTTAAAGTTAGTGTTGGGAATTACAGATTTGAAGATTACAAAACCTTGATCTAGGGAATTATTTTATATTCAATAAAGAAAACCTTGATAGTAATGTTGATTATGTTCTTGTTCTTGTTCCGCTGTGCAATCAATATTACTTATCCTAGATGGGCTTAAACGATCTATTACAATTGGTATCAGAGCAGGGGCTCATGAGATCTAGGGATCTACAAGGTTTTCATTATCAATAAAAAGCAGTTAGAAGGGAGCAGATCTGGTTAAAGAAAGTCGAAAAAAGCAGTTTCTATACAAGGGTTCGTCAAGGTTTTTATTGGTGATGATTGGCAATGTTCGAAGATGTTTCTGTCGTCATTCACATGGTACGTTTAAATTAACTTTTTACACGCTGATTACTTCATTGATCAAACATATAAACAGTTGGTCGTATTATTTTTTGAATGTTGATTGATGAACATGGGTCGGCGCTAATTTATTCACAATTTAATCCTCGTACCGCATTGAATTGGTGTTATGAGATTGTCATCTTATGTGTAAGGAATATATATTTGTGGATCTGATTATTAAATAGCAATCAGTGAGAATTAATTGCTATTGGTTGAATACGTTTATCGCATGAAGTATTAATTGGTAAATTATTGATTTCGTGTGGGGCTACAAATTCAAAGAGTAATATCGAATTAATTGTGATGATCGGTGCTAATCATTATCATAGGACAGTGGTTCCATAAGGTTCTTTTGGTGAATTGGGATATAATTTAAGCGTTTGATTTCTTTATTCCATATTCATTCAACGTGGGGAATTAGTCATAGTCGGTGGTGAACTGACAACTTGAATTTGGATTGGTTTGTAATATAAATTAACTTCGTACTATATTAATTGTGAGACGATTGGTGAAACTGGTTGTCGTTTTGTGAGATGTATTGAATGTCGTTTTCTGCATATGGAATTGGTGTGGGGTTTGATACATGGGGCACAGTGCGTTGTCATCTTTCTTGTTTGTTGCTGCTGATTGCTTTTTGGAATGTGTTCGATGTCAGAATGTATTGAGGTAAAAGTGGAGCAGCTATATATTACTTAATCGATCATGTTGACTTAGGTTGTCGGTTTGTGGAGTATTTAATGTGAATCATGTGAGTCAGCAGATCAGTATTTAATTATGGCATATGGATCTAGTTTGATTCGTAATTGGGGAGACTTACTTTGGCTCATGTCTGCTGCTACAATTCTTTGTTGCTGCTCCTCAGATCCTACTGTCATTTATCTTGTTTCTGCTGATGTGATGTGTTGGTACTGTTTGGGATTGACATCATGGGAATTTATACTGGTACTTTATTTTTGTTTCTGCTGATGACTGCTCGTTCCTCCTGATGGTTATTTTCGTTCCTCCTGATTGGTTCCTCCTGCTGATACATACGATGGTTCTTGCTGACTTCTTTATGGTTCCTGCTGACTTGTTGTACACTTTTTCTTTTGGTCAGTTTTGGTTCCTACTAGTCATGTGAGATTACTAATGGTTAGAGAGGACGGAGTTATCCACCATCATTATTTCGTTGAGGAGATTACTTGTTGAAGACATTTGATTATAATTTATTTGATGTTGTATTTGAGTTTCACAGGTGCGTGTTCTTATCATATCTCAAGGTGGGTGTTACACTTTGGAGATAACTTGTTCGTGCGTTAATGATGTGACAAAGACTTGATGAATCTAGTGAAGGGGTACGATCCATCTTATTGTGCTTAATGCGTACATTTGCTATCACTTTAAGGAGTTACGTTATTGTGCTCAGTGTCTCATTTAGTTGAGGATTTGTCAAGAGATTGTGGTCTACTTATACTTTTTATGGGAGTATGAGTTTGGAGTCACGTGGATAGTGCAAGACATAAGATGCAAAGTTTGGGAGATTTAACTTCTTCATCAAATCAGTTATATTTGATTTTCTTCATTAGTGATCACTTCATGGAGCATACTAGATTAAAGAGATGGCAAGTATATACTTTTAAGGGGAAGCTTATTGTTAATATACTTGATCATTCTCTTAAACTTTGTGCTGATGTGCTTATTCTGCTGATCGATACTGCTGCTTGTTTCTGCTGATGCTCATTACTGCTGATACACGTTCCTGCTGTTCATTACTGCTGATGCTAGTTACTGCTGATACTTACTGCTGCTGCTCGTTACTGCTTGATAGTAAATAAAAATAAAAAAAAAATAATAAATAAATAAATAAATATTATTTAGTTTTTTTGATATTTAATTCTAGGTTCGAAGACGCCCTTGGATCTTGGACGACGAGTTGGTTCCTTCTATTCATTTGGTTTGGTGTTTACAGGTTGTTGAGTACATAACATAATAATGTTGTGCGATGGCCGGGACCACACACATTATTATATTTTGATATGGTCTAGGACCAATGGACGGTTATGGCGTGCGATGGCTGGGACCACACGAATAACTAAGGTGTATTTAACATGCTTGTTCGCACTACATCAGATAAGGATATTTGAAGCCGATTAAAGTTCGAGATATGCATCACTTAAGGGGAAGCATTTACGAGTTGCACAAGACCCTATTAGAAGATTACAAAAAGGGGAAGAATAGTTATGTGTAACACCCTGATATTTGTTTAAGCAGCGGAAGTCTAATCGGGGTCATTACAGTTTAGTACACAGTCATACTCATAGATAACAATTCAAAAGATTGCCAATATCATTCCATGAAAACTCAAATATTCAGAGTCACAAACATTTTTCCAAAATGTTAATTGTTTCACCAAAGTGGTGATGAGTTTGTAAAGAATGATATAATTATTGAAATAAAAGGGAGGTCCTGTGCCCTTTTGCCAGCTCCGTACCGCCATGCTTGCTAATTTCCTGAGATAAACATGCTTAAAAGTCAACACAAATGTTGAGTGAATCCATAGTAGTTTAAATAGTAATAGTGTGAACACAAGTCAAGTATTTGAAATAAACAAGCCAAGATAGACAGGTCTTGACTAAATCGGGTGTAATATTGCTCCTAAGCCTCACGAAACGCAAGCCTTAACATTGATTTGACATATCATAAAGATAATAACAATCACCTACACCACAACGGATGTAAATGACAAGGGGCCCTCGGTGACAGGAAATGTGCCAAATTTCCATAATACCTCGAATATAGCACACCTCCTGCCAAGTGATCACCTTGACAGAGGCGGGCTGCCATTCCAATAGATCTATCAACTATATTCGCGCTCACTCGCAAGTGATTAAGGTTCGTGATATGAGGGACTTGTAGCACAGGTGTCAACTTAGGCAATATCAGGTGATAATAGCATACAGAAAAATACTTGTGTTCGATTTATAGCATGTATCTCCCCACGGGGTTTAAAAACAATTAAAATGTGGGACCATGAACTCACATGAAAGGTGCGTAATCACAACGGTGCTCAAAAGTGATGGTGTATTGCTATGACTAGCAATGAAATTCCTCCGACTTGCGACCTAAATAATACATGGTAATCGGTGTTTTAGATTCGTTTCGTAGTTGACATGCGATATGTCACGTGTGCGGTGATATCCGTTCGGGTGCCTTATAATATTCCAAAATAACTCTACGTAGTTATTTGTAGCGTGTTACGAACCGGTGTTCGATAAATATTAACTCGTTTGTGAAAATAATATAGTTTTAAAAATAGTTATTATTAATCATTTTTAGTAAATTTATATATATATATATTTGAAATTACAAAGTATATACATAATTATAAAAATTTAAATTATACAAATAATTAATTAATAAAATACTCTTGTCACTTCTTGTCCCTTAACTTTATAAAGTTACACTTTTTACCCCTTTGGTCAAAATAATTACATGTTAGTCCTTTTTGCACTTTTTGCACTTTATCCCATAAACTTTTGAAAAATACATTTCTTACCCTTCGACTTCCATCAGAAATCGATATTGTCATAGTTAGTCCGAAAGTTTATGATTTTTACATTTTTAGCCCCCTAACGAGGCGCTTTTTGCAAAAGTAGTCCAAACATCTAATTTTTCGAAAAGTTAACTTTTAGTATACGAATGTATGTCTAAATCTTGTAAAATCTCTTCTAAAATCATCCTTGAAGAATTCAAAAAACATCTCTAAATCTTTCAATTTTCCAACCGAAATTCTTATTAGAAAATGGTCTGGGCTCGTTAGCCCGGTTAAGGCCCAAAAAGGGTTGTTCTTGTTTAAGAAATCGTATTCGACTAAGGTTTAGTTTAGGTCTCGTTTTCGTAGCATAAGGCCGAGCATGACTTGCATGTTAAGTTGATTTGATTAATGGTGAATTGATGTCTTAGGTTGTCGAAAAATATAAAGGGGTCGTACGTGTAAAAACAAAATGGCGAGGCCATTCCAAATGGTGTCGAGGCATGTGATATAAAGTTATAAGTGTAACAAAAATATATTTACAGAAATTAAGTGTGTCGTGTGTGAAACTTTACGTGATAAGCATGAAACTAGAGTAGGAAAATGAAATAGGAAATGAAGACTTACAACACCAAAAGGTGGTGGTGATGAGACCGTGTGTATGAGACGAACGAACAAGTGAGATGTGGTACTCCTTTCCGTCAAGTGATCCCCCTTTGATCCGACACTTTGTTACCCAACTTATGCGACTCGAAACCTTTGCTCGATTTCTCCTTGGTCCTTCTCGGCAGCAACACTAGAGTGTTTGTAGTTTTTGGATGAAATTTTGAGTGTGTGGAGACTAGCATTTAATGAAGTTTATATAGGGAGTTCATGGGTGGTTCATTGTTCCTAAAGATACAACACACTTCACATGGTCATGTCAAACTCGACATTGTTGTCTAGCTATCCAAGTGAGTTGTCAAATCGATTGTGGCAAAAGGGAAGTAACTTTGGTTTAGTTTGATTAGTTTAAGCTTTAGCTTAGGTTGTAGGTAATAAACAATTGGTGTTTAGACCACATGTGGTATGCTTGTTGGGGAACCATGGAACACTCGAACCATAGGACAATAAACCTTTTGGTGTGTAAAGCGATGGACCGAAGGTCGGACGGCTCTTGTGGTGGCTCATTGTCGAGGGTTAGCAAAGTCAAAGGAAGTGGTGGTAAAGTTGTGTCGTGTAAATAGGGAGCCAAGAAATCAAACATGTGCAAAAACAAAATGCAAAGGAGTTGGTTCTTGCTTCGGTGACATGTTACGCAAGAGGAAAGAAAACAATACAAGCCATACGGGCTTGTGTAAATCTTCGGCCCAAAGTGAAACAAAAGTATAAGTCGTGTGGGCTGTGGTGGTTTTAGGCCCAACAACGAAACAAGAAAATGAAAAAAAAAAAAAAAAAAAAAAAAAAAAACGTGGGCTAGTGAGGTGTTTTGGCCCAAAAATAACGGGGTGTCGGTGTTCCGTAAAATTGTGAAATAAATCTCGGTGTCGGTGTCGGTGTCGGTGTCGGTTTGTGAAAACCTTAAATATTTAAACGGTGCCGTCATATATGTATACTTATATATATATATTCATATATATATTACTCGTATATATAAATTGTAATAATAAATTGTACTAATTAGTATATATACACACCGTTATATATATATATATATTAATAATGTTTCGGTGTCCAAAATAGAGTGTCAGGTCGCAAGTGGGAGTTACCGGTGCTTAACCTCATTGGGTGACATCCAAGAGTGACATTCGGGTGATATTGGGTGACAAAACATAGTTGGGTGTTAAACAAACGGTGTTCAAAACAATCGGGTGTTCAAACAAACAGTGTCTCATATAAAAATTTCAAATTAGCCCGCAAAAAAAATGGCTTAGTTTAGAATAGTGTTGATAATTAGCATTAATAAATGACCTGGGATTTTACGGTGTATTACAGTACCCACCCGTTAGATTGGATTCGTCCCGGAATCCAAAGTTGAATCGGTGCTCGGGGTTGTCTCATCGAATAGTTGTGGGTATTTGGCACGCATTTGATCCTCGCGCTCCCATGTGTACTCGGGTCCTCTCTTAGAATTCCATCTGACCTTAACAATGGGAATGCGACTATGCTTAAGTCGTTTGACCTCCGTATCCATAATCTCAACGGGTTCCTCAATAAAGTGCAACTTATCATCGATTCTGATCTCTTTCAATGGAATCACAAGTGTTTCATCCGATAAACACTTTTTCAAATTTGACACGTGGAAGGTGTTGTGTACTCTACTGAGTTCCTCAGGTAGTTCCAATTTGTATGCCACAGGACCGATTCTTTCCATGATCTCGAAGGGTCCAACGTATCTTGGGTTTAACTTTCCACGTTTTCCAAACCTAATCATTCCTTTCCAAGGTGATACCTTAAGCATGACCTTGTCTCCAACTTGAAACTCTGTTGGTTTCCTTCGCACATCGGCATAACTCTTTTGCCGATCCCTAGCGGCTTGTAATCGTTGCCTAATCTTTACTATTTTCTCAGTGGTTTCAAGAATCAACTCGGGACCTGAGAGTTGTACATCTCCAATCTCAGCCCAACAAACTGGTGATCTACACTTTCTTCCATAAAGTGCTTCAAACGGTGCAGCCTTAATGCTAGCGTGATAACTGTTGTTATATGAAAACTCTGCTAACGGTAGGTGTTTATCCCAGCATTTTCCAAAATCAATCACACATGCCCTAAGCATGTCTTCCAGGGTTTGTATAGTCCTTTCACTTTGACCATCAGTCTGTGGATGGTAAGCTATACTCATATCTAACTTAGTTCCCAAGGCTTTCTGTAAAGATCGCCAAAAGTTAGACGTGAAACGGCTGTCTCGGTCGGAGATAATAGAAATCGGCACTCCATGCCAGGAAACTATCTCCTTAAGGTACAAACGTGCAAGAACATCCATATCATCAGTCTCTTTGATTGGCAAGAAGTGCACTGACTTCGTGAGACGATCGACAATAACCCAAATAGTGTCCAACCCACTCGATGTCTTGGGTAATTTCGTAATGAAATCCATTGTAATCCTTTCCCATTTCCACATTGGTAGCTCGGGTTGAACCAAAAGACCGGATGGTTTTTGATGTTCAGCCTTTACTCTTGAGCAGGTCAAACACTTACCAACATACTCTGCAATGTCAGCTTTCATGTTTGGCCACCAATACAACTTCTTTAGATCGTGATACATCTTGTCCGAACCAGGATGAATGGAATATTTAGACTTATGAGACTCGTGCATGAGGAGGTCTCGTATTCCTCCATATAATGGAATCCAACTTCTGTCCTTGAAACACAGCCTTCCATCTGGTTTCTTGACAAATCCATTCGTGCTTTCTGGCATGCCGTAAATCTTCTCGTGTGGTCTATTCTCTTCCTTAAGGGCCTCAGCTTGAACTTCAAGAATTTAAGACGGAAGTGGTGATCTAATTGTCATACCCAATGACCTAACTCTGAGGGGTCTAAGTCGTTCCTTTCGACTCAAGGCATCTGCTACAACGTTTGCCTTCCCCGGGTGATAACGAATCTCACAATCATAATCACTTAGCAACTCTAGCCATCGACGTTGCCATATAGGTAGTGTCTCCAGATCTTCAGAGCGAATACTGTAACAATTCGCATTTTCAGGTTAACTTTTATTCCCGAAAATTTTACTATTCACTTTTTACTATTCACTTTTCACTATTCATCTCAGAAATTTTTATTTCATATTCTCGTAAGTTAAACTATTTTAACGATAATCCGAGAGTTTGACGCTCGTCGGATCATTTCTGCAAAAATCACGAAGTTGTGTCCGAGATTTACTTTTAGGTTTAAACGTCATTCCAGCATCCCGATATGTCCATAAAACATTATAAACAATAGAAATATGATTTTCTTTCATTTTAGGACAATTCCAAAAGTTTTGGAATTTTACGTTTTCCAGTTCAGCGTTTTACGCGAATTACTCGTTTTAGACCCGCGTTTCCAGTTTTAGCAGCATTTAAGCAACCCGATAGAACTTATCACTCATTAAATAGGCTAAGATAGGTTATATTAATAAGTTCTAACATATTTATAAATTTCATATTTTTAGGATACCCGATTTTAAGTTTCATGACTTAACGACTTACTGTTAGCGATTACCGGGACCAAAACTCACTCCGTAACTTAGATAAGACCATGACTACTCATCTAGTCACCCCTTATCCCATATGAACGTGTATTACAAGCCTTGTTGGCTTGTGATAAGTCTTGAGGACTTTAGGTAGCAAACATGTGTAAAACTTCCTAAGTAAGCCTTCTAAATATCCTAAAAACTAACCTCCTTAAGGCACCTTCCTAGGCACCTTCCTAGGCACCTTCCTTGCACCTCCTCTTCATGCTATAAATACAAAGCTCATTTCCTTCCTTTCTCATCACTAAAAATGCCACACCATTAATCCCTAGCACCATGATCCTTTGATCTTCAATATACAAGTTACACTACAAAGTTCAAGGTCTTAGTATCCTCTACCTAGTTCTTAAGTTTATTTGGTGATTCCATGGATGAATTAGGAGCTACACAAGGTTACTAGGGCTGAGATTAAATGGTATTCACAAGGTCTATATCAAGGCTAGCAAGGGTTTCAAGAGTTGTGGTGAAGGGTTTGCAAGCATAGGTTTAGTGTCCTAGTTCATACTTGACTTCCTTTCTTAAGAGAAAGCCAAAAGTTGTAAGAAACCCTTATACACTTTCTTGCTCCATATCATTTTCATACTTATTATGTTTATTTCATGCTATATATGGTCTTTGTATTATGCTCATGATCTATAAAAACTAGTAAAACAAGTATTGGTATACATATGTTAACTTATGACAAGTAAACAAGCAAACTAGTGATTTTTATGGAGAACCACGACCAAAATAGTATAACTATGATATTTGACACTTACTTACTGTTATAAAGGACTTCAAAAGGAAAATATAGCAATTTGAATCACCCAAAACGAGTACCCGAGTCAAAAGTTATGGCCATAAGAAGTTAGCGAATCCAAAACGCCGAAACTGCCTATAACCTACTGTTTTGCATTCTGCCAATTTGAAAGTCATCCTTCTGGTCCGATTCATCAAAAAGTTAAATCACGAAAGTTGTCCAGAACGACGTTTTCGTTCAGACATAAAGAAGCTCGAGCCCTGAAAACGCTTTCCGAGTGATAATTTCTTCAAATTCTTAACAGCCCATTTTTAGACCAAAGTCACTATATAATAGTTATGATTTACTAAGACCAAGAGGTCTAATGACCTAAAGCCAAGACCACAACCATGGCTAAAGCCAAGGTTGAGTCTCAAGACCATGGTAACAATGACCAAGGTCACGGCAAAGCCACGGCTAAAGACCATATAACTTTTAAAGATCAAAAACTTATATATATGTTATCAAATACTACAATAGTAGGGAGCCTCATGTGAGGAGTTCATTAAGTAAGCCGTCGAGATGAGTTGTGGATTTACGAATTAAAGTGTCCTGGCTCCTCGAACGTTTATTTCATGACTTCTGAATTATGTCGGCCCGAACGGTAGTAAGAGATATACAACCTATACATGTTTCATAGACCACTTATATTCAACGACTTACACTATATACTAAGTACTACATCATGAACTATATGCAAGACATATATAGGCAATTCTTTGTATTCCTAGACGTTACTCCAAACCTAAGTCGCAACGTTCTATTATAGGCTGCTCTTAGAGACTTTCGCGATTCGACTACCACTTTCATTTCTCATTACATAGACTTAAGGTGAGTCATAGCCCCTACTCTTTTCATACTTGTTTTAACTCTTGGGGGGGATACATGCTCAACTACTTGCTTACTTGTACAAATACTCAAAACATTTATACTTGATTGTGTTATACTTGATTGGCATTATACTTGAATGAGTTATACATGATAATTATACTTGAATGCATTATACATGATAATTATACTTGATTGTGTTATACATACTTGTTACACTATACTTGCTTAATTTAAATACAAGATTTGTATTTACGTACATACACAATACTCTATGCTGTCAAAGGAGAGGTATTAATAGTACTAGTATGGGCCTACACCCCCCACCCAAGTCCAAGATTCGAGACGTTGGGTGACATGTACTATTTGGGATGGTGGTTCCCCGCCTATGGGTCCAAAATGACGTGACCATGGGTGAATATAATCCTGAGAAACTATATATTTAGCAGTGGGCTGTGAACACACAGGTTACAAGTCTCTTATGGCGGGACTTGTAACTGAGTGGATTCTCAATGCCTTTGCTATGTGAACATTCTTTTTAGGCTTTTTCAACTGTTTTATGACAAACTCTATGAACTCACCAACCATTGTGTTGACAATTTAGCATGTTTATCTCAGGTTAGTAAGGCGATAGCTAGTGCGAGGAACTTAGAGTCAAGCTGCATATTCTGAAGACTTACGCTTTTATCATTTTACCATTCAAAACATTTTGTATACATTTATGTATCATACTTTGGAATCTCATGTTTGTAACTTTGAATTCATTAATCGAATGGTAACTTTTCAAAACGTCTCATTTAGAGTTCGTTTTCTATAACTTGTACTTTGTATTATGAAGTAGCACCCCTATGACACAGTCTTCCGCTGCGGTATTTTGGGGGTGTTACAGATTGGTACCAGAGCCTTGGTTATAGAGAACTAGGTTGCATTTAGTGCCTAGACTATAACTGCTATATACGTTAAGACTCTCCTCTTTATTTGCCTTACACACACTACATACACATACGCTTTTTAGTTGTTGGTTTAGTTTCATGCTGTTAGATGATGTGACTTTAGTATTATAAGGAGCCCCAGAGATTAGCCGGGTCATTAAAAACATGGAGCTCAGTAATAACTAATTATTTAACTTGATCTTGTGACAGTTCTTGTTTGATGAGACACAAGATTTGAGTTAAATAATATTATTGCTTAGCTTTAGGGATTTGATGACTTGATTATTTTACTATCGGCCTCAGAAGGCGGATTTTGTGTCGGAAATTCTTAAGTAGGATGATTTAGAATCTCCTTATTTAAATGGATTGGGACGTCTCTTCAGTTAAATAAAGAAATTGTAAATCACCGAACCATAAGTTTATGAGACCTTACTTACATAAATTTGGACGCTTCTTTATGTAAGTAATGTGTTATAAATAAGTGGGCTTAATTGTAGCCGATACAACTCCTTAACCAGAACCTTAGACGAATCAGAGTAAACACCACTATTTTAGAGATCCTGAATTCTCCTAGACACACTAAACTTCGGGACGAAGTTTCTTTAAGGGGTAGAGACTGTAACAATTCGCATTTTCAGGTTAACTTTTCTTCCCGAAAATTTTACTATTCACTTTTTACTATTCACTTTTTACTATTCACTTTTCACTATTCATCTCAGAAATTTTTATTTCATATTCTCGTAAGTTAAACTATTTTAACGATAATCCGAGAGTTTGACGCTCGTCGAATCATTTCTGCAAAAATCACGAAGCCGTGTACGAGATTTACTTTTAGGTTTAAACGTCATTCCAGCATCCCGATATGTCCATAAAACATTATAAACAATAGAAATATGATTTTCTCTCATTTTAGGACAATTCCAAAAGTTTTGGAATTTTACGTTTTCCAGTTCAGCGTTTTATGCGAATTACGCGTTTTAGACCCGCGTTTCCAGTTTTAGCAGCATTTAAGCAACCCGATAGAACTTATCACTCATTAAATAGGCTAAGATAGGTTATATTAATAAGTTCTAACATATTTATAAATTTCATATTTTTAGGATACCCGATTTTAAGTTTCATGACTTAACGACTTACTGTTAGTGATTACCGGGACCAAAACTCACTCCGTAACTTAGATAAGACCATGACTACTCATCTAGTCACCCCTTATCCCATATGAACGTGTATTACAAGCCTTGTTGGCTTGTGATAAGTCTTGAGGACTTTAGGTAGCAAACATGTGTAAAACTTCCTAAGTAAGCCTTCTAAATATCCTAAAAACTAACCTCCTTAAGGTACCTTCCTAGGCACCTTCCTTGCACCTCCTCTTCATGCTATAAATACAAAGCTCATTTCCTTCCTTTCGCATCACTAAAAATGCCACACCATTAATCCCTAGCACCATGATCCTTTGATCTTCAATATACAAGTTACACTACAAAGTTCAAGGTCTTAGTATCCTCTACCTAGTTCTTAAGTTTATTTGGTGATTCCATGGATGAATTAGGAGCTACACAAGGTTACTAGGGCTGAGATTAAATGGTTTTCACAAGGTCTATATCAAGGCTAGCAAGGGTTTCAAGAGTTGTGGTGAAGGGTTTGCAAGCATAGGTTTAGTGTCCTAGTTCATACTTGACTTCCTTTCTTAAGAGAAAGCCAAAAGTTGTAAGAAACCCTTATACACTTTCTTGCTCCATATCATTTTCATACTTATTATGTTTCTTTCATGCTATATATGGTCTTTGTATTATGCTCATGATGTATAAAAACTAGTAAAACAAGTATTGGTATACATATGTTAACTTATGACAAGCAAACAAGCAAACTAGTGATTTTTATGGAGAACCATGACCAAAATAGTATAACTATGATATTTGACACTTACTTATTGTTATAAAGGACTTCAAAATGAAAACATAGCAATTTGAATCACCCAAAACGAGTACCCGAGTCAAAAGTTATGGCCATAAGAAGTTAGCGAATCCAAAACGCCGAAACTGCCTATAACCTACTGTTTTGCATTCTGCCAATTTGAAAGTCATCCTTCTGGTCCGATTTATCAAAAAGTTAAAACATGAAAGTTGTCCGGAACGATGTTTTCGTTTAGGACCAAAGAAACTCGAGCCCTGAAAACGCTTTCCGAGTGATAATTTCTTCATATTCTTAACAGCCCATTTTTAGACCAAAGTCACTATATAATAGTTATGATTTACTAAGACCAAGAGGTCTAATGACCTAAAGCCAAGACCACAACCATGGCTAAAGCCAAGGTTGAGTCTCAAGACCATGGTAACAATGACCAAGGTCACGGCAAAGCTACGGCTAAAGACCATATAACTTTTAAAGATCAAAAACTTATATATATGTTATCAAATACTACAATAGTAGGGAGCCTCATGTGAGGAGTTCATTAAGTAAGCCGTCGAGATGAGTTGTGGATTTACGAATTAAAGTGTCCTGGCTCCTCGAACGTTTACTCCATGACTTCTGAATTATGTCGGCCTGAACGGTAGTAAGAGATATACAACCTATACATGTTTCATAGACCACTTATATTCAACGACTTACACTATATACTAAGTACTACATCATGAACTATATGCAAGACATATATAGGAAATTCTTTGTATTCCTAGACGTTACTCCAAACCTAAGTCGCAACGTTCTATTATAGGCTGCTCTTAGAGACTTTCGCGATTCGACTACCACTTTCATTTCTCATTACATAGACTTAAGGTGAGTCATAGCCCCTACTCTTTTCATACTTGTTTTAACTCTTGGGGGGGATACATGCTCAACTACTTGCTTACTTGTACAAATACTCAAAACATTTATACTTGATTGTGTTATACTTGATTGGCATTATACTTGAATGCGTTATACATGATAATTATACTTGAATGCGTTATACATGATAATTATACTTGATTGCGTTATACATACTTGTTACACTATACTTGCTTAATTTAAATACAAGATTTGTATTTACGTACATACACAATACTCTATGCTGTCAAAGGAGAGGTATTAATAGTACTAGTATGGGCCTACACCCCCCACCCAAGTCCAAGATTCGAGACGTTGGGTGACATGTACTATTTGGGATGGTGGTTCCCCGCCTATGGGTCCAAAATGACGTGACCATGGGTGAATATAATCCTGAGAAACTATATATTTAGCAGTGGGTTGTGAACACACAGGTTACAAGTCTCTTATGGCGGGACTTGTAACTGAGTGGATTCTCAATGCCTTTGCTGTGTGAACATTCTTTTTAGGCTTTTTCAACTGTTTTAAGACAAACTCTATGAACTCACCAACCATTGTGTTGACACTTTAGCATGTTTATCTCAGGTTAGTAAGGCGATAGCTAGTGCGAGGAACTTAGAGTCAAGCTGCATATTCTGAAGACTTATGCTTTTATCATTTTACCATTCAAAACATTTTGTATACATTTATGTATCATACTTTGGAATCTCATGTTTGTAACTTTGAATTCATTAATCGAATGGTAACTTTTCAAAACGTCTCATTTAGAGTTCGTTTTCTATAACTTGTACTTTGTATTATGAAGTAGCACCCCTATGACACAGTCTTCCGCTGCGGTATTTTGGGGGTGTTACAAATACCACCGCTCCTAATTCTAGATCATGAGTAGTGTAGTTCTCCTTGTGGGGTTTAAGTTGTCTAGAAGCATAAGCGATTACTTTAAGTCTCTGCATCAATACGGCACTCAAACCTTGGATTGATGCGTCACAATATACCACGAAGTCCTCACTTCCTTCGGGTAGTGCTAATATCGGTGCTTCACAAAGCTTCTGCTTCAAGAACTGAAATGCCGATTCTTGCTCATCTCCCCATTCAAACTTCTTCTTCTTCTGTGTTAACTCAGTCAAAGGTTTAGCAATCCTTGAGAAACCTTCAATAAATCTCCGATAGTATCCGGCAAGACCTAAAAATTGGCGTATCTCAGTAGGACTCGTAGGTGACGCCCAATTTTTAACAGCTTTGATCTTGGCGGAATCAACATGAATACCCTAACTGTCAATAACATGCCCGAGAAATTGTACTTTCTCAATCCAAAAATCACACTTGGAAAATTTGGCGTATAATTTCTCTTCTCTGAGCAGTGTTAGTATAGCCTTCAAGTGTTCTGCGTGCTCTTCCTTACTATGCGAATAAATAAGGATATCATCGATGAATACAATCACGAACTTATCCAAATAGGGTTTGCACACTCGGTTCATTAAGTCCATAAATACAGCGGGTGCATTTGTTAGACCGAATGGCGTTACTTGGAATTCGTAGTGACCGTATCTTGTCCTGAAAGCCGTCTTAGGGATGTCTCCTTCCCTAACTCTCAGTTGGTGATAACCCGATCTCAAATCAATCTTCGAGTAGACACTCGATCCTTGCAGTTGATCAAATAAATCGTCAATCCTGGGCAACGGATATCGATTCTTAACCGTAAGTTTGTTCAACTCACGATAATCGATACACATCCTGAAGGTTCCATCCTTCTTCTTCACAAATAACACCGGGGCTCCCCACGGTGATGAACTAGGGCGAATAAATCCTTTATCCGACAATTCCTCCAATTGTCCAGATAACTCCTTCATTTCCGACGGTGTTAGCCTATAGGGTGCTCGTGCTACGGGTGACGCTCCTGGCATCAAGTCAATTTGAAATTCCACTTGGCGAGTCGGCGGAAGGCCAGGCAAGTCCTCAGGGAAAACTTCTGGAAAGTTTCTGACTACTGGCACGTCCTCGAGTCGCTTCTCTTCCGACTTCTTCTCGGTGACTTGAGCCAAAAAGACTTGACATCCTCGTTCGATGTACTTCACAACCTTGACGCAAGAAACGATGCTTAGACGTGTCTTACTTCGCTCTCCGCGAACAATCAGGGTTTCGTTATTTAGTGGAATGTGAACGACCTTTTCGTCACAAATGATCTTAGCGCGGTTCTCGGATAACCAATCCATTCCTATAACAACGTCGAAACTACCAAGTCTAATAGGCATAAGGTCAATGGTAAATGGGGTGTCTAGTAGTCATAAGGTGCAACCTCGGAGTATAGTGTTAGTGCTCACTAGCTTTCCATCGGCTAGTTCAATCTCATATGTGGTGTCTAGTCAGGTGGGTGTAATATTAAGCAGGGGTGCAAGAGAAACAGATACGAAACTTTGATCGGCTCTGGAATCAAATAAAACTTTAACGAGGCGGTTGTTTAGGAAGAACGTACCAGTGACTACGTTCGGATCTTGTTGGACATTTCCATCTCCCAGCACGTATGCTCTCCCACGTGCATTGTTATCCTTGTTAGGGCACTGTCGCCTGTAGTGTCCTTTCTCTCCACAAGCATGGCATACTACAGCCACGGGTTTCAAGTTAGCTCCTGTCGCCTTGCAATCTTGTGTCTTATGTCCAACCCTTGAACACTTCCCACACTTAGCATAGCAGGGTCCATTGTGATGCATCTTACACTTGTCACAGAATGGAAGAGGTCCAGCATACCTAGCATCCTTAACTGGTGCGGCGACATAAGCTCTGACAGCTTCCTGTCGTCGGTTCTGTTGATTGTGGTGGGTGGTCCTGTCGTGGTGATAGTTACGGTTTGGGTTACGGTTGTTGTTGTTGTTGCTGTTGTTGTTGTTGTTGCTGTTGTTTTTGTTGTTTGTCCTTCGATCATCAAACTTCCTTTTGTGATCGTTGTTCCCCTGAGCAGAGTTACGCTTAATCTCCCGATCTAGCAGTCTTTGGGCAATAGACATTGCTTCATCCAAAGATTGAGGCTTAGACGAGGTGACGTTTCCCTCAATACTCCTGGGTAATCCTTCAATGTACCTTTCCAACAACTTTTCCAAATCGGGAACCTTTGAAGGGCAAAGTGTAGCAAGTTCCTGAAATCTCCTGTCATAAGCCCTGAGATCATTTCCTTTCACAACCAACGTGTGAAACTCATCTTCTAACTTCTTGATCTCACCTCTAGGGCAGAACTTCTTCAACATCTTCTCCTTAAAATCAGCCCAGGTAATCTGATAGGCCTCCTCCACACCTATCTTCTGAGCAGTTGCATTCCACCAAGACAACGCGTCTTCCAAAAATGTTCCAGTAGCAAACGAGACTCGGCTTTCCGCGGCACAACCGCTCCTTACAAACACAGTCTCAGTTCGCTCAAACCATCGAGCAAGCTCTGTTACTCCTTCAGTTCCTTTGAAGTGAGATGGTTTACAAGCAATGAAGTCCTTATAAGTGCACTTTCGAGTCGCAGCAGACTCGCTCTCAGCAGTGGCTCGGTTGTTGCTACTAGTTCGTGCCATTGCAGCAGCTTGCTCTTCTAAAGCTGCAGCAACACTGTCGGCAACCAACTTTCTTATAGCAGCCTGGGTCATAGCGGGTGATGAGGTAGCAGTAGCGGTTTTCCTTGGGGCCATAACTCTATAAAATCGTAAGTGCATAAGTATGAATCCCAAACATCAATAACAAGAGAAATAGTGTATCCAACTCATAATAGTCGAGATCATCACAAAGTACATATCACAACCACACCATAAATACATACATCAACATAACCATACCATTCATAAATAAACATCACGACATGTAACAACACACATGGAAATTATAATGAATCTCAATATGGGAGCATAATAAAAGAAAGATCAGACAACTAGAACATCATAAATCAATATCAATACGTTACAATCGTAACCAACATAAAGTTTTAATAATTTTTGGAATTCATTGTTACAAAACAATAAGTTACAACAATTATTAATGCCACAGGCGGCAAGTTAAGATGTCTCTGTAAGTAATGACATGTCATAGATCTATGAAGGTCCAGGTGTGCTCCTGATCTCCTCTCTAGCTCTCTGATAATCCGGATCATCCCCAACATCTCCATATCTCTGGATCTCTCACGGGCCTGAATCTCCTCAATAGTAGCTGAAAGTGCATGGATGGTAGAACTGGATGCAGCTAACTCCTGTGCCTGATACTCCATCATCTCCTGTGTAATGGCTGCAATCGCTCTCAAATCATCAATCTCGTGCCTCTAAACATCTAATCGGTGACCAAACTCGGTGATGGTAGCCTGTGCCTCCTCGATCTCTGTCCCCATCATCTCAAATACCATCTCTAAAGCTGTCCTATGAACCACGAGGTTCGTGACCTCCTCCTGCATACACTCTATCCTCTCCAAGGATATATCCTCGATAACACTCAACAGCTCATCAAGTCGACTCTCATGTCTAATCAATCTAGCAGCCAAAAGAGGGATAGTGTGGTGTATTGGCTCCCCAGTGACCGGTAACATCGCTGAAGAGCCATCTCCAAGCTCAGCAGTCCTAGGTGATCCCTCAGCTAATCTCCATCTACGTATGTAGTCTAACAAAAATGACCATCGACGAGCATCAACCAATCTATGAATGCCAGGTGAGGTGGGTGTCTCGGTGGGAGCAGGTGATGGTACAGGTGATGTAGCAGGTGATGGGATCGGTACAGTGGTAGTCTGTGAGTAGAAAACTGTAGGTGGTGGCATGGGTGGCAAAACCTCAGAAGTAGGAGGTGCTGTGTAAGTAGGCAACATGTAAGGATGTGGCTCAGGTGGGGGTGATATAGGCGATGGTGGGGGTGCTGGTGATGCCACAGGTGTCAAATCTGGCATAGAAACAGGTGGTAATACAGATATGGGTGATGATACAGGTGGTGTAACAGTAGGAGTAGGCAAAAAATATACTCGTTTCTGAGCCGTGCATTTGCTGGTATAGTCTCCCTCATAATATCGAAACAACTCTCCGAAAGGCTCAGGCTCATAGGGCTCAAGAATCCTCACTCGCTTGCGCCGATGAATCGGTGCAGGCGGGAATGATGGTGGGATAGAAGCAGCAGTGTCAGAAGTATCGGAGTCAAAAGACTCGTCATCAGCATCTGAACCGGTGTGGTGACTAGCAGGTGGTGTAGGACGATCATCAGCCGCAAGAAACTGCTGAGATGTTAGGTACTGATCATAAAGGTACTGTCCCTGTGTCATAGGTCCACAAACAGGACGAAAGAGAGGCTGAATAGCAAAAGAATCAATGGGTGTAGAAGCAACCTCACCCTCCTCAAAGGGCTCAGTGTCAGCAGAGGGGTCTCCAGATGGAACAGGAGATGGTATTTCAGGTGATACAGGTTGGGTGTCATGGTCAGAATCATGGGTGTCTCGAGTGTCATGGGTGTCATAATCAGATAAGTCAATAGTAGGGTGACTGGATGATGCTGGTACGACGTCGTCACTGTCGGACAAAATAATAACCGGGGGCGACATGGTACTGTAATATCCCAAAAATAGCAGTAATATAAGTCATTTAGTCTACATAATGCTATATGCACAGTGATCATGGTGTCATAGTGAGCTAAATGCGATGGGTGCTAAAAATCAAACCTTAAAACATAACGTTGGCAAGCGCTGGCACGGAGGGCACTTCGGTGATAAATAGTTTGATTAAAAATTTGGTGAGGTTATAGTCCAATGTTTTGAAAAATCATTTGGTTCTCTATAACCATGGCTCTGATGCCAATTTGTAACACCCCGAAATTTGTTTAAGCAGCGGAAGTCTAATCGGGGTCATTACAGTTTAGTACACAGTCATACTCATAGATAACAATTCAAAAGATTGCCAATATCATTCCATGAAAACTCAAATATTCAGAGTCACAAACATTTTTCCAAAATGTTAATTGTTTCACCAAAGTGGTGATGAGTTTGTAAAGAATGATATAATTATTGAAATAAAAGGGAGGTCCTGTGCCCTTTTGCCAGCTCCGTACCGCCATGCTTGCTAATTTCCTGAGATAAACATGCTTAAAAGTCAACACAAAGGTTGAGTGAATCCATAGTAGTTTAAATAGTAATAGTGTGAACACAAGTCAAGTATTTGAAATAAACAAGCCAAGATAGACAGGTCTTGACTAAATCGGGTGTAATATTGCTCCTAAGCCTCACGAAACGCAAGCCTTAACATTGATTTGACATATCATAAAGATAATAACAATCACCTACACCACAGCGGATGTAAATGACAAGGGGCCCTCGGTGACAGGAAATGTGCCAAATTTCCATAATACCTCGAATATAGCACACCTCCTGCCAAGTGATCACCTTGACAGAGGCGGGCTGCCATTCCAATAGATCTATCAACTATATTCGCGCTCACTCGCAAGTGATTAAGGTTCGTGATATGAGGGACTTGTAGCACAGGTGTCAACTTAGGCAATATCAGGTGATAATAGCATACAGAAAAATACTTGTGTTCGATTTATAGCATGTATCTCCCCACGGGGTTTAAAAACAATTAAAATGTGGGACCATGAACTCACATGAAAGGTACATAATCACAACGGTGCTCAAAAGTGATGGTGTATTGCTATGACTAGCAATGAAATTCCTCCGACTTGCGACCTAAATAATACATGGTAATCGGTGTTTTAGATTCGTTTCGTAGTTGACATGCGATATGTCACGTGTGCGGTGATATCCGTTCGGGTGCCTTATAATATTCCAAAATAACTCTACGTAGTTATTTGTAGCGTGTTACGAACCGGTGTTCGATAAATATTAACTCGTTTGTGAAAATAATATAGTTTTAAAAATAGTTATTATTAATCATTTTTAGTAAAGTTATATATATATATATATATATATATATATATATATATATATATATATATATATATATATATATATATATATATATATATATATATTGAAATTACAAAGTATATACATAATTATAAAAATTTAAATTATACAAATAATTAATTAATAAAATACTCTTGTCACTTCTTGTCCCTTAACTTTATAAAGTTACACTTTTTACCCCTTTGGTCAAAATAATTACATGTTAGTCCTTTTTGCACTTTTTGCACTTTATCCCATAAACTTTTGAAAAATACATTTCTTACCCTTCGACTTCCATCAGAAATCGATATTGTCATAGTTAGTCCGAAAGTTTATGATTTTTACATTTTTAGCCCCCTAACGAGGCGCTTTTTGCAAAAGTAGTCCAAACATCTAATTTTTCGAAAAGTTAACTTTTAGTATACGAATGTATGTCTAAATCTTGTAAAATCTCTTCTAAAATCATCCTTGAAGAATTCGAAAAACATCTCTAAATCTTTCAATTTTCCAACCGAAATTCTTATTAGAAAATGGTCTGGGCTCGTTAGCCCGGTTAAGGCCCAAAAAGGGTTGTTCTTGTTTAAGAAATCGTATTCGACTAAGGTTTAGTGTAGGTCTCGTTTTCGTAGCATAAGGCCGAGCATGACTTGCATGTTAAGTTGATTTGATTAATGGTGAGTTGATGTCTTAGGCTGTCGAAAAATATAAAGGGGTCGTACGTGTAAAAACAAAATGGCGAGGCCATTCCAAATGGTGTCGAGGCATGTGATATAAAGTTATAAGTGTAACAAAAATATATTTACAGAAATTAAGTGTGTCGTGTGTGAAACTTTACGTGATAAGCATGAAACTAGAGTAGGAAAATGAAATAGGAAATGAAGACTTACAACACCAAAAGGTGGTGGTGATGAGACCGTGTGTATGAGACGAACGAACAAGTGAGATGTGGTACTCCTTTCCGTCAAGTGATCCCCCTTTGATCCAACACTTTGTTACCCAACTTATGCGACTCAAAACCTTTGCTCGATTTCTCCTTGGTCCTTCTCGGCAGCAACACTAGAGTGTTTGTAGTTTTTGGATGAAATTTTGAGAGTGTGTGGAGACTAGCATTTAATGAAGTTTATATCGGGAGTTCATGGGTGGTTCATTGTTCCTAAAGACACAACACACTTCACATGGTCATGTCAAACTCGACATTGTTGTCTAGCTATCCAAGTGAGTTGTCAAATCGATTGTGGCAAAAGGGAAGTAACTTTGGTTTAGTTTGATTAGTTTAAGCTTTAGCTTAGGTTGTAGGTAATAAACAATTGGTGTTTAGACCACATGTGGTATGCTTGTTGGGGAACCATGGAACACTCGAACCATAGGACAATAAACCTTTTGGTGTGTAAAGCGATGGACCGAAGGTCGGACGGCTCTTGTGGTGGCTCATTGTCGAGGGTTAGCAAAGTCAAAGGAAGTGGTGGTAAAGTTGTGTCGTGTAAATAGGGAGCCAAGAAATCAAACATGTGCAAAAACAAAATGCAAAGGAGTTGGTTCTTGCTTCGGTGACATGTTACGCAAGAGGAAAGAAAACAACACAAGCCATACGGGCTTGTGTAAATCTTCGGCCCAAAGTGAAACAAAAGTATAAGTCGTGTGGGCTGTGGTGGTTTTAGGCCCAACAACGAAACAAGAAAATGAAAAAAAAAAAAAAAACGTGGGCTAGTGAGGTGTTTTGGCCCAAAAATAACGGGGTGTCGGTGTTCCGTAAAATTGTGAAATAAATCTCGGTGTCGGTGTCGGTGTCGGTGTCGGTTTGTGAAAACCTTAACTATTTAAACGGTGCCGTCATATAGGTATACTTATATATATATTACTCGTATATATAAATTGTAATAATAAATTGTACTAATTAGTATATATACACACCGTTATATATATATATATATTAATAATGTTTCGGTGTCCAAAATAGAGTGTCAGGTCGCAAGTGGGAGTTACCGGTGCTTAACCTCATTGGGTGACATCCAAGAGTGACATTCGGGTGATATTGGGTGACAAAACATAGTTGGGTGTTAAACAAACGGTGTTCAAAACAATCGGGTGTTCAAACAAACAGTGTCTCATATAAAAATTTCAAATTAGCCCGCAAAAAAAATGGCTTAGTTTAGAATAGTGTTGATAATTAGCATTAATAAATGACCTGGGATTTTACGGTGTATTACATTATGATGTGCAGCTTATTATTGGTGATGACATTGTTTCTTCATGCAGATTGTTTTGTAATATCAAATAGGGGAAGATTGTTGGGAATTACAGATTTGAAGATTACAAAACCACGAGTAAGAATGAAGAAAGACGAAACAATGAGGGGCTATTATGTAATAATAACTTAGCTTTGTTAGTAAGCTAGGTTTAGGGTTTCTTGTAACCTCCCTCTACTATATAAAGAGGGTAGGCGTCTAGGGTTACAAGTATCTTTTTCATCTTTTCATTCATAGTCTCTTCAATGAGAGTCTAGACACAAGATTCATAGCGTGTGTATATTAATAGTGTAGTAGTTTTATTTTATATTCAATAAAGAAAACCTTGATAGTAATGTTGATTATGTTCTTGTTATTATTCCGCTGTGCAATCAATATTACTTATCCTAGATGGGCTTAAACGATTCTTAACAGTTAGAAACGAAAAGATAGGCTCGGAGGGGTGTACTAGGGGTTTCGTGTACTAAAAATGAGTACAACGCTAAGGTGTGGGAAGAATTAGTTGACTTAACTAGTCAAGTAATATGACTTAAATGGTCAAGTAATTATGATACGGGTTTAACACAAGGGTGATCCTAATGCCTCTTATCATGTAGTAAATCCTACTACACGAATGTAGTCTCACTAGCGGTCTTGGGATGCATCACTAACGCAAGTTCTAGAATCTAAATGCTACCGGTACACTCATAAGCACTAATAGTAAATGCTTTTCCTATCAAATCTAAAGGCGAACCTCACATATTTGGGTGGAAAATTTTTCTGAATATACGGTTATGTGCTAGTCATACAATCTCCTATCCATGAGACGCTTGCTATGGCTAAAGTTTCACTCCTTAATGTTGTAAAAAATTTTAAATTTGGCGCTAAAATTGCACTAACAAGTATTTCTCATAGTTTTATTACACATCTACCATTGAACAAAACAAACTCAAGCGAAAGTGCATATGTAAGGTATCATCATTTTACCCTCCCCTTACACTTAAGATGAACATTGTCCCCAATGTTCAAGTAAAGAATGTAAAAGTGAAAAAGTAAAAAGAATGAAATCAAATACTCCCCTGATTCGCTCGGTATGGATAATAAGGTGGCCAGGTTAAATCTTCCTCCAAGAAAATGAACAATCAAAGCTTCCCTTCCAGAATAATAATCATCTTCTTGTCATACATAACCTGTGAATCCTGAGAAAACAAACAAGGCAACCTCGCATAAAATCGGCGGCATCCTATATAAGTTACCAAAATCCTAGAAAACAAAATAAGATATAATGCTTGTGGAATGAAGTTTGCAGATTTCCTGGAGATTATAAAACTTAATAATTCACAAAAACCATAAGACTCCGTTAGAAAAACAAAACCGGTAAAATTTCCAGATTTTAACATGTGACGCCGTCAAGAATTAATTCTTGACGCCGTCAGAAGTGACCTGCAGAAATTCTTATGTTAAGTTTCCGGAAAATTTCTAGAAAAACTTGGTCCTACTTCCTGGAAAATCATGCAAAACTTCATTATGACTCAATACAAGCATTTGACTCTAACAAATACGAATATACATATTCATTTAATATTGTGGAGAATCATGATCGGTTTGTTTCTTAAAAACATATTTGGGGTTTCCCCTTACACTTATCTTTTGCAAAAATACTTTTAGGTGGATTTAAGACTAGGCCAAAACAACAAAGTAAAGTATTTCCACTTTTTAGTTTGAAACATGATCTACCAACAATAAAAATAAAGCATGTATACGGAAGCAAATAACAAACAAACAAAATAAAATAAAATCACACAAAACATGGGTTGCCTCCCAAGAAGCGCTTTTCTTTATTTACGAGTCTTGTAGCTAGACTCAAGGTCATGGGTTACTACGTGACCTCATCATTGGTTCCACTCTCTAGGTCGTCTTCTAAACCAGTTTTGTATTCCGGACCTAGTTGCAAGCATTCTTTGTAGAAACCAAGCATCCTACTCTTCACATACTCTACTCCCCTACGTCTATCCTCATCATTCCTATAATAAGCCGCTTGCTTGTGTTCCTTTTCTAAATTAGAGAGGAGGCGGTATTGTTCAATTTTGTAGGGCATTTGATAGGCAGCCTCATCATTTTCTTCCTTGAATCTGACTATCCCTAGAGTCGGGTCATAACTCATCCTAGTGGCCTCAACAAATGGTTTTCCAAAGATTACTTGGCTTAGGCAATCATCTATCACCGGACGAGTGTCTTCTACTATCATAAAATCGATCTCATAAGTGAAATTACCTATAATCACATGCAATCCCTTCACTCTTCCTACAAAATTACTTATCAAATTCTTATTGGGCATCATCCTAAAATCAAGTTGCTTCTTCATTACCCAATTGTAATTAGTCCTAGTCATGATGTTTACGGGAGATCTAAGATCAATATAAGCTTTCCATATATGCATGTGCCCAATGTTGCATGGTATATTAATGTTAGAGGGGTCTCCCATTTTGATAAGGGGTGTGGCAAGGATATATGGTGTCTCGGGATCATTGGATAAATCCTTATGATATTCCCGTTCTTCCTTGGTGGGCATCTTATCAAAGTATTTCCCTATAGTTTCTACTTCCTCTAATTCCTCTCCCTTATTAACCTCAACTTTCCTACTTTCATCCCTAGTCTCGGTTTCTACTCCAACTTCATCCTTGTCACTTTTTTCTATCTCCTTATATATTGGTTTAACGGTGACAACATTGACAAAGTGGACGTGTTTGGATGATGAGGGGTCCTTAATTTGGATTCCATTATTGGTGTCCCTAGTGTCCTTCCTAGGTGTGGCTAACGCTTGGTTGTTGAGGGTTTTCAACAAGTTGTCAATCTTGTTGGTCATCTCCGTTTGTTGTTGGTTGAATTCGGTTTCAAACCTAGCTATGCGAGCTTCTTGAGATGCCATGAACTTTGACATCAATCCTTCAAGATTGTTGGTACTACCATAGTTGTTAGAAGGATTGTTGTTGAAAGTACGGTTGGAGGGTGGACCGTTTGGTTGGTAACGATTAGGCGGATTGGAAGAATTGGCTTGGTTTTGTTTCCACCTAAGGTTTGGGTGATTTTTCCAAGAGGGGTTGTATGAATCACCGTAAGGGTTTGGCTCGGGCTTGAAAGTGTACCACTTATCTCCCGCTTCGTCGGTACGCGTGGATGCGTAGTCCGCAAAAGCTGTTCCGGGGAGTTCCACACAATCACGAGTGTCGTGGGGACCACTACATAATTCGCATGAAGAAGTGATTTTGTTCACTTGGCTTGAAGGCTTAGGAGCTTCGTAAGATTTCATGAGAAACTTGACTCGACCTTCAAGTTCCATGATCCTACGGTCGGGAGTGCTAGAATTGTTCGAAGGCAAAGATATTGCCTTGACCGTTTTGTTCAAATCACGGGGATCATTCCAACTTTTGTTGTCATAGAGAGCAAGATCTTCTATGAGTTCCCATGATTGTTCCGCACTTAGATTACGTAGCTTACCACCGGCCGATTGGTCAATGGCTCGCTTCGTGGAGAGATCGATATGGTCATAAAAGATTTGGACTTGGAGCCAAAGATCTATGCCATGATGAGGGATTTTTTGGAGTAAGTCCTTGAAACGAGTCCATGCTTCATAAAGAGATTCATTTTGACGTTGTTGGAACATCAAGATGTCATTTCTAAGCTTAGTAGTTCTCCCCGGTGGGAAAAATTGAGCAAGGAAACGAGTGGTGAGATCATCCCATGTGGTGATGGATCCCGCGGGTAAACGCTCAAGCCATTGACTAGCTTGATCCCGTAGAGAGAATTGGAATAGGCGTAATCGGGTTGTCTCTCTAGTTGCAACATCTAAGTCTATGGAATCTACGATTTTAAGGAAGTCCTTAAGATGTTGATTTGGATCTTCGGAACGAAGTCCATGGAATGCACATCCGCTTTGCACCAACCGGATGGTTTCGGATCGCAAGGGGGTCACATTGGCTCCGGTGAGCTCAATGGTGTTTCGGTAGCCTTGGTGGCTAGGTCGGGAATACTCTCCTAAGGTTCGGGGCCTAAGAGGTTCTAGTGGTGGGTTTTGTTGTGGTGGGATGACGGGTTCAAAGATGTTCCCATCGTCCATGATGTCGGGTGGTGAAGAGTTACGAACAAAAACACAAAGAAATAAGATAGACTAAAGAAAACCTAAAAATAAAAATAAAATCTTACTAGAAAGGAATCTAACAAGTAGACCTAATAAAAAGAGATTCTAACCGAGACAATAACTATTCCCCGGCAACGGTGCCAAAAACTTGATACGTGGGAATCGCACCAGGCTTTACCTCTCAAGGGATCTTGAGAAGCTTACAACCCCCACCAGGCAGTGTACCTGATCGTTGTAGTATAGTATAGTGACAAGTACCGGGGGATTGATCGTTCAGCTAGGAATAGTGTCGCTAGGATTAGAAAACCTAAATACTAGTGCTAAAGATGAGGGATGATTATTTTTGTATTTTTATATTTTATGAAAAGCAAGTAAAAATCTCGGGGTTTGAATGATTTGGACGGAATTAGTTGCTAGTCAACTAACCCAATACTAAGATGCAATCAAAATAAAATACTAAAAATAAAAATAAACAAAATTAACTAAGGTTGTGAGCAATAAGTGGAGAAATTGTGTTTACTTAGATTTCATTACTCCCTAGATATCTTTTACACGTTAATTACTTGTTATAGTTGCGTGGATGACGGATTGTATTCCTTAATACCATTCATGGGGTGGCGCACTTAATTCCCCAATCCTATGAGCTCTTATCTCCTCCTATGCCATGCCCAACACAACCATAGGGATTGTAAACAGTGGCTCATGCATTAAATACAACCAATAAAACCTAGTGCACATCAGTTCATGTTTCCTAAGACGTTCAAGCATGTTACCATTTGGAGATCTGCCAGTTTTCTTAAGCCTAACATCGAATTCATTCATCCAATACAACCATAAACAAGTAATCAACACGTAATTAACATCTAGGTTTCATTAGATCCAAGCAAACACAAGATAGATCTAGCCTAGCATGATGGAATTAAGACAAGAACAAGATATAGACAACCAACACATAGACATATTGATTGAATTAAAAGAATACTTATCTCAATTACACATGAAAGGGATCAAGGGCTGAGAACCCTTGAAAAACCTGTAAAATTCGTGCTAAGTTCGGACTTAGGGTTTCTCCCAAAACTTCTCTCTCTTTAATGTGAAAATTAGAAAACTATATATAGGAAATAGGGTCTGACGGCGTCAAGAACAAATTTGTGACGCCGTCACCTCGCCGCCAAGATACTTCTCGGACTGCCTTGATCCAGATCTGACGCCGTCAAGTGTTATGTGTTTCCAGGCCATCATGCATTTTCCTCTTGACGCCCTACCTTGTGACGCCTTCAATTCTGTACTGGGTCATCATGGAAATTACTCTTGACGCCGTCAAGATTTTCTTCTTGACGCCGTCAAGATTTTCTTCTTGACGCCGTCACCTACTGTTCCCAGCAAGGAAAATTAAGACTTTGGCGTTTTCTTCACTTTTATGCTCCAAAAACGTCCGAATTGCTTCCTTTTCCAGATTTCTCTCCCAAAGTACCTAAAATCACAAAAGGAACGATTTAGGGCAATATTTGATCAAATAAATTCGAATTCGGGCTTAAATGACCCCCTAAAAGTGGTTCATTTTTTGCCTCATCAGCCATATTTAGGCCATTCGATACGCCGTATCCAGGCCATCCGATATGCCGTATCGGGCTTATTCCAGAGCCTATATAAAGAAAACCTAACTTACAATTTGAGGAGAACTTTTTACCACCAATCTCGACTTCCAGACGAATTTAGGAGCCAAGAAGGTTCTGTAAACACAGTGATTACATAGGAGAACTCTTTGTAAACTCAATACTTGAATTAATTATTTGGTTAGCGTATCGTATTTACAATATTTCATACTTTATTTGATTTGATTATGTTCTTGTACTTTGTTACTGAGATTATGGGCTAACACCCCTAGGTGTTAGCAAAGTTTACGAAGATCATTTGTTTCTTATATGTTTTACATCGATTATTTACTTTTCTCGTTGGATATTAATTATGTTTATCGCTTAATACTCTTTTACTTGCTTGATTGACTTCTTATTTATTTTCTAGATCTTTTGGAATATGGATTAGTTTCTGTAATTTAACTATCTGTAATTGTTGTTACTTAAATTAATTAATAAACCTAAGATCCGTATCATAATAGTAGAGTGTAGGGAAAACCATCTGAAACGGCCCCTAGCTAAGGAAAACCATCTGGAACGGTCCCATAGCAAATTCCACTATTAAGACTAGTGAGCTTAATGCCTCTAGGTTAGATAATTACTCGATTATGGCAAGTAAGTTAGTAAAACTCATAGAAGTTTAGGTTACCACTTGTGACACCGAGATAGATTATAATTAATAGTTGAAGGAGTTTATGCGGGTTTTGTTAACTGTGACAACGTTGACCTCTTGTTAGCCTCAGATTAAGGGAGAAGACCCACCTTGTTTACATTCATGAACCACCAATGAGAATAGGTTAGTAATCATTGCACTAGCAAGACACATCACTATCACTTGGTTAGATGAACATGGCTAGCATGTTCTTCCTAATATTGATCTAGACCTTATCATTTATTTGTTTGCTTAGTAATAAAATATATAGACTATAAACCGTGCATCAACAAACAAATAATTAGGGAATGTATAATGAACTATGGAGAATAAATGAGATGTGTAGAGAATGTGGGGAATAAGAATATTGAATGCAGGAGTGTTTAGAGGGCTTTATTTATAAAAGATTCAAAGGAAATTTACACTTTCAAATGATTCAAACTCAAATAATCAAATGGCATAATCGATGATTAAGAAACAATTAAACACAATTCCCAATCACCTTGATGCAAACAAGCTAAGTGCTTTACACCACAAGTAAAGCACTTCCCATAAGGGAAATGATGCATTTACGCAAAGAGACCTTGACTTAGTTTGACCAATAACGGAGTAAACCCTTTACATGATTAGAGAATACGTATGCACGGATTATGGCCATATGAATACTTTCATTTGATGTTATCAACCATTATAAATGTTGTCTTTCAAGCATTTAATCTATCTATTATATCTAAAAATTGAGTTCACTGTCATGAATTTGAGTATTAATGATTTAAGTCTCTAATTAAAATAGTTTATATCTAAAAATTGATCCAAGTCTCTAATTAAAATAAGTTGAGATTGTTCATTCATTTTCTTTGGATAAATGCATTAGTTAGTACAATATTTGATAGCAATAAATTTGTTACTAAAAAATTTTAATATGTTAGCTAAACACATCTGTCAAGTTTTTTTTAAAAAAAGACCTAAAACCATTGATTCTATATGTATACTACATATAAAGAGAAAAAACATTTGCTTAAAACTTAAAAAATTAGTAATGTTGTTAGACTAAAATATCTCTATTTATAAAAGGCAATGCAATCTTTTAAATATTTCAATACTTAATTACAATTTAGACCACTAACTTTTCTCACTATCACTTACTCCATATCATATATACATAAAAAATATATATATACAAACAAAATAACGCTGCTATTCACCGTCGCCTCTATGCGCGGGTAACTGTCACACACCCCAAAATATCGCAGCGAAAGATATCAAGGTGTGACTTTCATGGAAACAAAGTTACAGTTACATCAAACGACCTCTATATGATCCATTTTGGAAAATACACGTTCGATTAAACAAATAAAGTTTTATGAAGATATAACCCAAGAGTTTACAAAATATAAAGAATATTTGGTTCGCAATCGAACGTAAAGTTATGCAATAAGTATTCGTCATGATGAAACCACAAAATGCGACGCTAGTGAGATGCTCCATGCTATCCAAGTTAATGCAATCAAGGACCTGAGAAATACATACTAAAATGGTCAACATAAAGTTGGTAAGTTCATAGGTTTAAGTAAAAGTAGTATGAACCACAAGATTTTAGCGACTACTGCTTCACTCAAAGTATCATGAAAAGATTTAGTGACTACTACTTCACTCATAATTTCAAGGAAAGTATTATTATTTCACTAAGCTCATGAAACCAAAGCCTTAACATATTCAATATGTATGTATGTATGTATGCCCATGTAGGTGTCTTGCCAAACACCTAGTGTTCTCCAAATGAAATACTTACCCGAATGGGGATGTCACCCCAATAGATCGATTCACGAAATTCGTGCTTACAATGTAATTAACGGTTCATGATTGTGGGGACTTAACGGCAATAGTGGTAACCTAGGCAATCCATAAATGTTTAAGTACTTGTGTCCGTAAGTAAAAGCAAACAATGTATTCTCACCCCAAAGTATTTCAAAACAAGTAGTAAACAAGTAAAAGTGAGGCTATGAAACTGTGACAATCGGCAATTTTCCACGTTAATATTTAACCAAAAACTCGAATTATTTCACTTTTTACACTTACGTGATTGATTTGAACTAACACCGGGAAGTTATCCCGCTTATTGTGAAAAATGACCTTGAACGCATACCAACACTGGACTAAGTATAGTCTACACTGAATAAGTACATTATGACTTTTATACACTCATTGTATAAGTCATTGAATTTATTTTATAACTTTCAACATAAAATGTGTACATTAGGTCACGCATACACGCATTTGGCACCGCATTTGTTTTTTTTTTATCAAATACTGGTCATTAATAAAAGCATAAATCTTTAGTTTAGAAAATGTGTCTTGCAAGTATCGTCGTAGGAAGCCAAAGCATTATCGGATGTAAGCCGAACTCATTTATTGACACATAAGACTTCGCAAGAACAATAACATATAATAAATCTAGTTTCATAATTTTTAGTCATGTTTATAATTTTTCCAAAAACCATTTGCTTTTAACATGAGTCATAACTAATAATTAAAAGCAACTATAAACAACTAAAACACATAACAATTATCATACCAATTAACACTTAATCATATACATGCAAACCATAAGCCGATGACTACCTAATAAAGGCCAACAAGGTACAATAAATATATACTTAAACAAGGCTTTCACTTGATATGTTAAGAGCCACATACATCGAGAAACTCGATTGTGTAAACCTTGTAAAAGTATATATCACCTAGCACAACAAAAGCTGATAAAAATTTTCAGTCGACTTTAGGCCCCGACCAGACAAGGAAGGAATCTTCCCCAACCTCAGCAATAAACTACAAAGTTGTAGCATACTGAGTCGTGGATCTACCATAAATATTTCAGGTCCTAACTCTTAATGGTGGATTTGTTATGAATTTTTTAGTAACCGGGTGTCATGTAATCAGCAACTTAAAAAATTAAACAATCATGCATATAACAAGTTATAATCATCGGATTTGCATGTAAATATATTAAAAATTAATCAAGAAATCTATATCAATATATCAAGACCTATATTCATGATAAACATGCATGTGTTCATCATGGATATCAAATTAAACAAGTAATTACGGTAAACAAGTTAAATAACGACCAATTAAAGCAAGTAAACAAGTGTTATTTATACGTAAAATTAAAACACGGCCTAGGTTTTTTTTTCTTCTACCAAATTTATGACCATCTTAGTCAATCATATAACCAAGAAAAATCGCCCAAAAGGCTGAATAAAATTAAAGTAAAGAAAACATGCGAATCTTGCATTTTAGCTCCAATTTTACCTTTTTTTATGTAATTAACTACACTATACTTAGGCTCGTGATGCCACTGTTAGAATATAAGCATATTAAACATGTAATATACATGAGTAAACGCATCGGATAACAGGATCAATTATAGCATATAATTAATTGACATAAACACAAGAAAACTACATTGTTTACCATTTCTTGTAGTGGATTGAACGAGGTCCGGATTCAAGAACGAGGTACTAATTTCCCTTTTAGACCACACGAAAACAATAGAGATTCTAAAGTAAGATTCTTCTATGGTCTCACACACAATCACGTTAATATCAATACAATTAGAATGCCAGTTCTTGTATGATGATAAACAAAACAAAGCACTTGTTTTACCCTTACAAAATCGACTAGCAATCCCTTGTGGAGAGTGGTACACAATCGGCCAAGGGGAGGAGAAAAGAAGAAGAGAAGCTTTGGTTTGCTTAGGGTTTCAAGGATTCCAAATAATGAACCAATGGGTTCATTATATAGGGTATGAAACCTAGCTTGTGTAACACCCCCAAAATTCGATACAGCGGAAGACTCAACAAGCTTTCGGGGTGCTACGGGGATTGGTATCCATTCAAAGTCATGAAAGAACGAGATAAAGTAAACATAAGAAAAACACAACCAAAACGGGTTTTTAAAGTTTACATTTATCCCAAGAATTATCCAAAGTAAGGCCCAAAAGAAATAAGCATAGGTCCACAATAGTTTATCAGAGTTTTAGAAAATAGATCCATAACCGGGTGCCATTGCCAAGCCTCCAAACCAAGCATCCATAGAGCATCACTTAATTTCCTGAGATAACGTGCTAAAAGTCAGCTTTCGCTGGTGAGATCATAGGTTTAAATTCATCTAACAATATAGTGGACATATACGCAAAACGCTTGCCAGCTAGACTAAGGATTCGCTAAAAGCCTGCGGATATCCTCCGCTCCAACATAACACACGGATACCCTCCGTTCTAACATAGATATTCGGGTAACCCCCGCAATACCAATAAATACTCGGATAACCTCCGAAGTATTAATAACCTATAGGTGCACGCTACAGTATCTAAATAAGCCAACCTTGAATAGTACACACGATCCGTGTGACTAAAGCTGACAATAACAAATAAGTCAACCTTGAATAGTACACATAAATTATGTGACTAAAGTTGACAAAACATCCTAGTCTATACGCATAGCAAGTTTTAGAAAGAATATAGAAGCGATAATAGTCCACATAAATAATTTGCACGTTTCTCACCCCAAGTATTGAAAACATAGTTCAAGAGTAAAAGTGGGGCTATGACTCACCTCAAGTCCAGAAATCAGTAAGAAGAAATCGGTAGAAATGAGATGTATAGTAACTCAAAAGACGGCAACTACGGACTTGGCACGACCTAACAATATCAACTCGTTCAGAAATCATTTCCTCAAAATCAAATATTCCCAAACCCGAACGTATTCCATTTTACTTCCGAAAATCCATTTCTCGTATAAATCTCATATTCGTTTGGAGTTTGACGTTTGGTATCCATACGGGTGGTGGGTCGACACAACTCAAACCAAGAAGTCACAACAAAAAGGATAATAAAACAATCTATAGGTCTAATATTAGTCCAATATATTATTTAAATAAATCATCGAAGTTTATCAAATCCATCGATTTGGTAATTCCCCATATTTATTTACTTAATATACCATTCTAAGATTATACCCGAATCCTAGGTCACACATTGCACATAAAGTACTATAGGGTATATATCAAAGTTTAATAACTTCACTAACTATACCGTTAAGCTTACCAAATTCGTCAATTTGGCAATCTCACGAGATACTTAGTAACTTATTATTCCCGTACATATACCACAACCTATGGGCGTCATAGGATATGATGCCCATTAATATACTCAATTTAAACAACTAAATAGCTCTCATTTAACCCGTCGATTAAATAAGTTATGTAGTTTTCGAAAGCGAGTGTATTAATTGTCATATATCCGTGACAACACAAACGTCACAAATAATAAACCACTTGGACTCAAGTGACCACGACCCCATATAACTCGATAGTTTACTTTATTTATTTAAAAGAAATTATTTTATTTAATATTTATTTAACGTCAAGATTTCATCGTTATTTATAGTCGTTTAATTATAATAACGCTCCCAATAATATTACACTACTTTCATAGCATAATATGTATAGTCACGTTATTGTTATAATATTACTCGTGATCTTTTTTTATTTTTAATATACGCATTTATATATTTATATATACGTTACTCACGTCTATATATTTATATAAACGTTTATATTACCAATAATATTATTACGAGTTTTATTATTTGCGTTAATTATAAATATTTATCGAGTCATACGAAATGGTCACATGTCCGAGTCATCACTCTCGGCTCATTGTCCAAGTCCAAAATAGAAATAATAATCAAGTCAAAATCAAGTAATCAATCTCCGTCCAACAATACCCAAAACACGTGCTACAACAATAGGGTCCGACTACGGCACCCGACTAACCTATCTCCGTCATCTAATTTGACCGTCTCACAATCGGTCCCCAATACCACTTTCGTCAACAACTCCTCAATTATCACATTATACCCATTGTCGAGACCACAATGGTCTCGACCCAACCAAAAGTATTCGACCAATCAAAATATCACCACAATAATACCAATGACATATATAAACCATATCAAGGAAAAACATCAAAATAGGCTAGTTCCGGGTTGGTTTACCAAGCCAAACCCGAGCCTTGCAACCCACTTGGGTCTCGGCTAAACACATGAGTCACAAAGACTCGAAACCAAGACCGCGAGGTCTCACAATAAGCTCAAATGAGCAACTGAAAATCTGCCAAAAAGGCCCTCTTGGGTCGCGACATACATCAACAACAACAAGGATCCATATAGAGATCAAGACTCAAGTGACACAATCCTTCCACCAAATCAAGACCCTCGCTACCAGGTCTACGAGATCAAATCCCAACAAGGAAATCAAGCCATAGGGCTCGAACCACACGAGACCGTGAGCCACGGCTCGTGTAACGAACCGACCCAACAAAACAAGTCAACAACCCGGATACCAAACGGATTTATAAATAAAACATCATTTCCCATTAATTTCTCACAAAAACCCATTCAAGAAACTTGCATACCCACGATTTGGGTACCAAATCGAGACGTACGAGTTGAGACTCGTGTCACCCACCTTCAAAAAGGCTCCAAAACTATGTTTCTTCAAAAACCCAACAAGTATTGACAAGATTGGTGAGGTTAAAGTGGCGGTGGTATTTATTTCGTGGTGTTAGAGGTGTTTTTATGGCGCGTGGGTTATACCAGAAGATAGATCTCGATGAGATGGTTAAGATGGTGGTGTTGGTTTGGTCGTGGGGGCGGCGGTGTGGTGATAGTCGCCGGAAAAGATGGATGGTGGCTAGGGTTATTAGAGAGAGAGAATGAAGAAGATGTGGGAGAGAGAGAGAGAGATGTTGGGGAGGTTGTGAATACCAGCTAAACCAACAAAGACGATTTGTAGTTTACTCTTTTTCTTTTATTTCTTTCTTTTCTTTCTTTACTTATAACAATAATACTAACAATAATAATAATGATAATAATAATAATAATAATAATAATAATAACAAAAGTGTTATTAAATTTAGGGTAAGGTGACTAGGTGTAAAATACAAGGACCAAAACCCGTAACTTTATAATATACTCCAACTCTTTCTCGGACCGAGCTCGTTCCCAAAAATATCACAATACGTTCAATGAAAATATATATATATATATATATATATATATATATAGTCGAATCCGTAGACTCAAGACATAAAATTTTTAGTTAGGTTATTCTAGTGCCGGAGTCAACGTAGTGCCAATAAAATCTCGAAATAAATTCTCATCACATCGATAATCCAAATTGATTCCATAAAAATATTAAATATAATCAACCAAAATATTGGTTTTTCAAGTTCGTTACGAATAAAATTCCAAATATAATTTATAAACGAACTTTAATGTAATGCGGGTTTTCAAAATAACTCCCTAATTTGCCAGTTGTCACATCCTCCCAGCCTCGGAAGAAACCCGTCCCGGGTTTCTCTCGGAACAATCCATCAACGAAGTGAAAAGCTTCAGATATCTCTTTCGGAACTCGTCCTCACGTTCCCACGTAAATTCCGGTCTATGTCAGGAATTCCAACGAACCTTGACGAGTGGAATGCGACTTCGTTTGAGTCGCTTAATCTCACGATCCAAAATCTCAATCGGCTCTTCCACAAAGTTCAATTTCTCATCAACTCGAATATCTTTCATCGGGATAACCGGCATCTAATCAGAAAGACACTCCTTCAATTTACTAACATGAAACACATTGTGAACTTTACTCAATTCATGTGGTAATTCCAACCTATAAGCCACGGCCAATTCTTTCCAAAATAAAAAATGGTCCAATGTAGCGGGCGTTGAGTTTCCCACGTTTCCCGAAACGTATCACACCTTTCCAAGGCGAGACTTTCAGCATCACTTTGTCTCCAACCTGGAACTCTAGGGGTTTACATCTCAGTTCGGCATAACTTTTCTACCTATCTCTAGCTGCTTGCAATCGATCACGAATTTGAGTCACTTTCTTAGTAGTCTCCAAAATAAGCTCGGGGCCTGTGAGTTGGCTATCTCCAACTTCAGCCCAACCAATAGGCGAACGGCATTTACGACCATATAAAGCTTCAAATGGTGCAGCTTTAAGACTTTTGTGGTAGCTATTATTGTAAGAAAACTCCGCAAGGGGTAGATATTTCTCCCAGCCTTTACCAAAGTCTATTAAACATGCACGAAGCATATCCTCTAAAGTCTAAATAGTCCTCTCACTTTAACCATCGGTTTGGGGGTGATATGCAGTACTCATATCAAGTCTCGTCCCCAAAGCGGTTTGAAGTGATCGCCACAAAGCTGACGTGAAACGGCTGTCGCGATCAGAAATAATCGATATCGGCACTCCATGACGGGAAATAATTTCTTTCACATACAACCTCGCAAGTTTGTCTACACTATCATCTTCACTAATTGCCAGGAAATGAGCAAACTTAGTCAATCCATCAACAATTACCCAGATAGCGTCACAACCGCTAGCTGTCTCTGGTAATTTGGTAATAAAATCCATTGTGATCCGCTCCCATTTCCAGACTGGAAGTTCTGGTTGCGTCAGTAATCCTGACGGTTTCTGATGTTCGGCTTTAACTTTAGAACATGTCAAGCACTTACTAACATACAACGCTATATCTGCCTTCATATTTGGCCATCAATATAACTTTTCAAATCCTGGTACATCTTGTCAGACCCAGGATGAATAGAGTATCTTGACTTATGCGACTCGTGCATAATCAACTCTCGAATTCCTCCATACAAAGGTACCCAATTCCGCTCTCTAAAACATAATACTCCATCAGAACGCTTAACAAATCCCCATTCATTTTCTGCCATCCCAAATATTTTCTCAGCAGGTCGATTTTCTACTTTCAACATTTCCGTTTGAGCTTCTAATATTTGAGACGGTAATGGCGATACGATAGTCATTCCTAATGACCTAACTCGTAACGGTGGAATTCTCTCCTTTCGACTAAGAGCATCAGCAACGACGTTTGCTTTACCAGGATGGTAGCGAATTTCACAATCGTAATCGCTTAGCAACTCAATTCAACGTTGCTGTCTCATGTTAAGCTCTTTTTGATTCAAAATGTGTTGTAGACTTTTGTGGTCAGTAAACACTACACACTTGGTTCCATACAAGTAATGTCTCCATATCCTTAAAGCAAAAACCACAGCACCTAACTCCAAATCATGGGTGGTGTAGTTCTTCTCGTGCTTCTTGAGCTATCGGGAAGCATAAGCTATCACTTTCTCTCGTTGCAATTACACAGCTCCCAAACCTTTATGAGAAGCGTTACAATAGACGACGAAGTCCTCGTTACCTTCAGGTAACGCTAAGATAGGAGCACTGCACAACATCTCCTTAAGTAACTGAAATGCTTCCTCTTCCTTATCTCCCCATTCGTACTTAACACTCTTTTGAGTCAATTTGATCAACGGTTTTGCGATCTTCGAAAATCCCTCAATGAATCTTCGGTAATAACCGGCTAATCCCAAAAATTGACGAATTTTTGTTGGGGTCGTAGGTGCAGCCCAATCTTCAATCGCTTCAATCTTAGCAGGATCTACATGAACTCCTTGTCTATCAATCACATGACCCAGAAATTGTACCGTCGGAATCCAAAATTCACATTTAGAAAACTTGGCATACAGTTTCTCTTTCCTAAGCAATTCTAAGATAAGTCTTAGATGCTCCTCATGCTCCTTCTCACTCTTCGAATAGATTAGAATGTCATCGATGAACACAATCACAAACTTATCTAAGTAAGGCTTACACACCCGATTCATGAGGTCCATGAATACCGCCGGTGAGTTAGTCAACCCAAACGGCATCACCTGAAACTCGTAATGCCCGTAACGGGTTCTGAAAGCCGTTTTTGAAATATCTTTCTCGCGAACTCGAAGCTGATGATATCCCGATCTCAAATCGATCTTCGAATACACACTCGATCCTTGAAGCTGATCGAACAAATCGTCGATCCTCGGTAACGGGTATCTATTCTTCACCGTTAATTTGTTCAACTCTCGAAAATCAATACACATACGAAACGATCTATCCTTCTTCTTCACAAATAAGACCGGGCTCCCCAAGGCGAAGAACTTGGTCTTATAAATCCTTTTTCGGCTAACTCTGCTAATTGTTTCGACAACTCTTCCAGTTCAGTAGGTGCAAGACGATAAGGCGTTCGTGCTACAGGTGCAGCACCAGGTATCAACTCAATCTGAAACTCTACTTGTCTAGGAGGCGGGATTCCCGGCAAATCATCGGGAAACACATCCGAAAAATCACGAACTATAGGCACATCTCCAATGCACCTTTCCTTCTTCTCCTTCCCTCCTTTCTCAGAAATTTGAGCTAAGAAAAGGCAACATCCTTTTTCCATTAGCTTCGGTAGCTTAGTGCAAGAAATGACTGCTAATCGGGATGGGCTCCTCGAACCTTTTTGATCTCCTTGTACATTTAGAATCTTCTTTCCGTAAGGCACACGCACGATCTTCTCATCGCAAAGTATATGAGCACAATACTTTGACAACCAATCCATACCAATGATGACATCGAAACTTCATAACATGACGGGTAGAAGATCTATGTTGAAAGGGTGATTCAAGAAATTTAACGTGCAACCGCGAATGATAGTCTTAATCCTTTCTATGTTTCCATTAGCTAACTCTATATCATACCCAATTCCTAAGGCCATCGTGGGTTTCTCTAGTAAGGGTGCAAACGTAGTGGACACAAAACTTCTATCGACGCCAGTATCAAATAGTGTGGAAGCATAACGATTTTTGAGAAGGAACGTACCAGTAACGACGTTCGGATCTTCTCCTCTCACGTTCCCGAGTGCATACACTCTTCCATGAGCGGCTCCAGCTTCCACACGTTGGTCCCCATTATCTTGTCGTCCACGGTTTCCATGATTGTACCCATTACCACCCGATCCTTGATTTCCTCGGTTCCACGATTCCCTACACTCATTCCTATAATGTCTCTTCTTTCAACATCCGTAACAAGTAACATCCGCCTTACTTCTCACTTCAAGAGTAGCTTGAACCATAGCAAGTGGTCGAGCTCTACAATCCCTAGCTACATGTCCTCTCCTTGAGCAATTCTGCAAATCACAGTACATTGCCCTGTATGATTCCTGTAGCAACGACCACACTTGGGTGCATCACCATTATAGTTCTTCTTATTTCCATCCCCAATAGCATAAGCTTTAGCAACAGCTTGTCGCTTGTTTCGGTGATCATTACCCTTAGAGTGATGGTCTCTCTTTCTCTTTCCATTCTTATCCTTATCAGCTCCTTCCAATTCCAACGAATCCATTAATTGTTGAGCGATTGTCATGGCCTCATGGATATTTGCAGGTCTAGCAGCAATCACATCATTCCTTGTAGCCACAGGTAACCCATTGGTGTACCTCTCAATCCTTTGAGTCTCAGTCCTAACCATATCGGGACAAAGTAAGGCTAACTCTCGATAGCGGCGATTGTAAGTTGCCATATCGGTACCTTTCACCTTATGGTTCCAGAACTCAATCTCCAGCTTCTTAATCTCATTCCTTGGGTAATAAGTCTGAATCAGCAAAGACTTAAATTGCTCCCAAGTCATGGCATAAGCCACATCACTACCAACCGAATTTCGGTAATTGTTCCACCAAGTTAAAGCTTCATCCTTGAAAGTAAAAGAAGCAAACTTTACCTTCGCATTCTCCGCGCAACCACTGACATTAAACACTGACTCAGTCTTCTCTATCCACCTGACCAAGTAGACCATTCCTTCAGTTCCACCAAACTCAATGGGTCCACAAATTTTAAACCCCTTGTAGTTACATCCATTAGCACGAACAGGTGGAAATGTTCCAGCAGAATTGTTGGAATGATTTGACTCAGCTAGTGGCTCAGCAACTCGTTGCTCCACAAGTTGATTGATCATTGCTTGATCCACAATAGGTGCGTTAAGTGGAACATGATCATTGTCTCCCTGAACATCAACATTTTGATTCCTGTTGTTGCGGTTAGTAGTGTCCAGGTTATCAGGAGTAGGGGTTTCAACATTTCGAGTATGACGGCGTCCTTGACGACTAGGGGTAGTCGTTGCAGGACTAGTTCTGGTAGCTCTAACAAGGTTTTGTCGTGGGGCAATTAATATAAGTCACAATACAAGGTTCGTAAGTCTCCACTAGCACGTACCATAACGTCTAACAAGAATCCGATTGGTGAAAGTCGAAATACGAACGTAATACCAATACAATATCAGCCACGCAAATACGAGCACAATTCTCCATGTATGCCAAAAACCGTAGAATATCATACGAAATCACCATCGTCCATACAAGTAGCGGTCGATACTTCGCTCCAAAATACCAAAAGACATAATAAATACTAATCGTTCCATACGAAACGAACATACAATCCGAATAACATGACCTAAGGGATAGAATAACCAGCTCTTCTAACCAAGTGCTCCCTCGCTTAGGAAGCAACATAACAACAACACAAATCCAAATCGATCTAGCCATGATGCTGGCGTAGACTCCTCAACTCCGCAACAAACTCAGCAATAAACTCAGCATTAATCATCTCCAGTCGGTCAGACACCCGCGAGATCCTCTCGCCCTGTGCAGAAATCTGAGCCCACATCCTTCCAGTCTCACCTAACTCTGCATGCTCAACAGAAACCTCAGAAGGTGCATCCGACGCCACAGGACTACCAGGTGGTGCATCAAACAAAAACGGATGATCAGGTGAAACCGGCTCTAACGGATGTATCGGGGAATCGGGCTTCGCAGAATGAACTGAATGTGCTAGCGACCCATCATCATCAGGCATCTCCTCCTCCTGAGGACCATCCTCTTCCTCATCCTGAGGGTCATCATTCTCTTCCTCATCTTGAGGGTTATCATTCTGCTCACCCTCGTACTCCTCCTCATACTCCTCGTCGGAGGGGTACTCCATCAATCGTCATCTCTGAGCAGGTGAACCACGAGGCGATAAAATCGGTGACTTAGGGCGTCAATGAGACGATAAAGTAGTGGCCGAACGCATGACCAACGCGTATGGGTCATCAGGGGCAATAGTGATCTACGAGGGGCGACGCGTACCAGCATAAACATCCTCAATAACATCGTACGAATAGGAGGTCATGGTTTGTGACAACGGCGTAGGGTAGGTGTAAGTGTTTCAAAACAACTAAACCGCAAACTCAAAATCCCATATCAAAATCATCATATAATTCCAAATCATATATATCAAGAAAGATTTAAAATACCGCATTACTAAAATCATTCGTAAAACAATTAAGCCATATAATTCCTCAAAACGCATATAATTCCTCAAAACGTCATCATATCACTAAATCAATAAATCTCAAATCCTCAAATCATCTCAAGAATCCCAAATCTATCAATCATCTCAATATACCTCAATAATAATAATGATGCTTCGGCTTGGCGGGCTGGCGGGCAATGGTCGAGGATCGTTTTCTATAAAAATCGGTTATAGTTTAGGTGTTTATTTACCTAGTTCTCTATCACCTTGGCTCTGATACCAATCTGTAACACCCCCAAAATTCGATACAGTGGAAGACTCAACAAGCTTTCGGGGTGCTACGGGGATTGGTATCCATTCAAAGTCATGAAAGAACGAGATAAAGTAAACATAAGAAAAACACAACCAAAACGGGTTTTTAAAGTTTACATTTATCCCAAGAATTATCCAAAGTAAGGCCCAAAAGAAATAAGCATAGGTCCACAATAGTTTATCAGAGTTTTAGAAAATAGATCCATAACCGGGTGCCATTGCCAAGCCTCCAAACCAAGCCTCCATAGAGCATCACTTAATTTCCTGAGAAAACGTGCTAAAAGTCAGCTTTCGCTGGTGAGATCATAGGTTTAAATTCATCTAACAATATAGTGGACATATACGCAAAACGCTTGCCAGCTAGACTAAGGATTCGCTAAAAGCCTGCGGATACCCTCCGCTCCAACATAACACACGGATACCCTCCGTTCTAACATAGATATTCGGGTAACCCCCGCAATACCAATAAATACTCGGATAACCTCCGAAGTATTAATAACCTATAGGTGCACGCTACAGTATCTAAATAAGCCAACCTTGAATAGTACACACGATCCGTGTGACTAAAGCTGACAATAACAAATAAGTCAACCTTGAATAGTACACATAAATTATGTGACTAAAGTTGACAAAACATCCTAGTCTATACGCATAGCAAGTTTTAGAAAGAATATAGAAGCGATAATAGTCCACATAAATAATTTGCACGTTTCTCACCCCAAGTATTGAAAACATAGTTCAAGAGTAAAAGTGGGGCTATGACTCACCTCAAGTCCAGAAATCAGTAAGAAGAAATCGGTAGAAATGAGATGTATAGTAACTCAAAAGACGGCAACCACGGACTTGGCACGACCTAACAATATCAACTCGTTCAGAAATCATTTCCTCAAAATCAAATATTCCCAAACCCGAACGTATTCCATTTTACTTCCGAAAATCCATTTCTCGTATAAATCTCATATTCGTTTGGAGTTTGACGTTTGGTATCCATACGGGTGGTGGGTCGACACAACTCAAACCAAGAAGTCACAACAAAAAGGATAATAAAACAATCTATAGGTCTAATATTAGTCCAATATATTATTTAAATAAATCATCGAAGTTTATCAAATCCGTCGATTTGGTAATTCCCCATATTTATTTACTTAATATACCATTCTTGGGTCGCGACATACATCAACAACAACAAGGTCTACGAGACATACATCAACAACAACACCAACAACAACAACAAGGATCCATATAGAGATCCTCTTGGGTCGCGACATACATCAACAACAACAAGGATCCATATAGAGATCAAGACTCAAGTGACACAATCCTTCCACCAAATCAAGACCCTCGCTACCAGGTCTACGAGATCAAATCCCAACAAGGAAATCAAGCCATAGGGCTCGAACCACACGAGACCATGAGCCACGGCTCGTGTAATGAACCGACTCAACAAAACAAGTCAACAACCCGGATACCAAACGGATTTATAAATAAAACATCATTTCCCATTAATTTCTCACAAAAACCCATTCAAGAAACTTGCATACCCACGATTTGGGTACCAAATCGAGACGTACGAGTTGAGACTCGTGTCACCCACCTTCAAAAAGGCTCCAAAACTATGTTTCTTCAAAAACCCAACAAGTATTGACAAGATTGGTGAGGTTAAAGTGGCGGTGGTATTTATTTCGTGGTGTTAGAGGTGTTTTTACGGCGCGTGGGTTATACCAGAAGATAGATCTCAATGAGATGGTTAAGATGGTGGTGTTGGTTTAGTCGTGGGGGCGGCGGTGTGGTGATAGTTGCCGGAAAAGATGGATGGTGGCTAGGGTTATTAGAGAGAGAGAATGAAGAAGATGTGGGAGAGAAAGAGAGATGTTGGGGAGGTTGTGAATACCAGCTAAACCAACAAGGACGATTTGTAGTTTACTCTTTTTCTTTTATTTCTTTTTTTTTCTTTCTTTACTTATAACAATAATACTAACAATAATAATAATGATAATAATAATAATAATAATAATAATAATAATAATAATAATAATAATAATAATAATAATAATAATAATAATAATAATAATAATAATAATAATAATAACAAAAGTGTTATTAAATTTAGGGTAAGGTGACTAGGTGTAAAATACACGGACCAAAACCCGTAACTTTATAATATACTCCAACTCTTTCTCGGACCGAGCTCGTTCCCAAAAATATCACAATACGTTCAATGAAAATATATATATATATATATATATAGTCGAATCCGTAGACTCAAGACATAAAATTTTTAGTTAGGTTATTCCAATGCCGGAGTCAACGTAGTGCCAATAAAATCTCGAAATAAATTCTCATCACATCGATAATCCAAATTGATTCCATAAAAATATTAAATATAATCAACCAAAATATTGGTTTTTCAAGTTCGTTACGAATAAAATTCCAAATATAATTTATAAACGAACTTTAATGTAATGCGGGTTTTCAAAATAACTCCCTAATTTGCCAGTTGTCACAGCTTGCAAGCAAAGCAATCCCAATCCCTTTTGGGATCTAGAACCGATCGGCTACATCAAGGGGAGGGGTTTTAGAACTTTCCTTTTCTTTGTTTTACAATTACGTCCCTTTATTTAATAGCTTACAATCGTTATTTAATTCCCGTTAAATAACTATTTAGCTAACAACCGTTATATATACATAACATTAAATGTAATTGATATAATACTTTAATATATTAATTACATTATAAATTGTATTTATGTGTTAACGCATGTGACCTCATAGGCTCACGTATATTCCGAACATATATTTATTTGTGAATTGGACATATCCCAACATGAGTAACCTGAGTCTATTAATGATACATGTGTGGGGGAGCATATTGATAGCAATGTTAATTGATTGAGTATTTATATATTACAATGCATAGAAAACTCTAATGGACTATACGCCCATAATCGAGCTTGGTCATATCTATCAACTAATATAAACATATTTTTTTGTATTCATACAATGTTTTGTTGTTCCTTTAACACAATTTTCTTTTTATATATTTGTGTCAATCATTGCATATTTTTTATGCTTTTTTATAAGATGATAAACTTTATAACATATCATATTCATTAAAATGATTTCATAGAGCTAGTCCGCCCGTAAGACGAGCGACTCTTTTAAAGGCGGGTCACTCTTACGCTGAACACAGTGGTTCGGTCGCCCCACTGTGGCTTCTTGGTCTCGATCAATAGTTGGACAAAAATTTGGAGGAGTTGGTCGCTATCTCGACCGAATTGAAAAAAAAGGCCGTTTAACATATAAAAAAACTTTTTTTTTTAACTTTACCACTTTTATAACATTATAAACACCCCACTTATTTACTCATTTCATTCACAAATTCAAACAACAATTCTCTCAACACCTTCAAACATATTTATTTGTACACACTTTCCATACATTTAATCCAAACACTATTAATCATTATAACACAAAATTACCCCATTCCGTCAAAGAAATGCAAGCTTATATTAAAAAAAACAATGCGATCAAGATGATGCGGCTCGACAAAAGGCTATTTTTGAAGTTATCAAGTTGTTTGACCTCGCAAAGGCTGTTGGGATATAAAGTCAAAGTACTGATTGAAGATCAAAGTACTGCTTGTGTATAAAGGTCAAAGTACTGCTCATGTGAAGAAAGTCAAAGTACTGCTATTGTTAAAGGACTAATATGCAAATCGTTAAAGGACTGTTATGTAATATTATGATTAGAATATTCTAAAATTAGTTAGAATTAGTTTACTTGTCGTACAAGAATTGTAAACCGAATAGGGTTTTCCTTGTGTCTATAAAAGGACCCCTAGGATGGTATTAGAGAATTATTATAATCAATCAGAAAAGGAATAAGAATACGATATTAGAGAGTCATTTAGTGATTAGGGTTGTTAGTGAATCTGTATAATAATCAGGTTCAAAGTTTGGTTTTAATATAATCATTGAAAGTTTTTGTTATTCTTCTTAGCTTTGTTGAAGTAGATTCCGCATACTTAACAGAGTTATATCAGTGTTTCATTATTAATAGTTTTGAGTTTATTCAAGATTGTTAAATCTTTACAAGCTACATAGTTAGTTTGGTCAGAGTATACATCGATCCAACAAAGGCAAAGAAAGAACGTTTGAGAAAATGATACGCGGAATGCAAAGACATTTCGATGGAAAGACAAGCTGTGATTGACAAATTTTTGAGCGATGAAGCCAGGAAAGATGACACCATCAGTGAAACTTTGTGGATTTGTGTTTCACAAATACAAGACAACATCAGCAACGAAATCCGTTGCAGTTATGAAGAAAACAAGATTGTTGGTTTGGTATCACAACAGTAGAATCAGCTTGGACTAGATGCATCACTTCAGCTGATACGCATGGATTTATTGAACAACAACATCCTCAATTTACGGGTTATGAAGACGAGGCAGTTGATGAGCATGGTTTAACTGCGAGACAACATTATGAAATTATGTGTGGCGAAGAGGCTTTAAGAGAAGTTGAACCAGAACAAGCAAGGATTCAACAAGAGTGGGAGGCGAGCGTCACGAAAGAAGAAGCAGAAACGGCGGCGTACAAGTTGGAATTTGGGTATGTGTCGTCTCAAGAGTATGATTTTGCATGCGGGGAGCATTCAGATTAAACTATGTTTATGTATTGCGTATCGTATTGTATTTTAGTTCGTATGTTTTTTTTCGTAACGATGACGATGACGTTTAAATTTATTTTTTAATTTATGTAATGTTTTTATTATTAATGAAGTTTAAATTTGTTGTTTAAAATATTTGAATTAAAAAAAATAACTTGATCGCCATTGTGGCAACTTGGTCGTCATCAGGTCGCAGGAGAGAGAAAGTTGATGTGGCAGGTCGCCATTGTGTTCAGCCTTATGTCGGTCAAGGGGAGGTCGACCGATCGGTCGAGCCAGGTCACCCCATTGTGGGAACTTGGTCTTGATCGGTCGGCTAGCAAAAAAATTGGCGACTTGGTCGAGTTCTCGACAGACTTCAAACACATAAATTCACTAATTTTTGTTCACATACAAAAAAAAATAATAATAAATAAATAAAAAAAAATAAATAAAAAAAATGTGCGTTTGGTTTGAGTTGTAGTAAAAAAAAATAACTTGATCGCCACTATGACAACTTGGTCGTCGTCCGGTCATCGGAGAGAAAAAGCTAATGTGACAGGGTCGAGTGTGGTCACCATTGTGTTCGCCTTATGATTAAGCTGAACCACACACCCCATAGAGGTTAAAGCTCCTTGCTCCAGTTGACTAAAAAGTTTGAGTATTTCTTTATTGGTTGACTTCGAAGTCTGAGTATTTCTTTATTGGTGTTTGCAAATCTATGCCTTCTGTCTTAGTGTAACAACTATTGATTTACATAATTCAGGCCTGATAATATCTCTAACCATTTCTATAAATCCCTTCAACTGCATCCCATCTTCTTCAGGTTTTTTTCCCTTGACACTTTCCAGTTTTTAGTATTTTTATTATTATACTTATTGATGAATGTTCATACTACTATTTAAAAAATTGTAATGTATTAGTAACTGGTTAATGTGTATAATTGTGCAATGTAAACTATTATTGTTGTGATGTTGTCCATGATAAAAGCTACTATATGCCAAGCTTTATTGTGTTTTATATCCTAGCACAGATACAATGTATGTCTATTGAATAAACTATGTACTCATTATTTTGGTACTTGTTATCACTGAGATTAATCATTTATAGATTATGATAGAATCAAGAACTTTTTTTTAATGCCTTAGGTTTGGATGTTTGGTGTTTGTGTATCTGACAAGTTTTTGTCCCTGCTTTCTTGGTTTGGGTCAGTGATGTTTAATACTTTCAGGGTCCGAATGGGAATCACTATAGGTATGGGTTTAGTTATAAGGTGGGATGGAAATAGGTACGTGTTTGGATATGTTTGTGAAATCCATTCTTTGGTTTATAAAGTTTTTGCAGCAAAATACAACTCTGTTTTTAAATAAAATAAGATCCTTAGTAATTTGAGTATTTCAACTTTAACTTGAGAAATTACAGGATAAAGGAATTACAAAATTTCCAAAGAAAATCATGCATTAAACCCACACCCACCACATATAATGTAAACTTCAGAATGTGAAAACATTCATAGTCTCAAATTTTTACTTGTGGCCTTCTCTTCATCTTGCTCTAAATAAGACAACACAAATGCAGAGACCAAAAAACAGTTGTGTTCTCCATTCTTTTACTTTACCCAGAAAAAAAACATAGAAGATGACTAGGAAGAAGGTGCAGTGGTTTGACAGTTGGATGAACCAACTCGGCCCCAACGGTGACACACTTCGACTACAGTTGTGGGTAGCTCCAACAACTTATTATTGAACAAAGACAACAAGGAGATGATTGTATATTTCAAAACCCAAAAAAAAAATCACTTGATCAGTCTTGCAAAAGACATAATGTTAAAAAAGAATATTCATAAATAATAAAATAAAAATAGGTTATAAGAGGAGAGGGATGAATAAACTCATAATACCCACCTTGGAATGGGTCTATGGGCTTTCTGACCGCATTTTGTTTCCATTGTCATAAGTACCAAACGGATATTTTTAGCAATGCTTGTATTCTTTCATTCTATACCTCTCTAAAATTGATATAGTCATTGTTGATTAAAATGTGCTAGCTAGCTAGAGTTCAGATTGATTACAACAAATTTTTTTTGGTAATGCTCATTAACCACTAATGATCATTGTAGTAATTTTCGGAATTCTGCAGATAAGTGTTTTGAAGCTATAACTATATACAATTGAGAAGAATGATCGATTATACTTGGTATGTTTCAAAAGCGGAACACTTATGGGATACATGGCAACTCCGAGGCGCTATCATCTTGAGCCTCTTTTTACAGACCTTTCTAATTATCTTTGGTTCTTCAAGAAAACGTACATCAAGCAATTGGATAATCACACCTCTGTGGTTATTCTATTTGCTAGCCGATTGGGTGGCTAGCTTTTCCATTGGCCTCATCGCGAAAGGTAAAGGGACCCCTAGTGAACTCCTCGTAGGCAAGACAGATGCTGGTACAATTGCTGCGACAAAGGACCTTCTTGTCTTCTGGTCCCCATTTCTTTTACTACACCTTGGTGGCCCTGACACCATTACTGCTTTTGCATTGGAAGATAATGAGTTATGGCTCCGCCATCTTCTTGGTCTCGTGCTCCAGTTTTTAGCAACAATGTATGTGTTTATTCAGTCACTCATTCGGAAGAACATGCTATGGGTTCCTACATTGCTGATGATCATATGTGGAACCATCAAATATGCCGAGAGAACATATTCATTTTATCTTGCAAGTGCAAATAGATTCAAACGTTCAATGCTTGCCAATGTTGATCCGGGCATGAACTACATTGGACTCAAGGAAGACAACTTTGCGATGAACGAGGAGAAACTAGACACTGAGAAAAAAATGATTCTGGATAAAAATATCATTGAAAAGGAGGATTTGACAGAGATAGAAGTGGTGAAATGTGCTTATGAACTATTCAACATGTTCAAAGGGATCACTGTTGATCTGATTTTTACAAGGAAAACATGTAATGAAAGTCGGGAGTTCTTTCTAAACCAAAACCGAACCGCAAAAGATGCTTTCAAAGTGGTTGAAGTTGAATTGAATTTCTTGTATGAAGTTCTCTTTACCAAGTTTCCGGTGGTGTATGGTTTATCTGGAGTTTGTGCACGTATTTTCTCTTTTCTGATGGTTTGTACATCAATCATTTTATTCAAAATTGGGGACAAATCGAAATTCAACAACATTGATGTTAAAATTACTTACGCTTTGCTCTTTGGCGCGCTGGCTTTGGATATTATCGCTATGTTCATGCTCCTGTTATCAAACAGAGCCATCATTTTTCTATCAAACTTGTGTATGCCTGGAAACAAGGAGTCTGTGAACGAGGAGTCTAATGTAGATATGCCTGGAAACCCAAAAGAAGAAGCGCATATACAAGTGAGTGGGCCCCAGACACGTTCATGGCCAAACAAGGAGTCTATGAACGAGGAGTCTAATGTAGATATGAGCGAGGAGTCTAATGTAGATATGCCTGGAAACCCAAAAGAAGAAGCGCATATACAAGTGAGTGGGCATATACAAGTGAGTGGGCCCCAGACACGTTCATGGCCAAACAAGGAGTCCATGAACGAGGAGTCTAATGTAGATATGAACGAGGAGTCTAATGTAGATATGCCTGGAAACCCAAAAGAAGAAGCGCATATACAAGTGAGTGGGCCCCAGACACGTTCATGGCCGAACAGGTTTTTCAAACGAAGATGGTCTGAATCCATTCCAACTTACAACCTTATCCATTGCTGTCTGCATCCACGTTCCACATACGTGCAACTCATCTATGAAAAGCTGGGGATAATTGGCTTTCTAGACAGCTATAAGTACGTAAAAGCGAAAAGGTACACTACTAAACTCAGAGATTTTATCTTTAAGGAACTAAAGAAAAAATCAGAAGAAGCTGCAAAAAATTTAGACACTGCAATGGAGATAAATTCATCACGAGGTGATAGAGTGCTTCATGATGGTTGGAGCGACTTACTCCCACACACCCTAGACGGTGACTTTGGTCAACGTATCCTTCTATGGCACATTGCCACTGATCTATGTTATAGTAAAGAACTCAATGACAAATACAAGTCCAAGAGACATGTAAGCACCAACACGGATGATCGAGAGATTGCAAAGCTTCTGTCAGATTACATGATGTACCTTCTCGTCATCAAACCTACCTTGATGACTACAGTAACCAGTATTGTTCAAATCCAGTACTGGGATTTATGTGCTAATGCCAAGAGCAATTTCGAGAATGAAAAGGCTCGTGAAGTAAATGTGGTGCCAAAGCCAATGCAAGGTGAGCCGGAAGTTGATTGGGAGCACTTAGATGCCTGTATGAAGATTTTCAACCGCAATGAACAGAGGCTAAAGAAAATGAAAGGTGATGTGACTAAATCGTTGCTTGTCTACAGCGTTATTTTGGCAAATGAAGTGATGAAGATAGAAGAGGAAGACAATAGCTTGGATAAATGGTTAATGATAAGTAGGGTGTGGGTTGACTTGTTGTGTTATGGTGCAAGTCATTCACAAGCACATATGCAAACAGCACAAGTTAGCAAAGGTGGTGACCTCATTACCATCGTTTGGTTATTAATGGCACATTTCGGTTTGGGTGATCAATTCCAAATCGACCAACACCAAGAAAGAGCTAGACGCGTTGTGGACTAGTAAGTAGTTTCCATATTCTTCCATGCATTCCAAATAACACTGTCCTCATTGTCTCACAACAACAGCAGGTAAATTGAATTTGCTTTGTTTTGCATTTAGACATGCATTAAATGATAATCTGTATAATCTCTTTTTGAAAAGAATTCCGACAAGACATAACACAAAGTATCTTGTGTATATTGGTTTCTTCTTTATTAGTGTTCCCTGGAAGGGGTATTTATACAAGAAGTCTAGCTTAATTTCATAGCAATCCTCTCAAATTTAGGGTGATCATAGCACTCTAAACATTCTGTAATAGATTTAGCTTGCATAGCAGCACTTAAGAACATCCACAAGCATTGAAATCTATAGAGTTCGCTGGATTGCCACGTCAGCATTAAATCTTATTAGACAGGCTAACCTATATAAGAGTATGGGGAATCATAACACAAGTTATGAAATAACACCGCGCCACGTCAGCGTCACATCATCTCAACACCAAATAACACAACACCAAAAAACACGAGAAAATCATAACACCCAATAACACAACTTTCAGGGACCCACCTTTATAATAACATTTATAAACAAAAAAAATACAAAACTATTAGTACTAAATATATTACTAAATGTTTATCCAAACTATAATTGTTAACAAAAATACAATTGTGTTGGTCCAATAGTCAGCCCAGCCCATACCCACCATTATTTAGTACTCGTATTATCTGTTTAAAAAAAATAAAAATAAATAAATAAATAAAAATAAAATCTTGTTTTCTTCATGCTAACACACACAAACACACAAACGTAAACCCACAAACCACAAACCCACAAACCACAACCCACAAACGCAAACGCAAGATCACTAGGGGCTTAAGTTTTTTTTTTTTTTTTTTTTTTTTAACCAAGCTACGTTGTAACGTACGTTAGTGCAACAACGCACGTTATAACGCCTCACCAACGCCAAGGCCATGGAAATGGTAATAACGCCGTTGCTGCGTTTTTTTATGCCAGCTAGACCATAACGCCGGGGAGGCGTTACCACTCCCCGTGCTCTAAGTATTAGTTTAACAAAAACTAAGTGAAAAAATAATTTGATTGGTAGAGAAAAGCTCAATGGGAGGTCATCCCCCATTAAACCCCGTTGAATGACCATTTCAATGCAATATAATGCATAGTTCCATTCAGCCCATGATCCATTCTTTCTCATTGAACTTCTATCAAACTTGCATTGAGGATGATCATAGTTAGAAATATAATCTTTTAAACATTCCATAAATTAATATTCTGTTTGAAATGATTAAGGAAGTAAACAATATGTTGTCATCAAAAGCCAAGCCTTGATTCGACGTGAATTTGGCCCTATGAATCCATCTATTACACCCGAATTATTTGAGTAGACAGTTTCACATTTTAGAAAAATGTTGAAGAAACTATAGCACTCACTACAAGATATACTGCATTTGCTGACACACAAAAAGTGTCAGGAAAAGCATAAAAAGTGTCAGCAAAAGATAAATTAGCTTCTCCTACACATATAACAAGTGTCAGCAGAAGTTCCAACGGTAAACATATTTAACAAACTTGCCAGCTAGCGTTTGAAACACACAAATTGAACTACGTAGCCGGTAAATATCTCCACCAATTCTGCCCGGCTTCAACAGATCACTGGTGAGGATATGAGCACTGCACGATTCCCGGTTATAACAAAAGAAAATTCTGATGTTAAAAGTTAAGGAAAGAACGCCAAATATGGTTCAAGTGTTTTCTGAACAAGAATGATGCATTCTTTTGTTTGAAACTAATTTTCAGTCATGATTTTAAGTGATTTCTGTCACTACATTTAAATTAATCAAAATGAAAATAGATTAGTTCCATATGAACTCGCAATAATTATGGTTTCGTTTTTGTTCCTTGGTTTGTCATGCCATTTCGTATATCTTTTGTGATGAGGTGGTCTCGTTGTTCCTCTCCTCCCATCAAGAGCCTCTAGTAATCTTTCGGTACTGCTTTTTTGTTGTTAAATGTTTTGCTATTGTGACTGCCACGATGTGGAACTATTGTTGTCGACTCCAAACTGGATGTGGTGACCAATGATGTGGTGGCTAATCATTAGATATCACCTTTGTAATAGTTTTTCATATTGATTGCAAGTCTAGTGTACTGGTATAATTTGGTGAGGGCAGCTCAGCTCAAACTCTTTAGAGCTAAAAGCGAATTGTAATAAAGGTTTGCTCAAAAAAAGAATTTTAATATAAAGGGAACCTCTAGGAATATAAATTTTTTATTTATAGACTTATATCTACCTAGATAATTTACAAAATATAATTTATGACAATTGTAGAATCAATTTGGTATGGTAACCTTTTGTTAAATCTCTACTAGACATAACTCACATAAGAAGAAAATGGTCAAATTGTGTTCTTGCTTAAAACTGTTAACTTGACAACGGTCAATAATTAAGACATGAATGCATGACAATATTGTGACAACTATTTAAAACCGCTAATTTCCTCTAAACTTAGCAAAGACATGAATGCATGACAATATTGTGACAACTATTTGAAACCACTAATTTCCTCTAAGCTTAGCAACGTCAATACGATACGAACACGTGCCAAGTGCCAACATTGTGATAACTATTTAAATGCATGACCTTTTTGATACCACTATTTGAATGCATGCCAACTTTCACCAAAATATTTAACAACAATATCAGGGGTGGCAACGTATTCGGTATCATGCTCGGCATGCTCGGTATCATTCGGTATCAACATTGCAACATTTTCGGCATGGTGCTCGGCATGAACAATTCGGTAATCTTTGCCGATTCGGTATTGCTGAAAGCATTCAATATTTTGAACGTTGACCATTAAATGGCTAGCCGTTGAAGGCATTTTCCAATATATATATATATATATATATATATATATATATATATATATATATATATATATATATTGCATCAAGGTTGCCACTAAAAAATAAAAATGAGGTATGGTGTGGCATGAAAAGTGTTGTCAATATTTTATTAGTTCATTTTGCTTGATGATGTATTATGGTGTGACATGGTTGCCACCCCCCTCACGACTATAAGAATTTGCCGCTATAAAATATTGTGGCTATACATGAGTAGTCACTAGTTTAAATAGGGATGATCACTTCTAATTGTATCCAACTAACCACTCTATTCTTTTGTATGTATCAAACTATTTTTTTCTTGTTATACATATGAATTTTTAATAACTTTTAGTCTGTTTAACGTAAACTTATACAAGTGAAGGATTATAAGGTATTTAAAAAATAGGAACTAATTAATGCATACAACTTACACAAATGAAGGATTATAAGGTATTTAAAAGAACGTCTTCCTCATATTCCTTTAAGAAAAGTGTCAAACTACGAACAACCACACACTTGAGTGGGGACAACACACACTAACAAAACATTGAAACATATATTTGGTGTTTTATGCTTAAAAACGACACATTTAAACGTCGTTCAATAGACGGCAAGATACGACGCCAAAAAAGACGCATAACTCGATGTCATGACATTGCCGTCTTACCCTAACGCCATCAATGCGATGCTCTAATGCTAAACCCTAAATCACATGTGATTTTTTCGTATACCCTGTTGGATAAACCTCGACACAAACCCAAAGTTCGATCGTGGAACGCTAGATCACGAGTTATATCGAGCACATAAGTAGCAAACACGAGAGACTACAAAGAACCACAAGAATATGCACACGATATACCCTCATACAAAACCATTATTAAAACACCTAATAAAGCTATTACAACGAGGAAGAACAATAAATAACTAGCATCCCCCCTCATCTCTATTTATAGAGATGAGAGGGTAGAAACCTTAGCTTGCCTTGCATTTCAAGCTACATAATCCTAGTTTATGTCTAACATCTAATCTAATTATAAAGTACACTTAAGTCCCTAATTTATGTTTAAGTTTACTACTAATATATAACAATTTTCACCTTAGGATTAACACTTAAACATAACCGATACTCAACACTTTTTTCTCATGCTGGAACCTCGGACCGGGGACCACATTATCGACCAGGCATTGTACTTCAGTAATTTTCCAAGATTAGTTTCTGTAGACTCCATTTTCTTCTTTTCAGCAGCATTACCCTCTTCACCCTCTTGACCAGGCACTCTGGCTACAATAATGTTTGCGCCCACCATTATACCAAGGTGTACCTTTTCCTGCTCATTTATCAAGCAGCTTGTGTTTGTCTTTTCTTCAAGTTGTCTAACCTCCAACTTTCTTTGAGCCACTGAAACATGATAGTTACTATTTAGAATAACCTCAGCTTCACGATTTCCCTGAGCTCCCTGCAGTTCCACCTCAAACCAAACACGTTTATCAACATGTACTCCATGGACTCCTATTTTAACACTAGGACCAAGTTGTTTGAACCCAACTTGTTTATGACCAAGTTGTTTGAACCCAACTTGCTTATGACCATGTTGCTTGAATCTAACTTGTTTTGAATCTCCATGCTTTTGTAAACCAAAAGTCATCACTTTTGCTTCAAGAGTATATACACATTTCTTTCCCCTGATCCCGGTAATCATAACCCGACAACCTTTGATCACCTTGACTCTACCCATCTGCATCTTCACAGTATAACCCTCTTTTTCAAGAGTACCCAATGAAATCAAGCTTTTTCTTAACCCAGGAACATAATTGACATCTTCCAGTATAAAGCATGATCCATCATGCAATTGTATCTTCACTTTTCCTGTCCCTCTAATAGTGCATGTCCTGTTATCACCGAACTGAACTGAACCACCATGAAGATCCTTGAAGTCATACAAGAAATCCTTCATAGGTGTCATATGATAAGACCCACCTGAATCCATTACCAACTCAGTCATCTCATCATTCCCGACTACCACCAAGGCTTCTCCAAAGTAGGCGTTACCGTCGTCATAAGAAGAATCAGAATCCTGATCATGCTTACCCTTTCTGATGAACCCACTTGACTTCTTCTTTGTACAGGCTCTCTTCAGATGACCCTCTGAATGACATATGAAGCACTTGAGTTTACTAGTTCCACCCCTTGACTTAAACCGCGAACTTTGAGCTTTCCTTAAATGATCTGACCCTCCTCTTACATATAACCCATCGCCAGTTTCTTCCTTTGTGTCTTCAGTTCTTTTCTTCAACTCCCTTGAATTTAGAGTCGCAAGAACATCCTCCATTGTCAAGGATTCCCTCCCATACAACAATGTTTCCAAAAAGTTTTCATAAGACGATGACAATGATGTAAGTAGCATAAGTGCCTGATCCTCATCCTCAATCTCGATATCAATATTCGCCAAATCAAGTATCAACTTATTAAACTCATCTATATGATCATCCAGTTTCGTACCTGGACTCATATAGTACGTGTACAGCTTTTTCTTCAGATACAGTCTGTTTGCTAAGGACTTGGTCATATAAAGACTAGTCAACTTCATCCAAATTCCTACAACAGATGTTTCCTTGGTAACTTCCCGTAAAACCCGATCTCCAAGCATAGAATCAAGGTACTGTATGCCTTCTTCATCAAAGCAGCATTTTCACCTACTTTCATGTCCGTGGGTAATGTCTCTAATGCAGCATCACATCCCTACTGTACCATTAAAGCATGCATCTTTATTTTTCATAACCCGAAGTCATTCTTCCCATCGAATTTTTCGATGTTAAACCTAGTTATAGAACTAGCCATTCTTCTTATACCTTGCTAAAAACCTTGTCAAGTTGTTTTTTAACCAACTTCACTGACAAGCCTCACAAGCCGTGGGTAATGTCTCTAATGCAGCATCACATCCCTACTGTACCATTAAAGCATGCATCTTTATTTTTCATAACCCGAAGTCATTCTTCCCATCGAATTTTTCGATGTTAAACCTAGTTATAGAACTAGCCATTCTTCTTATACCTTGCTAAAAACCTTGTCAAGTTGTTTCTTAACCAACTTCACTGACAAGCCTCACAAGCCGTGTGCAATATTCCTCTTGTTGCTATAAACCCTTCTTGCAAATCGAATTAATTAGAATAACTCTAAACCCTCGATTTCAAACAAACAAACCCGATTGTAAACTTGAAACTCAAGCTAACCACGATCAAACTTTAACCACAAGAATAAATAATATACGCAACAAGAATACCCTTCAACTTATTGACTTAGAATAAAAAATCTAAACGAACCATGAAGTCGTTTTAAAAACGAATATTAAACTTGCCTTTTTGAAAACCCAAAAGACCAAAAAAAAAAAAAAAAAAAAAAAAAGACTTTGTAAACTTGTATTGTATATTTATCACGGGCTACAGCAGAAACCAACCAATCACTGGTAACCTTTTTTCCCATCACGTAAATTATTATTATTATTATTATTATTATAAACCTTTGTCTTCAACCTCTCGATGTCAATCGCTGCTACTTCTTGAGAATTCGAAACCAATCTTCAAAACCTTGAACAAACTCGAAACCTCGATCTAGCACTTGAACTTCAATAACCACAATAACCGTGGCTCTTGATACCACTTGTTGGATAAACCTCGACAACAAACCCAAAGTTCGATCGCGGACGCTAGATCGCGAGTTATATCGAGCACAAGTAGCAAACACGAGATACTACAAAGAACCGACAAGAATATGCGCATGATATACCCTCGTACCAAACCTTCAATAAAACACCTAATAAAGCTATTACAACGAGAAAGAAGAATAAATAACTAGCATCTCCCCTCATCTCTATTTATAGAGATGGGGGGTAGAAACCTTAGCTTGCCTTGCACTCCAGGCTATCTAATGCTAGTTTATGTCTATGACCTAATCTAATTATAAAGTACATTTAAATCCCTAATTTATGTTTAAGTTTACAACTAATATATAACATACCCTTTATACAATGAAAAATCATTCCGATAAAAATTTAAGATAAAAATATTGTAGAAAGTATATCAAGCAAGATCTCAATCATGAATTAGTTGTTTTTGACATAGAATTTTTTTCAAAAATTTGAAGAAAAGCAAATTTTATTTTTTCCTATATTTGACATGAAAAAAGTCACTATTATTTAATGTTTTGTGTTAACTCTCCTCAATAGACTTATTTATAAAACCTTTTAAATATAATTGTAATTAGAAGCGTCGTCAAACTATTAAATTATACACTTTAACAAACTTATAAAACTCTAAGAGTTAATATGTAATTTCTCTTAGCATATTTTCTACTAATGTAACTTTCAGCTTTCAGCTGTGTTTGTTTAGTTTGTGATAGTGCGGGGTGTAATGTGCAACTTTGGGCTATATAAGGAATAAGATGAGCTAGGGTTTCATTCATTGATTCAGTCTCGCAGTTAAACTCACCAAGTTTCTCTCTCAAAGTTGATAATCATCTCTGGGTTTATGGGTTTCAGTATTAACTTGTTTAAATAGTTTACATCAAGATCTTCTTGATCTTGACTGTTGGTTTGGTTTCTTTCACTGTTTAGTTTCTGGGTTTGATTTAGTGTATGAGTTGTTGTAAACATCACCTAATAGAGGGATTGTTATCTTTCTTTTGTATTGTAAGGCAAGCACTCATTTGAGGACTTGTCAACTATGTTTATTGTTATAATAAGAGAATCACCAAGGGGGGTGGTTAATTGGGTGATTAGATCTGTGTGTTTTGCTACCATTTTTGATCAAACTAATAGTAATCAGCATACGATGTTTCTTCAATATGGTGGCTCATCGTAGAGCTACTAAAGACACCGTTTTCGGCTCTTTAATCTGTATGATCTTCGATTTTTCTAACGCCCTTTATGAGTATATATAGTTCGTCACATATTTTCTTAGGCATCATCTTGAGCTCTCAATATATAAGTCTCTGGTTACTAAAACAACTAAAATATTAGGGATGTATGTGAATTGACTGGTTTTTGTTTAGCTTTTAGGTCCATACAACTAAATCCTTGTTTTAGTTTAAGAAACACGACTAGATCCATCTTTTTATTATTTTAATACGATGAATTAAACTTATTTTAATGTTACAAATTCTAATGACTTTTAGCCAATATTATAAACAAATTAAACTTTTCAAGAATTACTTATTGTTAGTGTCTTAATGAACGAACAAAAATGAACAAAAATTAAACTTTTCAAAAATAAGTTATCTTCAATCAGCTCTTGTTCAATGAATCGAAAAATAATATTAAGCAAAAAGAAAAAGTTGCCGAAAAAACCTCATCTTTAAATTTCGCTTTAAGCCTCCGGAAGGCTTGAGCCACCTTTGCGTTTCTTAAACTCATATATATTTAAGAAAATGACAGAAAATATGATTGTAATTGATATTGATTGTCACTAACATCAACATCAATACCACATCTTATGGTGTTATAGTTCGATTGTCAAAGCTAGGCTGCAACCTGTTATAGTTTGTTGCTCTGTGTCTGGAATGAATACTAGACTCTGCAAATGACTATGTCACATTTGGTGTATTTAAAAGCTTAGCATTTTCCCTAATAGCTTCAAGGCAATAATAAGAACATGAAAAGATACAATACAACTTTCTCCCAATAAAACACATCTTTCAATTCTAACTACTAATCATTTTTCTGCGAAATTCTCAGGCTTCTTTAGATCAAGCATCAGGTGAGCGAATAGCACAACATTATACCCGACACAAGTCGGTAAAAAATCAAATCATTCTGTTCAATCATAAGAACGAATAAACAAACATCTAACATAATAAGATTAATCCCATACAAAAATTATACATCCACAACGCCATTAATAAATAACTCGTCCTATTTCATTGAAGCTACAAAAACAGCACCAGGACATGTTCCAAAGGTGTCTACCTATCTGCCATAAGGGTGATAACGACCACCACCACCAGCACCTCCTCCACCGCCATAACCAGGCCTGCCACCATATGGTCCTCCCGTTCCACCATAACCTGAACCAGCACCAGCACCAGGACCAGGCTCATAACCACCACTTGGTTCATAACCACCACCTCCCGGACCACCACCATACCCACCATAACCACCGGCACGATAGCCACCACCACCGCCACTTCCACGCCCATACCCACCAGGCGCACCACCTCCATACCCACCACCGTATCCTCCACCGCTACCATAGGACCCAAAGCGGCTAGAGTAACCGCCAATTGGCGGTTCACCGCCTCTGTAACCTCCGTAATCACCATAACGACTGCCAAATTCACTGCCACTAGGTCCATATCCTCCACTATAATCACCGTATCTACTACATAATCCTCCTAGTGAAGACCTATAAGGAGGGCCACCATACCCACCACCACCACCCCCGCCGCTGCCATAGCCACCGTAAGAATCATTATATCCACCGTAGCTATCACCGCCGTTGTACCCACGTCTCCTAGGTTCACCACCGTATGACATTGGTCCTGAATTTGAGGAGGATTTCTTTGGCTCTGCCTTCTTGATCTCAACCTACATTAACAAGAAAATGTTGGCAAATCTTTTCTTATCTGACAATTCGTTTATAGCAAGAAACCAAGATAAGGGCAGGATTCTGAAAATAGCTAAGCACTTTCCGAGATGGTTTAATTTGGTTTTTGTGGAAAAACTAGAAGGGGGGTTGAATAGTTTTACGTCTTTTTCGTTTTGCTTATTTTATAAAAGATAGTTTCTAAGATGAAACTTTCAAATCACTTTAATACATAAATATATATACTAGTTAATTTATGATTTAGTATAAATACTACTTACGTATAATGTGCAATTTCAAAACACTTAACTACAAAAGTATAAATACAAGATTTATTAAAGGTTTTATATATACAATGCTTATGTATAATGTTTGGAAAGAATATACAATTTCATATATTTTATGTAAGCATATATATGTGTAGTAGTGTATAGATATAATTATATGTACTAGGTTGATTTTTGTAAGATTAGTTTTATGAATGGATTTTAGTTTGATCTTTATGTGAAATCAACATATGCACAATACTATCAATTATGACTATGTGTGAAATGCAAGTAAGTAATAAATCAAAGAGTGAGAGATGGAAAGATCAAACCGAGACACAAAGGATTTATAGTGGTTCGGCTACAAGGACACCTTCCTTGCCCTACTCCACTCCCCGAGTCACCTACTCGAGAGTTTACTTCACTAGATCAAATATCTCCTTTATGGCGGAGAAAACCGTACACACCAATATACACACCAATTTACACACCAATCTTCACACCAATCTACACACCAATCTTCACACCAATCTACACACCAATCTACACACCAATCTTCACACCAATCTACTCTTTTCTTCACACCAATCTTCTACACACCAATCTTCTATACACCAATCTTCTATTCTCTTCACACCTTCGAAGTACTAATGTCTTGACACCTTCAAGTCACTAATATCTTCGCAACTTCAATGCACTAGTGTCTTGACACCTTCAAGCCACTAATGTCTTCACACCTTCAATGCACTAATGTCTTGACACCTTCAAGCCACTAATGTCTTCACAACTTCAATCTACAAATGTCTTCTAGTCTTCTCCACTAGAGATCCTTAATTTCTTCACTACAAGCTCCTATTGCTACAATCTCCTATCACCACTACTATCTAACCCTTCTTCTTCACTTCAAGTTACACTTCACACTTACAACAATTCTAGATTCTTCAACTAAATCTAGTTAACTAATACATACACCTTATTCACCAAAGTATGAAAGATATACAAGAAAATGTAAACAAACAACTTAGATAGCAAGATGATACTAAGTTGTAATACTTCTAATAGAAGTATTCTTCTCTTTGCACTTGAAAGAATGAGGCTTTGAATCACTTGGAAACAAAGGCTTATGAAATGATCAAAGGGTTTTTAGGATTGAAATGGAGATCTAGAACAGAAAGTTTTTGTGCAAAAAGGTGGGGAAAAAATCCAGGTTTAAGGTGGTATTTATAGGCAAAAGTTTCTGACAGAGGAGCGTGGCCGGTCCCCTTAAAGCATGGCCGGCCCCCTTAAAATTAAGGGGGCCGCCCCTTATAATTAAGGGGGCCGCCCAACTGTAATGGCCAGAAACTTTCTCTTTTAGTGGGGAAAGTTTATTTGGTGAAAAACTAACTGATTTTGGTTAAATATTTGAAATCATATATTTAGTATGATTAAAACATTTTTCCTTATTACCAAAAGTGTTTTTCAAAAATATATAATAAGATTATATAATTAAATAAACTTTGTATTAGTTAATTAAATACCCCTTTGATCATACATTGCACTAAGCACTTTGTTTATTCATACCTTAAGTGATTTGTTGGTGAAAGTGATTATTTATTACTAAATACGTGTTTACGTCATGATCTTTGGTTTGATTAGTTTAAGTTTTGTGATTATCAAAACATAGAGATATCGGAAGATATGAATAATGTTTTTAGTCAATTATTTATATCAACAATCTCCCCCTTTTTGATGATTACAAAACCTAAACTTATTAAATCCAAAAATTAATATTTAGACAAGTATTTAGTAAGTTTACATTCACTTCTCCCCCTTTTTGTAGAATCAAAAAGGTTAGAAAACTCCCCCTTGATGTATGCTCCCCCTCGTTTGAGGGCACCAAGGTTTCGAGAAAGTAGTTCTTGCAAGAAAAATATTAGAAGCACAAGCATGGCACTAGCAAATACATATAGCATGATATGAACAAGTAATAATCATGGCACAAGGGAATAAGAAACATATATTAAACCATTCAATGATAGAGAAATGATTATGTCAACCCATAATCATTGTTACAAAGGCAATACATATAGAATTCTAAATAACATAGAACATCTAATAGTGCCAACAAGGAGTGTCACCAAACTTTCTTGAATCCCAAAATGGTTGAGGAGTTTTATTTGAAAATGAGAAAACATAAGCATATCAAATGCTTGATGGTTTAGTGGAGGTAAGCTCTTGGTTCCATGGGTGTTGGTGAGTTTGTAGAGCTTGGAGGTGGTGGATTTGAAGTGAAGTTTGTTGGTTGAGGGTTGTGATGTTGTTCAAGTGATGGGGTTTGTTGAGATCTAGTAAGAAGATACTCAATCCAAGTGAAGTGCTCATTCAAAGCAATGGTTTGTTGTTGAAGGAAGATGCAACAAGGGCAATTGTTAACATGCTTCTCAAGTTGGTTTTTGTTATGTGGTGATGATGGTGAGCTTGATTGTGGTGGATCCAAATTGCGTTGAGCAAGATGTAAAGCTAAAAGAGCACTAAGCTCATGTGCCTCTTTTAGCTCCTCAACGAACTTCAAGTGTTCGGAGGAAGGTGATGGTGGTGGAGCATGATAGTTGTCTTGGGTGAAGGTTTGCACATGCAACATTGGAGTAGCATGTGAGGTTGTAGGAAGTGGTGGTGGTACTCTAGGTGGTGGAGATATGTTTGAACTTGGGTAATCATGAAAACATGATATGGGTGGAAGAGTTTCTTCATGAGTGGATGATGTCTTTGTTGAATGAGCAATATGTGAAGTGTTGATTGAGATATTGGGATTGTTGTTTTGGGATTGAGCATGCTCATCAAAAGAGGAAGCATTAATGAGGGTATTAGTGGAAGATAGGTTGTGGGATGACTCATTTGAGTGGGTTTGAGGTTGAGTTGTTGGTTGACTTGAAACAACATCACAAGAGTTATGACAAGAATCAAGTTTCCTCCTCCAAACGGGTTTGACGGAGATCCTTGCGGTTCTTGAAATCTTAGGTTTTTGGTTGTTGGGAGATGACATGTTTGGGTGTGATGGCATTAATGATGGGAAGAGGGTATTTATAGTGTATGAGAAATGTGGTTTAGGAAGGTAAATTTTGAGGGATAGCATGGGACAAAATATGTTTGTGAATTTTGGGAAGTATAGGCTGAAATGGGTCAAAAAGTGATAAAGAAAACAGTATCCCCGACCATCAGATGGCCGGTCCCCTTAAATGGAGGCCGGTCCCCTTAAATTTAAGGGGGCCGCCCTTATGATTTAAGGGGGCCGCCCATCTGGTGATTCCCAGAATGCCAGAAATGGGTTTTTGGCAGAGAATTTTCAAAAAGGTTGTGTTTTTGGATTTGGATTCAAGTAAGTTCAACTCTTGAGGCAATATAGAGCATACTATTCATGAATGTAGAGAATATCATAGAAATGATTAAAGTAAACAATTAATTCCTAATAATCATGTCATCTACTAATATTTCAATTAAGTTTGGTAACTAAGGAAGCAATAAAGCAAACTTAGTTAAGTATGCAACTATATGAAGATAATGGTAAGTAGGATTAGTGCAAAAGAATTTAAGAATGCTTATGATAAACAAGTGGGAAGATATGATTATATGAACTTTAAGACTTGTTACAAACAAGATCTATACGGGCAAACCATGATTCTCATGAAATGATTTGATTAGATTGTGGATGTCATTTTCACATAAGTTTATGACATATGTGAGAAAATAATAATGTTTTAAATAAAATGTTTTTAGTTTTATTCAACAATGTTTGAAAGTAAGTTTTCACTTAATGCCATAAATCTGGGAACGTAAGAATCTAATGAGAAGCAAAGTTCATACAAATAAACTAGCATTAGGTATATATAGGAAGTGCAATTTAATCAAGTTGGAGAATGAGTATGAGACTATTACTAGTGGTGCTCAATTCAGGCTAAACACGACCGTTTTTACGGGTTACACACACCCAACTTCTCACATAGAAGCAATTCAACCGTTAGGTTAAATTGAATTTCTAGTCAATAGATTCTCCAGTAGTCATTCTCCTTTTTAGAAGAAATCGAGTTCCTAAATTTACCTATCGAAGATTACCAAATATGAAGATTACTTGATTCACTAATACTTAGCTTAATGTTTTGAGATACATTCAAGTTAGTATCCCAATAAAACAAAATTTGTTTTGTTTCAAAAAGGAAAAATGTTTCTATCTTGATAGAGATCAAAATAATGTTATGATAGCTTATGATTAAGCATGTTGTTCGAAAAAGCATAAAATAGATATTCGAAAGGTTTTAATTCAAAGAAAGAAGTTTTTAAATATGATGTTTTGATTTTGACAATCAAGAAATTTCAAGTGAAAGATACACTTCAAGAGAATCGATTAAGCCCATTGTCACATATAATAATTTCTAATGGCAACTAAAGATATGGTAGACATTAAACATCTAAATGCAATGAAATAGGAAGGAACAAAGAAAATCATCAATGAATACAATATAGACATATGAATGTATGCATGTATACAAGACACATTGTAATATTGAGTTACTAGCAAGTCTTAATTAAAACACATCTATTAATGCAACCAATAAGATCATATAGCATAAATGGCAAGTATTCTACTTTAAATCATAGAAGATTATCAATATAGATGAAAACTAAGATAAATGATAATAGACATAGCAACAAGAGGGTTAATTAACCTAATGTCATGTATGCATATATTGGTATTCATGATCTAAAAGCATAGCAACTTATAAATTAAATCATATTAATATACTAATTGAAGCATACTCTAATATAATGTAATGTAGGCAAGTTTTTTTTGAAAAGAAAACTTACCTCAGGTCCAGCTTTTAAGATTGGTCATGAGAGCAATAGAAGACTTCAAACAGATTTACCCCAAAGCAAGTTGAAGAAGCGAAGTAAATTCCCAATGCATTAAGGATCAAGGAGTCTTGATCATAGAAACATTACCGGTCGCAACAATCATCACAAGACGTGCAGATTAAGAATGGTAGAACAGGAATCCTTCGTCATGAGGTAGTAACGAACACACCATAAAGTCAATGCACCCAAAAGTGAAACACAAACCGCCGAAAATCAAGGATAACCGCCATAATGTCAAAAGTAACACATGTGTAGAGTGTGAAACATAATAGAGGGAACCAATGGTCATCAAATGAAAGAAAGCGAATAGAGCGATCCAAAAAGTAGTAGTTCCTTTGATCATTAATTACCTACACATGACAGAGAGCTTGGTACCCAGATTCTCATGGGTCCGAGTTGATTAGAAGCGAACATCCAATGCACTTAAATGCATATGAAGAGGATGTCATCGAGAAGTACAAGAATTCATTATTTGTTTGTTTTAACAAACAAACAATAACTTTCTTGACTAGAGAAATAATCAATGGATGTAAATAATAATAGTTCTAAATTTTTCCACTAGGTTTAACAAATTTTATTTGTTTTGACGTATTTGTCAAATACTCATCTGCCGTAAATCCTAATCCGGTTTTATCATAAAATGACTTTTGAATGTTAAGTAGATATTTTAAAGATTTAGAACTATTTTCGAATTTTGCCAATATTTTTGCTTTTTCCTTTTCCATTTTAATTTCATGTTTATAGTCTTGACAATTTTTACATTCAAGATCAATTTCAATATTACTTTCAAGTTTAGACATTATGTCTTCTAAAATTATTTCTTTTTCAAAATTATTTTCAGCGGATGTTGAAGATTCATTTTTAAAAATAATTTTTGAGTCAATGTTGCAAAAATGTTTGAAGTTATTTTCCATTTTTGAAAATTCTAATATAAATTGATCATAGCAAAAATGTTTGGTTTTGGATTGTACCTTCTTTGTAGTTGTACATTCCTCACATGCATCAATACTGGTGTTCTCATTAGATTGAATATTCTCATAAGCCGTGTTGTCATCGTCTTCTTTGCACTTGTTGCACCCTGATTTATTCACGCTCTTTCTTTGGATTTGGTTCATGTATTCTTCGTTGTAGATACCTTCAATGATCACATTTGAACTAGTAGTACATGTGTTTATTTCAATTAAATATTTATTTACTAAATTTTCTAGATTAACTATTTCTTGTGCAATATCAAGTATATCATCTTTGGTTTTACATTCTTCTTGGTGAATCTTTAAAAGACATTTCCAAATATCATTTGCCGTTTTACAATGAAATAATCTTTCATATTTGACTTTTGGTAGAGTTTTGAAAATAAGTAATTTGGCTTTAGTGTTTTTATCAATTTTAGTTTGAAAATTATTATTTTGATTTTCAAAATCTATTTTAGTTGATTTAAGATCACCAATTGAAATGATATGCCAAAGATCAAGATCTATTGATTTCACATAATTTTCAAATTTGTTTTTCCATTCAAGAAAATGATCATTTTCAAATAGTGGTGGTTTTTGCGTAAATTCTCCTTCTAGATATTTTTCGAATTCCATAGATCGTTACAAGTTTTAAAATACAGTATATTTTAAAAATCTTGTTAGACGTGGCTCTGGTACCAATTGTAAAAAACTAGAAGGGGGGGTTGAATAGTTTTACGTCTTTTTCGTTTTGCTTATTTTATAAAAGATAGTTTCTAAGATGAAACTTTCAAATCACTTTAATACATAAATATATATACTAGTTAATTTATGATTTAGTATAAATACTACTTATGTATAATGTGCAATTTCAAAACACTTAACTACAAAAGTATAAATACAAGATTTATTAAAGGTTTTATATATACAATGCTTATGTATAATGTTTGGAAAGAATATACAATTTCATATATTTTATGTAAGCATATATATGTGTAGTAGTGTATAGATATAATTATATGTACTAGGTTGATTTTTGTAAGATTAGTTTTATGAATGGATTTTAGTTTGATCTTTATGTGAAATCAACATATGCACAATACTATCAATTATGACTATGTGTGAAATGCAAGTAAGTAATAAATCAAAGAGTGAGAGATGGAAAGATCAAACCGAGACACAAAGGATTTATAGTGGTTCGGCTACAAGGACACCTTCCTTGCCCTACTCCACTCCCCGAGTCACCTACTCGAGAGTTTACTTCACTAGATCAAATATCTCCTTTATGGCGGAGAAAACCGTACACACCAATATACACACCAATTTACACACCAATCTTCACACCAATCTACACACCAATCTTCACACCAATCTACACACCAATCTACACACCAATCTTCACACCAATCTACTCTTTTCTTCACACCAATCTTCTACACACCAATCTTCTATACACCAATCTTCTATTCTCTTCACACCTTCGAAGTACTAATGTCTTGACACCTTCAAGTCACTAATATCTTCGCAACTTCAATGCACTAGTGTCTTGACACCTTCAAGCCACTAATGTCTTCACACCTTCAATGCACTAATGTCTTGACACCTTCAAGCCACTAATGTCTTCACAACTTCAATCTACAAATGTCTTCTAGTCTTCTCCACTAGAGATCCTTAATTTCTTCACTACAAGCTCCTATTGCTACAATCTCCTATCACCACTACTATCTAACCCTTCTTCTTCACTTCAAGTTACACTTCACACTTACAACAATTCTAGATTCTTCAACTAAATCTAGTTAACTAATACATACACCTTATTCACCAAAGTATGAAAGATATACAAGAAAATGTAAACAAACAACTTAGATAGCAAGATGATACTAAGTTGTAATACTTCTAATAGAAGTATTCTTCTCTTTGCACTTGAAAGAATGAGGCTTTGAATCACTTGGAAACAAAGGCTTATGAAATGATCAAAGGGTTTTTAGGATTGAAATGGAGATCTAGAACAGAAAGTTTTTGTGCAAAAAGGTGGGGAAAAAATCCAGGTTTAAGGTGGTATTTATAGGCAAAAGTTTCTGACAGAGGAGCGTGGCCGGTCCCCTTAAAGCATGGCCGGCCCCCTTAAAATTAAGGGGGCCGCCCCTTATAATTAAGGGGGCCGCCCAACTGTAACGGCCAGAAACTTTCTCTTTTAGTGGGGAAAGTTTATTTGGTGAAAAACTAACTGATTTTGGTTAAATATTTGAAATCATATATTTAGTATGATTAAAACATTTTTCCTTATTACCAAAAGTGTTTTTCAAAAATATATAATAAGATTATATAATTAAATAAACTTTGTATTAGTTAATTAAATACCCCTTTGATCATACATTGCACTAAGCACTTTGTTTATTCATACCTTAAGTGATTTGTTGGTGAAAGTGATTATTTATTACTAAATACGTGTTTACGTCATGATCTTTGGTTTGATTAGTTTAAGTTTTGTGATTATCAAAACATAGAGATATCGGAAGATATGAATAATGTTTTTAGTCAATTATTTATATCAACAGTTTTTCTAAGTCTCAACCTCGTAAGAATAGTTCCTTGAAAGGCTAGTTTAGAGTATAAAAATGTAACCACGGAACCTGACCAAACAAAAGTCTTTAACTACTAGAGTATAATTACCAATATGAGCAGAGAAAAAGTTTACTACCAAGCTAGCCCATTAGCGTAAGATTGTAACTTCAATTACCAAGACATAGACAAGTATAATAACCAAATAGACCATTTTATGAAGAAAAAAAACCAAAATAAGGTAAATAAATGTTCAGAGTGAGTAAAATTATCATGAAAATCCCAGATAGAACTCACCTGTGTGTCGTTCATATCTATCATGTTCCCACCAACAAGGATGGTATCAACAACTTGTTCATTATCAAACATAAGGTTGGCGTATGTACCCTCCGGATGAACGCCGTACACAATACATACCCTCCGGATCTATATCAAGCAAAGCGTGCCCAAATGTATTCAAGCAAGACGGACCAATATCCGAAGGGTTGGGAACGTCCGCATGATCTCAGCCCTCTGGAGGTCATAATTGTTCAGTTAAACCAATAAGTACATGAATCAAAGTACAAGTAAGTACACCAAGTATATGATAATGGAGCATAAACTAGCAAACATTAAGGAACTAAGTACAAACCAGCCTGGCACTCCATATTGAGAGTCTATAAATAGAGAGGAAATCTTCACTTAAAGGTTAACTAATTCTCTCACTCTCTAACTTCATTTATACTTTCTTTCTCTAAGAACATATACTTACTCTCACGCCAGAGGTTGGTCCTGGGATACAGTCCCGGGGCGAGACTAACGGACGTACCTGTTTTGCATATATCCGAAGTAACCCACTACCAGCAAGGATCACCCCGGATCCGAAGGACCATTCAGAGTCCGAAGGATTCACCTCTCTTGTCTGAAGTAGAAGCAAAGTTTTACTTCAACAAATTGGTGCCATCCGTGGGACCCGTCATTCACTCTACCCGAACTAAGAGATGACAGGTCCTACTCCTACAACACCTGAAGGAAGTGGAAAAAATTCAGATGCCAACACCAATCATAACAGCATAGAGCAAATACAGCATCACATCACCACCCTGAAAGCCCTCATCCAACAATACAATGCCGCGGGGAAAACACGAATCAAACCTATTCGGCTCGACTTCGAAGAGGAAGGACCTCAAGAGGCCGAGGCTCAGAAAGTCGAAGAAGAAACAACGGATGATCTTTCCAAGCCGTTCAAAGCAGCATCTAAAAGTCCGTTCACCCGAAGGATAATTGATTTTTCCGGACCTAAAAACGCAAAATATCTGATGCCTTCCCACATAAAGTTATACGACGGATCCACAGATCCGGATGACCATGTCACAAGATTTGAAGGAGCTGCCAACCAGGGCGCTTGGCCTATGCCCATATGGTTTATGATGTTTCAACAAACTTTGGATGATGCAGCCAGAGGATGGTTCGATAGCCTTCCACGGGGAAGTATCGACAATTGGGACACTCTGATGATACGGGTGGACGACTTCATCCGTTCCGAGAGGGCTTATCGGTTGACCGAAGTGCCAAGGGGAGAACGGACGGATAATTACCGAAGAGATTATCATCCCAACTCGTATACCCGGAGTGATCAAAATACACCACGATCCTCCTTCAGGGGGAATCGCATAAGAGTCATCCATCGAGAGGAGTTCCGGCCCTGACGGAATGACCATTATGCACCATACGACCAAGCTAGAAACGAAAACCCCAACAGGAATGACTACAGAATGGACTACCGCTGCAACGATGGAAATCGGAAGGATGTCAGGCCAATAGACTTAAATGTGCTCACCAAAGCTCCCAAAGAAATTCTCGCAACTGAACACCATCTTAGACTTCCGGCACCACCCCCATTGAAAGGACGACCTGCCAGAGAAAACATGGATAAGTACTGCGACTACCATGGAGAAAAAGGTCACCTCACCAACGACTGTCACAATCTGAAGGAACAACTTAAAAAATCTATGGAAACAGGCAAGCTAGACCACCTAATCAGAGATGTCCGGCAAAGAGAGAGGGTACCTCCAAGGAATAATAACCACACCAACCAAGGTCGAATCATCAATATGATCCGATATCCAGAGAGAAAACATAAACGTAAAATCATGGACCAAGAAGAAGAATGGATGAATACTCCTATAAGTTTCCCTCCGATACTTCCCGGAGATGCTTCCGAAGAACCACTAATAATTGAAGCAGAGATCGAAGGATATACTGTGCGCAGGGTATACGTTTACCAAGGCGCTTCGATAGAAGTGATGTATGAACACTGCTTTTTAAACCTTGATCCCTCCATCCAATCCCGATTGACAAAAACAAACACGCCGCTAGTTGGATTCGCCGGAGAAGCCATAAATCCGCTGGGTAAAATTGAACTAGAAGTGTGCTTCGGAAATGAAGGACTATATCGCCGGACGACCATGAAATTTGCAATAGTAAGATCCCCCTCCCCCTACAACGTAATACTGGGACGTTCCCGGAATCAAGAAGTTAAGAGCTATTCCTTCAACAATACATGCCATGATGAAATTCCCAACACCAAGAGGTATCGCCACTTTGGTCACCCGATCAGTCATCATATTGGAATGTAGAAAGCTGGAAGAGAAATTCTTGTTGGAAAAAGAAACTAAGGCTGAAAGTCCCCCGATGCCCACGATAGAAGAAAGGACAACGGAAACCGAAGAAATACTCGTTCATCCGGCATACCCAGAACAATTGGTGACAATAGGAAAAAATTTCTCAGAAGAAGGAAGAAGGCAGCTAATAACGTTACTCAGAAACAGCCGGGACGTTTTCGCATGGGAACCATCGGACATGACTGGCGTCCCCCGATGGGCAGCCGAGCACAAGCTTAATGTAAATGTCCAAGACAAACCTATTGCACAAAAGAAGAGATTCTTTTCAGAAGAGAAGAATCAAGCAATAAACAAGGACGTAGAAGAATGGTTAAAGGCCGGGATAATCAGACCCATCTGATATCCAACCTGGATATCTAACCCCGTATTAGTAAAAAAGCCGGATGATAGTTGGAGGATGTGCATTGATTTCAAGAACCTCAACTCATCGTGTCGCAAAGACTACTATCCGTTGCCTGAAATAGATTGGAAGATCGAGTCAGTAATGGGTTCTGATACAAGTGTTTCCTAGATGCCTATAAAGGATATCACCAAGTACAAATGGCAAAGGAAGACGAGGAGAAAACGGCCTTCTATACCGATCATGGAACATACTGTTACGTCAAAATGCCGTTCGGATTGAAAAATGTCGGAGCGACCTATCAGAAACTAGTAGACTCTGCCTTTCGGACGCAAATTGGCCAAAACTTGGAAGTATATGTGGATGACATGGTCATCAAAAGCCAAACAGAGAAAGAACTTTTAGCCGATATAGCAGAAACATTTGACAATCTCCGAGGGATCAATATGAAATTAAATCCTAGGAAGTGTTCCTTCGGAGTGGAAGAAGGTAAGCTCCTCGGATATATGGTGACTTCCAAAGGGATCAGAGCAAACCCCAAGAAAACCAGAGCAATTGCTGATATGCAATCGCCAAAGTCATTGAAGGAAATGCAAAGTTTAAGTGGTAAGCTTGCGGCACTAAACCGTTTCTTATCAAAATCTGCCGAAAGATCCCTGCCTTTCTTTGAAACATTAAAGAACATCACCAAAGACAATAAGGAGAAATACCAATGGACGGAGGCAGCTGAAAAAGCTTTTCAAGAAATGAAGAAGATGATTCTGGAGCTACCATGCCTAACGACGCCGAAACCGAAATAAGATATGTACCTATATCTATCAGACGCAATGGAGGCAATAAGTGGGGTAATGTTGGTCGAAAGGGAAGGACGGCAGATCCCAGTTCATTACGTAAGCCGAACGTTGCATGAGGCTGAAAAAAGGTATGCTCCGGTCGAAAAATTGGCTTTAGCCCTACTACATCTGTCTAGAAGACTAAGGTGATATTTCGAAGCTCACCCCATCAAAGTCATAACGGACCATCCTATCAAGCAAGTACTAAACCGAGCTGAATCTTCCGGACAGTTAGCCAAATACACGGTAGAACTAGTCGCTTACAACATTACCTATGTACATAGAAATGCCATCAAGGGACAAGTGCTGGCTGATTTCATCAATGAAGTACCCATCGGCACCATTTATCCGGATCCAAAAAGGAGGGGCAAGGAGATATGCAACATCTCCCAAACTGGAGAATGGATTTTGTACACCGATGGAGCTTCTAGCAAAAAAGGTTCCGGAGCAGGGCTAGTATTGATCAGTCCGGAAAAAGAAGAATACACTTATGCTCTCAGACTGAACTTTGAAGCTACTAATAACGGAGCAGAGTACGAAGCACTCCTGGCCGGACTGAGAATCGCAAAGGAAATGCATATAGAAGCACTGGACGTGCGAGTAGACTCAAACCTGGTGGCAAGCCAAATCAACGGGGAGTTTATTGCGTACACGGAAAGCATGACCAAATATCTTGCCAAATCCAAGGAATATATCACTTACTTCAAACACTTCAAAATAAAGAACATCCCGAGAGCACAAAACCAAAAAGCAGACGTACTAAGCAAGCTAGCATCCGTAGCATTCAACCACTTAACAAAGGAAATCCTAGTGGAAGTATTGGAGAAACCATCCACTGAGGAAGAGATGATCAACTCAATAGTAGAAGAAGAAGAGGAAAACTGGATGACACACATACTCCGGTGCTTAAAAGAAGGGATATGTCCGGAGGATCAAAACGAAGCCCGAACCCTTCGTATGAAAATAAGCCATTACACACTAATTGATGACGTACTATTCAAAAAATCCTATCTAGGACCAATGTTGCGGTGTATGGGACCTCTCCAAGCCAATTATGTCATCTGAGAGGTACATGAAGGAGCATGTGGTATGCATTCTGGACCACGATCCGTAGTAATTAAACTTATGAGGCAAGGCTATTACTGGCCAACTATGCACTGCGACGCTAGGGAAGTTATCCAAAAATGTGACTCATGTCAAATACATGCTCCAGTTCCTAAATTACCAAAAACAATGTTAACTTCCGTCATGGCCCCATGGCCGTTCTTCCAGTGGGTAATAGACGTGCTAGGACCTTTACCCGAAGCTCCAGGGAAGGTCAAATATGTAATTGTGGCCATTGACTACTTTACCAAGTGGATGGAAGCAAAGCCCTTAGCCAAGACAACCAGAAAGGAAGTGAAAAAATTTGTGTGGGACAACATCGTCTGCAGGTTCGGATTACCTAAGATAATCGTCACGGACAATGGAAGCAATTTTGTGGGGGATCCGTTCAAAAGTTGGTGCGAAAGATTGAATATCACACAAATCAACACGGCCGTAGCTCATCCTCAAGCCAACGGATTAGTGGAAAGAGCAAATAAAAGCCTAATGAAAGGATTCAAGTCACGACTCGGAAGGGAAAGATCCAGATGGGTAGATGAATTACCAAACATACTATGGGCATTCCGTACCACCCTAAAAACTAGCAATGGAGAAACTCCCTTTAGTCTGACCTACGGAAGCGAGGCGATCATCCCAGCGGAAATTGGTATGCCCACCTTTCGGACCATGATGGCAAGTGCAGAAGATAACGACGATGAAATCGGTTTAAACCTAAACTTGTTGGAAGAACGACGAGAAATGGCAGCAATAAGAGAAGCTAAATACAAAAACAAGGTAGAACAATATTACAACCGAAGGGTTAGACCTGAAGCATTCAAGGTGGGAGACTTCGTATATCGGAAGAATGAAGCCAGCAGGGTAGAAGATCAAGGAAAATTAGGGCCAAACTGGGAAGGTCCCTACCGGATAACGGAAGCCTACCAACATGGTACATGTGGAAAACTAAAAGGGGGGGTTGAATAGTTTACCAATTAAAATCTTTTTAACTTGTTAAGTTAGCTTTGAAACTTTCCGTTTGATCAAAGATATGTACACAAACACAATATATAACATGCAAGTAAATGAAAGAAACGATCAAACCACAACACGAGTATTTATCGTGGTTCGGCTACAAGGACTCTTTTTCCTTGCCCTACGTCCACACCCCGAGTATCCAACTCGAGAGTTTCTTTCACTAGTCAACAAGCTCCTTTCACCGGCGGAGAAAACCTTACACGTCGCTTATACTTTTACCGACACAAAGCTAGATGTCGAGTTCTTTACCAAGGGTACAACCACTCCCGTTAGTTCTTTACAAGGGTACAACTACTCCCTATACACTTTGTATTTTGAGGACTAAAATACTAACCGATCACTACTGAAAATACACAAACAAATGAAGTGTAAACTACACAAGTCTACACAATGCTAAGCTAACAAGTCTTGCAACGTTGTGTTGAATACTTGTTACTTTTAGTAAGCTTGTGAATCTCTTTGCTACAAAAAGAAACTTCACATATGAAATGTTAAGATGTTAGATGAAAGAATGAATGTGTGTGTAGAAATATAATGTCAAGTGATGAGCCAAAATTCAACTTGTGGCTCAATATTTATAGCCAAGACCTTCTGCAGGTCTGGCGGATCAGGCGGACCCCTGAGAAGGGTTCCGCCCGTGTACCTCCAGGGTACCGCCGGGCTTGCAGTTGGTTTTGCAATAAATCTTGCAAACCAAACAAAGTCACATCTCATTACTCTTGCAAACCAAACAATGTCACATCACATAATATCAAGTCAAACACTAAACTTGCAAGCAACATCTAAGTAAGTCAAACACATTTCTTTCCATAAATGTATAATGACAAAACTTGCCATAAATGTGATGTGACAATTCTATTTTTAGAAAATAAGAAGTGTTGTGTTTTATGAAATGTAAAATGTAGCAAAAGTCTAGTTTATGCAAGTCTTTAAAACTAAGATTATGTTTTACTTAGAAACAAAAGTTTACATATGTCATTAACAAAACTTAGCGAAGATCGTAAAATATAAATAACGTTTTTAGGCGATATTTGTATTAACAATCTCCCCCTTTTTGTTGATGACAAAACATACACTTTGTTTTTAAGTAACTCACAAAATCTTGGTTTTTAAGACTTAAAAAAAATTATATTAAACTTGTTTTACTTAATTTATGAAAATCATATTAAGTTTTGAAAGTTCAATATATTTCTCCCCCTTTTTGTCGAAACAAAAAGTAGAGTAGCGAAGCGGAAAAATGCACTTGCTCCCCCTTGCTTGTTACTCCCCCTAAAAGGAGTACCAAGAAGGGAAACATGGATTTTGGATCCTACAAAAAAATGGTTAGTTGGTGATATATATAAGCTTGTAGTTACCACACACATTGCAACCACAATGACAACATAAACATGATCAACCAACAATGCAAGAAAGTAAGTAGAAAGAAATAGCATTTCAAGTAAAATTTGGACTTATAAAAGTCAAAAGACAAGAAATGGGTAAAATTCTTCTACTTCTAAAAACTTAAAAAATAACCAAGAAAGAAAAATAAAAGCCTAGTTTCCTAAATTGAGGCAAACGGCCTCCAAATGGTTCTCTAGGGTTTGTTTGGGTGGGAAAGGGCATCCAAACGTTCGATGACGTGTTGGAATGCAAACCGGGTTTCATCTTGGAGTTGGTGAAGCAACGTTTTGATGCTTGCACCCATTTGCTCACAATTTGAGCAAACATGGGGATGAGTGGGTGGAAATGGGTTGGCACTGGTTTCTTGGTTTGAGGGTTGATTGGTTTGTGGTTCTTGGGTGGATGATGGGTTTGTTATTGAATCAAGCAATGTGGTTTGAAATTCCATTGCTTGATGGAGATGGTTTTCAACCATGTTTTGGATATCCTCATATGAAGGAAATAAAGACTCAAAGGTTTGAGGTTGAGGGTGGTGGATTTGGGTGATCATGGTTTTCAAAGTTTGGTTCTCCATATAGAGGACCATGGATGTCATGGTAGATGGGGTGAAACAATAATGGTTTAGGTTGATGGTATACTTGTTGTGGTGGTCGAGTGTGGTTAAAAAGGTCATCTTGGTCAAGAATTGACCTTGGTGATTCATTTGCAAAAGGTGGTGGTTGTGTAGGTCTTGGTGGAAGATCATTAAGATCTTGGACAAATGGGTGTGGTGATGTGGGAGGAGACCCAAATAGTTCCATTGGCTCAATTTTGGGTAATGGTGATGGTGATGAAGTTTTGGATGGTTGAGTTGGAGCACTTGGTGGAGTTGGGTCAATAGGTGATTTAGTTGGTGGTGGAGTGAGCTCATTTGGTTCATTGGGTGATGGTGATGGACATGCAAGGTTCAAAAAGTGTTCATTTTTGATAGGTGATGTGAATTCATCCGAGGATGAGGAGCTTAGGTTGTTGGGTTGATTAGACCATAGTGGTTTAACACTAATCTGGGCGGTTTTCCGGATGGGTCTTGATGGTTGAGTGGTGATTGTTGACTTAGTCATGGTGAAAAATGGTTTTGAAGTTTCAAAAATTGTGAAGTAGAAGGTGTGATTTGATGGTGTTTAGGATGGCTTAATTTATAGTGTTGAAGGATTACGGAAAGGAGTGTTTGGATTTGATGATAGTCCATACAAAAATGGAGGTTTCTAATGATCTGGAAAACTAATTGTGGGTTGTCAAATCATGGAAGTCAATCCAATGAAAATGGTGAAGTGAGAAGACAAGTTTTGCACTAAATGCTTAGTGGTTTTGGTGGATTTGTGGTAGTATAAATCTCAAGGATTTCAAGGATCCCTTAAAAGGGTTCCTTCCTTTATGTTTGAGGGGTCCTTGAGGTTGTTATGGCAAAATTTGAATTTTGGCGGGAATTGGTTTTGGTTAAGTTTATGGAAGAAGGAGTATCCTGTTATGCTAAACACATTGCAAGTAATGGGTTTCTACCTAAAAGGATTGGATTTTGGTGTTTAGATGTTGAACTGGTGAAAATGAAAACAAAAATTTTGAAGGTTGCTGGCGGCACCCTCAGAATACACAGGCGGAACCCATTTGAGGGTGCCGCCTGGTCCGTTGGGCCAATTCTGGAATTCCCAGAATTACACTGGCGGAACCCAATATTGGGTACCGCCAGATCCGCTAGACCCAAAAAAATTAGCAGTCCGCGTTTTTGACCCGCGAGACGATTTTCAAAATTTTTGAAAACTCCTAAAATCTAAAAGATAAGGCATTTCTGGTTGGGCAATGCAAAAAATAGACACGTAAACATGCATTTCATAGGACTTTGACCGTGAGGTCGAGAATTTCACTATACTTAGTGAAAATATCATAAACTTGAAAATTTGACAACTTGCCAAGAGTTGTCTACCTGCATCAAAGTTAGATACTACATGTTTCAAATTGTATCAAACATTGTACTAACACACAAATTCATCACAAATATTGTTTAAACGACCAAATTTGTTCAAATATCACCTAGTGCCAAACACTCCTACACACCCGCACTCATTGACGGTCGATCTTGTTCTTGAGCTTTCCAAGGAACCTTCCAAGATTCTTAAACATCCCCTTTGTTTGCTTGAACTCCTCCGACTCATTAGGAATATCCGGAAGTTGGGAAAGGTATTCGAGAGGAGGGAGCCTAGAGTTTGGCAAATTGTCATCTTCAGTCATTGAGGAAGACGAAGATGAGGTAGGAGGATGTGGACGTTTTCCTTGGGCTTTGTACACTCTCTTATCACTTAGTGGGACAAAGGTGTGTGGGATGAGAGAGTAGTTAAGGCGAAGACCGTTTGGAGTTGGTGGAATGGGTGAGATGAACCTAAAGAGATGGGTCAAGAGCATTCCATACGGCATAGCCGTTGTGCCATGCACGGGAATGTCGGCCATTCTCTTGGCCATGTAGTAGGCAAGGTTGAAGGGTTGCCTAACGGACAAGGAGTAGAGCATGTAGCAAAGGCAAAGGTTGATATGGTCACGGTTCCCTATTGTGCTAATGACATTGGCTCTAAGGACTTCCTCCCATGTCTTGAATTGGGGTTTGAGTTCGTTCATTTCCATTCCATATGGGTCCTTATCGACCTCATTCCCCAAACGGGTTCTCCTAGTAGTGGTGGTCCTAACAAAGAGGTGGTCACGGAGAACGTCTTTTGAGACAAGGGGTGTGTCATAAGGGTGGATACGGTCTTGGAGGTTTTCAAGAGTTGAGAGGTAGTGCAAGTAGGAATAGAGGCAAGTATCACGGTTTGGAACACCTAGGATTTGAGCAAACTCCTCAAGAGTGAAGGAGTATTGATGACCGCTAACCCTAAAGTTGATAGACATATGACCATAATCATCCGTGGAGTGGACGGAGGATGCATAGAACTCTAGAATGAACCTAGGACAAATAGGCTCGTCGATATTCAAAAGACACTCAAAGTTGATTGTGGCAAAATCGGCGTAAAGGTTTGTGCCTTCTAGGAAAGACGGGTCAATGGTTCTACCCTCATGGACATAGTGTTTTTCTAGGGCTTTGAAAACGTTTACTTGATTTGGGGTAAGGCCTTTGGTTTTGTTGTGTTTTGGTAGGTACTTAATGGTGTCCTTATGGTCGGAGTGGGTTAGAGGAGGCATGATGATTCCTAGAACAACAAAATTTCACATTTTAGTTTACGTAAATCACTATTATAATGTGGAAGTTCTAGTGTGTGCCTATATGAAAACAATGTGGAGGTGCGGTTATCTTGACTCATTTTGATGCTTCAAAATCGTTTTATGCAAGTTTTGTTATAAAACAAAAGATAACCCAAACGCTCCTAGTTCAATGTAGCTTCGTTTGAATGTACCCGAAAATACATATTGGTTATGTATTCCCTTTAGCATTCAAGAGACATTATGCAAGTGATGTTTTAAACATAATGTTTTGATTTTGTATTCTCAATGTGAGACGAAAAAATATTTGTCCTACTTGTGAGAAATTTTTGGAAGGATTTGACATGGGGTGTTTTAGCAAACATGTTTATACTAATTAAAGATGCAATTCCTAACTATGGGAAACATGATTAGTTTTATTAAACACCTAATCTAATGCATGAGTTTTTCAAGTTAATGCATAACCCCAAGTTTTTGTTTTTGTGCAAGAAATAGAATCCCTAGACTCAGATCAGGATTGTAATCATGTTTAGAATACTTACAATGATGATTTAGTTGCAATGTAAATGAATGGAAGACCAAGAATTCGTAGGTATGGATGGATGGTAAAGTGAATAGTAGCAGTTTGGAAGTGGTGGTATGAGATAATGGGTGTTTGGTTTAATATAAACAAGGATTTTGGTTCTGCAGGTCGGCGGATACGGCGGACCCCGGAAATGGGTTCCGCCCGTTATGCGTGAGGGTTCCGCCGACCCTGCTGAGAGAAATAGTTATGGATTTGTTTTGATTTTTGCGATTTTTGTCTAATGTCCAGAACTATAATGTCGGTTCCATGAGTCCTAAGCCTAGCCTAAGAAGGTTAAAAGGTTCACGTTTAAGGGGTTTTGTGAGAATGTCGGCTATGTTGTCTTCGGAAGAAACTTTCTCAATTGAGATATTTCCTTTTTGAACGTTGTCACGAAGGAAATGATGACGGATTTCAATATGTTTGGTACGAGCATGTTGAACCGGGTTTTTGCTAAGATCAATGGCACCTTTAAAATTGTGATGTCGTTGAGTTGAATTCCGTAGTCGACAAGAGCTTGCTTCCTCCAAAGAGCTTGTTAACATGCCTTTCCGGCCGAAACATACTCAGCTTCCGTTGTTGAGATAGCAAGAGCCGTTTGCTTCTTAGAGAACCATGAGGTGAGACAATGTCCAACAAAAGTACAAATATCACTTGTACTTTTTCTATCGACATAGTCACCGGCATGATCCGAGTCGGCATACACTATGGTGTCTATTCCCGTTCCTTTGGGATACCATAAACCTAAATGTGTGATGCCCTTAATATACCTAAAAATCCTTTTAACGGCTTCGAGATGGGTAGTTTTAGGATCTTCTTGAAAACGAGCACATAGACAAACACTAAACATAATGTCAGGTCTACTAGCCGTTAGATAAAGTAGACTACCAATCATACCTCTATATTTAGTGCTATCTACGGATTCACTTTCCTCATCCTTGGTGAGTTTAGTTTCCGTGGACATGGGAGTTTTTATAGGTTTCGAATCTTCTAGTCTAAATTTCTTAAGCATGTCCTTAATATATTTAGATTGGTTAAAGAAGATACCATCTTCTAGTTGTTTGATTTGGAGTCCTAAGAAAAAGTTGAGTTCTCCCATCATACTCATTTCAAACTCGTCATGCATGATTTTCGAGAAATCCTCACATAATTCTTGACAAGTTGATCCGAATATGATGTCATCAACATAGATTTGGACTATGATAATATGTGAATCTTTCTTCTTAGTGAAGAGAGTATTATCCACTAAGCCCATGGTATACTTATGGTCAACTAGGAATGTTAAGTCGATCATACCATGCTTTTGGAGCTTGCTTAAGTCCGTAAAGAGCCTTTTTAAGTTTGTAAACATGATTTGGTTTTTCAAAATCGATGAAGCCCGGTGGTTGAGCAACATACACTTCTTCATTAATGACTCCGTTTAGAAATGCACTTTTGACATCCATTTGAAAGAGTTTAAAATTGTGTGCACATGCATATGCAAGTAAGATTCTAAATGACTCGAGCCTAGCAACCGGAGCAAAAGTTTCATCGTAGTCAATGCCTTCTTGTTGGTTATATCCTTGTGCAACTAGCCTAGCTTTGTTTCTAGACACAATTCCATTTTCATCCATTTTATTACGAAATACCCATTTTGTTCCAATTATAGTTTGATTCTTTGGTTGAGGAACTAATGTCCATACATCATTCCTAACAAATTGGTTTAACTCTTCATGCATTGCAATTACCCAAGACTCATCTTTAATTGCTTCATTAATATTTTTAGGTTCAATGGTTGACACGAAACAAAAGTAGTTGCTTTCATTTTGAACTTTTGACCTTAGTGTTCTTTCGTTAATGTTGCCAATGACACCCTCTAATGGATGACTTTTAGATTCTTTGACATTGACAAGTTCTTTGTTAAATAGTTCATCTTCTTTGTCATCACTTAAAATTTCTTGATTTTCTATTGCTTGGCTTTCAACTAAGTCATCATCTACCAAAGGTGATGTCTTAGAGGGAGGTGGACTCTCGTCAAATGTTACGTTCAATGATTCCTCGACTCTTAAGGTTTCTTTGTTCAAAACAATGTATGCTTTACTATTTTGTGAATATCCAAGAAATACACCTTCATAAGACTTTGGGTCAAATTTGGTGAGATAATCCTTGGTGTTAAGAATGAAACATTTACTCCCAAACACTCTAAAGTATCCTAATGTAGGCTTTTTACCTTTATATAGTTCATAAGGGGTTTTATTCAAAAATGGTCTAATCAGGACTCGATTTAAAATGTACGTTGAAGTGTCGACGGCATTACACCAAAACTTTTGTGGAATGTTTTGTTCATTAAGCATTGTTCTACTCATCTCTTGCAATGTCCGGTTTTTACGTTCTACTACACCATTAGATTAAGGAGTACGTGGAGCCGAAAAGTTATGAGTTATTCCATTATTATCACAAAAGTTACCAAATTGAAATTCATTATCAAATTCACGACCGTGATCCGTTCTAATAGACACAATATTAGAGCATACTTGATTTTGAATTTTCTTACTTAGAATTTCAAATTTATCAAAAGCTTCATTTTTACTTTTCAAAAATTTTGTCCAAGTATATCTTGAGTAATCATCAACTATGACCAAAGGGTAGAAGTTACCTCCATAACTTTGTATAGCGGATGGACCAAATAAATCCATATGCAAAAGTTTTAGACATCTAGATGTAGAAACCAAGTTTTTAGCCTTATGGCTATTATGGACTTGTTTACCGACTTTGCAAGCATCACAAAAGTGTTGGTCATATTTCAACTTGGGTAGGTTTCGAACTAAGTCTTTGGAGGAGAGGTTTTGTATTAGTCTTGATGAGGCGAAAAATGAACCACTTTTAGGGGGTCATTTAAGCCCGGAATTGACTTTATTTGATCAAATATTGCCCTAAATCGTTCCTTTTGTGATTTTAGGTACTCAGGGAGTGAAATCTGGAAAAGGAAGCAATTCGGGCGTTTTGGAGCATAAAAGTGAAGAAAACGCCAAAGTCTTAATTTTCCTTGCTGGGAACAGTAGGTGACGGCGTCAAGAAGGAATTTCTGACGGCGTCAAAAGTAATTTCCATGACGGCCCAGTACAGAATTGACAGCGTCACGAAGTAGGGCGTCAAGAGTAAAATTCATGACGGCCTGGAAATGCATAATATATGACTGCGTCAAAAGTAGATCAAGGCAGTCCGAGAAGTATTTTGGCGACGAGATGACGGCGTCACAAGATTTGTCTTGACGCCGTCAGACCCTATTTCTTATATATAGTTTTCTAATTTTCACATTGAAAAGGGGAGAAGTTTTGGAGAAACCCTAAGTACGAACTTGGTGCGAATTTTACAGGTTTTTCAAGGGTTCTAAGCCCTTGATACCTTTCATGTGTAATTGAGATAAGTATTCTTTTAATTCAATCAATATGTCTATGTGTTGGTTGTCTATATCTTGTTCTTGTCTTAATTCCATCATGCTAGGCTAGATCTATCTTGTGTTTGCTTGGATCTAATGAAACCTAGATATTAATTATGTGTTGATTACTTGTTTGTAGTTGTATTGGATGAATGAATTCGATGTTAGGCTTAAGAAAACTGGCAGATCTCCAAATGGTAACATGCTTGAACGTCTTAGGAAACATGAACTGATGTGCACTAGGTTTTATTGGTTGTATTTAATGCATGAGCCACTGTTTACAATCCCTATGGTTGTGCTGGGGATGGCATAGGAGGAGATAAGAGCTCATAGGATTGGGGAGTTAAGTGCGCCACCCCATGAATGGTATTAAGGAATACAATCCGTCATCCACGCAACTATAACAAGTAATTAACATGTAAAAGATATCTAGGGAGTAGTGAAATCTAAGTAAACACACTTTCTCCACTTATTGCTCACAACTTTAGTATAATTTAGTTTATTTTCATTTCTAGTATTTTATTTTGATTGCATCTTTAGTATTGGGTTAGTTGACTAGCAACTAATTCCGCCCAAATCCTTCAAACCCGAGATTTTTACTTGCTTTCTAAAAAATATAAAAATACAAAAATAATCATCCCTCATCTTTAGAACTAGTATTTAGGTTTTCTAATCATAGCGACACTATTCCTAGCTGAACGATCAATCCCCCGGTACTTGTCACTATACTATACTACAACGATCAGGTACACTGCCTGGTGGGGGTTGTAAGCTTCTCAAGATCCCTTGAGAGGTAAAGCCTGGGGCGATTCCCGCGTATCAAGTTTTTGGCGCCGTTGCCGGGGAATAGTTATTATCTAGGTTAGAATCTCTTTTTATTAGGTCTACTTGCTAGATTCCTTTCTAGTAAGATTTTTATTTTTATTTTTAGGTTTCTTTAGTCTATCTTTTTCTTTGTGCCTTTGTTAGTAAATTAAATTCATTGACTATTCCGTTGACCATTATGGAAAACGCGAATCCACCCCTTTCCCCTAGAGAAGTGGTTGTGTTACGAGAACAAATTGAGAGTGAGATTAGGGAACTAAGGGAGCTTAATAGGTTGATTAAGATTGAGCTCGACCAGGCATTTAGTGACCTAGCGACCGCCTTGTATTCAAATGAGGACCTAGGGGCTAATGATTTTGTGAATGTTGTTGAGGAACTAGAAGAAGGGGAAATAGATCCGAAGCTTAATGATTACTTTAATCTATACCCCACTAAGGAGGAGATTGCATATTATAATAATCTTATTAATAACCCGCAATCTCCTTTCACTATAATCGAACCTAAGATAAAGAGAGGTGATTCTAAAAATGCTAAAATACCATGTATGATTGGGTACAGACACGTTGAAAATGCTTACATTGACTTTAAATCCCCAATCAACATCATGTCCTCAAATGTTTATAATAATATTGTGAAAACAAGACTTGAACCTAGAAGAGATCCCAAATACCCCGGTGGAGTCTGTAACTTTGTCGGAAGAGTTAAAGGTTTACATGTCTTTGTTGGTAATTTCACTTTTATCACCGACTTTATGATTGTGGAGGATCTTGCTAATGTTATTGATTGTCGATTATCCAATGTTGTGTTTGGCAAACCGTTTGTTGAGGAGTCTAAGTTGGAATACGATGAGATATAAGGGACAATCCGATTTGCAAGTAACACCGATAGTATCACTTATAGGATGCCTAATAGGATGAAAGAATTTCGCTTTATATCCTGGTTTGATAAGGACAACGTTGGTGCTTTTGAGGACATCAATGAAGAGGATAAGAAAAAGGGCATGGATTATGTATGGGAAAAGAGGAGTCTGTTTTACAAGGATTGCTTAGCCTTAGGACCAAGGTATAAAGTTGATAAGGGATTGGCCCAAAGGATTATGGGGGCGATTGAGAAAAAGGTGATTGGTTTCTACAAAGAATATTTACAATCGGAGAGTGGAACCAACGATGAGGTCACGTAGTAACCCATGACCTTGAGTCTAGCTACAAGACTCGTAAATAAAGAAAAGCGCTTCTTGGGAGGCAACCCATGTTTTGTGTGATTTTATTTTGTTTGTTGTTATTTGCTTCCGTATGCATGCTTTATTTTTATTGTTGGTAGATCATATTTCTCAATTAAATAGTGGAAATACTTTACTTTGTTGTTTTGGCCTAGTCTTAACTCCACCTAAAAGTATTTTTGCAAAAGATAAGTGTAAGGGGAAACCCCAAACATGTTTTTAAGAAACAAACCGATCATGATTCTCCACAATATTAAATGAACATGTATATTCATTTTTGTTAGAGTCAAATGCTTGTATCGAGTCATAATGAAGTTTTGCAGGATTTTCCAGGAAGTAGGACCAAGTTTTTCCAGAAATTTTCCGGAAACTTAACATAAGAATTTCTGCAGGTCACTTCTGACGGCGTCACGAGTTAACTCTTGACGGCGTCACGTGTAAAAATCTGGAAATTATACCAGTTTTGTTTTTCTAACGGAGTCTTATGGTTTTTGTGAATTATTAAGTTTATAATCTCCAGGAAATCTGCAAACTTCATTCCACAAGCATTATATCTTATTTTGTTTTCTAGGATTTAGTAACTTATATAGGATGCCGCTGATTTTATGTGAGGTTGTCTTGTCTTTTTTCTCAGGATTTACAGGTTATGTATGACAAGAAGATGATTTATATTCTGGAAGGGAAGCTTTGATTTTTCATTTTCTTGGAGGAAGATTTAACCTGGCCACCTTATTATCCATACCGAGCGAATCAGAGGAGTATTTGATTTCATTCTTTTTACTTATTTCACTTTTACATTCTTTACTTGAACATTGGGGACAATGTTCATCTTAAGTGTAAGGGGAGGGTAAAAAGATGATACCTTACATGTACACTTTCGCTTGAGTTTGTTTTGTTTAATGGTAGATGTGTAATAAAACTATGAGAAATACTTGTTAGTGCAATTTTAGCGCCAAATTTAAATTTTTTTTTAAAACATTTAGGAGTGAAACTTTAGCCATAGCAAGCGTCTCATGGATAGGAGATTGTATGACTAGCACATAACCGTATATTCAGAAAAATTTTCCACCCAAATATGTGAGGTTCGCCTTTAGATTTGATAGGAAAAGCATTTACTATTAGTGCTTATGAGTGTACCGGTAGCATTTAGATTCTAGAACTTGCGTTAGTGATGCATCCCGAGACCGCTAGTGAGACTACATTCGTGTAGTAGGATTTACTACATGATAAGAGGCATTAGGATTACCCTTGTGTTAAACCCGTATTATAATTACTTGACCATTTAAGTCATATTACTTGGCTAGTTAAGTCAACTAATTTTTCCCACACCTTAGCGTTGTACTCATTTTTAGTACACGAAACCCCTAGTACACCCCTCCGATCCTATCTTTTCATTTCTAACTTTAAGCATTTTACTTAAAGGAAGAATTTGTTACACCCCACTTAAATGTACACCCAAATCGCCTTAGCCTTCCGTGTATGCGCTCATCTTTAGTGCATTATTGTTATTTGTTAAACCCTAAGTTAACTATCTAATTGATTACATGGTTGCTAAGTCGAGTCATATCCGTGTACATATTGTTTTGGGACGATTGGGACTCATGGGTAAAGTACTTATTTTATGGAGTAATGGGGAAGAACATCATATTATTACCCCCATATGTACGTTAATCTTAAGAGTACTCCAAGTGTTTTGATTTTCTTAATTCGAGTCATTAGATTAGTTCATTGTAAAGTATGTAAAGATTCAAGTGTAAGGGTAATGTTCATTCCCTATGATGTATTATTTTGGATGGTAGGGTAAGAGTGTATGCAAAAAAAAAATAATAATAAATAAAAATAAAAGAGAAAAAACATACGGACTACCATCCCTTTTCATTCTATGTTCATTTTATGTTTTTGTTATTTTTCATTTATTAGCTTAAGTCGAGTCTAGTCTTGGCTTAGCAACGCCATACTGTACATGTAATTAACCAAGATTGTTAACTCGCCACCAGTAAAACTTTCTTTATCCAACAAAACCGTGTATTTCATATCCCTACACCTAACGTTACAACCCTTTAAAAGACCTCTTTGATAGTTTATACTAGGTGAATACGCCATGCGGTGGAGGTTTGATCCTTTCCCAAGCCTATGGTAATCTATTTTGCTATGACAGGTAGTGAGAGATATCTTCCGTTTCCATATTGTAATTTACACTTTATTACACCCGAGAGATGTGAGTATCTAAACACTATTTGTGAGGTGCTAGTGTATGACCTCTGTGCTTGTCTATTGGTCTTTAGTGGAACGATTATTTGTTGTAATTACTTTTATATTAGTGTTAAATGACCCCTAACTTGTATTTTGACTAGAATAAAAGCGCATTTGCTTGAGGACAAGCAAATCTCAAGTGTAAGGGTATATGATGAGGCAAAAAATGAACCACTTTTAGAGGGTCATTTAAGCCCGGAATTGACTTTATTTGATCAAATATTGCCCTAAATCGTTCCCTTTGTGATTTTAGGTACTCTGGGAGTGAAATCTGGAAAAGGAAGCAATTCGGACGTTTTGGAACATAAAAGTGAAGAAAACGCCAAAGTCTTAATTTTCCTTGCTGGGAATAGTAGGTGACGGCGTCAAGAAGGAATTTCTGACGGCGTCAAAAGTAATTTCCATGACGACCCAGTACAGAATTGACAGCGTCACGAAGTAGGGCGTCAAGAGTAAAATTCATGACGGCCTGGAAATGCATAATATATGACGGCGTCAAAAGTAGATCAAGGCAGTCCGAGAAGTATTTTGGCGGCGAGATGACGGCGTCACAAGATTTGTCTTGACGCCGTCAGACCCTATTTCTTATATATAGTTTTCTAATTTTCACATTAAAAGGGGGAGAAGTTTTGGAGAAACCCTAAGTATGAACTTGGTGCGAATTTTACAGGTTTTTCAAGGGTTCTAAGTCCTTGATACCTTTCATGTGTAATTGAGATAAGTATTCTTTTAATTCAATCAATATGTCTATGTGTTGGTTGTCTATATCTTGTTCTTGTCTTAATTCCATCATGCTAGGCTAGATCTATATTGTGTTTGCTTGGATCTAATGAAACCTAGATATTAATTATGTGTTGATTACTTGTTTGTAGTTGTATTGGATGAATGAATTCGATGTTAGGCTTAAGAAAACTGGCAGATCTCCAAATGGTAACATGCTTGAACGTCTTAGGAAACATGAACTGATGTGCACTAGGTTTTATTGGTTGTATTTAATGCATGAGCAACTGTTTACAATCCCTATGGTTGTGCTGGGCATGGCATAGGAGGAGATAAGAGCTCATAGGCTTGGGGAGTTAAGTGCGCCACCTCATGAATGGTATTAAGGAATACAATCCGTCATCCACGCAACTATAACAAGTAATTAACATGTAAAAGATATCTAGGGAGTAGTGAAATCTAAGTAAACACACTTTCTCTACTTATTGCTCACAACTTTAGTATAATTTAGTTTATTTTCATTTCTAATATTTTATTTTGATTGCATCTTTAGTATTGGGTTAGTTGACTAGCAACTAATTCCGCCCAAATCCTTCAAACCCGAGATTTTTACTTGCTTTCTAAAAAATATAAAAATACAAAAATAATCATCCCTCATCTTTAGAACTAGTATTTAGGTTTTCTAATCCTAGCGACACTATTCCTAGCTGAACGATCAATCTCCCGGTACTTGTCACTATACTATACTACAACGATCAGGTACACTGCCTGGTGGGGGTTGTATGCTTCTCAAGATCCCTTGAGAGGTAAAGCCTGGTGCGATTCCCACGTATCAAGTCTCATGTTAGCGTGTCCTAAACGTCTATGCCATAAAGTTGAAGATTCATCTAATGAGGTAAGACAAAGTTTGTCTCTAGATGTTGGATCCATCTTCATGACATATACGTTGTTCTTAAGGACACCTTTGGCTATGGTTATACCATCTTTAAGTATTTTACTTCCGTTTTCACTAAAAAGAACATTATACTTATTACGACAAAGTTGACTAATACTAAGGAGATTAAAACCTAAGTTATCAACATGAGCTACATCGTCTATAAAGAGGGAGTCATGAGAGATTGTACCTTTTCCGATGATTTTGCTCTTAGCATTACTACCAAACGTAACATTACCTCCGTCACATTTGTGATAAGAAGTGAATAGGCTTTTGTTACCCGTCATGTGCCTTGAATAACCGCTATCTTTAATCCATTCATCCGGTTCCAAACAAACTTTGAGGCACACATATTTTATGAAAAACACTCAAACATTTGGTCCCCAATTTCTCATGGGTCCATTTTGGTTAAGCATGCCATTAATTTGTTTCAAGTATGAAAATTGAGCATACGGGTTCCATGGCATGTGGTTTGGAGTTTGGTAATGTCTAGGAGTGTTTTGGTTCCAAACATGTTGGTAGTTTGGTCGAGCGTTGAAGTTGCTCTTTGGAAAGGGGCGTTTGAGAATTGGAGTCTTAGGTCTTGGTTGAGTAGTTTTAGCTCTAAATTCATTTTTACTAAATCCTACTCCAGTTTTAAACACAGGTTTTGTTCCACTTTTGTATGTAACTTTAACAAATTTTGAACGATCCAAAGTGGATGAGGTTACTGCTGCAGCAGGCCTGGCAGAAACTTCGGGACCAACGGGCGGAATCCTAAATTGGGTTCCGCCTGATCCGCAGGCTGTTGTAGCAATTTTATTTGTTTCTTGTGCAATCTTTTCTTGTTTCATTTTACCCATAGAAGTTTCTATTTTCGTAAATCCTAGTCCTGTTTTATCAAAGGGTGACTTTTGAAGTTTCATAATTTCATCCGCACAAGAAATGCTCTTATCGAACTTCTTAAACTTTGTGGTTTGTTTTATTAGATCATTTTGAGTAATTTTGAGTTTCTCAACTTCTAGTTTAAGCTCTTCACATGATTTGCAAGATGTTTCAATACCTTTACTCTTTTCTAATCTCTTAGCTTTTTCTTTTAACTCATAAACTTCATTTTCTAAAAACTCCTTTTTAGTTTTCAAAAATTTATTTTTGTTTATGATTTTTAAGCTCAATTCACAAAGTTTGTTATATTCTTTTTGTAAAGTGTCATCATCAATAGAGGAGTAAGATGAGTCGGATAATACCTCATTTGAGTTGTGAGCCATGAGAGCAACATCGTCATTCTTTGGCTCATCGTCATCTCCTTCATAGTCACTCCAAGCACCACCCACAAAAGCTTGTTGAGGTTTGCTCTTGGGTGGTTTTGGACATTCTCCTACAAGATGACTTGTGTCTCCACACCTATAGCACTTTCTTTCAACCTTTCCTTTCCTATCATCACGATCTTTTCGAAAAGTTTTCTTGTCATCTTTAGGTTGCCTTACAAACTTTCCTCTTCTACGAAAGAACTTCTTGAAGTCTCTAACGGCCATAGCATATTCCTCATCGTCATTATCCGAAGTAGATTCTTCATCATCACTTGATTGGACTCTAGCTTTCAAGGCAATGGACTTAACTTTTTCTTTCTTGCCTCTAACTAGTTCCGAATCTTTTTCCATTACCATTTCGTGAACTTTGAGGTTTCCAATTAGCTCATCAAGTGACATGCTTGAAAGATCTTTGGATTCTTCAATTGCCGTCACTTTTGCTCTCCGCTTCGGATGGAGTGCTCTAAGAAATTTTCTAACAAAGTTCTTACTACAAAAAGATTCGTCAAGTGCTTTAAGTGAAGTAATAATAGTATTAAATCTAGCAAAAGCATTATCAATAATCTCATCTTCGGAAATAACAAATTGTTCATATTGTTGAACAAGAAGATCAATTTTGTTATCTTTAACTTGTGAGTTTCCTTGATGAGTGACAATTAAAGATTGCCTAATAGCTTTGGCGGTTTTACACAAAAAGACTCTTTCATATTCTTTCTTAGGCAAAGCATTGTAAAGCATCATTTTAGCTTCATTATTTTTACTTATTAATTTCTTTTGATCATCATCTTTGATGTTAGTAACTACGTTATCACCATCAATAATTATATACCACAAATCTATATCTTTAGATTTCACGTAAGTTTCAAAACGGTTTTTCCAATATATAAAACCATTTGCTTCAAAGAGTGGTGGTCTTTGCATAGATTTCCCTTCTTTGTAATTTTCAAAATCCATGGATCGTTTCAAGTTTTAGAAACAATATATTTTAAAAGCTTGAGTAACGTAGCTCCTGATGCCAATTGTGGAAAACTAGAAGGGGGGTTGAATAGTTTACCGATTAAAATATTTTTAACTTGTTAAGTTAGCTTTGAAACTTTCCGTTTGATCAAAGATATGTACACAAACACAATATATAACATGCAAGTAAATGAAAGAAACGATCAAACCACAACACGAGTATTTATCGTGGTTTGGCTACAAGGACTCTTTTTCCTTGCCCTACGTCCACGCCCCGAGTATCCAACTCGAGAGTTTCTTTCACTAGTCAACAAGCTCCTTTCACCGGCGGAGAAAACCTTACACATCGCTTATACTTTTACCGACACAAAGCTAGATGTCGAGTTTTTTACCAAGGGTACAACCACTCCCGTTAGTTCTTTACAAGGGTACAACTACTCCCTATACACTTTGTATTTTGAGGACTAAAATACTAACCGATCACTACTGAAAATACACAATCAAATGAAGTGTAAACTACACAAGTCTACACAATGCTAAGCTAACAAGTCTTGCAACGTTGTGTTGAATACTTGTTACTTTTAGTAAGCTTGTGAATCTCTTTGCTACAAAAAGAAACTTCACATATGAAATGTTAAGATGTTAGATGAAAGAATGAATGTGTGTGTAGAAATATAATGTCAAGTGATGAGCCAAAATTCAACTTGTGGCTCAATATTTATAGCCAAGACCTTCTGCAGGTCTGGCGGATCAGGCGGACCCCTGAGAAAGGTTCCGCCCGTGTACCTCCAGGGTACCGCCGGGCTTGCAGTTGGTTTTGCAATAAATCTTGCAAACCAAACAAAGTCACATCTCATTACTCTTACAAACCAAACAATGTCACATCACATAATATCAAGTCAAACACTAAACTTGCAAGCAACATCTAAGTAAGTCAAACACATTTCTTTCCATAAATGTATAATGACAAAACTTGCCATAAATGTGATGTGACAATTCTATTTTTAGAAAATAAGAAGTGTTGTGTTTTATGAAATGTAAAATGTAGCAAAAGTCTAGTTTATGCAAGTCTTTAAAACTAAGATTATGTTTTACTTCGAAACAAAAGTTTACATTTGTCATTAACAAAACTTAGCGAAGATCGTAAAATATAAATAACGTTTTTAGGCGATATTTGTATTAACAGTACGTACAAGCTGCAAACCATGGACGACATAGAAGTACCTCGAACCTGGCATGCAATTAATTTAAAAAAGTGTTTTATGTAATCAATTGTTCTGATAGACTTATTGTAAGGCATGAGCCATTTTCCTATCATCAATAAAACATCCTATGCAGTTGGGCCATAAGAAAAGTTGCTTTTATCTAACATCAAATTACCTAGTAAGGAAAAACCCCAAGTGGGTATAATCTAAGGCCAAGAGCCGAAGGACACAGGTTGTCCGATATAACAGAACCCCAAGTGGGTATAATCTAAGGCCAAGAGCCGTAAGACATAGGTTGTCCGGTATAACAAAACCCCAAGTGGGTATAATCTAAGGCCAAGAGACGAAGGATACAAGTTGTCCGGTATAACAAAACCCCAAGTGGGTATAATCTAAGGCCAAGAGCCGAAGGACACAAGTTGTCCGGTAAACAAAATCCCAAGTGGGTATAATCTAAGGCTAAGAGCCGAAGGACACAAGTTGTCCGGTAAACAAAACCCCAAGTGGGTATAATCTAAGGCCAAGAGCCGAAGGACACAAGTTATCCAGTATAACAAAACCCCAGGTGGGTATAATCTAAGGCCAAGAGCCGAAGGACACAAGTTGTCCGGTAAATTAAACCCAAGAGGGTATAATCTAAGGCCAAGAGCTGAAAGGCACAAGTGGTCCAGTAAAAAAAAACACCCTACGGTAGTTATATCGCACCCTGCGGAACGTACACATATACAACTTATAAACAACATAAAGACAAATAACACAAGTAGCAAAGAAGGGAAATGATATATATTCATATAATCAAAATCTGTTACATCAAGTATTCCAGAATAATGGAACAACAAAAGACGAAACACTGATAACCTACTCTATTACATAAAGTTGCTAAAGTACAGCAATTGTTTCGTAAAACCTGTTCTACAAAATGACGGAACATTGATAACCTACACTATTACATCAATTACGGTCAGGAGGATAAATAAAAGCTTCACGAGGAATCCGGAGTACTTAGATCCATAGTCAAAATGGAAGTACCGGACTCCAACACACGGTGCCCAAATGAAAAGAGTTAAGAGTAGCAGCTTCACAAAAGATCCGCAATACCTGTATCTATAGTCAAAATGGAGGTACGCGAACCCTTAAAACACTTCTTCAAACAAAGGCCGAGGCATTCTGATCCGAAGATTGGTTACCGGAGGGATTCTCAGTATGAGATTCGACCTCCGGTCCTTCAATTTCTGGAGTAGGAACAGGATCAGGAACCAAGGATAGCAGTTCATCAAACTTACGGTAGATGGTCTGACGGATCTTTTGGATGAAGGGATAATCTTGGGAAAGATCCTGATCATACAACGAACGGTACTTTTCATCGGCCTCCATATCCATCCCTTCAACCTCTCCCAACAATTTGGCCGCCTTCTCCGGCTCATCAAATAGGCCAGCCCCATCTATTAACCCTGATTGATAGTACAAGTTGAAGGGTTCTGCCAATGCCGTCCTAAATTCATGACTGCCAAGAAAACGATGGATAACCTCTGGAATGAATTCATTGATGATGCGGTTCCTCTCCATCTCGGCGTTACCAGCGGCTATAGCAATGTTTTGCTTCTCCTGATAAAGCTCTTTGTAAGCCTTCTCCTCGTCATTTAACTTTAGCTTGGCATCAGACAATTGGCCCTCCAGCAGCTTAATCCTCTCAGCCTGCTCACCAGAAACCTTCCTCCATTCCTCCTTCTCCACCTCAAGTTGAGAAACCCTATCTTTCAGACTGGCGTTCTCAGCACGCAACTTCTGAATCCCCTCCGGATTTACCTTGGCGCACTCAGCATGCTTATCTTTCAGGTTCTTCAACTCCTTAGCCATCTCCCCAAACCTTTTCCAATTGTCATCAAAGGTCATGTCACAAACCTTATGGGTTTCGGACAGTTTTTGGTGCTCACGACGAAGAGACTCAAAACAGAAGATGAGCCGTAGCATTTTTACCCAGCAGCAACCTAGACCTTCGGATGGCATCACTATCATCTTGACCATCCAAATACTTCTCCTCACCAGGGGTGGCCAAGTTGATCATCATATCCCGGTAGACATTCGCATTATTCATACGAGTCCCCCTCTTCACCGACCACGTAGGTACGAAGGTGGCATCATCCTCATCATCCCCCTCTATATCAACCTCAATATCCTCCTCTTCTATCAAAACCTCCTTCCCCGGACGCTGGGAAGCACCCTTCGAACCCCCTGAAAATAAAGAACCTTCGTCAACAAATGGTAAAAACAAATCAAAGAGAGAAGTAATTATGAGCAAAAAGATTGTTCACAAAGACATACCAGATGAAAGATCTTTTGGGTGCACCGAACGAATGGGCTCCGGCTCCTCAACCCCCTCAGCAGCGTCCAAATCAATGACATGGTCATCAGCAGACAGCTTGCTCCTCTTGTGAAGTTTGGAAGAAACACTCCCTCCGGCTCTCTTCAACGGGGGTTTCTTCAAACCCAGCTTTGCGGCCTGCTCCTTCTTTTTATCCTTAGCAGCCAGCACCTTGTCGTCCGGAACTTCAACCCTCCTCAACTCCTCATCCTTCTCCGGAACCTCACTGTTGGAGGCCAGGGGGCGAGTAACGTGCATTTCACGTCCCTGCCCCTCCGGAAGTTGATCCCCCTTTACCACATTTACGGTCTTGCATAGAGGTGGTTTCTTCAGATAGCTCGACATAGTTACACCTGGGATAAACAAAACCCATCGTTAAACATGAAAAAAGATACACAACTTAAAAATTCATATTTATAACAAAGGCTATACCCCTCCCCTGCTCATCCCTTAAAGCCGGACGGTAACCGGTAAATTCCCAATGATCCGATAAGCCCAAAGCATATAAGAACGCCTGTGGAACTTGGCATGGCTCAATAATCGTCTCGGCCAGCCTTTCGGCATGAGAAGCATCATACTCATTCCTCTTGGGAAACGGGTCAGACACATCTGAATCCGAATGCCTCCAAGGCATAGCGAATGGAATAGCTCTCCTATCAATCAAGAAAAAGTGGTACTTCCAACCCTTCAGACAAGAAGGAAAATCCCTGAAACAAACTTTCCTATCCCTATGCACATGTTTTTCAAAAGAAAACCAACAGCCATGCTTGCTGAGTTTATAAAAGACACGAAACAAGGGAGTGGTAGGAGGAATGTGCATGCTCCGGCAATACACCTCAAAAAGAGTGGCACGATGCATGCCCAGCGGAACCAACTGGGAAATATGGACCTTAAAATACTTGATAACATCTAAAAGAAAAGTAGAAAAAGGAACAGTGAGGCCGCCGTCAAAGAAATACTCCGCGTATAAACCAATGGCATCCTCAGGCAATCGATCCATCGTCATACCCGACGGAGGTACCCTCGGATGTAAATCCTTCGGCATCCCGAAAGTCTCCACTACGGCAAGTACTTCGCCTTCGTCGATCACAGACTGCCTTAGATGTATATCCTTTTTAACGTGAGAACTCTCCGGCATAGATACGTCTTCATACTCAAACGATGCGGTAGATTCCGTCATAATGAATCCGAAAAGGAGAAGAGTATAGCCAAACAACAAAAAACTAAACGGACTAGGACGTACCTCAAAGACGATGAGAATAATCATTCGGAATACGGAAGAGATAGAACGTGTCAGAAGTCTGTGTGTGTGGAGAAGAAAAATTACAGTGGTGTAAATGAGAAAAAGAAAACTATTTATAGGCGGTAAAAATTGGGCGCGAAACGACACGTCACCCGTAGGGCAAACGTGTCACCATCCAAACCGCGTATCATGAATAACGTACGCGTGTTCCAATCCAGAAGGCACGGTAAAAAATGACGGCGCACCTTAAACGACACATTAATTACTTTTGGCACTTTGTACACGACTCTAACAACGACGAAGCTATGACTTACCCTCCGGAAAATTACAAAAGTAAACTGAGTATCATACCATTGGCATAACCAATACTATGATACTGGGGGGGGGGACATGTTGGCGTATGTACCCTCCAGATGAACGCTGTACACAATACATACCCTCCGGATCTATATCAAGCAAAGCTTGCCCAAATGTATTCAAGCAAGACGGACCAATATCCGAAGGGTTGGGAATGTCCGCATGATCTCAGCCCTCCGGAGGTCATAACTGTTCGGATAAACCAATAAGTACATGAATCAAAGTACAAGTAAGTACACCAAGTATATGATAATGGAGAATAAACTAGCAAACATTAAGGAACTAAGTACAAACCAGCCTGGCACTCCATATTGAGAGTCTATAAATAGAGAGGAAATCTTCACTTAAAGGTTAACTAATTCACTCACTCTCTAACTTCATTTATACTTTCTTTCTCTAAGAACATATACTTACTCTTACGCCGGAGGTTGGTCCTGAGATACAGTCCCGAGGCGAGACTAACGGACGTACCTGTTTTGCAGATATCCGAAGTAACCCACTACCAGCAAGGATCACCCCAGATCCGAATTCGACGGCGATGTGGGACCCACCGTGTCGACGGCGATTTTCGACGGGAACACGGTTCCCGTCGAAGGATAGCCGTCGATATGGTGCCGTCGACATGTCGACGGGAAGGTATTATTCCGTCGACATGTCGACGGGTAGGGGTTAAAAAAGTCGCCGGGGAAAGCCTGTTTTGTACTAGTGGAAGGACCATTCAGAGTCTGAAGGATTCATCTCGCTTGTCTGAAGTAGAAGCAAAGTTTTACTTCAACACACAACAAATCCAAATCCACGAGAACGCTTTGTGGCATGATCTCTGATAATATCATGCTCAACAACTTTCCCAAACTTTGAAAAGAAAGCTTTCAACTCCTCTACACAATAAAAAGATATTAATCAAACCATTGATGATGATTATGGACTAGATTTTTGCAGGTGATATGATATGATAAGTTTCGGATTTTCAACTTTTCAAATGCTAACCTTCAGTAACTGAAGTTGGGATCCCACCAACAAAAACCTTCTTCGTTTTGAAATCCTTAGATTCATCGGAACCTTTTGGGATGGTCCTCTTGATCTCAACCTGCCAAGCATTAATTTGCATGTCGGTAAAACTAACATAGGAACTAAGAATAAGATATAAAACTGTTGAAACAAATATACATCTATACATGATTAACAGGAATTAAGCAACATGGTTATTAGTTATATAACATATCAAAGCGATTTGAGCAGACCTCAAATGTTTGTTAAAAAAAAATCATTTATCCTTATCATACAAGATTCAGCATCAGCGGCATATGCTCCACTTATTGATGTTATGATTACCTACGCTTTGTTCTTTGGCGCAGTGACTTTGGACATGGCCGGATTTGGGCCTGTGCAAAGTGACCAACTGCACAGGGCCCTAAATCCAAGAGGGGCCCCATAATTGTCCTGTATAGTGTATACCAAGGCCAGAAGCAATGAACGTCCAGTACCTTTTTTTTTTTTTTTTTTTTTTTTTTACTTGGCGGTAATATATATTAAAAAATTTAAACACCCGAATTTTGCATCATAATCATCTAAAGGGTTTTAACCCATTCGAGACTCGACAATCGTCTTCATCATTCACACAGGTACAAATCTCTATTTTTCATTAGTCCTTGTTTCTTTATTTTAATTCCCTTATTAGTTTTTACTTTAATAGCTTTTGAACTACAATTGTTGCATGTGATTGGGAACCTGATGTTGATAGAGATTTGTACAACATCTTTAGTTTAATTCTCCTTCACTTTAGTTTTATTCTATAATTGTTGTGATTGGGAACCACTTAACCAAGCCAATTTTAATTCCTGTTTAACTTATTGTGCGTGTATTCCCTGTAGGCCTGTAAAGTTTGAATAAATTAGAATCAGTGGAAGGATTTTAAGCTTGATACATTGATATATAATTCACTTGGTCATTACTATAATAAATATCAACATATACATCAGTTAGTAAACAAGAAGTTCTTTAGTTTTCTTTAAGCAATAATGCTATGATTTCTATGTACTAATTTCTTTAAGCAATAATGGGTTGGCATTGAGAGCGATTTATTCGCCTCCACATGCTATGATTTCTATGTACTAATTGAGTAATTTCTTTGAGCAATAATGCAATGATTTCTATGTACTAATTTCTTGGATATTATCGATATAACAGAACCAACATTTTTTTAATCGCCGTTGTATATGCCTGGAAACATGTGGAGGCGAATACTCAATGCAATTCTCATATGCAAAGCTAGCGACATCCCTGAAAACGTAAAAGAAGAAGCGCAGATACAAGTGAGTGGGCCCCAGATACGTGCATGGCCAAACAAGTTTTTCAAACGAAGATGGTCTGAATCCATTCCAACTTACAACCTTATCTATTACTGTCTGCATCCACGTTTCAGATACGTGAAACTCATCTATGAAAATCTTGGTATAATTGGCTTTCTAGACAGCTATAAGTACGTAAAAGTGAAAAGGTACACTACTAAACTCAGAGATTTTATCTTTGAGGAACTAAAGTCAAAATCAGAAGCTGCAGACGATTTAGACACTGCAATGGATATAACTTCATCACGAGGTGATAGAGTGCTTCATATTGAACATGGTTGGAGCGGCTTACTCCCACATACCACTACAAGAAAAACAACCTATAGTGACAAAACAGCTTTCGTCACTAACAATGTAAAAAATCGTCACTAATCATATAGTGACCAAAACTGGAGTCGTCACCAGTCGTCACTAAAGCTCCGTCACTAATACAGTTAGTGACTAATATATGCTTGGTCACTAATTTGTGACCAGAGTATTCGTCACTATTTAACCCGGTTAGTGACGAAATATTTCGTCACAGAGATGATAGTGACGAAAAATTTCGTCACTGTATTTACCAATAGTGACGAGATAGTGGTCACCGACTACTGATTGTTAGAGACCAAATAGGTGGTCACTGATTATGATCATATAAGAAAAAAAAATGGATCCAGATTTCATTTTACTGCTGCTCATTTTTACAAACTAGAATCTAGAAAGTCTGTAATAGCGAAAATCTAACATATTAACTTCATTCGCAAGTGCTAATTTATACACAAAATACATAGAATGGTCGAAGCTCGACACAACCAAAGCAATCAAATTCATCCACTTGGTGATTTACACTAATCATCACAAACATTAGCATATGAACAGAACCTTGATACATGGGTACTTTTGATATTCACCCAGCTTTGTTCCGTACATCTGCAATTTCAAGAGCCCATCCATAAATGACAAAAGCCACATCCTGAAACAATGTAAGAAATCCAAAGATGAAACACAAGATGTATCATGAAAATTGCAATAAATAATGGATTAAAGAAAGCACAAAAGATATCATTTATGCTCAGGTAAACAATTGAATGGTTTGTTAAATAAAAAAATTTAAGTAGTCACCTTAGATTCAGCTTTTGTTATCTGGTTACACCCCTATCTGGTGTTGACTACAAATATGCTGCAATTGTTATCTCGTGTTGGCTACAAATATGCTGCAATTGTTCATACCTGCAAGGAACACAACTAGATTAGTAATCACATACTTGATGAACAAGGGACACACTCACACTCTCTTTAACAGAGAGAACTCTTGGTACCTCATATCTCAAGCTGCTTCTTGCAAATGACCTAGTTTTAGCCTACCATCTTGCCGGTCGCAATGAGCAATCTCACATCTGATTCCTACAAAGATCCTACACTAACCATATCTTGTTCTAGTAAGTGTTTTTACACCACAAATAGCACATGGAGAAAATTTAGTACCCATACTCAGAGCCCTGCATTGAATCATTTTTGCCTCATATTTACTCTCTCCACGTAATCCATGATCAACTATAATTGCCAATAACCCGTCAACAACATCATCTTGACCGTAACTTTTCCAATTTGAAGCTAGTAAACATAATGCCATACTGTCAGGACCACCTGTGACACCCAAAGCTGAAATAAGATAACGTTATCAGCCCTTCCTACATAAAGATGATATCTTTCTAATATCAGTATGCTACCAGATTATCAAAGGCATAAGAATAACTTCTTTTTTGCTTACAAAATCCATTAATATCACAGATTATAGTATACACATAGATCAAGTCTTTATGCACAAAAGTACTCTAGAACATAAAAGCATCTAGTATTATAGGACGCAAAAAATCAATATATGAACTGTTGTTATTGAATCAGAAATGCATGAACCTGAATCCTATATATAGAACCTCCAACTGCATCGTAATCAGTTTATACTACCCAGGAAATGGATATAAGCATGATGTCACAATGTCTTTAAGTTTTTTCACCAACCTGTCCTACGGGTATTGGCTCAAGCACTTTGAGCAGGTGAGATTTCTCATCGGGGAAGAGAGTTAACAATATCGAAGTGACTATCTTAATATGGCATGTGAGAATGTGTACCCCTCATTAAATGGGGATCGTGTGGCTGACACCATTCTCCAGAATCAAGAAAAGTACATGTAACCAAATATATATCTTGTGAACTTCGCATGAATAAACACAAATATTCATATGAGATTCTAAATGATACCTCTTTAACAGGAAGATACACACACCTAAAATTTATAAGTAATAAAATTTGGTAATAAAAGATAGAAGCAAACCTGGATTACTTGTAGTAGCAACGTCATGATTCAATTCAAAACGAAGCTGTAATACAAGTTCTGGACCATTGCTGGAATTCAGATTTGTAATAGCTACCTTTGTGCCCGGAATTTCTGCTAGATCTTCACCATCAACCTAAAGAGAGGTCATCATATATGTAAATATTAGATTGCAACAGTCCACTTATAACTCCACTTACAACCACAAAGACACACACTTGCATCTAAAAGTGACCCAAAATTGGTGAAACCAACTTGGTGATCAATATATAAGCCAACATCTTCATCTATTCATAAAAGTATAAAACATGCAGTGTTAACATTATACTCGCACGATGCACACAAACTGTAAATATAATCATATTTATGCTCATTCCGGTGATTTTATATTATTTCAAAATGAACACATACCATGGTAGCTAGCCCATGGAAACTGAAAACTATATAGTTCCATCAACCAAGATAAAACACCTGCATAAACGGTGTATAGTTAGTTGATAACATGTCACAAAAGTGGCACACAATAAGATCAAGCTTTATTGACTCTATGGAGTATGGATATTTAGAGTATGACAACCTCAAGATATAAAAAATGAATGTAACAATAGCAGAATCATATGACATGATATAAACATTCCTACTGACATTTCCTCATTTTAGGCATTCCGAGTCGGTAACAACATGTCGTTAAGTAGCAAGTTAGAATATAATAACCAAGAATAGGGATGAGCATTTCGAACCGAATCCCGGAACCATACCGGTACCGTACCGAAACGGTACCGTTCCCGATATACGGTACCACTAATTCGGTACGGAACCGGTACCAAATCGGGAAATTCCTGAAAAAAAAACAAGAAAAACCCGATTTCCCGGTACCGGTATCCGAATCCATTCGGTACGGTACCGGTACCACTAATTTATGCTCGGGAAAAATTCGGTACCACTAATTCGGTACGGTACCGGTACCGTGCTCATCCCTAACCAAGAATGATCAACAATTAGAAAATTCATTGTAAACTTAAATACTCAGTTAAAAGAAATAGCTAAGAGTGGAGGGAGTGGGCTCGGTGAAGGGTCGGTGAAGCTCGGCAAAAATCGGCAACACCGCCGCCGGACCTTCGGCAAGATTCGGGCAAGGACCCAATCGGTGACTTTTGCCGATTGTTTCATCCATTCGGGCAAGGACCCAAACGGTCATATTTTTTAAAAATTGGCCGTTGGCCATTATTGCAAATAAAAAAAAAAAAAAAAAATCCCTTATTTTTTTTAAGTATATATACATACCATTTCACATATAATTTTCTTCCCCAAAAATCTAAAACACCCTTTTACCAAAAAATGTCTTTCGATTCCTCATCCGGATCCGAATACGTTTTCCCGACTTCGTCCGACGAAACTCATGGTACCTCGCTTCAATTTATGTTATCCGTCGTTGAACATCTTCAAGACACGGCGAGCTCTAGTTTTCATCCCCGTCAATCTGTAGATCGTCATCGGGACGTTGGTCTTGAAACTCTTCTTAATGACTGGTTCGTTGAGGAACCAAAGTATGACGAGGATTATTTTCGGAAAAAATTCCGAATGAATAAAAACATGTTCTTACAAATAGTATCCGACATTGAAGAGAGATACCCGTATTTTCAAGAAGGTTATGATGCGCGGGGGAAAAAAAGTTTCACGGCCATACAAAAATGTGTTTCGGCCGTTAAGCAACTCGCAACCGGCAATCCCCCTGACGAGTATTTGTGTATGGCGGCAAGAACGTCACGTGACACTCTTGGTCATTTTTGTGACGCCATCATTCAGTTGTACGGTCGAGAGTATCTACGTAGGCCGACGGCACACGACATAGCATGCATTTTCCAGGCTCATGAGGCTCGACATCACATACCCGGGATGCTTGGTAGCATCGATTGTACGCACGTTGAATGGTTAAATTGTCCAAGACATTTGAGAGGGCAATACACGAGAGGTGACCATGGTGTTCCGACTATTATGCTTGAGGTTACGAGTTCACAAGATTTATGGATTTGGCATGCTTTTTTTGGTCCACCGGGGTCGAACAACGACATCAACGTGTTGAATCAGTCTGATTTGTATCTTAACGAGCGAAATGGAACGGCGGCGAATAGCTCATTTTATATTGGTGAACGCTTTTATAAACGTGGATACTATCTTACGGATGGAATTTATCCTAAGTGGTCAACGTTAGTTAAAGCTTACCCGTATCCGACCGACCCAAAGGAAAAGAAGTTCAAGAAGTTACAAGAGGGGGCAAGAAAGGATGTCGAGCGAGCCTTTGGTGTTCTCAAAGGAAAATGGAAAATTCTCAGTCGACCTCTCCGGCCTATGACCAAAGAAAAAATAGGGAAAATTGTTCACGCTTGCATTATTTTGCATAATATGATCATAAAAGGCGACGGGCGAGCAATCTCATCGGTTCATATAATGGATGAGCCGGTACAGCCAGTGTTTGATGATAATGTCCTAGGCGAGTTACTAGACGAAGACGTCCATCATCGTCTTCGGTATGATCTCACGGAGTACGTGGCCGCTCAAGACTTGCCATACCTCAATGACGATTAGTGCTTTTTTTTAAGTATTATGTAATGGTTTGTTTTAATTTTATGTAGTTTTAATTTTATGTAGTTTTTTTTTTTAAGTATTGTGTAATGTTTTTTTTTTTGTTATTAATAAAATGTTATGTTTTAATTTTATATATTTTTTGTTGGATTATATGTATTAAAAAAATATGATGTGGAAAATGTGGATTTGGTAAACTTTGGTGACCGCCGCCACCATTTTGGTAAAGTTTGGTAAACTTTGGTAAAGTTTGAGTTGGAAGGTTGTGATTGGTAGATGATGATGTGGCAATTTGGCAAAGTTTGGTAAACTTTGGACCACTCCCTCCCCCCTAACTAAGATGCAATTCATAATGAGCAGCTTGTAGAAGCACCTAAGATAGTGTACCATAGAAATGGTACCCTATATAGATCACAATACATTCTATGTTTAACCAACTAAGGTGTAATTAACCATGAGTAGCTAGTAGAAGCACACAAGACAGTGTAAAAAGGGAAAAATACCCTGTACAAATCATATTATAATATATGTTTTAACCGGTCATTGAAAAATGATGTATATCATATATTCATGGCACTCAAACCCAATGTGTGCCGAACACTCAAACCTCAAGGGTTTAATACTAAAATCGGTTACATAATATCACCATTGCAACATATACTCACAGCAATAAGCTTGACCATATCGAGATTCTAGTAGCTCCCTTGATACTGCTAAAATCAACCCCATCCATGTTGCTACGCACAAAATCAATATATGATAAAACAAATAAGCCATTGTCATTTTGTTTTCTAGAGTTCTTAACTTTTGTTAAATCATAGCTTTCAATAAGCCGATGAGTAACAATTTAAGTCAAATTTAGCGGCTACCGACCTACCTTCAACTTAATTTATGCATAATGACAACCTAATTTATGTATAATCAATCATAAAACTAAATCAAATCGGCACTCAATCAACACTTACAAACTCAGGTGATTTTCAAAACAGATGAGTTTTCTCTTTTTAACAATCTAACCCAAATGAGTACCTAGTGAGATTTGAGGACGTGTTCTTATACCTGATTCTGATCATTCTATTTCACATAATTACTTGCAACTTAACCACCCTCTCACAATCTAACCCACTTGTACACAGTTTTCAAAAGAACTGAACCACTTCCTAACATAAAACTAACTCTCAGACTATTATTTTTGCAAGCATTATCTCACTATTTACAAAGTAAGCAAATTCTAACACTATTACCTAAAGTGCAAAATTTTAAGCAGCTTATAAGTGCTTTTTTAACACCCTCAACACAATTAACATAATCAAATTTCACCTAATTCATCTAATTTAGTTAAATCTACTGAAACGTTTTACAAGCCCTAATTTAGGTAAAGTGTACAAGCATAACAAGCAGTGAAGTAATAAAATCCGAACAGAGATGATTGATGATGGTAAAATCAGAAATTAACCTGAAAGATGTCTCTGAATCGGTGATTGTGAAGGTGACGGTGTGACGATGGCGATGGTGAAGTGACGACGGTGATCTCGACGTCGCGACGCTGGTGATGGTGATGGTGTCGGTGCTACGACGGTGATCATGGCGGTGCAATGGCGGTGATGGTAACGGAGCGAAGATAGTGATGGGGATCGGCGGCGATCGGCGGCTGGGGTTTAATTTTTTGATTTGAGATATTTTGATTTGATTACCGGAGTATTTATTTAGTTGTTCAGTTTTTGTTAACTACGGAGCATGATTTTCTTTTCATTGCTTTAGGCTTTTTTTTTTTTTTTTTTTTTTTTTTTTTTTTTTTCTCTCTCTCTTTCATTGCTCTAGTTATAAAAAGAAATTTTGATTATACATGTATTCAATACATGTTTGATATTTATTCAAGGTTTTTTTTTTTTTTTTTTTTTAATATATCAGTAAAATATAATATAGTGTTTGTAAGTTTATGTTTCAAAAAATGTTTAGAGGAGAATTGCATCAAAGAAAATATCTACAATTTTGCTTTACAAATTTTTTTTTATGAATACATGAGTATGAGTATAGAAATTTTAGTAAGTATAAATATAATCTTTAATCATTTTATAGAATTCACTTACATATGAAATAGTGACCAAAAATTTCGTCACTAATGTTTAATGACGAAATTCTCGTCACTATTTATGTAATTTAGTGACTAAATAGTGACCACTTATAAGGTTCGTCACTGACTTTCTACCGATGACAAAAAATAATGACAAAAAATTATATCGTCACTATTTTCATTTAAATATTGACCAAAAAAAAATTTCGTCACCAAATTCTCGTCACTAAAGCCACTTTTTCTTGTAGTGTACCCTAGATGGAGACTTTGGTCAACGTATCCTTCTATGGCACATTGCCACCGATCTATGTTACAGTAAGGAACTCAGCGACGAAGTCAAGTCCAAGAGACATGTAAACACCAACACGGATTATAGAGACATTGCCAAGCTTTTGTTAGATTACATGATGTACCTTCTCATCATCAAACCTACCTTGATTACTGCAGTAACCAGTATTGTTCAAATCCAGTATTGGGATTTATGTGCTAATGCCAAGAGCTATTTATTGAATAAAAAGGCTCATGAAGTAAATGTGGTGCGAAATCCAATGCAAGGTACCAAGGAGTCGGAAGTTGATTGGGAGCACTTAAATGCGTGTATGAAGATTTTCAATCGCAATGAAATGAAGCTAAAGAATAGGAAAGGTTATGTGACTGAATCGTTGCTTGTGTACGGCGTTATTTTGGCAAATGAAGTGATGAAGATAGAAGAGGAAGACAATAGCTTGGATAAATGGTTAATGATAAGTAAGGTGTGGGTTGACTTGTTGTGTTATGGTGCAAGTCATTCACAAGCAAAGATGCAAACAGCACAAGTTAGCAAAGGTGGTGACCTCATTACCATCGTTTGGATGTTAATGGCACATTTTGGTTTGGGTGATCAATTCCAAATCGACCAACACCAAGAAAGAGCTAGACGCGTTGTGGACTAGTACGTAGTTTTCATATTCATCCATGCATTCCCAAAAACACTATTCTAATTGCTCTGGCAACAACAGATGAATTGAATTTGCTTTAGTTTGCATTTAGACATGCATTAAATGATCATCTGTATAATCATTTAGAAAAGAATTCTGACAAGACATTAAGTATCTTGCGTATATTGTTTTCTTCTTTATTAGTGTTATCTGGAAGGGGTATTTGTACAAGAAGTCTAGCTTATGTTCATAGCAATCCTCTCAATTCTAGGGTGATAAACTGATAATCTAAACATTCTGTGATAAACTGATAATCCACAATGCATTCAGCTCTACAGAGTTTGATGAGGTGCTTCGTCAACATCTAATCTATTTAAACAGATTAGCCTCTGGAGTACATTGAAGTATGCGGAGCTCAACAAAATGATACATCAACCCTTACTATTCATCAAAAACAAAAAGAAAAGTAATAGATTGTCTTCGGTTTTTTTCTTTCTTTTGACGATGATTTTAGTTCTAAAATGATTTTTTAAGCATTCCTTTATTCTGTTTCAAACAAGGAAAGTAAACAATATGTTGGCACAAGCCAAGCCTTGATTCCATGTGAATTTCGCCCTATGAATCCATCTATAATACCCAAATTATTTGAGTATAGAATTTTACATTTTAGAAAAATTTCGAAGAAATTACTACTACAGCACTTCAAAACATATTTAACTAACATATTTGCTAGCGTTTGAAACACACAAATTAAATTCCCCGGTTAATATCTCCACCAATTCTGCCCGGCTTAACAGATCACTGGTGAGGATATGAGCACTGCACGATTCCCGGTTATCGCAACTGATTACCGAGCAATACAATGTAAAAGAAAATACCTCTGTTGTAAAAATCGGTCCAGGCGGCCGATTAATCCCCGCATAATCGCTGATCGCTCACTAAGTGCCTTGATTTATCATAATCGGCCTATTTAATCGTTTTAGTCAAAGATTGCTTAAAAATTGGTCAACAAACCGATTAATCGGACAAAATCGGTCTAATCGGATTAATCGGACAAAATTGCTTAAAAATCAGTCAATAAAATCGCTTAAAAATCAGTCGAAATCACTTAAAAATTAGTCCACAAACCGATTAATCGGCATTATGCTTATCGCATATATATAATATAATATACTACGTAATATCTAAAATTACAATTTTGTGCATAAAAATTCCAATCCGATTAATCCCCGCCTAACCGATTAATCGCTAGGCTCTACCCGACCGCCTCACTAGCGCATAGCGATTTTTACAACCTTGGAAAATACTGATGTTAAAAGTTAAGGAAAGAACGCCAAATATGGTTCAAGTGTTTCTGAACAAGAATGATGCATTCTTTTGTTTAAAACTAATTTCCAGTCATGATTTTAAGTGATTTCTGTCACTACATTTAAATTAATCAAAATGAAAATAGATTCGTTCCATATGAACTCGCAATAATTCTGGTCGTTTTTGTTCCTTGGTGTGTCATGCCATTTCGTATTTCTTTTGTGATGAGGTGGTCTCGTTGTTCCTCTCCTCCCATCAAAAGCCTCTAGTAATCCTTCGGTACTCTGCTTTTCTTTTTGTCGTATTATGTTTTGCTATTGTGACTGCCACGATGTGGAACTATTGTTGTCGACTCCAAACTGGATGTGGTGACTAATGATGTGGTGGCTAATACTCCGTAATTAATTAGACATCAGCTTTGAAATAGTTTTTCATATTGATTGCAAGTCTATTGTGGTAGTATAATTTGGTGAGGGCAGCTCAAACTCTTCAGAAGCTAAAAGCGAATTGTAAAAAACGGAACCCCTAAGAAAATATAATTTATATTTATACTTATATCTACGTAGATAAATTTACAAAATATAATTTTATGACAATTGTAGAATCAATTTGGTATGGTAACCTTTAAATATCTACAAGACATAAAAGAGAAAAATGGTCAAATTGTGATCTTGCTTAAAACTCTTAACTTGACAACGGCAATAAGAGCAATGGGTACGTTGGCGTTATGGCTTCGTGCCATCCACCAGCCGAAAAATCATGATGGCGCACGGTTACGCTGGTGGCGCCATCGTGCCTTGTGCCGTCGCTTATTTCCTTTTTTTTATTTATTTTTTTATTTATCTTTTTGAAATTGGAACGTTAGAATGGAAAGTGCACTTTTGAAAATTGTAACGGTGGAATGCAACGGGTATATACCCCTTTTTTTTGTCCCCTTTTCCCATTTTAACATTAAATACCACAAATTAAACTCCAAAAAAACCTTATAAATACCCCTTCATCTATAATTCTAACTCACACACTTCCAATATAATTCTGAACTCTACTTCTATTATTTCTTTTCATCCAAAATGAATCCAAACCAAAAATGGATTAACAACATGTTAAACGACCCGACGAACCAAATGAATCCCAACCAAATGCCAGGTTCGTCTTCTCAATCGTGTTACCTTCCCTCCTTGCAAAACCCATATATGAATCCCGAAGAACTAGCACTATTTAGACAATGAAAATTACAACAACAACAATGGGTATGTTTGGCAAAAACTAGCTGTAAGCTGTTAACTGTAAGCTATAAGCTGTAAACTGCAAGGCTGTTAATATAAGCTACAAGCTGTATCTTTTTTTCAATAAAAGTGTTTGGTAAATTAGTTGTTAAATATAATTATAAGCTGTTAATAGTAATTTTACGTTTTAATATCTCTTAAATATTTTAAAATTTCATGAATCAGCTTTTCATTTTGGAGCTATTTGTTTAAAATAAAAGCTTGAAGTTGATGTACCCAAACAGAGCTACTTATTTTGGAAGAGATTATTTTTGTAACAAAAAACTTACAGCTCCAAAAAAAAACTGCGTACCAAACAGGCCCAATATAATCAATTTACTCAAACTCAACAACCAAACCAAGCAAACCCTTCCCAACCAAATTCGGACCATGCATCCTACCATCTAGTTGACGAAGACAATGTCGATGAAGAAGATGAAGAAGAAGTGGTCCCGACCCCGACCTCCAAAAAATCGAGGTCAAAGACAATGGCGAAGAAGCCAAAGACAAAGACAAAGAAAAAGAAGTTGATGAAGATGTGGTCCCGTCCCGACAACTTCAAACTTTTTGGAGCCAAGACGAGGAGTACCTCTTGGCGGAATGTTTCATTCAAGTTTCCGATGATCCAAAAACGGGCGCGAATCAACAAAGGGATACGTTTTGGTACAAAGTGCTCAACGCTTACAACAAGGAAGCCAAGAGGCTCAACTATACTCTTCGTACCAAAAACATGTTGACGGGAAAGTGGACTCCAATGAATAAAGATGTCAATAAGTGGAATACGGTGGTGGATGAAACTATTGTTATGAGTGGGGAGAATGATAGAGATTTTATGACCCGTTGTCACATATTGTTTAAAAAAACAACGGGTTATAATTTTAGACACATGAGCGCTTGGGAGTTTTTGCAAGACAAGCACAAGTAGAAAAATCCCGACTCGACTTTGGCAAGACGTAATTGTCTTCGGCCTATGAAAGAGGAAACCGAGCATTTTGGACCCGACGACATGTACCGGGTTTCTAAGAGTCAACGTTCGTCAAACTCGACCGCTAGTTCCGGTTCAAACCCGGCATTGTTTCAAGAAATGTTGCAACAACAATACGAGTTAGACCGCAAGGTAAAGATGGATGTTCTCGAGCGAGAGTCACTCGCGAGAGTTACTTTATATGAATCTCAAAAGATTGCCGAGGAGATGCGGGTGATAGAAATGGATACTAGCAAGATGGATCTGATCAACGCAAGGGTCGTGAAAGCACAACAAGCTCGAATTCGGGCAAAGTATCCTACCGAAGAAGATTAGGCTTTTATTTCTATGTTTACGTACTATGTTTTTAATTTTATGCAACTTTTTTTTTAATGTAATGTGTTTTTTAATGTAATGTGTTTTTTAAATTAATGGATTTTATTTTAGTTAATATTGTGTATGTTTTATTTTATGTTAAAAAAAAAAGAAAAAAAAAAGAAAAAAGAAAAACGACGGCACCAGAATTTGCCAACGGATATGGCCAGAATGTGGTGCCGTAGGATTTTTGATACCGTGAAGATTTTTGCTGACGTGACAGCACGTTATGCCCACGACACAAGCTTCACGGCTCAAGGGTTACCATTGCTCTAGTATAAGACATGAATGCATGACAACATTGTGATCATAACTATTTGAGACCACTAATTTCCTCTAGACTTAGCAAAGTCAATACGATACGAATCCGTGACAACATTGTGATAACTATTTAAATGCACGACCTTTTTGAATACATGTTACCAGTCCACTAAATTAAACTACTAATTTCCTTATCGCTATTTGAATGTATGCCAACTTCACCAAAACATCTAACCATAATACACGACTATAAGAATTTACCGCTATAAAATCTTGTGGCTATACATGAGTAGTCGTTAGTTTAAATAGAGATAATCACTTATAAATATATCCAACTAACTAATATATTCTTTTGTGTGTATCAACTTTTTTTTTTCTTATTTTAAATACAAATTTTTAATAACTTCTATTGTGCGTAACATAAACTTTTAATAACTTCTATTGTGTGTATCATTATGGTAAGATTATGACGTGACACTACTAAACCTTTTTTGGATCAATACATTGTTTCGTTTAATTTACATATTCTAACCACAATTGGAAACAATGTCATTCATTCAATGTTAGCATGACAATGACACTAATCACATTAACATTATCTATCATTCGTGACACCGATACCATATAGAAAAGTATTGCATTAAATTTGTAATTACTTAAAAATAGGAACTAATACATACAACTTATACAAATGAAGGATTAAAAGATATTAAAAAAAAAAAAAAAAAAAAAAAAAAAAAAAAAAAAAAACGTCTTCCTCATATTCCTTTAAGAAAAGAGTCAAAGAACACCCACACACTTGAATACGGGACAACACACACATTGAAACATATATTTTGTGTTTTATGCTAAAAAATATCACATTTAAAGGTCGTTCAATAGGCGGCAAAACACGACGCCAAGAAAGACGCATAACTCGATGTCATGACATTGCCGTCTTCACCCTAATGCCAAACCCTGACGCCAAACCCTAACGCCAAACCATAACGCCATCGATGCGATACTCTAATCTAAATTCATGTGATCTTTAAACTATAGTTGATAAATCACATGTAAATTTTTTGAATACCTTTTATGCAATGAAAAATCATTCTGATAAAAATTTAAGATACCATAAAAATATTGTAGAAAGTATATCAAGCAAGATCTCAATCATGAATTAATGGTTTTTGAGATTAATTTTTTGTTTTTTTTTTTTTTTTCAAAAAGTTGAAGAAAAGCAAATTTTACGTTTTCTTATATTTTTGACATGAAAAAAGTTACTAGAATTTACTTTTTTTTTTCTTTTTTTTTTCCCTTTTTTTTAACTCTCCTCAATAGAATTATTAAGAGTTAATTTCATAAATCATCTATGTGGTTTGTCGGGTTTAACAAATTTGGTACCTACAATTTTTTTTAATGGATCCTCTCCTATGGTTTTGATCCGTATCGGGTTTGGTCCCTGAGACTAGTGAAAACGCAAACCACAATGAACAAACCCAATACGAGTAAAAAACCATAGGAAGAGGATGATAAAAAAATGCAAACCACAGGGACCAAACCTGATACGGGTTAAAACCATAAGGAAAGGATCCGTTAAAAAAAGTTGTAGGGGCCAATTTTTTTAAACACTGCAAACCACAAGGACGATTTATGAAATTAACTCAATAATTTATAAAACCATTAAAATATAATTATCATTAGAAGCGTCGTCAAACCAATAGCAATTGGCGGGCGATGTTTATTCAATATGGTGGCTTTGGGTAAAGCTATTGAGGCACCATTTTAGGCTCTTGAATATTTTAGACCTTCGATTTTTCAAACGCCCTTTATGAGTATATAGTTGGTCACATATTTTTTTAGCATCATTTTGAGATCTCAATATATAAAAGCATCCGTTACTATAACAACTACAGTAAAATTATGGATTTTTTATTGGGTTTTGTTTAGTTTATAGGTCTATACAACTAAGTCCTTGTTTAAGTTTAAGAAACACGACTAGATCCATCTTTTTATTATTTTAATGCGGTGAATTAAGGTCATTTTAATGTTACAATTTCTAATGACTTTTAGCCAATATTGTAAACAAATTAAATTTTTCAAAAATTACTTATGATTAATGTTTTAATGAATGAATAAGAATAAGTTATTTCTAATGAACAAAAATAAACACCAATATCCGTTTAGTTAATTCTTTTTTTTTTTTTTTTTTTGAACGGCACTTTTATTGATGAAGCTAGCAAGAAGCTAGAAAATTACAAAGAAATTAGGTAGGTGATGCGTGGGAATTGCACCAGGCTTTACCTCTCGAGGGATCTCGAGAAGCTTACAACCCCCACCAGGCAGTGTACCTGATCGTTGTAGTATAGTATAGTGACAAGTACCGGGGGATTGATCGTTCAGCTAGGAATAGTGTCGTTAGGATTGAAATTAATCTAACTAGGTCTAAAGGTGAAGGATGATTCTTTTTATGTTTTTATATTTTATGAAAAGCAAGTAAAAATCTCGGGTATTGGGAGAGTGGGCGGAATTAGTTGCTAATCAACTAACCTAAAAGCTACTAATTAAACTAATAAACAAGAAAATAAACTAAGGTTCTACAAGATAAGTGAAGCATGTCTGCCTATGATATGTTACTCCTTGCTAGCTATCCAATTCTACCTATTGAATTGTTACACCTTGTTTTAATTGACGGGTTTTATTCCTTAATACCATTCATGGGGTGGCGTACTTACTTCCCCAATCCTATAAGCTCCTACTTCACTCCTATGTCGAGCCGGCTAAGAAGCTCCTAACATGGGATCACTAGAATTCGCTCATGCATTAAATACAACCATGAAAACCTAGTACACATCGGTTCATGTTTCTTAAGACGTTCAAGCATGTTACCCTATGGAAGTCTGCCAATTTTCTTAAGCCTAACATTGATGAGACATTCAATCAAAACAAGAATCAATAGGAAACAAGAATTATAAACTAACCCAACTGGATCTATTGAAGTTGTCACGCCTTAATTGATGGAGATAGACACACACATCAACAAGCCCCTCATTGATGGAGATAGACACAAACATCAACAAGAAATCAATGAGATCTAATCAATTATACACAAGTTTCACACAATCATAAGTAGACACAAGGTAAATTAGCAAAACATAATCAAAGAAGGACAATCAACAATAATAATGAAAGACATAATTGAGATAGAATCATCAAACCAATACATGATGTTTATGGAGTGATTGAAACCCTCTAAGTTGCTGGAAAAACACTCACCTAAACCCAGGAATCGACCTTAGGGTTTAGGGCTTACAAAAAGTGAAGTTATGATGTTATATTTATAGGCTTATTTCTGCCCGGCCCATCTTGACGGCGTCAGCCCATTACTCTTGACGCCGTCACGACCATTTTTTCACCAAATTGTAGATCTCTTCGTCCTCTTCACGTAGGCTTTTGAATCACCTAAATCCGAGTTCGTATGCAAAAGTTATGACCAAAACAATATCAGCTACTTCGCGAGCAAGTTTTGACAAGTTAACACGTGACGGCCTTGGGTGACGCCTTCACGTTCTCTCTGGGCCGTCATCACTTTTACTCTTGACGCCGTCAAGATTTTCTTCTTGACACCGTCATCCACTGTTCCCAGCAAGGAAAATTAAGTCTTTGCCGTTTTCTTCACTTTTATGCTCCAAAAACGTCCAAAATACCTTCTTTTCCAGAATTCACTCCCAAAGTACCTAAAATCACAAAAGGAACGATTTAGGGTAATATTTGATCAAATAAATTCCAATTCCGGCTTAAATGACCCCTTAAAAGTGGTTCATTTTTCGCCTTATCAGTAGGGATTTTTTAACCAATCTACCCAACTAAATGAGGTTTTATATCTATAACGACACCAATAAAAAGAATTTAACACTACATCGTCAAAGATAGATGCCTTTGAAGGAGAAGCCATGCCGAACACCATCTTATTCCGAAAAGCCCATATGAACCACCATAAACCATAACACACCCCTTCTAATAAACTCTTGAGCTTAGATGGTAATCTTAAATTACGAATCCAAGACACCCAACCATCAAACGAAGATAACTCCGTAACACAAACATTCCACCAAATACATATCTTTCGGAAATTCTCTTTAAAAATACGACAATCAAAGAACAAATGTGTCGACGACTCCACCGCCGAATCACATAAAGGACAGCTAATAGAAGATAAGTCCATACCTCTACGAGATAGATTCCAACGAGTGGGCAAACAATCCAATCTCACCTTCCACGCAAGAATATTTACTTTAATGGGCACCTCTTTAATCCATCTAGTTGTAGTAGAGACGATCGGCAATCTTTTATCATCTATAAACTTTCTAGCCGAAGCAACATTAAAGTCCCCCGAACCGGTTAAGTTCCAACACCATCTGTCGTCTACGGAATTTAGTAAAACACCTTCCATCCTCTCCAAAAATTTCCGCCACTGCTCGGTTTCAACTCCACTTCGAGGTAAACGACGGAAAGAAATCTGAAGGTTTTCTTGCGCAAACTTGGCAACTACTGTAATGTTTTTATCCTATTCCAGCGCGTACAATCGAGGGAAATCATCTTTCAGTTTCGTATCTCCTCGCCATGAGTCATTCCAAAAAAATGTATTAAGCCCGTTTCAAATCTTTTTCTGCATAAAATTAAAAAGGTCAATGTCATGCGAAGCTAACCTTTCCATTTCCATTGTGATGTTACACCAGATATACGCCTAACCAGATTTCTTTGTACTTCCAAACCCTCCATCCACACCATGAATGGCACTTATAACTCTAGCCCAAAGCGTCTCTTTTTGAGTGAAAAACTGTCACACCCATTTGAACAAAAGAGCTCTATTTAACGCGAACAAACTAGAAACACCAAGACCACCTTTCTCTTTAGAAGCCAATACATTATTCCATGTAACCCATATCGACTTCTTACTATTAAGATTGATACCATTAAAAAAATGACTACGTAAAGATTCCATGCGTTGAAGAATATGCATAGGCACCTTGAAAATAGACATATTGTAAATCGGCATAGAACCTAACACCACCTTAAGGAGTGTTAAACGACCTCCTATAGACAATGTTTTCATTTTCCATATCGAGAGACGATTCACCATTTTATCCACCACCTCATTCCAAGATTGATTCCGAGACATACAACCCCCTACTTTCGATCCTAAATAATTAAAAAGAGTATTGAGAACACCACATCCTAATTTAACCGCGGCCTCTTCTACCTTGTCATCCAAAACCGAAATGCCCATCAATTTACTTTTACTAAGATTTATACTAAGGCACGATGCACGTTGGAAACATTTTAACATATACATTAAGGTATCAATGTTCCTATTGCTCCAATGTCCCATAAAAATAGCATCATCCGCGTAGAACATATGAGATAATTGCATGGAGAGTTTAACACGATTCCATTAAACATCCCCGGATCCACCACTCTTTTAAAAGACAAATGAAGACTCTCCATAATCAAAATGAATAAAAAAGGAGAGAGTGGATCACCTTGTTTTAAACCTTTGTAGAATTGAAACTCCTCCGTAGGACTACCATTTACTAACACCGAACCCCTTGAAGAGCGAAGACATTCTTGAATCCAACCACACCATCTATCTCCAAAGCCAAATCTCCTTAACACATCATCTAGATAATCCCATCTAACGGAATCATAAGCTTTCTCAAAATCTATCTTAAAAATGAAAGATTGCTTTTTCTTCACTTTACACCATTGCAGCACCTCGTTAAGAATAAAAGGACCATCAAGAATCTGTCTATCCGCCACAAAAGCTAATTGAACCTCAATAACAATATCACTCAAAACCACCACAAGCCGATTTGCCAAAATTTTAGCAATAATTTTATATAAGCTCCCAATAAGACTAATAGGTCTAAAATCCTTTACCATCTTAGCATCCGGGGTTTTTGGAATCAAAGCAATAAAGGATGCATTGCATCCTTTAGGAAATATCCCAGAAATAAAAAAATGAGTGACCGCCATTACTACATCTGCTCCAACTAAATCCCAAAACCGCCTAAAGAATCCAAACGTGTACCCATCAGGCCCCGGAGATTTATCAATACCACAATCCCATACCGCCCTTTTTACCTCTTCGTAAGAAACATCAGCTTCCAAATCTATTTGTTGCATCGAAGTTAATTGATGCGGAAATACCATATTTAAAAGGGGACGGACATACGACGGTTTATTAAAGCGACATTTGAAGTGCGTAACAAATTCCTTTTTAACCAAAACCGGATCGTCAATCCAAATACCATCTTTCAATACACCACGAATAGCAAGTTGATGACGTTTCTTGTTAAGAATCCCATGGTAGTATTTCGAGTTCTCATCTCCTTCAATCGCCCATTTAATCTTAGCTTTTTCAGCCGCCTCCATAGAATCCAATTTATCCAAATCTTGAATATTTTTAATTAACTCCATTCGTTTGATCAACGTGCTTTCCATGGCATTTCCATTACCTATAAGAACCTCCACGTCATGAAGCTCTTTTTTGAATTCATGTTTTTTTCGCATATTACTGCTCCTCAAGCCATTCCACTCTCAAATTCGCTTTTTAAGAAACTTCATTTGATACAATAATTTCAACATGGGATTCGTCTCCCCTGCTGGAAAATCACTCCACGCTTTTTTAACAATCTCTACAAAACCATCAATCTCAAACCAATAATGGAATAACCTAAACGGAATTGGACCATAATCATAAGAAAACTCGCTTAACATGATAGGTCTATGATCTGAAAGATATCTATCTAACGTAATGGAAAAAAATTTAGGATTCTCATTCAACAAACCTTCCGACATAAGAAACCTATCCAACTTACTCATCTTCGTAGCAGATTTGTGACACCAAGTAAAAGCACAACCTCCAAGAGGGACCTCTTTTAGATTTGCCTTTGAAATAAACGTATTAAAAACATCCGCACCTTGAGCATTAAAAACCGACCCATATCTTTCATTCTTATTCCGAACCTCATTAAAATCCCCCATAACAATCACCTCACCATTCCAATTTATAATCACATGCTCCAAGTAATCCCAAAGCATTTTCTTTTCAGAAAATTCTTGAGGAGCATAGACCGAAATAATCAAAAGATTTATACCACTACACACCCACTTCCCTCTTATTAAGACAAAACAATCCGAAACCGTCGAGTTAATTTTCTGAAATGAAGATTTCTCCCACACACATAAAATTCCACCTGAAAACCCTACCGCTGGACTAACAACATAATCAAACACCAAATTTCCCCAACATTTCTTTACATCAAACAAATCAATAGACTCCATTTTCGTTTCTTGTAAAGTAAGAAAATTTACCTTATTAGAAACACAAATCTCCTTTACCCAATCTTTTTTAGTCTTAGGGTTAAGGCCCTGAATATTAAGTGATACCATATTCATCGAAAAACATCTTCCACTCCTTGTAATTCAACTATCTCCTCAATATTTTTCATACAACCTTTCATATTATACCCTATAGTCTGGCCCACCTTAATTAATTCCTCCATAATAGTTAAAATAGACCCTCCATGCCACGGAATTTCAACCTTTTTAAACTCACCTGATGCGACAGAAACATAAGCTGAATCCTCACCATTAACAGTGTGTTTGCCAGGCCCCGAATTTGATATACCAGACACATGATTCTCCCCCCTCAATACGTTACTGTCCGCCTTCCCCATATCATCCCTAATCTGCCCCTCTTCAATGTCCTCACGCGGTGTAAAACCAGGTGGAAATTTCAAACTATCTGAACTATTCGATGTCTCATTATCCTTCTTTTTGTTAAGTAAAGGATATAGATCAAACGGGTCATCAGACTTTTGATCTTTAGTACCACTTATACCCTCTCTTGCTACATTCTGAATATCCTCCTTTTCCAATACAGTTTCCGGCACCATGCTCTCGTCATCACTGTTAACAAAATCTTCCTTAATGACACCTTCATATTGTTCGTCTTCAGAATCACTATCCTCCTCACTTTGATCATCAAAATCCGGAACCCATCCTGTGACCTCTTTAGCTCTCACCCCATAACCCTTACCTTTATAAACAATTTTGAATGACTCAAAAATATTCAACGTACCGGAAGTAAGAATACATAACCTCTTACTATGGAGAAACCCTGTTTCCACATTCTCCATATAAATAATAGATCCCCATTTTGCTGCAATCTTCTTAAAAGTATTATCTGACCACATCTTTAAAGGAATACCTTCTATATCCACCCAAGTTATTCTCTCATCTAAAACAAAATCAGTAGATGCTTGATTGATTTAAGAGAACCAAGAAGCAGCTCCCACACATGACGAAAATTTAGCTTTCGTGTCTTCCGAATTAAATCCAATCAGTACCCAAAGTCCGCCCAAATATCGTAACTCAATATCAGTGAATCCCTCATTTCCCAGAACCACCTTTAAATTCGATAAGACACTAAATTCCTTCACTTTCCCAACTAGACAAAGGGAATAAACCTGCTTGTTAAGGCATGTATCATCCAAAACTAATACAGGATTAGTCTCAGAAGTTTCTTTCCCAAACGTGTTCCCTTTTACAACATATGCATATGAATTAGCCTCAACCCTCTGTCCATTATTGTTGATTCCCACAGGAGTATTTACACTTGTCTCCCCACTCCGATTAGAAGGTTTACCCTCTGTGGAACCAACATTTCTATGAAATCTAGCCACGTTCGCATGTAAATGGTAATTCCCCATCCACACCGTGCATAAGTTACTAAGATAATCCACTCCGTTTAGTTAATTGTCACATCAATTAACCTAAACTTAAAAAAAAATAAAATAATAATAAAAAATCCTTATTCATGTTGTTTCGGTTCTTTAACCCTACTATAGATGAGAAAAGTTCTTTTGTGGATCAAGTTTTTTTTACAAACTGAGGGACAAATTCCCACCATCCATCTAGTTTGATCTAATGGTGGGGATTAACCTAAGATTTTTCATGAAAACCTAAGTCCATGTCTTTTTTTCTCCTTTTTTTTGTCTTTTTTGTCTTTTTTTATTTATTTACTCTTTTACTTTTTCCTTTTTTTTTTGTTTTTTAACTCACGTTATACTTTTTTTCTTTTTTTTTCTTTTGTTTTTTTAAATAAAGTATTCTATAAATCTAGTTTTTTTTTTCTTTTCCTAATCACGTTTTTTTAAATTAAGTTTTTTTTTTAAATAAATTCATGTTTCTTTCACTTTATTACGTTTTCGTCTGTTTTTGTCTGTTTTCACATGTTTATATACGTTCTCAGATGTTTTGTCTGTTTTTAGACGTTTTTGTCCGTTTTCGTCCATTTTTTTACGTTTTCGTCTGTTTTTGTACGTTTATGTCCGTTTTCATATGTTTATAAATGTTTTCGTCTGTCTTTATGTATTTTTGTCCGTTTTCATAAGTTTTCGTTTGTTTTCATACATTTTCAGTAGTTTTATATGTTTTTGGCAGTTTTTATACGTTTTCATCTGTTTTCATCAATTTTTCATAAGTTTTCGTCCATTTTCAAGAGTGTTTTTACAGTTTCATACGTATTTGTTCGTTTTTTATGTTTTTGTTCGTTTTCATACGTTTCTGAATATCACAATTGATATTGTTTCTGAATATCACAATTGATATTCTTAATATCACAAGTGATTTCCGGTAATATTTACAATATCACTTGTGATATTAAGAATGATATTCATAAACGTATGAAAACAGACGAAAACGTAAGAAAGTGAAAAAAAAACGTGAAAATCACTTGTGATATTATGAATATCACTTGTAATTTTGTGAATATCACTTGTGATTTTCATGTTACAAAACATTAGTTCAAAATCACTTGTGATATTCAGAATATCACTTGTGATATTTTAAATATCACTTTTGATTTTCTAAGTGTCAGTGTTGCAAAAATCGGCCGAATCGGCCGAATCGGCCGATTAATCGGTAATCGGCCCAGTACCTTGGAGAGAATTCCACGGAAATCGGCCGATTAATCGGCCGAGTCAAGAAAATCGGCCGATTAATCGGTAAAAAATCGCTAATCGGCCTCGGACCGCCTCAGTACCGATTCACGATTTTTGCAACATTGCTAAATGTTGCTTGTGATATCCTGAATATCACTTGTGATATTCAGAATAACATTTGTGATTTTCATGTTACAAAACATTTGTTGAAAATAACTTGTTATATTCAGAATATCACTTGTGACATTAAACGAACGAAAATGGCCAAAAAGTTATGAATATAGACAAAAACGTAAGAAAGTAATAAAAACGTGAATTGAAAAAAAAACGTGAAATCACTTGTGATATTCTGAATATCACTTGTGATATTCTGAATATCACTTGTGATATTCAGAATATTACTTGTGATTTTCATGTTACAAAACATTTGTTGAAAATAACTTTTGATATTCAGAATATCACTTGTGATATTCTGAATATCAATATCACTTGTGATATTCTGAATATCAATATCACTTGTGATATTCAGAATATCACTTGTGATATTCAGAATATTACAAGTGATATTCTGAATATATCTTTTGATTTTCATGTTACAAAATATTAGTTGAAAATTGATGAGGCGAAAAATGATCCGTTTTTAGGGGGTCATTTAAGCCCGAATCCGAATTTATTTGATCAAATATTGCCCTAAATTGTTCCTTTTGTGATTTTAGGTACTTTGGGAGTGAAATCTGGAAAAGGAAGCAATTCGGACGTTTTTTGAGCATAAAAGTGAGGAAAACGCCAAAGTCTTAATTTTCCATGCTGGGAACAGTGCATGACGGCATCAAGAAGAGTTTCCTGACGGCGTCAAGAGTAAAAGTCCATGACGACCCAGAAGAGTTTTGACAGCGTCATGAAGGTAGGGCGTCAAGAGTTAAAGTCGTGACGGCCTGGAAATACAATGTTCTTGACGGCGTCAAATGTAGATCTAGGCAGTCCGAGGATTGTTTTGGCGGCGAGGTGACGGCGTCACCTATTTGGTCTTGACGCCGTCAGACCCCTATTTCTATATATAGTTTTCTAATTTTTCACATTTAAGGAGAGAAGTTTTGGGGAGAAACCCTAAGTACGATTTTGGTGTAACTTTACAGGTTTTTCAAGGGTTCCAACCCCTTGATACCTTGCATGATTAATCAAGATAAGTGTTCTTCTAATTCAATCAATATGTCTATGTGTTGGTTGTCTATATCATGTTCTTGTCTTAATTCCATCATGCTAGGCTAGATCTCTTTTGTGTTTGCTTAGATCTAATGAAACCTAGATATTGATTATGTGTTGATTACTTGTTTATTCTTGTCTTGGATGAATGATTTATATGTTAGGCTTAAGAAAACTGGCAGATCTCCAATTGGTAACATGCTTGAACGTCTTAAGAAACATGAACCAACGCGCACTAGGTCTTTATTGGTTGTATTTAATGCATGAGCCACTGTTTACAATCCCTATAGTTGTGCTGGGCATGGTGTAGGAGGAGATAAGAGCTCATAGAATTGGAGAGTTATGTGTGCCACCCCATGAACGGTATTAAGGAATACGATCCGTCATCCATGCAATTATAACAAGTAATTAACGTGTAAAAGATATCTAGGGAGTAGTGAAATCTAAGTAAACACATTTTCTCAAATTACTGCTCACAACTTTAGTATAAATTAGTTTACTTTCATTTTTAGTATTTTATTTTGATTGCATCTTAGTATTGGGTTAGTTGAATAGCAACTAATTCCGCCCACTCTTCCAAAACCCGAGATTTTTACTTGCTTTCTAAAAAATATAAAAATACAAAAATAATCATCCCTCACCTTTAGAACTAGTATTTAGGCTTTCTAATCCTAGCGACACTATTCCTAAGCTGAACGATCAATCCCCCGGTACTTGTCACTATACTATACTACAACGATCAGGTACACTGCCTGGTGGGGGTTGTAAGCTTCTCGAGATCCCTCGAGAGGTAAAGCCTGTTGCGATTCCCACGCATCAAGTTTTTGGCGCCGCAGCCCGGGGAATAGTTATTGTCTAGGTTAGAATTTCTTTTTATTAGGTCTACTTGCTAGATTCCTTTCTAGTAAGATTTTATTTTTATTTTTAGGTTCTCTTAGTCTATCTTATTTCTTCGTGCCTTTGTTCGTAACTCTTTACCATCCGACATCATGGAAGGTGGTAACATCTTTGAACCCGTCATCCCACCACAACAAAACCCACCATTAGAACCCCTTAGGCCCCGAACCTTAGGAGAGTATTCCCGACCTAGCCACCAAGGCTACCGAAACACCATTGAGCTCACCGGAGCCAATGTGACCCCCTTGCGATCCGACACCATCCGGTTGGTGCAAAGCGGATGTGCATTCCATGGACTTCGTTCCGAAGATCCAAACCAACATCTTAAGGATTTTCTCAAAATCGTAGATTCCATAGACCTAGATGTTGAAACTAGAGAGACTACTCGTTTACGCCTATTCCAATTCTCTCTACGGGATCAAGCTAGTCAATGGCTTGAGCGTTTACCCGCGGGATCCATCACCACATGGGATGATCTCACCACTCGTTTCCTTGCTCAATTTTTCCCACCGGGGAGAACTACTAAGCTTAGAAATGACATCTTGATGTTCCAACAATGTCAAAATGAAACCTTTTATGAAGCATGGATTCGATATAAAGACCTACTCCGAAAAGTCCCTCATCATGGCATCGAACCGTGGCTCCAGATCCAAATCTTTTACGATAAGGTTGACTATCAAACAAGGAGAGCCATTGATTACGCAGCCAAGGGTAGGTTAAATAGACTTAGTGTTGACGAGTGCTGGAAAGTTCTTGAGGGGTTGGCACAATACGAAGAGGAAGGATGGGAGGACCCGATGCTCCCAAGCAAGGTAAAACTTGACTATGCATGTGCCACCCAAGAACAGTTGTTAGGAAGCATCGAGAAGCAGGTAAAAGAATTGATGAGTATTGAGAAACTTGCTGCTGAACCCGTGTGGAATCATGATCCACGTAGGAATACAGTTATCAGGCAGAATTTTCCTGAACGCTCACGACAAGAGGAATTCGAAGGGATAATGGTAACCTTCATGATTAATCAGGAAAAACAAATCCAGCACCTAGAGGCACGCATGGAAAGCACTCATAAAGCTTTTATGAATTTCGCAGACCAATTCATATCAAGAGTCAAAGAAAAGATCAAAGAAAATTCCATACCTAAAAAAATTGAAAAAGTCTTTGAGGTGTCAACCCCTTTGGTGTTTGACCAAGAGGATAGCGGGAAATTTTCCCCAAGTGCTTTACCATTAACTACCCCCCGTTCTCATGAGCACCCCCATGCAGAGAAAAATTCGCAAATCCATAACATTTTCGTTGGATGTTTGCGAACTACATTCCCGAACTCATCCAAAAAACGTTCTTTTGGTTTTAAACCCGGTGTAAAGAGGTCGCACCTCAAAAACACCACTGATTTGAAACCCTCTATGGAACAACATCTCTCTTTTCACACCAATGACCCGTGCACAGGGTTCGACTTAGCCAAAACGTCATCCAACCCCTTCTACAACTTCACCTCTTTCCGTGACAGTAATGAGTCGTTCGACCCTGGTGGACCTCATTAACGAAATGGCTACTCATGGGTTTTACTAATGTTTAGCTATTCACGCGAAGTGCAGGGACTAAACATGAACTACTCCAATTCTCACCTTACACGGGCATCTGACGGCGTCAGATTTAACTCTTGACGCCGTCAGCTCGATGGATCAGCAATATTAACCCAAAACCAATCACTTTCAACCCATACCCCACAAATCTCACCCAAGGTGCTGCTGCTACTCCGATTCTCCACCATCCAATTCGACGTCTTCCTCATCCAATCTCCACTTGGAAAATGAGCAAAAGATCTCGTCAACATAAGGGCAGTTCCTCTAGATCTCAAAGGGTCAATTATGGAGAATTAGTCCATAGTTGGAGCGAGTTTGACAATGTTGATGCTAACACCAAGTATGCGGAGTTGTGTAACCACCATATTGATGCTGGGGCTGTGGTTGACTGGGATTTTCTAAGAGCCAATGGGTTGGAGGCTGCGTTTTTAGGGAGGATCCACACAGATGGGTTTGCGGGTCAACAGTGGGAGAGGTTGTTTAGGATTAGAGAGACAGTATATAGTGAGTTAGTGAGGGAGTTCTTTGCGACCTTCCGTTTTGATCAGGCTGAGGCTAGGACAGATATGGGGGGCACCACTGTGTATTTTAGGCTAGGGGAGAGTTGCGGTCATGTTCAGTGGCTGAGTTTGGTTGGAGGATTGGGTTGTATACTAGATAGGAGGTTGATGGGACTTTTATGCAGAGGTTGTTACATGGAGAGACTCAGAGGAGTGAGATGAGGTGTATCACTTTTTGGCCGACCATAGGGAACGGGGTTTACACCTCGACTACCGGGGCAGCATCCATCAGGGACCCCGTAGCTAGGCTAGTCCACAGGTGCATCACATACAGCCTGTCAGGACGTCATGGCACCACTCACCGTGTCACTGCTTCAGACATGTTCTACTTGTACACCATCTTTTCTGCGGATGTCTACTGCAACATCCCATTTTGGGTGGCCAGTTATTTGAGGACCAGTGTGGGTGAGAGGGATATTGACAAGGTGTATGGGGGGATGTTCGTGACCCGGTTGGCTCGTTCCTATGGTCTTCTTACTCCTCAGATCATAGGGTACTTGAGCGACTGCGGGAACTATAGGGTAGTGAGGGCAAAATCCCTCAGGCAGATGAGCATTGTGATGCCTGAGAGGAATGGGACCTATACTTGGTATGAGGAAAGGGGGGCCAGATATTCAGGAGGATGCTGATGATGAGGTAGACCCCCAGCAGCACCAGTTCCAGGGGTATGAGGAGGGGACGGCTGACTATCACCGACACATGAGTCGGGGAGACTGGCAGGCACACCAGGGTGCCTGGATGGGTCAGATGGATGCATGGCGAACCACCACTGACCAGCGCTTTGATTGGATGTACGATCATACCATCCGCCAGATGCAGCACCTCTCCACCCGAGATCAGCTTAAGCCTCACCTGCAGATTGATCCCTTCCCAGGCCGAGAGACTGACTACCCTCCCTACGGGTACACCGGACACCTCCCTCCTGGCTATGACTACCGCTTTGGTCCTCCTCCCCAGTGACTCCTCCTGATCATTGTTGTCTTTGAACTTTTTATTGATGGTTGTGTAATTGAAAACATTTGGTACTGTAATAGCTTAGGATACGGCCTTTGTTGGCCTTGAACAATCTACTTGCATGTTTACGTTTGTTTTGAAATAATTAATGGTGCTCATGGTGACATTATTCATTTCGTGTGTTCTTATTTGTGTGATTTTATTTGTTTGTTTGTTTTTTGCTTCCGTATGCATGCTTTATTTTTATTGTTGGTAGATCATGTTTCTAAACTAAATAGTGGAAATACTTTACTTTGTTGTTTTGGCCTAGTCTTAACTCCACCTAGAAGTATTTTTGCAAAAGATAAGTGTAAGGGGAAACCCCAAATATGTTTTTAAGAAACAAACCGATCATGATTCTCCACAATATTAAATGAACATGTATATTCGTATTTGTTAGAGTCAAATGCTTGTATTGAGTCATAATGAAGTTTTGCAGGATTTTCCAGGAAGTAGGACCAAGTTTTTCCAGAAATTTTTCGGAAACTTAACATAAGAATTTCTGCAGGTCCATTATGACGGCGCCAGGGGTTTACACTTGACGGCGTCAGGAGTTAAAATCTGAAAATTTTACCGGTTTTGTTTTTCTAACGGAGTCTTATGGTTTTTGTGAATTATTAAGTTTTATAATCTCCAGGAGATCTGAAAACTTCATTTCACAAGCATTATATCTTATCTTGTTTTCTAGGATTTAGAAACTTATATAGGATGCCGCCGATTTTACGCGAGGTTGTCTTGTCTATTTTGTCAGGTTTTACAGGTTATGTATGACAAGAAGATGATTTATATTCTGGAAGGGAAGCTTTGATTGTTCATTTTCTTGGAGGAAGATTTAACCTGGCCATCCTATTATCCATACCGAGCGAATCAGGGGAGTATTTGATTTCATTCCCTTTACTTTTTCACTTTTACAATCTTTACTTGAACATTGGGGACAATGTTCATCTTAAGTGTAAGGGGAGGGTAAAAAGATGATACCTTACATATGCACTTTCGCTTAAGTTTGTTTTGTTTAATGGTAGATGAATAATAAAACTATGAGAAATACTTGTTAATGCAATTTTAGCGCCAAATTTAAAATTTTTTACAACATTTAGGAGTGAAACTTTAGCCATAGCAAGCGTCTCATGGATAGGAGATTGTATGACTAGCACATAACCGTATATTCAGAAAAATTTTCCACCCAAATATGTGAGGTTCGCCTTTAGATTTGATAGGAAAAGCATTTACTATTAGTGCTTATGAGTGTACCGGTAGCATTTAGATTCTAGAACTTGCGTTAGTGATGCATCCCGAGACCGCTAGTGAGACTACATTCGTGTAGTAGGATTTACTACATGATAAGAGGCATTAGGATCACCCTTGTGTTAAACCCGTATTATAATTACTTGATCATTTAAGTCATATTACTTGGCTAGTTAAGTCAACTAATTTTTCCCACACCCTTAGCGTTGTACTCATTTTTAGTACACGAAACCCCTAGTACACCCCTCCGAGCCTATCTTTTCGTTTCTAACTTTAAGCATTTTACTTAAAGGAAGAATTTGTTACACCCCACTTAAATGTACAACCAAATCGCCTTAGCCTTCCGTGTATGCGCTCATTTTTAGTGCATTTTTGTTATTTGTTAAACCCTAAGTTAACTTTCTAATTGATTACATGGTTGCTAAGTCGAGTCATATCCTTGTACATATAGTTTTGGGACGATTGGGACTCATGGGTAAGTACTTATTTTATGGAGTAATGGGGAAGAACATCATATATTACCCCCCATATGTACGTTAATCTTAAAAGTGCTCCAAGTGTTTTAATTTTCGTAATTCGAGTCATTAGTTTAGTTTATTGTAAAGTATGTAAAGATTCAAGTGTAAGGGGAATTCTCATCCCCTATGATGTATTATTTTGGATGATAGGGTAAGAGTGTATGCAAAAAAAAAAAAAAAAAAAAAAAAAAAAAAAAAAAAAAAAAAAAAAAAAAACATACGGACTACCATCCCGTTTTCATTCTATGTTCATTTTATATTTTTGTTATTTTTCATTTATTAGCTTAAGTCGAGTCTAGTCTTGGCTTAGCAACGCCATATTGTACATGTAATTAACCAAGATTGTTAACTCGCCACCAGTAAAACTTCCTTTATCCAACAAAACCGTGTATTTCATATCCCTACACCTAACGTTACAACCCTTTAAAAGACCTCTTTGATAGTTTATCCTAGGTGCTTACGCCATGTGGTGAAGGTTTGATCCTTTCCCAAGCCTATGGTAATCTATTTTGCTATGACAGGTAGTGAGAGATATCTTCCGTTTCCATATTGTAATTTATACTTTATTACACCCGAGAGATGTGAGTATCTAAACACTATTTGTGAGGTGCTTGTATATGACCTCCGTGCTTGTCTATTGGTCTTTAGTGGAACGATTATTTGTTGTAATTACTTTTATATTAGTGTTAAATGACCCCTAACTTGTCTTTTGAGTAGAATAAAAGCGCATTTGCTTGAGGACAAGCAAATCTCAAGTGTAAGGGTATATGATGAGGCGAAAAATGATCCGTTTTTAGGGGGTCATTTAAGCCCGAATCCGAATTTATTTGATCAAATATTGCCCTAAATCGTTCCTTTTGTGATTTTAGGTACTTTGGGAGTGAAATATGGAAAAGGAAGCAATTCGGACGTTTTTGGAGCATAAAAGTGAAGAAAACGCCAAAGTCTTAATTTTCCATGCTGGGAACAGTGCATCACGGCGTCAAGAAGAGTTTCCTGACGGCGTCAAGAGTAAAAGTCCATGACGACCCAGAAGAGTTTTGACGGCGTCATGAAGGTAGGGCGTCAAGAGTTAATGTCGTGACGGCCTAGAAATACAATGTTCTTGACGGCGTCAAATGTAGATCTAGGCAGTCCGAGGATTGTTTTGGCGGCGAGGTGACGCCATTTGGTCTTGACGCCGTCAGACCCCTTTTTCTATATATAGTTTTCTAATTTTTCACATTTAAGGAGAGAAGTTTTGGGGAGAAACCCTAAGTACGATTTTGGTGTAACTTTACAGGTTTTTCAAGGGTTCCAACCCCTTGATACCTTGCATGATTAATCAAGATAAGTGTTCTTCTAATTCAATCAATATGTCTATGTGTTGGTTGTCTATATCATGTTCTTGTCTTAATTCCATCATGCTAGGCTAGATCTCTTTTGTGTTTGCTTAAATCTAATGAAACCTAGATATTGATTATGTGTTGATTACTTGTTTATTCTTGTCTTGGATGAATGATTTATATGTTAGGCTTAAGAAAACTGGCAGATCTCCAATTGGTAACATGCTTGAACGTCTTAAGAAACATGAACCAACGAGCACTAGGTCTTTATTGGTTGTATTTAATGCATGAGCCACTGTTTACAATCCCTATAGTTGTGCTGGACATGGTGTAGGAGGACATAAGAGCTCATAGAATTGGGGAGTTATGTGTGCCACCCCATGAACGGTATTAAGGAATACGATCCGTCATCCATGCAATTATAACAAGTAATTAACGTGTAAAAGATATCTAGGGAGTAGTGAAATCTAAGTAAACACATTTTCTCAAATTACTGCTCACAACTTTAGTATAAATTAGTTTACTTTCATTTTTAGTATTTTATTTTGATTGCATCTTAGTATTGGGTTAGTTGAATAGCAACTAATTCCGCCCACTCTTCCAAAACCCGAGATTTTTACTTGCTTTCTAAAAAATATAAAAATACAAAAATAATCATCCCTCACCTTTAGAACTAGTATTTAGGCTTTCTAATCCTAGCGACACTATTCCTAAGCTGAACGATCAATCCCACGGTACTTGTCACTATACTATACTACAACGATCAGGTACACTGCCTGGTGGGGGTTGTAAGCTTCTCGAGATCCCTCGAGGGGTAAAGCCTGTTGCGATTCTCACGCATCAAAAATCACTTGTGATGTTCAGGAATATCACTTGTGATATTCAAAAACATATGAAAAATGTCTGGAAATGGCCAAAAACATTTAAAAACGGTTAAGGATGTAAAAAAATGGACGAAAACGTAAGAAAAACGGAGAAATATGTAGTAAAACGGACGAAAACATCTGAAAACAGACAAAAATATATAAAAATGGACGAAAACATATGAAACGGTCGAAAACGTATGAAAACATATGAAAACGGACGAAAACATATACAAACGGACGAAACGTATGAAAACGAACGAAAACAGATGAAAACGTATCGGTCGTAAAAAGTATAAAAACGGATGAAAATAGACGAAAAAGTAAGAAAATTGACGAATATGTATGAAGACGGGCGAAAACGGACGAAAACGTATGAAAACGTGCGAAAACGTAAGAAAACGGACGAATATGTATGAAAACGGACGAAAACGTAAAAAAACGTATGAAAATGGATGAATATGTATGAAAACGGACGAATATGTCTGAAAACGGATGAAAAAGTTAGAAAGTGAAAAAACGTGAATTAAATTAAAAAAATACTCGTAAATTTAAAATAAAAAGTTGAATTTTCTTTAAAAAGAAAGAAAAAAAAAAGTGAAATTTAAAAAAAAAAAAAAAAAAAAAAAAAAAGGCATGAAAAAAGGGGAAAAAACAACGTGAATTTTTTTTTTAAAATAATAGAAAAAAAAAAGGTGAAAAAAATGATTTTTTTTTCCCGAAAGTATATCAAAGTGCCCGTCTATAGAAAGATAATTAAATGTCCGTCGCGATGGTGTAATTATTTTCGCTTAACGATTAACGGTTTAAGAGATATTTAAATTATAAAAAATGAGTGAAATATTAAAATGTTTTTAATCTCAACCATTGATTTTCTTTTTAGATGGATGGTGAGGATGAGTTATTTAGTATGTGAGAAATGTTTGGTTTGTAGAATACTCGACTCTAAGAAAATAACAAAAAGTATGGTTTTATTTGATATTAATTGTCACTAACATCAATTTCAATACCACATCTTATGGTGTTATAGTTGGATTGTCAAAACTAAGCTGCAACCTGTTATAGTTTGTTGCTCTGTGAATGAATACTAGACTCTCTGCAAATAACTCACATTTGGTGTATTTAAAAGCTTAGCCTTTTTCCCTAATAGCTTCAAGGCAATAATAAGAACATGAAAAGATACAATACAACTTTCTCCCAATAAAACACATCTTTCAATACTAATCATTTTTCTGCGAAATTCTCAGGCTTCTTTAGATCAAGCATTAGGTGAGCGAATAGCACAACATTATACCCGACACAAGTCGGTAAAAAATCAAATCATTCTGTTCAATCATAAGAACGAATAAACAAACATCTAACATAATAAGATTAATCCCATACAGAAATTATACATCCACAACGCCATTAATAAATAACTCGTCCTATTTCATAGAAGCTACAAAAACAGCATCAGGACATGTTCCAAAGTGTCCACCTATCTGCCATAAGGGTGATAACGACCACCACCACCAGCACCTCCTCCACCGCCATAACCTGGCCTGCCACCATATGGTCCTCCCGCTCCACCATAACCTGAACCAGCGCCAGGACCAGGCTCATAACCACCACTTGGTTCATAACCACCACCTGCCGGACCACCACCATACCCACCATAACCACCGGCACCATAGCCACCACCACCGCCACTTCCACGGCCATACCCACCAGGCGCACCACCTCCATACCCACCACCGTATCCTCCACCGCTACCATAGGACCCAAAGCGGCTAGAGTAACCGCCAATTGGCAGTTCACCGCCTCTGTAACCTCCGTAATCACCATAACGACTGCCAAATTCACTGCCACTAGGTCCATATCCTCCACCATAATCACCGTATCTACTAGATAATCCTCCTAGTGAAGACCTATAAGGAGGGCCACCATACCCACCACCACCACCCCCGCCGCTGCCATAGCCACCGTAAGAATCATTATATCCACCGTAGCTATCACCGCCGCTGTACCCACGTCCCCTAGGTTCACCACCGTATGACATTGGTCCTGAATTTGAGGAGGATTTCTTTGGCTCTGCCTTCTTGATCTCAACCTACATTAACAAGAAAATGTTTGCAAATCTTTTCTTATCTGACAATTCGTTTATAGCAAGAAACAAAAGTAAGGGCAGAATTCATAAAACAGCAAAGCACTGTCCGAGACAGTTTAATTTTGTTTTTCTAAGTCTCAATCTCATAAGTATATTTCTTTGAACGGCTAGTTTATAGCATAAAAATGTAACTACGGAACCTGACCAAACAAGTCTTTTTACTAATATGAGCAGAAAAAATGTTTACTGCCAAGCTAGCCCATTAGCGTAAGATTGTAACTTCAATAACCAACACAGACAAGTGTAATAACCAAACCAGACCATTTTGCAAAGCGAGTAATGATTAGGATACCTAACTCATATGACTAAATTTATGCCTAAATAATTCATCATGTGACATGTTCCACATTTTCTCTTTAGGCATGTTTTTAGGCACTAATCTTGTCATGTGTCGTGATCTTAGAGTTAGGCATGAATTTTAGTCATGCAAATCATTTTCCTTTGCAAAGTACGTTGCCATTTTATGAAGGGAAAAAAAATACTAAAACAAGATAAATAAATGTTCACGGAATGAGTAAAATTATCATGAAAATCCCAGATAGAACTCACCTGTGTGCCATTCATATCAATCATGTTTCCATCAACAAGGATGGTATCAACGACTTGTTCATTATCAAACACAACAAATCCAAATCCACGAGAACGCTTTGTGGCATGATCTCTGATAATCTCATGCTCAACAACTTTCCCAAACTTTGAAAAGAAAGCCTTCAACTCCTCTACACAATAAAAAAGATATAAATCAAACCATTGATGATGATCATGGACTAGATTTATGTTGGTGATATGATAAGTTTCAGATTTTCAACTTTTCGAATGCTAACCTTCAGTAACTGAAGTTGGGATCCCACCAACAAAAACCTTCTTTGTTTTGAAATCCTTAGATTCACCGGAACCTTTTGGGATGGTCCTCTTGATCTCAACCTGCCAAGCATTAATTTGCATGTCAGTGGTAAAACTAACATAGGAACTAAGAATAAGATATAAAACAGTTGAAACAAATACACATCTACACATAATTAACAAGAATTAAGCAACATGGTTATTAGTTATATAACATATCAAAGCGATTTGAGCAGACCACTGAATCAAATGTTTGTTAAAAAAAAATCATGTATCCTTATCATACAAGATTCAGCATCAGCAGCATATTATGTTCCACTTATATATTTGTGTACAATATCCACATCAATTTAAACTATGATCCAAAACAGAATAAACCAAATTCAATTTTAATTTGGTTCGCATTTTATTGAAACCATCTTAGATAATGAACACACGTATATGATACATCTGTATTTATTAATACAACTGAAATTGAAATTGATGGACCAACGACCACCAAAAATATTAAGGCACAGTGGCACACAAATGATGCGTCTGAAAAATCATAATATCAGCATTCATATTCTATTTATACATCTCATTATATTTGGGAGTGTGGGGGACAGCAAAACATGTAATGTAGCAAGAAACACAACTTTATATTGATATTTGTATTTATAGGTGGTGTTTGGTTTGCAATAACAAGGTCATAATGCACAATATACTAAACATTTAAGAATGAGGTCGTGTTTGCTTTGAACAAAGGAACCACTATATGTGTGTTTGAGAAGAGATAAGAATGAGGGCGGGTATCATTTTAAATCAAAGCATTTAGGTAGGAACAACGGATGCATAACTTTACAGGTATCAAACTCATTCACTTAAAACAAACATATTGAAGTACCATCTAAGTAATACCCTGGAACCTAACCCCTCCAACTAAACACGCCCTACAACCAAAACCTATGAGATTCGGCATAAATACGTATCCATGTAACAGTTTCTTCACTTAATGGCATAAAAATTCACCAAAATTTAAGTAACTGCAACTGCACATTTCAAGTAAAGTCTAATGTAAAGTACCAACAAAGTTTACAAACCGCAAAACACCAAACTGACTAAGCTATCAAGTATCAATAGTTTAAATACAACAAATTCATAAACCCTAATGCATCTCCTACCATGGACTCGAGAGTCGAGAGTGTACAAAGTCTAAGATATCCTATTCTGGTCGTTATCCCAGCTGTAGAAAGTACAGGACAGTTCCATGACAAGTGACTCTCAATGCACTCTAGATCTCTTTAACAAATAAAAGATAACATATACATAACAAATACAAGCATACGCACATCATAATTCTTTGGTAGAAACATACATCCTCAAAGGAAATTCATATATCTGCTTAGACAGGAAAGAATGCTAATCAGTTTGACCATCTAATAGCTACACAGTTCATTGCTATGAAAATTTCTCTTTTTTACTTGATATCACATCAGACTCGATAAAGCTATTTTTAATCAACATACATGTAAGTTAATGCACTCTCTCCCTAGTGAATGTGCTAGTGTTTCGTTTGTAGTCGGTAATCGCTATGGTATGAATATGGATTCTATGTTAGGCTGGATTGCCATACTATGGTTACAACTTACGATACCTACTCCCTTCATAATTTCGAGACAAGACCCAAGTTATATTTACATCCCTGATTTAAAAACGCACACATATCAACCTAACACACATATATGTAATCATACCCATTCTTAGTTCCAAAGCCTTTAACCAAAGGCCACCTTCCAATGTAGCTTCATACAGCACATTCGTAATTAACAATGACCACATTTGCATGCAACAACGCTTAAAATGTAACAACTTAATTAAACTCGTAAAGTTACACTCACTTGTTTCCCATTGATGACATGTGTCTCAGCAATGACAGTATCAACAACAGCAGCATCTGCATAAGTAATAAACCCAAACCCCCTTGGCCTACCCGTCTGTCGATCCTTCATAATAACCGAATCCGTAAGCTCCCCATACTTTCCAAAGTACTTCACAAATGTATCTACGTACACACAAAAAACACATTAAACCCTGCTATACCAACAATAGTATTCCAATAACCAAAATAAACACTAACACTAACAAAAACAGTTAACTAACTAACCTATAGTAGTATCTTTCGCTAACCCACCAATGAAAATCTTCCTGTTACAAATAAATTAACAAAACTTCATATCTTTATCATTAATTATACCAAAAATAACAACAAAAAAACTTGAACAAATCTCATGTTTTAACGTCAATAAACGCAAATCACAAAAATGCTTGCAAATTTCATGTTTTAACACTAAACCAACAATTAAATAAACACAATTTCATAAGTCAAGCAGGTATTTGTCTAAGCTTAGTTGTAGTCTTATGAGCTTATTGGAAATTTGATAAGCTCATAAGCTCATTCTTGTGGGCTTATGCTTGATCAAATTAACCTTGTGAGCTTATAAAATTCATAAGCTCAAGTAGATAAGCTCATAAGTTCAAAAAGTTGAGTTTGCAACTTCATTAAATAGTCAATAAGCTTAGAAAAACACCCCCTTGACTCGGCTTGCTTATATTTCATAAGCTTATTTTTTTCTGGCTTATTTTTATGGGCTTATCAAATGTAAAACTAAAATCAAATAAGCTCGTAAGCCAAAAAAAAAAGCTTAAAAAAACACCCTAAACTGTTTTCAACACTTTTCATGTTTTTAACATCAATCATATATGAAATCTTACAAAAGTTACAAAAAAAAAAAAAAAAAAAAAAAAAAAAAAAAAAAAAAAAAAAAAAAAAATCATTTTTTTTAATATTAAGTAAACAAATAAAAACCTTCTCCTAACAATTAAATAAACAAATTTAACTACTTTATCAACAAAATAAAATCTTTTTAGCAGATTTCATCTTTTTAACATAAACCCACAAATAAAAACCTTCCTTTTAACAATTATTAAGCATAAAAAGAAAATCTTTTTTACAGATTTGATGCTTTTAAGATGAGATATTAAGTGGGTATTAAACAGATTTCAAGATTGAGTAAAGAAAACGAACCCAGGACTAGCACCATCTCCAAAATCAGGGCGTTTGGATCCCATTTTAGTGGTAGGGGTTTTGGAGTGTTTGGATTTGGATTTGGGGGTTTATGAAGATGTATGAGACGACTGTTGTTTTGTGTGTGAGAGAGAGAGAAAGGTAAGCTAGCTAGGGTTAGGGCTTTTGAAGATTTTGAAGATGTGGGAAAAGTAAAAAACAATGGGTAAACTTTTACTTTTACTGTGTTTAATTTTGTTCATGTTTGACCAATAAAAGTTGTCTCGTATTTAAGGGTGTTAAAAGTGGAGATCGATGGTGTTCGGATTAATCTATTTGGGTTCGCGGATTAACGGGTTTGGTATAGCATTTACCCAAACTATTGTGTTCTCAAGTTTTATTTTTGAAAGAAGAGAAGTGGATGGTAAATTAAAAAAAAATTGTGTTCCTGAGTTTTTTTAAAAGAGAAGAGAAAAGAAAAGGAGTGGAATTTTGTCTAATCTTCACTCCTAAACTTTCTTCCCAAATGTGGGATGATTTGAAAGAAAATAATTATAGAAACCAATAATAATCAAAATGTCTTAAATGCCCTAACATATAACATAAAATATATCTACAACATAGGGCATTATTGTCAAATCATCATTTTTATTCTTAATCTTCTTTTCTTTTCTCTCAAACTCAGGAACACGAATTAAAAATTTAATATCTCTTCCTCTTCTCTTCTTTTTTGTCAATTTTAACCTCTTCTCTTCTTTTCTTTCATATCAAAACTCAGGAACAGAGTGTATACGTTTATTAATCATGTTAAGAAACTTAACTCTAACCCGCACTTGCATAATACGTGTGACTCATTTTTAACCCATTTAACATGTTTAAGTAAATAGATCAAGTGGTGAAAAAGTTTGATGATTTATTGTTTTAACTAGTTTAAATCCAAAACCAGTATAACGATTAAAAATAATAATAATAATAATAATAATAATAATAATAATAATAATAATAATAATAATGATAATAATAATAATAAAACCAAAAAAAAAAAAAAAAAAAAAAAAAAAAAAAAAAAAAAAAAAAAACCGGAGCGTATAACAATTTCAATATTATCCAAGTTATAATCGTAATGTAGTGTCATATTAAGTAAATAACAAAATATATTTAAATCCAAATTCAACATAAAATCCAAGTAATATATTTTATTTTTTATAGGCTTGTATACTTAAAAGGGTTTACGAATTGACATATTTAAAACTTACTCAACACAAACACGACCCGTTTTATAAACGGGTTAGTCGAGTTGATTTATTTTTGACTCAAACATGTTTATCCTTAATCCAAACATGTTTAACTTTGTAACGGGTTTGTGTCATATCGAGAATTTGCATAATCGTCTTAAAATATAAATATAAAATATGCAATATTGAGAAAGAAAAAAATATAGAACTATTATTATTTACATTTAAAAAATAAACCTAGCTAATTTTAACTTTAGCTATGTGTTTTTGAAAAAACAAAACTAATATGGTACTAGTCTCAACTCTCATCTTTCATTACTCGCCAAATCTTTGAAAAAACAAAACTATTATTATAAGATTCAATCTTGCCGGAACAAACATGCATTTTAAGTACTTTTTGCTTGATATTTTGTGACGGATAAAAAGGTTTTTCTTTTACGTTCTTCACATTTGAGGCTCATGGGCTGTCACATCACTTTAACAAACCTCCACAACTAACCCATTCACTAACAACTAACCACAACTTACTTATTTGGGGCTCACCACTTACAACTTTACTTTTTTATTCATTTCATTAAATTAAAAATACAATACAAGAAAATAAAAACATACGAAACGTAAAATAACGATACGGTTAAAAAAACAATACGAAACGTCGTGAAGTTTTTATAAAGACTTGTAATTATCGATGAGATCGGATTTTTTCTCCCAAACTTGCAACACTTGTTTCCTGGCCATTTTCAAGGCGTCTTGAAGTTGAAGATCTGTTTCATCACTTCTTAAAAGAGTTTGTAGAACGACCCTGATAGCTGGATGGTCTTGAGGCAGCTCACGCAACCTTTCGACCTCTGGAGCACGAGTATGCATCTGTCGTATAATACGAGTTATCTCACCTAGCAAATTGTTAATCAACTTAAGTTCTTTTTCTTGTTCATTTCGTAATCAGGTTAGGATGGTGCTTTGCACGTCAGCTGGTTCGTTAGCCATAGTGTTTGTGTGAGAATACGAAGTGTTGTTTAAGTGCTATTTATAGGGGAAACTAGCCGTTAGAAGATATTGTAAAGGGAAACTAGTCGTTAAGTATTTTATTGAGATTTAAACTAGCCGTAAGCATTTTATTCAAATACACACGATACGAAAATACAAATATACACGATACGAAAATACAAACACACACGATACGAAAATACAAAACATAAAACAACGTTAAGCATTGTATCTATTCCATATGGGGTTGTTTCTCAAAATGAACCACACATGAATATATTTGATGCCTCTCCCACTAAAGCGTTCTTTAAAAATGTTCAGTGCATTCTGAAGACAATCACTGTCCTGGCTTGTACGCTGCAAACACAAGTATATATCATTGAATTTTTGGCATTCACTGTTAAGTCTTGCCCACTTAGCCGTTATTTGTTGTTTGTTACGATGGTCACCGTCATATTGATTGTTGAACCTTTCAACAACGTCGTTCTAAAAAGAGTGTTCATTGTAGTATTGGGAAACTTCGAGCCACATGTCAGCTAGCAAGTTTTCTTCTTCAACAAACCAACGATTAGTCATTGTAAAATGGTTTAGAAAGTGAAGTGTGTGCAAAATAGTATGTTATGGTATGCTTTATATCTTGGTGTTTAGAATTCAAATTTCAAAAAATGAGTGGGATATATGTAAAATTCAAATTTAAATTGACAGGGCGGGATAAACTAAAAATTCAAATTCAAATTAGATGCGCGGGATAAACTTAAAATTCAAATTCAAATTGAGACGGGCGGGATTTATTGAAAATTCAAATTCAAATTTCTAGCTTTTACCTATATATAGCCTCATTTGGCTTGAAGTGAACACATACAACACAACACAACACACAGAATGTCTCGCAAAGACTTCTCCCAGCAATTCCCAACTCACCGTGACTTATCCCAACAATTCCCAAATCAACGTAACTTCTCTCAACAATTCCCAAGTGAACACGACTTCTCCCTGCAATTCCCAGCAAATGAACCGGTGAACACTCCACCGGAAGACATCTTTCCGGTATTCACTCCGGAAATGAACCGGTACCTAATCCACCGGTTGTCCAACAACAACCCGATCAACCGGTAAACAATCCACCGCCAAGGTTTGGGTTGACTGATGAAGAACTCTTTAAGCAAGATATGCAAGTCTTGAGAGAGCTTGAAGAAGCCGAGGAACGTGAAGCAGCTGCTCGTAGGGCTCGGGAAGAAGTTAGTACGGAGCGGTTAAACAAAGAAGCAGTATACCGCTGGTCCATGAGGTTAGACCGTATTCCATCAGAGTCTTCGGCTTCGAGTGACAAGGGCTATGTCTCAAATGATTCATTTTTTTAATTCGTAGTTTTAATTACCGTATCGTTGTTTAATGTAAATTCAATTCCATGTTTAATGTATTTTCATTTAGATGTTTAACGTATTTTTATTTCCTACTTTACAAGTTTACAAAACATTAGATAAACTTACATATATGGGTGTAATCGAGTTGAGCCGAGCTCGAGCTTAACAGGACTTTAGCTTGGCTTGAAATTTATAAGTTAGGCTTGAACTTGGCTTGATAGCTTGACGAGCTTTAATCATCCAGGCTTGAGCTTGGCTTTGAAAATTTGATAAAAGCTTGAGCTCGGCTTGAAAAGCTTGAATGTATATAAAAATATTGTATCTAAATATCTAATAGCCAAACCCATCAATAGATATATGTATAAAGTCAAACAAACTTAAACCATAATAGCCAAACTCACTAGTGTGTTACACAAATGATAACACTATAACAGTCGACAGCCCAAGAAGTGTGAAGATACATAAAGTAAGATAAAAAAAACGTTTGGATTAATTAGGTTTAAATGACCTTCTAGAATACATGTTTAATTATTTACAAAGTAAGTCGTTATAATTATGTTAACACTCAAATTATCCCTAGTTAGTTATATAAATTTATAATGGAAATATATTTATATTAAAGCTCAAAAAAGCTTGATTCGAGCTCGAGCCGAGCTATCAAAAGCTTGAGCTTGGCTCGTTATATGTTTCAAGCTATTTTTTAGGCTTGAGCTTGATAAAAGCTTGACTAGATCGAGTCAAGCTCGAGCTCGAGCTCGAGTTGCTTGATAAAAGCTTGACTTGATTGTAGCCCTACTTACATATCTACAAAAACACATTTACAAACAATAATTTAACACACTTTATATATTTACAAAAAATAAATAAAAAACTAACATATCCCCAAAACAAGCCTCGTCGTGCAGACAATAAGCCACAAAGTGGCGAGCAAAGATGAAGGGGGCGGTGTGGCAACGAGCCACGGCGAGCTCCACGGTGGACTGACGAAGCTCCACGACGAGCTACACCGTGTGCTCTTATAGTGAAAAAACGGCATTTATGTTTGTAGGTTTAATAAATCAAATAATGATGAACAGTTAACATGGTGACTCGTGAGAAAAACATACAAAGCGTATAAAACCAACAAAAATGTACAAAAAAGTACAAAAACGTATAAGAAAGTACAAAAATGGATAAAAATTATGAAAACGTATATAAATAGACAAAAACATATAAAAACAGACGAAAACATAAGTAAATGTATAAAAACGAATGAAAACAGATAAAAATGTATAAAAATGGACCAAAACGTATAAAAATAGATAAAACCATATATAAAGGGACGAAAACGTATAAAAACAGGAAAAAACATATAAAACTAAGGAAAACGTATAAAAGCAGACGAAAAAATATAAAAATAGATGACAACGTACGAAAACGTATAAAATGAACGAAAATGTTTAAAAACATATGAAAACATATAAAACGGACGAAAATGTATAAAAACGGACGAAAACATATAAAAACGGATGAAATCATATAAAACAGACAAAAACGTATAAAAATAGATGAAACGTATAAAAACGATAAAATCGTATAAATCAATTAATATACTATAAATTCTATAAAAAAAAGGTTAAATAAATTCTTTTTTGGTATAATCACACCACTGGACGCTTAGTCCAGAGGTTTGGGCTTTGATTTTTTGGCTAACAGACCCGAGTTCGAGCCTACTGTGCCTCCTTTTAATTTGTCTCAAAATAAAATAAAAATTGCACCGTTAGTTTTGAGGAATAATGATGCAAAATATTTTCTCTTTTGTTAGGAGATAACGGGAAATTATTTGCACTGTTAGTCCTTATTGACTGACTTTACTAATAGACAGATGTATAGTGGCTAACTTTACTACGGAGGGATGTTTATGTGTCAAAAAAACCATGGGGATGTATTGTGGGACAATGCCCAAACTACAGTGATATATTTTGAATTTTACTCATTTTGAAATCATGTGCAATTGCACACTTTTATAGACCCTTATAGACGGCTCTTAATAATGTTCATCACATTAGGAATCTTACGCGGATAGCGACATGAAAATAGGAATGAAAGAGTACATTAATATTTTGTGAAAATTTTAATTGAAAGATGCTCACACAATAAATAAATAAATAAAATAAATAAAATCATGAATTGTATTATGTAAACACCTAAAGTCAGTGTATAATATTACATAATAAATGCAATTACATGTAACATTCTATGAGAGTATGAGGTGATCAAAATCATGATATTGCATTACATGGTCAATGATATATATGTATGTGTTTGTTCCATTATTTTCATTCGACTTTCACTGAAACATATAATGAAAAACTCATTTTTTGTTGTATCAATACTTTTAGTATTGAATCTTCTCAATCATACCAATGCTTGTTCAGTATTCGTAAAAGGATACACTATACATTTCAAGTCAGACATTCAAAATGAAAATGTCGAGCTTCGTTGTCAATCAAAAGACGACGATATAGGACATCATGTGCTTAATTCCTCAAATCCTGAAATGCAATGGTCATTTTGCTCGAGTTATACCGGAAGCACTCTCTTTTTTTGTCATTTTTGGCGGCCAAGTTATGATCAACATTTTGATGTGTTTAACGATACCATGATTTCAAGGTGCGATCAAGGAAAGGCTGAACACAATTTGTGTGATTGGGATATCAAAGGCGATGGATTTTACTTCTTTGAACCTCATAACGCGGTATGGGTTAAGAGTTTTAACTGGAACCGCAAAACATCTAGGAAACTCATAAGCGAGTACACTATTTCTCCATGATGTTATTATAAAGTTTTCAAATAAAAAAAGTTGTCAAAGTATGTATAATTCAGTATCCATCTCCTTTTGTTTTGATCTGCATCGTATTTATCTGGTCAATATTTTGCTATAGTAAAAACATAGTTGAAAAAATTAACTTCAATTGAGAAACAATAAGGACCCGTTTGGTATATAGGTGGGTTTAGGATTTGGATTTAAATTTGGTTTAGGATTTTGATTTGGATTTGATATAGAGAAAGAAAAACATGAGGTAAGAAAAAATAATATAGTTAAATTAAAATAATATTTAATAATTAATTAAAGTATTAAAAGTTGTTTTTATAAAATTATGATATAAAAAAAGAAGGAAATGTAGACTTGTACCACTGTGTTTTTGAAAATATTTTTGAGAAGGAAGTGAGAGGAAAGTAAGTAAACCGGATTTTTTACGTGTTCTCAAGAGTTTTTTGAGAAAAGGAAAGGATGAGAGAGGAATGAAAGAGACAGGTGCTTTGTGGGTTTTTTGTATCAGATGTTTCGTCCCATAATTTGGGATGGAAGCTAAGGAAAGAGAAAATTGTGTGTAATAATTAATAAATGTTGTGGGACCATTGGACCTTTGTATATCTCACCTCTTTTTTCTATTTTTTATTTTGTAACTAGAGAACACAATATTTAACTTTACTTTCACACATCTTTCTTTCCATTCCTTTTCATTTCTTTCTTTACATTCCTTTTCATTCCAAAAACAATCTCGAGAACAGAGTGGTAGAGAGAATCTTTAAACGTGGCACACAAAATATCAAAAAACCACCCAAAAACCACCCTTGCACCTGAGATTTATAACAGTGTGTTAATACAAATATCGCCTAAAAACGTTATTTATATTTTACGATCTTTGCTAAGTTTTGTTAATAACAAAGTATGAACTTTAGCTAAAAGTAAATTATCACTTTGAGTGTTTAAGTCTTGTTTAACTAATGTTTACATTTCCTTTTAAACTAAACATTGGTTTTATTTCTTTAATTAGAAATAGTCACATCACATTTATGGCAAGTTTTGTCATTATGTATTTGTGGCAAGTTATGTGTTTGACTTGCTTTCATGTTGCTTGCAAGTATCATGTTTGACTTACTTTAAGTGATGTGACATTGTTTGGTTGCTAGAAGTTATGAGACAAGACATTGTTTGGTTTGAGAAGTTATTGCAAAAACCTACTGCAGACCCGGCGGTACCCTGGGGGTACACGGGCGGAACCCATCTCAGGGTTCCGCCTGATCCGCCAGACGTGCAGAATAGTGTGCTATAAATACCAAACCATTTGTTTGTTTTGTGTAACCCTTTAGGACATATTTTCATATATTCTTTAAACTAACTCAGTAACCCTTGACTTGTGTGATTCTCTTATGTAGCAAGGAATTCCACAAGATCATTCAAGAAGTTGCAAGCTTCAACTCTAAAGTTGCAAGTCTTGGTAGCTTGTGTCACACCCCCATAATCGGGTCCAGCGGAAGCATACGTGTAGCTGGGGTGTAACTCAATTGGTATTACAACACAAGTTCAAAAATGGTTTTCACTTGAATCATTTAGAATAAAATAACTTAATCAAAAATGTTGAATTTATATTTTTAATAATAGTGCGGAAGTAGGCCTTTAAAATACTTTTAAACGGTCCCCAAATGAATAATCAGAGTCTTCTATGACCATGCCATGCCCTGCCAAAACCTCCAGTAGCGTACCATTGCTTAATACCTGAAAATACATGCTAAAAAGTGTCAACACGAGGTTGGTGAGTTCATAAGTTTGTATCCAAACAATAGTGTTGTGAGTTCAATAGAGAGTTTTGTGACCATTGTGTGACTCACAATGTCATAGAAATAAAGTTTACCTTAAAGTAAAATTTGAAGAGTGGACCATGAGTAGAGTATGTGATCATTACAACGAATACAATGCCACATAAAAAAAATAGTCTATTACGCTAGCGCTAAGTTCATGCAACCGAAGCTATAACAGTGTGCATGCTCAAAGAGCATGAAATCATATATAGGTGCCCGGCAAGTGTTTATCCCAGACACTTGTGTTTCGACATGGTATACGTTCGTTTGCCTATCCGGTCAAACCGAACGGGAGAGTTACCCCCAATAGATCTATTTATAACATTCGCGCTTCCCAGCAGGAATTGACGGTTCATGAGTTTGGGCATAGTGGGATTCAAGGGCTTAGGCTAATCCGCGTAATAGTTTAGATAAAACATAAATTTCAGTATGGTCCATAAAAGCAATAGTTCATAAAGTGTGTTGCATAAAAGCAAGAGTTCATAAAGTGTGTTGCATAAAAGCAAGAGTTCATAAAGTGTGTTGCATGTTTATAAAGCATTTGTATATGTGAGGAAAAATGATCAAGTATGCAACCGATATACACATAGGTGCATTTAAATAATCAATCAAGCCTTCAAAGAAACAGTAGTGTTTAAGTAAACAATTGCGCATTCAAGCATTGAGTTTAGTAAAAAACGAGCATGTATTCTCCCCTAAAACAGTTATAAAAACAGGTAAAAGTAGGGGGTATGAACTCACCTGGTGCGATAGCTATGATGACAAAAGTGGATACACTGAAATGAGGCACGATCTCTAATCGCAACCTAATATGAATGATAGTTTCTAATGTAAGAAATGAAATGATGCTACACATGCAAGTACGTATGTTATCGATACCACTCATTAGTTTCGAAAATAACGTTTATCGTCGAAAAAAATATATTTTTGACGTCTCGTTAAGTTAATAACCACTTTTCAGGTAAATATGTTGAAACGGTACTCCACGATCCTGGTTTGGTGTCTTATTGGCAATTATAAGGTTTTCGTCGCAAAAATAACATTTTCATTACTTGAAAATATGCCCAAAATAGCCTCGCAAAACAAGTCGCGAAATGTTGTACGTTAAGGGTTAGTGATGAAACTCGGCGTTTTTGAAAACCTTGTAACAATAACTAAAAGTCGCGTCATTTAACTTTTGGCGATACGGGTCTCGATCGATGAGAAAATCGACTCTTATTGTTGTTACTTGAAAGTATTATGTTCAACCCTTAGAAAATTTTATTATAGTGAAAGCTGTCAAATATATATGGTTTATCGGGTATATAGATGAGGTCGTAGTTTATTCGTTACGAGTCCAATGCTCAAACGGCCAATTGATTTGAAAAGCTTGCTGGGAGATCTTGATTTCATAAAACTACGGCTCGGACTCAAACTGATCCGATCATAAAGAAAAATAGTCGAGAAAGTGGTGTCTTGCAAAGACAGCTTTGCGGCAAAAATAATAGTAGAAAAGCTGATGGAAAAATTTATATATCGTCGGATTTCAAACACTTGTATCTTTTTCGTTATAAGCTCGTTTTCTACGTTCTTTATATCCCCGCGAAGGTAATCAAGTATACTTTAGGTTTCTCAAGGTCTCGGCTAGTCTAGATATCATTAAATCTCAGTTTTCCTAGCTAGAAAAAATCGGGACAGATTCAATATTTTCAGAAAATATAGTTTTCGTCATGAATCTTGAAAATAGCATATCTTTTTCGTCGTAACTCGGATTTTATCCCCGTTTTCGGCCATAGTTTCGTCTCGGAATGTATTTTCTAAATATTTGGTTCAAAGTTACACCCTAGACCCTGAGTTTCCCACGTTTTGCAAATAGGGACAGTAGGTTATGTAGTGTGTCAAAACTTGGTTTTTCTTAGTTAATAACTTGTTCAAATCTTTACCAAACTATCTCAAATCAACTCCACAAGTACCCAATCCTACCATACACCTTCTTAGGGTGTCATGGGTTCCTAAACATCACCAATCTTGGTGGATCTAATGAGATTGATAATAAAAATTGTAGATTTATGTTTATAAAGAAAAATAAACAATAAGTGGTATGGATCATAGTATATTTGCATGTTTTCTTACTAGATCATAAAAAGACATCAAGAAATGGTTTGAAAGATTAGAAAAATGATTAGTAACTTACTTGTGATGATTATTAAAAAGTGGTGATGAAAACCCATTTAATCTTTGTGGTTTTTATTTCAAAACCCAAACTAGATTATTACTAGGACTTGATAAACACCTTGATCTTCAAAAATTTATGGATTCTTCTTGGTCTCCTTTCTTGGCCGATTATACACAAAGGAGGAAAGGGAAGATGAATTTTTTTTTTTTTTTGCTAGGTGTTTATGTTGTGTTAAAAATGAAGAATGTGGTGGAAAAGGAGTATATATATTGGTCCAAGACAAAAGTTGGTCCAAGTCTTTGGTCTTTGGTCTTAGGGGGGGGGGGGGGGGGGGGGGCTCAACAAAAAGGAGGGAAACAAGGATGATGTTTTTGTGGCTCCTTTAATGAGTTTGTCTAATATGTAAGTATTGGTTAGATATTTTGTATTTTAGGTGTTATCGGGTACCGAGTTAACTAAAAATAAATGTTAACGAGGTGAAATAAAATACGACGAAGTTGTAAAAGTTGTAAAATAATATTCCTGATGAGAATCGGGTGTTGAAATAATTATCGTATTGAAATAACGCAAACCGACGGAGTTATAAGCTCCGACCGTAAAGTATAGCCATTGATTTTAAAACACCAGGTAAATTAATAATAAAATTTTTATATTATTATTATGAGTATGTAAATATGTTAGGATCATAGTCGGGAGTATTGGGTATACGTTAATAGTAAAACTGAGTGGTATCATTAATTACAAATTAAGCATACGTATATAGAAATAATGCATATCCGTGTAGGTTCTCAAGTGATGATGATAATGTGTAGACTATACCAGTCTATATGAAGTGTCATTAATAAATGATGCATGAATTCGCAGCTAAACCTAACTGGTTACGCGAATTTGAAGACTCGTAAACTTAGTTTACTTAATGACGAACGATGATCATGAATAGTGATTTCCCTTCGAGAATGAATAGTGTCACATGAATAGTAAAATTTTCGAACGCTTCTCGAAATCACAAACTGACTCCGAAAATGATGAATAGTAAAATGATGAATAGTGACCGGTGAATAGTAAACGATGAATAGTAACTGATGAATAGTGAATAGGAGAAATGTCCCAAAAATGCGGGTTGTTACAGTCTCACCCCCTTAAAAGGAACTTCGTCCCGAAGTTCAGTTTGTGTTGGTCTCTGGAGTGGTATTGGTGAAAAGATGATGATTCTTATCGTGTGAGCTATTGAGCTCTAACAAGGTTCAAGTCTGACGGCCACCAGGCCTACTCTATCAGAAATATTGAATGATCCAGTGTATATCGGGTTCATGAATGCTTACTGGACTAGTGAGTTGGGCTTTTCCAAATTTCGATATGTCAATGGATGTTGGCACTTCGACCATAAAGTGCCTCAACTGATGTAGTCCCTAAGCTCTTGTGGTAACTATGGTTATAAAGGAATCTGATTTATGGCAAATGGTTAATCCAACCATTTCTAGAGTCAATCACTCATGCTCTGAGCATATCTTCCTATGTTTGAATCGATCTCCAATTCTGACCATTGGTCTGCAGATGATAGGTGATGTAGTTCCAAAAGAATCTTAATGAAATCGCTAGGAGTTTGAGGTGAATCAAATTCCTCTATTAGGGATAATTGAAATGGGTATCATGAATCTTGTTTTGAAAGACTTACAAGGTTAAGTCCGTCAAAGGGTGTTGTTAAAAAAATAATAGATTAGGATAAGGTTGTGATCCTCCGCAGGATGTCATGAATTTAGTCTTTCTCCACCTACGATGCTTAGTCTCCATTACTAAGATTTTTCCCAAGCTCTATGTCATCAAATCACAACTCCTAAAGGTATAAGTGATGTAATATAGTGATTGATTTTTCAAAGTTTGTTTTGAGATTGTGTGTTTTGTTCATAAACCTTCCTTGAGTAAATAAATTTACAACTTCAAGCAAACGGCTTTCCAAGTAACATTTTTCTCGATGTTTCAAAATTTAGTAGTTATGCAAGATAGGACAGTTTTTCAACATAAGGTGGATAATACGGCTTACCAAAGATCGATGTTTAAAATTTTCTAACATTCAATAGTTTTGTAAAAGATTAATCAAAAGGAATTTGCTTGTCAAAATAAGTGCCTCAGAAAAGCATTTCTTACAAGATATATGTTTTTGTATAATGGTAGTTTGGAGAAAAATCCATTTAAAAGTAAAAGTATTAAGAGGATAAAATAGTCGGGTAGGTATGTCTGCACAAATGCATAGATGTCTAACATGTTTCAATAAAGTCTATTGGTGAGGACATGTTCAATTTATAGTCTTGGGTAAGAGGTTGGATGTATCTCTATAGTGTTGCTTTGTGAGCATTCGCATCGAAACTAATCTTGTAATTCAATCAAGCCAATACTTTCCAGATGGTGGAATTATGGCAATCAGGCCAGTGATAGTGGTTCGAATGGTTTTGTGGTATCGTGAGATTTCTGTTGAGTTTTGAATGGTTTTAATGTACCGAGGGATCCTCCTTATAGATGGTATGGAAAATCTTTCCTAGGGAGGTCATTGATAACATCCACTTATAAATATAGGGGGGGTAGTGAGTAATGAGTGACATAGGAATCTATAGAGTGTCACCTAATTCCTTATATATGTGGGGGTGGGGAAATGAAATGATAGTGATGGTGAGAAGGGAAAACACTGCGACAACTACACATAATAAGATTGTGATGAAAGAAAACACTGTGATGTAAGTGTATCGTGCATGGACGTGAATGTTCATGAGATGAAATGACCAGTTGACGTGCTTCTAATCGGTGGTTCACGAAGTGATGAAAAGTATGAATGTTCCAACAACGAGGGTATACACATACCTGAATGAAACATTTGGAAATTGAGTAAAGGATTCAATCCAGACATAATCTTATTATAACCACTCTCAGTGTTGCAAAATTCACTTCTGAGTCAGACATAGGTGGTCAGCCTATATCTCACTATCCCGGGTTGAATATAGATGACCAGTCTATATTCCACCGAGGTTCTATGAATTTTGAAATACTCAGCTCAGTTATACTAATACCATGTCCTTCACCAATACCAAGACGTTCTGAAAGACAAAAGCAAGTGACCAAACTCGAGGTCAAGTTATGAAACTATGCAAGGAGAAACATAATGTGGTGACATATATGATACGTGAACATGCTTATATGAAAGACAATTATAGTAATCAACTATAATAAATGAATATAGTATATCAGATAATGAGACACAAATCTCATCACCTAAGTCAGCAACTAACCACAAATGAGGCTTCAGCTTGGCAGGCAGGCACGTGACGGTCATAAGGTTAAATTTTCGTAAAAGTAGCTATAGTCTAGGTTTTAAAAACACTTAGTTCACTATAGCCAAAGCTCTGATACCAATCTGTCACACCCCCATAATCGGGTCCAGCGGAAGCATACGTGTAGCTGGGGTGTAACTCAATTGGTATTACAACACAAGTTCAAAAATGGTTTTCACTTGAATCATTTAGAATAAAATAACTTAATCAAAAATGTTGAATTTACATTTTTAATAATAGTGCGGAAGTGGGCCTTTAAAATACTTTTAAACGGTCCCCAAATGAATAATCAGAGTCTTCTATGACCATGTCATGCCCTGCCAAAACCTCCAGTAGCGTACCATTGCTTAATACCTGAAAATACATGCTAAAAAGTGTCAACACGAGGTTGGTGAGTTCATAAGTTTGTATCCAAACAATAGTGTTGTGAGTTCAATAGAGAGTTTTGTGACCATTGTGTGACTCACAATGTCATAGAAATAAAGTTTACCTTAAAGTAAAATTTGAAGAGTGGACCATGAGTAGAGTATGTGATCATTACAACGAATACAATGCCACATAAAAAAAAATAGTCTATTACGCTAGCGCTAAGTTCATGCAACCGAAGCTATAACAGTGTGCATGCTCAAAGAGCATGAAATCATATATAGGTGTCCGGCAAGTGTTTATCCCAGACACTTGTGTTTCGACATGGTATACGTTCGTTTGCCTATCCGGTCAAACCGAACGGGAGAGTTACCCCCAATAGATCTATTTATAACATTCGCGCTTCCCAGCAGGAATTGACGGTTCATGAGTTTGGGCATAGTGGGATTCAAGGGCTTAGGCTAATCCGCGTAATAGTTTAGATAAAACATAAATTTCAGTATGGTCCATAAAAGTGTTTGCATAAAAGCAATAGTTCATAAAGTGTGTTGCATAAAAGCAAGAGTTCATAAAGTGTGTTGCATAAAAACAAGAGTTCATAAAGTGTGTTGCATGTTTATAAAGCATTTGTATATGTGAGGAAAAATGATCAAGTATGCAACCGATATACACATAGGTGCATTTAAATAATCAATCAAGCCTTCAAAGAAACAGTAGTGTTTAAGTAAACAATTGCGCATTCAAGCATTGAGTTTAGTAAAAAACGAGCATGTATTCTCCCCTAAAACAGTTATAAAAACAGGTAAAAGTAGGGGGTATGAACTCACCTGGTGCGATAGCTATGATGACAAAAGTGGATACACTGAAATGAGGCACGATCTCTAATCGCAACCTAATATGAATGATAGTTTCTAATGTAAGAAATGAAATGATGCTACACATGCAACTACGTATGTTATCGATACCACTCATTAGTTTCGAAAATAACGTTTATCGTCGAAAAAAATATATTTTTGACGTCTCGTTAAGTTAATAACCACTTTTCAGGTAAATATGTTGAAACGGTACTCCACGATCCTGGTTTGGTGTCTTATTGGCAATTATAAGGTTTTCGTCGCAAAAATAACATTTTCATTACTTGAAAATATGCCCAAAATGGCCTCGTAAAACAAGTCGCGAAATGTTGTACGTTAAGGGTTAGTGATGAAACTCGGCGTTTTTGAAAACCTTGTAACAATATCTAAAAGTCGCGTCATTTAACTTTTGGCGATACGGGTCTCGATCGATGAGAAAATCGACTCTTATTGTTGTTACTTGAAAGTATTATGTTCAACCGTTAGAAAATTTTATTATAGTGAAAGCTGTCAAATATATATGGTTTATCGGGTATATAGATGAGGTCATAGTTTATTCGTTATGAGTCCAATGCTCAAACGGCCAATTGATTTGAAAAGCTTGCTGGGAGATCTTGATTTCATAAAACTACGGCTCGGACTCAAACTGATCCGATCATAAAGAAAAATAGTCGAGAAAGTGGTGTCTTGCAAAGACAGCTTTGCGGCAAAAATAATAGTAGAAAAGCTGATGGAAAAATTTATATATCGTCGGATTTCAAACACTTGTATCTTTTTCGTTATAAGCTCGTTTTCTACGTTCTTTATATCCCCGCGAAGGTAATCAAGTATACTTTAGGTTTCTCAAGGTCTCGGCTAGTCTAGATATCATTAAATCTCAGTTTTCCTAGCTAGAAAAAATCGGGACAGATTCAATATTTTCAGAAAATATAGTTTTCGTCATGAATCTTGAAAATAGCATATCTTTTTCGTCGTAACTCGGATTTTATCCCCGTTTTCGGCCATAGTTTCGTCTCGGAATGTATTTTCTAAATATTTGGTTCAAAGTTACACCCTAGACCCTGAGTTTCCCACGTTTTGCAAATAGGGACAGTAGGTTATGTAGTGTGTCAAAACTTGGTTTTTCTTAGTTAATAACATGTTCAAATCTTTACCAAACTATCTCAAATCAACTCCACAAGTACCCAATCCTACCATACACCTTCTTAGGGTGTCATGGGTTCCTAAACATCACCAATCTTGGTGGATCTAATGAGATTGATAATAAAAATTGTAGATCTATGTTTATAAAGAAAAATAAACAATAAGTGGTATGGATCATAGTATATTTGCATGTTTTCTTACTAGATCATAAAAAGACATCAAGAAATGGTTTGAAAGATTAGAAAAATGATTAGTAACTTACTTGTGATGATTATTAAAAAGTGGTGATGAAAACCCATTTAATCTTTGTGGTTTTTATTTCAAAACCCAAACTAGATTATTACTAGGACTTGATAAACACCTTGATCTTCAAAAATTTATGGATTCTTCTTGGTCTCCTTTCTTGGCCGATTATACACAAAGGAGGAAAGGGAAGATGATTTTTTTTTTTTGCTAGGTGTTTATGTTGTGTTAAAAATGAAGAATGTGGTGGAAAAGGAGTATATATATTGGTCCAAGACAAAAGTTGGTCCAAGTCTTTGGTCTTTGGTCTTAGGGGGGGGGGGGGGGGGGGGGGCTCACCAAAAAGGAGGGAAACAAGGATGATGTTTTGTGGCTCCTTTAATGAGCTTGTCTAATATGTAAGTATTGGTTAGATATTTTGTATTTTAGGTGTTATCGGGTACCGAGTTAACTAAAAATAAATGTTAACGAGGTGAAATAAAATACGACGAAGTTGTAAAAGTTGTAAAATAATATTCCTGATGAGAATCGGGTGTTGAAATAATTATCGTATTGAAATAACGCAAACCGACGGAGTTATAAGCTCCGACCGTAAAGTATAGCCATTGATTTTAAAACACCGGGTAAATTAATAATAAAATTTTTATATTATTATTTTGAGTATGTAAATATGTTAGGATCATAGTCGGGAGTATTGGGTATACGTTAATAGTAAAACTGAGTGGTATCATTAATTACAAATTAAGCATACGTATATAGAAATAATGCATATCCGTGTAGGTTCTCAAGTGATGATGATAATGTGTAGACTATACCAGTCTATATGAAATGTCATTAATAAATGATGCATGAATTCGCAGCTAAACCTAACTGGTTACGCGAATTTGAAGACTCGTAAACTTAGTTTACTTAATGACGAACGATGATCATGAATAGTGATTTCCGTTCGGGAATGAATAGTGTCACATGAATAGTAAAATTTTCGAACGCTTCTCGAAATCACAAACTGACTCCGAAAACGATGAATAGTAAAATGATGAATAGTGACCGGTGAATAGTAAACGATGAATAGTAACTGATGAATAGTGAATAGGAGAAATGTCCCGAAAATGCGGGTTGTTACAGCTTGGTCATGTATAAGCTTTGGTAGTTTATACTTCATTTGTGTCATGTATGTAGAAGTTGTTGGTTAGTATTTTAGGCCTCAAAATACGTAGTGTGCTGGGAGTGGTTGTACCCTTGGTAAAGAACTCGACATCTAGCTTTGTGTCGGTAAAAGTGTAAGCGACGAGTGGGAGTGGTTGTACCCTTGTAAAAGAACTCGACATCTAGCTTTGTGTCGGTAAAAGTATAAGCGACGTGTAAGGTTTTCTCCGCCGGTGAAAGGAGCTTGTTGATTAGTGTTTATAACTCTCGAGTTGGAAACTCGGGGCGTGGATGTAGGGCAAGGAAAAAGAGTCCTTGTAGCCGAACCACGATAAACAATCGTGTTGTGGTTTGATCGTTTCTTTCTCTATCTTTGCTTATTGCATGTTATTGTTTAGTTAGAATCGTTAACCACATATATAGCTTTTCAAAGAAGTAAAACAATTAAAGTTATCTTTAAGTTTTCAAACAAGTGTAAAAGCTTTTCAAAGAACTAAACAAGCAAAGTTAGGATCATCACAAGTAAAGCTTTTCAAAGTAAGAAACAAGTATAATTAGAATTGATACTTACACTAAAAGCTTTTGAAAGAAACAAACATATAATGGTGTGTTTATATTGTTGAGCAAACATAAAGTTATTAAAGGATTTTTATGTTGAAAAGGATTTTAAAAAGTGGTAAACTATTCAACCCTCCTTCTAGTTTTTCACAATTGGCATCAGAGCTACGTTACCCAAGTTCCTTAAAATAAACTGTATTTTAAAACTTGGATCGATCCATGGATTTTGAAAATCTCAAAGAAGGGCAACCTATTCAAAACCCACCACTATTTGAAAAAGAAAGCATGCTTAAATGGAAAAGTAAATTTGAAAACCAAGATGATCAATTTGATCTCACATTTAAGTTAGAGGTCTTAGAAAAATTAATTGATAAATATTTAGTTGAGATTAATACATGTACTACTAGTTTAAATGTTTTAAATGAAGGTGTAAGTGAAGATGACTTCTCATGTCGAGCTCTTTGGTGGACTTGCTTGTGATTCATGGACTAACACGGATGAAGATGAAGCCAGCCATCCGGTTTGTGATTCTCTCTTAGCTAAATCACCAAGCAAGGTACATTTTGAAACCAAACATTTTTGCTTTGACACATTTATCCTAGAGTTTTCTAAAATAGAAAATGAGTCTAAACTTTCATGCAACATGGACCTAAAAACTATCTTTAACAATGAAACTTCAAGATCTTGTGTAAACACTTTTGAAAATGAAATCATGTTAGAAGATAAGATGTATAGACTTGAGAGTCATGTTGAAATTGATTTAGAATGTAAAGTATGTCTAGAGTACAAACATGAAATTCTAAAACAAAATGAAAAAGGAAAAATGCTTCCTAAATTTGAAGAAAGTTCAAAAACTCTTGAAAGTTGTTTGAAGAATCAAAGGTCATTTAGAGATAGAACCGGATTAGGATTTAACTCTAATAAATCATCAACAAGTAAAACAAAACATGTTGTGTTTGTGAAACCTAAGAGTGTATTGTAGAAGTTACTCTAGCTCTAATAGGAACACATGATAAAGGGATAAAAATATCATGGTCAATACTTTTATGTGTCTTTCTAACTTTCTTGGATTTATAAGAAGTTGTGTTTAGCCTCTCTACGTATCAAGATTATTTGCTTTATGTTTTTCTTCTTGATGGCTAATCTATGGAGCTTAAAAGGTACACGTCTCTTCAACTTACCTTTTAAATGTTTCTTGTTGATTAACAGTATGATTTGTCATAAGTATTAGTAGTAGTCTTTACTATAAGGTGTCTATGATTGTGTGAGTAACAATAAGGATTAGATCCTTCATAGGTAAAGTAGTTTGATACTACTTCTAGTAGGATATATAAGGTGTCTTGCCTCGTTTAATCTTTCGGGAAAATACATGAGTAACTCTTGAGTAAGTCTCACTTAATTCTTATATACAAGTGAGTGAACTAAGAACTTCTTAAGTGATAAGACAACCAACACTTTTGTGATGCTTGCAAATCTAGCAAAACCAAAACATTTCATAAACACTTGTAGTACAAAAGTCTTTTGGTATTATACCCTATATTTTCAATAGCATCCTAAGTCCAATCATTCTTTTGCTAAAAGCTTCACGAAAGACACACAAAGTAAAATAAATCAGTTGAATTTTATTTGAATGATTAGGAGAAAATGATTTATTAAACTTCTAGGATGTGAACATCAAATTCGACCCATAGTCTTATGATGTTGCATATCTTAGACATTTACACTTATGAGGTCTTAAGAAAATAAACCCAAAGAGTCGAGGAATCATTGAGTTTAAAATTCAATGAAAGACCACCTCCTTCTAAGATATCATCTTTGGTAGATGATGACTTAGTCGAAAGCCCAACATTGATAAGACAAGTATGTCAAGATCAATAACAAGGAAAATGGACTATTAAAAATTGAAAAACAACATCCTTTCGTCTTGTATAAAACATTGAGTCAAGCAATATCAACAAGGTCATAAAAACCTGAAACATGGGTCATAATAGTAATTGAAACAAATTAATAAAAAGTGTTTTTGGATATTAGTGTAAAGCAATTACTAAAACAAAATAGACTTTCAAAATAGAAAAGAATGTTAATCTTTGAAAGACTATTTATTTACCTAAGCAAGCTCCAAAAGTAAGGGATAATCACTCAAAAACATTCCTAGTTATTCACTTGTTCACAATGATTAAGTCCTTTATGACTTATCAAGAATGAGATTAGTAAATCCGTAGGTAGAGCTAAACATAGAGATATGTTTGGAAGTATACTTGTTCTTACAACAAATGTAACCCAACATTATGTTTAGTGCTTGTCTATGTGCTCGATTTTAGAGAAGATCCTTTAACAACTCTTTCGAAAGAGCTTGCTTGGATTCATTTGGAAGTACTACACCACTAGGATTATGGTGTCCCAAAAGAATGGGATTAGAAACCATAGTGTATGCCAAATAGAATTGCATCGGTAATAAGTTGATAAGAAAAGCACAAGTGGTACTTGCACTTTTAATACTTGCTTACCCAATGATTCTCCAAAACGCTGAAGGATCTCATTTGAGAATTTAATGAAGAAGCACATCAACAAGCTCCGCTTGAACAAGCTAACTCTTATCAACAAAGGAATTTCTTCATCAACAATGTTATCTCGTCAACAAAGGATGCATCGACTTCAGCAACTATTTAAATCATCACAGTCTTTACAGACATATTGTGATCCATCATCATCGTCTTGTTAAAATTGTTCATTGAGGAACATCTTAACTAAGAAAGTTTTTCTACGTTAATCAATCCATCAACGTTTTCACTAAACCCCTTGAATGTGAAACATTCATCATTCCTAGGCTTAGTCATACACAATAAGACTTAAAATCTTAGGTTTGAACATTAGGATAAAACCACAAAAATCAAGACAATCCCTTTTTGATTTTTCCTGCAGACACCCACGGCACCCTCAGACCATACGGGCGGAACCCATTTTTTGGTTCCGCCTGGTCCGCCGATTCCACAGATTGTTTTTATTCTAAATTTCAAAACCAAACACCCTCCTAGCTTAGTCATTCACCTTCAAACTGCCATTACCCTCTCAAAAACACATAACAATACGGAAATTAGGGCTTTCAATCAAATCTCTTCAAATCCAACAAACTTTGTAAGTGTTCTAATCATAATTGCATTTTTGATTCAAGAATAGCATCTTCATTTACATTCATTAACTAGAATCTTAGGGTTTATGAATAAAACCTCTTAATTCATGAAAAACTTGGTGGCTAACTAATCATGTCTTCCATTAGTTAGGTATTGCATCCTCTTTGTTTTTACTTTGATTTACAAAACACACCAAGTGCATTATCTTTTAAATGCAATCCAAGACTAGAACACAATTCATCACCACATTGTTAAAACAAATGAAAAACATCATTGAAACATCACTTGCATATTATCTCTTGAATGCTAAAGGGAATACATAACCAATATGTATTTTCGGGTACATTCAATCGAAGATATATTCAATTAGGAGAGTTTTTGGTTATCCTTTGTTTTCATAACATTACTTCTCAAACAAAACAATTTGGGTATCAAAATGAGTCAATATAACCAAGTCTCCTCATTGTTGGCATATAGGAACACATTAGAACATGCACATTGATTAAAAAGTCATTAACATATAATTCTTGTGTTTTCTAGGAATCAACATGCCTAACGCAAATCAATCCGATCACGTGGAAACCCTTAAGTACTTGCCCAAACACCATAGGACTAAAGGTCTTAACAAAGTTCAAGTAGAAACCTTTAAGGCACTAGAAAAACGCTATGTTCATGAAGGTAGAACAATTGAATCATCCTTTCTAGAAGGAACATCTATTCGCCAAAACTTTGCCGCAATCAACTTTGATTGTCTTCTTGATATTAATGAGCCAATTTGCCCTAGGTTCGTACTAGAATTCTATGCAACCGTAGAACTCTCCACCGATGAGTCGGGTAAGATATCATTAACTTTCAAAACAAATCAAATACCAAATTTCATAGACCTAAAAGACTTAGCTATCATCCTTGGTGTTCCTAATGAAGGTACTTGTCTTTACACGGATAAGTGGCCTATTTCAAGCCTAGACTCAATTGAGCGTTTTCATCCATA